>BSBN01001201.1:8750000-10000000 GCA_027924645.1 Cunninghamia lanceolata
TGTCCAAGGCTCTATGTAATTAGGGGATTGATTTGGACGTCTTAAATCAGTAATGGTTTTCTGAATTTTAAAGGAATCTTTTAATAGAATAAACCTAAACTAGAAATCATACAATTTAATCTATAAAGCATTTGAACTTAACCTGTAAAGCATATGAACTCTAGACTAGGAATCAACACGTAAACTTTTTAACTAAGAATATGAAAGAGACAAGCTAATCTAAGAAAGTAGGAAATCTTTTAAATCAAACTTGCACTAGCAAATGGTTTTTGAATTTTTGCACCCAAGCAAGAACTCTGGAAATTACAACATAACACACAGAACTTCAAAGATTTTCAACTTAAGAAAACTAAATGAACACAATTATCCTATAGGGTCACAACAACACTATCCTACCATAACACATTTAAAGAAAAGGTTATATTAACATGAAACAAAATATTCATGGAACTGAATATAAACAACACAATCACACAACATTAAAATACTTATCTACTACTAAATCCTTCGAGTGGCCATCTCTTCAGAGATCTTCTACTAATTCAAATCACATTCATCATTTAACAGCTCCAAAATTCCATTTGCATGCTCATTACTCAGAATAACATTACTCAAAATAGAACTAAATTGTCTTCATTCATAACATAACATAACATAACTATTCATAACATAGCATAATTGTTTTGAGGAGTCATTCGATAATCTATACTACCAAAATATTAAATACTTGGGTGGCTTATTAATGTGACTGAAAAAATCTTTAACAAGATAAATAGACTTTAACTAAACTAGTTGTCTTTTAAATACAACATATTAAAGGCTCCGAATGGAGCTATGAAATGTCTTGAGTGCTTTCAATAGAAAATAATAGAAATTGTCAGGTGGTCGGATGTAACATAGACTAAAATTCACCATCATGCATCTCCTAGATTTCTGGTGCCCCAGTATTCTAGCACTATTGACTCTAGTCGACATTCAAGTCTATTCCTTCCACTAATCCATACTCAAAAACCTACATGAATACACATTTCTTTTCCATAAAATCACATCAACATTAGTGACAAACTCCAATCAATTCGAAAACAAATATTGTACATCATTCTTCCAAAAATAAACAAATATTACATACAAGACTAATAAATTGGCATGGTTTAGGTAGCTTAGTGGCACATAAAGGGTCACATGGTTAATGATAAAAAAATGAGGTTATTTATACCTCATCAGTACCTTTGACAAGGAAAATTTAAAGTAGAGTCCAACCTCTTGTTGGTGATTTCCTAGTTCAAAGGGTGTGACTGTTGCATCTATTCCCTCCTTTGAGCTTCCACCTTCCTCCACTCCATCAGAGAAACCTCCCACTTCATTACTTGTCCATACTTCTTCACTATCCATAGGGGCCACTCACACCACTCCTTCCCTCACATTGCCTCAACCTCCTCCACAACCATCTCAATCAGCACATCCTCCACTTTCCCAGTCTCCAACTTCCCCATTGCATCATTAACCCCATCCATCTCCAACCCTTACTCAAGATATGTCACTCCCTCAAGGCGCTGAAAAAGAAACTCAACTTGGGGGTGATGGTGAGTAGTAATCACTTGGAATACAAGCGGAGGGCCTCCAGGACATTAAAAATTTGCATGATATGGCTGGCACGGTCTCTTATCCACAACAGGAACAAGGCAAGAGGTCTCAAGAATCAAAGAAGACTATTGTTTTGACTCCCTCACCCACAAGGTCTCCTCATCCATTTCCCACAAATTCTTCCCCTCATAATTCTCCTCCAAGAGTAGTAACAACAAGAGAAAGTCTCCCAACTTGGTTGAATTGAACTGTGGAGAAAAGGAAAAGGACATATGTTGAGGAGGAGGACCTTGCCACAGTCATAGAGGTGTTGAAGGACCAACCAAAGAAAAAAGGGCTAGGAAACTCACTCACCTAACCACTGATACACGGGGGGTTTGCATTGCACACATTGCTACTCCACTAGTGGATAAGGAAGATGCAACAATGACCCTTGGTGATTACAATATCCCACAAGTGGTTTTGGGTCACCAAACTAGAGAAGAAGAGAAGCATGAATTGATCGAGTTAGTCTCTGCCATACTTGAGAGAATGAGGAAGGATGAAGTCACAAAAGAAGAACTTAAGAAGCAAGTGACTTAGTTAACTGCATATGTTACACAATTGGTGGGCCCAATTAACTCAAGTGCCCCTGCACTGGCCTTGCTAGAGGCCTTGAATAAGGATACTCAACCGGCTGATCCCATAGGTATTCTCCCTACAACCACTTCATGGAAGAACTCATTGGAGACCTTTGGGAGAAACACTATCAGAGAGACCATGAAAGCTTACCACAATATCAACAGAGAGATGGAAAAGGTATAGTAGTTAGAGGGCTCCATTGATGAAGAATTGATGGCATGGGAGGAATATCTCCTAGCTCTATAGAGGATGAAGGAAACATGTCCAGATGAGCTCTTCCACCTTGGAATTTTTGACAAGGGTGATAGGGGTCTGACACTGGAATGGTTACAAGTAGGTAAGTTGAGGGTGAAGGTGTTGTAGAAGTGTAAGGATAAGCTCAAAGAGAGATCTAAGGCAACAAATCAAGGTATGAGCAAGGTTGAAGCATTCATTGGATACATTAATTGTATCCTCAAGGATAGTTCCTATATGGTCCTTCCTGTAGCCAGGATTGTCAAAGAATTTATAGATTCATTTCACTGGTAGCTATCAGAGTGGGGCATTGATAATTTGATGAGACTCAAAGCAGTGTTTACAAAATTCCAGAAGCTTTTGGTTGACCTTACAGTACTCCATGCCAAAATAAAATGGTCATCTTTCTCTCAGCAAATTAAGATGAAGTATCACTAAGGGTCTATCGTAAATGACATAAATGAGGCCATTTTAAATTATAGAGCTCTAATTCTAGAAGGAGCATACTATCCTTGTTATTCACTCTTCCATTCTTTTATTCTTTTACAATAACCCAACCCATGAAGGGGTTTGAAATGTAATATGGACCTAAAGGTCTAATAAGGGTAAAACGTGTAGGTTTTGAATTTTGAATTTTGAGACCTTGGCACCATAAGCAAGGCAAGGCCGACCTTGTACTAAATTTTTTATTTTAGGTGTCTGGGATAGATATAAATGAGGGATCTCTATTTTGAGAAAAAGGATAGGAATATAGAGATAAATTTTGAGGCGATAGAACTTTGCAATTCTATAAAGGCATGTAAGTGGCACATTGTATCACATATGTGGTATGGAATCCTGCTGTGGAATGTAATTTGCCAATTTGGCTGCCCATTAATAGAAAATCTCCATTCTCCTATTATTTACCAGTTGGTGGTAATGTGTTTGCATCTTTCATTCAGATTTGGTATGCTTTAATGAGATCTATGCTCAATTGATATATCTTAATATGAGATTGATGAATAGGGTTTGATTACTATGCTTGGATAATGGTGTATCATACCTTTTCATTCTAATATCTCAATCTTCCTTTGAATCTTGTACTTGTGGTGTGTATGGTTGTGTGGAATACTAATCATTGCATTGCAGGTTATTTTAATCTTGTTGCATTCACCAATTGAAGTGAAAGTCAAATACAGATGTTGTCCATTTTCTTTATCTGATTTGTTGGCAAGAGACACTGCTCTGATGAATGATAAATGTTGTCATTGATGGAAACAAGGCTAAGAGTTTCTACTGGCATAGCAAAGATAACTTACTCCAGAAGAATAAATGACTAAGTATGGGTAGTGTACAATATACGAAGTAAGTGATAGTGTTTGAGATGGTATGCCTCCACAGATAAAGACATTTATATGTAGTTCAAGTATGTTGTTCATAGATACTTAGTGATCACATGCTCTAGTGTTTAGGTCCTGACTTTCTCTGGAAGTCATATGGTAAAATATCTAAGTCTGAGTGAACAAAGTCAAGTCAGGAACAGTGCATAGTACCAGAGTAAAAGGGTATGCATTCCTCCGCTGTGGCATATTTTGTCTTATTGTTCTAAGGGAGCTAAGATACACATCATGACTACTTGAATCTAGAGTTATAGCTTCTGAAGTTCCTTTGATCACATTCTACAAGTTGTTCTTTATCAGCTTCCAATTTGATAGTATTTCACTGTGACAGAGCAACAGTTCGAAGATCTGCATTTTTCTATGAAGGATGATTATGTCCTTTGGATTTGAAGGTATGTTAAAAGGTCAATGATGAATCTTGGATATGATTTCTAGAGTCTCATTTGGTCCACAATGGAAATCATGATGTGACAGTTCATTTGGTCAGGTGTGTGCTTAAGGGATAGACTAACAGGCAAGCTAGATCTATATGCGAAGAAGATACATTGTTTGAAGAATTAATTCAAGTAGTTAGATGATTAATGCTGACCTATCTGAAGACTATTGTATGTTTGTTTGGGTCTACATTCCTGTTTGAGCACAAGACCAAGCTGACAAGGTAAAACACTTGTGTACATGTTTCATGTTTGGGTTGTTGACCTAATTGTGAGACGAATCTCATTGCATATATATATATATATTTGATGGATTTTGGTGTTGGAGGGATGGATAGGTATGGATAATGTGCAAATTCGATATGTGGATAATCCAAGGTAGTTTGCAGAGAAGAAAAGGTTAATAAGGGCAGAAAATAGAAGTATATGTAAAGCAGAGTAGAAAAGTAAGGCAAATAGGATGAAGTCTTTTGAATCTGTATACTAAGAAAATTGGTACTGCACCTCAGAATATTGTAGATGCACCTGTAGTAGTCGTCTCTTGGCAGTGAGCCAATCCTTCTTCTATCTTCACTTTTATCGTTTTGGTAGTGAGCCTTTTTGCAGTGAGCACTTCTTGGATAGTGAGTCCTTGGGGAGTGAGCCCTAAGGTAGTGAGCCTTCATGTAATTTGGTATTGCTATCATAATATATTGTGAGCTAACACTCATTGTGGTTTTTCCAATTTTGGGTTTTCCATATAAAATCCTGGTGTCTATGTGTTATGAATTTATGGCTACTTTTCTCAAGTTTACTTTGATTTCATGTTATTGAATTTGGTAAGTGAATTAATGAATGTGTAAATGAAAAGGTTTTAAGAATACTAATTCACCCCACCCCCTCTTAGTATTATCTGCATTCAACAATTGGTATCAGAGCAAGGTTCCTTGGAAGAAGCTTGACAGCTTGAGGAAGATCTGGGAAGGTGTACACATGGCAGCTACGAGATATTTCACTTCTCCTGAAGCCTCATGAAAGCAATGATGAATTACAAGATGCTCTTGAAGATCTTGAAAAATCTAAAGCACAAATCAGGGATCTGAAGGATAACATGCAAGAAGCTGATGAATGCATTCTAAAGCTAAAAGAACAAGTCAAGAAGTTCAAAGAAAAATACAAGGAGGTTAGTGAACAATTGATGTCATCCAATGAAACCTTGGATGATTTAAAAGTGGAAGTTGTAGAAAGAGCTAAAGCTGAAGAAGATCTAAATCTATTGGTAAAAAAAAAGTTAGAAGAATGTGCTAAACTTGAAAAAGAAGTTGTGAGCTTGAAATTAGATTTAGAGAAGGCTACGAGCTATGAAGAAAAATTCAAAATAAGCTCTACAAAGCTTGAGGAACTGATTGGAAGTCAAAAAAGTTTAGATGACAAGCAAGGCTTGGGATTTGAAAAAGGAGAAAGTTTAAAATCATGCCAAGCAAACATTGAGTTTAAACAAAAAAAATACAACCAGTTTTGAAATTAGAGAAGAAGACCTAGAAGACCTCCAGTCAGGCAACCAAATGCTCAAAGGTACCCATCTTTAAATGGCTATTGTTTTAATTGCAATAAGTTTGGTCACAAGGCTAGTCAGTGTAGGAGTAGAATATATCAGAATGTTCCTTCATTCCATGGTCAATGTTTCAATTGCAAGAAAATTGGTCATGGATCAAACAAATGCAGAAGTATGGTTAGGAATGGCTTTAACTATGCAAGGAATACTAAATCCTTCAATGGTAAGTGATTTACATGTAATAGATTTGGACATATAGCTAACCAATGCAGATCAAGAATGAATTCAATCAATAGAAGGAATCAAGGACTAAGGAATGTGGTTTGCTACAATTGCAACAAGTTTGGGCATGTTCCAAAATTCTGCAGAAGCAAGAATGAGAAAAGAAACTATCTTACAGAAAAGATGAAAACAAAACAGAAAGAAGACAAAGGAAAAAAACAAGGTTGATATGGTGGAGATCAAGAAGGAAATGAACATGGTCTACATTAAGAAGGATGTTGACAATATCAGGGATGGATCCACACCAGTCTTTGGTGCATATACTTCCTCCGGGAAGTAAATTGGGAGTTATGGCTCAGGGGGAGCTCTATTGAAAATCCAAATCCCCTAGCCAGATAACCAGTGCTGAGATTTGGCATGAAGATATGATGTAAAGATTCATATGATAGATCTTTTAAAAGAAATTCTAGAAGAAAAGAATCAATTGTGGAACATTGTGGAGTAATCCTAATCAACTGAACTCAATAGAGAAGGGTTTGACAGCTTTTTAAGATAGCATTTATGACAATTAGATCAAAAACAAATAAAGGAATAAAAAGGATCTCATTCGACAGATAATCCACTTTGCATTCAAGCTATAGAAGAATCCCAAGTGACATCAAAGATTTCCAAAGATTCAAAACAACTCAAAGAGATTTCATGAGAAAGAAACCCTAATTCGGCAAAAGAAATATTTACAGCTTGAAAACCCTAATGTGAAGTTTGAATTATTCTGGGAAAATGTTTACTCCTCAAGTAATTGAGATAACTGAAAAACCTTGCCCCAAGTTCAAGAAACATTTTTTCAAATCACTGGAAAATGATCTTGTAGGGGCATTCTCAATTATTCCACATGGAATTTTACATATGGAAGATATTAGGGCATATATTCATACCAATCTAGAGGAATATGATCACATGAATCAAGGAAAACTATACTTGGATGAACTGACTACTGTTGATGTTGTGTTAAAAGATGAATATAAAGTTCTAGGAGAAATGAAATTTGACACCTGGTTGGATTTTCCCGTGATTCTGAATGAAACATGGGTTAAGTTTATTCTAAGCAGAATTCATGATGAGTTTCTATGGCTTGATGAACCATACATGATAACAAAAGAAGCTATCAAAGATGTAATTGATATGAGCTCCTCTGGGAGGGTTCCAGACTCAAAGAAAATAAATAACAACTTGGTAATGCAGCTGACAGGAGCCAAATTTGATAAGAAAGCCCTCACAGTAAACGATATTAAAAATCTAGCCTTCAGATTTGCATCAATGATTATTGGGTACAAAATATAATTTTCCAACAAGGAAAATTTTATGTCTGCACCAACTATATACACAGCATATGACATGATCACAAACAATACAGACTATGATCTATGTGAATTTGTCCAGAGTGAACTAATGGAGAACTTGAAAAGAACAAAAGAGACCAATCATCCATTCAAATATAGAACATTGATCACCTGTCTACTCTTCTACTTCCTGAGAGAGCTACCTGGCTTGGGAAACATTGTCTGGATCAACCACATACCTGTAGCCACTCAAATAAGAAATCACTTGCAGAATTTGGGAAATGCAGATAATCAGAATAAAATCTTATGGGGATATTTTAAGAACTTTCAGAAGAAAATGTCATGTAGAATCCAGATACCTAAAAATGTAGTGATGAAGTATGAAAAGGACATTGTATTCATGGTAGACAAAGACAAATGCTTCATGGAAGCTATGGAACTGAGAACTGTATGGGTCCCTGGATTAGGGTATGAAATTGTAGAAGATGTTTTGGTTGAATTAGCTGATGTACTACTGAGTAAACCAAAAGATCTCAGAGAAGGCAGGTTTGGGATATTCTCAGAATTATCTTCCAGAATGTCTATGGAATGTGGGTAATCTGAGAAAATGTTAGATGAACAAATAATTGAGACAAAAACCAAAACATGGGGATCAATGTCCATGAGTTCTCTAGTAGAATGGACATCAAATACTCCAGAAAGGAAAGATGAGATCTAAAATGGAAAAAGTAGCATCTAGCCCCAGAGAAAGAACAAGGACCTCATCCATTGCATGTGCCACAACTGAATTAGAAAAAGAAAATGCAATAGAAGTAAATAAAAGAAAGAGAGTTACACTCAGTGAAGAACAAGTGGCAAGAGACATTGTTGCAAATCAAGTTCCAATTGACTATGCTAGAAACCTTTTGGAAAAGCAACAAAGAACACAAATTCTAGATTTACCCGAGTTTTCACAAGGACCAATAAATCTGGATTCTATGTCTCCTGTATAGAAATTCAAATTGGTATCATTTGTGCAAGCTAATGCTCAGGAAGAAATGTTGGAAACACATATACAGGACAATGAATTCATTAATGAAACATCTAATATTCTGGAGAAGTTGATACCCTCATACCCAAAAGATACGTCAGTATCATCAACTGATCAGATCAAAGGTCTAATAAATTTTGTAAGTACTCACTTTGAATCCTTTGAAAAGTCTACTGACATTAAGGTTAGAAAGGAACTTGAAGACAAAAGATTAGTAGAGTTAAAAACCAAGTTAGATAGTGACAAAATTCTGTTAGAAAATAGTATCAAAAATATGGAGAATGCAATCAAGGAACCCTGTGATATATACAAATTTTGTTTGTCATGGCTTGAAATCACTAAGGAAATAGAAGATAAAATCAAAAGCATGGAGCTCCAACTAGCAAATATCTCCAAGATCTTTGATCTAGCAGTTGAATCTATCAGCAACATAGAAATACAAGTTGTTTTATACATTAACCAGTACAATTCCTCCTCTAATCTTCAACTCCCAATAGCAGTCTCTCCTCAGGAAGAACAATTATTTAAGTCCAACTCTCTAGGTATCTACATCAGTACTCCTGAAGAACCACTGTTGTGTGAAGAACAACTGTTCACTGCACAAAGAGCAGAACCTGTGCAAAGTCCAGGACTCATATAGGATACAATGCCTGTATTAGAAGAAGGTACCAGTAGCAGAACCTTCAGAGCAGCCCAAACAGTATATACAACAACATGCCCAGGTGTGATTCTCAATATCCACCCTGCAGGTATAAAAATGTATCCCTTGGCATTTTTGTGGGATACTGGTGCTGACATTAATTTGGCTAGGTATCAATGCTTTCCAGCAGACATGTGGATTAAAGCTACTACAGAAATTGAATTTGGAAAAGGTAAATTTAACTCTCAGTTGATTTGTAAAGTTCCAATTCAATTAGGAAAAGATTTTATGGATGAACTTGTATTTGTCCATTATGAGGTAAACAATTATGATGGAGTTATTGACATCAGCACTATGCAAAGCTGGGAACCCATTATTATGGATTCTATGTTTATCATATTATTAGGCACTTTTCAGATGCCTCGCCTCCATCAGAATGTGGCATTCACCAAGCAGATAGTTATTGAGAAAAAGAAGAAAAGGACAAACTCTATTTGGTTAACTCAACAGATTGAGTCAGCAGCTGTAGACTTGGAACAACTAAAGACAGTCCATTCAGAGACTGTAATGACAAAAGACCTAAAGAAACAAAAGAGAAATCTCACCTGTTCTCTTCCTCTAAAGAAAGATGCTTCAGGTAATGAAATGGTTCCAAAGGCCAAAGCTAACTATTTTCTTATGAGTATGGCAGAAGTTAAGCTTTGTAGAAAAGAAATTACAGAATTATTGTCCTTGGATATCATAAGAAGATCTAGTTCTCCTTTTTCCTGTCATGCTATGTATGTACCTAAATTTGATGAACATGGTGTTGAGCTCCAGGAAAAGTGACTTGTGGTGAATTACAAGCCACTAAATGAATGCTTAGTTGACAACCAGCATCCACTGCCTAGTAAAGACCATATATGGCAAGCCATACAGGGAAGTAATGTTTATTCAAAGTTTGATCTAACCAAAGGTTTCTGGCAGATACAGATGAATCCTGAAGATATCTACAAAATAGCCTTCTCAGTCCCTCAGGGCTTATTTGAATGGAAGGTCTTGCCCTTTGGTATCAAAACTGCACCTTCAATCTTCCAACAGGCAATGGATAAGATCTTTTATGAATTTGCGAAGTTTATCCAGCCTTATATTGATGATGTTCTGGTTTTTAGTCAAGATATGAAAAAACATTTAGAACATCTACAGGTCTTTCTGCACATATGTCAACAGCATGGTTTAGCTATCAATCCCACCAAATCTCACTTTGCCTAGCGTGAGATTATTTTCATTGGCATTAAGCTTCTTCCAGGGGGGAAAATGGAAGCACAACCCCATATCTTAACCAAGATTCAGCATCTGCAGGTAACTAATGTAAAAGAACTTCAGCGTTTTCTTGGTATGGTCAATTACATAGCAGGATTCTATAGTAAGCTAGCAGAAGATAGATTAGAGTTAAATAAGCTGCTAGGAAAGAATCCACCACCTTGGTCATCTAAGCATAATGCCTTAGTGAAAAGAATTAAATAGATATGTACTGAGATTCCACCTCTAAGACTTCCTGGTTCAGGATTTAAAGTCATTGAAATAGATGCAAGTGAATATGCATGGGCAGGTGTCCTGAAAGAAACAATAGAGAATGGTAAAGAAGAAATTATGAGATATATCTTTGGCAGTTTTAAGAACAGTGAGTTAAATTATCATAGCACCCACAAAGAAATATTAGCAGTCATTAATACGTTGAAAGCTTTTCAGATGTTTGTTGCTGACAAGAAATTTCTGATTAGAAGTGATTTACAGAATCTGAAAGGGTTTTTCAAGAAGGAATCCAAGGATAAAGTAGTCCGCAGATGTCTGTTAAGATGGGCTCAATTCCTAAATGCATTTGAGTTTGATATTGCCCATCTTCCTGGTTCTGCTAATATCTTTGCTGATTTTTTATCCAGAGAAGGACATAAAGGCACTCCAGTTGAGCATGATGTTCTTGTTTCTCCACCACCAGTCAAAGGACAAGTTAATGCTGTTCTTACTCCTTCTAAAGGAAGAGTTCATGTGGTTAAGATCAGAGAACATAATTAGTATGAGCCCAGTTGCATGGAATGGAGCACTAATCCCTTTCCCATGCGGGATAGGCATAATTTTAATATGGCTAATGACTTTTTACATGATCGGTTCAGATGTCTTGTTGCAGCTCAACAA
The DNA here is from genome assembly GCA_027924645.1 of Cunninghamia lanceolata. NCBI lineage: Eukaryota > Viridiplantae > Streptophyta > Pinopsida > Cupressales > Cupressaceae > Cunninghamia > Cunninghamia lanceolata. Next base: position 8,761,194 of record BSBN01001201.1, read on the forward strand.
TTGACCCAAAGTGGACTCTGGACAAATCATCCAAAAATGTCAGCCTTAGCAAAAGACATTGACCCTGAAGTTAAAGAGGTATTACAAAATTGGTGTGATGATAACAAACAGCTTCCCATCCAGTTTTGCAAACCCATTATCATCAGACCAAATCGCTGGTTAGAACATGAAGGCAGAAAGAATCTCATTCGAGATCTTTTTCAAGGTCCCAATTATGTAGCAGCAGAGATGGATTTTCAAGGAACATCCTCTTTTTTCTGGATGTCTATTCAAACTAACGTTTGCATCCTACACTGAGAATTTAATTATTAGACATATGATGCAGACTTATGGTCCATCTGGTTTTGGCTTGAGATTCCAATACTGGAATATGACAAGCAAGCTACATCATCTCTATGTCACCAAAATGCCTTTATGGATTCATATGAAAACTTACCGCATAGATCAAGCCAATGCCACATCAATCAATCATGGGATGTTTGGGGCCCATAAGCTCAAAGTTTCTAGCATAATGTGGAAAGAAGATCCTAAGATTCCTATTCCACCTGTTGATCCTTCTCAACCCTCCGGATCTCAATCTCAATGGGGAATCCTGCCAGGCTGTACTCTTGATCCTGTTTGGGAGCAATGTGATCATTGTCGCTATTATGAGGAACGTGCTAGAGAACATCCTCCCGATGAGGTCAGCCCATCTACCAAGAAAAAAACCAAAGATCACCAAGCACCTGGCTGTACTCACGAGGCCCAACAGTTTTGTGAAGGGTGCATTGATTTCACTCCTATGGAATCTAGTGACACAAGCACGAGCTAGTGGACCAGACATGTTGGCCACTGAAGGAATCTATCCCTTCATGACAAAAGATAGACGTGGCCCACACCACGGTAAAAGGGGCAAGTACATGCGCCTTAACATGTACATGGGTTACCCTTCCCGTGTTTAAAAAGATGCTTTGTACAAAGGGGTCGTCGTTGTCTATCCCCCTTTATCTCGTTCACGGATTATTTGGTCCTACCATGAGGAATCTTATCCTCACTTGGGTAATCCTTCGGATAAGGGTTGCACGTGTCCATTTCATGGTGATGGATTTCAAATTTCAATATGTCTTATTGAAGTAAAAGATCAGTCTCGGTGGAACCAATTTCCTATAAAAGGAAGACCCCGAGAATGCTTCAAGCAAGCATTTTTTGGGATTTAGAAATCCTTGTAAGTGTCTAAGCATTGGTGGAGTTTAGAATTCCTTCAGAGTTTAAGTCTGCAGAGTCTTAGAAAGTCGGAGTACCATTATCTCTGGTTTGCTCCTTTAGAAGTTTTCAAGTTTAGTCTTGTTCTTTATCTGGTCAAAAGGGATTAAAGCTTTCATGCTAGTATCTCATCCAGCTCTTCCGGTTTAATCTCCTCTTTCCATATAGATGTCAAGTCTATCACAGCGCGCATTGTAATATGATGATGTAATGTTTCTGAGTTGTTATAATAAATATTCCACATTTCTGGTTTCATTATCATTTGCAGCTATTTGAGAAAAGTTGGTATCAGAGCCGAGTTACAGTAAAATCCGTAATCCTAGTCTTAGTTTGCTTACACTTATACAGTCTTTGTGTGACTATATCAGTTTCAGAAAAGCTTAAATCCTTCCATGTATGTATCGCTCTCTATATTGCTCTCTGTATTGCTCATACCGTCACTCTGTGTTGTAAGTCCTGTTTGTAAGTCCCACTTTAAGTCGTGGTAGGTGTTTAGGGCGATCAAGGCAGTTATCTGGTATTTCAAGCACAGATTCGAGCATAGATTTGAGCACATACACAATGGATCATGCATCAACTTTTGGAGCTGAGATGGCACCCGAAGATCATACTAAGGATCGGCAAGCTGAGGTTAGTTTTACAAATTTCTTCCCAGACTCTGAGCAAACGTTTTCATTACCTGCTGAGAATAGTAATGTAATAGATGAGTTATCTTCGTCTGGTAATAAGTTTGAGAATGAAGAATTTAAAGTTCCTGTAATTAAACCCTATGAGATATATAGGGACATACCCAATAGTCTTGTGTCTATGATAAGTCAGTCCCGAGGGTTAAAAAATTTCTTCGGATATACTTCATGGCAAAAATGCCATATTGCTTCTTTGCAACACACTGTTATAGGTAGATATGAAGGATCCTTAAATCTATTCAATGATAAGGAAATTACTAAATTTGCCAGTCAGGCCAGAGCAAGTCCTGCCAATCCACAGTACATCAACTTGTCCTATGTTAGGATCGGTGTTATTGGACATTATAGGAAGGGTCTTCGTATAATTATGATGATGATGCTGAAGGACTCTAGGTTATTCAAGACATCACATGCTTTGCTTGGATGTGCATGTGACTCTATGTCAGAAGGTCCTATTTATTTAGACTGTTTATTAGATTTTTCAGTCAGCCTAAAAGATGGCAACTTGAATAAAGTCCTTACCTATGAGTTTAACACCATGAATCTGTTTATGAAGGACAATTCTGTTGACCATTCCCTTGTCTTCTTGGTACACTACCGTCTGTACAATAAGGTCATCCCTCTGATGATGAATCCCAGACGAGCCCAGGGAATAGAAGGCTTCTCCACTATCTAGAAATCTACTTCTGAACATACCCAGTTGGTAGCCCCAAAAATTGTGAAACACAAAGATATTAAACTTCCTGAAGAATGAGCTATCTCACTATGGGATAAGGACCATAAGCCTACTGAATAGAAACCACCATAGTTGCGAGGAGTAACCCTCAAAGAAATAGATGACCAAGTGGTTATTCACTTCTCCTCTGGACGTCCGTCGTCCATGAGAAAGGAAAAATCTTTTACTCATAATAACCCTTTGCCATCTATGTATAGTCGATCACAGAGTGTTCATCTTGAGCCTTCTAAAGGCTTTGAAAAATTGTTTCAAATACCTGTTGTAAAAAGTTCGGTACAAGCTACCCCTGGTGCAAGTACTTCCAGTGCACCTATGTCAAATCCTTGTCCACATGACCAATATTCTGCTCTGGACAATGGATATTTTAAATGTGAAAAATGTTCTTTCATATTCCATCTGCCATCTGGTAAAGTTAATATGCTATCTGGTAGACCTGCCCTGTTACTAGAATAGGATATAAAAGAAACCACAGAAAAGGTTGTTTCCACGCCTTTTGGATCTTGTATTATACCTGGAATCATTCCGCCCATTAAAGACTTTATGCTTAGGGATTTGTCCAGTCAATACCAAGCCAACTTCTGGCCTCTCCATGTCACCCCTATAGGTGAAGTCCAAGGATCTAGCCAAAGTAAACTATTGAATTGGACCAACCTATGTCTCCGGAAAACTCTCCTGTACATCCTTGATCGGAAAACCCAGGATGAAATCTGAGCTCTTCAGCAAGAGAAACAATTGTTATCTCTTCAAGCCAATATGCATGCCGTCGTTGCTTCTCTTGAACGACTGGAAAAGGATCTCCTTCAACAGCTAAAGGATGAGATTCTTGAGCTGAAGGCCCCCCCGGAAGAAGCTTAATGCTGATGAAAATAATCTCACGCTGGGCAAAGTGAGATTTATTGGGATTGATAGCTAAACCATGCTATTGACATATGTGTAGAAAGACCTGTAGATGTTCGAAATGTTTTTTCATATCTTGACTAAAAACAAGAACATCATCAATATAAGGCTGGATAAACTTTGCAAATTCATAAAAGATCTTATCCATTGCCTGTTGGAAGATTGAAGGTGCAGTTTTGATACCAAAGGGTAAGACCTTCCATTCAAATAAGCCCTAAGGGACTGAGAAGGTTGTTTTGTAGATATCTTCATGATTCATCTGTATCTGCCAGAAACCTTTGGTTAGATCAAACTTTGAATAAACATTACTTCCCTGTATGGCTTGCCATATATGGTCTTTACTAGGCAGTGGATGCTGGTCGTCAACTAAGCATTCATTTAGTGGCTTGTAATTCACCACAAGTCTCTTTTCCTGGAGCTCAACACCATGTTCATCAAATTTAGGTACATACATAGCATGACAGGAAAAAGGAGAACTGGATCTTCTTATAATATCCAAGGATAATAATTCTGTAATTTCTTTTCTACAAAGCTTAACTTCTGCCATACTCATAAGAAAATAGTTAGCTTTGGCCTTTGGAACCATTTCATTACCTAAAGCATCTTTCTTTAGAGGAAGAGAACAGGTGAGATTTCTCTTTTGTTTCTTTAGGTCTTTTGTCATTACAGTCTCTGAATAGACTATCTTTAGTTGTTCCAAGTCTACAGCTGTTGACTCAATCTGTTGAGTTAACCAGATAGAGATTGTCCTTTTCTTCTTTTTCTCAATAACTATCTGCTTGGTGAATGCCACATTCTGATGGAGGTGAGGCATCTGAAAAGTGCCTAATAATGTGATAAACATAGAATCCATAATAATGGGTTCCCAGCTTTGCATAGTGCTGCTGCCAATAACTCCATCATAATTGTTTACCTCATAATGGACAAATACAAGTTCATCCATAAAATCTTTTCCTAATTGAATTGGAACTTTACAAATCAACTGAGAGTTAAATTTACCTTTTCCAAATTCAATTTCTGTAGTAGCTTTAATCCACATGTCTGCTGGAAAGCATTGATACCTAGCCAAATTAATGTCAGCACCAGTATCCCACAAAAATGCCAAGGGATACATTTTTATACCTGCAGGGTGGATATTGAGAATCACGCCTGGGCATGTTGTTGTATATACTGTTTGGGCTGCTCTGAAGGTTCTGCTACTGGTACCTTCTTCTAATACAGGCATTGTATCCTGTATGAGTCCTGGACTTTGCATAGGTTCTCCTCTTTGTGGAGTGAACAGTTGTTCTTCACACAACAGTGGTTCTTCAGGAGTACTGATGTAGATACCTGGAGAGTTGGACTTAAATAACTGTTCTTCCTGAGGAGAGACTGCTATTGGGAGTTGAAGATTAGAGGAGGAATTGTACTAGTTAATGTATTTATCTAGTTCAGAGGATTTTTCCATTTCCTCAATAAGGTTGAGATTTTCTTCCTCTTCAATTTCTGCAATTTCAACATATGCTTGCTGAATGACTTTTTCTAGGAAAATCTTACGTTGCCTTCTCCACAATCTTCGGGCCATATTGCCTTCAGAAGGAGCTATACTGATACTATGCTGTGCAATAGGCATGGTTGATTCTCTAGGTGAAGCAGGCCTAGGAGGGGTTCTTCTGAGAACCAGACTAGGTGGCTCATTTTCTTTGATCAAGAAATATTTTCTTGATTTAAGCTACTCCAACTTATTATTTAATTTGTTCCATGTCTCGGGACCCATATTCATTTCATGGAGTCTGCTTTCTAGTTGAACAATTTCTTCAATTACCTTGTTCAACTCACCTGGATCTCTTCTGCTTCTATACATCATGCAAAAAAATGAATTCTCAGAATCACTGGACTCAGACTGTTCAGGATTTCCAGTGATGAGATTCACATGAGCCTGCTCCGTGGCAGACAAGAACTCAGCCTCTTCTAATTCTGTATCTAATAAATCAGAAAGAATGATGTCATCAGAAATAGAGGGATAATCATTGATGAATATATATTCATCATTATCTATTCCAGCTTCTCTGGCTATTCAAACCTTGCCTTTACTCTTTTTCTTATGTCTGTCTGGACATTTATTTGCATAATGTTTCCCTTTACAAATATAACAGGTAGGTTCCCATTTTTTACCAATGCCTTTCTTATCCTTCTTCCTAAAGTATCCCTTTTTACGTGGGTACTTGCTGTACTGTTTCTTTCCCTTTTTCTTCTTCTCATAATATTTATCTTTGTCTTTATCATAATATTTCTTTTTTGAAGAAGATTGTGACTGACAGGTTGTACACTTATCATATTGTGAAGAAGGGAGAAGCTGATAACAAATAGAAGAAGAAATCAAAGGTTTTACCCTTTTTATCTCTTTTCTTTTCTGTGCATCTTGGCAGATGTCTTCATTTATCTTGACTAGGAACTAAACCAATTGAGGGAATGTCAGTTCTTTCAATTCTAAACCTTCATGGACCATGTTTTCTAATATTTTCTTGTGATAAAAGTTTCCTATTTCAGGACCAAAACTTTTCAAGAAAGTAGTAAACATAAATTCTTGATTCTGCTCATGTCTAGATATGTAAAGGTTTTTGTACTAGTCTTCACAGTATTCTTTAAAACATTTTAAATTTTTACACTTGCCTCTCACGAACTTATTATAGGCAAGTCTTTCTCTGGTGTCTGTTTTTCCTACAAACAGACAGGTCAGATGAGCACACACCTGATCAGTTCCTCTGTTGATCAGTCTTTCTCTGTATCCATCCTCAAGGCGATCCCACACATTTCTAGCTAATCTAGTTAAAGAATTGAGAGCCTGCTTGATGACTTGGGCTTCATCAGCATCAGCATTGGTTGACATATAATTAGTGATCCAGGCACGGATAGCATCAATGCCTCTCATATTCTCAATCTCCTCAAAGCTGTCAAAGTTTACTAAAGTAGGAGTATCTAGTTTAAAGGTCTAGATATTCTTAAAAGGGTCAACTGGGTTGGAACCATTGGGATTCATTCCATTGCCTCGAGCCATTTGAAACTTACCAGCTGCTTGTTCAGCTGCAGTAGTTTCTCTAAGTCTCCCAATTGAGGGATCAAATATTTTTTCTATTATAGGCTGCTTAGGATGAATCTTAATCTTAGGACCTTCATACTGAGCCTGTAGGTATCCTTGAGCACTGGATGGAAAATTCAACATTTTCTTTTGTTGTGACTGCACCTGGACTGTAGTGACCAAAGTCTGAATAGTGGAAGATTCTTGAATAACAGAATCCTTTACTTGTGCAGTGTTCTCATTTACTTGTTGAATGTCTTGTCTAACAAGATCTATTTTGTCCTCTGTGTGCTTTACAGAAATTCTACAATTATTTATTTGTGAACTAAGAACTTCATAATCCATATGACTTTCAGCTCTGACTTGCTACAGCTTTTCTCTGTGTGTCTTAGCTGCGCGTTGTTGAGCGGTCCACCACGCTTCAGCATGCGTTTTGAATTGGAGATAGGCAGCCTTCAGCTCAAGAATCTCATCCTTCAGCTATTGAAGGAGATCCTTTTCCAGTCATTCAAGAGAAGCAACGACGGCATGCATATTGGCTTGAAGAGATAACAGTTGTTTCTCTTGCTGAAGAGCTTGGATTTCATCCTGGGTTTTCTGATCATGGATGTACAGGAGAGTTTTCTGGAGACACAGGTTGGTCCAATTCAATAGTTTACTTTGGCTGGATCCTTGGACTTCACCTACAGGGGTGACATGGAGAGGCCAGAAGTTGGCTTGGTATTGACCGGACAAATCCCTAAGCTTAAAATCTTTAAAGGGCGGAATGATTCCAGGTACAATACAAGATCCAAAAGGCGTGGAAACAGCCTTTTCTGTGGTTTCTTTTATATCCTATTCTGGTAACAGGGTAGGTCTACCAGACAGCATATTAACTTTACCAGATGGTGGATGGAATATGAAAGAACATTTTTCACATTTAAAATATCAATTGTCTAGAGCAGAATATTGGTCATGTGGACAAGGATTTGACACAGGTGCACTGGAAGTACTTGCACCAGGGGTAGCTTGTACCGAACTTTTTACAACATGTATTTGAAACAATTTTTCAAAGCCTTTAGAAGGCTCAAGACGAACACTCTGTGATCGACTATACACAGATGGCAAAGGGTTATTATGAGTAAAATATTTTTCCTTTCTCATGGATGACGGACGTCCAGAGGAGAAGCGAATAACCGCTTGGTCATCTATTTCTTCGAGGGTTACTCCTCGCAACTATGGTGGTTTCTATTCAGTAGGCTTATGGTCCTTATCCCATAGTGAGATAGCCCATTCTTCAGGAAGTTTAATATCTTTGTGTTTCACAATTTTTGGGGCTACCAACTGGGTATGTTTAGAAGTAGATTTCCAGATAGTAGAGAAGCCTTCTATTCCCTGGCTCGTCTGAGATTCATCATTAGAGGGATGACCTTATTGTACAGACGGTAGTGTACCAAGAAGACAAGGGAATGGTCAACAGAATTGTCCTTCATAAATAGATTCATGGTGTTAAACTCATAGGTAAGGACTTTATTCAAGTTGCCATCTTTTAGGCTTACTGGAAAATCTAATAAACAGTCTAAATAAATAGGACCTTCTGACATAGAGTCACACGTACATTCAAGCAAAGCATGTGATGTCTTGAAGAACCTGGAGTCCTTTAGCATCATCATCATAATTATAGGAAGACCCTTCCTATAATGTCCAATAACACTGATCCTAACATAGGACAAGTGGATGTACTGTGGATTGGCAGGACTTGCTCTGGCCTGACTGGCAAATTTAGCAATTTCCTTATCATTGAACAGATTTAAGGATCCTTCAGATCCACCTGTAACAGTGTGTTGCAAAGAAGCAATATGGCATTTCTGCCATGAAGTATATCCGAAGAAATTTTTTAACCCTCGGGACTAACTTATCATAGACACAAGACTATTGGGTATGTCCCTATATATCTCAGAGGGTTTAATTATAGGAACTTTAAATTCTTCATTCTCAAACTTATTACCAGATGAAGATAACTCATCTATTACATTACTATTCTTAGCAGGTAATGAAAATGTTTGCTCAGAGTCTGGGAAGAAATTTGTAAAACTAACCTCAGCTTGCCGATCCTTAGTATGATCTTCGGGTGCCATCTCAGCTCCAGAAGTTGATGCACGATCCATTGTGTATGTGCTCAAATCTACGCTCGAATCTGTGCTTGAAATACCAGATAACTGCCTTGATCACCCTAAACGCCTACCACGGCTTAAAGTGGGACTTACAAACAGGACTTACGACACAGAGTGACGGTATGAGCAATACAGAGAGCAATATAGAGAGCGATACATACATGGAAGGATTTAAGCTTTTCTGAAACTGATATAGTCACACAAAGACTGTACAAGTGTAAGCAAACTAAGACTAGGATTATGGATTTTACTGTAACTCGGCTTTGATACCAACTTTTCTCAAACAGCTGCAAATGATAATGAAACCAGAAATCTCAGTAGACAGGAAGAAATTAAAAACAAAATGTGCCTTGTTACATCCTCAATTTTTGTCTAGCTATACTTTTCACTTTTACTAGAACATAATAAAATCTATCATGATGTTGAGATTAATGTCAAGGAACGACATGGAATTACATTGAATTTCAGTTACAAAGTTATGAAAATGATTGTGTTATTATCATTTTAATATTGCATTATGAGATTTGGTTTATTATTTGAATAACGATGCACTGATCATAATTTGTTGGTTACAAGTTTGATATAGGATTGCAGGTTGTTAAATGACTCTCAGAGAAAAGAGAGAGAGTATCTTTTGAGGAGAGAGATATAGACCTCGGGTTACGAGTGATGAATTGCCAAAACGAGTATGATTGTGTAACAAAAGTGTGAACCAATGTGTTGTAAGAGCTAAGTTTTGTCTTGTCAGTTTACTTTTGAACCCTATCGACAGGTAGTCGATATCTTTTGACTCTTTTCAAGTTGTAATGTGTCATCATAGTCATTAGTAACGTAACGATGTCATTTGAGTATGAGTTGTGACCATTTACATTTAAGATAAAAGTTATGACGTTATTGTTGTAAAATGGTGTTATTATTATTACTAAGTCACTTAAGGTATTGTTGTCAACTTTTAACGTCAAGACGATTTCATCAAGTTAAGTTGATGTGAATTTTATCAACGGATTGTGAAGGGGAGACAAGCTCAACCCATTCACATTATTCATAATCCTTTGTTTTAAATCCTATTATTTTTATTGATCAAATCATAACTATCAAATTGAGATGATGTTATGTAAACCATATTTGTGCATTGATAGAGGATAATACATCATGGTTGTTAATAGAATTTACTCACTTGAGTAGCTGTGGGCTTTCTAATAGGAGTGCATTCATTTCAAGTGATGGACAAAACCACTCTAAGTGATCATTAAATGATCAAACTATGCTTTTATTGACATGTCAGCCTTTATTTGAGGGAGTGGTGTGTTATACCACATATTGTTCCCCTCTTGATGAGTGATAGAACCGCTTTGAGCCAGCACGCAGCTTCTATGGTTTGATAGATGTTTTTATTGTTATAACCATATAATTATCTATTCCTTTTTGACCGTTAGTTTTTATTGAGTAAATAGTACTTATTGACCACGTATTCTTTCATCCTTGTTGTCCATCCAAGAATCCTTCACAGGCTAAAATGGTGGAGATAACCGCAGCCAATTGGAGATGGATAATTGTTTAAAGAGTGGTGTCATTATGTAAGAGAGAGTGGAGGTTGTTTATGGCAGAGAAAATGTCTTATTTGTGGAGTCAGGCAAATAGAAGAGGGGGGAGATTGTATCCTTTGGTCATGAGGGAGATATGAAGAAGAGAAGTTTTGGCAGTGCATCAAGCAGAACCGAGAGAAGGAAGATCTTAGAGTAGTGAATAAAAATACCTCAGTTGAAATCTCTACAAATTAAACGTGGAAATTTGGACTACCGACGAAGTGGAGAATCAATACAAAGATTGATAGAGAGGAGTTAGATTGCAAGCTATTGAATAAGAGTAAGATTGGCAAGGGCGATCTTTGGTTGTCAAAGAACACTTAACAGGTTCTTTTGTTATTCAATGTCATTTAAATTGCTATATATAAATAGCCTTATGATCTATATTGTGGATGGTTTCTAAGTCAAATTAAGATCAGTGATATCCGAGTAGAAAACATAGGCAAATAACTCTCTTCTTGATCACATGATAAGCGAAGATACTAACGTTAGTAAATGGTAGTTGGTATTTAAAATTGATCACTTTTATTATGTTTGTGAGTATAATGAAAAGCTCATACTTCTTATTCCATTATGTCATGATTTCACAATAGCGATAGTTTTAAGTTTTTGAGTAAACTATGTCTCTTAATATTTATAGATCTCCTCTATACCGTATGCTATAGTTATTGGTAGAATATATATGTTTAAGTGAGGCAGCTATGGCTTGTAGTGAATATCTAAGATATTAGAACTCCTTCAATATGTAAGGAACCGTTGGGGTCTAGTTAGGAAATATTAATTCCTAATAAGCATCCCTTTATCTTTCAAAGATACATCAAGTATAATGACTTCTCTATATCTGGTTTAGGAGAGAAAACTTGTAATCATAGTTTCATCCTAACTCCTTTTAAAGAGAGAAAATTTGAACAAACCTCATAGAGGTTAGAGCATTACGAAGGGCAAAAACTCTAACATAACCCAGTAGGGTGATAATTATTCTAAATACCTTGTTATTTTCATAGTATGTTAGCTATTTTTTCAAATAGAACAATAATGAGGAAATAGGAACCCTAGTTATGAAGATATTTTGACTCTTGTCATATGGGAATATTTACCTCAAAGCAATAACATTTAGAGTTGGGTTGAAAACCTATTCAGTATTTGATAGAACAACTTAAGGTTGTAAGTATTGATGTGTTAATGATCCAGTCATAGATGGAAAGGTATATTTGACCCTTCAGTCGAAAGAAGACTAATAGATAATTGTTCTTACGATATTCTTACTCCCTAGAAAAAGTATGTTCATTATTCCATTGGGTTGGGATAGGTAAAATAAAACCCTAGTTAAACCTAGAAGGGTTAAAGATTATTTGATGACACCTTTATGGTTATAATCTGTTTTAGTTATTTTATGGGGGTAGACATTAAAGGGTCGAGTACCCTAAATAATAAATGTTTCTTTTATCTTATTGAAAAGAGATTTGTTATTGGTCGATAATGTTTAACCTTAGGTAGAGAAACCTATTGGTTTGGTTACAAGTTGACTTGAGATATAAGTCATAAGCCTCGAGTTTTGCAAGCATGCAAGAGGTACTATCAAATGGTTAGTCAACCATAAAGTTTATTATACCTTTTGGTCACAACTTCTCTTAGCTATTACTTGTCAATAAGTGATGAGTCTCAAATGTTTCAAAGATGCAAGGAGATACCCAAGAATGGATAGTCATTCCATAAGGTCTATGGAGCAAGGACAGTGTCTTGTGAATCCACCTAAGTCAGCAAGACTAGATTTGATTTAGTTAAAACTCTTTAGTTAAATCTTAACTTGACCAAATAAGATATATATTTATATTAAATCATTGTGATCATTATATAGATCATGATTGAAGGGACAAGTACCCTAACTATGTTATTTATTCTTACTTGTAAGAAAGGAAATAATTTCCTAGACTATGATGCTTAACCTTGGTAAGGTAACCATCTTAGTCGTTATTAATCGATTTAAAATTCTTATGAATTGAAAAGTCTTGGATCTTGGTTATTGTAATGATGCAATGAGAATCCTCATAAAGAAAGGTAGTTGATAAGTTCTATGGAATATAGACAGTGAATGTAAACTTGTCTAGGTCAGGAAGACTAAAATATTGAAATTGTCATGACTTCATAAGTTAAACGTAGTAGACCAAGTCAAACTGTAGGAAATATGATAGTATCCAAATCGAGTTGGGGTGGGTGAACATTACAACAATGTTCATTGCGAACGTCAATTTATATTGAAACTATGGCCATAGTAATGCATATGTCTATACATGCATTGTCAGTTCACTGTATCTAGATTGCACAACCTATTAGAAATCATACTTAGCTAGAGAGTATCTAGGGTTGTATGATTGATAGAGTTGTGTAGGATACAACACTATGTACTCGGAAAGGCAAATTACCACTGGTCACCTTTGGTCTATATTCCTTGTGAAGGGTAGGGCCACTTCCTATGTGGAAGATGTGTGGGAGACCGCTAGTCTGTGGATGGAGGTAAATCACTGGAAAGATTCTCTCTCATAGAAGACATGCTGAGGCTTGTGATAAAGATGTCAGATTTCTGGATGCAGTCTATCTTTGAGACTTGTATTTATTGAGACTATGTAAAACATTATCTAATGCAGATATTTGTAATTGATTTACTTTTGTAAACATTGTACTTGAGAAAGACAATATGGTTTATTGTATTTTGTAATGAAAAATCTTGTAATTGTAGTTACTTGATTATTATGTTGAATAAAAGAAAAAATTTCTCTATCTCATTTTTACCTTGTTAAATCACTTTATGGTAAATTTCTAGTTTTACTATGTATTTAGAACGTGGATGTTACATATGGTATCAAAGCTACCAGGTTCGTCACTAGGGCTTATGAGTCCACTATGCTAACCTATAGTCAACATTATGCGGTTAGCTAATGTTTGAATTTCTTGTGCCAGAATGGCATGGAGAAGAACCAAGAAAATTGTTAGAAATTCTATTCCCTAGCATTTGCCTAAATTAGTGGTTAGGAAGAAACCTATTGAGGAGGTTGAACTTAAAGAGCATATAATTTACTCTGAAGGTGCATGGATGGACGATTTAGAGACTTTTTTTGATGCGCTTAAACATATTCGGCTAAAAAGAAAACAACATTTTGAACTGGCCAAGAATCCTACTAATTCTACTTATGTAGTAAAATCTAGTAAACTGTAGCCAACTACGACATCTCACTTGGGGGTTGTTGCAATGCTTCTATTTTAGGAAAAAGGTGTTGGAGGAGTACTTGTGTGTACACCCACCCTCTAAGTTTGTTTAATTGGAAGATCATTAAATCGATAGTGGCATGTAATCTTGTCGTATCAACTATAAATAAGGATGAGGTTACTCCTCAATAAATTATAATAAAGATGAGAATGTTTTGTATCAATCTATTGATTATTATGAGTTAAATATGTTTTGATGTTTTGAGTCACATTAGAATTCAGAAAACTATTAGATAACTTATTTTTCTAGTATGAGAAAAATGATAACATGTTTCATACAAAAACAAACTAGGGTGAGAGTCTAGAAGAGTATAAACGATCAGTTAATCTCTTGAACAAATCAGAGTAATCCTAACCATGTTTGAACAAACCAAAGAGAGACTTGGTATTTTGGAAAAGAAAGTAAGAGATCAAGGAAACCCTGAAGGGGGCAAATGAGATTTCTCATGGGATGAGAAAGGAAAATCACCAAGAATATAGAGTGAGTAATGAAAATCCTGAAACCATAGACCTTAAAAGGAAGAAAAGGATAGGCTTGCCTTAGAATTTCTCCTAGATATGAAGAAAGTCATTCCACCAAAGTTTGATGGAATGGGTGATTGGAGAAACTAAAAATTTTATTCCTCCTAGAGTTTTGAATAAGTTACCTAGAAAAGTACCTTACCTTATGACAATTATAGAATTAATGGAATTAAAAGCCCCATAACAAGAATTATTGGCTAAAGATTTGATTAGATCCAGTATTTCACCATGGGGTGCACTAGTTATCATTGTCAAGAGAAAGGACATAACTTTGCAATTGTGTATTTAGTATCGTATGCTCATTAAAGGAACGATAAAGAATAAATATCTTTCACTATGTATTGATGACCTCTTTGATTAGATGAGTGGAGCTGTTGTATTTTAGAGATTGATTGGCGATCAATATCATCAGTTAAGATTGAAGGATGAGGATACCCATAAAACAACTTTTTGGACAAGAAATGGGCACTATGAGTTTGTAGTGTTACCTTTTGGACTTACAAATTGCCTCTGTCATATTCATGAATCTCATGAACAGTGTGCTTGGAGATTGTATAGATAAGTTGTTCTAATCTTTCTATTGATATACTTATTTATTTTAGGAATGAAGGAAAACATTATCATTATGTGCAAGTGATTCTGCAATGGTTAAGATAAATGATTTGAGTGGATAGATAAATGTCAAGAGATGATTGATCTATTAAAAGGGAATAGAGTAGTTAATGCTCTGAGTCAGAGGGGACATATTTCCTCAATTGTATTTATTCATGCAAACTTTAAAGATTAAGTGTTGTAAAATTTATTAGGTGGTGAGTATTATGAGCAAGTTAAGCAAGCTCTTATGGTAAATCCTAAAGATTCAAGGTATGATAGGTTTCATTTTGAGTTGACGGATTATTGAGTTTTAGAGGAAGAATATATGTTTCTAATTCTACTGAATTAAGAAAACTGGTGTAGAAAGAAGTTTATACCACACCATACCCAGGACATCCAGGGGTAAACAACTACTAACAGATGTAAAACCTCTTTAATGCTAGAAAGGAATGATGAATGATGCTGTGAAATTTGTAGCAAGTTGTCTGGAATGCTTGAGGGTAAAAAGTAGAATATCAACACCCTGCAGGATTGTTGTATCCGCATGATGTGCTAGAGTGGAAATGACAAGTTATTAGTATAGATTTTGTTCAAGGTCTTCCTATGTCTAGGAATAGATATGATGCCATTTTAGTTGTGGTTGATAAACTCACAAAGGTAGCACATTTTATACCAGGGAATTTGACTAATGGAGCACCAATGTTAGCTCACAAATTTGTGCAAGAGGTGTTTAGATTGCATGGCCTCCCTGAAAAGATTATCTCGGATAGAGATGCGCATGTAACATCAAGGTTTTGGCAAATTTATTCTCTATGCTAAGGACTAAATTTAATAAGAGTACAACTTATCATCCTGAGAACAGATGGTTAAACTGAGAGAGTTAACCAGGTTTTAGAAGATTTGTTACAAACGTATTGCATGGATCAGCAATATAAGTAGGGAGACTACTTATCGCTTGTGAAATTTTTAAAAATACCTAACTTTTTCTATTAAGATGGCTTGAATTGAAATATTGGACAAAAAAGATGTCAAACTCCTATAAGCTGGGTAAGCTAGAAGATAGGATTAGCATTAGTCCAGAAATGTTGTCTAAAATGGATAAATAGATTAAGCTGATCAGAAAAGATTGGTGGAAATTATTAATAAATAGAAACGTTATGATAATGTTAAGTGTACACTAAGACAATTCTCAATTAGAGAAGGAAAATTTATTTTGAGGGATGAATCCTAGAAAAGTTTCATAAAGTATGGAATGTATTCCAAACCAGTTCCTAAGTATAAAGGACTCTTCTAAATTTTTAAGGTTATAAATTCTATTGATTTCAAGAATCAATTTATTACTAGTTATTGCCAGAAGGCATAATGCTTTTTGAGATTCATATATAAAAAATATATTTATGTAATATATGAATATTATATTTTAAGAATGTCTTACAAAGTATAGAACCTAGGAATGGTTATGATTGAGATTCTTAAATTTTTGAGGTTCCAAACACTGTTTGTGTAACATAGAGGTCTTGCAATGCAGGGTCCAATAGGATCAATATACTGAGGAAAATGCTACATGGGAGGATTACCATAAGTTTTACCAAAATTTTCCTCATTTATTTAATGTTGTTACTAGTTGAAAATAATGAACTTGCTTTTTAGTTGTATTTTGATACTTTATATCATCGAGGACGATGAATCTTTAGGGGAAGGATATGTTAAATCCCCAATTTTTGTCTTGCTATACTTTTCACTTTTACTAGGACATAAGTAAATCTATCATGATGTTTAGATTAATGTCAAGGAAAGACATGGAATTACATTGAATTTCATTTACAAAGTTATGAAAATGATTGTGTTATTATCATTTTAATATTGCATTATGAGATTTGGTTTATTATTTGAATAATGATGCACTGATCATAAATTGTTGGTTACAAGTTTGATACAGGATTGCAAGTTGTTAGATGACTCTTAGAGAAAAGAGAGAGAGTATCTTTCGAGGAGAGAGATATAGACCTGGGTTATGAGTGATGAATTGCCAAAATGAGTATGATTGTGTAACAAAAGTGTGAACCAATGTGTTGTAAGAGGTAAGTTTTGTCTTGTTAGTTTACTTTTGTACCCTATCAACAGGTAGTCGATATCTTTCAAATCTTTTCAAGTCGTAATGTGTCGTCATAGTCATTAGTAACGTAGCGCCGTAATTTGAGTATGAGTTCTAACCATTTACGTTTAATGTAAAAGTTATGATGTTATTGTCATAAAATGGTTGTGTTATTATTATTACTAAGTCACTTAAGGTATTGTTGTCGACTTTTAACGTCAAGATGATTTCGTCAAGTTAAGTTGATGTGATTTTTATCGACGGATTGTGAAGGGGAGACAAGCTCAACCCATTCACATTATTCATAATCCTTTGTTTTAAATCCTATTATTTTTATTGATCAAATCATAACTATCAAATTGACATGATGTTATCTAAACCATATTTGTGCATTGATAGAGGATAATACCTCATGGTTGTTAATAGAATTTACTCACTTGAGCAATCGTAGGCTTTCTAATAGGAGTGCATTCATTTCAAGTGATGGACAAAACCACTCTAAGTGATCATTAAATGATTGAACTGTGCTTTTATTGACATGCCAGCCTTTATTTTAGGGATTGATGTGTTATGCTGCATATTATTCCCCTCTTGATGAGTGATAGAACCGCTTTGAGCCAACACGCAGCTTCTGTAGTTTGATAGATGTTTTTGTTGTTATAACCATATAATTATCTATTCCATTTTTACCATTAGTTATTATTGAGTAAGTAGTACTTATTGACCACGTATTCTTTCATCCTTGTTGTCCATCCAAGAATCCTTCACAAGCTAGAATGGTGGAGATAACCACTGCCATTTGGAGATAGATAACTGTTTAAAGAGTGGTGTCATTATGTAAGAGAGAGTGGTGGTTGTTTACAGTATAGAAAACATCTTATTTGTGGTGTCAGGCAAATAGAAGAGGGGGGAGATTGTATCCTTTGGTCATAAGGGAGATATGAAGAAGAGGAGTTTTAGCAGCGTGTCAAGGGGAACCGAGAGAAGGAAGATCTTAGAGTAATGAAGAAAAATACCTCAATTGAAACCTCTACAAGTTAAACATGGAAATTTGGACTGCCAACGAAGTAGAGAATCAATACAAAGACTGATAGAGAGGAGTTAGATCGCAAGTTGTTGAATAAGAGTAAGATTGGCAAGGGCGATCTTTGGTTGTCAAAGAACACTTAACAAGTTCTTTTTTTATTCAGTGTCATTTAAATTGCTATATATAAATAGCCTTATGATCTATATTGTGGATGGTTTCTAAGTCAAATTAAGATCAGTGATATCTGAGTAGAAAACATAGGCAAATAACTCTCTTCTTGATCATATGATAAGCGAATATACTAACGTTAGTAAATGGTAGTTGGTATTTAAAATTGATCACTTTTATTATGTTTGTGAGTATAATGAAAAGCTCATACTTCTTATTCCATTATGTCATGATTTCACAATAGCAATAGTTTTTTAAGTTTCTAAGTAAACTATGTCTCTTAATATTTATAGATCTCCTCTATACCATATGCTATAGTTATTGGTAGAATATATATGTTTAAGTGAGGCATCTATGGCTTGTAGTGAATATCTAAGATATTATAACTCCTTTAATATATAAGGAACCGTTGGGGTCTAGTTAGGAAATATTGATTCCTAATAAGCATCCCTTTATCTTTCAAAGATACATCAAGTATAATGACTTCTCTATATCTGGTTTAGGAAAGAAAACTTGTAATCACAGTTTCATCCTAACTCCTTTTAAAGAGTTAAAATTTGAACAAACCTCATAGAGGTTAGAGCATTAGGAAGGGAAAAAACTCTAACATAACCCAGTAGGGTGATAATTATTCTAAGTACCTTGTTATTTTCGTAGTATGATAGCTATATTTTAAAATAGAACAATAATGAGGAAATAGGAACCCTATTTATGAAGATATTTTGACTCTTGTCATATGGGAATATTTACCTCAAAGCAATAACATTTAGAGTTGGGTTGAAAACCTATTCAGTATTTGATAGAACAACTTAAGGTTGTAAGTATTGATCTGTTAATGATCCAGTCATAGATGGAAAGGTATATTTGCCCTTTAGTCGAAAAAAGACTAATAGATAATTGTTCTTACGATATTCTTACTCCCTACAATAAGTATGTTCGCTATTCCATTGGGTTGGGATAGGTAAAATAAAACCCTAGTTAAACCTAGAAGGGTTAAAGATTATTTGATGACACCTTTATGGTTATAATCCATTTTAGTTATTTTATGGGGGTAGACATTAAAGGGTTGAGTACCTTAAATAATAAATGTTTCTTTTATCTTATTGAAAAGAGATTTGTTATTAGTCAATAATGTTTAACCTTAGGTAGAGAAACCTATTGGTTTGGTTACAAGTCGACTTGAGATATAAGTCATAAGCCTCGAGTTTTGCAAGCATGCAAAAGGTACTATCAAATGGTTAGTCAACCATAAAATTTATTATACATTTTGGTCACAACTTCTCTTAGCTATTACTTGTCAATAAGTGATGAGTCTCAAATGTTGCAAAGATGCAAGGAGATACCCAAGAATGGATAGTCATTCCATAAGGTCTATGGAGCAATGATAGTGTCTTGTGAACCCACCTAAGTCAGCAAGACTAGATTTGAGTTAGTTAAAACTCTTTAGTTAAATCTTAACTTGACCAAATAAGATATATATTTATATTAAATCGTTGTGATCATTATATAGATCATGATTGAAGGGACAAGTACCCTAACTATGTTATTTATTCTTACTTGTAAGAAAGGAAATAATTTCCTAGACTATGATGCTTAACCTTGGTAAGGTAACCATCTTAGTCATTATTAACCGATTTAAAATTCTTATGAATTGAAAAGTCTTGGATCTCAGGTATTGCAATGATGCAATGAGAATCCTCATAAAGAAAGGTAGTTGATAAGGTCTATGGAATATAGACAGTGAATGTAAACTTGTCTAGGTTGAGAAGACTAAAATATTGAAATTGTCATGACTTCATAAGTTAAACGTAGTGGACCAAGTCAAACTATAGGAATATGATAGTATCCATGTCGAGTTGGGGTGGGTGAACATTACGACAACATTCATTGTGAACGTCAATTTATATTGAAACTATGGCTATAGTAATGCATATGTCTCTGCATGCATTGTCAGTTCACTGTATCTAGATTGCACGACCTATTAGAAATCATACTTAGCTAGAGGGTATCTAGGGTTGTATGATTGATAGAGTTGTGTAGGATACAACACTATGTACTTGGAAAGGCAAATTACCACTGGTCACCTTTGGTCTATATTTCTCATGAAGGGTAGGGCCACTTCCTATGTGGAAGATGTGTGGGAGACCACCAATCTATGGATGGAGGTAAATCATTGGAAAGATACTCTCTCGCACAGAAGACATGCCAAGGCTTGTGATAAAGATGTCAGATTTCCAGATTCAGTATATCTTTGAGACTTGTATGTATTGAGACTATGTAAAACATTATCTAATGCAGATATTTGTAATTGATTTACTTTTGTAAACATAGTACTTGAGAAAGACAATATGGTTTATTGTATTTTGTAATGAAAAAACTTGTAATTGTAGTTACTTGATTATTATGTTGAATAAAAAAAATTCTCTATCTCATCTTTACCTTGTTAAATTACTTTATGGTAAATTTTCCAGTTTTACTATGTATTTAGAACGTGGATGTTACATGCTTGCTGAGAAGGATGATCAGCTCTAAAATTGAGTTCATGACAAGTCTAGCTGCAGAAGCCTTAAAGGTTATGGAAATAATTGACATACCTATCAGCGTGAAGAAGGCAGAAGATCTAGTACTCCAAGTAAACAAGAACATCTAAAATTTGAACAGTGCTAAGAATAAGTGGGTTGGAGAGTTAACACAACTAAAGATTGTGTACAATGATATTCTTTCACATGTAACAAACTGCTTTGATAGGTTGTACCTGTACATATGCAGTAGAGCATGACAGTTTTTGCAATTTTGACACAATCTTGACTCTTGTACATAAACCTTTGCCATTGATGTCAAAGGGGGAGAAGAAGACCAGTGAAAAATGTGCAAACACCTAAGGAGGAGAAGAAAAACAAGTGTACAAAGTAAGGGGGAGCAGATAAGCATTTTTCACTAAGTGTTGCCATCAATGCGGGGGGATTGTTGGCAAGAGACACTACTTTGATGAATGATGAATGTTGTCATTGATGGCAACAAGGCTAAGAGTTTCTACTAGCATAGCAAAGAGACCTTACTCCTGAAGAATAAATGACTAGGTATGGGTAGTGTACAATATACCAAGTAAGTGACAGTGTTTGAGATGGTAAGCCTCCACAGATAAAGACATTTATATGTAGTTCAAGTATGTTGTTCATAGCTACTTAGTGATCACATGCTCCAGTGTTCAAGTCCTGACTTCCTCTGGAAGTCATATGGTAAAATATCTAAGTCCGGGTGAATAAAGTCAAGTCAAGAACAATGCATAGTACCAGAGTAAAAGGGTCCGCATTCCTCTATTGTCACATATTTTGTCTTGCAGTTCTGAGGCAGCTAAGATACACATCATGACTACTTGAATCTAAAGTTATACCTTCTGAAGTTCCTTTGATCACATTCTACAAGTTGTTCTTTATTAGCTTCTAGTTCTACAGTATTTCACTGTGACACAACAATGGTTCCAAGATCCGCATTTTGCTATAAAGGATGATTATGTCATGCAAATATGAAGGTATGTTAAAAGGTCAATGATGAATGTTGGATATGATTTCTAGAGTCTCATTTGGTCCACAGTGGAAATCATGATGTGACAGTTCATTTGGTCAAGTGTGTGCTTAAGGGATAGGCCGATAGGCAAGCTAGATCTATATGCGGAGAAGATACATTGTTTGAAGAATTAATTCAAGTAGTTGAATGATTGATGCTGACCTATATGAAGACTATTGTATGTTTGTTTGGGTCCGTATTCCTATTTGAGCACAATATCAAGCCAACAAGGTAAAACACTTTGTACACATTTCATGTGTGGGTTGCTGACTTGATTGTGAGATGAATCTCATTGCAGATATACATATATATATATATATATATATATATATATATATATTCTATGGATTTCGGTGTTGGAGGGATGGATAGGTATGGTTAATGTGTAAATTTGATATGTGGATAATCCAAGGTAGTTTGTAGAGCAGAAAAGGTTAATAAGGGCAGAAAACAGAAGTATATGTAAAGTAGAGAAGAAAAGAAGGCAGACAGTATGAAGTCTTTTGAATCTGTATACTAAGCAAATTGGTACTACACCTCAGCATATTGTAGATACACCTATAGTAGTCATCTCTTGGCAGTGAGCCAATCCTTCTTTTATCTTTTCTTCTATCTTTCTGGTAGTGAGCACTTCTTGGATAGTGAGTCCTTGGGCAGTGAGACTTCATGTAATTCATTATTGCTATCATAATATATTGTGAGATAACACTCACTATTGTTTTTCCCATTTTGGGTTTTCCATGTAAAATCCTAGTGTCTATGTGTTATGAATTTATGGCTGCTTTTCACTAGTTTACTTTGCTTTCATGTTATTGAATTTGGTAAGTGAATTAATGAATATGTAAATGAAAAGGTTTTAATAATACCAATTCACCCCCCCTCTCAGTATTCTCTGCATTCAACATTATTTATATTTCTAACCTTCATCCTTTTGTATTTTCTTGCAGAATAGAGTAGTTTAGGATTAGATCTAGGACCTTGGGCTTAATAAAAACAACAATCTTTCTAGAGACCTATTCATTTTGATTGAGTTATTTCACTAGCACAGGCCCCTTGAATAATTAACCACATCAACCACTAGGATACTCCAACACATCTATTATCATGCCCACATTTCACATGTCGTCACAACACGCTAACACGCGTTTCATGTCCACATGCGACATGTGATCGTGATACGAACTGACAAAAAATTTTCCCTTCTACTCGGAAAACCCCCTCGCATGCGTAGGCGTGCTCGGTTGCATAAGTTTTTTAATCGACAATAGTCCAATTGATAGAAGAATATTTTATTACCGTATGCATCCTCTATGCTCGACTTACCAATTTGTCTGATGATGTTCACTACGTTTACGTTTAGTTTATTTTTTTTCAATGTTGCATTTGGTTGTTAATTAATTGGCTCCTAAATGGTTCTCTCAGTTTATTCAATCCTGCCTTGCGTTATTTATCTCCTCCTCTTACAAATCGTTTTGATTAATTGCACGTTCAATTGTTTACTTGTTTATTTATCTACTTAAGATAATCTATACAGTTTTCAACTACCATGGTAAAAACGTGAGGCATTCAATAAACTCTGAATTAACATTTCGTAATATAGAGCGAACTATTTTAATCATATATTTGAACGTTGATAAAAGTGTTCTATGGTTTCTTTCATCGTGTAGATAGAATATATAATTTTTCTTTTCTACGTATTCTCAAACCCCCCCCCCCTCTCACATTTATTGTAAATTAATTCTCGATCAAAACAATTATTATTTAAAAGAAAGTACATTATATTTATCCTATAATATGAATATATCTATCTTAGAACTCTCATATAAAGATATATATTTTTACTATTATTCTAACATTTGAAGGGTATATATATACATATATGTATATATATATATATATAGTTGATAAAATTACATTTCAAAAGTACAACCCATATAAGTTTTTATCTACATTGATAAATATATATTCGTCGACCAATGTTTTTGAATTCTGTTATTACAAAACGTAAATATTTGTTTGTAATATATATATATATATAGTAGAATCATATCTTCTTGAAGTATACTTATACATATAAATATAAGTTTATATATTCATATATCTACCTACATGGTTATTCAGAATGAAAATATTATAATATATATATATATATATTACTTCATCTATATATATATACATATATATAATATTGCTAGTTTTAATCATACTTTTTTTTAATACAAGATTGGTTTAAATAAACCAAGGGATACAACTATCATCCACTTACCATTTCTTTCTTATAGTTTAATTGAGAACCCTAAATCAAAATTCTCTTGGTGTTACTGTTTATGGTGTGCAGGCTCCAACCATGGCGGCGGCAGCAATGGAAGAGGGCTGCGAGCGGAGGATGACAGAGGAAGTGTGATGGAGGGAAGGCAGAGCGAAGGTTAGGTTCACGGATTCTGCAGAGGGCAGGGACGAGAGGTTTGGAGAGGTCGCAAAGGGCGTGGTCGAAGGTCGCGGTGGGGGTTTGGGACCACACCGAAGGCGGCGGCAGAGACATCGTCGGCGAGGAGACTTGGCCGCATGGGGAGGAGAGGGTTCCATAGGTGGTAGAAAGGATAGGCCGCAGGGAGAGGGAAGTGTGGACCTAAGCCACGGTGGAGGGGTGTGGGATGGCCGCAAGGAGCGGCGCGAGGGTCGGTGATGGCATCGCGGCCTGTGTGCCGTGGCAGGGGAGTAGGAATAGTCCATGGTAAGGTGTGAGTGGGAGTGTGGGTGGGGCTCCGCCCCTCCCACACCACCATGTACATTCTTCGGTGGGGGTTTAAACACCCACCATTTCTTTAAACATTTTAAACATGCAAAACCACGAATTAATTAATTTTTTTTACCACTTTTTTTTTTTGTTTATTCCAGATTTAATATATATGTGTAGTAAATAGCAAAATTTCCCTACAATTAAATAATTAAGTATATATATATATATATATATATATATATATATATATATATATATATATATATATATATATATATATATATATATATATATATATATATCATACCGAATTTGCACAATTCCTTCATCTTTTTAGTTTATAAAATTAACAATTACTTGGTCAAAAATAGAAATAAATATAAATTTAAATTTGTACTTGTCCATTGTAATTTATCTTTTCACTTATACATTCAAATGCAATACGAAGTTAGAAACTATGATTGAGAGTAATTTACACGATAATTATCAAATCTTTCACTTCGATGCTCAATATAATAGACATGTAATCATTTTTTTTTTTTGAATTTTTATTGCACAATTAAATCAAATCTTACTTCTTTTCCAAAGACATAATTACTTCTATATAATTTATTGAATGTAATAATTCCACTTAAACAATTCAATGGATAAATATTTACAACTATATCTATATCAACAAACTAATTTCACAACTTCTTGTTTTAAATAGATTTTCAGGAAATAAACAAATCTATCTTCCTTTGCAAAACAATCTTCTTTCCTCCATGCTCACACAAATGGTAAGATGTAATGAACTATAACATCACAACTAATGACACAAATAAGAGAAGCATTACTCTCTTCTCCTAAATAACAAAGTTTACAAATCAAAGGGAAAAAATCTCTCCTTTAAAATATTCATCCAGGAAGAAATTTTAAGAGACCAAGCTCCCTTCACAAGTAAGGGAAATGAAACATTTCCTATAACCAAATAAGGACTCCTCCAACCCATGCTCTGAGAGAAACCTGCATGACAATCAAGGAAAGAATACACCACACAACAAGCTCTCCTCCCTACCGTAGACCCGCAAGAGGGTCACCCCCAAGCCAGGGAAATCATCCACACACCTGGGAGGAAAAGTCCAGTACACTTCACAACATTGTCTAACAATAATCAAAGCAAACAGCTCACAACCCCCGTGGCTTTACTTACAACACAAAGAAACTCATCTAGGAGAGTTTAAAGAGAGTAGGAAATCCCAAGGACATCACCAATAGGCTCTCAAGCCTTATAGTTAAATGGCTCAAATACACAGACATGCCCTCAAGGCTTTCCTATTCCAAGAACAAGAGTGTTCCTGAAGAGGTTCTCACCTTCCCTTCCCCATACATTATGAGCATTGCCTTCCAATTGGAAGGAGCTCTTTCAACACCCAACACAAAACCTAAATAACAGAAAACACATAGACAACATTTGCAAACCTCATTCATCAAACAAGAACAAAACTTACATAACAAGTAACAAATCCTACAAGGTGAGTAGTCTTATTCACTGACCTTCACAAGCCCTATAATGGAGGAAAATTGAAGAAGAGCTCCACTCTTTGCCTCCTCCTCCAAGTTCACCTTCTTCCCACCATAATCCAACCCCCTTACTCCCCTCCTCCTCTCTCTTTTAAAACTAATTCCCTCTATTTTCCTAATTTCCAAAGTGGCATTAAACAGCTAATCCCCCAACTCATCCATTATCCTAGTGGACTTAAAACAGTTAACCCCACTCAAGAGGTCCCCCACTTTAGTCCTTTTATAACACATGGAAAAATAAAATATAATAAGTAAAATATAAATAAACAGGGGAGTGGAAAACACACCACCCTTATTAAGGGGAACCCCACCAAAAGAGAGACACAAAGAGACAAGCACTCCATTATTGAGGGATCATGGAGTTATTCCATGACTTGGAAGTGGGCCTGAGTGTGGATTCCACTCATCCCATTGTCCCCATGCTTCCAAATTCGTCACTTAACTTCACTGTGAAGTTAGAGTGACCATATGGAGGTTAACCCAAGGTTATCCTAGTCAAAAAGGTCCCTAGACCCATGGGGTATAACCCAGGGTTGATTTTTACCTAGTTAGAACTCCCAAAGTCAAGTAAAAACACAAGAAGAGGGTCTAAAAGAAATAAAGTTAAAACAAGATTCGGAACAACATTTCTTTCAACACATATCACAATATAAGTAAATCAGAAGATAGCCCTAATTCCCTTGACCTCATGCAACATTACAACATTACACATTACAACATTTCACCAAACAAGAGGTTGATCTTAGTTCCTCATGGAACTTAGATTGGCTTCACAAGGGATACAACATAGGGTGTGGAATGATCTCCTGTATTTGTGGTTTCGTTAGTATTACCTGCACACTCAAACTCGAAGTCAATAACACATACAGATATCATAGCCGAAGCAGTATAAATACATGCATACCTAAACATTCTACCATATAAACATACTGAACTCATATTAAAGTTCCTTTTCTAATATTATACATTCATCGTTCTCTTAAAAGAAACATCTAACTATCATTGCACGACTGTTTTCTTAACATCAATTAGGTTTAATAAATAAGATTCCAGGATCAACAGCCCTTCAGCATAAAAGTAATAGCAATAGTACTGCAAATAGCCTTATGAATAGAAGTGGAAAAGGTAGGCCTCACATCCTCCCCCCCTAAGATTGTACTTCCTCCTGGAATTCATCAAAGAGGTGAGGGTAAAGAATCCTCAGTCTCGCTGCAATCTTCCCATGTTGCAGTGAACTCATCATACAAGTCCTACTGGACCCTATTCTGGTCTAGCTCTCATCCTTGAAGGCCCAGTGCTTTGAAGTTTTCACTATTGATTATTTCATTTGGATGTAGATACTAATCATGTATCTAGATTTGCAGGTATCATGTAAACATCGGTTATTAGAACCAACTGGAATTGTTCATGATGAGGCACGGTAAATGAAAAGGATTATGTTGTACTCTATCTTAACTATTTAAGGTTGGTGCAATTCTTAGAGATAGATCTTATGGATGTATGTGAGATAGATCATACATTTAGTTAATACTACTATAGAGGCCAAAGTTATATTCCATCTTAACCCTAATGTTATCCAGGAATGACATATATTAGGTGTTGGTTTAAGGAGTCAATGTAGTTCATTTTGATGTGAAACAATGTGAAGTTGTTTAAATAAATTCATAGTCATTCTCTCTTGGTAAAGTAGATACTGCATGATAGGTGTCCCAAATCGACATTTTAAATATGCCCTAACCTATGAGAGGAAGGAGTAGGGAAGACTATCCAAAGTTATATATGGTTATGATTTACTTATACTAAGATATGTCATATTATTTACAGACTCCAATGACTAGATAATTATCAAAAATGAATGTGCTTGTTAATCAAGGTCGACTATCAAATTCAAGACTGTTAAGCTACCCGTTGCAACATCCCAAGGTAATCAACGAAACCCCACATTATGATTAGATCGTTCATCATTTACCAGGAAAAATTACTTGAATTATATATTGCATGATAATGAAGCTTTTCAAATGTAAAAGAAGCACTAACCAATTCTACTATCCATCTTTTCTATTCTTAGGTTGTAACAATTTTTCTCTTTAGTTAGAAGAAAATAAGTAACTTGAATTAACTTGAAATAAGTAATTTTCCTTGCTTACCTACATGCATTCTTTGTGAATGAGTCAAATGCTTAGAATCTATATATCTAACTATATCCACATCAATGACTAACTTTTACTCAGGAAGCAATTTGAGAATGCAACCACTAACATGCACGGAAAAACACTACTAAAATGTTGAAATCTCTCCTTGCAAATGTTATAGCCTTTAAAACAGTAAAACGCCCTTTCATACAACCTTTTAGAAACAGTAAATTGCTCCTTAAAATAAGATGCAACCTTTAAGAAAATAAAAATAAATCTCAGGATCAGATTTGACAGTTGACTTTGCTTATCAAACAAATTTTCTTACAGCAAATGTTCTATATGTGGTGCCAGTAAAATACTTGATACATCAATTACAGATCTTACCTCTAAACACATATTTGCATTCATCCACATTATAGGTATTAACTTCACAAGGCTCACATAAAGGTTTAGGAGATGTCATAGTCTCATCTTAAAACCAAGTAACCAATAACCAGTGCCAAGTAACCAAAGATCAAAGAACCAAGTAGAATGATGGTCTCAGGGCCACGTGCCTGGGGGCCTCGCCATACATTCCAAAAATGGCCTACCTCTTGTTTGTATAAGGGGTTTAACCTCCAAGAGATAGCCAATCATAAGAACAAGATCACTAGGAAGGTAAGTGGAGAATAACCAGCCCATACTAGTCCACACCTACCCCCATCCTCATAAGTTTCCCACGTCTGCTTCCTTATATACACTCTACCAGAGGTCGCTCCATCGACATGGCGAGAAGAACATCACAACACATGACCAACACTTGCAAACAAAAATAAACTAGCTTAGCCACCACAAATAACAGATAAACCAAAAGAAAAGAGTTTCAAAATCCAACAATAAAATAAATAAGTGCACGCCAATCCAACAATAAATCCACCATAACCACAAGGGTTACGTGAAAAATGGAGAAATCAAAGATTTGTGGCTAAGCTACTATCAGACAAGATTAAATAACATGGTTGGTCCACATAGGCAAGATACAAAAAGGCCATCAGACAACCATAAGAAAAGATCGTAATCCATCAAAATGCACATCACATCACTACGTTACTAACATTAAGTCACCAATAAGGAAGGAGGGAAACACGGTTGCTACACATGTTATGCAAACACAACCAATGCAATAACATCATGTAGGTAGTATTATTAATGCACCTTCACGTACTCTTACGTGGAATCATGCCCTTCTCAAAGGTAGCACGTCATTAGTACAAACATCGTGCCCTTCTCAAAGGTACACGTCATCAAATAAAATACCAAGGTAAGAATAAAGCTACACAAGTAGCATGGCCTCAAGCAAATCACATGCCCATACCAAAACATAACCAAGAATCCCAAGTCCAATGTCAACAGTACCATCAAGGAAATATAGCATGATAGGATAGCATGATGGGCCTTGCAAGGGTCCATTTACTAAGGGGAAGTAGGGGGTACTCTGGCATAGGAAGGTATGGTTGGTTGGGTAATCCCAAACCAATGCCACAGCATGTCGCCATAGCTTCCTAAGTTCTTCCTCTCCACTACCTCTCTCCACACACGGAAGGTCTCCAACTCCAAGATTAGACCTTATAGGGTAAACATACAAACAACCATACAAGCACGAGTCCATCATACTTGTAGTTATACACTTAACCCATGGATGGATACCCAGTATCGCGAGCTCATGAGTACACTAGGCATGTACGGGATAATCACAACACATTGCAATCACACTCTTCTGTTACTCACATCCACAAGGTAACACATAACACAATTTTCCTCTACCATTCATTACTTATTGACGGGAAATCAACTTTCATACACAAGGTCACATAATTATTTACCATAATGATTTATAAGGAATCTACCCAACATCATTTAAAATTCACCTTTATGAGGTCTAAAAAGAATCTAACTATAACTTCGCATTAAAAGACAAGGCAATACACCCCAAATCAAGTATACCAACATACTAGCATTTGCATAATAAGTCATAATTGAATCAAAGCAACACTATTTCAACTCACGAGATGTGTCTCACAACACCTCACGCATCAAGGAGTTTTCTAAAACATAAATTACTACATGTGAATTATGCACCATACATGCACTTATCTGACAATCAGGCTTGTAAAGAGAATGTATATCATAAGGAGAGTCTAATTATAAGCTTAAATCGTTAATTTAGTATTTTACCAAACGATGCCAAACATTATCCCTACACAAGGTATGTGCAACGTGATATCTATTTTACACAAGGAAAATTTATAAAATGCAATTTTCTCATTAAGGAAGTACTTTACAATGTTCAACAAGCACACCATTTACCCTTGTATCTACTCAAGAACATAAATTATTTCATAACAATTCTAAGCATAAGTCACATTTACTCCTATTTCTTTCATAACCTTCTACACTCAAAGGTGATGTAACCATCACTCATTGACTTGCACTCATGAGATTAAAGTAGATACATTTTATGCAAGCATTTCTAGTTACCCAGCCCAAGGAAGACATTGCCAAAACTCACATGCTAACTAGGGTTAAGAGTCAAGAAGATCTGCTATTCAACATCGTGATAAACACATGTAAGGTACATAAGGCAAGAACAATCAAACAAGTCATTAAGACTACATTATTCATTCAAGGAACCCAAGCATACTAGAGGACAACACCAACCTTTACAAAGAGAACACAAGGGCGAGAAAGGGCCCAATACAACCTTCTCATACTAGACCAACCTACTCAAGAGGAGGGTCGATAAGAGGAACACAACCATCTCTGAAACACAAGCAAAAGACTTCAAAAATTTGCGGGACAAGGCCACCACGATGTCAAAACAAGAGGACGGATATTCCTCCACAGTGAAGGCTAGTCGACAACCCGCAACCTCACTCTCTCGCAGCTATACGAAGTAGGGCAAGGGTCAAACCACACTCAACCCACTCCATGTCAGCCCATGCAACACGCAAACCTAAGATCCCAATGTTGAAACATGGGCTCTGATACCAAATGTCATGCCCACATTTCACATGCGGTCATAATACGCTAACACGCATGTCATGTCCACATGCGACATGTGATCATGATACGAACTGACAAAAAAATTTCCCTTCTACTCAGAAAACCCCCTCGCACGCGTAGGCATGCTCGGTTGCGTAAGTTTTTTAATCTACAATAGTGCAATTGATAGCGGAATATTTTATTACCATATGCATCCTCTATGCTTGACTTACCAATTTGTTTGACGACGTTCACTACGTTTACGTTCAGTTTATTTTTTTTCAACGTTGCATTTGGTTGTTAATTAATTGGCTCCTAAATGGTTCTCTCAGTTTATTCAATCCTGCCTTGCGTTATTTATCTCCTCCTCTTACAAATCATTTTGATTAATTTCACGTTCAATCTTTTACTTGTTTATTTATCTACTTAAGATAATCTATACAGTTTTCAACTACCATGGTAAAAACGTGAGGCATTCAATAAACTCCGAATTAACATTTCGTAATACAGAGCGAACTATTTTAATCATATATTTGAACGTTGATAAAAGTGTTCTATGGTTTCTTTCATCGTGTAGATAGAATATATAATTTTTCTTTTCTACGTATTCTCAAACCCCCCCCCCCCTCTCACATTTATTGTAAATTAATTCTCGATCAAAACAATTATTATTTAAAAGAAAGTACATTATATTTATCCTATAATATGAATATATCTATCTCAGAACTCTCATATAAAGATATATATATTTTTACTATTATTCTAATATTTGAAGGGTATATATATATATATATATATAGTTGATAAAATTACATTTCAAAAGGACAACCCATATAAGTTTTTATCTACATTGATAAATATATATTTGTCGACCAATGTTTTTGAATTCTGTTATTACAAAACGTAAATATTTGTTTGTAATATATATATATATATATATATATATTTAGTAGAATCATATCTTCTTGAAGTATACTTATATATATAAATAGAAGTTTATATATTCATATATCTACCTACATGGTTATTCAGAATGAAAATATTATAATATATATATGTATATTACTTCATCTATATATATACATATATATAATATTGCTAGTTTTAATCATACTTTTTTTTTAATACAAGATTGGTTTAAATAAACCAAGGGATACGACTATCATCCACTTACCATTTCTTTCTTATAGTTTAATTGAGAACCCTAAATCGAAATTCTCTTGGTGTTATTGTTTATGGCGTGCAGGCTCCAACCATGGCGACAGCAGCAATGGAAGAGGGCTACGAGCAGAGGATGACAGAGGAAGTGTGATGGAGGGAAGGCAAAGCGGAGGTTGGGTTCACGGATTCCATAGAGGGCAGGGGCGGGAGGTTTGGAGAGGTCATAGAGGGCGTGGTCAAAGGTCGCGGTGGGGGGTTTGGGACCACATCAGAGGCGGCGGCAGAGACATTGTCGGCAGGGAGACTTGGCCACGTGGGGAGGAGAGGGTTCCACAAGCAGCAGAAAGGATAGGCCGTGAGGAGAGGGAAGTGTGGAGCTAAGCCATGGCAGAGGGGTGTGGGATGGCCGCAAGGAGCAGCGCGAGGGTCGGCGATGGCATCGCAACCTATGTGCCGTGGCGGGGGAGTGGGAATAGTTTGCGGCAAGGTGTGAGCGGGGGTGTGGGTGGGGCTCCGCCCCTCCCACACCACCATGTACATTCTTCGATGAGGGTTTAAACCCCCACCATTTCTTTAAACATTTTAAACATGCAAAAACATGAATTAATTAATTATTTTTTTACCACATTTTTTTTTCATTTATTATAGATTTAATATATATGTGTAGTAAATAGCAAAATTTCCCTACAATTAAATAATTAATAATATATATATATCTATTAAATGCGCTTGGTAAACATTTTAACATGACCGGTGACGCTGGTGCGACATGCCCTCCGGCTCCACGTGAATGCTTTTGCCTGGAGCAATGAACCGGTGAGGCCACAACACAGGGACCTCATCCCCTAGCAAGAACACTTCAAACCCGTGAGCTCGTTGGCCCAGCGAAGGCGTAAAGCCTTGCGAGCTCGTTGGCCCAGCGGGGGTTTGAACTATGGTGGCCGCCACTACAACCGAGCGACTTAACCACCGAACCATGCCGTCATCGGCTTATATATATATATATATATATAATACCGAATTTGCACATTTCCTTCATCTTTTTAGTTTATAAAATTAACAATTGCTTGGTCAAAAACAAAAATAAATATAAATTTAAATTTGTACTTGTCCATTATAATTTATCTTTTCACTTATACATTCAAATGCAATACGAAGTTAGAAACTATGATTGAGAGTAATTTACACGATAATTACCAAATCTTTCACTTCAATGCTCAATATAACAGACATGTAATTGTATTTTTTTTTTTGAATTTTTATTTCACAATTAAATCAAATCTTATTTCTTTTCCAAAGACATAATTACTTCTATATAATTTATTGAATGTAATATTTCCACTTAAACAATTCAATGGATAAATATTTACAACTATATCTATATCAACAAACTAATTTCACAACTTCTTGTTTTAAATAGATTTTCAAGAAATAAACAAATCTATCTTCCTTTGCAAAACAATCTTCTTTCCTCCATGCTCACACAAATGGTAAGATGTAATGAACTATAACATCACAACTAACAACACAAATAAGAGAAGCATTACTCTCTTCTCCTAAATAACAAAGTTTACAAATCAGAGGGAAAAAATCTCTCCTTTAACAAATTCATCCAGGAAGAAATTTTAAGAGACCAAGCTCCCTTCACAAGTAAGGGAAATGAAACATTTCCTATAACCAAATAAGGACTCCTCCAACCCATGCTCCGAGAGAAACCAGCATGACAATCAAGGAAAGAATACACCACACAACAAGCTCTCCTCCCTACTGTAGACCAGCAAGAGGGTCAGCCCCGAGCCAGGGAGATCATCCACACACCCGGGAGGAAAAGTCCAGTACACTTCACAACATTGTCTAACAAT
This sequence comes from Cunninghamia lanceolata, assembly GCA_027924645.1. Lineage (NCBI taxonomy): Eukaryota > Viridiplantae > Streptophyta > Pinopsida > Cupressales > Cupressaceae > Cunninghamia > Cunninghamia lanceolata. The sequence goes on from BSBN01001201.1 coordinate 8,795,271, forward strand.
AATCAAAGCAAATAGCTCACAACCCCCGTGGCTTTACTTACAACACAAAGGAACTCATCTAGGAGAGTTTAAAGAGAGTAGGAAATCCCAGGGACATCACTAATAGGCTCTCAAGCCTTATAGTTAAATGGCTCAAATACATAGACATGCCCTCAAGGCTTTCCTATTCCAAGAACACAAGTGTTCCTGAGGAGGTTCTCACCTTCCCTTCCCCATACATTATGAGCATTGCCTTCCAACTGGAAGGAGCTCTTTCAACACCCAACACAAAACCTAAATAACAGAAAACACATAGACAACATTTGCAAACCTCATTCATCAAACAAGAACAAAACTTACATAACAAGTAACAGATCCTACAAGGTGAGTAGTCTTATTCACTAACTTTCACAAGCCCTATAATGGAGGAAAATTGAAGAAGAGCTCCACTCTTTGCCTCCTCCTCCAAGTTCACCTTATTCCCACCATAATCCAACCCCCTTACTCCCCTCCTCCTCTCTCTTTTAAAACTAATTCCCTCTATTTTCCTAATTTCCAAAGTGGCATTAAACAACTAATCCCCGAACTCATCCATTATCCTAGTGGACTTAAAACAATTAACCCCACTCAAGAGGTCCCCCACTTTAGTCCTTTTACAACACATGGAAAAATAAAATACAATAAGTAAAATATAAATAAACAGGGGAGTGGAAAACACACCACCCTTATTAAGGGGAACCCCGCCAAAAGAGAGGCACAAAGAGACAAGCACTCCATTATTGAGGGATCATGGAGTTACTCCATGACTTGGAAGTGGGCCTGAGTGTGGATTCCACTCATCCCACTGTCCCCATGCTTCCAAATTCGTCACTTAACTTCACTGTGAAGTTAGAGTGACCATATGGAGGTTAACCCAAGGTTATCCTAGTCAAAAAGGTCCCTAGACCCATGGGGTATAACCCAGGGTTGATTTTTACCTTGTTAGAACTCCCAAAGTCAAGTAAAAACACAAGAAGAGGGTCTAAAATAAATAAAGTTAAAACAAGATTCGGAACAACATTTCTTTCAACACATATCACAATATAAGTAAATCAGAAGATAGCCCTAATTCCCTTGACCTCATGCAACATTACAACATTTCACCAAACAAGAGGTTGATCTTAGTTCCTCGTGGAACTTAGATTGCTTCACAAGGGATACAACATAGGGTGTGGAATGATCTCCTATATTTGTGGTTTCGTTAGTATTACCTGCACACTCAAACTTGAAGTCAATAACACATACAGATATCATAGCCGAAGCAGTATAAATACATGCATACCTAAACATTCTACCATATAAACATACTGAACTCATATTAAAGTTCCTTTTCTAATATTATCCATTCATCGTTCTCTTAAAAACAACATCTAACTATCATTGCACGACTATTTTCTTAACATCAATTAGGTTTAATAAATAAGATTCCAGGATCAACAGCCCTTCAGCATAAAAGTAATAGCAATAGTACTGCAAATAGCCTTATGAACAGAAGTGGAAAAGGTAGGCCTCACATCTATGACCTAGCTAACCGAGACCTTGGGGTGGTTGGTACCTTGTATTAGTTACCTTTTCAGGATAAGTAGAGTTTTCATTGTTCTACTTTGCTTTGATGTGCCAAAAACAACCATCAACAATACTGTTCCTAAAATAGGCCTTACCTGTTGTCCATTTGTTGCAATTGTACCTACAAAGACTAGTATTAGTTCAAAATTTGAGATATTAATGATAAACAACGAAATTGCAAATGAACAAACATACCATGAGTTGTGTCACAAGTTTGACTTGTTGTCTTCTTTGCCAATGGTGACCTAGGTAAGGATGCAATCATGCAAAATGGGGCACAAAAACACTACAAAAGCAATAAATTAATCCTAAATGCATAAATGAAAACTAAATTACTAGACAATAAGAGTGAATGAATTTGTGAAAAGGAGTTGATTATTGATGGAATCGTGCATGCTAGAAATTGTCAGAAAGCTTTCATCAAGGTGATAGCAACAGAGGTGACAAATCCTTCTTTCATTGAGAATCAGGTATGAAGAGTATGAATTTTTACCTTTAAAACCCTAGATTGAATTTTGTCAGTTTTCTTGCAAATGATTTCTTTTTGGTCCATTTTTTATGTCACATTGTATCTATTTTGTCATGTAGAGTGTAAATGTCCTTTTGTTTGTCAAAATCAGGTATAAACAATATGATGAATGGCAATAGAGGCGACGAATCCTTCTTCCACTGAGAATCAGGTATGAACAGTATGATTTTCTACGTTCAAAACCCTAGTTTGATTTTTTTAGTTTTCTTGAAAATGATTTCATTTTGGTTCATTTTTTTGGTCACATTGTGTCTATTTTGTCATTTAGAGTGTAAATGTCCTTTCGTTTGTCAAAATCAAAAAGAATTTTTACTATTTCTATGAATTTTTAGAATGCTGGGGCGTGGGATAAGGTCTCCCATGGGTCACCCCTTTCACTAGAGTAGGTCGCTTGGGGTGACCCAAATGTTTCACTAGGGTCACCTGGGGAGATCCGGTCTGACAACAGGGTCACCCAAGGAGATTTGGCCTACTAAAAGGGGAGACCTTACGTATTTGATTCTAAATACAATTTGACATTCTATGATGCTTTTATGAGTCAATTTTTCACTAATATAGACACTAATCTCATTATTTTATTGCAATTTTGTGAAGAACATATGCTTTTTTGTGATTTTCTGAGTTTGATGAGGTCTAATATGTGGTTCTTCATTCTTGACATGAAGGACACATTTGATGGAATGCCACGAAAAAAATGGCTTTTAGATGCTTATGGGGCCCTCTCTTCAGGAGATCATGTTATTATGAAGAGGGTGAACCTTGACTAGATATGTCATGTTCTAGTTGTTCTTGCTACTTCTCACATCTACTATGACATTCTGACTTACTGAGATGCTAACATGAACACTTTCATATTTCTATAGGTTTCGGGGGAGTAGACTATTACTCTTTATGATGTTTATCACATCTTAGGAGTTCCTGTGAGGGGACAACCACTTGTTCTTCCAAGATTGACTCTCTTTCTGAGAGACGAGCGTGGGCTTCCATTATGGGAGTATCTTATTGTGAGACATGCACATGGGTCCAACTCACTTCAGTTCCTCAACTTCCTATTTCTCCTTTGAGGAAGTACCTCATTGGTCTAATTGCTTCAAATTTTTTAGGAGATAAGGGAGCATCCAGGATTAGATGGTGCTGGGCACCAATAATTAAGTGTATAGAGTGTGATACTATGTTTGTGTGGGGTGCTGACATCTTAGCTATGGTCTACCAAGATTTTTACCATATTGCGCACTGAGGATCTCTTACTTTTAGTCATTCCTCCTTGATCATGACATGGATTCATGAGCACATTCAACCATTCTAGACCGAGATACCACTTTCTGATCCTAGACTTCCAAGAGCTACATGATGGGGTCGACTTGGCCATTTTGATGCTAGTTTATGTGCAGTGGCCACCTTGATTGACATTGACATAATTTTTTATCCCTATGTTGACATGGAGGTTGCATGGCCTGATGACACATAGATTAGAGCATTCTACAGGGGTGCGATTCAACTTTTAAATTGAAATGTTTTTGTTGAGCTACATCACATCGAGCAAGTCTTAAAACAACTAGATGATGAATTTTTAGAGGACTTGCCCCCAATTATAGTTTACTATAAGTCTATTTGGGAGATGGGAGGTCCTGGGTAGATGATGACTACATGGACTCCCTTGACCCCTAGACTTCCGATTACTAGACCAGTTCATACAACTCATAGCTCAGGTTCCAACCATAGGGGAAGGAGAGGTACTTCTCCTCACGAATTGATTGCTCTTAATGATACTAATTCTACCAATAAGGATTATGATCCAGAGGGAGAGGATCATGATGAGGTTAGTGAAGGAGAGGATAGGGAGATTCCTCCTAAGGAGGAGGCTGGCATACCTCATGTTCATGATCATACACCAGATGACCCCTCTTGGAAAGAGGGTGACCCTCGCAAGTACTTTCCTTTGTACTTGTTTTGTCATTTTTGTGCACTTGGGTTGTTTGACTAACTCTTTCTTCCTTTCTTTCTTTCCTTTAGCAACTACTACGAGATGGAGGGAACTATTCATGATTCTATCTTGGATCTTTTGGTTCCAGTCATGAGTCTCTTCTTGTTGATGCCCATCCTCCTTCTCGAGATGGTCATCCCTCAGACATTCTTGTGCCTACATAATATACCAGCCAAGAGATTACTTCTTTGCATGGCAAGGTCAAGGAACTTAGATATGAGAATATTGTCTTTTGAGAGATGGCGAGTATTGGAATTCACATATAGGATTCTTGAGCTGATATGATGGGTCCTTCACATGCTCCTAGTAGAGTTCTCTCTTTCTCATAGGACCCACATGGGTTCTAATGCTACTTGTCATAAGAGGCCTAGGAGTCAGAGCCCTGGTGGCTCTATTGGTTAAAATCATCCTTGAGGTTCATCTAGGTTTTTCTTACTTTTATTTTTCCACCTTGCATGGGGAGACTAGAGGATTTTGTCCTTGGATCTACTCTTTACTTTGTATTGACTTTGTGCTAGCACTCTTGGAACTCTCTTTATGATCATGATTATCTTTATCTTTTGTGCTCATTGATGATTTAGAACCCTTGTGATTATGATCTCTAAAACTTGACATGAATGCAAAATGATTATGATATATTGTTTTGGTCTTTTTAAGAATATATATGAATGCAATCCAATGTATGAAATGTAGGGATACAAGAAGGAAAGAGACACATTTTAAACCTATGGAATGTCATAGACTTATTGATTTTCATTTTTCTAATTTTTAGAATGATGAATGCATGATGGAACAAATAATGTCGAAACTCTTTAGTAGGATTTTTTATTTAGGGGATTGAAAATTATCTTGGTATAAGAGACTTTTATTAACTTTCTGAGATAGGATTTAGAGCTCAAGTGGCAATAGGATGGGAGATGGAATGCTTCTGAATTTTAAGCTTTTCTAAAGGCTAAACTCTTATCGTTATTTAGACAAACCATTTTGATAAGCTTTCAACATGGACAAGCAACAAATTTTATTAGTACTCGCTAGACTTAGATCAAAGATGGCCAAAAAGATGGACTTGGGGTAAAGCAAAAAGCTCCAGAGTAGAAGATGGCCCTAAAGATAGCTAGACTCCTAGTATTGCTGAATTGGTGTGTGTGTGTGTGTGTGTGTGTGTGTGTGTGTGTGTGTGTGTGTGTTTAGTACCTTACTTTCTTTGTTAGATAATTGTCACCCTTGTAGCTTCAATCTTAGATTTATCTCCACTCGAAAGTATGGACAATAATCAATCTTCTCTATTTTCACTCTTTTTTTGTATCTCTCTTTTTTTCTTTTTCTTTTTTCTCTTTTTCTTTTTCTCTTTTTTTCTATTTTTCATATATATATCCTTTTTTTGATATCTTTGATGCTTTTTGGATGGGATGTTTTGAAAATTTATCAATGCTTTGGATATTCAGCTACTTTGGATCTTTCCTTATAATCTCACTTTTTTCTCACACTCTTTTTTTTATCACTCATTTTTCTATTAACTCATATTTTAGATTGCTTCCTTTAGATTTATTATCTTCCCGACATTTTTGGCCAAGAGAGTTAAGGGGTTGAGCGCCACCAAAAGTTTTCACTATCCAGTTAGACTTCCCTTCTACTAAGAAGAAATGGGGGAGGTCTACTTGCAAGCTTCTATTGAGTACTTTAGGTTTGAAGATTGAATTTATTTAGACTTAACTACATGGATTGCTAAGACCGAGATCAATGTAGAGCTAAAAGCTAGGTTTTGATTAGAATCATTAGGAAATGTGGATGGGAATGATAAATGTCGATTGTGGATGCAAGATGGGATCTCAAAAGATAAGGGGTTCAACCTACACCTAAGTAATTTTAAACTCCTTACTAAAATGAAAATCCAACAAGAGCATGCCACTCACAAAGATGCAAGATGAAACATAATGAAACTGAAATGCATGTAAGATTTGTTTTTTATGATTTTATAATTTTTTAAATTTTTGGAATATTTGATTTTTTTGGTGTTTTATGTTTTATGATTTTTTTAATATTTTTAGACATAGTATTTCTTGAAGTGAAAGGAATTGATTGTCTCACCAAATTCTCCACCTTCCATTGTGCACAAAAGATAAGCGTCATTTCTGACATCTTCTTTGATCATATACGGGCCTTTCCAATCTTCTTGAAATTCCCTTTTTTTTCCTATGTTTCTTATTTGTAGTGCTCCCTTTTCGGAGGACAAGCTCATCTATCTTGTAGGGTCCTCAAGGTTGACTTTGTTTAGGTTGATTTTATTGAGGGACTACTCATGTTAATGTTATATGCAATAGGGTATGAAAGGCTTGTTGATGCGAGGGGGTCCAATACAAGGCTCCATTGCAATTCAAAAGCTTCATGAGTAATTCGAACTCATCTTACATGTAGATTTTCACCTCAAAATGTTCTTGAATACTTTGCAAGAATTGAGTTAATACAAAAGGCATTTGCATCTCCCTCTGTTCATCTAGAGGAACAAATCTTATGCTTGTTTTTCTGTTCAGTTCTGGTCACATGTCTACAGAATATCCTATGTATTTCTTAGGTAACTCAAAGATGATGGGATCTTCTATTCCTATGGTCACTCGCATCTTACGTTCTTTTTTGAATTCTCCCTCGCTTACCTCATATTCATCTATGAGTCTTTCTACCATTTATATTTGCACTAAGGACTATCACACCACATTTTTAAACTAACATACTTATCATTTTATTCCAAGAAGACAGATGGATAGTTAGTGAAATTAATATGAGAAAAGTAATGTTATGTTAGAATATAAAATGCATCTGAATACGTTATTTTTATAAGAATTATTTTTTATGATGTCATTAATGTCCACATGATTAAATAATGTGATGTACTAACTACCATTGTGTGACTGAGGTGGATGCAGGAACAATGTTTCCCCCTCCAAGAAGAGGAGAGAGAGTATCACCATGGAGAGGGTGTTAGATCGTGTGAATACAATGATCCTTGTGCTATCTAGGAATACATATACATACTCACATTAGAAGTTAAGTCAGTTTTGGAGTAAGTCTTATTCTTTATGTGGTTGGTTGCCTCAGTAATATTTTAAACACTGTGATCAATCCATACTTGATTTATATTGTTGTTGTCATGTTGATGGCTTAATCTTCTACATCTACAAATAGCAAGGTAGTGTATACCTTTGAATGTCGAGTTGACATGAGTAATCGACTAGACAAGTCTAATTTTGTTGTTAAGGTCTAAATCAAATTTCTAAGATTCCATCATCGATAATTGTGCTCATGAATAAGCATAATTATAGCATTTGAAAGAATGTATTAGTGACATCTATAAAGTAGGTGTACTATTATTTATTATTTTAAGCTTAGTTATGGTTAAAAATAATGTCTAGTTTGAGAAAGATTAAATTCTATGGTAGATAGACTTCCATCATATTTCTTCCTAGATGCTTGGAGGAGTGGGGAAGAGCAGTAACTCCATACTCCCCTTTTTTAGCATGTAAGGCTGCAGATGGTTGATGGAATAGAGGGAAGATATTAATTATGTAGTTACATAACTGATGGTAGTGGGGAGAGAAGATAAAATAGTATTGTCTCTTGCATATAGTAAAGGGAAGAAAGTAAAGAAGTGTGGTGGTGGATCTCTATATGGGAGAAATAAGAAGAAGGAAGCAAAAGTTGAGTATCAGTTATTCTTCTTTAGCATTACATGTAAGCTCACCATCCATAATATACTACATAAATACTTGATAACGCAAGCTTATATCAGTGAGAAACAAATAGATAATGGTTTATAGATAAAACCTATTGTGTGTGCCATAAGAGGCTGAATGTTTTGCATGTTATCATAGTAGACTATATTAAGATTTACATTACTATTGATGTACCTTTGACATAGACTTCTATCTACATATTTATACCGTATATTGAACATCAAACAAGATTTGTGTTATCTATGAATACCTCTTAGAAGTGGAGAGTATCGTATATAAAGATTATGATAAATATATGTTATCCTTTGCTGCGAATAAAAAACAAGTCTACAGTCTGTGACATAGTCGTATGACTGTGATTGTCAAGCTGAATGGGTATTATGTATATATAAACCATTTAAGGTTATTCTCAAACAAACCTTGTAGAAAACATAAAGGCCGACTGTATGTATTGACTAAACAATATTTACTAGCTATGCTTTGATTTAGTCAACCTGAGTAAAGGTTGATATAAGTTATTGAATTTTGTCTTTTCCAGTGATAAGAGTTCTTTAGTAAACTGTATCAAACCGAGAGTCTTATTTCTTTTGTGTAAAATTGAAGTAACAACACTATGTTATCATAGTATCCTATCTAAGAGTCGTAGCTAACTGAAAAGGTAGGTATCATTACCTCGAATGTTATTAAAAGCTTAAAGCTAGATATTAGTCAATGTATATGTTTAAAAGCACTTGATATTTAGACTTCTTATTTTGTTAATATGCTAAAGAATTTAGTTTCTTATAGATGTTATCCTTTTAGGTAACTAAGAGTTATCACAAACTATCTTTATCCTAGTTTTAAAAAGGATTATTATTTATCCAAATCTAGGCTAAGAATAGCCACAAGATTGTCATGTAACACACTCACTATGGCAATGAAAGGTCAATTTTCTATAGTTATTCATTGAGAATGAGACTATTTATTATTTTGAATTCTCTTTTGAATTACAAGAGAAAATGTATCCAATATGAAGGATTATGAAGTTATTGTTTTTATTCAACAAGTTAGAAGTCGAATATATTCCTAGACTAAGACAGATAGAGTCTTTAATCATCAAACCAATGACTTAATGTTAGAATCTTGCATATCATTATGAAAGAACACTAAATTTACTGATGAGCATGGAAATGGGTTGACTAGCCATTGAGTAGATGGCAGGTCATCATATACCTGTGATTGCAAGGATGTAAAGAGGGGCTCAATGTATGCTTCTTAAGTCACCTAAGCTCTCACCCTATATTTGTCTATTCGAATAATAGAAAAGGGTACATTTTATGTCTTTAAATTGATATTCAATAAACAAGTCAAAGTGTGTTGACATATAATATTGTTTACTAAATTATAAGAATTTTGTCTACAAGTTGAGAAAAGAGTGAGTGAACATACAACTTTATTTATATGAAACTTTGGCCAAAGTAATGCAAAAGTCACTGCTTGCATTGTTGTTTCACTATGTACCAGACAGTTGAATAGTCAAGGTGGGTTATACGTAGCTAGAGCTAGACTAGAGTTGTAAACCCGATTGTTATTTGCTAGGACACTTCACTAGTTCTCAAATGGCATAAAGAATCAGTTGATTCTCATTATCTATACCCTTGCGAAGGGAAGGACCACTTTCAAAAGGAAGGTGTGCGAGGGACCATTGGTCTGTGGTTGGAGGAAAAACACCAAGGTGATGCTCTCTTTCTCTCTCTTGTAGTTGATTGTTGAATACTTGTGAACAGGAAACATTACTTATTATGTAAATAGAAATTGAAACATGTTGTAGTTGCAAGGAAAGTGACCATTTGTATTTATACTTGAGAAATATGTAAATTTGTAAGCCATATGTGAAGCGGCCATAAATTAAATTATCTATTGAACTTTGGAAATTACAAATATATTATTGTTGGATTTATGCTCTTAAAAAAAAGTAATGGGATTTTTTGGTTTTTTTATTTATTTATTTAATATTCTAGTTGGGATGTTACAAGGATGCTTCCCACTCATCTACATCATTAGATTGTATTAAGGTCAAGGCAGAGGATTTCTTGTGGATTTGCAGGGGTAGGAAGGCTTTAGGTGAACTTTCTAGAACATTCATTGATTGATTCTCTATCAAGTTTGCTTCTTCTTGGTCATAAATTTTTACTTTCGTTGGTGGTGTCAATAGTGAGTAAGAGTCTTCAAAAGGTGAGAGTGCTATGTATGAATTTCTTTTCTCTCATGTTTCTGATACGTATGTCTCGCTTGATGTCATTTCCTTTAGTGGCATTAAAAGAGTATAACTTTCAAAAGAATCCTCCTTAGGATCTGGGAAGGCATGTGTGTCTACTCTGTTTAAGTCCAATATCTTTGTTTCAAATTTAGGCCACTATATTCAATGGGGTTTTTCTCCTATGTATGGGAAAATATGATTAACTTGCTCATCTTTTGGGGATACATTGATAGTGAGAATCTCTAGAGGAAATTGTAGAGGTCCATCTTTCTCCAACCACTCCATGATTTTTATTGTCATTTATTTGGGAACCATTTCCTTTTGTTTTGATGATTCTCCTTTCTCAGAGGTTGTTATTTTTGCATTGTTGATAGTTTTGGTAGACATTTCTCTCCTTTTAATTTGTATCGATTGAGGTGTGGAATCTAGGACAAAAATATTGTTCGTTGGCAGCTCGTAATCTATTGGGATCCCTATCTTTTTGGTTACATTATTTTTAACCATGATGAAGGGTTCTGGAACCCCTTTTGTGACATAAACTTTTCCAAGGTGTAAAATCTGACTTCTTGAAATAATGTGGAAGGCACGAACTTCATTCGGTATCCACGATCTTCTGGTATCCTTGTAAATGACATAGAGCAGTGTAGGAATCATTTTCAGCCCTAACGAAATAGGTAATGTGATATATCCTATCATTACAGATTTTAAGTTGTCATATCCTCTGAAAGTGTCTCAAGACATAATGATGTTGGTATACCCATATCCCATCCTTTCCAAGAGGGAAAACAAAATTATGTTCACAACCACCCCACCATCGATTAAGGTCGTTTTATGCATGTATCATAGAACCATACTTGCAAGAAAAGAGTGGGATCTCCCTTCTTGGTTAGATCTGCCTCAGAAGGTATTTGCTTAAGATTGAAGAAAAATCTTGGATCTTTCATCTTAGCATTGGGTGGATCTATGTCGAAGTCAATTTGGTTTATTTGTTCACTAGGTGGAGAAGTAATTTGGGCCAAGTACCTTAATCCTATTGCCTTTAGAAGGGTTGAATGATGAGATGGAGAATTTTTAAGAAGATCTATGAATGATATGTGAGAATATGTCTTCTTCAAATCCTCAATCAATTCATAGGGTCCAATTGGAGCAGGGATTGGTTCCATAGATGACACTACTCCCTTATGAGTTTCTTCTTTTTGTTCATTGTTGAGCTCATTTCCTTCATCTTGTAAAACTTCGACCCATCCTAACATCTTGGTTTCCCCCTTTGGTCCTAGTTGGATGGGAATATTCATTTCAGTCATTCTTGCAGAACTAGTCATTACATTTGGGTTGTTTGTTCCAGTCTTTCTATGAGAGGGAAAATGATCTTTGAAGATCTTCATGTCTGTATTATATGGGGCGATGGCAGCCTGCGTTTGTTTTGAATCCTTTTTAAATTATTTGGCATGACCTCTTATGGATTTAGGAACATTTCAATGAATAGACGTTGTTGGTCCTTTGGTAACCTAGCGATGAATCTATTGTATTCCCTACATGATTCAGTACTATGCCCCTTAGTCCTGTGAAAGGAACACAACTGGTTATACTCGTAGGGAGGTTGTTTGTATCTATTGCCAATTTGATTCCACGTTTGATGATTATACCTAGGATAATAGTTATTATTTCAAGGCTGATCAATTGCATTGACATTCGAAGGATAGTAATCCCTACCATTGTAATCGTCTCTTATTTTGTTCCTGATCGGGGGTTGATTTGTCACCCCATACGTTGTCACATTTTTTTGTTTTTGAATATCTTTATGGTGGAGGTGTTGTTTCCACCATTATCTCCTACCAATCTTCCATTTGTACCATAAGTTCTATGTCCACTATCTATTGCGGCTTGATCAATCCTTAAAGCACTTTCTAAGGCTTCTTCATATGATTTGTATGACAATATTTACACTTCCTCTCGACTAACCCTATTAAGGGCATGAAAGAAGAGATCGCATAATTCATGATGCTCCATGTTTGGGGCACTTGTGGATGAGTAGAGCACATGTCTCCATCTCATGACAAAGTGGGCCACTAATTCATTTGATTCTTGTTTCATGGTTAGGAACTAGTGAATCCTTGTTTTAACAAGTTTGTTCATATCGAAAGCCACAACAAACTCTCCTATAAGTTGTCAAAATGAGTGAATAGAAGCTTCAGGAAGGTGATAGTACTAGTCCAAGGCAATACCTTCTAACATTTAAATGGAAATTTTTTGATGAGGACCCCTTCCCAAGGGAGGAGTTCCCTTACTGTTGTAGTGTATGCCTTTAATAAATGGGAATTAAGATTTCCTTCTCCCTTCAACTTTGGCAATTTAGGAAGGGGACACGACAACATTACATTTCTTATAGCATAGTCAAGTGGTTCCTTCAAGCACTTGAGGTACGTTCTTAGAAAAGCACTTTGATATTGTGGGGTTGATAACATTAACCCCATAGGTGGACTTTGATATCCAAGTGTTGCGGTTTGATTTGGTTGAATGGTTTTCTGATTTTGCGTAGCTTCATTCCCATTTAGAAAAATGTAATTGCTTCCATTTCAAGAATAGAAGTTGAGGTTGGGGGGTTCTAATATGTCCCTAGTCTTTCTCTACCTTTTTGTTGTTGTGAGACCTTACTCTCTTGTTTTGAATGGATTGTTCCTCCTTGAGATTCCTAATTCTCTAGAGTAGCATTGCAATAAGGTCGATGAGCATCGCACTTCTTTGTGTCTCATCATTTCTCATAATTTCACCTTGTGTGTTTTCTATTTGTTCTCATTGTTCCTCTCGAAGAGAGACTCACAAAGCTTCTTGAGCTTCCTTGGCTTCTTGCAAATGTCTCTCTAAACATCTTACCTCATCATCTAGATGGGTATTTTGATTACTTGTCGAAGGTTGGTCTACTTGATGAAACTCTGATCTCACTTGCACCCTTTGTGCTCTAGTTTGAATTGTTGAGTTTTATTCCCATGCAAGGTTGTTGAATGTTAACGAGCACCTAGGTTCTCTTCTATCTCCTTCAAAATCTAAGTCTTCGTAATTGTAGTAGTTTGAGATGGGTGACATTGGGTCAGGAGGCACATACCTATTGAAAGAGGGAGTTTTAGGCTCCCTTGAAGGGAGATTCCCTATATGCAGTTCTGGTTTTGTCATATTCAAGGGTGATCGAGATGGAAATGACGTGTGAAATGAATTTTGATCATTTAATGGAAATGCAAAAATCTCTACCAAAAAGGTTTTTCTTTAAATTAGATTCACCAAAATATGTATTCTTTGAAATGTGACACAGGCACAATTATGGATGAGTTAGCTCTAATGTGGCACATAGACCCTCTCCTTGCTTGGGGCAACCTCCAAGTCACTCTCGCTCTCATGGAAGAAGCTAATCAAGTGGGGGCGAGACCTAGGGTTTGTTTTGTTTACTTGGGAGCAGAACCTCACGAAGAGCGACCAACCTGATCAGGGGCTTCTTGTTGTTTTGGATTTGCCTTCTTCTTTCTATGACAGTTGTTGAAATGACTATATGACCCGAAGGGTCACTTGTGATTTGTCTTCTATTGGGGTTTCTTTGATTCCAATGCCTAGATGGGTGTCTATTTGTTTTGTTTATGTCTCTAACACACTATAACCTAGCCTTGTGGTCCTAGAGGTGTTGTTGAATTTGTATGTCTTGTTCTACAACTCTAATAATGTGTTGTTTCTCTTGCATGAGTTGTGGTCTTGGGTTTATTTCCTCTAGTTCTTCTAGAACTTCCTTCACCCACTCTCCTCTAAGTCCTTGGCACATTTGCTTGTCGTTCTAAGAGATTTGGTGTATGTTGAATTTCTTTGACCAAGATTGACCTAGGGTTGACTTTTGATTGCTTTGAATGTTTACCTTGTGTTATCAAGGGTTTGATGTATAACATGAATGTTACTATCTATTACTTTACGATGAGATTGAGGGTTTGAACATTTCGCATTTTTCTAACTTGTTTTGGGTTTTTGTGTTTTTATGTATGAATGCAACTATATGAAATGCAAGCTATATTTTTGTATTTTTGTATGTTTTTGTGTTTTCTGATGATTTTGGAATATACTCTAGGAAAGTGAGAAAAGGTCTAACTAATGAAAGCAAATGTACTATTCTATGAAAAGGGAATTACTTTCTAATCTATTGCAATGAAATGAAAGCAAACTATGAATCCCTATCAAGAGCAAAATAACAAGTTACTTTCCTCAAGAGTAAGTTTTTATTATCTAAAATTACTACAAAAACATGAAAAGGAACCTGGAATCACTTGACGTAGGAGCTTTGCACTACCCTTAAGAATATATTTGTATGTAAACCTCCTCATCCTCTTGCAGTAATGGGGTCCTTGTCTTGGCGGCAATTGGGAAGGGAGAGCAAAAGAATGATCTTTTGGAAAGCTTTGAATTGAGCCCAATGTGAGATAAGAGCACTATGGCTTGAGAATTGGTGAGTGTAATGATGCTATGAAGCCTTTGAAGGCTTTGAAAATATAGTAACAATAAATAAAAGGTACCTACGTCTTGCAACGAGCATAAGCATGCCAGTTGGAGAGCAAAAGCTAAGCAAAAGATGGATTGCAATAATGAATTTGCCTCCTCTAATGCTTGGAGGAAGAAGGCATTTATAGGTTGAGAGAGCACATGAAGGGTGGGGATGATTGAGGAGTTAACTCCTTGATTGGAGAGTTAACTTGCTTGATCCATAGTACAAAAAGAGCAATATATTACAAGAAAAACTACTAAAAACTACTTATAAATGACCAAACATGGTCACGTGACCATTAGTAGTTTATTACCAGTCATTTATAATGCGACCAAATTGATGACTAAACCAGTTTTAGGCATTTATTGGTTGTTTTGATTGATCGATTTGGTAGTATATTTAGTCGTTGATTTAGTCATTAATTTAATCATATTATTCACTGAGCTTGGTCATGTGACCTTTAGTAGTTTATTGCCAATCATTAATTTGGTTGTTTTGATTGATTAATTTGGTAGCATATTTATAGTCATTGATTTAGTCATATTTATTCACTGATTTCTATCAATTGGTAGTATATTTATTCACTGATTTATGTCAACTAGTAGTTTATTTAGTCATATATTTTTAGTCATATTTATTCACTGATTTCTATCAGTTGGTAGTATATTTAGTCAATTGGCAGTTTATTTAGTTGTTTTTGTTCAAGTGCTGGAAATGAGACAATGCTTTTGAGGTTTAAACATAAAACACTAAAAAACATAATCAATCATTTATTTGCACATAATGAAACAACTATTAAGAAGGCAAAATACTAAAAATTTTATTGAAAAAAGGTGTTCTTACAACAGATACAAGACTTAAATGTGTCTTTGCTTTGAAAAATGTGTTACAAAATGTGTTTCTCGGTACTGTGACTGAGAAAACTGAGTTACAAAGTATGAGGATTGTACTCTCTGCAAAGAAATTTAGGCTTTTTGAGGTATACAACTTGCCATTCCAAAACTATGATATCTGCCATTTTGGTACTGTATGCATAGGTTTCATGAGAGTCTTCATTTATTGAATATAATTCAATGGAAGTCTATCCTCTACAATGCATAAACTGCCCCCATGACTGTCCATGCAAACTTTGATTAATAACAGTTTTCACATCATGCACTTTGATGGTTATTTCACTTGACACTATCATGGTAGCTTCACCCTTTGCCTTTGATCTTTTGTCTTTTCAAGAACCACTATGGACTATCATCAAAGCTCCTACTATCTACCTTGTTGGACTACTCAACACAAGTCTGGTCTATACTCTCACCTTGAAACACTTATCCTTTTTATGCCAATCAAGATCTCAAAAACACTTATCCTTGTATGCTCCAAAAGTCACTATGACAATCTAGGATCAAGGTGTTGCAATTCAAAAAGACAGTGATCTTGCATCCATAAAAGACTATAGATGGTGAACTGTGCTTACTCTGTCATGCACCCCCTTCTTTAGACATTGACAACACTATTGAATTCCTACTGGATTGGGTTGCTATGTCACTTATTTGATGTTGACTTATTGGATGAATGTCTAATATAGCTCCTAAATTGACAAAGATGTATCAAAACTCGCTTAATATTACTAATTGTTGCATTACTTCTTCTTCTTTGTTGCATCTCCTGCCTTTGTCTACACAAATAGAACCCAGCAATGCACTAAGTAAATTGCCCCTTTGTAACAGAAAGCAAATAAGTAACTTATTGAACTTTGGCATTTGCAACTGTCTCCTATCCCACTAGACTTAGTACTTTCACTATTCTGTGATCTACAAGCACTATAATATGCATTACATAAGAAACTAGGGTTGGTGCTTCTCAAAAATCTATCCAATTGAGTTATTAACATGTGTCACTTAGACTGTTATTAACAAAAATAGATCCAAATTACGTACATGGTGATAATATAATATTGAAAAAAACAAAAAGCATCAAAAAAGAATGACAAGTTTCAATTTAATGATCCAATACTTAGCATTTAGTTAGATCTAACCATTAGAAATCAATTGTTACCATTTTCAAATTATAAATTATACTTAGTTGGATTCATTCATGAATCATAATCATTAGAAATTTAATTTTACATTTGCAAGTATTTTGATCACAAAAACTACAATAAATGCTCATGTATAAAGTAGGATCATGTGTCCTATTACAGATGTACCATACAAACCTTCTTAGGGCTATACAGACCCCTAAAATGACTATGCAGGCCTTAAAGTTCTTGTGCAGACCTTCTATTTGATAGAGCTTATAAATAACTATATAGGCCTAAATGTGCCTCTTGATGGCTCTGTATACCTTGAGTTAGACAGAGCCAATCCTCCTGCCCCCATTTTTGCTCTTCTACTTGGAAAACAAGTGGACCATCTATCTCCATCCTTAGTAAGTTTTTCTGCAAAAGGCTACTTCATGCAAGTTGTTAAGTGACAATGGATTACCTTCAGCATCTCCATTTCTTCTTTAGTAGGGCAAAACTTGATAAGGTTCTCAACTTGTTCAACATCTAAAATGGAGCTATCCAAAGCCAAAACTGCACTCTAGTAATTTATAGCGACAAAGAAAAGTTAGTCTAGTTCATTACATTTTGTGTTTGTATTTGTCATTCAGCAGGAGAGCATGAAGAGGCTTGCAGCAGCCACTAAACATAGGAAGACATTTAATCATCTTACCATTCCTAAATGCAAGAACTAAAATATTTTGGAACAATGAGTTGACAAGTCAATTTTGGACAAAGCTTTAAATGAACATATTTTCTACAAGAAATGTGAATGGTATGCTCCCTGAAAAAAGTTATGATCTCGGAGGTGAGAATTTAACCTTAGTGTAGTCATGATAACTAGTACACAAGTTTCCAACAAATGAAACAAAAAGAAAGTACTTAAACCTATATGCAACAAAAAGTACAAGAAATTAGTTTCAAAATGGATTCAATCAGATGCTTAAAGAAGATAACTAGTAGTTTTATACATCTATTTTATGAAGAATTTAAGTTAAGTATCAAGAAATACCCAGTAATTCTCATTCAAAATAAAAATTTGAATTGACACCATAAAAAGGGGCAAATTTGAAATAAGTATATACTGGGCTCAAGAAATATAGTTGTAACAACATCATATCACAACTCATAAATAAAATAGAAGCATGCATCAACACTATAACTAATGTGCCATTGAAAACTCAAACCAAGAGACCAAGACAAATGAATCACAATAATAGTAGACAAATATAAAATTTTGCTAACAATTGAAGTAAAAATGGGAGATAAGGAATCTTCCAACTTATCAATTTTCATAGTGAACCTAGACTTTGAACATGAATGTATTAAGAATAAAAGTGAGCATTCTTTTTGGGTAGAATGATGAGATACTTTTAAGATACAAGCAAAATCCTGATTCAATAGCATTAGAAACATCATTTTTTAGAGGTTTGTCTAGTCTTTCTTACATTATTTTATGTTTGAAGCTGCCTTATGATCGACATGTAGTTCTTTATTTTTTTGTTGATCAATAAGAGGAGATGGGGCCCTACCCATTATATTAATAATATCACACAATTTTTTTAGACTTGCCAAAGAGAGGAGCTCTTCACAAAATAGTCTGGAAAAACTAGAGCAACTATTATAGATCGAACCTGATATACAAAATGAAGTAGTTATAGGATATTAGACAAACAACCGTTTGATGTTGACCTGCCCTAATGGCATTATCATTACTAGAAAATCGGAGAAGAAAACTAACATCCAAGAGAGCACTTTCAAATCCGTTACAATTAGCAAAAGAATGATCAAAGATAAATGGCATACATGTCTAATAGTTTGCATCACCTTCTCTCCCGCAAGCACTGCAAGTCATGCCTGCGGTGATGCGGGAAAGCCTTGCATCACCGCAGGCATGACTTGTAGTGCTTGTGGGAGAGCGGGTGATGCGAACTGTTAGACATGTATGCAAAATATGGAAGCATAGACAAGGCACGTGAACTATTTTACATAATGCCTCAAAGAAATGTGGTCTCATGGATTGCAATGATTGCAAGATATGCACAAAATGGATTTGTTGAAAAGGCTTTAGAAATTTTAAAGCAAATGCAATTAGCTGGTGTAAAGCCAAATTCCACAACCTTTGTCAACATCCTCCATGCCTGTGTCAAAATGGGAGCTTTGGAATAGGGTATGGACATCCATCAAAACATAAAGGATAAAGGAATTTTGTTAGATGTTGTAGTTGCAACTGCCCTGTTAGACATGTATGCAAAATGTGGAAGCATAGACAAGGCACGTGAACTGTTTGACAAAATGCCTCAAAGAAATGTGGTCTCATGGACTGCAATGATTGTAAGATATGCAAAAAATGGAAAGCAAATGCAATTGGATGGTGTAAAGCCAAATTCCACAACCTTTGCCAACATCCTCCCTGATTTGGAATAGGGTATGGAAATGCATCAAAACATAAAGGATAGAGGAATTTTGTCAAATGTTGTAGTTGCAACTGCCCTGTTAGACATGTATGCAAAATGTGGAAGCATAGACAAGGCAAATGAACTATTTGACAGAATGCCTCAAAGAAATGTGGTCTCATGGACTGCAATGATTGCAGGATATGCACAAAATGTCCAATTTGTTGAAAAGGCTTTAGAAATTTTAAAGCAAATGCAATTGGCTAGTGTAAAGCCAAATTCCACAAACTTTGCCAGCATCCTCCCTACTTTGGAATGGGGTATGGACATCCATCAAAACATAAAGGATATAGGAATTTTGTCAAATGTTGAAGTTACAACTACCCTGTTAGACATGTATGCAAATGCTCTAGTAGACATATATGCAAATGCTCTGGTAGTTGTCAGATATTATAGTTGGAAATTCTCTAGTAGACATGTATGCAAAATGTGGATAAGGCATGTGAAATTTCTAGTAAGGAAAAGGTACTTAATGATTTTCAACATCAAGTAATTGACATCCAGAATCAGAACCATAGTTTACAAGGTGAGCTAAATGTCTTCAAGGAGAGGATTTATGACCTAGAAACTGAAGTTCAAACAACTAAACTAGAAAATGTCAAAAAAGAAAAAGAGGAAAGAGCTACCTATGAATATAAACTTCAAAGAACTAATGCAAGAGTGATCAAAGCAGAAATGGATCTGGCTGATAGCCTTGAAAGAATCAAATATCTTGAAAGCGGCTCTGTCAAGGATACAATTATGATAGATGAGTTAAAAGTGCAAGTTGTCCAATTACAACAAGAACTAGAATCATCTGAAGATGTACACACTACACAACTTGCAAGCCTGGAAAAATCCCTAAGTGAATTCCATAATAAAGTAATGAAGCTTCAAAGTGAGAATGCCATTTTGGAAAATAAAGTAAGGATGTTGAAGGAGAAAAATTGTGAATTGGAAAATGTAGCTCAGAAAATCTAGTAAGAAGGTATAGATAAAGAAAAAGATCTATCTACTTCTTATGAACATAAACTTCAAGCTAATGAAGCAAGAGCAAGAGAAGCAGAAGAAGAACTTGCCAAAGCTCTCAAATCAATTATTGAATCTGACAATGCAAATCATAAAATGGGTGAGATCATTTCTAAACAATAGAATCAAGTAAAGGCCATTGAAGATCAAAATGCGAAAATACAAGATGAACTTTGCTTGTGTTCTATGTACATGCAGCCATGTAGGTTCAGTGGATGAGGGCTATACATATTTCAATCAGATTAGTAAGCCTTCTTGCATTACACCTACAATTGATCATTATGTGTGCATGGTTGACCTTCTTGCGTGTGCTGGCTATCTTGAGGACACTCTAAACTATATCATTAAGATGTCATTTAAATCTGTCGTGGTTGTGTGGATGTGTTTTCTTGGTGCCTATAGATCACATATGAATGTAGAGCTAGAAGTATTTACAATGACCCTACTTTTTTATTTGGATCCTAAAAATGCTGCAACTTATGCACTTCTTGTTTACCCATAAGCAAAAATACATACATTGTGCCCATCCAAGGCAGATAGCTAATAAGACACCTCAACTACAAAGAAGGCCAGTCTAACTTTATGTGAAAACATTTGGAAAGCTAGAACTTACTACATATAAGACTTGATTTCAGAACAAATTCAGTTAAAAAAACATCTCAACTATAGTGCAACAATCAGATCTAATGATATCTGAAAGTATTAATTTGCAGCATACATACAGATCAGACAATCACAAATATAAGTTTTAACAAAATGTCTAAAAAAATTCACAATTAGATAACTTCAGAACTTATGTACACAAACACCTTTTTCCATCTATGTCATAAAGAGGCAATTTTGATGAAATACAAGGTCAATCATTCATTTTGCTTTAGAGGGAAGAATGAATGGACTCTCTCACATGTTCATTCTGACGCTAAGATGCTCGATAAAGGGACCTCACAGTATATCCCTGAAGGTCCATAGCATTACTTATTGCAACAATAAGAGTATGGCAGACTTCATCTGTCACATAACTCCTAGCCTGAAAACATGAAAATTGAAGAATCTAAAATAAATTTCTTAGAACCTGTCTCATGCATTTCAACAAGATCAAATACTAAATATAAATGAACATAAGTATTAGCATCTCATTAAATGGAGAAGAATATATACTCAATAGTGGATGAGCTTTCTCCTGTCATGGGTCAGAAACTACTATGCCAAGATCGAAAACATTTTCTCATCAAATATTGGGGATGTGAAAGACAGAACCAATTTATCACTACATATTTCATCTAACACTAATAGCACACTTTAAAACCTTGAATGTATTATCTTAAAAAACACACATGAAGCTATGCTTATGATCAAATCCTCTGTTAGCATCTTACCATGATTTGGAGCCTGGTACTTGACTGACTATGTCCAAGGAAACATGGTTGTGTTGTATATTGGTTTGTAGACAGGTTTGGTGTATGTAGAGGGGAAAAGGCTAGTTTTAAAATTATGTATTTTACATTTGAAAAGCCTTTTTGATCCAGGAGAATCTAAGTTTGGTCAATGTGCGTCGTTGTTAGGGTTTAGGCAAATCAAAGCAATAAACACTAACAATTATATGTAGATTAAATAACCCAAATATAACAATGAGGAATAACACAAAAGAGATCAACACAGAAATTTAACGTGGTTCACCCAATATGGGCTACATCCACAAAAACTCAGCCATCCAATGATTTTATTATCCAATGCAAAACATATTACAATCTCGTGAATTACATCACCGTAAGATACATCCCAGCCGCTTATAACAAGATTTTTGGAAGCTTCTAGACTTAGGGTTTTGCAATGTCATTTTTCTTTTGTCGGTTAACAAAAACTAACAACTGACTCCAATCATGCAAAAAAGAGGGAAATTTTTTTTTTTCGGGGGCTACGCCCTCGAACCCCTGCTTCTTGGGGGTTACCGCCCCTGAACCCCCACTCGGGGCCTGGCCCGACCCTAAACCCTAGTGAGGATACATAACTAGTGTACAGTACTTGCATGATCAGTTGCCACATACCAACAATCCTATGGGTTCACTAAACATCATGTGATAGACAATGTTGGATTCATCATGGTTCCTGGCACTCATGGTCAAAACTGCAGAGCCTAACTCCCATTACACAGCACCAACAAACACTAACAGTGACAGTACAGCCTTTGACACTAATAGTAGAATAATGGTGGAAAATGACAAACTACGAATTTAAACTAACAAAGGACAAACTATAGCTCTTCTTGTAATCATCCATCCTATCTTTATCCTCTAAACCTAGATTAGCTATAAATATGTTTTTGATAGTATAAGGCGGCAAAACCAAGGGCCGAACCCTTACAAAGCATAACCCAAAAAGGGCAAAAAAGGCTCAGAAGACAAAAAAAGCCAGAACCACCACAGACAACTTACATATAGCCGATATACAGCAAAAAGAAACTATTAGTAAAAAACCAGCTAACAGAAAGCTTAGAAAGATTAGCTATAAATATGTTATATGGCTACTCATAAAATAGATCTCTAGTTTTGTAGTTCATGTTTTTTTCATTTCTTGAGGCATATATCCAGCCTTCTGGATTCTATACAGAACTTGTAGGTTTATGAATTAATATATTCTATCATTACAATTATAATATGTTGCTTTAGAGGTTTCTTGTTAGTGCATTCATTTGTAGCCTATTTCATGGCACTCTGATTATTGTTTAGAAAAAGAAATACTAATTCCTGAACCATTAGATCTTGACCAGAAGCAAAATAACAATGTTAAATAAACTCTTGAACCAGAAGATAGCCATATAGATTTAAAACGCGTCTGTTCTAGAGCAGAATGAAACTTAAAAAAATAAAAATTTGGGCAAAAGATTTAATTTCAGGAGTCTTCAAAAGAAAAATTATATAAACCCTAAGCCCTAAACCATAATGCAAATCTATTATGTGAAAAGATGAGATAAATTTTGTAGAAATGCGATGAAAGAAGGAATGGAGAGAATAAAAATACCATGACAACCTGTCTATTTTGGTTCGCTAATTAAAACAAGTTGCACCGCTCGGCTCTGCAAAATCCCGTCGCTCACAGCCTCCCCTCAAGATAATCAATAACATCCCCAAACATGGTAACTTACCTACATTCCCGCAAATAAACCCTAAGAACAGTGCGGTGTTGCGGTTTGCCATTCCCGGCAATAGAGATTTGATGACCGACCCTAGTCGAGCTTGGAGCAAACGAATCATGAACATGAGCAGAAGCTTGAAAAGCAGTATTGAATGGTGAACCAGCATAGATAGTTGCACCAACAACAAAGGGTTCAGATGAGCCCTCTTCATATTCATCATATTTTAGTGAAATGGATTTCACTTTTGGCGCCCATCCTTTTCACTTTTGGTGCTCATTTTTTTTAAGTCTAATTTTTATTTGTTTATTTGTGTGACTAATTATTTAGTCATTTATAGTTGTGATTTTACCCGACAATAAAATTAATCATTTATTTAGTCATTTATAGATGTGTTGCAAAAAATTACTAGAATTTAGTCATTTTTAGTTGTCGTGACTAAAAGTTTGTCACATAGTCATTTATTTGCCCAAATTCTACTAGTGGATTGATCAGTCAGGCTCTTGTGAACTCAATTGATTGAAGAGTGATCTAAGCTTGAAAGCTTATCACTCATGGAGGAATGACTATTAGGATGAGTTAGGGAGGAGTTAAAATAGATCACATGAGCTAAACTCAGTTGATTGGGAGTGTTGAATGAGTTAATTATGACCTCCTCTATGTTTAGCTTGAAATTGCATCCAAAATGAGCGAAAATGAAGTCTTTTTTGGCTCAAATCAAAGGAGAAAATCGCATTCAAAATCCACAAGGGTCATCCCAAGGTTGCCCCTTTTACTAGGTCAGGTCTCCTAGGGCGACCCACAAAGGATGGCACCTGGGTGAAGTTTATCAGTTGCATATGCTTGATGAAAGTCTGAAAGGGTGATCTGACATAAGAGTTAGGTGGTAGGATGACAAAAGATAGGATCACTCGGGGAGATCCAACCATTAATAGGCACCGATCCACAAAGGAGGAAAGATGGTTGAAAATAAAGACATGGGTTTGACCAATCTGTTGGGATGTCTAGAGGCTTCCTAGGGTTAGAGACCTTCAGGACGTGGTATCGAAAGGTGGAATTAGCATGAAAAAGTGAAATATAAGCATGTCGGAAAGGTAAAGAATGCAACACAATAAGAATCGACAAAGGGGAATAGAATAATGGTTAAGAAACAAGAAGAATCAGAAGAGGAAAAATAAGACACCACGTGTCACCAAGAGGAATACTATTGAGAGGGCATTATTATTCACACTTTTGTGTATGTGATTAAGATTACATAACATCATGGGGTCCTTGTGCAAGTCCATGAGTGTTTTTAGTGCTTACAATATCCAATATTTACTTTTCACCCCATTCAATAATAATAAATTAATTGTCCTTTTTCCAAAGTTATAACTTAAAGCACATTTTTAGATAACTTAATAAATTATTATATTATTATTTCCTGCATATTAACTAAAATTTATGAAATAATATTAAAATATGTCAAATATGATTTCTGACCTCACCACAACACCATAAGCATATAAGAAAACTACCCATTTGAAAGTTGGTGCTCTCGAAGAATAATGGACTACTCCAAGAAGTTTAGAGTGCTCCCAAAATGTTGGATTCACACACGGAAAGTACCATTGTGCCTATCTTGGCTCCATTATACATTTTGGACCACATGCATCATATAACCGAACAATGTGAAATGTTTGGGTTGCAAGATTTATTTATTGGACTTTAAATATAAAACTAGTTATTAATATAATTAAACATGGGTTCCTTTGATCTACATGATTTAACTAGCTATTGCATTTTGATGAAAATACATGATCTACTTAAATTTCACAATCCATTTTTTAAATTTCATAACTAAAATAAAAAACAGTATAATTAAAGGTTTAATATATTGGAAGCAAGGAATCTATTCCACCAAATTTTTTTATGAATCCAAGTTATATATGGCAACCTATTAATCTAGTTGTATATAACATATTCTAACTTATTTGAAAATCAAATTAAAACAATTAATGAATAACAATTAATTGGAATATGTATTCAACCTATATAAATCAATACACACACACTCTCTCTCTCTCTCTCTCTCTCTCTCTCTCTCTCTCTCTCTCTCTCTCTCTCTCTCTCTCTTTCAGTCCAAGATATATAAACATATAGTTCCCAACACTCTAATTTTTAATTATTAATGAAATAAATTCAATATCAAGACCAACATATACATGGTAGAGTATAATATGGTATACTATACTAATTATTTTTTTTCAATATATTAAATTTCAACTATATATCAATATTTTTTTTAAAACAATATGAATATTAAATTACCAAGTTCAAACAACTCATTGAATTGTCTATTGATCCACTTATAACAATCATTTTATACAAAAATTACTCTTAATCCATTAATCTATTCTTGGATAGAACTCGAAAAACAATACAAACATTACATGTTAAATCAATAATATCTATCCAAACCATATCAATACATTTTACTCATTATCTATATATTTTATCCATTATTTATTTAAAATTATCTATATACATACCATTTTATATTATATATTTATTTTTTTACTATTTAATTATTATCCAAAACTCTATATTAATTTCTTCATTTATAGCCGAATGAAGGAGCAGGCGGCAGGCCAATACTGGCCGTTGTTTTATTTATTTATTATGGGTATATGTGGGGGAAAACCTTTGGCCGTTACAAGCCAAGCTCCCACTTATCATAACCGCCAAGCAAAATTAATAAAGATTCCCTTAAGCATAGGCCCCGCCGCCTATGGGAAAGGAAATAAATTATTATTTTGTTTGCCATTAGATTTTCATAATTTTACATAAAGGAGTTATAATAAAGATTTAAAGAATTATTAAGATAGGTTTTAAAGAATCATTTAGAGAGATTTATTTGTCTATGATATAAGGAAATATATATATTTCCTTTCCAATAGATTTATTTAGAAATTAATATTTTTTAATGTAATTAAAATATACATGTATAAAAATTCAATAGTTATATTTTGGTAAAACTATTTAATTGTGCAAGAATTTAATAATTAAATCATTCTTTATCAAACATCATCAAGAACCAAGATTCTTAAGGGTTAGGTGAGAGCATATACAATCTGAGATATATTTTATTCTTATATCAAAATCAGAAAAGACCTTAACTCTTGGTATGGAAACTAATCAAAATATACTTTCTTCTTATATCCTACAAAAATACTTCTCCTCCTTTTTATATAAGTTAGAGAGCAAAAAAAATAAAATAAAATAAAATAATTATTAGTGAGATTCTCTTTTAAAAATAGCTCCACTAATTCCTTATTTATCTTATAAAAGAAAAAAAATGTGACATGTAACTCCTCATAAATAGTTATGATAGAATAATATTCCAAGTGATAAGGCCTCTCCAAAAATGCATAAATAAAATATTAAAACTAATATAATAATTATTTCATTATGCATCAAAATAGAATTTATTTCAAGTTTCATATGATTAATTGATATTATTCCAAAATTATACATCAAATTAATAGCCTTATTCCATTTCAAATTAATATATAGTTCAATAAATCAAATATTCTAACTATTATCATCCAAATGATACAAATAATTTAACTATAATTTTCTAATGGAATTAATTGTGATGGAATTTTAATTATAATGACTTAATCCAATATACATGGTTCAAACATTCAGATTATAATTTGTAATAAAATTAATTTTAATAACTTAATTAAATATGCATGGTTGTAATAATGAGATCAATTTATTTACCTTATGCAAAAATTAATTTATAATTCAAAAACTTAATTAATTACCTTAAGAAAATTGATCTATTTTAATAATTATCTCTTTGTCAAATTAAACTAATAAAAGAGCATTTTTGTAACTAATGTCAGCTTTTGGGGGGACAAATGGTTAGGGAACAACCTCTCAGGGAGCTAAGTTTTGGTAGGTTGGTTGGCAGAGCTAGTTATTTCTTTGGTTCGGCTGTGTTTGCTTACATTGGTCACAATGGTTACTCTAGAAGTTGGAAATGTCTGCTTGACTTGTTATCCTGACCAAAATGAGGATAGACAACTTGCCTTACAACTCCAGAGGGAATTAGATAGCTACAGACTCTCTTTGTTCCCGAGAGAGGATCAAATTGTCTGGGAGAAAGACAATAGAGGTCTTTTTTATTGTGAAAATAGCATATGGTTTGTTGTTAGACCCTGTGGAAGATAGATTTTGGAATAAAGTTTGGAATTTCAGACTCATCCCTAAAATAAATTTCTTCTGGTGGACTCTTAGTCACAACAAAATTATCACCTTGGATAACCTAAAGAAAAGGGGATTTCAATTCCCTAATAGGTGTGCTCTTTGTCGTAAGGATGAAGAGACTATTCCATATATACTATTTTCTTGTGAATTTTCTAGGGAAATTTGGGGTTTAATGTTGCAGAGGATGGGCATGGAGTGGGTGTTCAATGAAAACCTAAATGTGTTTGTCAAGGAATGGGTGTCCCCCTTTTCCTTCTCGGTGACTAAGGAGCAATGGAGTCAAATCCCCCCTCACCTTGAGTGGAATATCTAGAAGGAGAGGAATAATAGGATCTTCATGGACATCTCCAGAACTCCCCTTGAACTCTTCTAGGCTTTCTCCAGATTCCTAACTAAAAATTTGAACACTTGCAATTTTAAAGCTGCTGAGTCCCCACCTAGCCAGGTTGAAGTGGATATTTTGAATTATTGGGCTCTTGCTAAGGATCTTTGTCAAGTGGACAACTCCAGGAAGCTTACACGCACCAAGACTATTTGGAAACCCCCTCAGAAGGATTGGTGCAAGTTGAATTTTGATGGAGTTACCAAAGGCAACCCGAGACAGGCTGGTGGAGGAGGTATTATTAGATCTAACATGGGTGTCTATCTAGCTACTTATGCTGGAGGTTTAGAGATTCGAAGTAATAATGATGCTAAGGTTCTCGCTATGTTATGGGGAGCTAAACTAGCTCATTCTTTGGGTATCAAAAAAGTCCATGTGGAAGGTGATTCTAAACTCCTTGTTAATGTTGTTCTTGGCATAGCTAAACCTGGTTAGTAGCTAACAAATGTGGTCAAGGACATAAAAATGCTTCTAAGTGGCTTTGAGGGAATTTGTGGTCTCCCATATATACAAAGAAGGCAATGCCATTGTGGATGCTATGGCCAATGTTAGTATTAATAGCTCCTCTTGGAGATGTTGGAGAAAGGCTGCTAATATGCCCAGTAAGATTCAAGCCCTCATTGTCAAATATGGTAGTAGGCCTTGATAATATTTTGGATCTTGAGCCCCATGAAGGGAGGATTGATAGCTAGGGGAATACTAGTTGGGTTATCTAGACCATGTTCCT
Source organism: Cunninghamia lanceolata (assembly GCA_027924645.1). Lineage (NCBI taxonomy): Eukaryota > Viridiplantae > Streptophyta > Pinopsida > Cupressales > Cupressaceae > Cunninghamia > Cunninghamia lanceolata. The sequence continues at coordinate 8,823,843 of BSBN01001201.1, forward strand.
TTGTATCAGCATTGGGAAAAATGTGGATGACTTGAAAGGGTGGGTTGCCAATAGGACCACAAGAGGATATAATGTCCTTAAGGATAAAATTCAAATGAATAATGGTGCTATTAGGATTCAAATCCTTATAAGTGAGAAGTCTAATGTGGATGGGAAAGCCACGAGTTAGCAACCTGTTGCTGATTAGATTGCTAGCGGGGAAGGTGGCCCACTTGACGAGAATGGTTGGAGGATAGGCTGACATTATAGAAACCATCATGATTTCATCTATGATCACCTCTGCATTAATTCTGAAATGAGGTGGCAGGCATATATTCTTCCCCTGGCAGCGCAACAAGGTGGTAGGAGCTCTTCGCGTCCTATCTATCATTATAGCTCCTATCAAATCCAATGTGACATTCACTGGAGTGATACGGGGTGCACAGAAGGATCAAGAATCCATCGTGCCATTTATCAATTACATTGGCTCAATTCTTGCAGAAAAGACAAAAGCATTCCCATGACATATCTGTTATTGTGTATTAACTAGGTTGCTACCATGGGAGGAGATATTGTGAGAATGTAACCCTCTTCCCTTGATGAATGTAAACACAACCCTACTATCTAGTATATCCTCTAGGAAGAGGGGTGACTTCCTTTCTTGAAATTTTGAAAGGTCATGACGAGATCCTCTCTCGTTAGTTAAGGGATTCCTAGGACAATAGGCATGTCTGGTTGGGTGGTTGTAACATCACTTATCATAAAACTCAAGATTTAACTTAAGTATGTAACTTAATCAAGTCATAATTAAGAATGGATTACAATAATCAAGTTTGAATCATTAAGAAACATATTATTTTCCATCATTTAAGCATGTTTATCAAATCAAGATATAACATAACTTACAATCTAGTAGATCATTACATTCTTTAGTGAAGTCCATCACTAATCAAATACATTATATGCTCTTGGTGTCATATTCAAATCTTTACATTACAATAGACCAACTACTCAAAATGCAAACACTATATCTAGAACCAATGACATCTGTCTTCATAAGCCTCGGCTTATCTTATGCTTGGGAAGGAGAGCATCATCCTAGTGCTTTTCCTCCAACCATGGACCTGTGGTCCCCCGCTCATCTTCCTAACTAGAAGAGGCCCTACCCTTCACAAAAAGGTTAGACATTAGAACCAATTGGTTAGCCATCTGAGTAACCGGTGTTGTGTCCTTCCTAATGTCTCACGGTCACACACTATAGATCTACTCTAACTAGTATGACACTACTGGAGACACTAGGTCATCTGGATCATTGTGGACTGACAATGCATGCAGAGACAGATGCATTACTTTGGCCAATTTTTCATACAAGATGTTACGCAATGAACGTTGTCATGTGTCCACCACCCTAACTCGACTTATAAGTTGTCATGTCCTACAGTCAGTTCTTATCGACCTTGTCCTTTAGGTCTAGTATGAGAATGGGATCAATTCAAATCACAGTCCAAACTTAGACATTCAACTCCCGACCAAGGTTAATTTTTAACAAAACAGGTTACATAAAAGATATGGAATTAGTGACTCCACATCAACTCATTATGTTCAATTCATTTCAATTTCAGTTTGATGACCATCTTGGTCTCACGTGTTTATGTCAAATACATTCATCACATATGATGAAGTTGATCTCATGATCCTTAAGGCATTCCTTGCCATGGTAAAGTATGTTATTTCCTTATGGATCAATTGCTCTTTTATTAATCAATGAGCTCTTGGGTTATTCTCTAATCCCAAATTGATTTAGTTTATAACCTATTACAAACTTATTTTTAGTTGTCTCATATAGATACTATAACCAAATTCCTTCATATTCAAAGGTTCATTCAACATACACAAGGGTAATAGTAGTTTTACATACTATCCACTATCGGCTACCAAAGTGAGCCCGACTGGTTTTTATTTGGGTGACAACTATTCACCAATAAATATATCTATATTTATATTACCTTCTCGACAATCCTTACAGTCGAAGGACTGTGTTTTAAGATATCAAGTTTTCCACAGTGATTATCATAGTCATAGGACTACATGCCATTCAATGATGGCTAAATGGCTATCATTACAGTCGTAAGATTGTGTGCTATGAAATGATGCCAATGTGGTCATCAACACAGTCGCATGACTGTCTACAAAGAATTGAGGCCTATGCGGCCATCATAACAGTCATAAGACTATCTACAAAGCATTCAGGCCTATACGGCCATCATAATAGTCGTAAGAATTTATGCATATAAATAAGACCCTAGAGGTCACCAATACAGTCGCAAGACTGAATACAAGAAAATGAGGCCATTACAACCCTCAATATAGTCACATGACTGTAAACTTTATCAAGAATATAGGGAGTACTATATATCACTCTTCTTGAGCACTCAAAGGCTCGACCATTGTCACCATATGACATGGATTAAATACAAATAGAAAGATAAATGCTCGGCCACTGTGGCTTTTGAGCTTCAATTTTTATATGGTAATATGCAATACAGTGCGAACAAGTCGAAAGACTCAAGGCTTGCTAAGAAAGAGTCAGTCTTTACAATGCTCAATTGAGCATATATTAAGAATATATATAATCTCAGCTCAGCTCCATGCCTTGAGCATGATTTCATAGTTATCATGTTTAACAAACTTAGCCTAAGCGGCTTAGAGTATGAATGCAACTCAAAGATTGTATTAAGTGGGTTTGGCCGAACGGTACCCCAACCACTGTATATGACATAATAAAAAATAAATACATAAAAGGCTTGGCCGACTGGCTTGTGCCATGATTCAGAGATAAAAATAATTATCATGTATGGCATCGCGTGCCTCATTATTCCATTGAATATCTAAGACTTCAAGAATCTAAGATACCTAAGATGAGCAAAAGGTCGAATGCAGACCAGTTCTATGATTCCTTCCACTGCTTCTTGATTTGATTTTAACAATATTCTTCCTCAAACATATATATCACTCGAAGCTTCCCAGAAAGCCAACCTCAACCTCCATTTTTCCTTATTTTCCCCACAGTCTCTGTTCTTTTCTCTCCCTTCCCTCGATGATGAGAGACTAGATTCAAGACAAAGAATATGAGATAACTAATTTCTCCCCATGCCGATAAAGGCTAGCAACTTCCCACACTCGGTAGTGCCCCTAAAAAGGTGGCCTGATCCCAGCATAATATGGGATGGTTAAGCTCGAAGCTCCCATCCACCTTCAAGATCGACTAACCACTAAGAATATTCTACCAACAAAACTTATCAAAATAAGATAATAACAATATTATCATAAGGGTAATAATCAATTAAAAGGATTTATCCTTGATAAGGATTAACAAAAGGTTAGAATACATAAAAGAACTTATAATATTTACGTCGATTATCACGGTCGAGTGTTACTCTCCCAAAATCAACTATTCCATTAGTCGAAAGACTAGGAATAACATAATGACTTTGAGAATGATAAATAAGAGAGACCTCTTTCTCTCAAAATATTATTATCTCTCAGCTAGGGATGATGTTCCCCAAAACATTATTCGGCCACATAATAAACCAAGAACATAGAAATCCAAAAACAAGAGACATGACATGTGTCAACTTACGAATGGTTAGAAGAACATAGGAGTCAATTACTCAGATGGCTAGTCAACTTATATTTTCACAATGTCTAACCCTTTCCTCCAGGATGATACTCTCCTTCCTTCTTCAAAGGACATTCATTTCTCCTGTCACACTCAGGACCACAAGATTACAATCAGTGCATCATTATCAAATCTCATAATCGAGAATCATTTAAAACTATTTAACATTTGTTTCTACTTCTCAATCAAAAGTTAAATTAGATATTTCCACAATATCAAATCAATTAACTAAGACTAATCCTCCTGATTACCATGTCAAGTTATTGATTAAATCTAGTTTGTAGTTTGGGGATGTAACATATCTCCCCCCATAAGAATCATCATCCCTGATGATTATTTGTCTTTAAAAACAAACCAACATAATATAAAATGGTTTTCAAAACATAATAACAAATGTCTTAGAAGAGATGAGGAAATCTAGCATGGAAGTCATCATAATTTTCCTAGGTGGCATTTTCCATTCAATATTGGTCCCATTGGACCTTGTACTATGTTATTTCCTTGTTATGTAAGCGTAGCTTACGCATTTCGAGCACATTGATGGGCACGATCACCAGCACTCCTGGGTCTTTCACCTATAACATATTCCAATCAAACATAGGAATCTGATTATCAGCAGAATTAAACTTTTTCAAGTAAGAAACATGAAACACATTATGCATCATGGCAAGTGCTGGAGGTAAAGCAATTATGTATGCCACTGGGTTGACTTCTTCAAGAACTTCAAATGGCCCCACATATCTTGGTGCCAGTTTGGACATTTTTCCAAATTTGATGGAACTTTTCTGGGGTTTTACCATTAGAAGAGCTTTATCTCCCACCGTGAAATGTCTTTTAACATGTTTAGCATCTGCATAACTCTTTTCTCTATCATTGGCTTCTACTAATCTCTTTTTAATTAGATGGACTTGTTATTCCATTTCAGTTAGCATTTCCGGACCAAGGCTAACCCTATCTTCAAGCTTATCCTAGCTTATAGGGGTTCGGTACTTCCGTCTGTACAATGCCTCAAATGGTGCCATCTTAATGGCCAAGTGGTAAGAGTTATTGTAGGTGAATTCCACTAGAGGAAGATAATCTTCCCATTTGTATTGCTGATCCATGCAATACATCCTTAATAAATCCTCCAACACTTGGTTCACCTTTCAGTTTGTCCATCTATTTCAGGATGATAAGCAGAGCTGATGTTCAATTGTGATCCAAGTGAAGAGAATAAAGTTTTCCAAAACCTAGATGTCATCCCTGCATCTCTATCTGAGATAATCTTTTCAGGAATGCCGTGGAGTCTAAAAATCTCTTGACCAAATTTCTGAGCAATAATGGGTGCCCCATCTATCAAGTTTCCTGGAATAAAATGGGCTACTTTGGTGAGTCTGTCCACCACAACTAAAATAGCATTGTGATTATTCCTTGACATAGGAAGTCTTTGCACAAAGTCCATGCTTATAATCTTCCATTTCCATTCTAGAATTTCATGAGGGTATAGTAATCCCGCTGGGTGTTGGTGTTCCGCCTTCACCCTTTGGCATTCAATGCAAGTAGCTACAAAATTTGCAGCATCCCTCTTCATTCCTTTCCAAAAGTATAAGGGTTTCACATCAGCAAGTAACTTGGTTACTTTAGGATGCCCAAAATATGGTGCAGAATGAACCTCTTTCCAAACCATATTCCTTAACTCTGCTAAGTTAGGTACATACATCCTTCCCTTAAATCTTAATAACCCATCTGATTCAAGGTTGAATCCTTCATATTTTGGATTATATGGATCTTTCTCAAGGGCTAGTTTTACCTACTCATAAAAATCATCTCCCTTAGATTGTTGTAACACCTAATTCCTAAAATTAGAATGTATGGAAATCATAGAGAATATATGCCTTCTCCTACTTAAACCATCTGCTACTTGATTTTCTTTTCCCTAAATATATTTAATCTCAAAATTATAATCTGAGATAAACTCTAACCATCTTCTTTGATAAGCATTAAGATGGGGTTGAGTGAACAAATATTTAAGTCCCTGGTGATCTATTTTCAACTCAAATGGTTTTCCAAGAAGATAATGTCTCCACATTTGGAGTGCATGCACAACTGTTGCCAGTTCTAGATCATGTGGGGCATAATTTTGTTCATAGTTTTTTAGTTTGTGCAATTCATATGCAATAACATGTCCATCTTAGACTAGTACACCACCTAAGCCTTCCCCTGAGGCATCGGTAATGACTACAAATTGACCATCTGGGTCAGGCACTTTTAAAATTGGAGCTGAAGTTAATTTTCCTTTATCAGGTCAAAGGCCTCCTGGCACTTTTCTAACCATTCAAACTTCTTGCCCTTCCTTTACAAGGAAGTTATAGGATAAGCAATTTTAGAGATTTTTTTCACAAACTTCCTATAATAACTAGCAAGGCCCATAAAACTTTGGACCTCATGAACATTTTTTGGTTCAGGCCATTCAGATATAGCCTTAATCTTAGTTGGGTCTACAACTATTCCCTTAGATGAAATTATATGACCCAAGGGTGCATGCACAAAGATGAGTCCACTTAAGGTGGAAGTTTTGGAGTTAGAAAAAATTCCAATATTGGGTAACTAAAAACGAGATCCCATTATAGATCAGGATCCTAAGCCTAAAATATAGAACGGGATCCCGTTTCTTAGCGAGATCCCGAACCTAGGACCAAAAAATGGGATCCCATTTTGTGAAAGTATTAAATTTTAAAAAAACATCCTGCAACCCCATTTTCCCCAGCGACAGGTGACAAAGAGAACGGAATCCTGAGTGCAAGGAGACCATTTTCGGCCATGAAAAGCTCAAGTAAGTGGTTTTTTCCACTTTTTCAATTTCTCAATCTGTGATGCATTTTTTATATGTTTTTCTTTGTTTTTTAGTGTAAAATACAATCAAAATCTAAAACCTAGACTATTATTAGGGTTTGAAATTATGAGTTGAATAGCTGTATGTAGACATTTTAGTTGTAAAATACAATTGAAATTTTGAAAGACTGTATCATATAAAAGGATAGATTTTGAACAAACTGTCAAAATTTTGTTTAAATTTGAGAATTGAATAGTTGTATTTAGACATTTTAGTTGTAAAATACAATTGAAATTTTGAAAATACTATATCATATGAAAGGAGTGATTTGAACAAACTATCAAAATTTGATTTCAATTTGAGAGTTGAATAGCTCTATTTAGACATTTTAGCTGTAAAATACAATTGAAATTTTAAAACGATTGTATCATATGAAAGGAGAGATTTTGAACAAATTGTCAAAATTTATATAGCATTGGGATGATATATATATTTGTTTTTTATAAAATTTACTTATACTAATGTATGCCATTGTATTTTAAAGGCATTATTGAATAGACAACTATCATGTAAAAAAATTACAACAAACCATAATCAAACCTTTAGCAATCCATCTCCATGGTTTCCCAAATCTAAATAGAAAATAAAGGCTCTTGAAATGTTGTAGCAATAATGTCTAAGGATGCAAATTAGGTATCTAATAGAAAATTCCATCTCATTTCAGCTTTAGGACCTCTTTGGACCTTCATTTTTTATAATTTTTTGCTTCAAATGTGTACCTATACAACTCAAAATCATGATGTTTCCATGGATGGAACAACAACATATCTCCATTCCATCAACCATTATCTTTCTCTAGCTAGATCATCACTACAATCACAAGTTAAACAAAGCATCAAATTCTTCATTTTTTAAATCATGTAAATCATTAGAATATATTCATCTTTGAATACTCAGATTAGTCCTAGGCAACTAGTAGTCAATCCTATCTCCATTATCAAATTTGGTTGCCATAGGCAACTTCACCAAATTTAGGATTTCATCATGTTGCCATGCATAAGAGATCCACCTCAAGGTAGCTTTTGAAGTCTAGTTATAGTCTTGTAGATGTTCATTATGATTCTAGGGTGGTATGATAGTCCATTGGTTTCTATGACATTATGATAGCATAGATGCATCTAAAGATTCACCCTTCATGGATATATTGATAGTAAAATAGAGTTTTAAATTGTTCTTAAGGTTTTGGACAATCATAGTGATCAATAGTCTATGCGATTTCTCATTAAATTTCATTCATGACTGCCTTCCACCTTATGATAGTATCCAATGCTTGGCTAATGATATCTCTCTGAGTCCTTAAGAGGCATCTTTTGATATGACAGTCCTTCATATTGACATTTAACCTTGATACCAAACACCCTATGATCAAACACCATAATGATAGTCGTAGCTAACAAAATCAATTATATGATAGTCCTATTGAAACCTGGTTGTGACAAGATGAATGAGAGGATAACTCATAAGCATAATATGACCTTGATAATATATGCATGCAAATCTTTTTTTACAAACCTCCAGAGAGTCTTGAAACAAAGATACCCTTTTATGCCCATGATTGTCCTAGTATTTGATTGAACCTAACATGATTGTCTGTATAGTCTTAAATTGATCTTTCTTGTCTCCCTCACTACAAGTACTCATGATATATGTACCCTTTCAAATTTATTTTAGCACTGGTAATATAATCTATATCTTTGGCTTGCTACAGACTTAGACATGGTAACAAAATAATAATCTCTCTCAAAGCCTTTATAATTTACATTGTGACCACATTTTAGACTTTATACATGTTTAGGTATACAACGAAATAATCTTGAAGGTCATCAAATGGGAAAATAGAAACTAGGACCACATTAGGAGTTATTAACTATAAGACTAAACATATGGCATAGAATCCAAAACTCCTTTCAAAAGATGAATACTATGTACACCCTCAACTGGACTCAAACCATCAATATATACACACCTAAAATCATTTGTCTAAAACTTCATGCCTACAACTTCATCTAGATCCTCATCTAAATAGTTTTCCACCGAGAATCAAAATTTAGGTCTCTTATGAAAATTCCAACTTCAATTTGAAAATTACATAGTTCACTATAATAGATCTTACATTTTGAAATTTGTATGCACATGTATAGATGTACGTTTAATTTAAATGTTTCAAGTGTAATTTCTCGAAACATGTATAATTTATCTAGTTTATTTATAATTTATAATTTTTCAACATGTATATGTTTATTTATAATTTATATATATATATATATATATATATATTATTGAAAATTAATTTTGTACTCAAAATTGTATGTTTATATGTATATATGTAGGTTCATAGTTTTTATATATATCATCATGGATGATATTCCCTTTGATGCTGAGGACTTTCTCAATGCACAAGATGAACAGGCACCATCTCCACCCCCACCCCCACATCCAGGCATCCCACCTCCACCCCCACCTCCAGGCATCCCACCTCCACCCCCACCTGTACCCCCACCTGGAACTGACCAGGGTCGCTTGCGAGCCATAATTACTAAAAATGTGGATTCCATACAAGAAAAAATGAATTCCATTCGCAGTGAACAATTCATGCCACCTCACGTGGTACGTTTTGCAACTTTGATGCAAAACATTGTAGATCCTATGAGGTCTATTGACTCAGACTTTGATGGATTCCGGAAATGGAGAGAGGAGAGGCGCCAATTTTATGTTGATGGCCTCTCCTATAAAGATATTTTGGATCTTAAAATCACAAAAGGTCATTTAACGCAATATTTTAGACACCCCATCATAAATGAACCTATTCCTGCAAATAAGAAAAGAATATCAATCAGGTGGTGTAGACATGAAGGAATGTCTACCAATTTTTGGGATAGATGGTGGATGGTGTTTGATTACCCACCTCATGCTAATTGTGAGGTTCCTTTATATTTTTTGAGAAAATTATATGTAGAGTTTGTTATGAATCAGAAACCCAACTATTTTGATTTTAGATCATTCTAGGGGTTGGTGGCGGCATGCCACAATAGAGGTTGGGGGCATGGGTTGATCCCCAATGACCCGTGCATGTTCAACCTCTTATTGACCCTCCTATTGTTGCTATTCCTATGCCCTTCTAGCATCGTGCGGTGGTAACCACACTAGGCACATTGAGTGCACTCTCAGGTAGCCTAGATGAGCAAACTACTATGATGGTAGCTCAGGTTAGAGACCATGGAGGCGCTGATGTTGGAAGTGGTCCTAGTACCACTCCACATGTGTCAATGCCTCATACATGTACGAGTTGCAATCAGTTGTGTTATGGACCTTATCAGGTAGCTGCACCCACTTCAGCTACACATGCAGCATCTGATAATATGGGTGAATCATTTGTTGATTATCTATTTGCTAAGGATCATCCCACTGATCATTCAACATAGGTATATATATAGGTTACACACATGTTGAATTTATAATAAGCACGTGTTTTTAATGAACATGTATAGAGATCAATTAAATTGTAATATTTTAACAATCAAATTATTTGGTGTAGATGATGGCAACAGGGACCATTGATCGATTTAATTTTTCATCGACACCTGTTCATCTCGGGCACCCATTTGGGGTATTTTGAATGATTTATATTTTAAATAATTTTATTTACTTGATTTTAATTTGTAATTTAGTCTTGAACATGTACATTAAATATTTATGCTTGTTCAGGGTTCTTTCACATTGAATCCTCCCCCTGAGCCTGTCTCGAGCGCTCCTCCATCATTGGGCATCTCACATGACCCTTTTGTATGTATATTGTTTTAAAAAACTATATATATATATATATATATACATATATATATACATATATATACATATATATATATACATATATATATAAATACATATATATATATACTTAGATTCTATTTTGAATTCACTATATCTGAAAACGTGCATGTACTATTTAATATATATTAAAAAAATATGTCTATGTAGGTTGACACAACAATGAGGATGGGCATTGCAGCACACTTGGATGATCCAAGTTTATATCAGGAGTCGACTGCATTTCAGGTTATTGAAAAATGTATCTATGTCTACGTGCAATATATGTTTTAACCTAATTTTTACACATGTGCTAAGTTATAAATGACCTTGTAGGAGCTTGTCAGTGACACGTTTCATCATGTTCATGTCATTCCACCTACAACACATGCAGAGTAGGAGGTCAGAGGAGATGGGCAGCCTGATATAGTATAATTTAAAATTTAGATTATATTTAAAGTCAATTAAAATATATACATTGTGAACTTAAAGTAAATTTCAATAGAATATATATGTTGACATGTGTTAAAAATTCTTTTTTCTTTTATAGCTTGAGACAAGTCATGTAGCTAAGCCTGTAGAGATAGGTCCTAGAACAGAGGATGCACAACAACCTTTTATAGTATAATAATTTAAATATGATAAATTATAAATTAAATTGAATTAAATCATTTTTAAAATCGTCTTACATCTAATTTCAATTTTCTTTCTCTTGTACATGTAGATTGATTTAGAGCATGTAGAGACTGTAGGTCCAGGGCACCAGAGCATGCCTCTCAGCCTCATATGATAATTTTAAAATGTTATGATAAATTATTTAAATTAAATTGTCATTAAATCATTTTTTAATCATCTTACTTTTGATTTCATCTAAATCTTTCTCTTCTACAGAGTGATTCGGGTCATCTGATTGTTGGCAAGAGACACTGTGTGGCTTCATAAGTGTTGTCATTGATGGAAACAAAGTCTATTCTACACATCCGCAGTACATAATATTCCTATACCGGAAGTCAGAGTGAAGTTTGTTTTGGTCCAGTGGACAAGAACAGAGTATGCAACATGGTCCAACAATCAGGTCTGGATCTCTCATATGGTGTAACTCAGTAAGTTGCGGACTTAGACAAGTCAACAAGGGTATCATGACTATTGTATTCTAGAGATTTAGCCTTCGGTGATAAAGCATGAAAAAGATATGAGCTTCTGAGTGATGGGTTCCAGTCAGACAGAGGAAGAACTGACCGACAGAGTACCAGACTTCAATCCGGATGTATGAAAGGAGTTGATCAAGCAATTTGTGGCATTATACGTTATTGGCCGACATGATTAATGACTTCTATGTCTAAGTTTTTGATGTGCATCATCAACTAAGCAAGGATTCAGCCGACAAAACAGAAACTTGCAAATATCTCTAGTGTTCTTGTTGCCGACTATAAAGTTGTTGGAAATCCTTGATGCAGATATATATACTCAATGGATTCAAGCTTGTGGAATATATATATATGTGCATGGAGAAGTGGAAGAAAATATAGGAAGAAGTGCGAAAACAAAGATCCAATTTTGGAATATAACTAAAGAGTGATATTTGAGCAGAGGAAGAATGAAATGTGTCAGATCAGTATACAGTGCCTAATCGGAACTGAATTCTTGCATGTATGGATGTTGTTCATCAGTTCAAACACCTTGGTATCATCTGTAAGCATTTGTAGATAGTGAGTCTCTTGTAGGCAGTGAGCCTCTTGTGTGCAGTGTGCTTGGGCAGTGAGCCCTAATTGGCAAGTGCCATTTTGTACTCTTTTATTCTTTTAATAGAGAATATGATCTTGGGTTAGTCACCCCGTGGTTTTTCCCTTAACAAGGTTTCCACGTAAAAATCCATGTGTTGTGTGTGTTAATTTCACTTCTATTCTTATGGTTGTTTATGCTTTCATGTTTTGATATATCATTGAATATTGAGATAAGAAAAGAAAGTAAAAATAAGGATAACTGATTCACCCCCCCTCTCAGTTATCTGCCTTGTTTCCAATAAAGAGGTCTCTTGATTACAGAGACAATATGAGTTAGGTTATTTCATGGGCTATATAATTTGACTATTTCATGGACTACATATATACCATTTTTCATGGACTTTATATTTTGAACATGGGTTGTATTGTCATGGACTTTATATATTGTTGAACATCCAGACTTTATTTCATTTCAGTATTTTATGGTCTAGATACAAGACTTTATTTCATTTCAGTATTTTATGTCCATAAACATTTAAGTGAAATAGAAATGACACTAGATATCTTATATTTAAATATATAGAGAAATTGGGGTTCTAATAAAAAATACAAAAACTAATTAGTTTTTATAGTGAGAAAACAATTTAACATCTTATAATTGGTTTTTATGGGAATTTTTTTACTTCATTTATATATTACTGTTGACAATTCTTATATATCATGCCTTTAGAAATTAAATAATGACCATTATCAAAATTTTGTATTAAAATAGAATGAGCTAACTAATGTATAGATAAAGAGAGTGTTAGATCTAGGGCATACAACTGAGAGGGGGGGTGAATCAGTTGTATAAAAACTTGCTTCTACTTCAAACACTTGATTCTTCTTTGTTAGTTAATAGCATATCAGTTAACCATTCATGAAAGCATAATGCATAAACATAGGAGCAGATAAACATCAACACATTGGACACCAAGATTTTGACGTGGAAAACCCAGTTAAGGGAAAAACCACGGGGTGATTAACCCAAGGATTATTCTCTGTTAGAAGAATAAGAAAAATGAATGGCACATGCCAATTAGGGCTCACTACTCGAGCACACTACTCACAAAGAGGCAAACTACCTACAAGAGACACACTATCTACAAAGTGATAAGAATCACAAACTTGAACTAGAGATTGACATCTTTACCATGTCTAGATTAGTTCCATTTAAGCCCGAGATACTTTTGCTCTGCCCTTCACTCTTTTGCTATGCCACACTCATCCGCTACACACACACTTTGAAATGAACTCACAAACCTTTATTTATACAAGGCATCGACTTAGGAACAATCATCTAAGTTGGCAATCATCCACAAGAACATTCGCAAGTCGGCAATCATCCATAAGAACATTCGCAAGATGAATAATTCATCCGGTCGGCTAGTCTGAACAAGAATATCTTCATCTGAAAGAATATCTTCAATTCTGGGCTCTAACACTGATGCGGACCAACAACACAACCTCAACATGATCCAAGAACCTTCACAAGCTTGCCTGAGTGACCAGGTACATCCGCACTTCCTCTACTTACTGGAATCTCTTCTCCTCTTCATCCGAAACTTCAAGAACACAGTCTGTCGTAACTGTCAAACTGAAACAGGTTCATCTGGACCTCCAAACTTTGTACAAACCGAGATGACACATCACAAGGACATCCCAAACACTCCTTCCAATCCGCAGAGTCTGACAATGCACCTCTGGATCTCACCGGACCTTTTTGTAACACTCTGTCCCTCCGGAGCATCTCCTGAAACCGGTTCTACTTGACCGATCACAACTTTTTCATATCTTCATGCGGACCTCTGAAATCTTAACTGGATCATCTCAAGACTCATATCTATAAACCCTTTAATCCCATCCTTTAATCCTCAACCTTTTGAGTGCATTTGCCTTCTTCTCATCACTATTCTTCATTGTTCCTGATTGAGACTAATTTTCTCAATATCCTCAGTACATAGCTCATCTAATCCTTCTTACCAATGCAATATGAGTATGTTGACATCAATGACAACACTGGTTAACCTCATACTTGCAACAATCACCCCCTTTGTCATTGATGGCAACATATGATGTGAAAAATCATCAAGACAAGAACTTCTCTTTTCTGTCACAGCTCCCCCTATCAGCAACAACTCTTCACATGTCTTCTCTTCCTTTACTGCTCCCCCTTTGATCATCAACTACTTGTTTTTCACATGTCTTCTCTCCCCCTTTCACATCAATGGCAAAGGGCTCATACTTGCACTTGTAACACATCAGAATCATACCAATTGCTCCCCCTTAGTAGCAGCTCCCCATCATCAATCTGGATCACAAGATATGACTGTGATATCCACCGGACTGATGCACATCAGTGCATCCTAGTTCATCACCAGAGGGGCCATGACCCCTAACTTCTCCCTGAGATACTCAAAAGAGTCTTTGGGAAGAGGTTTAGTAAAAATATCTGCAAGCTGATCCTTGGAGGGCACATACTCCAATCTGACTTCACCCTTGTTCACTTGTTCTCTCAAAAAGTGAAATTTGATAGATATATGCTTGGTCTTAGAGTGCAATACCGGATTCTTGGAAATATTTATTGCACTTGAATTATCACAGAAAATTGTGATAGGCTCCTCATATTCTACTTTCATGTCTCTTAACATCTGCTTCATCCATAAGATTTGAGTGCAACTGCCTGCTGCTGCAATATATTCTGCTTCAGTTGTAGACAAAGATATTGCCTCTTGTTTCTTGCTTAGCCAAGAAACCAATCTCTTTCCCAAGAAGAATGCTCCACCACTGGTGCTCTTCCGATCATCCACATCTCCTGCCCAATCTGCATCTGTATATGCATGAAGAGAGAAATCCTGATCTCTAGGATACCATAGGCCATACTCAACTATCTCTTTTAGATATCTAAAAATCCTCTTGATTGCCATAACATGAGATTCTCTAGGGTCAGCCTGAAATCTTGCCACAAGACCAACAACTTGCATTATATTTGGTCTAGTCTAAGTGAGATACAATAATCCTCCAATCATTGATCTGTACTTGGTCTGATCTGTCTTAGGAGAGTCATCATATTTGCTCAACTTACATCCGGTTGCCATAGGAGTGTTCATTGGCTTTGAATCTTCCATTCCAAATTTCCTCAACAATTCTTTCACATATTTGGTCTGAGAGATAAAGATACCTTTCTTTGTTTGAGTAATTTGCAGACCCAAGAAGAAATTCATTTCACCAAGCATTGACATTTCAAACTCACTTTTCATTTGATTTGCAAAGGTTTTACACAAACTATCTCTTCCTCCAAAAATGATATCATCAACAAATACTTCAACAATCAAGATGTTTTCATTATCTATTTGGAAATATAAATTACTGTCAGCAGTACCTTTGTTGAAACCAATCTGCACAAGATGCTTATCCAACCTTTCATACCATGCTCTTGGGGCTTGCTTCAATCCATACAGTGCTTTCTTCAACTTGCAGACCATATCATCATGATCAGACAATTGAAATCCATCCGGTTGTTTAATGTATACTTCTTCCAAATCACCATTTAGGAAGGCAGACTTGACATCCATCTGATATACCTTGAAGTCTTTGAAGGTAGCATATGCAAGAAATAATCTGACTGCTTCAATTCTTGCTACCGGAGCAAAGGTTTCTTCAAAATCAATTCCTTCTATTTGAGAGTAGCCTTTGCAAACCAATCTGGCTTTGTTTCTGATTACTTCACCAACCTCATTTAGTTTGTTCCGGAAGACCCATTTGGTTCCAATCACATTCTTGTTTCTAGGTCTGGGAACAAGATCCCAAGTGTGATTTTTCTCAATTTGCATCAACTCTTCTTCCATTGCTTTGGTCCAGTTTTCATCATTGCAAGCTTCATTTATTGTCTTAAGTTTAATCTTTGAAATCAGACAGTATTCATTTGAATTTTGAGCAATTCTCCTCCTTGTTTGTACCCCTTTTCTTTTGTCACCTATGATCTGATCTTCAGAGTGATTTAGAGTTACATACCTTGGAACTTTGGGAGTCTCTTGCACTGTTGTTTCTTGATCAGGTTCATTCAGACAAACCTCTTCTTCCTAATTTACCGGAGTCTAAATCTGACTTTCAGGAAGGGATTGAGTTCCTTGAACCAGAACACCATCTTGATCATCTTCATCATATTCATAAAACCTTGAGGGCTTCTCAATTCCTTCATCAACCTTTACATTTGTACTTTCTATCATCTTTCTCAGTCTCTTATTATAACACCGATATGCTTTGATTTGAGTGGAGTAACCCAAGAAAATTCCTTCATCACTTCTAGCATCAAACTTTCCTAGATCTTCATCTCTTTTGATGTAACACTTGCTACCAAATACTCTGAAATATCTCACAATAGGAGTTATACCAAACCAAAGTTCATAAGGAGTCTTACCGGTATTGCTTCTGATTTGAACTCGATTGAGAGTGTAAATTGCAATGCTGACAGCTTCTCTCCAAAACATCTGAGGAATATTTGCTTCCATCATCATTGTCCTGGAAGCTTCCTGGATGGCCCGGTTCTTTCTCTCAACTACTCCATTCTGCTGTGGAGTCCTAGGAGCAGACAACTGTCTCTTTATGCCATGCTTCTCACAAAAGTCTATGAATTCACCGGATGTGAATTCACCACCTCTATCAGACCTTAGACACTTTAGTTTCAATCCAGTTTGATTCTCTACCATAGCCTTGAAGATTTTAAACTTCTCAAAGGCTTCTGATTTCTCTTTCAGAAAGGTAACCCACATCATCCAGGAATGATCATTAATTAGTAACATGAAATATCTATCACCTTGCATACTCTTGATTCTTTTTGGACCACATAGATCAGTATGAACTAATTCCAATAATCTGGTAGAGGACTGATCTTTGCTTTTGAAGGAGACTCTGCTCTGTTTACCTAGCTGACATTCTTTGCACAAACTATTTGTAGGTTTCACCAATTTTGGAAGATCTCTTACAGCCTGAATATTGCTTATCTTGATGATGTTATCAAAATTTACATGACACATCCTTCTATGCCATAACCAACTCTGATCAACTTCAACAAACAGACAACTTTTATTTGAACCAACCAGATGGAAGATATTACCTTTTGTTTGAGTACCAGATGCAATCTCAGTTCCAGAGCTTTCAAAGATCCTGCATCTTCCATTTTTGAACCGGAGATCATAACCTTTGTCTACTAACTATCCAACACTAAGAAGATTGTGCTTCAATCCTTCAACATACAATACATTACCAGTTTTGCTTTTTCCATCAAAAGAAATAGTTCCCCTACCTCTGATTCTGCTTGCAGAATTGTCACCAAACTTTACCATTCCTCCTTCATACCTTTCCAAATCTAAGAACTTGTTCTTGTCACCTGTTATGTGGTGAGAGCATCCACTGTCAATAACCCAATCATCCTTTTCTTCAACTTGGGTAGCCAAAGCTCTTTCTACAACCTTATGATTGACAGATTCAGAGGATATTGGTTCTTCTTCCTTGATGGCAATAAACACCCATTCATTTCTAGATTTGTCTCCTATCTTTGATTCATCATCTGTTACTCCTTCATTATCAGCTTCTTCATGAACATAATAACAGTTCTTTTGGAACCTTTGTCTGTTAGAGTTTGACCTTGCAGATCTTTCTGAACATCTTGAAGCAAAATGACCAATCTTATTGCAATTGAAGCACTTAAAAGGTTACTTTCCTTCATACTTACCGGATCCTCTTGGCAATCTCTTTGCGATGAGGGCTTCAAGATGAGCCATTTCTGCTTCTTCCTCTTCCATGTCTTTCCTTGCTTGATCATACCATGACAGCTTCCTTGAAGAGTTTTCTCCTAGATCAAATCTTTGTTTGCCTTTCACATAGGCACTAGCTTTGAATGCAGATTCAGTCTTGGGGGGATCATCTCCAAACTCTGTCATTTCAAATGCAGCCAGTTTGCCAGCTAATTGCTCTCTTGTGATAGTTGCATGGGCTCTGAATTCATCAATGGCAGCAACCTTGATCTTGTAGGCAGTAGGAAGGGATCTGAGAATTTTGCAAACAATCTCATTTTCATCCAGAACTCCACCAGCATTCCTGATTCCACACACCAGCTCATTTACTCTTGGCATAAAGGTAGTGATATTTTCGTCATCTCTCATCTTTAATCTTTCAAATTTCCCTTTGAGGCTTTGCAACCTTGCACTCTTAACAAACTCATCTCCTTCATGCAGAAGTTCCAGTTTAACCGAGATCTCATATGCAGTTGGTAGGTCAATAACATTTGAGAGTTCTAAGTCAGTCAATGCTCTTAGAAGAGCCTCTTTGGTCCACAGATTGTTTTCAGCATCTGTGATTTCATTTAGTGTTGTCGGACCACCCTGTGGAGGAACATATGCTTTTGTGACCATGGACAAGTATGCTTTTCCCATACACTCCAAGTGACATTTCATGCGGCCTTTCTAGAGAGAGAAGTTGGTTCCATCAAACTTTGGACTATCCTTCTTGTATGATGACATCCTAGATCTCCTCAAGCAGTTAAGCTCCTTTCAGAGGAACTTAGCTCTGATACCAATTGTTAGATCTAGGGCACACAACTGAGAGGGGGGGTGAATCAGTTGTATAAAAACTTGCTTCTACTTCAAACACTTGATTCTTCTTTGTTAGTTAATAGTATATCAGTTAACCATTCATGAAAGCATAATGCATAAACACAAGAGCAGATAAACATCAACACATTGGACACCAAGATTTTGACATGGAAAACCCGGTTAAGGGAAAAACCACGGGGTGATTAACCCAAGGATTATTCTTTGTTAGAAGAATAAGAAAAATGAATGGCACATGCCAATTAGGGCTCACTACCCGAGCACACTGCTCACAAAGAGGCACACTGCCTACAAGAGACACACTGTCTACAAAGTGATAAGACTCACAAACTTGAACTGGAGATTGACATCTTTACCATGTCTGGATCAGTTCCATTTAAGCCTGAGATACTTTTGCTCTACCCTTCGCTCTTTCGCTATGCCACACTCATCCGCTACACACACACTTTGAAATGAACTCACAAACCTTTATTTATACAAGGCATTGACTTAGGAACAATCATCTAAGTCGGCAATCATCCACAAGAACATTGGCAAGTCGGCAATCATCCATAAGAACATTCGCAAGATGAATAATTCATCCGGTCGGCCAGTCTGAACAAGAATATCTTCATCCGGAAGAATATCTTCAATTCTGGGCTCTAACACTGATGCGGACCGATAACACAACCTCAACATGATCCAAGAACCTTCACAAGCTTGCCTGAGTGACTAGGTACATTTGCACTTCCTCTACTTACTGGAATCTCTTCTCCTCTTCATCTGGAACTTCAAGAACACAGTCTGTCGCAACTGTCAAACTGAAATAGGTTCTTCCGGACCTCCAAACTTTGTACAAACTGAGATGACACATCACAAGGACATCCCAAACACTCCTTCCAATCTACAGAGTTTGACAATGCACCTCCGGATCTCACCGGACCTTTTTGTAACAATTTGTCCCTCCGGAGCATCTCTCGGAACCGGTTCTACTTGACCAATCACAACTTTTTCATATCTTCATGCAGACCTCTGAAATCTTAACTGGATCATCTTAAGACTCATATCTATAAACCCTTTAATCCGCATCCTCTGATCCTCAACCTTTTGAGTACATTTGCCTTCTTCTCATCATTGTTCTTCACTGTTCCTGATTGAGACTAATTTTCTCAATATCCTCAGTACACAACTCATCCAATCCTTCTTACCAATGCAATATGAGTATGTTGACATCAATGACAACACTGGTTAACCTCATACTTGCAACAGAGAGAAGTTCCAGCTTTTATCTTAATATCATGTTGTTTTGGTTATGGAAATGTACCACATTTTTTATATTAAATAAGTTATGGTCAATATGAAAGACTTCCACTATTTTAACTTTTTAATAGATTCAGAAACATTTTACTAGAATGCAAGCTAGTCTTGGAATACATAATTTTAGAATGCCAGTGTGCAAGAAAAATTATTCTCCAATGATCTAACAATGTTTGACAATGTATTAAGCACACAAAAGAATTTAAAATCAATATTATTTCTATTAATTCTAAAGATATAAGTTTATTGAAAACTTTTGTTTTCTTTTATTTTTAACCATAGAGTATTAATTTTGACACCCTCATCTATAATTTCAATCTATAACCATCAATTTTACATTAGATACATGTATTAATTTATATACACAACATATCTGAATAGATCATATCATAGGGGAGAGGACCCAATTGTTGAGCATGTTCCAATAGGTGTGATAATATTTGTGCATTTAAGGCCCATGCTTGGAAGTCTCTCATTACTGAAGATAAATTAGATAAGTTGATGGGTACAATGAAGGACTTGTCATACAAGGTGGTAAGGAATGAGTTACCTCCTCATAATGTTGCACCATTTTTCAATGAAGGATAGTGGTTGCATAATAGGCCTTATAACACTAATTGGTCCAAGAGACCATAGAAAAAATGATAGGAAAGTGATTCCTAAGCAAAAAAATCCATTGCAACAAGACAAAGAAACCCTAGATGCTCTAAGAAGAGATCATGTGAATCTCCAAGAAATTTCATTGTGGTGTGAGACTTGCTATCTCCCATGCATGATCCATTAAAGTAGTAAACAAGAAATATGTGGCTAAAAATTATGAGCATGATGTACCATGAGATGTTGTAGATACTACTAAATTAGATAATCTTGAGAATAGAGCCAAGCAAGTTCAATCTAGGCCACTAAAAAAGTAAGGTGGAGACAAAGAAAATGGAAAAGAACTAATAGGTAAGCATGTAACTTCTTTTATTTAAGTTATGTAGTTCATTCTTGATGCAAATGATGTAACAATTCCACAAAATGCCTCTTTGCCCAACTATAACCCTATTGATGTAGCTCAAGTCATGAGACAGGTTAGAATTTTAATGCCAATAGGGGAGCTCCATAAATTCTTGAGCATCTAGATAGAGAGTGATTTATCTTATATCATTATTGTAAATGAGTCGTGACAACCTGCTAATCCTAATGTTCCCAATGATGCTACAATTGACAAACATACCCAAGATGTTAAATTTTAAGGTTTGGTAGCATTAGAAATAATTTTTTATAGTACTTCCACATATGATTGAATATTAAATATAATTATAGTACTTTTCAATGTAACATAAATATTAACATAATTAGGGTTCATAAAATTATTGAATATTTATGAATAATTAACATAATTAGGGTTCAATAATTAACATATTTATGAATATATGAATATTTAATATTTGAAAATTATTGAATATTAAATATTTATGTTACTTTATATGTCATAATATGATGTCTTAAGGGGTCCTAATAGGACTTCTTAAGGGGATGAAAGAATTCATAAAAATTATAAAATTATTAAGGACTTCTTAAGGGTTCATAAAATTATTGAATATTTATGAATATTTGAAAATTATGTTAATTATTCAATATTATAATTGTCAAATATTCATAAATATTAACATTATTAGGGTTCTTCCACATTGAAGCTTATCTAACATTCTGAATGGGTGTCAAACCTTGTCCTAGTTAGGAAGAAAAATGGAGAGATCCAATTGTGTCTAGACATTAGAAATCTACATATTACATCCCTCAACAACAATTACCCACTTCCAAGCTCATGGACCACTTGCCACATCAGTGCACCAACAAAACGTGACTTAATGCACACCCATTGGTCCACCCTTTTTTAGGAAACTATATGACACCTCAACAAAAATTGTGTTGATGTGGCATCATGTTTGATGATGTGGCCTTGCCAAATAAGCTGCTGTAAAAATTTTAGAGTGATTTGAAATTGCCATGTATATGTTAAAATAAATAACTTGATTACTTATTTATTTCTATCATTATATTGAAAGTGGCATAATTTATATGTACTATGAAGAGCAATTTAAAAAAAAGTTTACACAGGTCCTAAATTAAATAATAGATAAATGTTTCAACTTCCAAACTAGTATATGTTGATAGAATAATGGGGAAACATATGGTGAGAGTCGAATGAGTAGAGATAGCTTAGTGTTGTAACCATTATTGTTACAACACTATGGTTATTAACCTAAAGGTTTATCTTGATCAAGTGATATAATTTGGGTTTGAATAACTTGAGATTGTCATTTTATAAGCTTATTGGTTTATGTCTAACATGAGATCAAATGAAAAGAGGATTCTAGTACCTTTTGATCCTAAGGTTGAATCAAGGGATTGGCTAAGAAGTGTGAGCTATAAAAGAATGGAAATAGAAGAAGATGTAGAAGTGATATTTTACGAATTATAAGCAAAAGTGGCTAGGATAGCCATGGTTGATGGAAAGTTAGATAGGCTAGAAAGTATGACACTCACCCTAATAGCAAGAATGGATGGAAATAGGGTGCACCAAGATGGAGGTAAACATGAGGTTGGTGTTTCACAAAAAGACACTCCAAAATCTAATAAGGTTTTCAACATGAGGCCAAAACTGACATCTAATCATATGATGGAGAAATTAGTTAGAGAAATTAGGCCAATGGTTGCTTTACATGGAAGTGTATTTCAGTTTGTACTAGGAAAATATATCCAAATGAGGAAAACTAGTGCTCACTTACTATATTAATTCAATTGTTGACAGTAGAATAATATATTTTACACTTGTTAGTTAATCACTAGTCTATGTGTAAGCATTTATAAACACTAACTTAAGAAACCACTATGTTATATTTCATCCAAATCTTGCCTATGTTACTTTATATTTTGTAATATGATGTCTTAAGGGGTCCTAATAGGACTTCTTAAGGGGGTCAAAGAATTCAAACTACATGTCTCATATTTAATCATAATTGATGTAATTTAGGATGACTCGTCAGAACAATCTGATGTCTTAATTTATCTCGTAATGGGATGTCTTAAGGGGTCCTAATACGATGTCTTAAGTTCTCAAAATTTGGTGAAGTTGCCCAAGGCAACCAAATTTAAAGTAAATTCAAAGTAGAAAAACATGCACATTTAACAAACAAAATATATAGAATAATAATTTTGATGTATAAAAGTGTAGAGTATAATTGTGTACATACACATGTATACAAATTTGTGTAATAATATAATTGTGTATATACATATATGCCAACTCAAAATAATGTTTACAAAATGTGGCTATGACATCTCAAGAAAATTTGAAACTTCTGGGGAATGTAGCATGTCTTCACGCCACCTAATATAAAAATAATACAAGCAATATCAATATATCATCAAAACATGTATTTTAATTTATATAAAACTATCTATATACACAACTTTCCTATATTTACAAGTGTCTCACACATGTACATATAGGTTTAATATGCATTCTCTCAGGTTTTTGTTTCAAAATATGTGATGAATTTGTGATGATGGCCTAAGGATATAAAAGGACAATTTAAATCAATTTCAACTAATAACTCACAAGAAATATCAAAACATGTATTTAATGTATTTAAAAGAATACTATAAAACTATTTAACTATATTTACCTGTATTTACTTCTTCCATTGTACCATCTCCATTCTCTCTTTTTCCCAATGCATCGATGATTGTCTCATGATCTTCCATAGAAATTGACCATAGCTCTTTATTTGCAGGTTTTCCACGATACCTCTCTAGTTTTATATTTGTTGCTAACACCAAATGTGAGTAGTGTATAATCTTCTTATGGGTTTCATAATCTTCGAATGTAGGCAAACCATTCTTCCTTATTAGGTATTTTCATAGCCAAGTGCCAACAACCACCACCGATCCTATTGGATAATCATAGCCATCATCAAAGAAATTCTCAAAATTTGCTTAAGGGAATCAAAGAAGTTCTCAAACTTTGCTTAAGGGGATCAAAGACTTGTTATCAAAATTTTCTTAAGGGGATGTCTTAAGGAGATCACCTAACCTATTGGATAAGGAAAGCCATCATCATCTTCTCAAGGTGCTGTTAACTTATGCTTAGTCTCCACACAATGAGCCAACCAATATTCAATTTCCTCTTCATTCTCCTCAGGTGCAACAACAACACACATGTCCTGCAAACAAATTTTGATTCAATAACTTGCACATGTCCATAAAATTTGACCAATCTACATACATGCATTCATATGTACACATAAATAAATAAAAGCACTACAAAATAGTAATGAAGTGAAATAAAATGAAATAATTTGAATTAAATTACCTTCTTGTACAAGATCTGAAACATGCTCATAATCGTCTGATGAAAACAATTGATCATTGTTTTCAATTGTTGTTTCATATTGATCATGTGCTTGTGCAAGTGTCAACGGTCTTTGCTTCCAATCTTCAACTCATTCTATATTCTCACATGCTTCCTAATCTCTTGAAATGTAAAACTGACAAAAACATGCAAGCTCCCTTGTCTAGATAGTCCATGTACTTGCATTCGAACTCCTAAATGAATGCCATTTAGTAGATCCACTGATTGGCTCGCAATCAAGTCTAGGTAGAATATTTTCTTCTTCAACCAACCAAAAGAATCAGCAAACTTTAGAGTACTTGCTTGATCTAGGTGTACATAATCTTGTATTGCACCAATTCACAATCCCACGTGCATCTTTAAATTTTACTGCTTCCTCAAATTTTAATTGTTATCTAGCAAGAATTCTTTTAACACACACACCAATTGGACATCGTGTTCTCCTTTACCATGTCCATCTTCAAAAAAATTCCACATATGTTGGACATTATGTTCCTTATGAACCCTACTTAACCAATAGAACATTCAAGCATTCTTGAACTGCCCCATACAATTATCTGACCATATGAGATGTTCTGTCATCTAGATTCCTCTTTCTCTTAAATTTGTATAAAATATATTGAAACAATATTGAACAAACTCTGACGAGTGTAATCGGCTGTCACTCAAATAGAAATGATACTCCCTCAAAACATTTCTATCATCCTCTGTGCTATCATCTGCATGTCTATAAACAATATGAAAAAACATGGCCACCTAAACTGAATTGTAATATGGTGATTGGGTTTCCTCTTGTGGAGCTAGAGTATTGTTTTCTGCAAAATCAACCACTGATAGTATAGTACCAACTAGAAATGTGTTTCTACATGCACAAAACTATCCATCAAGTTATCGAGCTTGTTGAAAGTGCTTGACATATTTTGGTACAATCTTACTCTTAAACTCTGATATGAATGCATGTACACTAACCTTTTCTGTAATTAAATCACAATGCTTTCCAATTTTTCTATCTTTTAAAGAATATTCAACATTCTTAAATCTTTTAACATCCACTAATTGTTGTCCAAAATTATTTTCAACACTTTCATGCATACAAACTCTTAAGAAAGAAAGATTGCCACAACTAGTGCATTGTCCAGAAATACATGAACTTAAATAAAATAATTTCCCATTAGATCTTTCACAAAACAAACTTGATATAAACTCTTTTATTGTTTCAGGTGGCATATTAATATCACATTCCTGTATAATCATGTTAGTATGTAAAGTACAACATATATATTGAAACACATCATAATAACAATGAAATTGAACATGTGTTTTACAACAACAAGATATTCATTGCTTATTAATCTTTACATGCCATGGTTTGCATTTTTCAAAAGATCTTTGACTTATTGTAATATTACTAGGTAACACTAATTCACCACAATTTTTTTTATAAAATTCAGTTTGTGTTGTATCTAATAGGTGTTTTGGACAAGGATCGCAAACTTTGGACCCCACTCTTAATTTTAAAACATCTCTAGCATTAGATGATACTCTAGTATTATCATGCCAATATTTTGTTGGGAATTAAGGTGTCTCAAACTTGGTAATTCCTTGCATTATTTATTTTTGTATTTATTATTTCATTGCCTATGTTGTAAATTAATTGTAAATTCCATATTGTCATATTGTGGGATGTGGCACGGTGATGTGTCATCCTACATGGATGATGACAACTTGTAATTTTATCCTCACATGAAGAGATAGGTGTCCCACTTTGTGGTAGGAGAATTTTGCCATGTGTTAGCATCTTTCATGTTGTGTAAGGGAATGTTTGACTGAAACAGTTATGACGGATTCTTATGACAAAGTTATGACATGTAAGAGTCAGAAATAGAAGCTTGTAAGACAGGTGAAGACATGTGTCATGAAGCATCTTTGAAAAAGGCATATTTGGGCACCCCAAGGTGGACTATGACATGTTGTAAGAGAATATGATATTTATAGCCTGTGTATGATAGATTCTCTTACAGCTGTAAGTTGTAACCACTATGACAAATTCTATAACAGTTGTGTCATAAGAGCATCTGTCATAGCCCATTTTAGAAATAGGCGACCTCCTTGGGATGGGAGTTATGGACAAGTGTCAGGCACGTTCTAAAATGTTGATTAGGTGTCCTTAGGCATGGGTTTTGGGCCATGAGGCCAAGTTGGACGCCCATTCCAAGATAGGACCAATATTGCCTTGTATATTATATATAAATAGGTGCTTGAAGGAGATGTATTACAGGATTGACAAGTACTGTTATGCTGCCAGATTGACTCTAGATACGAGTGTTAAAGATCATTGAAGCTTGCATCAAGCAAGTGTATTGTAAACAACATTCAGTTTTGATAATACGTTGTGCAGGTTTCTGAGTGTGGGGTTTTTCACCCGATAAGGGTTTTCCCCACGTTATATCTTTGTCTCTCTTCTTCTGTCTTCTTTCTGGTTCATGTGTATTGCTATAATATCTCTGTTAGATGTTCTATGTTGTTGTAGTTGTAAGGATTAATTTGAATTTGCACAGCGCTCTCCTCATTAGATTAGTGTAGGAAGTGATTTCCGCACACCTAGCTTCCTTTCATATTTTTTGATCAAAGATTTGATTTCAACATTCAGTTTCATGTCAGATCTTGGGAGTCGACCACTAAAACTCCAACATTGGTTGATTCGATCATTTTCTATACTTTCTCTTCTTTTTGTCACTCTTACCAATGTTTTAGTATGTATTTTTAGAATTCCACTAATATTTCTTACCATTCTTCTATTCAAAATTGATTTATTAACTATAGCAGCTTTTATAGCTCGTCTTGATGCATTCTTATCTTTAGATCGACTATTCTTTCCAATAGACTCAATGGTACTAGCAACAGTAGATATAGCATGTTTTAGTGATTGATCTTTTCTTCTTGGTTTAACAAAAATACCTAACATTTTCATTACTTTTCTCAATTTCCACATTCTCATTAATTGCATCATTAATTGACATTGAAATGATAGCTTTTTACGATAAAAAATTCTTTGAATAATCTAGTGGCATGTGTTCTTATTTGTCTCCAAGATATCTTACCAGGAAGATTATCCAAAACATCTCTTTCAATTTTAAAAAAAAATCTCATTTTCAACATCACATCCTAGATTTTCATTTTCATTTTTAACAAAAAGATTTTCATTTTCAACAACAAAATGGTTTCATTTTCATTTTCAACAAAAGGATTTTCATTTTCATTTTCAACAACAAAACGGTTTTCATTTTCATTTTCAACAAAAGTATTTTCATTTTCATTTTCATTTTCAACATAAAGATTTTCATTTTCATTTTCAACAACAATTTGTCTCAAATCTTGATCTCTACAAATATTATCGATCTCAACATTGTTATATCCAGCTTCTTTTAAATGTCCTATTAACACCGTTTCCATTTCATTCAAAGGTTGATTTGAAGACGTAACTACATTTGTGCCTATTGAAACATTCTCCATAGTATTGAAATGGGGATTTGAAGACATACTAGGAGTAGTTTGTATAATCGTATTAGTTTCCACATTCACCTCTTGCAAATTTGCATTGTCTACATCCATGGTCTCCTCAATGTTTTTATCTTCAATAGTTGTAGAATTGGATGCTTCAACATTATTCATTGATTGAATCTTTATTCTTCTATCTCTTTGTCTTTTTGCCTCCTTCTCTCTCTTTGCTTCAATTTCTTTAGGGGTCAATAGCTTCCTATCTTTCCTCTTATTACGAGTTTGTGATCCCATGATTAAAAAATTCTGAAGTATGTACAAATGAATGTCAAAAACTTGAAAGCCTTCTTTCTTTGTTCAAGTCCTTCAAACAAGTAGCAATTCAACAAAATTTCACTCAAACAGTGTCTCAACAATGGCTCCTTTCAAAATTTAAAAAAAAATCCCAAGTTGATGGACTTGCAGAAGACAAAAGATGGTAGAGAATGTTGCAAATGTCGCAGTCGACTGTACAGAACAAGTTGCAGGTTCGACTGTGACAGTTTTATTAAAAAAAATGGTCAAATAGTAAACAAGATCCCGTTTTGTTCTGTACCGATGGAGTAAGAAATGGGATCCCGTTATTTAAAATTTAAATTTTAGGCTCCGATTTTGCTTTGTAACCTGGTTTGAGAAAAGATTTGGGGACCCGAACCTAACCTCTGGACCTGGTTTGACCTGCAACTTGAAGGTCTTGTCAATGTCACAACAAAATAGTGACTTTGGGCATATGTCTGATGGTCTTTTTTACAAAATTTTTTAACAAAATTAAAACCCATTATAGATGAGACAATGTAGATTCCAAATATATAATTTTTTTTACAATTGGATTTTTTTTTCTATTTTTCAATTAATTTTTGATGAAACAGGTCCATAAACTTGAATTATCAGGGTTTTTTAGTATTTTAATAACTTTTATTAAAATATTTTTTTGTAAAAAAAAATTGTATGAAAACATACTTTAGATAATTCTTTTCAATTTAAAAGAAATATATTTCAAAAAATGTTAAGTTTAGGTCATCTTATGCATGACGTACACAGCAATTTTTTAAAACACCAAATTTGGCCAATAAAAATTTAACAAAAAAAATATTCAATAAAAAATTACAAAAAAAGTGGAAAACGTGCTTCAACGAGTTACAAATCTTTTCCCAAAAGGATTTAGAAAAATATGATTATTTAGGTCAAAATATGGATGACGTACACGTGCATGGTATAGCAAAAAAAAGCAACTTTTAAACAGTGGTTTTTAGAAATGCCTATTGAAAATCAATTCTATCATCTGGGTATTTAAAAAAATTACATATTTAGAAACTAGATTCCGAGTACTACATTTCATATTTACTGACTTTTTCAAGATTCCACATTTAAGTGCTTTAAATTTTTAGGTCAAATGTGACAAATTCTAAAAATCAGAGAAAACACTTCCACTTTTTGGCCAAAAAGTGGACTCAACTTCTTGCACACACCCCCAAATACTGTACTTCTTTCTGAAAGAAGGTACACTTAGAGATCTTACCGTATATTTTATGCTCTCTTAATCTCTAAAGAATGATTTTCAAATGCTGCATATGTTCCTCTTCATTCTTAGAGTAGATTAAAATATCATCAAGAAATACCAAGACAAACTTGTCCAGGCAGTTTCTGAACACACTGTTCATAAGATTCATAAACACTGCAGGGGCATTTATCAACCCAAAAGGTAGGATAGTGAATTCATAATTTCCATATCTGGTTCTAAAGGCTGCCTTATGGACGTCTTCATCCTTCACCCTCAACTGGTGATATCTCGATCGAAGATCGATCTTAGAAAATATTGTTGCACCTCTCATCTGATCAAAAAGATCATCGATACGGGGTAGAGGATACTTGTTCTTGATGGTCACTTTATTTAACATGTGGTAGTCTATACGCAACTACAAAGTGTCATCTTTCTTCACGAAAATGACAGGTGCTCCCCATGGCGACACACTGGGTCTAATCAACCCCTTATCAATAGCTCTTGCAGTTGAGCCTTTAACTCCATTAGTTCAGTTGTGGTCATCCTGTAAGGAGCTTTAGAAATAGGTTTCGACCCAAGTATAATATCAATGGCAAAATCAAAAGCTCTCTTAGGTGGTAACCTTGGAAGATCATTCGGAAATACATCCTCAAATTCTCTGAGAAGAGGACAGCTGTCCGTATCTGGTCTTTCCTGACCTATGGACTCCTTCATCCCTACTTCATAAAGTTTTTGAGTTTCATAAAAAGTCAAATCATCTTGAAAGTAGGTTTCCTTTGTTTCATCTATTTTATCCATCTTAACAGCAAAAAGTTGACATCCTTTTCTCTGTGCTCTTTTCATTTGTAAGGCAGATATCTACCTTAGTTTAATTTCTCCAAGCTTTCCTTGAATATGGACTTGGTTTCCTAGATCATCCAAACAATCTACTGTTTTAGCATAATAGTCTACTTTAGCTTGATGTCTCCATAGCCAATTTATTCCAAGGATGACATCATATGAGCCAAGTGGAGCTATATAAAGATTTACTTCAGTGGAAAAGTTTGGAAGTTCAACCCGAGCTTCAAACAAACATTTCTCTACTTGAGCCTTGGTGTGATTTGCAATACTCTACAGACCGAGCATTTGCCATGAATCCTACTTTTCTATGAATCTTATTTACAATTTTGGGAGAAATAAAACATTATGTGGCACCTATATCAATTAAAACTAAAATAGGAACTCCAAACAAAATACCTGTTGTTTCTATTGGAGTTATTTGATACTCAGCGTGACAGTTATCCAAGGCCGCATGGATACATTGCTGGTACGCCACTTGCTAGGAAGGTAGAGGATTTCCTCTTGATTGCACCCCTTGTGATTTGTTTGGACACTGATTGGCGTAGTGATCTCCACAACAAGTGAAGCATCCTCCAACTAGTCCTCACCTCTCTTGAGGTTTGCCAGAATTGTTCCCATTCTTCTTGGAGTGGTTATTCCCCTTTTTATCTCCCTTGGATTCATTTTGTTTATTTTTAGCCCCTTTATCAGTCTTCTCAGTGTAATCATGTTTCTCCCCCTTCTTCTTTCAAGGTTGAGAAGATTGGGACCAATTGTATCTCTTCTTGTTCCTTTCTCTATAGGCCGGGATATAGCCTTTAGGTTTTGTTCTTGCCTAATGGCCTTCTCATAGACCTGTTCCATGGTTGTAGGATCGTGAACAATGACCTCGCCCCCAATTTGGGCATTCAACCCCATGAAAATTTCTAGACCTAGAACTTCTCATCATGCTGATACTGTTGCACATATTTCAGTAATTAGGTGAACTCCCAATTTTCATTTATAGTCGTATTAGCCTGTTTCAAATTTTGGAAGTCTATGATTTTCTAACCATAGAATAGTTATGGAAACCATCTTTGCCTAAACAGTTCTACAAACCTGTCCCAAGTAAGGCTTGTAGAACTCAAGCCTAACTCCATCTTTTTGTTCATCCACCATGTGGATGCTTCTCCTGCTAGCTAAAATGCTCCCGAGACAACTTTAGTAATCTCATTATAATTTTTGATTTCAAAGTAATTCTCCATCTCCGTAAGCCATGCCTCTGTGACATCTTTACTTACGGATCCATCAAATTGAGGTGGCATGACCTTTTTCATGTCATGAGACAGTTCCATAGCCATCATACTCCTTTTATCCCCATCCTGTTTAATCATGAAGTTATTTTCTCTGTGATGGATTTGGGTGGTTTCATTATGGCATACCTCGCCATCACCCCCATCATAATTATCTTTCCTATCTTCTGACTGGCCTCCCACTTTATGTTCAAGGGTTTCTACCCTCAACCTTGTTTCTTTCAACAAGGTCAAGATTTGGTCTAATTTAGACTCGAATTGCCCTAAAGGTGCTCCTTCATCTTGACTATCCTTCATTTTGGTTCCAACTTGAACCCTTACTGTAATTTACTTCTTCCTGAAGTTTGCAGATTAAACATGGATTAGTTTTCCATGCCATATAATACAATTATTTCACAAATCTATTCACATTCGTGTAATCTTTAACAAGAAAGGAAAGATTGTCAAAAAAATTTCATTGTTTTATTTTCCTTTGGATTACATATAATCCACAAAATTACAAAATTGTATTTACATTTGCTCCTGCAAATCATTTACAATTGGGATAACTTCCCATTATCAGGTTTTCTTTTCAGTCTTAGGGAGTGAGGATTACACACTGGTGTTCCTTCACATCCTCCTTAGTTACAATACATTCATTATGATCATTTTTCTCAATTTGTGTTGTAGGAGTAGAGAGTGACACTGATGTTCCATTAGAGTTAAGGACAACCATCCGATCGGATTTCCTCAACTCCTGCTTGATGCATTTCACTGCATCAGTGAAAGTTTCCTCATCAGATAACCATGCACCTACCAAACATCTAGTCCTTTCAAGTTTCTCCTTCATGGAGGCTTGTGCCTTCAAAATCCTTTTTTAGGCTAGGCATGGTCTTGTTTTGCACCCAAGGCATGTTAATTGTTTGACCTAACACCTCAAAGAGATCTTCTATCATGGAATGCAATGATTTCAAGATATGCAAAAAATGGATTTGTTGAAAAGGCTTTAGAAACTTTCGAGCAAATGCAATTGGCATGTGTAAATCCAAATTCCACAACCTTTGCCAACATCCTCCAAATTAGGATCTTTGGAACATGGTATGGACAACCATCAAAGCATAAATGATATAGGAAATTTTCTAGATGTTGTAATTGTTGCTGCCCTTGTAGACATGTATGCAAAGTGTGGAAGCATAGACAAGGCACATGGACTATTTGATCATACAACACCTCAAAGCATAAAGGATATAGGAATTTTGCTAAATGTTGTAATTGTTGCTGCCCTTGTCGACATGTATGCAAAGTGTGGAAGCATAGACAAGGCACATGGACGGTTTGACCTAACACCTCAAAGCATAAAGGATACTAGAATTTTGTCAGGTAACAACCTTATGATTTCATGATAGTCCCTTGACCGTCCATGCTTTTGATTTTTTTGTGCCTTCTTGACTGT
The DNA here is from genome assembly GCA_027924645.1 of Cunninghamia lanceolata. Taxonomy (NCBI): domain Eukaryota; kingdom Viridiplantae; phylum Streptophyta; class Pinopsida; order Cupressales; family Cupressaceae; genus Cunninghamia; species Cunninghamia lanceolata. The sequence continues at coordinate 8,856,830 of BSBN01001201.1, forward strand.
GTATGAGGGTTTGGTGAGTTGCCATTGGCACCCAAACCCTAGGTCTTCATTAGAAATCTTCGAATGCTAATTATTGCCATTATGCTTCTTTCTTATTAATTCTTACTAATTAGGGTAATCATATAGAAATATATAGTATCTCATGTATTCTTACAAAATGCATATGGGAATTTTATCAAATGTTGTAGTTGCATTGAATGATGCCTCAAAAAAATGTGGTCTATTGGAATTTCAAAAAATGTTGTAGTTGCAACTACCCTAGAAGACATGTATGCAAAATGCTTAAGCATAGAGAAGGTGAGTGAATTATTTGACATGATGCCTCAAAGAAATGTGGTCTCATGGAATGGTACAGTTGCAGGATATGCAAATAATGGATTTGTCGATAAGGCTTTAGAAACTTTCAAGCAAAACCAATTGGTGGGTACAAAGCTAAAATTCACAACCTTTGACTACATCCTCTTTGTGTGACAAACTAAAACTATGCAACTAATGGATATGCAACATATTATATATGTTTAACATGTTCAAACTATGTAACTAATAGATGTGCAACAACTATAAATTGAATGACACTTGATAGACAACATTGTGATCACTGTCACTAGATTGCCAACACAAAACTGCAACAACACTGCAATCTGCAACAACACATATGCAAGAGAATCTATCAAGCCTACAAGTCTGACACTACAAGAGGATCATAAAGTTGTTGCCTCCAAGTCTACAATCATCAACAAACAAAGGTCTTCTGCCAAACAACACATCAAAAAGGTCAACTTCTCCTTTAGGATGCATTATGATGCTACATACATCTACAAGGTCTATTCTATCAGGATGTATGCAAAATGTGGAAGCACAGACAAGGCAAGTGGACTATTTGACAGGATACAAAAAAAGTCTAGTACAACAACTATGTATGCAAAATGTGGAAGCATATGGGAAATTTATCAAATATTGTACTTGCATGGAATGATGACTCAAAGAAATGCGGTCTCATGGAACATGCCATTATTTTATGATATGCACAAAATGGATTTGTTGATATGGCTTTAGAAACTTTCAAGAAAAAGCAATAGGCAGGTGTAAATCCAAATTCCACAACCTTTGACTGCATCCTCTTTGCCTATGCCAAACTGAGATCTTTGGAACATGGTACATGGACATCCATCAAAGCAAAAGGATATGGGAATTTTGATAGATGTTGTAGTTGCAACTGCCCTATAAGACATGTATGTAAAATGTCGAAGCATAGATAAGACAAGTGAATTATTTGACATGATGCCTCAAATAAATGTGGTCTCATGGAATGCCATGATTGCAGGATATGCATAAAATAGATTTTTTGATGAGGCTTTAGAAACATACAAGAAAAAGTAATTGACAGGTGTAAATGCCAAAATGGGATCTTTGGAATAGGGTATGGACATCCACCAAAATAGATTGTTTGGAACAGCGTATGGACATCCATCAAAGCATAATGGAAATAGGAAATTTGTCACATACTGTAATTTTGTAGCTGCCCTTGTAGACATGTATGCAAAGTGTGGAACCATAGACAAGGCACGTGAACTGTTTGGCATGATGCCCCAAAGAAATGTCACCTCATTGAATGCAATGATTGCAAGATATGAACAAAATGGATTTTTTGATAAGGCTTTAGAAACTTTCAAACAAACGTGATTGGCGAGTGTAAAGAAAAATTCCACAACCTTAGCCAGTATCCTCCTTGCCTATGCCAAAATGGACATCCATCAAAGGATAAAACATATGGGAATTTTGTTAGATGTTGTAGTTGCAATTGCCCTCCAAGACATGTATGCAAAGTGTGGAAGCATAGACAAGGAATGTGAATTGTTTGGCATGATGCCTCAAAGAAATGTCACCTCATGGAATGCAATGATTGCAAGATATGAACATTTAATGGATGTTTTGATAAGCCTTTAGAAAGTTTCAAGAAAATGCAATTGGCAAGCACATAAAGCCAAATTCCAAAAACCTGAGAAGTGGTATCTTTGGAACACGGTATAGACATCCATCAAAGCATAAAGGATATAGGAATTTTGTCAAATGTTGTAGTTGTAAGTACCCTGCAAGACATGTATGCAAAGTGTGGAAGCATATACAATGAATGTTAACTGTTTGACATGATGCCTCAAAGAAATGTTGTCTCATGGAATGCAATGATTGCAAGATATGCACGAAATGGATTTTTCATAAGGCTTTAAAAACTCTCAAGCAAATGCACAAAAGTAAATTTCAACCAAATGCAAATTTTGGCACGTCTAAAACCAAATTGCACAACCATATCCAACTTCCTCCTTACCTATGCAAGAATGGGATCTGGGGAACATGGTGTGGACAACCATCAAAACATAAATGATATGGGAATTTTGTCACATGTATTGTATTTGCAACTGCCCTTGTAGACATGTATGGAAAGTGTGGAAGCATAGACAAGGCACATGAACTATTTGAAATGATGCCTCAAAGAAATGCACAGTCCCACAGAATGCAATGATTGCAAGATATGCACAAAATGGATTATTTGAAAATGATTTATAAGTTACTTTCAAGCAAATGTAATTGGCACGTGTAAAACCAAATTCCTGTAATGATAATTGATCATCATATTAAATATATAATATAAACTATCATATACATAATTTCATGAACATAACATCTAGTTTACATACAAAGCCATATAGGCATGTCCAAACAAAGCCATACAGGCATATATACAAAATTATACATCGGTAACATACAAAAGTATGTACATATAAAGCCATCTAGGCATACAAAAAATGTCCCAAAAACTAGTTTCCTATGGACTTTTATGAAATAATTGGCGGCCCTTGCTTGATCATGAAGATGGAGAGCCAATTCGTGACTCATCCTCTCTCTGTCATCAAGTAGACCTCTTGACAGTTCAAGTTCATGTAGCCCCACCTATTAATACAATCAAACAATATACATATTACTATAGAAAATGTACATGAAATATATAACATCACATATGTAATTGATCACTTACCACCATCTGATGATCACTCTCCATCATCTTTTCTCTAGCTTCTTTGTCCATAGTTGGATAGGTTGGAGTTGTGACCTCCTATGAGAAGCATCAAGAAGAAAAATTGACTAAACATAAATATCATTTATGTACATCAAATGACATGAGATAAAACAATAAATACAAAATTATGACGTTTTCATGTTATTGGCTCATACCTTGGTCAAAGGATTTGACGACATCATGGCTGCAGCAATGCCTATCTACGCTGACTCATGAAGATGAAGAGGAGTCTTCATATTCAACATCTAAAAATCAAGTTCAATATTATTCGACCAAAAAAAATACATAACATTATTTTAAAAAAACATAATGATTAGAAATGGTTAAATTTACCTCTGTAAAAGTGGTGGATTTGTGTCCAAGGGGCCAAGGAAACCATGGAGGTGTCAGTGACTATTGAAATCATCAAATTGTCACAAAATAATATTACCATTGACATATCTACAATAATTACGATCATGTGATAAATTACATACCTGCTGACTTGATCTCCTCTCATAACTCGCCAGTGGATGGTGAATGGAGGTAGGATGAAGACTCTGACCCTAGAATTTCATTGTGCAGACAATTACATACATGTTATTTTTGACTTATAATATAGATAATCATATAAAATTAATTACAAATTTCATAATAACAATATATTAATCAAGGTGAAACTTGTAACAAATTACCTAAGAGTCAATACCAAATGTAGTTTGTAAGAGATCATTGTTGATAACAATTTGATCCAATATAGACGTCTCCATCATTGGATGTTGCTCTTGCGTTGCAACATCCTACTGAGAGTCCTATCATGCATCCTGCATCCCATAATCACACAGGTTCCCACATGAACTGCACAAATGTGGGGACACATGATGCCTACTTCTCTCACCCTCATCAACCTGGGTAAGATCATCGACATTCTGTGATAGAGTTTGGGTGAGAGTAGTTAATGAATGTAATGTTTCCACCTGAACACTCTCCTTCAAAGCTAAAGGGAGTGACCTACGTTCTTGCCTCAATAAGGGTACAGACACACTATTTTCATCTCACTAAGCCCCAGGTCTATCTTGGGCAGAGCCACCACCTCTACCCTGGAACTCATGAATGCTAAAATAATTGGGAATCTTGTTGAGGATGAACTCACAATGGAGTTTCCTCAAGAAATATTATGGTGCCTCATCATTGTTGAAGACCATGTACCATCTATCCCAAAAGTTTTAGGATATTTCTTCATTCCTACACCAATGACTAGGAAATCGTTTGCAAGTTTCTTCTAATCTTTGGCCGGTTTTGGGATTAATAAAAAGTGCACATAATTGAGATTTTGTAATTTTTTCATTCTTGACTTGTTCATATGACAACTTGTCGGCATAATATTGCTGACAACTCTCCCTATAGTCTTGCAATTTGGTGATTTGTTTTTGTCACTAATTCTATGGAAAATAATCTCCTCTAGTGATTTTACAAGTGCCCTCCTATGTTCGGTGGTTCCACTTGGATTATTTAGCGTTTGAATAACAGTTTGAAGATGTTTCTTGTTATCTTCTATTATTCATAGGTAGTTTTCTTGACTATCCCTTACATTGTGAGGAAGTGAAGGTGGGTTTTGAGGGTTTGGAGGGTTTGAAGGGTTTTGGGGGTTGTTTTCACCCTCATCAGCTGGATTTGGGTTTTCTTTTGCCTCAAACTATAAATGCAATATAAAAACCAATCAAACAATACAAAATCCAAAAATTCTTCTAAAACTAACAAAAATTGATCAAACCCTACCTTCTTCAGCTGCTAGACCCTCCAAATTTGCTGCACGACGTCTATGTCGGTGAGGTGGCATCGTGAAAATGGCATTTTATCTCTTGTACATGCTTGGAGAGGCTTTCCTTGGATGCACTCACACTTTCTTTAAAGGTTCTTGGCACACAAAAGAGTTCTTGTGAATGGCAGAAATTTTGCCTTGTTTTGGACCATGGTGGTGACTTTTTCGTCCCCCATCTTTATGCATTCTCCCTATATTCAAATCTAGTCCATAACGGTAGACAAATACAAAAATTTGGCAAATATGCCAACTCAAAACATTTTTTTATAAAATGTTGCATCATGCCATCTCAAAATCTATATACAATCTACATGCCAAATAGCTACATCAAATACTAAAGGTCCACTTGACCCTATGTCTCTGTCAAATCCTCAACCTGTGATGGATCCTCAAAAAGTATCCTCTTGGTGCCATGATGTTTAGTAGTTGATGGATACAAAGTTGACTACATTAACAAGTCAAACCACAAATTTGATTCATTAGTTCAATGGTAAATATAAATAAGTTAGATTTAGTAAATAGAATCTTATCTACTACAATTTAGAACTTTAATTTATTAACATACATCTAAATCACTACAATCAACTATAAGACCTCTCTAAACTATTAATTATTTAGAAAAATTCAACTCAATTACCTCAACTCTTTCTTGCCATTTAGAGAGTCATTCTGCAAATGATTGTCTCTTAAGACGATCAGGTATCCTACTAAAGCATGATTGCAAAGGTGTCACCTCACTCACTTTCTCAATTGACTATAATAGTAAAATAACATTGAAATAAATTAATATATTTGATGGATACAAAGTTGACTACATTAACAAGTCAAACCACAAATTTGATTCATTAGTTCAATGGTAAATATAAATAAGTTAGATTTAGTAAATAGAATCTTATCTACTACAATTTAGAACTTTAATTTATTAACATACATCTAAATCACTACAATCAACTATAAGACCTCTCTAAACTATTAATTATTTAGAAAAATTCAACTCAATTACCTCAACTCTTTCTTGCCATTTAGAGAGTCATTCTGCAAATGATTGTCTCTTAAGACGATCAGGTATCCTACTAAAGCATGATTGCAAAGGTGTCACCTCACTCACTTTCTCAATTGACTATAATAGTAAAATAACATTGAAATAAATTAATATATAATTAATAATAAAAAAGGAAATGCATACATTAAAAAGGTTAGATGTGTTACACATAAACAATCTAGACTGCACTAAACAAAAACTTATCTACTAGAAAACAAACACATACCACCAATGAGGCCTCCTGCATCGATTGAGAAGGACTCATCATGGATGAACCAACTAATATTTCCTGTATGAAAAATGACAAGAATGGAAGAATCTATTTATACAAATAATCATAATAACTTTTAAATTGATAGATCAATTTAAACAAAACAAAAAAAATGCTGACTAGCATTAGGGGAGAGGAGCTATTAGTTATTAGGGATAACTTTATGACCATGTAGAAGTTACATGAAATATTGTAGGACCTCTATTTTTTTAGAAATACGATATGGACTCTTATATATCTACAACTAAGGTTTAGAGGCGTGACTCACCATGCAACTCTCCACATCAGCACATCTAGTGAGAAGTGTCCTTAAAATGAATTTTTAAAGATTCAATGAAAATGAGCTATCATGGAATTTTTTACAACCTCTTACATTTCATGAGAACAAGGTATTTATTATACTCACCTTTTACATTTGTCATAGGATAAACATTTAATATGAAGTATTCCAATGCATGTATATTGTCACCTCAGTAGTTCTACACATAACAAGTATTTGTCTACATATTTGGAGTGTTTTCATTATAAGTAAGTGGATCCTCAAATAGTTTGTTATCTACTAGGATGTGCCCCTAAAACCTCAAATATATAGGAGGCACCAAAACTCACCACTTAGGCCTTGAGAGATTGATAGACCACCATTTTCCACTCACAAACTTACTAATGACAATGATGGAGATAAGCTAATTAAAGTTGTAGTTGAGGATGATGCAAGGTCACAAATGCATTGAGATTATTGGTAGAAGATATGTCCCCACTATTATATCCATTAGATGTAGGTAGAGGAATGGGTTCAAGAGGATCAAAAGGAGGAGGATTAGAAGATGTGTCCCCACTATTATATGTACTTGATCATGTTATGATTTTTGTTATGTTGATGACATTTGGCATTGGACACTTTGATATGTATGGTTGGTCTTCATATTTATTGGTTTATGGCATGGGCACTATATGATCTATATTTGTTACATCCCAAATTTTGGCTTTGATTTTACTATTTACTTTCAAGTGATTTTATGGATAAATGTTTAGACGTTATGATATAATGTCAGAGTAAATCATTGATTTCTTAAATATCAGTTCATGTGATTAAGTATAATACATGTGATTGAATAATTCAAAATTTTACGTTATGAGGTTTTGATTTGTTATTCATAAGATTTGTGAATGGACTAATGGTGCACTAATCCCAGTTGGTGATTGCAAGTTGTATTCAAGAAAATAGGTTTCGACCACTCTCCAAGAAAGAGAGAGAGTATCTTCTGAGGAGAGGAGAATAGACATTTGGTTTTGAATAGTTCATTTGCCATCTAAGTATATCGTATATTCAGTTAGTGAACCTTTGTCGATTAAGGTAAGTTGTGCCTAATCATGTTAGTTTAAGTTTATTTTTTGACTCAGCAAGTTGTTGATGTCGCTTAGAGTCTTTTTAACGCATTTTTAACGTCAACCTAGTCATTTTTGTGAATTCGACATCGTCAAGGTTGAACATTAGTCATTTTTTACTAAGGCGATCTTTTTGTGGAAACATCATTCTTTGCATCGTAAATGAGAATATGCTTGTGTCTGCATTGATGTAGTTGGAAGAAATTAAAATTGTGTTTCTTGTAGAAAGTTTTAAAAGTCAATTTTTTGTATTTTGTCAAATCAAAATCGACGATTCTCACTAATACGTGAAAGGGGAGATTTTATCAACCCAATCACATGTTGTGTGTAACGTATGAGGCAATGAAAGTATACATTACATTATTGTAGTCTCTATTGCTAATAATAGCTATGTTATTAGATTATTGTAAGTAAATATATTTGATTGGAATTCAAAGATAGTGGTTTATATGTAATAGCCTTCTTTAAGAAGAGGTGTTCACCTCTTAACTATATCTGAAAGTAATGAATACCTATAGGGAGGTTGTTGAATGAATAGGAGTGGTGTTTAATTATCATGGTCCCCGTCAACTTGCATGCTTGATCAAAGAGCAATATCAGGCTTACAAAGTGGAGGAAACTACAGCTAAGTGGAGTCAATAATCGACTTAATAGTGTGAGTCAAGGAGATAGAAGGGATGGTTATCGTAGGATCAAGAGATGAATATAGTGAACACAACATAGAGAGGCAATAGATTAGAAGAGAAAGGTGTTGGTCAAGCAGAGAATACCAATTCAACTTGAAAGGTAAGAGTCAAGCCTTTTTACATGGTTCATATGTTTTCTTTCTAAGTTGAACAAAACTCTTTAGACAACAGTAGTTCATTCTCTTAATGAGATCGTAGGAATATCATTAGAAAAGTATGAAGTTTATGTGAGTTATAAAGACTTGAAGCTGAGTTTTATCATAAGCTTTATGTTGGAAACATAGTCAAGAGACACTGCTTTGATTGGTTAAGGTAGAATGTTGTCATTGATGGCAACAAGGTTTGGTAAAGGGGATTTCAGTCTGGAAGACTAATTAGGCAGAATGACTAAGTATGGATAGTACACAGAATGATTGACAGTAATAGGAATGATATGCCTCCATCTATGAAGATCAGGTTATGCGGTTCTGGTATGTTGTAAACAACCCTTTGGGGATGTTATCTTCCAGTGTTCAAGTCCTGACTTCCTTCTAAAGTCATATGGTGAATTGTCTAAGTCCGAATGAACAGAGTTAAGCCTGAAATAGTGTAAAGTACCTAAGTATTTTGGTCCGCATTCCTCTGCTATTGAATATTTTGATTTGCGGTTCTAAGGCGATGTAGACACATGTTATAAGCATTTAAATCCAAATTTGTAGCGCTTGAAGTTCATTAGATCATATTCGAGAAGTTCTCTAGTATCAGCTTTCAGTTTGACAGTATCTCATTGTGATAGAACAATAGTTCTAAGATCTGCACTCTTCTATGAAATATTATTATGATCTACAGTTCTGAAGGTATGTTAAGAGGTCCATAATGAATGTTGGTTATGAATTTCAAAGTCTCATATGGTTCGTATTGAAAGTTATGGTATGACAGTCAAGCTAGTTGAGTATGCACGTAAAGTTGAAGCTGAGACTCATGTGAAATCAATATGTTGTGAAGACATATGTTTGAATTATCATTCTAAGTGGCTCTACTATAAGTCTTGACCTATATGAAGATTCCTGAATGTTTGTTTGTGTCCACATTACTGTTTGTGCCTAAGATCAAGCCGATAAGGTATAATATTTGTGCACATGCTTCATGCTTGGCTTGCCGACCTAGTTATAAGATAAATCATATTGTGAATATATATATATATATATATATATATATATATATATATATATATTCGATGGATTTCAGCATTGGTGATTGATATGGATGTGAATAGAGTGTGAATTTGATGTGTATGTGATCTAAGACAATTTTGTGACAAGAAAGAAGCAGTAAGGGTAGAAAAATAGAGTGTATGTAAAGTAGAGCAAAAAAGCAGGGTAGATATAATGAAGACCTTTGAATCTATTATTGAGCCATTAATGAAGCAGTCATCTCTTGGCAGTGAGCCAATCCTTCTTCTATCTTCTCTTCTATGTGCTTGGTAGTGAGCCTATTGCAGTGAGCACTTCTTTAAACAGTGAATCCTTGGGTAGTGAGCCTTCATGTAATTTAGTTTTGATATCATAATATATTGTCAGCTAACACTCACCATGTTTTTTCCCTTTTTAGGTTTTCCACGTAAAAATCTTGGTGTCTATGTGTTTATGACTTTGTGGTTGGTCTTCTTCTGTTTGTTTTGCTTTCATGTTATGGAATTTGGTAAAAGGATTAATAATTATGTGAAAGAAAGGTTTATAGAATACTAATTCACCCCCTCTCAGTATTCTTTGTGATCAACACTTTATATATAACATAGAACTCATGATCAAATAGACGATATTATATAAGTTATTGATTACTAGTTTACTGAGGATATGTGTATTGAATCTCAGAGAAATCAGAGACGTCTGTAATTAGACAATAACTAGAGATACAAGTATATTTCTATATTCTTTATACAGGTGTACGCACAAATATGGAGGACCAAAAAGTCACCACCATAGGACTTTTTGGTCCAAAAGTGAAATAAAATGTGAGCGCATTATAACGCGCTCACAATTTATTTTGCATAAAAAGCAAAAAAAACTTCATTTCTGCTATCACAACCACGAAAAAGAGAGTGTTTACCAGCGAAAAAGAAAGTTGAAAGCATGATCGCGTTGAAGGGGAGCCTCTCCAAGTGAGGTTAAGGTCAAAAACGTCAAATTCATGATACCACCTCACCGCTAAAGACATCGTCAAGCAAATTTGGAGGTTCAAGCACAAGAATAAGGTAGGGTTGATCAAATTTTGTTAGTTTGAGAAGAATTTTTGGTTTTTACATTGTTTCATTAGTTTTTATGTTGAATTTATAGTTTTTGAGGCAAGAGAAAACCCAAATCCAGTTGATGAGGGTGAAAACAACCCCCAAATCCCTCCAAACCCTCAAAGCACACCTTCACTTCCTCACAATGTAAGGGATAGTCAAGAAAACTACCTACGAATAATAGAAGAAAACAAGAAAAATCTTCAAACTATTATTCAAATGTTAAACAATCTAATTGCAAGCACCGAGCGTAGGAGGGTGCTTGCAAAGTCACTAGAGGAGATTGTTTCCCACACCGATTTAGTGACAAAACAAATTAGTGAATTCCAAGAGTATAGGGAGAGCTGTCGGCAATTCTATGCCAACAATTTGTTATTTGAACAAGTGAAGAATGAAAAAATCACAAAATCTCAATTATGTGCACACTTTATTAATCCCAAAAGTGGCCAAAGATTAGAAGAAACTTGCAAACAATTTCCTATTCATTGGTGTAGGAATGAAGAAATATCCCAAAACTTTTGGGATATATGGTACATGGTCTTTGATGAGCGCCCATACAACAATGATGAGGCACCACAATATTTCTTGAGGAAACTCTATTGTGAGTTCATCCTCAAGAATATTCTGAATTATTTTGACATTTGTGAGTTCTAGGGTAGTGGTGGTGGCTCTGCCCAAGATAGACCCGGGGCTCGGAGAGATGAAACCCATGTGCCTGTACCCTTGGCAAAGCCAGAATGCAGGTCACTCACTTCAACTTTGAAGGAGAGTGTTGAGGTGGAGACATTACACTCATTGACTACTCTCACCCAATCTCTATCATAGCACGTCGATGATCTTATCTAGGCTGATGAGGGTGAGAGCAGTAGGTGTCATGTGTCCCCACATTTGTGTAGTTCATGTGGGAACCTGTGTGATTATGGGACATAGGACACATGACAAGATGCAAGGCAGTACTCTCCGCAGGATGTTGCGACGCAGGGACAAGATGATGCAATGCAGGAGCAGGATGATGCGATGTACGGAAAGCATCCATTAATGGAGGCATCCATATTGGATGATATTGTTCTCAATGATGATCTCTTACAGCATATAATTGGCATTGACTCTTAGGTAATTTGTTACAAGTTTCATTATGATTTAATATATTGTTATTTATAATTTGTAATTATTTTTATATGATTATCTATATTATAAGTCAAATGTATGTAATTGTCTACACAATGAATTTCCAGGGTCAAAATCTTCATCCTACCTCCATTAGCCATCCACTGGCAAGTTATGAGAGGAGGTCAAGACAACAGGTATGTAATTTATCACATGATTGTAATTATTGTTGATATGTGAATGGTAATATTATTTTGTGACAATTTGATGATTTCAATAATCACTGGCAACTGCACTATATCCTTGGTCCCTTGGACGCCAACCCACCAGTTAGATAGAGGTAAATTTAACCATTTCTAATCATTATGCATTTTTAAACTAATGTTATGTATTTATTTTTGTCAATTAATCTTGAACTTGATTTTCAGATGCTAAATCTGGAGACTCCTCCTCATGTTCGTGAATCAGCACAGAGAAGCATTGATGCAGCCATAATGTCTGCAAATCCTTTGACCGAGGTATGAGCCAATAACATGAAAATGTCATAAATTTGTATTTCTTGTTTTATCTCATGTCATTTGATGTACATAAATGATATTTGTGTTTAGTCAATTTTGCTTCTTGATGTTTCTTACAGCATGTCACAACTCTAGTCTGTCCAACTATGGACGAAGAGAGAGACAAGATGATGGAGAGTGATCATCGGTTGGTGGTAAGTGATCAATTACATATGTGATGTTATAAATTTCATACATTTTATATACTAATGTGCATATTGTTTGTTTGTATTAATAGGTGTAACTGGATGAATTTTATTCGAAGAGGTCTACTCGATGGAAGAGAGAGGATGTGTCACTGACTGGCTCTCCATCTTCACAGTCAAAGAAGGGCCACCGATTATTTCATAAAAGTCCATAGGAAACTAGTTTTTGGAGCATTTTTTGTATGCCTAGATGGCTTTGTATACATACTTTTGTATGTTAATCTGATGTATATTTTTGTATATTTGCTTGTATGGCTTTGTTTGGACATGCCTATATGGCTTTTTATATAAACTAGATGTTATGTCCATGACATTATGTATATGACAGTTTATATTAAATATTTAATATGATATCAATTATTGTTAGAGGAATTTGGTTTTACAAGTGCTAATTGCATTTGCTTGAAATTTTATAAATTGTTTTCAAATAATCTATTTTGTGCATATCTTGCAATCATTGAATTCTGTGGGACTGTGCATTTCTTTGAGGCATCATTTCAAATAGTTCACGTGCCTTGTCTATGCTTCCATACTTTCCATACATGTCTACAAGGGTAACTTTGCAAGTACAATACATGTGACAAAATTCATATATCATTTATGCTTTGATAGTTGTCCACACCATGTTCTCTAGATCCCATTATAGCATAGGCAAGGAGGAAGTTGGTTAAGGTTGTACATTTTAGATTTAGATGTGCCAAAATTTGTGTAAATGGTTGAAATTTATTTTTGTGCATTTGCTTGAGAGTTTTTAAAGCCTTATGAAAAATAAATTTCGTCCATATCTTGCAATCATTGCATTCCATGAGACAACATTTCTTTGAGGCATCGTGTCAAATAGTTCATGTTCGTTGTATATGCTTCCACACAAGTTGCATACATGTCTGGCAAGGTACTTACAACTATGAAATTTGACAAAATTCCTATATCCTTTATGCTTTGATGGATGTCTATACCATGCTCCAAACATACCATTTCTAAGGTTTTGGAATTTGGCTTTACACTTGCCAATTGCATTTTCTTGAAACTTTGTAAAGGTTTATCAGAAAATCCATTTTGTTCATATCTTGCAATCATTGTATTCCATGAGGCAACATTTCTTTGAGGCATCATGCCAAATAGTTCGCGTGCCTTGTCTATGCTTCCACACTTTGCATACATGTCTCTGAGGGCAGTTGCAACTACAACATCTAACAAAATTCCCATATGTTTTATCCTTTTGATGGATGTCCATTTTGGCATAGGCAAGGAGGATACTGGCTAAGGTTGTGGAATTTTTCTTTACACCCGCCAATCACATTTTCTTGAAAGTTTCTAATGCCTTATCAAAAAATCCATTTTGTTCATATCTTGCAATCATTGCATTCAATGAGGTGACATTTCTTTGGGGCATCATGCCAAACAGTTCGTGTGCCTTGTCTATGCTTCCACACTTTGCATACATGTCTCTAAGGGCAATTGCAACTACAACATCTAGCAAAATTCCCATATGTTTTATCCTTTTGATGGATGTCCATTTTGGCATAGGCAAGGAGGATACTAGCTACTTGGTTGTGGAATTTTGCTTTACACCTGCCAATTGCATTTTCTTGAAAGTTTCTAATGCCTTATCAAAAAATCCATTTTGTCCATATCTTTCAATCATTGCATTCAATGAGGTGATATTTCTTTGGGGCATCATGCCAAACAGTTCACATGCCTTGTCTATGCTTCCACACTTTGCATACATGTCTACAAGGACAGTTGCAATTACAACATGAGACAAATTTCCTATATCCTTTATGCTTTGATGGATGTCGATACGTTGTTCCAAACATTCTATATTGGTGTATAGATAGGGAGGATGTCGGCAAAGTTTGTTGAATTTGGCTTTACACGTGTCAACTGCATTTACTTGAAAGTTTCTAAAGTCTTTTCAACAAATCCATTTCGTGCATATCTTGCAATCACTGCATTCCATGAGACAACATTTCTTTGAGGCATCATGTCAAACAATTCATGTTCGTCAAGTATATGCTTCCACACTTTGCTTACATGTCTTGCAGGGTACTTACAACTACAACATTTGACAAAATTCCTATATGCTTTATGCTTTGATGGATGTCTATATCGTGTTCCAAAGATACCATTTTGAAGGTTTTGGAATTTGGCTTTACACCCGCTAATTTTATTTGCTTGAAAGTTTCCAAAGCCTTATCAAAAAATCCATTTTGTTCATATCTTGAAATCATTGCATTCAATGAGGCAACATTTCTTTGGGGCATCATGCCAAACAGTTCACGTGCCTTGTCTATGCTTCCACACTTTGCATACATGTCTACAAGGGAAGATACAATTACCAAAGTTCTTATAAATGATGATGATGAGCCTCATCATGATTATTCTATTACCTCACATCCAAATGCACAAATATCATGCACCTCCCCTTGTGGTGAAAGACTAGCTTGATTTATACCCATTTTCTCAACCAAATCTGCAACTTGTTCTTCATGTTCATGGCTGTTGTAGGTTTGATAAAAATCATTTTTATGATGCCCAAGTTGTCCTAGACATGCATAAGGTTCATAACTTCTGAAAAATCAATCTGTAGTTCATTTTCTTGACCCATGGAAAAAGTTATAACTGTTGTTCCAAAGTCTAGAGGAAGACATGTGAAGACAACAATCATGACTTGAATAAAGCCCTTTGCGAGTAGTTTCAAATTGGGCATGGAGTTTACCTTCTTGGACCATGGTAGATGTTGTGATGACTATTTTTAAGCTTCAAACCCCCATGATGACAATCCCCCATATAGTCGATCAAGGTAACCACCATCATGTAGTAACAAAGGACAATTAGGAAATTTTGAAATATTATTGTGTAAAACATACAAATCATCATGAATAGGTGCATAAGGAATGTCCTAGCCCAAGACACTAAAGAGGACTATTAAAATGACCATGTTGAGACAATCATAATGTCAAGGCATGAAGGGCTAAAACAAGGTGGAAACATGATGAATTTGGAGTCTCTTTGACTGAACTAATTGATATACCTACACATGCATGGATACCATTGTCAATGATGATAGAAAAATATGTTAAAACTAAAAATAGATAACCACATGGATCTTTTACCTAATTTCTTAGCCTTATATGTTACTGCTACACCATTTTCAAGGTCTTGGTTGGCTAGATTAGTAAGAGGAAACCATGGAAAGGCCTTGAAAATATTTGAGTGATGCAAGAAATAGAAGCTATGATGTAGAATAATGGATGTACAAATCTCTCCCAACTCAAGATCAGCCTTGTTACAACATCATATTATTGTTTTATGCATGATGAAGGATAAAATGGGTGCAGCCCTTAAGATCCCTAAGACAAAAAAAACTGCCAAACTTTGACAGAGTAGTTCTTGAAATTCATGGCAGTTAGGAACATTTTTTTTGGACCTACAGGTGCATGTGGGGTCCATCCACAATAACCTCTCTCAGTTTTGTTCAACTCTAGTATATTTGACTGTGTCAGAATCAAACGCATTCTTGCAAAATGCTTCAGTTTCATGCAGTGGAAAGGTGCTAGGAGTGACATTTTGCATTCCATAGCTTGTGGGGCTGAATAGACTTTTCCAACGCATTGGGGTGGGTGGGTAAATTCTAGGGGAGGTCTCATTTTGTGTGCCAAGTGCCCCAGTCATTCGGGGCAGCAGGCTACCAACAAAGTCCCTTAAGATCCCTAAGATGAAAAAACTGCCAAACTTTGACGGAGCTGTTCTCAAAATTCATGGTAGCTGGGAACATTCTATTTGGACCTACAGGTGCATGTGGGGTCCATCTACAATAACCTCTCTTAGTTTCATTCAACTCCTATCCGTTTGACCATGCCAGAATCAAAGACATTCTTGCAAAATGCTTTAATTTCATGCAGTGGAAAGGTTGTCAGGTGCCATATTTTTTGATCTGCTCATCGTGGGGGTGAACTGACTATACCAACACATTAGGGTGGCTGGGTAAATGGTAGGGAAGGTTGAGTTTCATGTGCCAAGCATCCCAGTCGTTTGGGGTTGTAAGCTACCGACAAAGTAAAAAGTTGCTAACACTAAAATTTTGTATTCCATAGGTCTTGGGGGAAAAACGATTGCACCAACATGTCTGGGTGGGTGGGTAAATGCTAGGGGAGGTCTTGTTTCATGCACCAAGTGTCTCAGTCGTTCTGGGCTGCAAGCTATCGACAAACTCGAAAGGTACTAAGAGTGACATTTTGCATTCCATAGCTCATGGGGCCGAACATACTTCGCCAATGCATCAGGGTGGGAAGGTAAATGCCAGGCGAGGTCTCATTTCATGTGCCAAATGCCCCAGTCATTCAAGACAGTAGGCTACCGACAAAGTCCCTTAAGATCCCTAAGACGAAAAAAATGCCAAACTTTGACGAAGCTATTCTCAGAATTCATAGCAGCTTGGAACATTCTGTTTGGACCTACATGTGCATGTGGGTTCCGTCTGCAATAACCTCTCTCAGTTTTGTTCAACTCCTGTTCGTTTGACCGTGCCAGAATCAAACGCATTCTTACAAAATGGTTCAATTTCATACAGTGGAAAGGTTACCAGGTGCCATATTTTCTGATCTTCTCATCGTGGGGGCAAACCAATTACACCAACATGTTAGGGTGGGCAAGTAAATGGTAGGGAGGGTCTGGTTTCGTGTGCCAAGCGTCCCAGTCGTTTGGGGTTGTAAGCTACCGACAAAGTAGAAAGTTGCTAACACTAAAATTTTGCATTCCATAGGTCTTGGGGGCAAAACAGCTATGCCAACATGTCTAGTTGGGTGGGTAAATGCTAGGGGAAGTCTCGTTTCATGCGTCAAGTGTCTTAGTCATTTCAAGCTGCAAGCTATCGGCAAACTTGAAAGGTGCTAGGAGTGGCATTTTGCATTCCATAGCTCGTGGGGCCGAACGGACTTTAGCAACGCATTAGGGTAGGTAGGTAAATGCTACGGGAGGTCTTGTTTCATGTGCCAAGCACCGCAGTCAATCAGGGCAATAGGCTACCAACAAAGTCACTTAAGATCCCTAAGATGAAAAAATTGCCAAACTTTGACGGGGCAGTTCTTAGAATTCATGGTAGTTGAGAACATTTTGTTTGGACCTACAGGTGCATGTGGAGTCTATCTACAATAACCTCTCTCCATTTTGTTCAACTCCTGTCCGTTTGACCGTGTCGGAATCAAACACATTATTGCGAAATGCTTCAGTTTCATGCAATGGAAAGGTTGCCATGTGCCATGTTTTTTGTTCTTCTCATCATGGGGCCGAATGGACTATGCTAATGCATTGGGGTGGGTGGGTAAATTCTAGGGGGGTCTCATTTCATGTGCCAAGTGTCTCATTCGTTCCGGGCTGCAAGCTACTGGCAAACTTGAAAGGTGCTAGGTGTCGGTAGCTTGCAGGCCAGAATGACTGGGACGCTTGGAACACAAAATGAGACCTTCCCTACCATTTACCCACCCACCCCAACGTGTTGGCACAATCCTTTCGGCCCCACGATGAGAAGAACAAAAAATATGGCACCTAGCAACCTTTCCATTACATGAAACTGAAGCATTTTGTAAGAATGTGTTTGATTCTGGAACGGTCAAACAGACAGGAGTTGAATGAAACAGAGAGAGGTTATTGTAGACGGACTCCACATGCACCTGTAGGTCTAAACGGAATGTTCCCATATGCCACAAATTCCAAGAACATCCCCATCAAAGTTTGGCAATTTTTTCGTCTTAGGGATCTTAAGGGACTTTGCAGATAGCCTGCTACTCGAATGATTGGGTCGCTTGGCACATGAAACGAGACCTCCCCTACAATTTACCCACCCACCTGATGTATTGGTGAAGTTATTTCAGCCCCATGAGCTATGGAATGCAAAATGTCACTCCTAACACCTTTCCATTGCATGAAACTGAAACATTTTGCAAGAATGCATCTGATTTCGGCACGGTCAAACAGAGTAGAGTTGACCAAAACCAAGAGAGGTTATTGTGGATGGACCCCACATGCACCTGTAGGCCTAAACAAAACATTCCCAACTATAATGAATTTCAAGAACTGCTCCGTCAAAGTTTGGTAGTTTTTTTTTCTTAAGGATCTTAAGGGACTTTGTCGGTAGCCTGCTGCCCCAAATGACTGGGGCACTTGGCACATGAAATGAGACCTCCCCTAGCATTTACCTACCCACCCCAATGCTTTGGCGAAGTCCGTTCGGCCCCACGAGCTATGGAATGCAAAATGTCACTCCTAGCACCTTTCCACTGCAGGAAACTGAAGCATTTTGCAAGAATGTGTTTGATTCCGACACGGTCAAATATACTAGAGTTGAACAAAACTAAGAGAGGTTATTGTGGACGGACCCCACATGCACCTGTAAGTCCAAACAGAATGTTCCCAGCTACCACGAATTCCAAGAATTGCTTTGTCAAATTTTGGTAGTTTTTTTGTCTTAGGGATCTTAAGAGACTTTACTAGTAACCTGCTGCCCCAAACGATTAGGGCACTTGGCACATGAAACAAGACCTCCCCTGGAATTTACCCACCCACCCCAAATGTGTTGACATAGTCTGTTCAGAACCACGAGCTATGGAATGCAAAATGTCACTCCTAACACCTTTCTACTGCATGAAACTAAAGCATTTTGCAAGAAAGCATTTGATTTCGACACGATCAAATAGACTGGAGTTGACCAAGACTAAGAGAGTTTATTATGGATGGACCCCACATGCACCTGTAGGTCCAAATGAAATGTTCCCAGCTACCACGAATTCTGAGAAAACCTCTGTCAAAGTTTGGCAGTTTTTCTGCCTTAGGGATCTTAAGGGACTTTGCCGGTAGCCTACTGCCCCGAATAATTGAGGCACTTAACACCATATTTTGTGATCAACATCAACATCATGAGGACACTGAAGAAATCTTTGACACATGAAGACACTGAGAACATTGAAAACATGGAGGACAAAGAAGCATGAAGACATGACCAAACTCCTATCATGAGGAAGAACCACAACCCAATCCAACTCTTGAAAGCATGACATGTTATGATGAAGAACCACAACCAAATCCAATGATCCAATGGCATGAAACAATGACATAAGCAACTATGTCCTACTATTGTAACATGATAAAAATGAATGTTGTGAACTAACATCCAAACCCTATGACATCAATCTTGATATGACATGAGTGAAACATGAGTGAACAAGATTAAGACCAATAAGGATCAACTTCATCCATTACTTAGATCTAACCCCATGAAGCATAACATGATGATGATGCAAACATCAAATGTATACCATAGAAAACAAATCAAACAACATGAGGCCTTCACTACTCAAGTTCATACCACTGCTTGTCAAGTTCATACCACTACTTGAGTGAGATCTTCACTATTCAAGTTCATGCCTTGTCTTGAAGCACTACAAATCTGTGCATCACATCACATACTATATGAAGAAGCATAATGGTATCTCTAATGCTAAGCCTCCCTTTGACCCTATCAACTCATTAGAACATCACCTTGACTGCTCTTGACTGTCTTGCCCCTTGAAGGCTATTGTTTGGACTATTATATGAGTATTAAATCATTATTTTAGGTTTGGAAATCATTAATTGTATGGTTAATCTTTTACATATATGAGTTGTATGGAGGTGATTTTGAAGGATGAAAAAATGAATGCCATTGAAGGGGACTGTTAATCAACATAAATTGACTATCCTAATAGCCTTAAACTAGTCCAAAAACTTTGTGATAGTCAAAAGAACATTAACCCTTGAAGATAGCCTTCTAAATACTCATGACAAAAGATCAAAGACATCTTAAGTAATGCATAAATTAAAAACAACTTCATGATGGTCATGACTATGATAGTGGACTGTTATATAGACTTGTGACTATCCTACACTCATGAAAACCTCCTTTTTAGTGTTTTATCTCCTTATAACTCCCTTTGTATCATCTTGTGTATACCCTAAGACAACCCCTAAACATGTTTTTCATGGAGATTTCTTAGATAATGGGCATGATACAAATCATATATGACTATCACAATGGCAAATCTAGCCTTGAAACCATTTATGTAAATTATCTTCTTTTCCTTTACATGGACTATCCTCTCTATCTCTAGTTGATGGTGTTCGAGTTTTCACCGAATCAGCAAAGGGTTTGCCAGCTTCAATGCATAGGCAGATTCGGCCAACAAATACAGGAGGTTGCGTGAGCTGCCTCCCCTTCACTTCTGGTTCTGCCACACCAAGGGGGGTATCCCTATAGCTAAAGATTTAACTTTGACTCACCCAATAGAAAGATTTAGCTTTACAATAAAGGCAGAATACTCTCATTTTAGGACCAAGGTTTGTGTGATAAGTCACAAGGTTGGCAGTGTTCTTAGACATATCTAATTGGTTAGGAATGAGAGTATGCAGGGGTCCTATTTCTAATCCTACAAACTAACAGGTTGGAATTATGAAATGATTTGTATTTATGTTTTGGATGCAAGACAGGGGGTTTTGGATCATAACTACTACACAAGGGCAGACCGGTGCCTATCTCAGGGCAAGGAGTCAACTAGACGTATACATGTGAATGATTTGCACCAGAATTCAAGTTTCAAGGGGCCAGATAGGTATTTACCTTACAAACACCACCCAAGAATGATTATTTAGCTATCTCTACTTACAAACATCCCTGTTGCCATACAATCTTCTTCATACTTAACCTAAAATAGTTTAATCCACTCCCTGAAAGGAGGTCAAAAGTTAAGCATGCAATATAGAAATCTATATCCTAGAATCTAAGTAACCCTTAGCAACCAAATTCAAAAGAAGGGATGCATACAACAAATGGAGACAGATAATTAAACACATACAAAGAAGCATTTTTCATATAAACACAACATGAAACTGAACATGGGCAATTTGCATTCAGATGCAACTCATAAACTCCAAAAGAGACAGAACCACCAAAAATCTTTGTTTTTCATTATTTCTCCAAAAAAAATTGCCCAAGTCTTTCCTCTCAAAAAAATGAGTGACACAGTCCTCTTATACAACAAGAATGTGCCCTCAGCATTAAGTACAATGTCACTTCAAAATTTCTCCAGATACAGTGCACCATTAGAATGGTGCCTAAAACATTCAATGCTCCAGGCAGAAAAGGAAGGAAAAATAGGTGAACTCAATAAACACACAGCTGAATGGAGATTTTCTCATTACAAATGGTAGGTGGCTCGTCATTCATCGACCATGCCTCTGCAATTATGCCATTAATGGCCAACCTATCCACGGCTTCTGGAAATGCAACAATTTGTGTGTTCAGGAACTTTTCCCACCTAGAATGCAGCTGTGAATGCATAGGAAAACCTTCCTGTGAAATTTTAAAATAGGGTCGTCGATTTCCTCCTCATCGCTAAGATCAATGGCTTCAAATCCCTTTGAAAAGTCACCGGCCAATTAAAATGTGCCACGCAGGTAGCTTTTTCCCATCGCAAACATTTCTGCCTTTTCGCCTTCAAATCTTTGTATATGTAGTTGTATATACAATTACCCTACATACAAGCGTGGACCCCAAATCATTATGAAACACTTTGAAATTTCAATCGGGTCCGGGCGTTGTATCGGCATCTTTGCATCTTTCATTATATATCGCACATACATACAATATGCAATATACAACCAACTATGGACTCCAAACTGAAATCTGCCAAAACACATTTTCCTTCGCATCTTGGGATTGTATGTGTGCCCTTTGTATCTTGCATTGTATATGCACATACATACAATCACGGGACATACAACTACACGAGCCCCACCAGGTTCTTGAAGAATGTTGACTTTGACCACTCCTGCCTTGTATG
The DNA here is from genome assembly GCA_027924645.1 of Cunninghamia lanceolata. Classification (NCBI taxonomy): domain Eukaryota; kingdom Viridiplantae; phylum Streptophyta; class Pinopsida; order Cupressales; family Cupressaceae; genus Cunninghamia; species Cunninghamia lanceolata. The sequence continues at coordinate 8,879,100 of BSBN01001201.1, forward strand.
TTTCTTTGTATCTTCTCGTTGTATGTTTGATTGTATATTGGGAACATACAATCCCAATATACAACTGCGGATCTCACCCATCTCACAAATACTGTTAACTCCTTGGCCACGTCCACTTGTACATTGCCTTGTATATGCGGTTGTATATGCAATTGATATATACAATGCATGATACAAGGAAATGCCTTTGACTTTTCAACTCTACCTTTGCATCAACATCCACCAGGCCCGATTTAATAAAATTTGAAGTCCGAGATTGTATGTCCTACATTGTATATTCTTTTGTATAAGTTATATACATACAATCTACTTGCTGAAAACCTGTGGACCCAACCACCAGTTTAACCCGATTTGAACACCTTTTGACGTTTGTTGTTGTATATCACTCGTTGTATATCGAATATACAACAAAATGTACATACAATTTTTTTGATACAACCGCGAAATCTGAGATGGAATATGCAATGCTCGACCACTTTTTCACGCTTGGAATTGTATCTGAATGCCATATACAACTCGATATGCATACAAAGATGCATACAACTAATTTTTTCCACTTTCAAAGGTGGATTGAATTTTCTTTCGGGTCCACCCTTGTACATTTGCATCTGCATGTTAGATATAAATAGCCATATACAAAGATACATACATACAACTCTGAAGGCCGAAGAACTTAGGAATTTTTTGGGTTTTCTTTGAAAAGGCCTATGGATGCAACTGCTCGAAACCCAAACCCAGGTGGGCACCACCAGATGGTATCTTCAAATTTTATCTAAAATGAATGATACAACCTAAATTTATACCCTACTAAGATCACAACCTGAATTTATAACATAAAAAATGATCCTAAATGAATTATATGGTAGCCTCTTAATATGACAACATAGTCATGAAGGGTCAAGATAGTCATGGTAGCCTCTTAATATCCTAAAATAGGAAAGTAGGGAAAATTTCACAATGGTCATGAAGGGTCGGGACAGTCATTGATCCTAGAGTATGATTATGATAGTAGGGTTAAAGAAGAGGATAGTCACAATCTAAAATGATTAAGAAAACTATAAAAACACTCATAAAGTAAGCATTAATATGATCTAAGATCTAGGTTTGCATGGATTGTTGTAGCATCTAACATAAGCAACATCTGGTATGAGTAGTTTATGGATAGTTGAAACAAGATGAAAATCCTAAAGTTGAAACAAAATGAAAGACATATATATAAGTGAATTAAAATGGATATAATTTAGAACATACCTTAAAGACTTTGCTATTGGAGTTGACCAATTCTCCAAATTTTGGCTTCAAAATCCTTGAATTCTTCTTTTTCGCAAGTTTGATTATGAATTCTATATAGCTCTAGAATAGGATTAGTGAATTCATCAAACATATATATCATAAAATTCAATCTATATATCAATGGTAATTAGCTTTGAAACAAAATCACACATGAAAAATGAAAGTTTAGGTTTAAATAATCAAATTTTCTCCAAAAACATGCAAAAACAGTTCCTCTACATTGAAAAAATAACAAAGGTGGTGGATTGATCTAAAAATGATTGTTAATATGTCAACCAGCATGAAAAACATTTTCTTGTCCGATATACTGCATGAAAAGCAAGAATAACAGGCATGTGGGGTCTGAATCATGGATCCCACATGCTTTTTGCCCATTTTTTTTATATTTGCCTCTCTTTCTCTATATCTCTTTCCCTCTCTCTGTCGACCCCTTGGAATGTGAGGGAGACAGATATAGAGATGTGAGGGAGAGAGATATAGATATATGGAGAGATAGAGATAGAGTTAGAGAAAGAAAAAAATATAGAAAGAGGGGCAAATAGAGAGATACAGAGGGATAGGTGGAGATAGAGATAGGGAGAGGGAGAGAGGGGAATTGAGATAAACAAAGGGTTCTAGATAGAAGGAGAAAGATAGATAAAGAGGGAGAGATGTATAGGGAAATACAGAGAGAGGTAGAGAGGGGTATATTAAGAGATATGGTTATGGGGAGAGATAGAGATAGGGAAACAAATGGAGAGATGTCCAAAGACATACCTGGAGAGACATTTCAAGAGGTAGATGGATGGGGAGAGAGATAGAGAGGAGGAGAGACATAGAGAGGGAGGGAGAGAGAGGTAAAGAGGGATAGATTAAGAGATAGGGATCTATGTGGAGAGATAGAGATAGAGAAAGAGATCTTGAGAGATGTGGATGTTGGAATTAGGCCGGACAACTAAGAGGGGGTGAATCAGTTGTCCCACAATTTTAACCTTTTCTGACTTTAATCTTCTTTCACAACTTACAAACAAATTAATGATGTAAACATTAAAGCATGAATCAACAACACATGATCAGAAACAAAATGAACACAATTGACACCAAGATTTTTAATGTGGAAACCTGGTTAAGGGAAAACCACAGTGCGGGTTAACCCATAAGATTCGTACCCTATTAAAAGTACTTGAAAGAAATGGGATGGTACTTGCCTTTGGACGCACTGCCTAGAACTCACTACTCGAAGAGGTTCACTACCTACAGGAATTTATGTTTGATACAGAAAGATTTGACTGAGAAATAGCATCTTCATCATGCCTGGTTCAGTCTCATTGAAAGCTCACAAAAACTTCTGCTCTACCCCCAAATACTTCTTCACTATCTCTTCATCCTTTACTACTCTTGTTCATCTGCTTCTCCTCTCTTCTGCTCTGCCTCTGTACCTTTCTTATGATTTTATCATTTTTGCATAGGGACAACTTTCCACAACTCATCAATAAGTATTTATACGCTTCATCAACCTTGGAATGAATATCAAGGTCAGCTTGACTTAACGCGGATCACTATACTGTCAGCCAAACATAGCTGAGACTTGAATCTTCTTCCAACAACACACCACGCTCCAAAGAATTGCTCTTAGATCATCTGCAACACTCTTGAATCATTTGGTCTGCCAAGACTGAGAAGAACAGCAACATCAAGGAAGAAATCTTCAACAACAAGCTTAATGTTCAATGCAGACCTCCAACACAGTAGCACATGATCTAGAGACCTCCACAAGAACATTGAATTTAGCAAAAACATCCGCACTCCTCTAAATCATCAGAATCACTTGCATCTTGAACTGAAACCTCAAGAACACTGTCTGCCATGACTGTCACATTAGAAAGATTGATTGTGGACCTCTAAACCATGAACCACTTGAGTTGATGTGACACACTAACTTTCCAAACATGCCTCTAGAACTGCAGATCATAATATTTCGATGCGGAGCAATTCGGACCAATTGACTGTCACTCTGTCTCTTCTAAACACAGCAAAACCCGGTTCTACTTAGATGGCCATAGCTTCTTCAAATCTCCATGTGAACCTCTCAAATCTTAACTGGAGCTACTTCAGACAATCCTCTACACAACCATATGGTTCGCATACATTGATCTTCATTAATTTTCTCAATATCTTCAACATTCTAGTCTTCTAAACAGGCAAAAAAATAGGATACAATTGACACCAATGACAACAAGGAGATGTTGACATCAATGACAACACTGATTAGCCACATATTTGCAACAATGGACAAACACATATAGACATAGATTTGAGGTAGAGCGATTGAGAGAGTGATAGAGAGGGGGAGTGAGATAGTGAGGGACGGAGAGATAGAAACGTATAGTTAGAGAGAGGGGATCGATAGAGAGAGCAACCCTAAACCCCTAAACCCTAAACCCTAACCCCTAAAACCTAAACACGGGCAACCCTAAACCCCTAAACCCTAAACTCGAGTATCCCTAAACCCCTAAACCCTGAATAATTCCCCTAAACCCTAAACTTGAGCAACCCTAAACGCGAGAGAGATAGAGAGATAAAGAGAGAGAGAGAGAGAGAGAGAGTTTCTAGGGGTTATGGTTTAGGGTTTAGAAAGAGATAGAGAGAGGGGACCAATAGATATTGGGAGAGATATAGGAGATAGAGGGGAGGGATAGGGAGATAGAGAGTGAGAGTGAGATAGATAGTGTTTCAGGTTTAGGGGTTTGGGGTTTACGGTTTAGGGGCATTATTTAGGGTTTAGGGAGAGAGAGAGAGAGGAGATAGATAGGGAGAGATAATGGATAAAGAGGGGATAGATATGGTGATAGAGAGTGAGTGAGATGTCTAGAGAGATAGGGAGATAAGGGAGAGATAGGGAGATTGAGGTTTGGGGTTGCTCGAGTTTAGGGTTTAGGGGTTATGATTTAGGGGCATTATTTAGGGTTTAAGGGTTTAGAGAGAAAGGGACAGAGAGAGACTACTTTTGACATTTAACCCTAAACCCTAAGTAATGCCCCTAAACCCTAAACTTGAGAAAACCTAAGCCTCTAAACCCTAAATAATGCCCCTAAACCCTAAACCTCTCTCTCTCTAAGAGGAAGAGAGAGATAGGGAGATAGGGAGAAAGTGATAAATAGGGGGAGAGAGATAGAAAGTGAGTCATAGTTTTCTTTTTTCCATTTTTTTCATCGATAAGGGAGAGGGAGAGATAAGGAAATAGAGGAATGATAGGGGAAAAGGAGGTAAGAGATAGCAAGAGATAGATAGACCTAGAAAGATAGGAGACAAATAGGGATAGATAGAGAAGAAAGAGGGGAGATATAGGGTGATAGAGAGCATGAGTGAGATGTCTAGAGAGATAGGGAGATAAGGGAGACATGGGGAGATAGAGGTTTGGGGTTGCTCGAGTTTAGGTTTTATGGGTTACAATTTAGGGGCATTATTTAGGGTTTAGGGGTTTAGAGAGAGATTGCTTTTGACATGCAACCCTAAACCCTAAACCCAAGCAACCCTAAGTTCCCCTAAACTCGAGCAACCCTAAGACTCTAAACCCTAAATAATTCCCCTAAACCCTAACCCTAAACCCAAGAAACCTAAATCTCTATCTCTCTATCTTTATCATCCCTCTACCTCTCAATCATTCTCCCTAAACTTGAGCAACCCTAAATAATTCCCCTAAACCTTAAACACCTCTCTCTCTCTCTCAACCCTAAACCCTAAACCTTTATCTCCCTGATCTCCCTATCTCTATCATCCCCCTACCTCTCAATCTCTCTACCTATGTCTTTTTCCATGTCCATCACTCTTTATCTCCCTATCTCTACCCTCGGTCTCCTCTAGATATCTCCCTATCGGTCCTCTCTCCCTAAACCCTAAACCTCCAAACCTTAACATCCAAATAATGCTCCTAATCTCTAGATTAAGAGGTAGAGGGATGATAGAGATAGGGAGATAGGGAGATAGAGTTTTAGGGTTTCTTGGGTTTAGGGTTTAGGTGTTTGGGGTTTGGTGCTTAGGGGTTTAGGGTTGCTCAAGTTTAGGGTTTAGTGTTTAGAGATTATGGGGGCATTATTTGGATGTTAAGGTTTGGAGGTTTAGGGTTTAGGGAGAAAGGACCGATAGGGAGATATAGAGGAAACCAAGGGGAGAGATAGGGACATAGAGAGTTATGGACATGGCCAAAGACATAGGTAGAGAGATTGAGAGGTTTTAGGGTTTAGGGTTGCATGTCAAAAGTAGTCTCTCTCTCTCTAAACCCCTAAACCCTAAATAATGCCCCTAAATCATAATCCCCAAGTCCTATACTCTAAACCCGAGCAACCCCAAACCTCCATCTCCCTATCTCTCTGGACATCTCACTCACTCTCTATCACCCTAGATCTCTCCCCTCTTTCTCCTCTATCTCTCTGGTGTAGGAGCACCTAACACAAGGCGGCCTCCGTGAGGCATTTAAGTTTACATTTTGTTTTGAAATAAGGTCTATTTGACCAATGCATGTAATTTCAGTTTGTATCTAGGTTCTTCAAGACCTAGAACCAATTTTGTAAGTCCCAAGTGACTTAGGACACATTTGTTAAAAGTGTAATCACTTAGTGCCAAAAACAGGGCAGTAAGACAGTTTGAGGTAGTTTTTGGATCGGTTGGTCTCCCAACTATTTGCATCGGTGGGTTTCCTCAACTGCTCCAAATCGGTTGGCCTCCCATAGCAGTGGGTTAAAAACATAGTAGAATGAACATTAGATAGAGAGGGGGTTCTATTCTGTGTCTTGTTGTGTGTTCATTTCCAGAAGTATGTATGAATTGTGTTGAAGAACAATAAAGCTCTGTTCCGTCACCTTTCGTGTTTTCTTGTTCTTAGATTCAAGGGTTTTGTAATTGTGCTTAGTAGATTCTTATTTTAGTAGTTTGTTGCAGAATGGTTCATTGAAGCATTCCACTAGTACGATTCTTGTCGAGATCGATGGAATGGCTTCATTGTACAGATATGTGTTTTTGTTTTCTATTTTGTTTTCCTGTTCGATGGCGCAGAGAACCCAAACAAAGTGTCTTGCACAATAAATCACCTAGCATCTCCATGTGCTAGGGTTCGGTTGAAGAGTAGATGAACCGTAGGGTTGCAGTGCTGTAGAAGTTATTATTGGTGAGATCGAGGCCATCGGCAAAACATTTCTCTCTCGGAGCGATAAGGATAGTCTGGCTGAAGAGAGGTTCAAACCGTTGAATGGAAGTCGTGGTCTAAAGATTCGTATCGGCCTAGTGAAATTGGAGTTCGCCGATGGAGTTGAGTCTCACCAAACTTGAAGTTGGAATGCATCGGCACATCAGAAAGAACAAAAGGAGATTTGCCGATAGTATTGAGTCTTGCCGAAGACAAACACCATCGGCACATCGACTAGAGTTCGTAAGTGCTCACCAACGAGAAGAGTCTCACCAAAGAAAAATGGAGTCAAAAGTCATCAGCATATCGGCGAGGTAGATTCTAAAGTAGCCGATAGCATCTTTCTTGCAGATAGGCAAGAAGCGCGGAGTCACCCATCGGTAAGAGTTGCAATATTGGGAGACAAGTTAAAAGTTCTACCAATGGAAGTAAGTCTCGGCGAAGGAAGTGTCATGGTCACATCCGCATAAGATTGATCAACGGTAAAACTTGAGAAAGTCATACCGATCATTATTATCTGACCGAAGGAAGGTGTATCAGTGGCCAGTAAGTGGAGTCTTGCCGACAGAAAACAAATATTGATTTTGTTTGCGTTCCCGCTGTGCACTCCTCATCAAATTGGTATCAGAGCTCGAAAAGATTCAGGCGGCAAGTTGAATTAAGGATTTGTAGGAGTGTTGGGTGTTGTCTGTGAATAGTGTATGTCAGACAAAGAAAGCAAAGGAGAGGCTAGCAATATGCCTCCAAAGGGGATGACCACCGAAGTGGTCAAGAAATTTAAAGAGATGGAAGAGATGATCAAAACTGGAGTCAGGGAAGCACTCCAAGTAGAATTGAAGGCACTAAAGATAGGAAAAAGGATAGATGAAGAGGAAGAGAAAGAGGAACAAGAAGAGGCAGAGATACCGGCTGATCAAAAGCATTTCCTGGAATCCATTAAGGCTATTGGCAAGGACTCTTCAAAGGCTCGGATAGATATTCCCATGTTTAGTGGAAAGATGAATGTTGATGAAGTCATGGAATGGATTGAGGCTCTGAACAACTACTTCGAATACAAGGAAGTTCCTGAAAGTAAGAGAGTTAAGTTTGCAAAAACTAAACTCAAAGGTGCTGCCCTTACATGGTGGAATTACACCCAAGGAGAAAGGGTAAAGAATGGGAAGAGTATGATCTCTTCATGGAGCAGAATGTTGGAGAAGATCAAGTCCCAGTTCCTTCCATCTAACTACGAGGTGCAGATTTACAGGCAAATGCAAAACCTCAAGCAAAAAGATATGGATGTGGCTACTTACACCGAGGAGTTTCACAAATACACTCTTCGTTGTGGGTACATGGAGGATGAAAAAGCCAAGGTAGAAAGGTATCTAAATGGTTTGAGGTTCAATTCAAGATGAGATAAGTTTGTTTACCCCTGAAACCATGGAAAAATGCTTTCAAGTAGCATTAAGAGTTGAAGAGAAGCTACAGAGGAAAGGTGAGAAGCAAGGTAGAGGAAGTGGTGACAGAAATTTTGGAGGCAGAGGCAGTTTTGGAGAAAGAAGTCCTAACCAGAGGCCTAGTGGTGAGTCTATCCAAGAAGAGCAAGTTGGGGACTCAAGTAGCAGAGGAGGCTACTAAGGAAGAAGGCCTAATGGAAGAGGTGGGACAAATGGATCAGATAGGGGATCCAAGTTCTCTAACATGAGATGTTATAACTGCAATCAAATAGGGCACCCGACTTATAAGTGTCCAGAGAAGACCCCAACTTTTCATGGTAATGAGAGAAGAACCACATTGACTCAAGAGGATGCAGGGAGTGTGACATCTCCTGAAGTGAATTTGACATCAAAGGTGGGAGAAAATCTGATGATCAAGAGGACACTACTCAAAGAACCAGTGCAGACTGAACCGTCACAAAGGAGATCACTTTTCAGGATCAATTGCAAAAGCACAGGTAAAATATGCAAGGTAGTAATAGATTTTGGTTCAACAGATAATATGGTGTCTAGGGAAATGGTGGACAAATTAAACCTAGAAAGGATTCCTCATCAAACTCCTTACAAAGCATCTTGGGTAAGTGATAGTCAATCACTTTTGGTAGATGAACAAGCATATGTTGACTTTCAGATTGGAGAATATAAGGATAGAATTTTATGTGACATTTTGCCCATGGAATGTTGTCACCTACTTTTGGGTAGGCCATGGCAATTTGATAGACAAGCATTATATGATGGATATACTAACACATACACCATCAAGAAGGATGGGAGGACTTTTTTATGACACCATTACGGGAGGATGCTGAAGCAAAGAAGGAAGCCAAGGTCATCCTGGTGGGTAAGAAAGAGTTTGTAAACATCAATGAAGAAGAGACAAGGAAAGTTGAGGATACCTCAAGGAGTGGGGTTGTCAAAGACCAAAGTTTGAAGGTGGTTTCAATTTTGAATGACGAAGATCCGACGATGATGTCTGAGATGGATCCAAAGGAGGTCAAAGAGCAAGTTTACAAGCAACCACAAGGTGGTTGGAAAGAAGGAGATGCTATCATAGTAGGGACCATTGTTTGTCCTCTAGAGCCAACAAGAGTTGAAAGACAATCATATTCTACTATAGCAGCAGTACAAGAAGGATCAACCAAGGTTTTGAATGGAGGTGTTCAAGCAGATATGATAGTAGGCAATCATGGCCTCCAACATCCAAGTTTGGTTGCAAGCACTCACCCATGGCAAGGTGTGAGTAGAGCCTACAATACTAGGCATGAGTTTTTAATTCCATGGAAGAAGGTTGCAGTCCAGAGATCATGGCGAGGACATGAGGCAACAATGGATAATGGTGGAGCAAGACAAAGACTCAACTCATGTGGCATGACTTCTTTTCTGGGTGGGGTGTATGGTGTAGGAGCACCTAACACAAGGTGGCCTCCGTGAGGCATTTAAGTTCACGTTTTGTTTTGAAATAAGGTCTATTTGACCAATGCATGTAATTTTAGTTTGTATCTAGGTTCTTCAAGACCTAGAACCAATTTTGTAAGTCCCAAGTGACTTAGGACACATTTGTCAAAAGTGTAATCACCTAGTGCCAAAAACATGGCAGTAAGACAATTTGAGGTAGTTTTTGGATTGGTTGGTCTCCCAACTATTTGCATCGATTGGTTTTCCTCAACTGCTCCGAATCGGTTGGCCTCCCACAGCAGTGGGTTAAAAACATAGCAGAACAAACATTAGATAGAGAGGGGGTTTTGTTCTGTGTCTTGTTGTGTGTTCATTTCCAGAAGTATGTATGAATTGTGTTGAAGAACAATAAAGCTCTGTTCTGTCACCTTTCGTGTTTTCCTGTTCTTAGATTCAAGGGTTTTGTAATTGTGCTTAGTAGATTCTTATTTCAGTAGTTTGTTGTAGAATGGTTCATTGAAGCATTCCACTGGTACGATTCTTGTCAAGATCGATGGAATGGCTTCATTGTACAGATATGTGTTTTTGTTTTCTATTTTGTTTTCCTCTTCGATGGCGCAGAGAACCCAAATGAAGTGTCTTGCACAATAAATCACCTAGCATCTCCATGTGCTTGGGTTCGATTGAAGAGTAGACGAACTGTAGGGTTGTAGTGCTACCGAAGTTATTATTGGTGAGACCGAGGTCATCGGTAAAACATTTCTCTCTCAGAGCGATAAGGATAGTCTGGCCAAAGAGAGGTTCAAACCATTGAATGGAAGTCGTGGTCTAAAGATTCGTATCGGCCTAGTGAAATTGGAGTTTGCCGATAGAGTTGAGTCTCACCGAACTTGAAGTCGGAATGCATCGGCACATCGGAAAGAACAAAAGGAGATTTGCCAATAGTATTGAGTCTTGTTGAAGACAAATGCCATCGGCACATCGGCCAAAGTTCATAAGTGCTCGCCGATGAGAAGAGTCTCACCAAAGTCAAATGGAGTCAAAAGTCATCGGCATATCGGTGAGGTAGATTTGAAAGTAGCTGATAGCATTTTTCTTGCCGATAGGCAAGAAGCGCGGAGTCACCCATCGGCAAGAGTTGCAATATCGGGAGACAAGTTAAAAGTTCTACTGATGGAAGTAAGTCTCGGTGAAGGAAGTGTTGTGGTCACATCAGCATAAGATTGATCAACAGTAAGACTTGAGAAAGTCATACCGATCATTGTTGTCTAACCGAAGGAAGGTGTATCAGTGGCCAGTAAGTGGAGTCTTGCCGACAGAAAATAAATATTGATTTTGTCTGTGTTCCCGCTGTGCACTCCTCATCACTCTCCCTATTTGTTTGATCTCTCTCTACCTATCTATCTCTCGCTATCTCCATATCTCTTACCTCCTTCTCCCCTATCATTCCTCTATTTCCCTATCTCTCCCTCTCCCTTATTGATGAAGGAAATGGAAAAAAGAAAACTATGACTCTCTTTCTATCTCTCTCTCTTTCTCTCTCCCTATATATCACTTTCTCCCTATCTCCCTATCTCTCTCCCTCAGAGAGAGAGAGAGAGAGTTGTTTTAGCTCACCATAATGCGAGCGCACCAGACGCTATGTTATATTTTTTTGAAAAAAACAGGACCAATTTGTGTGCTCCCCCCTTTTTGAACCCCTTAATCTCAACCATTTTTGGAGAAAATTAGTAATTTAGAAACTAGATTCGGAGCACTATGACTCTTATTTTTGTTCCATCTTCAAATTTTGAGTGTAGCTATAGATTCAATTTCTCATCAAACATCAATGTTTCCTGATTTCAGAAAAAAAAAGTGGCAACTTAAGACCCCATTTTGGTCCCTCATCTTTGTACACTTACCTATACGTAGATAAGTAGATTTTTGTATTCTTTATACGTAGATAAGTATATATCTATATTCTTTATACGTGAATAAGTGATAGTTTTTAAGTGATAGTTTTATCTTACTATCTATGTTTTGATGTAAAGAATTGTATTACAACCTGTTCATAACGATAACAAAACATTAGTATGATAATGAGAACCACGAGAATATATATTAGTTTTGTGATAAAGAATTCACATTGTTTTTACGTAAACATAGTGTAGTTTATCATAGTCAAGCTTTTGGTTTTATAATATAATTTTAAATTATATTTCGATACGAAATAGATAGTTACATTGATTTTGAGAGAATATCAATTGTTCTATTCTCCAGATTTGACTTCTTATTTACAAAAGGTTCGAATCAAACAAGAAGAATATCTTGATAGAGTATTTTATCCTCAAGTATATTTGTTGTTATGTAATATTAGGGCATAAGTACTTACAAACTTACTGTTATTCGAAAGAGAACCCAAAGGGTTATGGTTAATTACAACCATGTCGAATATCATAACCTTATATATATCTATTTTATATTGGTCAAAAACAAAGGGTCGAGAACCCTAAGTTTTAATGTTTGTATTAGACTTGTCTAAGAGGTTTGTACTTAGTCAGTGGTGATATTTCTTTATATGAAACCAAATGGTTTTATTATGATCAACTTGAGTTATGGACTCAAGGAGTAGATGTCATTAAGTCATAGACCTCAGATTGTGCAAGTATGCAAAGAGGTACTTTTGGATGGATAGTCAATCCATAAAGCCTTGTAGTACGAATAACATAATCATGAGAATTAATCTAAGCTAGGTAGACTAGAATTTTGAGTTAGGTAAGACTCTACTGTTAAACCATTTATCAAATAAACCAAGTTGACCAAGTCAAACTACGAGATGTGATAGTATCCAAGTCGATTTAGAGATGGGTAGACATTATGACTACGTTTTCTATAAATATCTATTTATATAGAATATTTGGCCAAAGTAATGCATACACCTCTGCGTCCATTAGTCATTTCACCGTGTCCAGATTTCATAACTTGTCGGTATGATCATACTTAGCTAGAGGATTGTCTAGAGTTGTGTGATCAATAGAGTTATGTAGGATACAACACTAGTACTCAGATGGCCAATACCAGTTGGTTACCTTATGTCTGTACTCTTCGTGAAGGGTAGGGCCACTTCTAGTTGGAAGGTGGTGGGGGATTGCCAGTCTATGGTTGGAGGTGGTTGGAGGTAAAGCACTTAGAAGATGCTCTCTCTCTCTCCAGCAAAAGACTCGCCAAGACTTGCGATATGGATGTCAGAATTCCAGATGCAACATACATATTTGATATGAGACTTGTATTTCATAAACTATGTAAATTTTATCAAGTGCAAATTATTGTAATTGAAAGATGAAATGTCAATTCTATAAATTAGTACATGTTGTATATTCAAAAAGGAAGTTATGTTTATATGATGTAATTTGGTTCCTTGAGAATATTTTAATTCAAGAAAAATGTCTTCAATCTTTTTCACTTAATGATTTATATGTTTATTTATCTCTTGGTAAATATTTGTTTTAAGACTTGTTAGAGAGTTAGTATGTTACAATATTTTTATGGAATTTAGTTTTCTTGTATGTGTATGTGTTTTTTATATGTTGATGTGTGTATGTAAATGATATAGCATCAATTTATCAATACACACAATTATCTTGGTGATCAATTTATCAATACTCAGTGTATGGCAATGAGGCCCTGTTGTGTTGCATTTGCAACAACATCCAGGTGCTGAATTGGAGATGAAGAAGAGATAGCAGGACGGGGAATAAAAGGACCTTGCACTTGTCTCATTTCCCCAAGTCTATCTTGAGGCATTCCCGTACCTACTCTCTAGAACTCTCTAAAATCAAAATAATTCACATGGTGACCCATCACAAACTCTGCATATAGTTTATGAAGGAAATATAAAGGTACACCAAAATTGTTGTTGGGTGGTTTATCAAAAACCATCCACCAATGATCCCAAAACTTCTGAGTAATACCCTAATGTGTACACTATTTGATTGAATACTTAGGCTTACAAACATCAACATGTAATCTGGTTTTAGGATTGACAAAATATTGGGCTAACATGGTAATGCCTAACTCTTTTGAACTTGATCGTATGATAAACCATTAGCATATTCTTCCTTCTTGGTTTCTTGCCATTTCCTAAATGATTCATGTTAGCTTGTGAGGGTTCGAACATGAGTAATAATCCCCTCTATGTTCGATGTCATTGAAGACAATTGAGGGTGGTAGAGATAAATTTCTATAATCCTAGACTTATTTCATCAATATTTATTTCAATTTTCTCTTGGATTGTTGGAGGGTTTGGTGGGGGAGGGTTTGGGTTTTGGCGTTCTTCATCCATTTTACCTATTTAAAATTTAAAACATACCAATTTAGGATGTAAAACAAAAAAAATCATTTGATTTACAAAAAAAATAAAAAAAGAGAAGAATGAGACCTTACCTCTTTGAATTTGCCTCCTCCTTGAATTGGATATCCATCCTACTTATCTGATATCCATTTCTAGAGCTCTGCATTTTGCAAGCTGCGGGTTTTGCAAAATGTAGGCCCTTTTTTTGTTTTTATCTTTTCCAAAATGGATATCCGTTTTGGAAAATGGATATCCATTTTAGGTTTTACAAAACATATATCTGTTTCAAACGAATATCCATTTTGGTTTGGTATTCCAAACCAAAACAGATATCCTCTCCAACCCATAAAAAGTCAAACTTGATCATTTCATGACTTTGGCAATGTAAAACACGTTTTTTCTTCCTATTGCCATTGTTTGGCCCGCGATGATCCTGCACTCACCCATATCACAACCAATGAAGTAATAATCAACCAAACCAAACTAAACACAATTCAACCAAAATCAATTAAAAAAATGATCCCTAAAGTATTCTTGTTCATATCTCTTTTCTCTTAGCCACATTTAGCATCTCAAACTCATGTGTCTAGGCATTAAAGGGGATTGGATTAAAACCACTCTTAGGGAATTAAGAGAAAACTTCCTCCCTCCTAAAGATGTATTGAAAAGGAACAAGCGTGAACCATATAACAAGCCCAACAACAAAATGATTCTTTACTTGGTATTGAACAAGCACAACTTGAGGTGCTATTTGAGGTAGATGTTATTTTCCTTAATAACTTCCTAGAGAATGATAATTAAGAACTTGCCACCATACAAGCCAACACTACGAAAGTCCACACAAGAATCATCACTACCACTCATTTACAAAGATTCACAAGAACAAACACTCATACAAACATCCTTACACACATTCCTATCCTACACTGAATACTCCTTCCTTGTGAAAAGAGTAACCAATCAAATGCCACAACTCCTCCAACATATATCATTGCCACATTTAAGACACTTCTCCCCAACAAAGAAGGTAGTCCTCCAAACACTCCCCTATTCCACTTGCTTTTGCCATGTGAGTTGGAGTGACTTGTTCATTTGTAAAGCCAAATGTGTGCAATGCATGTGCTCACCACTTCCAATTTAAGCATAGTAGTGGTGAGTTGAATTTGGAGAGTACATTATTGTACAACACCTTAGATTTGTAGTATGATTGAGTAGCCCAGATCCTCCTAGATCAAACTTGCTCCCCTCCTTTTGTCTTAGCTAAACTCTTTGATCGATTCAATGATTTTACACAAGTTGGAAGACACACCAAGTAGAATGCAAAACCCTAGTCTATCCTTATTAATGCATATGTTAATGCTATGATGTGTTAAGTGCTCTTGTGATGATATGCAATGTGTGTTCTCCCATGGTTCCTAGATGATCAAAATAAATAAGAGTTTGTCTTATACAGCATTGTAACACATATATTTGAATAGTTCATGTCGGTGTCGATGGGTAACTACTAGTTGGGATTGAGTCAGTTTGGACCCATATGTTTAAATTTGATTTAGAAACTCAAAGGTCAAAACTACAAATGTGGTTTTGTAGTAGGTTCAAATCAACCGTGTGGGTTTGACCTAAGATAGAGAATGGGGAATTAGAAGATCAATCTAGATGCTTAAGATGCATGAAATTAGATTATGTTAACATTCAACAAAAATACTAACTTTTACATAAAATACATTTATATACCCTAGACAATTGCAAAAAAACAACCAATCAAAATAAATCCACAACAAATTCCAAAAAAAATATTAAGAAATACAAAGCTTTTTACATTGGAATTACAATTAATCACTATATATACACTAGACAATTGCAAAAAAACAACCAATCAAAATAAATCCAGAACAAATATAAAAAAATACATAGCTTTCATCATTGAAATCACTATTAATCACTGTATATACACTAGACAATTGACCAATCAAAATAAATCCAGAACAAATACCAAAAAAAAATGCTAAGAATATACAAGCCTTTTGAACATATCGATAAGAGAGGCGGGCAAGAATTGTTTTTGCTGTTTGAACAAAACAATTTACAAAAGGCAGGCGACAACAATTGCGTTTTGTGTGAATAAACCGAACAACAAAATAAGAAGAATTTCTTGTTCGATATGAAAAAGGCTTCCTAAGGACAAGGAGAAGCGAGTTTAAAGAAGCTCTGCGTCCATATCCGTTGTAAAATCCGATGCTTCCAATTTTGTATTAGTTTCATTATTTAAGCTGATGGTTGTTCCTTCGGAGAATCCTTAAGAATGTGATGAATCCTGAATCCTGAATCCAGAATCCAGAATCTAGAATCTGGAATCCAGGTTAAAGTGCATCAGGCTTGAGCAATGGAGACCCAGAATCAGAGTCTGAATCCGAGTCAGAATCCGGGTCCAGTTTCATATTGGAAACTTGTATCTTTTTCCGATCCTGTTGATTATTTTCTTATGATTCTGGGAAGTGCCAGTGCTGTGATACATGGCATTATAAATCCTCTCAATATGGTCGTATTTGGCAAAATCATTAATAGTTTTGGCTCCAATCAGATCGACCATTCTAGAGCTGCAAAAGAAGTTGAACACGTACGTACTGTATAAAAGAAAATTCTGCACCATAATCCATTATTGCTTTGCTTGGATAACATTTTTTGTTTTGTTTTGTGCAGTTGGCGTGGATACTTCTCATTTTAGCGGCCAACAGCTTTTGGGTTACTTGGCTTGGTATGAGCACAACTCCATTCTTGTGTTTACACACAGATTTAAGCTTGTGTATAAATTTGATGGCTGTTCTTAAATATCATCAGCTTCAACAGTCAAAGGTTAATTTTGGCTAATAAAAATAGGACAAATATTTACTTCTTCTTGTTGTGAATGAGGTGTAAAATAGATGTTGGCTGTTTGACCATTGAAATGGATGATAATTAAGTAGAGTGAAATTTGACAAGTGGAATTGTGCAGAGGTTGCATGCTGGATGAGTACTGGAGAGAGGCAGACGGTGAGGATGAGGGCTAAATACTTGGAATGCTTGCTGAATCAGGATATTCAGTTCTTTGAGGAAGAGGATTCAGATAATGCTCAGATTGTAAGCAGTGTTGCAACAGATCCTCTCCAAGTCCAAGAAGCCATTGGTGAAAAGGTAATCCCATAATTCAGGGCCTAAATTTGATGGCCGTATGGTTGTATTTAGTTATTTTAGTCATAAAATATAATTAAAATTTGAGGAAGACTGTCTCATTTAAACGCTCTACTTACACATCATCCATTTCATCATGAATTTATACCTCATCCATATCAAAAAGTGGTAAATATTTGTCATTTTTTTATTAGCCAAAATTGACATTTGACCGTTGAAGTGAATGATATTTAATAACAGCCTCATTTAAAAGATAAGATTTCAAATAAACTGTCAAAATTTCTATATAATTATTTACAGATATATCTAAAATAAATAAACTATAATATTTGAAAAATAACTTCAAATAGACTGACTGTCACAAAAAAAATCACCTCAACTTTGATCTCATCCACTTCCATCAGACATTTCTTGTCTTGCTAGAAAAAGACAAACAGACAACTAATTTCTTCATTTATTTCTAACGTTAGTTTTAGTTTTAATTTATGTTTTATATATATGTACACGTGTGTGTATGGTTTTATTTACGAGTATGTTGTAAGGGTTGTATTGTAGACCCGGAAAACCCCTCAAGGTTGTGCATGATGTGACAATGACCATGACACGTTGGAACTTTGTGAATTTAGATTGAATTGTCTATTTGAATTAGAGATTCTTAAAGAAAATAATGTATTATTTGCATTAATTAAATTAGAATGAATAATACTTTAATAAAGAGGGTATTATTTAAATTATTAAAATAAATATATAAAATTTATAAATAATAGTATTTAGTTTTAGGTTTGATTTTGACATTTGTTACTAAGTGATTAATTAATGTTTTAGAAAATTAGGATATGTTAGACAATTGTCTTTGAGAAAATAGTTGTCTTTTATTCTCATTCACTTCTATGATTAAGGAATTGACCTTTGTATATGTAGATCAAAACCTTATGCATAAATCTAAACCTTGCTTGCATATCTAAACTTTATTGGTTCTAATGTCTAGCTTTGATGTTGCAACTTGTGTTTGAAAAGGGGAGGCATTGATAAACATTGTTTGAGTTTCCTAAGCTAGGATTGTCCTCTTTTAGGCAAACCCCTATAATTGAGTCAATGGTAATGAATAAATGATCACAAACAACAAAGAATCTTGCAATATGCCTAGATGTTGATGCCATGCTCTTGTGATGATGCTTTGATGACCATAGATGCTTTTCAAGATTCCTAAATAAGTCCTAAATTCATGCTAGATGTTCTCCCTAAATGATCACAATGAATTAGGGTTTTTCCTTTATACAATACTCTGTGTAATTTGAAATATCTTACACTTAAATCAACTCATAACAACTACTTAGAAAAAGAAACACAAACCTATTTTTTAAATTATAATTACATTTAAACATTAAAAATGATTTTAAATAAAATAACTTTATACCAACATATTAGAAGACCACAATACATTAACATATAATAAAGGGATCATGTTGAAGTGTGAATTAAGAGTTAATATCATTCAAAAGGCTAAACATAACACATTAGTCAAAATAATTAGGAAAAGCAAAGGCAAAAGTTTTATTTTTATTTTATTATTATTGTTGTTGGAGGGTTATATATCAAACTTACATAGACGAGTCCTAGGCTAAAACCTCTTTGGCTGAGAGCCAAAGATTGAGGGGTATCCATTCTACCAAAATTGCCTAGGACGTGAGTTCTTTGGCCGAGAGCCAAGGATTGAGGGGTATCCATTCTACCAAAATTACCTAGGACATGAGTACAGTCTCATCCCTTACGGTCTCAGGGCCTTGCACTCAGCAAAACTTAATAGATGGCAGACTCATTCAAAACCATTCAACTTCATGAGAACACCAAGGCTGGGCTTAAACAACACACGAAGCTTTGACTTGCTAAGGTGGCTGGTGGACTCCTTGCCCCATTGACTATTATTTTTAAGGTTTCCTTCCCTTTTGAAGATGCGATTTCTTTCCAAAACAATTTTACGGATTTGAATCGCAGACTTCAGCAAAGGAACGTTCTCTGTTACTGGCTGTTTATTAATGGGGTTAATCTGCAAAGCCGACGTAAAAATAATAAAATAAATCTTATCGGAGTCGCATAATACTTAGAAAGTTAGAAGTAGCACATGTAGAGATCTTGAAAATTAATCTTGTTCTATATGTTTTAGGTGTTGCATTCACCATTCTCTTAGCTGATATTTTCGAATAGCTCCAGCATTAAGAATTTCTCTCATCATATTCACACTTATTTATACCCAAATAACGATGAATCTTTCAGGAATTTCTCTCGTAAAATTATACCCAAATAACGACGAATCTTTCAGGAATTTCTCTCGTGAAACTGCCAAGAGTGGACTTATTGTTTACATCTCTACACTGGTATCTCTGATTCAATTTCTTTCTTGTTGCATTAGCGGACTCTAATTTTAGATTTTGTATACATTCATTCAATTGATAGGTTTGTCATTACACCAAAACTTACAGGTGTTAGTGAACTTTTCAAACCGGCATCTTCACCCAGATCCAGAGTGACGGTTAGTCCACAAGATCAATTCCTGAAGTGTGGCAGTTAGTCCAACACAATTGACTATAGTTTAGCAATATGCAGAAATACCCATTCAGTATTTATCTATGGGCTTTTGCCAATTCTTTCAAAAACATAATATTTTAACTGCCCATGCAAAAAAAACAATTTTCAGATTTTCAGGGGTTTCTTGATTTGTTATAGAAATAGGCTTCATTTAATTTTTTGACCTGTTCAATTACTTCACGCATTTTTCAGGTTGGAGTATTTCTGCACAGCATGGGAACATTTGCAGGTGGAATAGTAATTGCAATGGTTACCTGTTGGCAAATTGGATTACTAATACTGGGTTCAGTGCCCTTGATGTTTGTAACCGGTCTGGCATATGGATATTTCTTTAAGAGGCTTGCAATAAAGAACATGTCCTTATATGCAAAAGTTGGCTCTGTTATCCAACAGGTGGAGTTTGTAGCTTATATTTGACATTGATTTTAAATTTCAAATCCTTACATAACCATAACCTGTGCTTGTTTCCAGTTACTTAAAAGCTAATGCAGCCACCATTGCAGGCAATAAGCCAGGTCAGAACTGTTTATGCTTGTGGGGGAGAAGCAAGAGAAGAAAAAAACATCTCAATGGTTTTGGAAGAGGCCATGAAAGTGGGCTTACTCTCTTCTCTAGTAAAAGGCATTGGTTTGGGGACAATATTCGGAATCATTAACTTTTCTTGGGCAGTTGCTTTGTGGTTTGGAGGTATTCTCATCTCACACAAAACAGTAACAGCTGGTCAGGTTGTTACATCAGTATTCTGCATTATCTTTGCTGGCATGTAAGTTTTCATTCTTTACTTGGCAGCAAAATGAAAGAGATTAAAAAAAGATATTACTATTATCATTGGGCATTGAACTAACATTGATGTTGTCAGGGCACTAGGGGAAGCTTTACCAAATCTTCAAGTTTTTCATAATGGTAGACTGGCTGGAAGAAGAATATTTGAGATGATTGAACGAACACCAAAAATAAACATTTGGAAGTCCAAAGGCAAAATTCTTACAGAGGTCAAAGGAGAAATAACATTCCAGAATGTTAGTTTTTATTATCCCTCCCGCCCAACCATGTCAGTATTCTCAGACTTGTCGTTCACAATTTCAGCTGGAAAATCAATGGCGTTAGTAGGAAGTAGTGGATCTGGTAAAAGCACTGCGATCGCTGTCATTCAACGATTCTACGATGCAACATCAGGTACTACTAGTCCTATTTCTTCTTGGTTTATTTTCCCAACAACTTTAGGTTTGTCTTTACATCAAAATTTGAAAGTGTTAGTGAACTTTTCAAACTAACACCTTCACCTAGACCCAGAGTGGCGGTTAGTCCACGAGATCAATTCCCAGAGGTGTGGTGGTTAGGATTGAGGCTCTGATACCATTTGTAGGTTTGCCATTACACCTAAACTTGCAAGTGTTAGTGAACTTTCTGAACCAGCACCTTCACCTAGACCCAAAGTGGCAATTAGTCCACGAGATCAATTCACATAGCTGTGACAGTTAATCCAACAACAACGAGCTTATAGTACAATAGAATGGCTTCATGGATAGATAATTTGACAGAAAAAGAAATCATTAAAACAGAAAATAACCCCAGCTTCATGTGCCATCCCAATTTCATTATATATATATATTGAATCTGTTGCAATTAGTTTTTTGTTTGCTTCCACAATCTTCCGCAATTTTGTACTTGATCTTGGAATAACTAACCGGTGATTTTCAATCAGTGGATAAGATTATGATTTCACTAGTGGCCATTATAATTCTTTCCAGGTCAGATTCTTTTTGATGGTGAAGACATCAAAGGTTTGAATTTAAGATGGTATAGGATGCAAATTGGATGGGTAAGTCAGGAACCTATCCTATTTTGCTGTAGCATTAAGGAAAACATTCTCTACGGGAATCCCAATGCTTCCATGGTTGAGGTTGAAGCTGCTGCTGAAGCTGCTAATGCTAACACTTTCATAAAATCCTTTCCAAATGCCTATGACACACAGGCAAGTTGGAAAACTGAGATCACAGAACTTTTATAAACGTCTGACAAAGGTTTGAAACATAAATATTTTTGTGTCTGACACAGAAAATCAATTTTCTTTCAGGTGGGTGAAAAAGGAATCCAGTTGTCGGGAGGCCAGAAGCAACGGATTGCAATAGCTAGAGCTATCCTGAAAAAACCAAGTATATTGCTATTTGACGAAGCCACGAGTGCACTTGATCCAGAGTCAGAGAGAATTGTTCAATCTGCTCTTGAATCTATCATGGTTGGGCGTACCTCAGTTGTAATTGCTCACCGTTTATCTACAGTGAGGCATTCTGATTGCATTGCATTTTTCTGCAATGGAAGAATTACTGAGATGGGCACTCATGAAGAATTAATTACGAATGGTATAGCAGGAGATTATGCAAGGCTTTTAAGTCTGCAAGAGGCCAAATCTGAAGAAAAAAACGACATCGCTGAAAGGTTTGATGAAACCACTATCTTTAGGATTTCAGTAGTTATCTTGAATATAATCAGGTTGGTTTTTAAGTAGACAATCCATAGTACTAAATGCTTGATCATGCTACTTCCATGGATCAACATCCTAAGCCTTTGTTGTTTACCTTATTTGGATATGAGAGAATATCTAAACTAAAAATCCATTTTGCAGCATATCAGAAAATCTGCAAGCTCAATCGTCTAACTTGCATGAACTCTCAGAGAACACAAGTTTTGAACAAGAAGAATTCTCAATTTCCTCCAGTAACAGAACTGAAGCCGAAAAAGATGGAGGAGGATTGGCAGACAAGTTGAAAACAGGATCATATCTCAATTCTTTAAGTCTTGAGACCTTTGCAGTTTATAGAAAACTTACAGGGCCAAACTTGCCTTCTTTCTTAATAGGCACTACAGGAGCCGTATTTGGAGGCACTTTGAATCCTCTATTTGCTCTGGTTCTTATGAAAGTTGTCTCTATTTACTTTGAAAATGTCCTCAATATTCAGAAAGATATCCAAAAATGGACACTCGTGTGCATGGGATTAGGCATTGCAGCCATTTGCACCAGCATTCTTCAATATTTCTTCCTTGGAAGGGCGGGAGAAAATGCATCAAAGACTTTTCAATTAGAAACATTTGAAGGTATTCTTCAACGACATCACATATTGCTATTAAATCTAAAATAGCTACCTACCCAACCTTTGGTTTCTGGTAAAGCTGAAATTTATTGACCTGATTGAATTTTTATTAATCTTGAACTTGTAGGATCTATTCATGTGACTAAGCCAAAAAAAAAAACGAAATATAGTCTATGTTGTGGCTTGATTGCATTCAATACAAATTTCTTGAGCTCTCAAACTCTGAACAATAAAAAGAAATAGACAGCTACAGAATTTTGTTAAAGCCATCTCATTTCTATATAATCTAATATCATTTTCTTTGTACAATATAGCCTCCATATAACTGACCATTTGTTCAAAAGGAAAGCTGAATGAGCTATATAAATTCCACAAAGCTTATATTATTGAACATCATGTTCCTCTTCGTTATGCTTAGTAAAAAATTTGACTATCTACTTTCTTGCATCTCCCCACCTTGCTTGCTAGATGGTTCAAGCTTACTCTGAATTCATGTCACATGTTTCTTATTCAAATAAACTTCTTTTGAAGGTAAGGTGATGTTGCATAGGGATAATGTCAAATTGATAAGAGAATCATTTTCTTCCCTTCACCTATACTAAAACTTTAATCCTCAGAGTTGAACAGTTTGAAAAAGAACTTCAGCAGATCCACAGACTCCCTGATTTCATTTTACAAAATTGGAGTATGCCCATAAGAATTGTGCCCGAGTTTTAATTTTTCATGGAAACTAACTAAAGCCTACATGCTAACTTTTGCAGCTATCATGAAGAATGAAGTGGGATGGTTTGATCAGGAGGAGAATGGGAGCTCTTCAATCACAGCAAACATATTAGCAGATTTTGTTCTAGTAAAAAATACCATTAGTGACCACATTCCATCATTGTTCCAGTGCCTTGCATCAACTATAATGGCCTTAACAATTGGCTTTATACTCGAATGGCGCATGGCTTTGATCACAGTCGTAACATTCCCAATTGTTATGGCTGGAGGCACAATGAAGGTCAGACTCAAGCTAGCAATTATTAGGAACCCAATGTTCTCTCTGCCATTATAAAAGCATTCAAGCTTCACATTTTTCTCTCTCTTGATTGCAGGACAAATTTGTAAAACGAGGCTTAAGTGGAGATCTCAGAGGACTCCATGAACAAGCCTGCAACATAGCAAATGAAGGAGTAGGAAACATAAGGACAGTGGCATCCTACTGTGCAGAAGACAACATCCTAAGGTCTTTCAATAAGCATCTCACGGAGCCGCTTAGGAAACATTTCATGATGGCTCATAAAATGGGAATTGTCTTTGGCATTTCCCAGTGGGCCCTGTTCTCTGCAAACGCATTAAGTCTCTGGTATGGCTCTTTGATTGTAGAACAAAAAAAAGCATCCTTCGCCACTGTACTGCAGGTCTTCCTAGTCCTAGGATGGACAGCATATTTTCTCTCAAAAGCCCTTACACTGCTGCCTGACATACAAAGAGGAGCCTCTGCTGCCTCTAACCTGCTCCAACTCAAGAACCGCAGGACACAAATCGACCCTGACAACCCTAGTGCTAAAACCCTACAAGAGCTTAAGGGCAATATCGAGTTCCAGAACGTGGTATTCCATTATCCATCCAGACCCAATTATAAAGTGCTCTCAGGTATTGATCTCTCAATAGAATCTGGAATCTTGGTTGCATTGATAGGCTCCAGTGGTTCGGGAAAATCATCAATGCTGTCTCTGCTGCTAAGATTTTATGACCCTAACAGAGGCAGGATTCTTATCGATGGAACGGACATAAAAACAATGAATCTGAGGTGGCTGAGAAGACAGATTGGGATGGTTTTTCAAGAGCCAGTGCTCTTTGCAACCTCCATTAAAGACAACATATTGTATGGCAATGAGCATATTAATGCAAGCGAAGCAGAAATTGTTGAGGCCGCAATGTCTGCGAATGCTCATGAATTTATCAGCAATTTACCAGATGGGTACAATACAACAGTTGGCGGTGGTGGTTCTCAGCTTTCTGGGGGACAGAAGCAGAGAATTGCAGTGGCGAGGGCGTTGCTGAGGAAGGGAAGGATTCTTCTCATGGATGAGGGAACCAGTGCGTTGGATTCAGAGTCCGAGCAAGGAGTGCTGAGGGCTATTGAGCAGGCTGTGAGAGAAGGAGGTTGCACTTGTATCAGTGTGTGCCATCGTATGACTTGGATGAATGTTGCAGATAGGGTCGTTGAAATTCAAAATGGAAAACTCCTAACTACTACTTCACCTGTTGTGCAGAACAGAGGAAATGCATTGTGATCAAACAGTCAATAAACAAATTTACACTTCGTCCTCAACAAAAAGTGGTAAATTGTTAAATTGTTGTATATGGCCGGAGGGCTTAAATTTGATGGTTGTATGACCGTATTTAGATATTTTTGTCGTAAAATACAATCAAAATTTTAAAAAGATTGTATCACATAAAATGAGAGATTTTGGATAGACTGACAAAATCTAGTGCAACAATTATTATGATCTATTGATCTCTCTCCACTAAAAGATCTTCAACCTTCAATTTCCACAACTCAAAGTTTTACCTAGTGAACTTCTCAATCTCAATTGTCAAGGTGTTGGCCATGGCTTATGATTTTCAAATTTTATTTCAAATGCACATAAATTATCTCACAACAAAAATAGAAAGCAACATAAGAAATGTATTATATGTTAACACTTTAATAACATGTTGATACTTAGACCTAAACTAAAAGGCTACAAATCTCTACAATGAAATTCAAATGATGTCAAAACACTATGCTAAGGGTTATATTTATTGTAATGTAGTAAAAAGAGGGTTGATTAGATTGATTGATAGTGTGATTAGGTCCTCCTTTCACTAAATACATTCAAGGACATTTAACCGAGTTGAATCACCACTTATGCAAGAGGATTCAGCTATCCGGTTGGCTGTCACTTAGAATGATAGGGAAATTTGGAATTGGTTGATTAATGTATTGATTTTAGTCTGATTTAGCTTAAAACTCTAATTATGCAAAATCGTAAACAGACAGACGAAACCTATAAAAAAAACTAAATACGGATCAGATACATACCAGATTTCAAGTTTTGTAGTATAAAAAGTTGGGGGTGAAAGAGCGGGCACCCAAGCCCAAGG
Organism: Cunninghamia lanceolata; assembly: GCA_027924645.1. Lineage (NCBI taxonomy): Eukaryota > Viridiplantae > Streptophyta > Pinopsida > Cupressales > Cupressaceae > Cunninghamia > Cunninghamia lanceolata. The sequence goes on from BSBN01001201.1 coordinate 8,904,735, forward strand.
TGCTTCTTTTTTGGAGGACTTCGGGATCTTTTCCGCTACTGACTACATACCAAATTTCGAGTTTTGGAGTACGAAAAAGTTGGGGGTGAAAGAGCGGGCGCCCAAGCCCAAGGTGCTTCTTTTTTGGAGGACTTTGGGATCTTTTCCGCTACTGATTGCAACCACTTCAGAGATTCTCCATGCTGTGAAACTGAGGGTCAAGGGTGCGAGCGCCCAAGCCCTTTTTGAGCTATTTTCTATCTTTTTCTCCAGATCATGATTCCTCACACTCTGCAACAATCCTCTGCAACTCCACTCTTTGAGATCCAATACATGTCCCCTACAATCACAAGAGAGGGGTTGGGGGTTTTGGTGTTTAGGAACTTGCCTTGGTCAAGCCCTAGAATGGCATTCAAGCCTTCCAACACCGTTGTTAGATAGAGAGTGCGTGTCCTTGTAGGACAGAGACAAAAACAATGATAAAATGATAGATTGAATCACAAATAGATATCACCTCATAGGTGTAGCTCTCACGGAGATGAAGCTCTTACATGCCATGAGAATATGAAGTCAAATCTGCAATAACAAACACAATAACAACACAAGTCTGCTCTGCAACACAATAAATGCCTTGAATGCTCTAAAATCACAAGTTTGCCAAAATCTCAAAATCATCTTCTAGTTTGCAAATGAAGTCCTAAACATGATTATATATGCATTCCCGCTACAAATTTCATAATTCAAACTCAAGATGCCGACAATAGAAACCTTTTAACGGTCTCCAACCAACATTCAAATTTGGGACCTTGACAAAATAGGGTAGGGCAAGGGCAAGGGCGCCCATGCCCTGGGACCTATTTTGGGTCTGCATTAAGCTCAGAGTTGTCCCCTAAGTCCCATTTGTGATGGGTTTCGAGGCATTTTGTCTCGAGATTCATTTCTAACATGCATGATGAAAATTAAGGGACCCGGGACCTAAACTTAAGAGGTAAAAGTCCTAGGGAAACATTTTACAACATAACATTTATAAAAAAATTTCATCCTATAAACTACTTGTCATTTCAACAAAACCATGGGTTTTTGACACCCCTCATGAGAAGTTAACAATCCCAAAATAGAATATAACTCTCAATGTATAAGATTCCACCTTTGAATCCACTAACTTGGGTGTTACACTTATATATAATAATATGGATGACTCTCTCTCTCTCTCTCTCTCTCTCTCTCTCTCTCTCTCTCTCTCTCTCCCCTACCCCCTCTCTCTCTATATATATGCCTCTTTAACTCTTTACATCTTGTTGATGATTGAATTTGCACCTAACTACCAACAATGGGAAACCTCATCAATGTAGGACTTGATTCATGAGACAACCTCTGTATGTTAAAGAAGTTGGCTCTTCCTTGAATCTTTGATATGTAGAAGAAAAGGGAGAAACACTGAATAATAAAACAACTACAAATAAATCTAATCTATGGCGATGCGCTAAAACATGATTTCACACTCAAATATTTAAACAACACAATGCATCCATTTATCGATAATAACAATGAATCATAGCCTTCAAAAGAGCATAACCGCATGATTTTCTAGCAATCTTCAAATGTTATCACTATAATATTGAATCACATAGGCCAAAATGCATCACATACAACAAATAAGAATCCTGAACAAACTAGCACAAAACTTCGCCACTATTCATTGTTGATCGAAGAATAAAATATGGAAGGCCAAAGTTTGCACTGGCATATATTATTCAATCCTTTTTGAGAAATAATATTGAAGACATGATGAATACAATGATAATATTTTTCATTTTCATATATGTAAATGCAAGGAAATAAAAATTGCAACACAAAACCCCAAGAATGTAGGGGAGACTCATTGCCACACCCTTTACACTACACCAAGGGGAAAATACATGCCATACAAAACCCAAGCGTAGGGGAGACTCATTGCCACACCCTTTACACTATGCGAGGGGAAAACATGCCATACAAAACCCAAGCGTAGGGCGTAGGGGAGACTCATCGCCACACTGTTTACACTACGTGAGGGGTAAAACATGCCATACAAAACCCAAGAGTAGGGGAGACTCATCGCCACACCCTTTATGCTACATGAGGGGGAAAACACACGGAAGACATGAGCATCATATAGCATGCCATAGACATACTATATATTTTAAACACATCAAACAAGGTGATGGAAGGAGCTTATTTCTCATTCCACCATCTCAATCATGCTACAGGCACACCTGACGGTTGGGCTTATACCACAATAACCACCAAAGACACGCTTAAGGGAGGATAGTCTCAAGATCTAACCCCACCTTTGCAGAGGACTTTTGAAAAAGAATGTGCACTAGCTCAAGAGATACACCATCTCGCCTCCACAACGGGCTTTTAAATAAAAGGATATGCACTAGCTCAAGAGATACGTTATCTCGCCTCCGCAGAGGGCTTCTTTGATTGCAATATAAATAAAGATGTGCACTCATGTCGGAGATACATCTCACCTTTGTAGAGGGCTTACAAACACGATTCGTTAATACCAAAATCATCAGACAGCTTACCTTATATATGCCCCCACCTTAAGGTGGTTGATGTCGTGTACTGATATCAAGCACATTAAGGTAGAGATAAAACACGCAAGGGAACAAGAGCTTTTGTAAAGCCCATGCCCCCAAAGGTGACATGTGCTCATGATCACCGAATGTTCCCACAAACACATCTTAATCTAAGAAAAACACGAATGCTATGCATGAAAACAAAGAGGCCAAGGCTACACATACGGGTTCGACTCTGAGTATAGTCGTTGCCCAGGCTTATACTACAGGCATCTCAGAACCGAGTGTAACAACAAGGTGAGATACAAAACAATCAAAGTGCACAAAACAGATGTATTGTTATGATTTGTTAGAAAGATAAGACAACATCAAAATATCACACAGAGTGATTCCACTAGCCAAGTATCGGATATATAAATCAACCCTGTCTTCATGTATGGACTAGGTCCTTTTTTGCTTTGCTTGCTGAAGGGACATGCGGTCTGTATCAGTTAGTTGTTTGTTTTTCGTCATCCACCGACTAGATAGAATCACTAGAAGAAGGTAAATAATAAAATGAGAGAGGAGAATAAGTGCCTTAGGAACAATCACATAGGAGGATGCCCCCAGGTCATCAACCGCAATGCTATGCACCTAAGACACAATGCACAACAATAAAATAGAGGAGAGGCAAGGTAGAAAAATGGTGATACAAATAGAAGAATGGTCACAATAGAGGTCGTCTCCCGGTATCCTTGACCTTACTTGAGAGTATCAAGGGTCATCCTAGGAGGCCTAAACAACACATAACACATCACGGAGGAACACAACACAAGAGGGGAGGTCACATAAATGAACAAAGTATGCTACGACAAAGGTGACCACCAAGGTTAGAAATACTTACATGTTATCCTTAATTCTGATCTTTACCTTGATAGTGAAATCTTTATCTCCTCTTCTTTCTTCGACATTTTCTTGAGTTGGTGGAGGTGCAATTGTAGGATTTATCAATGTAAAAGTGTCTATCAATGATGTTGTGGAAGGAATATCATAGGTGTCTATGTCAATCAAGTGAGGTGGTGTAGGGACCCGAAAAAAGCCTATTTCGGTTGGTTTGTAAGGTGTTGGAATACCTTGGTTGTTAGGAACAGCATGTTCATCTATGTTCTCCAAATTGTTAGCAGTATCCAAGGTATGTAAGTCTTTGGGTAAGGGTGTATGATTGGCTTCTTTGTTTAAGATGTAGTTAAGAAATGTTTGAAGATCGGTTGTTGAACTTTCAGTGTCTATAGGTTGGAGAAGTTGTTCACAAAGAGAGTCTGCATCATCTTATGCTTCATCCTGGCCAGGGAGAGAAGGAAGGGATGATAGGGTAGTGTCAAGGAATGTTTCAATGATTTCTTTTTCTTGAGCCAAAATATCCTCACCAAGTGAGGTTATGTTGGTAGAAGTCTTTGGATTATTAGATGAATCACCTAGGGCTATGTCAGCCTTGTATGTCTGAGAAATAATATCCATTATGTCGTCATGAAATGTAGGAAGAGAAGGAGGAATGTCTTCATCATTGCCTTCTTCATTATCTTTCGTAGAGATGAAATTAGTGAGATTTCCCAAGATCAAAGGGTAGATACCCATGAGAGTAGTGAAACTTTTAAAATCAGATATGTAACATAGAATTTCGTATGCAGAGCTCTTAGGAATATCAATATCATAGATGTGTGCTATTTTTTGTAGGACCTGGGTATATTTATCAGTGAATTTGTAAAAATTATCAACATCTATGATGTATGTAAACAAAGCTTCCAAAGATGAATAAGAAGATGCATCCATGACCTTGTTTTTATGATGAGACTATTTCACACTAACACACTTGTTTGAGGGAAAAGGGTACTAAAAGAACCATAGAGTCCACAACAAATCAAGTGGGTAGAATGAAATAATGCAACACAACAAGGCAATATGAATGATTTGTAAATTTATTTAAAGAAAAATGTATACAACCCTTAGCATTGAAATACATAATGTGTAATTTAAAACATACAAATTTCCAAACAAGAGTGTGAAATGATGCAAAAAAATTTAAATGATAGATGAATATGTTTTTGAAAATGCAATGCAAGATCTAAAATGAATGATATTAATGATTAATGCAATGAACCAAAACAAAGCTATGCTTGTTTATGACCTAAAATGCTCAATTTTTTTCACTTTTTCCAATGCAAATGTTCTAAAGATGCAAATGTAAATGCAAAAATGTGCAATGCAACAACACTACAGTCCAAAATCAGATTTGAAAGAGTGTTCAAAGGAGTAGTAAAATCTGAAACAAGATTTTAACCAAAAACCCTAGCTTTTGCAAAGACTAGGTTATATGAAAAATGCACAATTTCAAGCAAACCCTAACAAATAGAGTATGAAAATGCAAGGTAAATGATTATGTAATGATGTAATGCTGCAATTTATATCAGATCTAATGTAAATATCAGAGATTTAAATGACTTAGATGAAATGCAATGAAAATAATGTAAACTATGTCGAAATGCAAGCCTAGGATGCTTGATTTTTTCAAAATTTTCAATTTTTTTGTAAGATTTTCAAATGTATGATGATGACAATGAAATGTTTGAATGTAAATCTGATGTACAACACTTAGCAAGGTGCAAATTCAACAAAAACAGGTTCATCAAAATGTAATGTAGTAAAAAGAGGGTTGATTAGATTGATTGATAGTCACATGATTAGGTCCTCCTTTCATTCAATACATTCAAGGACATTTAACCAAGTTGAATCACCACTTATGCAAGAAGATTCAGCTATTAGGTTGGCTGTCACTTGGAATGATAGGGAAATTTGGAATTGGTTGATTAACGTATTGATTTTAGTCTGATTTAGCTTAAAACCCTAATTATGCAAAATTGTAAACAAACAGACAAAAATTGATAAATCCTTCTATAGAAATAGACTAAATACAGATTAGATACATACCAGATTTCAAGTTTTAGAGTATGAAAAAGTTGGGAGTGAAAGAGCAGGTGCCCAAGCCCAAGGTGTTGCTTTTTCGAAGGGCTTCGAAATCTTTTCCGCTAGTAACTGCAACCACTTCAAAGATTCTTGGTGCTGTGAAACTGAGGGTCAAGGGTGCGAGCACCCAAGCCCTTTTTGAACTATTTCCTGCCTTTTTCTCCAAATCTGGATTCCTCACACTCTACAACAGTCCTCTACAAGTCCACTCTTTGAGATCTGATACCTGTCACCTGTAATCACAAGAGAGGGGTTGGGGGTTGTGTTGTTTAGGAGCTTGCCTTGGTCAAGCCCTGGAATGGTATTCAATCCTTCCAACACTGTTTTTAGATAGAGAGTACGTGTCCTTGTAGGACAGGGGCAAAAATAATGATAAAATGATAGATTGAATCACAAATAGATATCACCTAGAGATGAAGCTCTTTCATGCCATGAGAAGATGAAGCCAAATCTGTAATAACAAACATAATAACAACACAAGTCTGCTCTGCAACACAATGAATGCCTTGAATGCTCTAAAATCACAAGTTTGCTAAAATCTCAAAATCATCTTCTAGTTTGCAAATGAAGTCCTAAACATGATTATATATGCATTCCTGCAACAAATTTTGTAATTCAAACTAAAGATGCCGACAACGGAAACATTTTAACGGTCTCCAAAGGACATTCAAATTTGGGACCCTGATAAAATTGGGTAGGGCAAGGGCATGGGCGCCCAAGCCCTAGGACCTATTTTGGGTCTGCATTAAGCTCAAAGTTGTCCCCTGAGTCCCATTTGTCATGGGTTTAGGGGCATTTTGTCTTGGGATTCATTTCTAACATGCATGATGAAAATTAAGGGACCTGGGAGCTAAACTTAGGAGGTAAAAGTCCTAGGGGGACATTTTACGACATAACATTTATAAAAAAATTCCATCCTATAAACTACTTGTCATTTCAACCAAACCATGGGTTTTTGACACCCCTCATGAGAAGTTAACAACCCCAAAATAGAATATAACTCTCAATGTATAAAATTCCACCTTTGAATCCACTAACTTGGGTGTTACACTTATATATAATAATATGGATGAGTCTCTCTCTCTCTCTCTCTCTCTCTCTCTCTCTCTCTCTCTCTCTCTTCACTTCTATTTCCCGTGCCTCTCTCTCTCTCCTCCCTTCTATTTCCCCTACCCCCTCTCCATATATATATGCCTCTTTAACTCTTTACCTCTTGTTGATGATTGAAATTGCATCTAACTACCAACAATGGGAAATCTTATCAATGTAAGACTTGATTCATGAGACAACCTCTGTATGTTAAAGAAGTTGGCTCTTCCTTGAATCTTTGATATGTAGAAGAAAAGGGAGAAAAAATGAATAATAAAACAACTACAGATAAATCTAATCTATGGCGATGCACCAAAACATGATTTCACACTCAAATATTTAAACAACACAATGCATCCATTTATCGATAATAACAATGAATCATAGCCTTCAAAAGAACATAACCACATGATTTTCCATCAATCTTCAAATGTTATCACTTTAATATTGAATCACATAGGCCAAAATGCATCACATACAACAAATAAGAATCATGAAACAAACTAGCACAAAACGTCACCACTATTCATTGTTGATCGAAGAATAAAATATGGAAGGCCAAAGTTTGCACTGGCATATAATATTCAATCCTTTCTGAGAAATGTCCGTTAAGGCTTTTACATAATTCTATTGTTTTCTGGTAATTTTCTACATACATTCTAACCCCTAAAACATACAACAAATACTTATTTAAACCTGTTAGGGTAAAATAGTGATCAATCAAATGAATAACAGATGACCCAAACATCAACAGAATAGAGAAACAAAGAAAATTCAAGTAAACAAAGCAATGAACAAACACAGCAAACCTCTTCCGTTTCGAAACTTCTGTTGTTCGCCTATCATGAATCGTCCTTTCGCAGATGAGATGAGCCCTCAGAGAGTGCAATCTTTTAAAAGCTGTTGGAGGAAGTCGATGGTGAACGGCTATAGTGTGATATGCAATGAAGGTGAGCTCCAATGCAACAATGGTGATCTCAAGCTTGTAGATGACAAGTGGGTGCCAAAGGCGCGCTGGTGATATTTCTGCAGAGTAACGATGTCAAAAGCCTGGATGATTAGAATGGAGGGATGAAGCTTCATTTATAGACTCGGAGGAATAGGAATCAACGGTTGAGAGAAGATATGAAGATCAATGGTTGAGGATGGTTGAGGAATGTGCAACCAATAGAAATGTGCCAAGTGTCCCAGCTCCATCATGAAAGGTGGGATGTGACAAGACTGATTGGAGAGTTAACTCCATTGACTGGTCTGTTAACAGAATTGATTGATCAGTTAGAAGAGTGGATTGTGGAACTGACTGGATTGATTGAGGATTTGACTCAACTGACAGGTTAGTTAACAGATTTGATTGATTGGTTAACTGACCTCTGATTGGAGAGGAAATAGGCCATGTGGGTGAGGGAAAATAAGATAATTAAATATTAAATATATTTAATTACATGTGCAACCTGATGAGGTGGACAAGGTGAGGTGTAAAGGTGAGGTGGAATTTTGAATTTAGAACTTTAGGATAGAGGAATTAGGCTCAATTAAATAATTTATGATTATTTAATTGTGAAGGACTTTGGAAGAATTTTAATTAAATAAATAGAATTTATTTAATTGTGAGATAGTGAATTGATTAAATAAATTTGAAATATTTATTTAATTAATGGAAGAATGGAATAAATATTTAGAATATTTATTTAGGATAATTTGTGTCATTTTTAGGCGTATACAAAACCAATTCCCAAATGGAGATTCTGAAAGGAAACAACAGTCTACTAGAAGTGAAACTAAAATTTAAATGTATCATAAACACCAATAATTGCTTGGACAGTAGTTCAAATAGCTACTTGATCCTGCATGAAGAATGAATCATTATGTTGACTCTAGCTTTGACCAATGGCGCAACAAAAAGCACTGTTAGAAACATTCTTCTTTGGAGATCTGCCCTACATTTTGATTCTGCAAGAAACCTTGATGGGAAGATGAAACCATCATAGAATCCTATGCCTTAGGCTCCCAGGTGCTTGTCTTGTGTTCATTGTTTCTATTGATGCCTCAAGACGTGAATCGGTATGTGCTCCCAAAATTGACTCCAACCACATCAACCAACAAAAATGTAAGATTCAAAATGTATGGTTGTCTCTCTCTCCATGTGTATCCCTCTCTCTCCACCTCTTAGATACCTCCCTCTCAACCCATATTATGTATATAATAATTTATATTACGTTGAATATAATTTATAGTAATAAATATAATTATAATATAGAATTTATATAAAAATAATATATAATTAAATCATTACAAGTTACCACTTGGACAATAAGCATGGAGACCTAATTTTTCTAGCTGGAATTGTTATATGCCTTCTTAAGTACAACATGCTTCATAAGAAATCAAATTTGATTTAATCTTATATCTTTCTGTGAGGCGTACCTTTTTCACTCCCTTATATTGACTACTTTATATTACTATTGGAGACACATTTTTTGACTTATGGGATTGTTGATCCTGAATTTGCAGGACCATTAGACTTTATGCTTTTATCTTTGATTTAGTATGTTTAGCATGATTGTGATGGGACTAGATGTTGATTCGATTACTGACGATGAGTTGACATATGATTTGCATTATGATGTTATTTAGATACTAGTTATGTGAGTATGTGATGGATTTACTATGTGATGTTATCTTGAGATGGATTATTAAAATGCAAATGATGAATTTAATTATGATGTGATTTTATGATATTTATATGATCATGAGATGATGTGAGGGTATGTTTTACTTTGCTTCGGCTATGATATACATGTTGGATTAATATTTTGTTTAAGTGTGCAGGTGTTTCTAACCAAGCCACGGATAATCAGAGATCATCCCACACACTTTGTGATTTCCCGTGTAAAGTCGATCTACTTCCAAGAGGAACCAAGATCAACTATGTGATGCATGATGAATTTTTGTAATGTTATTATGTGATGTTGGTTGGGTTAGGTCTACCCCTTTTATATTTGATTTTTATTTCGTGTTGTAAAGATGTAATGTTCATTTGAATTTTATTTTGAATTTATAATTTTGAGACCCCTTTTTATATGTTTTTACTCAACCTATGGTGCTCAAAATGGGTTAAAAGTGACCCTAGGTTGTACCCCTAGGGTCTAGGGACCATTTGAGTTTGTATAACCTTAGGTAAACTCCCATTTGGTCACTTAAACTTCACTTCGAAGTAAAGTGACGAAAATGGAAGTTTGGAAATGAGAGGAAGAGTGGGTCAAACACTCAACCTCTTCCATTCCTCTTTCCTAGGTTGGGGGAGTCTTCAAGACCCCTAAATTGTGGAGGACTCAACTCCAAGCCTCTCCCACAATTGGTGAGGGTACCTTGGGGTTGTGTGGGCTTTCTTAGGAGGAGTTGATTGGGGCACTTGTAGTACCCACTCCTTTGGCTCCACTTTTCTCTCCCACATGTGAGAGAGAGAGAGCGAGTGGAGGGGGCAAGACTTGGTGGAATGGGTGGATGACATGTGTCACCACCCCATTCCATGAGTCTTGCAAGTGGTTGTGAGGAGGAGTGAGGAAGTGACAAGTGTCACCTCCCCCATTCCTCAAGGCTCATGAGAAGAGCCTATTTTAATCCCTCTTGAAGAGGGGGAGGGGGTTGTTGAATCTTTTTTAATTTTTTAATTTTAATTAATTTGGGGAGAGAGTTGGAGGGGATTTTGGAGGCTCAATTTGGAGAAGGAGTTAGAGGTGGAGTTAAATGAGCTCTTCTCAACTATCTTCCATTTAGGCTATTAAAGGTAGGATTCAAGGCTAATGCATTTCCTTATGTATTTTCTTTTCTTTGTGATGCTATGTGTGTGTGTCTCATTGTGTTTTACATTTGTTGTTGTGGGGAAAATTGTATGGGTGTTGTGAGAGCCTCTCCATTTGGAGAAAATGCTCAACATGTGTGGGGTGGGGGAGGAGTGATCCTCCTCGAGGTCACATCCTATTTTTTTGTGATATTTAGCCTTGAGGGCAAGATGAGAAATTGTGTATATTGGAATGGCTTGAGAGCCTTGGGAAGGTTATATGAAATTTGTTTTTATGTAATGGCATTGAGGCCATGAGAAAGTTGGTTTTTGGGAGTTATTGGAGTGACACTCTTGAGTTGAGTGATGTCCACTCCCCTACCCCATTAAACTCATTTTGGTGAGTTTTGTTTTGTGTAAGCCATGGGAGTTTCTTGCTTTTGTGTTGGTGTGCCTTGTTGTGAAGTGGTGTGTGTTCCTTTGTGTGAGGATGACCTCCAATCTCGGGGGTGACTCATGAGTGAGTCTATGGTAGGGAGGAGAGCAATTCTAGTGGCTTCTTTCCCTTCTATGTGTTTATTGTAGGTTTTTGGAGTTATGAAGTGTGGAGGAAAATGAGACTTTCCTTCTTGTGTTGTCATTTTGGGCTCTTGTGAGAGTGTGGACAAGTTTGGCCTTGTGTAATTGTTCAAGTCAATAGAGAGAAGAAAATTCCTCTCTTGTAATGTAAAGTCATATGTTTAAATTTTGAGTTGTATCTCAATTTATATTGCAATTAGAAATAAAAGTAAATTTGTTGATTTTTTTTTGTAGCTATGTGAATGAAAAGAATGTAGGTTGCAAGATAAAATGTATGTGCAAATTTAGTGGTAGATTTATATGCTTCACTTCAAGAAAATACAAAAAAATGAGTTGCCATTTTGTTTAATTAGAAAGAGTTGTGAAAAATGTATTCTTTTTTAAAAGGAAAAATAGTTATTGCTGTTCTTTTTCAAAGAAAATATATATATAAATTTTGTAGTTTAAATGCGTTTGCCTTCTTTCAAAAAAAAAATCCCTATTAGTTTACCATCATCTTTTAAAGAAAAAAAATTATATATATGTTGAGATGGGAAGATTTGCATTGAAGAAAATGCTTAGTAAAAAAAAATACATCTATATATATATATATATATATATATATATTAAATAAATTATTTATATTTTATCAAACTGAAGAAAAAAAAAATTATATCAGAGAAAAGTCTGTGTTCCTACTGAACACCTATATATATATATATAATATAATTAAACTTATATCAAAAATGTATCGAAAGTTGGAAGTAAAGAAAAGTTCTCTAAAACAAAAAGATACAGAATTGACATTGAGGGAGATCAACATTTTTTTTGTTAAGTATTTTCTTACTATTGAAAATTGTAGTGAGGGTTGGGCGACGGCCTGGCCGCCGCCCTCCCCCCATAGTTGCCCTTGTCATTTGATATGGGTGGGGGACGGATCCCCCACCCACTCCCCACCAAACGGTGGGGGGTGGGTTGGAGGTCCCCCCCCCCCAAACAACCACACTCTCTTCTGTGTTAAACCCCCATGCCCCCCCCATCCGTCATGCAATGTACGCTGCACTCAAACACCGGTGGCGACCCTCCTTCCCCCGCCATTCCTCTGTTGGGCTTTACAGTCCTAGGTTAAACCTGTAGATTTTTATCAATTTTTGTTAAACAATATATATATATAGTTTCTGTATCCCCTTTATTCTCAAAATAATAATAATAATAATAAATATAATGTATATACTTAATGAATATATACTTCACTTCGTGTGGCGGCCATGAATGACCATTTTCCAAAACCTGCAACCAAACCAAACAATAGAAGAGAGGAAAATGAGAGGAGAGAAAAACAAAGAGAAAAGAAAATGAATCTTTGAGGATAGGGTTAGGGTTTTCTAGTTTCCCATAAGAAAATTATTATTCTATTGGGAGGCTTTTAGGGCAAGATTATTCTTTTTTAAAAAAAACTAATTTTATTATTCTTGTTTTCCCTCCCCTCTCTTTTTTGGTTTTGATTTATGGGTTTTTACTTTAATTATTTATCTTGTGATGAATATTAAGTAAGGGAATTAAGATATATGTTGGGGAATGGGATTTATTTTAGTATATGATTTTGTGAGACCTTTTTATTTAAGCTAGAGAATATTAAATGTTTCTTAAATTAATTAATTGTGGGAATTAAATTATTCTTTTGTTCCATCAAATTTCTCTATTGGAGTGTAATTAATTTTATATCTAAGGAATTAATTAATTTATTCCTTGAGAACTTTAATCAATGAGGTTAATTTTAATTAGATTAGTTGTTTTAATTTATTTAATCTAGTGCGAATCAATTAGTTAAATAAATTAGTTGTTTTATCAGACTTAGCAAACCTAGTAACCATTTGACCAAAAATTATTTATTTAGAATAAACCCTATTCACGCCCATGAGGCGTTATGCTGCCAGATTTTTCTAGAATCTAGGTATTATTTAACTTAGCAAACTTATACCTTGTGTAGAGTTAAATTTACTGCTCCCGCAGATTGTTGATTTTATTAAACTGTTATTTAATTCATTTTTGTATTTAAGTTAGTCCTTTGATTTCAATTGGTGTCGAAATCCTTTCATTCACGTAGGTAAACTTAGGGTTTTGATCTTTCGATCCTAACCCTAGTGGCGATGCTTATCGCGTCGCATTGACCCCCCTTTAGTCAAATTTCATCATTTAGGGGAATGCGCATGTGGTTGCATAACCCTGCATTTGATTGACATGTTTATGCTTTATGTGTATTGCCACCAAGCATGCTGAGGCGTGTGAGGGGGTTTCTAGGGATGCGTGGAAATTTTTTGATATTTCGTGTCATGACCATATGACAAATGTGGACATGACACGTGTGTTGCGTGTCGTGACCGCATGGGAAATGTGGGCATGACACTTTCCAATGTGGAAAGTGTCTTAAGGTTTCCTTTATATGTGCATGGCTTAGAAATTGTGTTGATGGAGACATTCATAGTAAAATGTATTGATTTTGAAGGCTTATAAATCAAACAAATTCACTGTTGTAGTCACGATGAATTATTGTCTCTTATTTTTGTCACAAATTTCCCTTCACAATCGTTGCTTCACGTACCTATAATACCTCTCACTCCTTTTTTCCTTGGGAGTCCCAAATGCCACCTCATGATAAGAAACTATCAGTTTTTCCACATAACTAGCAAGTGTTGACTCCTTTGGCATCATGATGTCTATCCTTTTGCATGGCCTCTTTTAGCAAGTTGTCTAAAACCATGTCTTCCAAATCACTTTCATCTCTTTTCCTTTCTATCTCTTTATTTCCCCATGCAAATGACATGCTTCCTTGAGCATAGCTCCCCACTGACACATGCCATATTTGGATTGTTAGCATGAAATGATTGATCAAAAGTTACTCTCTCTCTCTCTCTCTCTCTCTCTCTCTCTCTCTATATATATATATATATATATATATATATATATATATATATATATATATATATATATATATATATATATATATATATATATCTTTCCCTCTTTCTCTATCTTCCTCTTTCTCTCTTTCTTCCCTCTCTCCCCTTCCATCCCTCCCTCTTTACATATCTCTCTACCTCTCCCTCTTTATCTCTCTAGGTATATATATATATCTTTCTCTATTTGTTCTCTATCTTTTCCACTTCTCCCTCTCTCCCCCCTCTATTTCCCCCTCTCTCCCTCTCCTATCTAGATCGCCTGCACAATTTATCCTTTTTCAATTGATTTTACCTTTTCTAAGCTCTCTCTCTCTCTCTCTCTCTCTCTCATACCATGGAAAGTTAGTTAAGTTGTCAAATTTCTTATAAGTTAATTTAAATAGTATTTTATTAAAAAAATATATAATATTATATAGAATATAATATTTAGTTATAAATATAGATATAATATAAATTTTATATATAAAATTAATATATAATCAAATAACAAATATATATAAATATTTAATATTTAATATAAATATACATTTTAAATTCGTAATGTCTCCAACTGCTCGCGCATCTTCACATGCTACTCTTAGGGGTTTTGGAAAATGTGGTTAGCAATTAGCTTCGTCTTGTAAAGGTTGGATTGTGGATGGTTTAGGGCGCACTCAGGCCTCCTCCCCTGAGCACTCTTCCTCTCCCTATGACGTCGCTCTAGATTTTGGCTCCAGCTTGCTGACTTTGGCATCACATTCTGTGCGGGTCGGCTCTTCTTTGCCTAGTGATGCTGCCACTGAGGGTACTATTGCGGGTGCTCGTCCCTGTGCTCTCCCTCTTAATCCTTCCTTGGGCCAACCTTCATCCCTATGATGCAAGGCTAAATCTTCATACAAGGCAGCTCTTGGTCGGGATGCCCTAGGGCATTTGGGGGATTGCAAATTCGTTGGCCCTTTTGGGCCGCCCAGGGACTCTTTCTCTAGTCATTCTTCTCCTAGCACGAGGACTATTCAAAACCATCCCTCCTTTGTTCACCATTCAAAGGCCGTCCCCAAGATAAGTTTGGATAATATTGCATGCGATAAGGAGGACTTCCTGCAGGGCCATGCACTCATGTGCAGATTCATGAGGATCTGGCCAAAGTTATGTGACCTGCATTCCTAGATAAGCGTAAATTGGAAGGAATATATGGACGCGGAGATTAGTATCTACCCTTGTGCAAAAGGGTTTTTCATCTTGGAATTTGAGTCTATGGAAGATAAGGAGCTAGTTCTCAAGACTGGTCTGTGGTTCTTTCAAGGATATTTTTTATGCATGAAGCCATGGTTCCCCTCCTTCGACCCGCGTACAGAGACATTTTCTTCTACATTTTTTTGGGTCCATCTTCCTTATCTCCCTCTGCAATTTTAGGAAATTGATTATCTAAAAGCTATTGCCAACAGTCTTGGAAAATACCACAGCATCTCAAAGGAAACAATCAACTATGAAAACTTTACTTATGCTTGTCTGTGTGTCAAAATTGATTTATTAAAAGGTCTCCCTTCTGAGATACTTTTAAAGGTAGGAAACAGGCATTGGTACCAACCTGTTGACTGATGGGACCCTATAAAATTTCCTCCCATGGTTCTGGTTTTTTGTCCAAATTTGTGTCATCATGCTAAAAGTGTATCTGGCCTAGGGTTTTACATGTTAAAAACATTTTGAACAATGCCCCTTAAACCCTAAACCCTAGTTTCATTCAAATGCATGCGGTGAAGATTACTTTTTTTATAATTTTAGGTTGACCATTGATTAATTGTGATGGGTTCCTAAAGTTGCTAAGCTCATGTCTTGGAGCACATTGTTGACCACCCCCTACCTTTTATTTACCGCATGCGGCCTGTATCTAACGATTTATCAATATGCCAAAGTTTTAAATTTTTGACCCCATAGCACAGTCCCATGGTCTCCCCTTTCCTAGTAGGCAAAAGTTGTTTTTAAAAGTGTATACTGAGGGCTGGGCCCTTTTATCTTTTGATGGCAGGTGGCACATTCTGACTTGTTCCTGCCATTCTGCTGAGAATAAAATATTGAAGAAAAGAACATCAGTGGAATAGCGGAAAGTTGCCACCTGGCCAGTCTCATTCATCAGTTATTAACAAAGCGGTGGGTCCCTGATTGATACATGGCAACTTCTCATGGTTTCCACCATTCCGCATAAATTCTCCAGGGGTCCCACCAACCAGTTGCGGAAGAGCGGAAGGGTGCCACATGTCCATTCTATGGGATGGCTGATTGTTATTTGCCGATCCATATTATGTGGCGGGTTCTTTATGGGCCAAGGGGTGTTTTGGGGATCTGCTCCATCTTATGTGGCAAATTGAATGGTTTCTACCATTTCGTGGGAGTCTATCTCCCTCTAGATCTTCTCATTGTGAAAATGTGAAATACTGCCTTGCTAGCGCTATTTGAATGTTCTTCTCAGGGTCGTGGCTTTGGTGGCAGCCCAGGTGGCGTGCTATTATTAGCTTGCGCTCGTCTAACATTGATGACATGGTTTCTTTCCCTATTAACTGCATTGACACTATTGATTTAGGCCAGCTACCACAATGATCAATGGCTTATATTCAAAATTCTGAAGATAGATATGGTGGTGCGTGATATACTGGTATAGAATTGATTTCTTAGGCATGTGATGGGTCTCCATCACCATCACTGTGGGGGAATTTACTAACTGAAAGATTGGCATGATGCAAAATCAACCCTTGGGGATCTATGCTTCTACCAGAAATGACCTCTCATCTGCTTCATGACAAATTGTGACAAGATGATTATGGTAAAATGTTGAAACCAAGAAAACTGATCTAGCAGCTTCAATGCAAGAAATGATGTTTTCAATTATGTGAAGTGATGAAATATATCTATCTCTCCATTTCTAGCAATCATCAAAGGATTTCCATTTATGGCTAGTATGCCATGGAAATGACTAGAATTAATTGATCAAGGACATATCAAAATGTGCAAAATCTATCAAATTTTCTATAAATAGGCACTCCTGATGATGCTTCATATACCATTTGTTTGTGTAGACAGTATGGATATCCCATAGTTTTGTGTGCTCTTTTTGTTCCCCTGTTCTGTAGGATTCTCTTCTTTGTTTTCATGGTTAACAATCTATCCTTATAGAATCAAGAGATTAGAGGATTTTCTACTATAGAATGGGGGGAATTGGAAAGATGTCAGGGCAGTAGCAGCATCCATTGAGCTTATGTGATCTTTTCTCCTTCTTGTCTTTTCATTCGGATGTGGGCTCTAAGTTTTAGTCTCCCTGTTACAATAGTTTCTACTTCCTGTGATTTGGTAGATTAAAGTCTTAGGCAGAGAGGCATCATTGCTTCCCCTACCCCTCCCTTACATCTAATTTTCCTAATAGAGCAATAAATCTAGGTGTAAGAGTTTTTCCCTCCAGATGAAGCATGTGGAGGTAGAAGAAATTTTTGTTGTTGTTGCTACTGCACTCTTGGCTGGATAAATGGTGTAGCCATGTCTAGCCTTGTGTGATTTCCTCTAGTTTCTGTCTGGTTGAGGAGGTTGGAGACCTCCTAGTCAAAAGTGAGGAGTCACACCCCTGCGAAGGACACTGGGCATAAAGAGAAGAAATCAAGTTAATGGGATTTTCTTCTGATATTGGTCCTTGCAAGTATTCTCACTCTTGGGTGCGTGGCTGAAATAGGCAGAGCAGTGAATGCTCTTATTGAACAATTAGATGGCACTTGAAGGGCATCTGATCTCTAACGACGTCTGACAAGCTATCACCATCAACAATAGCCTAGCCTAGTTTCCCGCCAAAGTGGGGAAGCATATAGATCAAAAACAAATATCTCAACATGATGGAGATATTTTGTTATAAAGGCATCTCTTGTTAGTTAAGAGATGGTTACATTTGCATCCTATTGCAACTTCATTTGTTAGCTAAAAATGTGACATCTTTGTCTTTTAGCCTGAAGCTTATCTGTTCCTTGTTCTATAAAAGGGAATTCATGACTTGTTATTTCATTGGTTCAAGGTCATACTTTCTAGACTTGGTCTAGAGTATGGGATCAATCTGATCTTGGAGGAGTTTTGTATAATTAGTACTTAGAAATAGAATTAGTTTTCCCAAATTTTTGGCATTATTCTGAGTTCATTCTTTGATATAGTTGCAGAACTACTTGTAATTCAACATTAGTTTATTATACAACATGTTGTTTAGTCTTAGATTTCACTGTCTCCTACTCATGATGTACACATTATTACATTTATAAATACAATTTGGTTAAGGATCAATTTATTCATCATCACAGTCTTTCTTGTGTATGTATCTTTTTCTCATGGCGTTTACTCAAGTAGTAAAATAATTGTTGTGAGAGGGTATTAAATGTAGTATTTTCTTACAAGGATAACTAAGAAAAGTTAAATCTTGAAACTGGTGAAACATTATAATGTAATGCATTATTTTATCTTCACCATAAATAGCATGCACACAGATTACAGTAGGGTTTTCATTTATATCCATTTTTTACTCTATGACCCATGGATTAGGCATTGATCCTACAGAAGTATTATTTTATGCAATCCCCTGATCATCCTTATTTGAATATCAAACAAACTTTTATTTCAGTTGTAGGTTATAGGCATTAGTTCATCCGCATGTTCTTCTGCAAAGAATTATGTTAAATCTTGAGAATCTAGCCCATTATTTCACTATATTAGTAATTTTGTAAGCACTCTAGAAAGAACATATATGTTTAGTACAGTATTTTGAGAAGATAGCAAGAAATCCATAATCAAAACACTGTTAGGAACACCCTCCTTGGTCTTGCAGAACCTAAAGTGCAAAGGAAAAGGATTGAAAACCCCTTTCCTGTTTGTTGGCCAATCCCTCAAGGCAAGTCCATTATTAAGACTAGTTATTTTATAGATTTGTTTTTTCTTGAGATCAGGTTGGGAATTTAAAACAACCAACATTGACTACAAAAAAATTGCATTGAGGTGTAGAAAATCCTTTGATATAGGCCATGTCACCGCACATTGCAGAAAGAAACTTTCTGATGTTTCTCTTAATAGCTGGCTAACTCAGTGGGATGGGGTGGATTCCCATAATTATGTTATTTCTCATTCTAAGCAAGATTCTTCAACCTCTTCTTCACCACGACAGGGAAAAGATACAACTTCTGGCACCCCCTCAGGAGGATACACATGCCCGATCTCATGAGATCATGAATTATAAGAGTCCTAATGATGCATCCATTAAGGCTTCCTCCTCCTCTTTGGAGGAATCTAACTCGAAACCTAAGAACAAGGAGATATCATCTTAATGGTGGAACTACTAATGAGGAAAATAGTAAACGAATACATCTTTCCCTTGAGTCATAAAAAGAGTGGACAGAGGTGAAAAGGAAAAAATCACCACTATCAAGAATTAGGCATTTGATGACTTTAAGGTACTCAAAAAAAGGAGAAAATTTGGATATGTAATTTGTTGGCACACCCAATTTAGGGTTGATGCTTGGCTTGGTTTTTAGATCTTTGATTTTATTAAACGGGAGCTGCCCCCTTCTAGCAGTGCTTACCACAAATATATATATATATATATATATGCATTTTATAATATAATATAATATTATTTTAAAAAAAATATTAAATAATTAACATTATATAAATTATACTATATAATAATAAATATAATTATATTGGATATTATAGAGAAAATAAATAAAATATTAAATATATATTATGTTTAATCTAAATATACAAATTTGTAATATAATATTATACTTAAAAATATATAAATATAATGTATTTTACATGATATATAATTTTATTTTATAATATTATATTAGAAGTTGTTACTTTTCATATTAAGCTTATTAATTTGTATGCCAAGTGCACAAGTTTGATGGATGCCTGTAAAGTGTTTGACCACATGAAATAATGAGATGACCTCTCATGGAATATGATTATTGCAACGTAGTTATCTAAATTACTCTGTTCTCCCAACCAAATCAAAATTTGATGAGATAGCCTCCCTTAGCTTAAGTCAACATCAAAACTTTGTCTATCTTTAGATAAATAAATCCTTCAAGCTGGTATACCCATCACCTTTTGGAGTCTACCTCATCAATCATGGCCATCAATTCTTCCTCACTCAAATATTCTTCCACAAGTGAAGTAAGCATAACCTTCAACTCAATGGAAAAGATCTTGTAGTCGCCATTGGCATGAAAATGTCGAAAAACATCCATCAGCTCCCCATGGACACAAGTCATCTTTAGATTGTTAGCACAAAATGGTTGATCAAAACTCTCTCTCTCTCTCTCTCTCTCTCTCTCTCTCTCTCTCTCTCTCTCTCTCTCTCTATATATATATATATATATATATATATATATATATCCCTCTCCCTCTCTATCTATTTATCTCTCTTCCACTATCTTTCTCACCCCCTCTTTATCTCTCTTTCTTTTGTTCTCCATGTCCCTCTCTCTCTCCCTCTAAATTTGTAGTTTAGAAAAAATTAGGAGCACTCTGTGTGCTCCCTCTATTTGAACCTCTTAATCTACACCATTTAAAAAAAAAATAGTAGCTTAGAAATTAGATTTTGAGCACTACGAATCTTATTCTTGTCACATCTTCAAATTATGAGCATGGCTATCTTCAATTTCTCATCCAAGATCAGTTTTTACTAATTTCAGGAAAAAGGTGGCAACTTTTGACCCCTTTTGGTCCCCCATTTTCATGCACATACTCAGTTAGTTTTGATGGATCTAAGTTAATATATAAAAACTATGCATGTAGACAACTAGATTGCTAGAGGAATCATTTCCTCCAAATCATTTATTAGGCAGAATATGTAGATAGGCATGTATGAAATTGTAGGATCAAGCTAGTAGATGAGCACAAAATGCTAAAATGCATTCACATTTCCTACAAGTTAATTGATCATGATAAGTCAAATCTTTAGTATAGAAAGACAAAGTTGATTCTATATTAGAAAGCCAAAAGATATTTACAAGAGGGCATAGCCCATATTTATACAACTATACGAATCCTTAGGAAAGCACAACAAAAGGAGCCAAGGAACATTTCAAAAGAATGAAGAAGAGGGGGAGGATATAGATGTCGAATGGGGTGAGAGATCTACTAAATTATCTTCAACTAGCACCAAATCAAAGGATGAGAGATGGAACATGTAAGAAGTTAAGAATTTTGATTTTGAGAAATTAGAGCCATGATGACCTCCTATGCATGTAAATGCCACCTATCACCTGTGAGAGGAAAGAGCCCATATGATCTAGAGGAAAATGAATCCTAACAAATCATGATGAATATTAGGAGGAAACAAGAAATGATTATCCAATCAGAGGAGTTGGATGCATGCTAGATGTGAGATTCAATGTGTCACATCAAATCAACATTGATCTAACTAGAGCGTTTAAATACATTTGGTAGGAGTAGTAAAGATATTGAGGAGAAGATATGGCTCCCACATAGAGATCCTAATAGAGTGAGACCAATTGCATTTAAAAATGTAGAAGGCTAATAAGCTTCAAACTATAGATACAACCTTTAAATTGAAATGGTTAGCACAATCATAAAGTCACCAATGTGTTGGGGGCCTTGAAAGATCCTAAAATCGGGTCCATTGTAGGGTAAGGCCCAATGGAATATGGAAGGGATGGTGTGAGAGAATTGAGACCATCAAATATCCTTGGAAGATCAACAATTAGGGCATCTAATAGGATGCCAAACCATGGAGTGGCTAGTGAGAAGCTCCAAAAAGGAAAGGAGTCAAATGAAGAGGTGGAACCTGCAATGAAATCAACACTATGGGAAGAAAATCACCTACACCATTATATGGATGAAGTATATCCCATGAGAAATTTTACCTACTAAGTCACCATAAGAGCAAAATAATTGTGAATCCAATCATGAACTAGGAGTAGAGCCCACACATAATAAGGGATTCATGGGGAAGGGAAGCCTCTAAAACTAATGATTATGACACCAAATGTTCCTATGGAGAGACTAAAGACTTAGCATAGAGATATAAAAAATTAAGGAAAAAGACTCATCAATATCATGACACTTGCAACTCATACTCAGGATATGTAGATTGTTGATGTATAAAATTGCACAGGTTCCAACACCAACATGGGAAGTTTCAAGAATGTGGAACTTGCTACTTGAAACAACCTCTAGATTTTAAAGAAGCTAGCTCTTCTCTATCTTAAATGGGTTTTGAGGAAAAGGTTAGAAATTAACAGGATTACAGATACAATTTAGCAAAAACTATCTATGGTGATGCGCCTAAGTAAGAGTGTTTCCTTCAAATTAAGCACAGTGAAACTATCCTCAAGATTTAGTTACATTAAAGAGCAGATGCTGCATGATTAACATAAATAGATGAAATGGATAAAATCAAAGGCTCACAATCAGACACTTTGCAATGACACAGATAATATCAACCAAGGCACATAACAGAGTTCTTCTCATTAATTTTCCAGCAATATAAGAGGCACAGATACATGCACAGGTACATTAATTTTCTAATCAAGAATAACAAAATAAAGGCAAATGAAATCAACTGGTCACAGCAAAAGTCTCCAACTTCTTTCTTAAATCTCTGACAGAAAAATATCTCTATCTCTGTATGTCTAAAACTGTCTCCAAAATCTATGAATGAATGTTTCATATTTATAACCAAAGATCTGACTCTAGACTGTCTACAACAATTGAATCCTAACGGCCCAACGAAACTGAAGATAACTGGAAGTCTCTAGCAGTTACGATCCTTCAAAATCTACAACAGCTTTCTTATTCCAGAGAGCTCATTGGTTGGGACAAAATATGTGGCGACACCTCCTTCCATTAAGGGACAGACACATGGTAAGGCCCATGTATTTGAAACTTAAAATTTGTGACAGATGGCAGCATCCGCGCGTACAACGAGAAACCCCTTCGTCTCTCAGGAAAGAACAAGAAATTGACACTTGTCACATTCCGCAACATGCTGAACTATCTACGTTTCTTTATCCACAACACCTTCAAAACTGTGTCTTTATATTCGGGTGGACTCGGCTAGTGACAACTATCGCAACCTGCAGCATTAGAAACATGAGACACATTAATAACGGAACCCACAATCTTAGCGCTCGCTAACTTGCAAAAGGAGAAAATAGGGAGAGGTGGCATCTTCTGTGCACACAATAGCTGACAGGTGGTGGCACCCACATCACTTCTTGAAACATTAGAAACCTTTTTGAAACTCCTGCAGAAGGTGACACTTGTCGACTTCCGCATCACTTTAGAAACATTTAAGATCTCGCTGAAAAGGGACATAACTGAAATAACTTTATCTCCGCGCATCCACCATGTGGCATTCTCCACGCTCTTGAAACTTTAACAAACTATGGCCCACCATCTTCCTTACAAGAAATAATATGATACACGTGGGAAGCTCCGCAACAAAGCAATAAGACACATGACAGCCTCCGTACTCGCATTGAGACTTTAGGGATTGTCTCCGCTAATGACACATGGTGACCTCCACAGTAAGCTGAAACTTGAAAATATTGAAACTACTGCTATGTGGCACGCTCTGCACCAAAGTTATAGTTAGAAACAAAAATGCGGCTAGAATTGGGGCTCGACACTTGGCAGCTTCCGCATTAAGCATAAGAAACCTGCGCAGCAAGATTTGAAACATGCACAGAGATAAAAAGACACTCGCGGACTTCACTGCGACTGATACAAAATGTAGAGTTTCACACTCTACAGTTCTTGGCAACCAATAGGACCTCTAAGCCTGCTTGGAGAGAACTCAAAGCTGGCAAAAATACATGTATTAAAAATACAACACAGAGTCACAAATTCTGCAATGTTGTCTGATAAACAGACCATTCTAAATTAGAGAGTTCCTGTCTACTCTGTAAATCTTGAAAAGCAAAATCAAGATTAATTATATCTTTGTGAGAAAATGTCTACAAAATCTAGACCACAGCCTTCAATTGAAACTCCAGCTAGGCCATAGGTATCAACACAGCTTCCACTTCTTTAACTAATGAAGAATCACTCAAACCCTGAAAAACTATTTCATCATTTTGCTGGTTAAGAGTAGGGCTTTGATGTCATCAAACATTAGCACTGTGTTATTGTTTGGGAATGGTGAAGGAAGACTCAGTTGCACCAAATCCTCTATATGTTTCTTCATGTCCTTCACTCCTTTCATTGTATTTAGGAGTTCTTGGCAATTGGTAGTTGCAGAGTTACAACTAAGAACCTCATTGATCTTTTTAGCAGTGACAATTCTATCATTGATTCCTGCTGCTGACAGAGTCTCATCTGTTGTATCATATAGTTTCTTTAACAAAAGTTGAGAGTCTGAAACTCTCAAAGAAACAGTTGACAAGGTGGCTTGCACCGAAGTTTCAACATTCTCACACAGCTGCTGTGTATTTAACAAAAATGTTAAAGATGGTCTTAGCTGAATAATCTCCTTAGAGATTCTT
Organism: Cunninghamia lanceolata; assembly: GCA_027924645.1. Lineage (NCBI taxonomy): Eukaryota > Viridiplantae > Streptophyta > Pinopsida > Cupressales > Cupressaceae > Cunninghamia > Cunninghamia lanceolata. Next base: position 8,929,177 of record BSBN01001201.1, read on the forward strand.
TTCCATAATAATACATAAAGCTCTTTCACCAAATTCAAAACTCCAGCATTTTGTGGCCTATTAGCTAACTCAATTGTTAGCTGTTTTGTTTTTTGTTGCTCTGCCAGGAGTTGTGCCTCAATTGCACCATTAGTATTCTGCTCACTCAAGAACTTTTGTTGAAGTTGTGTGACTTGCTGCAACTTCTCTTGATATTTCTTCTCCAGAGTAGCTTTCTCTTGTCTCAGAACAGTCATTGCAGTTTTTTCTTGCGCTAGCTCAATCTTAAGAGAAGCATTCTAGGCCTGTGTAGACTGATGTATCTAACAAGAAATAGTGTTTTGCAACTATTTGTTTAGATTCTCAATTTCATTATTCTTTGATTGAATCTCTGCAGCCAAGTTGTTGTTATTCACCTTCTCTTGAGCTAAATCATTCGCTACTTTCTGTAACTTCTTGGAGACTTTCAAGTAGTCGGTTGCAAATGCAGTTGTGGTCTCATTTAGTAGCTCGACCCTATTTTGTGGCTTGAAAAGAGACATATCCATAGCTACAACATTCATTGAATAGTCTTGGGGCTACATCTGCTCATTAGGTTTCACCACATTTGGAGACAAATGTGTGACTATTAGTTGTTGTTGAATGAGGTCAAAAAGTGACCTCATGTGTGGCACAACAGGGCTCTTCTTTTCCTTCTTCCTCTTCTCATCCATTCTAGCTTCTCTAGCCCTTTTTGCTATGTCTGCTTGGGCTTGGAATGTAAGAGGTGAAGCAATGTATCCTCCAGCAAAGGGATGACCTTGAGGTAGGCCATAGGGAATAGCCAATAATTGTTGGCTAGGAGAAACTTGAGAAGGGGCTCTTTTTGGTACAGATGGGGAAAAGAGTGGTAATGAAATGGCCTGTGAAGACATGGCCTGTGAACTGGCAATTACGGCAAGGGCTGATGAAAGCACAACAGAAGTGGCAAGGTTTACAAATGTCTGGCTAATTGGGCTTGCCACTCCTAAAGTAGAAGAAAGAGATAGAGGGGAAAAGGGAGAAGAAACACTTACTTGAGCAATAGAAGATGTGACTGGCAGTTGTTGTCGTTGTAGCTCAATTTCTTCCTTTGACTCCTCCTGCAGGTGCAGTTTCCTGTGTTTCCTAGGCCTCTCTCCTGTTTCTTCTATTTCTTTTTCTTCCACATTTACCACCACTGGTGGTTTTAAAGGAACAAATCTGGGACCTCCAGATGCTGAAGCTGCTTGAGTTTCTATAGTTGGTGATGACACTACACCTTTTTGTTTCTCTAAGGTGCTGAGGGATTGGGGTCATGAGGATGCAGGAGCAGTAGAAGAGGCATGTCCTGTCTCTTGTATAGTGTGGGCTAACTCAATCTCTTCCTCTGATTCTTCCCCCTTCCTTTGAATTTTACTTGTGTCAGGGCTAGAAACTGGGGAGGGATGCCACTCATCCTAGATTGACTCCCATTTCTTATACGTGTCAATATTCCTGAAAGAATGTGTTAATTCTAAAATTTCTTGCCTATACTTCCAATAGGCTTCAATCTTCTCTGGCTTCCAATCTTGGGCCTTTAATGACTTCTTCAGACTAGTAGACATTCTTATCTTCTGGGTTCATAAACCTTTTCCTTAACATAAAAATCCTCCCATGGCCTAGGCCCTTCATAAGGAAAATCAGCTAGTTCCACATATAGGTCTGGGTTCTCCTCTTTTGGATTTCTCCTATCTTCCCAGAATGGCCGACCCTCAAGTACCATTTCAGCACGGACCTTGTTGTTCCTAATCCAGGAGTCCAGAAAATTGTCTGGGTCATACTTCCATTTATCTTCAATGATGAAGAATCCAAGGGCAGCTAGCTTTCTAAGAAAAAGGTGCTCTCCATCTCTAACCTCTAGTGCCATATTTTTTCTGACCCATGGGATGTCATACATCTTTTTCTTTTTCTTGGTGCCAAACTCATTATCAACCACAGACACCTACCTAGTCACTTCTAAGAACATGACCCTAGGGGTCAATATTTTAGGTAGCAGCATAGGCTTCTCATTAAAACCATGGACTCTGATGATGGTATTGTGTGCCCCAAAGAAATAATCACAAGGAATTAGGCAATTGGTCATAAATCCCCTTATACCCTGTGTCAATCTATGCTCTACAGGCTCAGGGCTTAATTGGCAAAAGGCAAGGGCTACAAAAAGTTCCCAAAACTCATAAGGGTTGGATGCCTCAGATAACACATGTGTCCATGCAGACATAGGGATAGTTTTGTTTTGGCCAAAATCTGGGTCATACATGTTTAAATGCATATATGGTGCAAAAAGACTATGGTTCTGATACAACATTAGATGGAAAAGAAAAGTAGAATACCTGAAAACTCCCTTGGACTTGAAATTCATGAGCTGATCAATCATGGTGTTAACAATTTGCTCTGAGAAATCCAACCAGTATTCTTGTGATTTGTCTACAGTCTTTAGCCTGAAAATGATAGCTATTTGCCAGTCATAGACTGTGTTGTCCTCTTTCATCCCAAAAATGAAGCCTATCATTGACAGTGCCTCTTGAGTACTTTGGCTAAATTGTCCCCTCCTTGTAGGTAGTGTGGGCATCTGGGTGTTAGCATCTCCTAACTGCATCTCTGAATTGAAGAACCTGATTTTGTTGTTTAAATTTGCCCACGTCTTTTGTATTTTAGCAATAGTGGGAAATGTGGCCGTTCTATCATTTTGCAGGGCCAGCATGTTCCTTATGGACTTAGGCGTAATATGCACTATAAAAGGGCCTTGTTGTATGGTATTTGACGATGCATGAAACAACTCTATGCATAATTCAATTAACTCAGGACATAGGTGCACACTTGGAACCAGGAATTGTGCCAACTGCAAGGTCCATATTCTCATACCAAAAGTTTCTAATTGCCCATTTTTTGCCTTTTGAATACACCTCTGATGTGCCCCTTCCCGGAGAGTCCTAGTAGTCTTTTGAAGGGTTGTGTCAAAAATGTCATCTACGTAATCCTTCACCTTTGCTAGGTCAAAAGAAAACCCTACATCAGGGACCCTAGTTCTTGGATAGGCTCTCTTTGGTTGCACGGGCGCTGAAGCGTATGATTTGTTGCTCAACAGCCTATTAATTGACTCATATATTCCCAGTCCCTCCTATGATGATTGTGTCTCAGACATAGCTATATCTGCGGGGAGAATGCGGGAAGCTTTGACATAGGAAAGACTGAAACTACGTAATAAGGGTGACACATAGCCAGAAAGTGCTTGCTAGGGACAGAAATTGGAGGCAATAGTGATTCAAAGTAGAGAGATAGAAACAAATGAGAACTACATTTAGGATTTAACACTAATTTATTGGGGCTTTACTGACACATCTTATCTTATAAATGGCATTAATGCCAAGAAATAGTTAGTGTATCTTTTTGAAATCTGCATGAAAAGGAGTGTCAGATACGTTATGGGAGTGGATGTCCTTTTAAAAAAATGTGTACTTCCGGGAGATTTAGAAATTGCAGAACAACCTTAATAAATGCGAGACCAAAAGAGAAGGGGCTTTGCACTGAAGACATGTGTTCACTGAACACTTATTGAAAAGGAAAGTGGGAAAACATGAAAGCAAGAAAAGGAAAGAAACTAACTATGATACATAAGAGCCCCTGCTTAATTGAAATGTTTCAGATAGATCCCATTTACAGGAATCTCTTCAGGTTCCCCATCCATGGTCTCAAGCTCAAATGAATTATGTTGCTTGCAGGAACAAATTTTGTAAGGACCCACCCATAGTGATTCAAATTTGTTGTGTCGACCTGGCTTGGCAGCTCTCTCATCCCATTTCAATACTAGTGAGCCAACCTCAAAAAAGGGATTTGAAGTCTTCTTATCAAAATAGTCCTTGACTATTTTCTGATGTTTCATCAGTGACTCATATGCCTTTTCTCTTTTCTCTTGTACTTCCAACAGTTCAGCAAGTCTAACTTACATGGGGCCATTCTCTTCAATTTCTATCTGCTTTAACAATTGCAAAGCAGGGATCTCCAAGCTCAGTGGCATTACTACTGGTTTTCCATAAACTAATTCATATGGAGACATTTTTGTCACTTGCTTTGGTGTGATCTTGGTAGCCCATAGTGCTGTATTAAGTAGTTTATGCCACTCTCTGTGATAATTGGTCCCTATCCTTTTTATGAGTCTGATAAGGTTCTTATTAGTGGATTCTGCCAGGCCATTACCTTGAGGGTAATAATTTGAAGAAGCCTTCAAATAAATCCCATTCCTTAATGCAAACTCAGATATCTTTGTTCCCAAAAATGCTTTAGCATTATCTAGTATAACAATACGAGGAGGGCCAAACTGAGCAATAATGCCTTCTAGAAGTCTAATATTACATTTTTTGTTGCTTCTTTGAGTGGTACTGCTTCACTCCATCTGGTAAGTAATCTATGGCTGTGAGGATCCATTTATGTCCCATACTTGACACTAGATTGATCATTCCAATAAAATCCAAACCCCATTGAGCAAAGGGTTCATCCACAACTATGGGGCTTAGAGGCATTGCTGCATTTCTCCTTTTGCCTTTATAAAACTGACAAGCCTGGCATTCTTTAACCAGATGATAGCAATCTGTAAATAGAGTGGGCCAGAAATATCCTACTTGAGTCACTTTGATTGCTGTGGTCCTTGCTGAAAAGTGTCCAATTGATGCTCCATGATGTAATTCATGTAGTATTCTCTGAGCTTCATCCTTCTCTATACATCTCAAAAGTATACCATCAACATTTCTCCTAAATATAATATGGTCAATTAGTACAAAATGGACCCCTTGCTACCTATAGTATCTTCTTTTATCATTGGAGAGCTCATTTGGGAAAATCCCATGCTTCATAAATTGTATTCTATTTTTGACCCAGGAGTCTTGATCAACCTCTTGGATTTTCAATACCTTCACACTTTCTATTTCATCAGTCATTATTCTCTCCATGTCTTGAGTCATATATTGGCACAATCCTTTACCTCTGACTAACTTGGTGGGTCTCACTTCTACATCATACTCTAGAATTTTTGTGATCCAATTGGCCCTTTTCTCAGTAATCTCACCCTCCATGATATATTCTCTCACACTAGGATGAGCCACTAGTATCAAGATTTTGTTTCCTGTTACCATATGTCTAAATTTTTTAAGGGCCTTGACCATGGCATATGCCTACTTCTCCACAAAATTATACCTAGCCTCATATTCCCTGAGAGTCCTAGAGAAAAAGGCTATTGGGTGTTCTCCTTGCTGATCATCATTGTGAGTTAAAACAACAGCAACACTGAATTCTCCTCCATACACATACATTATGAAATATTTAGAAAAGTCTAGGTTTCTAAGTACTGGGGCTGATGTAATGGCTTTCTTAACTTCCTCAAAAGCATGTCTTCCTTCTACAGTCCATTTGAAAACCAGATCCTTTTTAAGCAATAGTGTCATTGGTCTAATTAGACCTACAAAATTAGATATGAATCGACTAACAAAGTTGATCTTCCCAAGAAAAGATTGAACTACTTTTTTATTAACTGGTAGAGATAGGTTCATTATGGTAGTGATTCTTTCTGGATCAATATAGACCCTTCCTTTGACACTATGTGTCCTAGAAGTTTACCCTGAGGTACTGCAAAGATGCATTTCTTGGGGTTTAGAGATATTCCAAACTCTTGACATTTCTTGAAAACAACCTCTAAATGATCAAAATGATCTATTGCATTTTCAGAAAAAATAGTAAGGTCATTTAAATAGATCAGAATGATTTTATTTATAAGTTCCCCAAATGCTACATCCATTGCTCGCTGAAAGGTAGCTCTAGCGTTTGAAAGGCCAAAAGGCATTTTAGCATATGCAAATGTTCCCCACTTGGTAGTAAATGCAGTCTTACGCTAATCTTCATTAGCCAACCAAATCTAATTGTATCCAGAAAAACCATCTAGCAAGGAAAACCTCTTTGATCCAGCCACAGTCTGTAAAATTTGTTCCATAGAGGGCAAGGGATAATGGTCTTTCAAAGATGCTCTATTCAAATCTATGAAATCTACACAGAGTCTTATGTCACCATTCTTTTTCCTTACTGGCACTAAGTTTGATACCCAAGTTGAAATCTTAATTGGAAAAATAATCTTGGATTCTAGGAGCTTTTGCAACTCATCCACCATTAAAGGTTCTTCTAGGATTCATTGACCTTTGCTTCTGTCTGACTAGTTTAGATCCTTCAGTAAGCTCTATGGTGTGTTGGATAATATCTCTATTATAGCCGTGGAGGTCTTCATAGGTCCAAGCAATCACCCTATCATATTTTTCACACAAATCAATCAACCTTTCCCTTTCTTCTTGGGTTGTAGAATTGCCAACCTTCAATTTTCTTCCTTCACTAACTTGAATCTCAGAATAATCTTCCCTATTTGCTTGAAACCTCCTCTTCCCTAGGCTTGCATCTTCTAGATCAAACAAATTTTCTAGAGTAATCAACCATTTAGGGAGTTTATTTGATTTCAGCTGGATGATTTGGTCACCATATGCTTCCTCAATTTTAGGATGTAATTGATCAGCAAATTCTCTCGATTATTGCAAGAATGAGAGTACTTGGAAATCATTATCAAAAACTTGCCAATTTTGGTCATTATTTGGAATAGTTGGTCTCACTATAACTTTGACTGACTCATTGTTGACTAATAGATCAGTTGCTGGATCAAACTATGAACCAATCTGTGCCATTCTATCTGCCTCATAATTTTGGGCTCTGGGAACTACCTCAATATTGAAAGCCTCAAAATCGTCTATCAGGTCCCAAATTATGTGCCTATAGGATCTCATTCTTACATTTTTGGCTATGGCCTTTTCTCTGATTTGTTTCACCACTAGTTCTGAATCTCCTCTTACTATCAGATTCTTTACTCCTTTTTTCTTCGCCAACATGAGTCCATGCACCAAGGATTCATACTCAACATCATTATTAGTACAGGCAAATTGAAAGTGAATGGATCTTAGAATTTTCTCACCATTTGGGGTAGTAAGGCAAACTCCTGCTCCAACACCATTTTTACTCCTAGCCCCATCAAAATTGAGGGTCCAGATTTCAGAGTTTCTTTCAGATTCCTGACTGTGTGATACTTCTTTCCTTAAAACATTAGGGATTTCTTGGTCTTCTTCAAATATGACATAAGTGCCTAGACCAGTAGAGTCATAGTTTCCATAGGGATCACTCTACATCATAGTTAATAACTAATTATTCTCTTCTTCCTGTTGGTCATGTTCGATCCAATCACCCAACTCTTCAACAAAGATTCTCTCCTCTTTATTTAACATAGCATGGGATGCTTCTAATTTTGGGGTTGGCTCATTTGTGATATGGTCTTTGGATAATGGTTCAGACAGTATTTTCATCTTTGTCCCATATTTGGTTCTCAGAATGAGGTGTGACCAATCTAGTGACATGTAACCTCCTATCTTGGTTGTGAAATCTCTGAATAAGCATAGACCAAATACAGGGGGATTATCTATGACTACCACATCCTAATTTACAATTTTATTAAGGCAAGTATATAGTTGCAATGGGAGTTGTTTAATTTTCCCTATTGTTTGCACAGATTTCCCATCCAATTGCATGACCCCTCTTGTAAGTGGCTCATATTTTATCTTCAAAGCATCTGCTATTTGCTTTGGCATTACTATAGTACTGGCCCCAGAGTCTATCATTGCATTATGCCGTAATTTCTTCCCGACTATTAGAGTCAAATAAAAGGGATCTGGTTTAGGTTTACCTACCTCTGATTCATTATTTAACAGGGTTGTTGTCTACATAGGTACAGAATCTTTGAGCTGTAGCTTCCCTTTATCAGTAGTTCCTCCTTTAGCACCAGTATATTTAGGGACTTCTTGGCCTTGCAGAGTTTCCTGCAATAGTGTCTTCTGCTTAGGGATAGCTAACATATCCCAAATTGATACATGTGCTGGTGTTCTTTTCAGCTGATCCACCATGTTCACGGGTCCTAATGCTTGGGTCTTTGAGTAATAAGGGTACCTTGTCTTTTCTAGAACTTGTCCTGAGGTTACTTGATTCTGCACAGGTTGAGGCATTTCTTGTCTAGAGACTGTGTTCTGATGATTTTGAAATGGAGGAACTCCCATGATCTCATTATTAATGATTTCAGGTTGCTCCATCATTCTCCTCTTTGCTCTAGTATAGTAATCTAATTGCACCAATGGTTTCTTAGAGGTAGAGGCTTCATTCAAGAACACTGAATCTTCCTCTTCAATCCATGAAAATAAAGCATGCTCAGGAGCTATTTCCTCTTCCTATTGTAAGTACATCCCTTGCATCTGGGCCACCATGACTGCATTTTGAACACCAGGAGACTGATATGGTGGGGCATTAGAAGTTGAAAATTGTCCTTCTAATCCTCTCTGTTCTGTTATCTTTTGCTGTAAATTTCCTCTGGGATAGTCTCTGGGCATATGGGAATTGTTGCAAGGGAAGCACCAAGCATTTGTGCCATCTACAAAATTATTTTGCCCTGGAACGATTTCCCTATTGGGATTAGGAGGAACAGTTTGTAAAGGTGTAGGGACTGTGACCAACTAGTTTGAAGGCTGAGGATTAGCTTGCCTCTAAGGGCCTTGATATTGATTTGGCTGAAAGGGAGGTCTATTTCCTTGGTAACCTTGATAGGGGGGTTTTGGGTAAGGATTTTGTTGTCTCTTTAGATTAATTATCTCATTTGAGAAGGTCCTTAAAATGTTCTTGACATCATCCATTTCAGATGGTTGGGCAAAGGTGGTTACCTTAGCAGGTTGTTGAGGAAAGGAATAGATAGACACAGGTGGACCTGTATGATTAGGAGTTTCTTGTGGCAAAGGTAAGGTAATTTCTGGAAACATGGGCATAGGAGGCCTTGGGGGCAATTTTCTAGCATCTATCAAGTTATTTTGAGCCTTGACTGCCAACTCATATGCTTCTGGTAGTGTCTGACCTCCAAGAGACTGAATCATCACTGGTATATCTAAGTTTAAAGCCTTAAGGTAAAACACAATAGCCATACCTAGTAATGGTCTTGTCGTAGCAGGAATTCTCTCCCAAGTCTTTTGAAATCTTGAGTTGAAATCAGTCATGGCCTCCTGTGGTGCCCTTTTGATAGTGATCAATTGTTGCAATAAAGAAGATTTATCACCCTTTTCTTTAAATCTTGCAAAGAAAGTGTCACCAAGCTGATGCCATGTGGATATTGTGTTTGGAGTAAGAGATCTATCCCAGTCAGACAGAAGCAAAGGCTAGTGAATCCTAGAATTGAACCTTTAATGGTGGATGAGCTACAAAAGCTCCTAGAATACAAGATTATTTTTCCAATTAAGCATTCAACCTGGGTATCAAACTTAGTGCCAGTAAGGAAAAAGAATGGTGACATAAGACTCTGTGTAGATTTCAGAGATTTGAATAGAGTATCTTTGAAAGACCATTATCCCCTGCCCTCTATGGAACAAATTTTACAGACTTTGGCTGGATTAGAGAGGTTTTCCTTGCTGGATGGTTTCTCTGGATACAATCATATTTGGTTGGTTGATGAAGATCAACATAAGACTGCATTTACTACCAAGTGGGGAACATTTGCATATGCTAAAATGCCTTTTGGCCTTTCAAATGCTAGAGGTACCTTTCAGCGAGCAATGGATGTAGCATTTGGGGAACTTATAAATAAAATCATTCTGATCTATTTAGATGAGCTTACTATTTTTCTAAAAATGCAATAGATCATTTTGATCATTTAGAGGTTGTTTTCAAGAAATGTCAAGAGTTTGGAATATCTCTAAACCCCAAGAAATGCATCTTTGCAGTAACTTAGGGTAAACTTCTAAGACATATAGTGTCAAAGGAAGGGGTCTCTATTGATCCAAAAAGAATCACTAGCATAATGAACCTATCTCTACCAGTTAATAAAAAAGAAGTTCAATCTTTTCTTGGGAAGATCAACTTTGTTAGCTAATTCATATCTGATTTTGTAGGTCTAATTAGACCAATGACACTATTACTTAAAAAGGATCTAGTTTTCAAATGGACTGCACAAGGAAGATAGGCTTTTGAGGAAGTCAAGAAAGCCATTGCATCAACCCCAGTACTTAGAAACCTAGATTTTTCTAAATCTTTCATAATGTATGTGTATGGAGGAGAATTCAGTGTTGTTGGTTTAACTCAGAAAGATGATCAGCAAGAAGGAGAACACCCAATAGCCTTTTTCTCTAGGACTCTCAGGGAACATGAGGCTAGGTATAATTTTGTGGAGAAGCAGGCATATGCCATGGTCAAGGCCCTTAAAAAATTCAGACATATGGTAACAGGAAACAAAATCCTGATACTAGTGGCTCATCCTAGTGTGAGAGAATATATGATGGAGGGTGAGATTACTGAGAAAAGGGCCAATTGGATCACAAAAATTCTGGAGTATGATGTAGAAGTGAGATGCACCAAGTTAGTCAGAGGCAAAGGATTGTGCCAATATATGACTCAAGACATGGAGAGAATAATGACTGATGAAATAGAAAGTGAGAATGTATTGAAAATCCAAGAGGTTGATCAAAACTCCTGGGTCAAAAATAGAATACAATTTATGAAGCATGGGATTTTCCCAAATGAGCTCTCCAATGATAAAAGAAGATACTATAGGTAGTAAGGGGTCCATTTTGTACTAATTGACCATATTTTATTCAGGAGAAATGTTGATGGTACACTTTTGAGATGTATAGAGAAGGATGAAGCTCAGAGAATACTACATGAATTACATCATGGAGCCTCACGTGGACACTTTTTAGCAATTACCACAGCAATGAAAGTGACTCAAGAAGGATATTTCTAGCCCACTCCTTTTACAGATTGCTATCAGTTGGTTAAAGAATGCCAGGCTTGTCAGTTTTATACAGGCAAAAGGAGAAATGCAGCAATGCCCCTACGCCCCATAGTTGTGGATGAACCCTTTGCTCAATGGGGTTTGGATTTTATTGGAATGATCAATCTAGTGTCAAGTATGGGACACAAATGGATCCTCACAACCACAGATTACTTACCAAATGGAGTGAAGCAGTACCACTCAAAGAAGCAACAGAAAAGGTAATATTAGACTTTCTAGAAGGCATTACTACTTGGTTTGGCCCTCCTCGTACCGTTATATTAGTTAATGCTAAAGCATTTTTGGGAACAAAGATATCTGAGTTTGTATTAAGGAATGGGATTTATTTGAAGACTTCTTCAAATTATTACCCTCAAGGTAATGGCCTGGTAGAATCCACTAATAAGAACCTTATCAGATTCATAAAAAGGATAGGGACCAATTATCACAGAGAGTGGCATAAACTACTTAATAGAGCACTATGGGCTGACAGGATCACACCAAAGCAAGTGACAAAAATGTCTCCATATGAATTAGTTCATGGAAAACTAGCAGTAATTCCACTGAGTTTGGAGATCCCTGCTTTGCAATTGTTAAAGTAGATAGAAATTGAAGAGAATGGCCCCATGCAAGTTAGACTTGCTGAACTGTTGGAAGTACAAGAGAAAAGAGAAAAGGCACATGAGTCACTGATGAAACATGAGAAAATAGTCAAGGATTGTTTTGATAAAAAGACTTCAAATTCCTTTTTTGACGTTGGCTCATTGGTATTGAAATGGGATGAGAGAGCTGCCAAGCTAGGTCGACACAGCAAATTTGAATCACTGTGGGCGGGTCCTTACAAAATTCATTCCTGCAAGCAACAGAATTCATTTGAGCTTGAGACCATGGATGGGGAACTTGAAGAGATTCTTGTAAATGGGATCTATCTAAAACATTTCAATTAAGCAAGGGCTCTTATGTATCATAGTTAGTTAGTTTCTTTCCTTTTCTTGCTTTCTTGTTTTCCTGCTTTCCCTTTCAATAAGTGTTCGGTGAACATGTGTCTTCAGTGCAAAGCCCCTTCTCTTTTGGTCTCACATTTATTAAGGTCATTCTGCAATTCCCAAATCTCCTGGAAGTACACGCTTTTTAGAAAGGACAGCCACTCCCATAAAGTATCTGACACTTCTTTTCATGTAGATTTCAAAAAGATACACTAACTATTTCTCGGTGTTAATGCCATTTATAAGATAAGATGTGTCATTAAATCCCCAATAAATTAGTGTTAAATCCTAAATGTAGTTCTCATTTGTTTCTATCTCTCTACTTTGAATCACTGTTGCCTCCAATTTCTGTCCCTAGTAAGCACTTTCTAGCTGTGTGTCACCCTTATTATATAGTTTCAGTCTTTCCTGTGACAAAGCTTCCTGCATTCTCCCCACAGATACAGCTATGTCTGAGACACAGTCATCATAGGAGGGACTAGAAATTTATGAGTCAATTGACAGGCTATTGAGCAGCAAATCATACGCTTCAGCGCCCACGCAACGAAAGAGAGCCTATCCAAGAACCAGAGTCCCTGAGGTAGGGTTTTCCTTTGACCCAGCAAAGGTGAAGGATTACACATATGACATTTTTGACACAACCCTTCAGAAGACTACTAGGACTCTCCGGGAAGGGGCACATTAGAGGTGTATTCAAAAGGTAAAAAATGGGCAGTCGAAAACTTTTGATATGAGAATATGGACCTCGCAGTTGACACAATTCCTGGTTCCGAGTGTGCACCTGTGTCTTGAGCTAATTGAATTATGCGTAGAGCTGTTTCATGCACAGTCGAATACCCTACAACAGGGCCCTTTTATAGTTCATATTACGCCTAAGGCCATAAGGGACATGCTGGCCCTGCAACATGATAGAACGGCCACATTTCCCACTATTGCTAAAATGTAAAAGACATGGGCAAATGTAAACAACAAAATCAGGTTCTTCAATTTAGAGATGCAGTTAGGAGATGCTAACACCCAGATGCCCACACTACCTACAGGGAGAGCACAATTCAGCCAAAGTACTCAAGAGGCACTGTCAATGATAGCCTTCTTTTTTGGGATGAAAGAGGACAACATAGTCTATGACTGGCAAATAGCTATCATTCTCAAGCTAAAGATTGTAGACAAATCACAAGAATAACAGATGGATTTCTCGGAGCAAATTGCTAACACCATGATTGATCAGCTCGTGAATTTCAAGTCCAAGGGAGTTTTCAGGTATTCTACTTTTCTTTTCCATCTAATGTTGTATCAAAACCATAGTCTTTTTGCACCATATATGCATTTAAACATGTATGACCTAGATTTTGGCCAAAACAAAACTATCCCTATGTCTGCATGGACACATGTGTTATCTGAGGCATCCAACCCTTATGAGTTTTGGGAACTTTTTGTAGCCCTTGCCTTTTGCCAATTAAGCCCTGAGCCTATAGAGCATAGATTGACACAGGGTATAAGGGGATTTATGATCAATTGCCCAATTCCTTGTGATTATTTATTTGGGGCACACAATACCATCATCAGAGTCCATGGTTTCAATGAGGAGCCTATGCTGCTACCTAAAATATTGACCCCTAGGGTCGTGTTCTTAGAAGTGACCAGGCAGGTGTCTGTGGTTGATAATGAGTTTGGCACCAAGAAAAAGAAAAAGAAGATGTATGACATCCCATGGGTTAGAAAAAATATGGCACTAGAGGTTAGAGATGCAGAGCACCTTTTGCTTAGAAAGCTAGCCGCCCTTGGATTCTTCATCATTGAAGATAAATGGAAGTATGACCCAAATAGTTTTCTAGACTCCTGGATTAAGAACAACAAGGTCCATGTTAAAATGGTACATGAGGTTTAGCCATTCTAGGAATATAGGAGAAATCCAAAAGAGGACAGCCCAAACCTATATGTGGAACTAGTCGATTTGCCTTATGAAGGGCCTAGACCATGGGAGGATTTTTATCTTAAGGAAAAGGTTTATGATCCTAAGATAAGAATGTTTGCTGGTCTGAAGAAGTTATTAAAGGCCCAAGATTGGAAGCCAGAGAAGATTGAAGCCTATTGGAAGTATAGGCAAGAAATTTTAGAATTAACACATTCTTTCAGGAATATTGACACAGATGAGAAATGGGAGTCAATCTAGGATGAGTGGCATCCCTCCCCAGTTTCTAGCCCTGACACAAGTAAAATTCAAAGGAAGGGGGAAGAATCAGAGGAAGAGACCGAGTCAGCCCACACTATGCAAGAGACAGGACAAGCCTCTTCTGCTACTCCTGCATCCCCATGGCCCCAATCCCTCGGCACCTTAGAGAAACAAAAAGGTGTAGTGTCATCATCAACTATAGGAACTCAAGCAGCTTCAGCATCTGGAGGTCCCAGATTTGTTCCTTTATAACCACTAGTGGTGGTAAATGTGGAAGAAAAAGAAACAAAGAAAGAAACAAAAGAAACAGGGGAGAGGCCTAGGAAACACAAGAAACTGTACCTGCAGGAAGAGTTAGAGGAAGGAATTGAGCCACAACAACAGCAACTGCTAGTCACATCTTCTGTTGCTCAAGTAAGTGTTTCTTCTCCCTTTTCCCCTCTATCTCTTTCTTCTACTTTAGGAGTGGCAAGCCCAATTAGCCAGACATTTGTAAACCCTACCACTTCTATTGTGCTTTCATCAGCCCTTGCCCCAATTGCCAGTTCAAAGGCCATGTCTTCACAGGCCATTTCATTACCACTCTTTTCCCCATCTATACCAAAAAGAGCCCCTCCTCAAGTTTCTCCTAGCCAACAATTATTGGCTATTCCCTATGGCCTACCTCAAGGTCATCCCTTTGCTAGAGGATACATTGCTTCACCTCCTACATTCCAACCCCAAGCAGACACAACAAAAAGGGCTAGAGAAGCTAGAATGGATAAGAAGAGGAAGAAGGAAAATAAGAGCTCTGTTGTGCCACACATGAGGTCACTTTTTAACCCCATTCAACAACAACTGATAGTCACACATTTGTCTCCAAATGTGGTGAAACCTAATGAGCAGATGCAGCCCCAAGACTATTCAGTGAATGCTATAGCTGTGGATATGTCTCTTTTCAGGCCACAAGATAGGGTCGAGCTACTAAATGAGACCACAACAGTTGTTGCAACCGACTACCTGAAAGTCTCCAAGAAGTTGCAGAAAGTAGAGAATGATTTAGCTCAGGAGAAGGTGAATAGTAGCAACTTGGCTGCAGAGATTCAATCAAAGAATAATGAAATTGAGAATCTAAACAAACAGTTGCAAAACACTGTTTCTTGTCAAATACATCAGGCTACACAGGCCCAGAATGCTTCTCTTAAGATTGAGCTTGCGCAAGAAAAAGTTGTAGTGACTGTTCTGAGACAAGAGAAAGCTACTCTGGAGAAGAAATATCAAGAGAAGTTGCAGAAAGTCACACAACTTCAACAGAAGTTGTTGAGTGAGTAGAATACTAATGGTGCAATTCAGGCACAACTCCTGGTAGAGCAACAAAAAATAAAACAGCTAACAATTGAGTTAGCTAATAGGCCACAGAATGCTGGAGTTTTGAATTTGGTGAAAGAGATTTATGTATCAGTATGGAAAAGAATCTCTAAGGAGATTATTCAGCTAAGACCATGTTTAACATTTTTGTTAAATGCATAGCAGCTATGTGAGAAAGTTGAAACTTCGGTGCAAGCCACCTTGTCAACTGTTTCTTTGAGAGTTTCAGACTCTCAACTTTTGTTAAAGAAACTAGATGATACAACAGATGAGACTCTGTCAGCAGCAAGAATCAATGACAGAATGGTCACTGCTAAAAAGATCAATGAGGTTCTCAGTTGTAACTCTGCAGCTACCAATTGCCAAGAACTCCTGAATACAGTGAAAGAAGGAGTGAAGGACATGAAGAAACATATAAAGGATTTGGTACAACTAGGTCTTCCTTCACCATTCCTAGACAATAAAATAGTGCTAATGATTGATGACATCAAGTCCCTACTCTTAACTAGGCAAAATGATGAAACAGTTTTTCAGGGTTTGAGTGATTCTTCATCAGTTAAAGAAGTGGAAGCTGTGTTGATACCTATGGCCCAGCTAGAGTTTTAATTGAAGGTTGTGGTCCAGATTTTGTAGACATTTTCTCACAAAGATATAATTAATCTTGATTTTGCTTTTGAAGATTTACAGAGTAAATAGGGACTCTCTAATTTAGAATGGTCTGTTTATCAGACAGCATTACAGAATTTGTGACTCTGTGTTGTATTTTTAATACATGTATTTTTGCCAATTTTGTGTTCTCTCTGAGCAAGCTCAGAGGTCCTATTGGTCGCCAAGAACTGTAGAGTGTGAAACTCTACATTTTGTATCAGTCGCAGCGAAGTCTGCGGGTGTCTTTTTGTCTCTGTGCATATTTCAAATCTTGCTATGTGGGTTGCTTATTCTTAATGCGGAAGCTGCCAAGTGTCGAGCCCCAGTTCAAGCCACAGTTTTGTTTCTAACTATAACTTTCGTGTGGAGCATGCCACGTAGCAATAGTTTCAATATTTTCAAGTTTCAGCTTACTGCGGAGGTCACCACGTGTCATTAGCGGAGACAGTCCCTAAAAGTCCCAATGTGAGTGCGGAGGCTGCCGTGTGTCTTATTGCTTTGTTGCGGGGCTTGCCGCGTGTATCATATTATTGCTTGTAAGGAAGATGGTGGGCCATAGTCTGTTAAAGTTTCAAGAGCGCGGAGAATGCCACGTGGTGGATGCGCGGAGATAAAGTTATTTCGGTTAAGTCCCTTTTTAGCGAGAACTTAAATGTTTCTAAAGTGATGCGGAAGTCGACAAGTGTCACCTTCCACAGGAGTTTCAAAAAGGTTTCTAATGTTTCAAGAAGTGATGCGGGTGCCGCCACTTGTCAGCTATTGTGCACTCGGAAGATACCACCTGTCCTTGTTTTCTCCTTTTGCAAGTTAGCTAGCACTAAGATTGTGGGTTCCGTTATTAATGTGTCTCATGTTTCTAATGCTACGGGTTGCGACAGTTGTCACCAGCAGAGTCCACCTGAATATAAAGACATAGTTTTTAAGGTCTTGCGGATAAAGACACGTAGATAGTTCAGCAAGCTGCGGAATGCGACAAGTGTCAGTTTCCTGTTCTTTCCTGAGAGATGAAGGAGTTTCTCATTGTGCGCGCAGACGCTGCCATCTGTCACAGATTTTAAGTTTCAAATACGCGAGCCTTGCCATGTGTCTGTCCCTTAATGGAAGGAGGTGTCACCACATATTTTGTCCCAGCCAATGAGCTCGCAGGAATAAGAAAGTTGTTGCAGATTTTGAAGGATCGTAACTGCCGGAGACTTCCTATTATCTTCAGTTCTGTTAGGCCATTGGGATTCGATTGTTGCAGACAATCTAGAGTCAGATCTTTGGTTATAATTATGAAACATTCATTCATAGATTTTGGAGATAGTTTTAGACATGCAGAGATAGAGATATTTTTCTGTCAGAGATTTAAGAAAGAAGTTGGAGACTTTTGATGTGACTAGTTGATGTCATTTGCCTTTATTTTATTATTCTTGATTAGAAAATTAATGTACCTGTACATGTATCTATGCCTCTTATATTACTAGAAAATTAATGAGAAGAACTTTGTTCTGTGCCTTAGTTGATATTATTTATGTCATTGCAAAGTGTCTGATTGTGAGCCTTTGATTTTATCCATTTCATCTGTTTATGTTAATCATGCAGCATCTCCTCTTTAATGTAACTGAATCTTGAGGATAGTTTCACTGTGCTTAATTTGAAGGATTCACTCTTACTTAGGCGCATCGCCATAGATAGTTTTTGCTAAATTGTATCTATAATCTTGTTAATTTCTAACATTTTCCTCAAAACCTATTTAAGATAGAGAAGAGCCAGCTTCTTTAAAATCTGGAGGTTGTTTCAAGTAGCAAGTTCCACATTCTTGAAACTTCCCATGTTGGTGTTGGAACCTGCGCAATTTTATACATCAACATAGATCACAAGAGGTGATCTGAAACTTGAATAGATGGCATTAGAGACTCATAAGAGATCTAGAGTCTAGAGACAATTAACTATAAGGGGATCCAAGGAATCCATGTAAGTTCTAATTATTGTTCAGGAGGTAATAACAAGGATAATAGTAGGTAATTATGTGGGCTACCCTCCTCACAAGGAAGAAATTCCTCATGAATAGAGAGGATGTTTGGTTGTTGTATAGTGATGGTGACATGGGTATTGGTTGTGGTTCATTGGACCTATTAGCTTCTTGGAGGAGTTGGTCAAGGTTTTGTCAAAAATATTTAAAGTGAGCATGTTAAGATGGGAAATCTCTCACTTGAGGATTTTGTTTAGATGAGTGACCTCAAGTGCTTGTAATATTTTTCTTTCCCATTAGATTTTTGTAGAGTTTGAGTTTTTTTCTTATTCAATGACTCTGAGAGTTAGTAAATTTACCCTCAACTCCTTCAAAGTAGTATCCACCCAATCCTCTCTAACTCTTAAACACATAGGCATGATATGCCAAGTATAATCAAGAGAGAAAAATAACTAGAAACCTCTTTAAAGCCTTAGTTTGAATGTTTTTAACTAGTTTTTGTTTCTGAATGAGTTTTGATTTGCATGCATTTGTTGGTATTCTATTTTTTAATGTGTGACTAAGTTTGGGAGCTTGTTTAGCTTGAATGAAAATGTCATATGAGTTGACTATTTTTTTTGTGTTTGCAATGAATATTTGCAATTATATTCTAAATGCTTAAATTAGAACACAAAAAAAGAATTTAAGATTAATGTAATGTTGATTCTAAATGCTTTTAATTCTGCTAAATGTTGAAACAAACAATATTAAACTAAATGGTACAATTAGTTTATTTTTAATGTTTTATTTCTGTTTCTAATATGCAAACTAATTTGAATCTATCTATTGCAATTTGTTGGGATAAACTATTAAGGAGAACAATCTTTTTATATTTTTGTATTTTAGAATAGCTTGCATGCATTAAGAAAACTATTTTATCCTTGCAAATGAATTTTAAATATTAAAATCAAGAAAATAACCTTTTCTCTTTTTCATGTCAATTTCAATATGAAAAAAATATATGAACACAAATCTGTGAAAGGACCTAATAATTAAACAATTTAACTCCTTCCTTTTATTGCTTTTCAGTGAAAATGTCACTTTTACAAATGAAAATCCAACACAAGTGCATGTTGATTTTTATGACAATGTTGGTAAAAGAAAGATCATGTCTTTATTGGGTGCTTGTTTGTTGGTTTTATTTTTGAATTGTTGTCTTGTTTGAGAAAAAATTAGTTGCATGTTGATAGATTGTGTGCTTTGTTTTGCAAATCCATAGGAACAAAGTGATGTTGTTTCAATAAAGTGTAGAGAAATAAACTAATCTAATCTAATAAACTAAAAGTAATCTAAATCTAAAAGTTACAAACAAATGTTGCAATTTTAGAGTGATAAGATAGCTACTCTAACAACTGTTCTCTATTCTACGAAAATGAAATTAATCTAAATCAACTACAAATTAATGAAATCTCACTCTTGGATAAATGAAAATTCTAGATGTAGGAATGTAATGTTGATGACATAATGTTCCTCAAAAAACTAGCTATTTGGTATCATATCTCCTCTTTGCTGTGGACTCTCCTTTCTAACAGTTGCAAAGTGAAAAAAATTGAGCACAAAGATTAGGGACAAAGCAAAAGAAAGCTAGTCTTAAAGAGTAAAGAGGTTAGAAGTTTGACAAATATGACTAATCAAGAGAGCTTGAAGGTTGTATGGCTTTGTTGAATAGTGATAGACACTATAGGAAACCTAATAGAAGCTTGGAAATTTGATATGACCTCTCAACATGAGGACTGTTCACCAATGGTACTAGAAGACAAAAGTAATTTTTTCTCCAAAAGAAATTACAAAAAGACACTTCTAAGATATTTTTCCAAACTATAATAAAATATGATCTATAATTAGCAAAGATAATTGAAGTTCTCCTATGTTGGGCACACTTTATCATAAATTAATCTCAAGTTTTTGAGCTACAATTAGTGCAATGTAAAAATTCATGCAAGAAAAAATAATGAGCTTTTGCCAGTAATAGAATCGTCAAGGAAATTGTACATAATTGTTAGGGCAGTTACATAGATTCTTTCAATTAACAATCAAAAAACAAGTTTTTATAAAGTGACAAAGTATTAACACTTGGTAAATAATTAATAAACATAAAATAAAAGGCCAAGGGGGTCCTATAGGTCAACTTAGCACTTCTATAAAGGTTGGATTAATTGAGAGGAGGTTTTATTGAAACCATGTGAGTTGTGTGTTGACTCATCAAGTTATCATCAAACTTGCTATGTAGGTCTGTCCATTTTTAAGCATTTACATATATATGTTAATGCAATGCTTTGATAATGTTGGTATGATGCTCTCATAAATGATTTTCAATGACTCCTAGGTTGTCCCATATGTTCTCAAATAAACAAATGAATATCTTTAAATACAATACATAGCATACAAATCAACACGATTGTGTTTAAGGTTGGTTCACAACATCCAGTAAGAAGAAGCCAATACAATTTTTCTTTTAATTTGAAATTTAAAATTTTAGGATTTAGATTCACAACTATAAAAATGATATAGATAAAATTTACACCAATGGATTTAATCCAAGGTGACAAATAATAAATATAAAAAATTAAAATCAGTTTATAAAAATGAGTAATAATAAGATTAGAATAAATTGATGTCATGAACTTCAAGAGCAGGTGTATCACTTTTAAACTATTATTTTATAAACTTTTTTTAATGAGTTAAAACACTTTACTTATATATCATCCATTTCAATGGTCAAATAATCAATAGCTATTTTACACCTCATTTATAATAAAAAGTGGTAAATGTTTGTCTTATTTTTATTGGTCAAAATTGATCTTTAACTATTAAAGTGGATGATATTTAAGAATAACAAAAAGTGGTAAATATTTGTCTTATTTTTATTGATCAAAATTGATCTTTAACTATTAAAGTGGATGATATTTAAGAATAGCAAAAAGTGGTAAATATTTGTCTTATTTTTATTGGTCAAAATTAATCTTTAACTATTAAAGTGGATGATATTTAAGAATAACTGAGATCAATCAACATCAAAATGGAATCAATTGAAAACATGTAAACAACAAAATTGGATCAGCATATATTCAGAACTTGCAACATCAAAAAGCCTCTTCACACACCGCCACCATTCCTTTCTAGAAGTTTCTTTCTTCCACTCTCAATGTTCTTCTAAACTCTATAAGATGCCACCCTTCGATTTTATCTTCAGCTCGTGGTTATCAGCTGAATTAACTTGTAGCTTTTCAGGTTTTTTGGGTTATCTTCGAAAGGTAATTGAATCAATCCCAAGCTGGGTTTTTTTAATTTTTTTTAGATTTCTCAGGCTTAAAACTTATTTTAACAGTTTAATTGTACTTTACAATTGTGCAGATTCGTGGACTCTCTGAAAAGATCGTGCTTGACTATGGCTAGCCTGTGTATGTCTGTAACTATGCCCGCTCTTCCTTGTGTATCCTCCAGACATGGAGGCATTTCTCCAAAGCCCTCTTCTGTCAGAGCTAATTTGCTTCCCTTTAGCAAGCTTTTGGGTGTTAATGGAGGATTGAGCTATCCAGCCAAGAGGAGACCTGTAAATCATTTGTTGGTGAGGGCAGAGAGCAAAGAAAATGCCGTAGATGTGCATAATAATACGGGCAAAGAAGATGATAAGAAAACGAGTGACGCGGGCAAGGCAACAGTCATTTCGTCCATCGGTAAAGGCTTAAACGAGTTTATTGGAAATTGTGATTTTTTTCATTAATTTTGAAAAAATTATTTGTTTTCTCCTTTCATTAATCTAGTGAACCCAATTTGGATTTGGTTGCTTGTGAGCAATAATCTATAAAGTTGGGTGTTGTTTTGCAGGTCTTATGGATCCATTGTCCCCCATAAGAACAATGAAGCAGATGCTGGAGACGATGGACCGACTGTTAAGAGGACTCATTCATGTTCAGTGTCATAATGGAGAATGACACTGAACGGAAAATGAGGCTCGATATGCCAGGATTGTCCAAGGAGGATGTGAAGGTATCCATTGAGAATGATCTTCTGATTATCAAGGCAGAGAAACAAAGCAAGGAGAGCTTCAGCTCCTACAATACTAGACTAGCCTTGCCTCATAAGTGTGAGACTGATAAGATTAAGGCTGAATTGAAAAATGGTGTGCTAATTATTACAATTCCCAAGGTTAAGGTGGAATCCAAAGTTATCGATATAAAAGTTGAGTGAGTAAATGTGGGCAAGGAGACTATTTTATAATCATTTGTAGATGAATATGAATAAGTCACTTAGTGAAGTACTTGTTATTGTAGAGTTGTAGTAATAGTATGTGTGTTGTAGTTGATAATTGAGGTATGGCATATTGTTCTACAGATTAAACGATTGTTGCAAGTTAAATATATTTCATTTTTAGTAAGTTGGTAAAGTTCATAGTTGTCATGTGGAATCTAAAGGTATCGATGTAACAGTTGAGTGAGTAAATGTGGACAAGGAGACTCTTTTATAATCATTTGTAGATGAATATGAACAAGTGTCATGCAGTGGCAAGTACCTACCTTTGTAGAGTTGTAGTAATAGTATGTGTGTTGTGGTTGATAATTGAGGTATGACATATCTTTCTAGAGATTAAATGATTATATCTCATTTTTAGTAAGTTGGTGAAGTTTATAGTTGTTAGGTGGAATCTAAAGTTATCGATGTAAAAGTTGAATGAGTAAATGTGGGCAAGGAGACTCTATTATAATCATTTGTAGATGAATATGAACAAGTGTTACGTAGTGGCAAGTACATGTCTTTGTAGAGTTGTAGTAATAGTATGTGTGTTGTGGTTGATAATTGAGGTATGGCATATTGTTCTAGAGATGAAATGATTATTGCAAGTTAAATATATTTCATTTTTAGTAAGTTGGTGAATTTTATAGTTGTCAATGTTTTATTAGTAAAGTCTTGGTTAATTGATTAGTTGATATTTAGTTTTATAACACAGTTGAAGTTGAGTTTGTTTGTTGGAATAAATATTTGTTAAATTTTGATGATGAAGTGAGTAGATTGATTATTGATTTATTAATGGTTTGAAGTATAGTTGATATTAAAACAAAAAATTGGTTTCAATATTTGTATGTGTTATATTTGTATTGTTTAGGCATAGGTATATGTATTTTTATTGTTTAGGTATATACGTATCTATGTTAGGTGTCAAAAATGTTGAAGATTTTGAGTGATAGTTTTTTGCTACTATTTTTTCCATCCTTATATACTTGTTGGTGATCTAACTTAT
This sequence comes from Cunninghamia lanceolata, assembly GCA_027924645.1. Lineage (NCBI taxonomy): Eukaryota > Viridiplantae > Streptophyta > Pinopsida > Cupressales > Cupressaceae > Cunninghamia > Cunninghamia lanceolata. The sequence continues at coordinate 8,952,451 of BSBN01001201.1, forward strand.
TTGTTCTCTATTATAAATTCTATTGTAGTGTCTATTATAAATTCTATTGTAATGTCAATTATAATTTGTGATAGATTTAGTTTTTATACTCATGTATTTTCATCAATATTCGCTAATGTAAACTCAACTTTATTTAATATTAAAAAATGAGATGGAATCGGCCATAGTGATCCATGAAATCCATATGATGTTGGGGGATGTTTACATTTCCTCTACTCACAGATTCTAGGTTAATGTTGATATTGCATCTATGCTCACTACGGTTTTGCTAGACTTGAGGGAGGACAAGGAAGTCATTAAAGCGGTCATGAAGGCTCTGGTGTTTTTCAAATGGTGTGGGGGCCTCAATGAATTCATGGAGGTGGAGATGGTTGGATTGGGATTTCAGATTGAACATGGCATTTGGTCGGTCTTGCTCCCCGTGTTCAATGGGCCCTAGGCAACCTTTGTGATCGAAGATGTTGGCTTCGGAGCTGATGCCAAGTGGAAGAAGGTTGCTTGGGGTTTTAAATTCTTCAAATGTGTTTTCAGAGTGGCGGTGGAGGATGAGGTCCACCAGTCCTTTGTATTGGTTTCAGAAGGCATAGAGGAGTCACACATGGACGAAGGCCCAAGTGGAGGAGCAGATGAAAAGATGAAAGAGATTTTGGCTAGGTAGGGTAGTTTCTCTATAATAGATAATATAGTTATTATATAGGCTATTTTCTATATCTAATATGCATCTATGTAAAACTTCTCAAGTTAATAGAATCCACCCATAAGGGGTATTTTGTAGTTGGCCCTCCTCTAGAGAAGCTTGTTAACTTTTTGATTTTCCTCTCTAGTTTACGAGTAGGCCCCCATGGCCAATTCACACATCAAAAAAAAGAGATGGAATATATATATCTCATTGTTTTAAGTTTTGTTACTATTATACATATAATTATGCATGTAAATTAAGCACCCTTCCATAGGGGTTGTTGTAAATTTAGTTTTTTGTTTTTACTAATTTAGTTGTTAAATTAGTATTATATTATACTAAAATCTTAACTTCTATATATCTCTCTTCATGTGATATTTTGAACATGATTTTGATTTGAAATATTTAGATATAATATGGTAAAATTCACATAATTATTGTATAGTAACATGAGTTCAAACTTTTTGTTATTAGACCTTTGAGAGTGTTGGTTGTACTCCTTGTGTAGTATTTACATAGAAAGTAAATATTTAATACATGTGTGGCAAATTATAATTAAGTATTAACCAATGACTTTAATTGGGCTCATTTTAATTTATGAACCATGAATCTTACCTTTTATCCTTTGCAAGAATTTTGTAATTTGTCTAAGGATTTCAACTACTTTAGAGATTATAATGTATTTCACAAAATATCTTAAACGACAAGTGGTGGTGTAAATAGAAATACGATGTAAAGATAAGTCAAAATAATAGAATAATTATGAATTTTTTACTACAATAATTGTTATAATTGTAATATAACTAGTATATTTATATTTAAAAAAATATATCTACAGTACGCCGAGAGATATCTTCCAATTTGTTGGCATTTATAAATTACTTGTAGTTAGAATATTTGATATGCTGACATGAGTTACTTTAAAGAGACTATGCTATAAGACTTTTCATATTCCTCAAAAATAAAGATTCCATTCCATAATTGCCCAAGTTTTTCTATTTTTCTATCCATTTGGCTTCCACTAATTTTTTTTTTGTTTAACGTGATAAAGATTTCACTCCATAACTGCCCAAGTTTTTCATTTTTTCTATCCATTTGGCTTCCACGAATTTATTTATTTACACCTTTTATGAATTTTGTTTACGTGGAATCTGAGTCTTAATTGTTTATGGGAATCTAAATATTTTAGCCCTTGCTGTGAGTGTAGAACCCCCTCGGTGTAACAAGTTTACATAAATTTTTCCTTATAAATTTAGTTTTGGAAATATAATAGTTACAAAGTTGAAATGATAAACAATTATTTATCTTTAGAAAAAATTATTACTAAACCACAATATTAGATTAATTAAAATAATTAAAATCATGTTCTCTAAAAGTACTTACTACTAGTATATTTATATTTAAAACAATATATCTAGAGTACGCCAAGAGATATCTTCCAATTTCTTGGCATTTATAAATTACTTGCAGTTAGAATATTTGATATGCTCACATAAGTTAATTTAAAGAGACTATGTGAGAATTTTCATTTTCTTCAAACGTAATAAAGATTTCACTCCATAGCTACCCAAGTTTTTCTATTTTTCTATCCATTTGACTTCTACGAATTTATTTATTTACACATTTTATGAATTTTGTTTACATGAAAATCTGAATCTTAATTGTTTACAGGAATCTGAATCTTTCAGCCCTTGCTGTGAGTGTAGAATGCCTCTCGGCGTAATTATGTATAATATAAAATATTGTGATGACGAATGCCCTTTAGCACAAATTGGTAAGTAGAAATTATATAAATGTGTTTATTGATTTTAAATTTTTGTAAGGATCAATGTGCAATTTTTTCTTAGAATATGTAGAATTAACTTTGTTTTATTCTATTCGGTGAACTTTGTTTCATTATCCTTATTTAAAATCTATGCACTAGGTTATGACTATAAATTAAAATTAATAAAATAAAATAGCTTAAAATAAATCAATAGCTCTTAAATAATAACTAAAAATTTTAATAAATATATATTTAGGATATTTAATAAAAAATATTTTTATTTAACTTTTTAAAATATATTAAAAAATAAAATAAATCTTGAAATAAAAGAAAAAATAAATAATGTCTCAAATAAAATAGTGTTAAAATTTATGTGTTTATTATATGAAGTAAAATAAAATAATTTAAAAAAATAGTTTTATTCTTAAAATAGTTCCTAACTATAAGTTAAAATTAATAAAAGGAACGAGGTGGGCATAAATACAAAATCTATTAGATTAACTTGCCTAAACTCATGGGACAAGTGGGTGATGAGCCAAAAGGTGACTCCATTTTTAAAGAATTTTTGTGCTTTAACAAATCATTGTTTAACCATAAAAATTTGATTGGTGAGAAAAAAACTATTAATCACTAGTTAAGTGATTTTGATTACAATAGTACTACGAAAGGTAGGTACTAATAAGTAAATCAACAAGGGTGATAGATAAAAAAATGTATGAAAATGGGATAAGAAACCCAAATAACTTCCCTTATAATTTTGTTTACAAATTTTTTTTGTGGATGACCTTCATAAAAAAAAAGTCAATTTTTACTATGGTGTTTTGATGTAATATACCTTTATTATAAGGGGTGAGTGTAGAGAAAAGTTTAGGATTAATTTTATTTTAATTTATTCTATTATCACATATCTCTTGATCTCAAGAGATTGGTTATAGTTTTATCTTTCTTTTATCTATCATTTAGTTATCATTTAATGTGAACTGTTTATTGATTAATAAATTTAAGGTTAAATTTGAGGATGAAATTGTTATATAGGAAAAGAGATTGGAGCTAACATATGCATCACCCTAAATCAATCTTAATCCACATAACATTGGAACATGAATCAAGGAGACTCAACACTCAGCTACAGTCCTCAAAGGAGAGATGAGAGGTCTCTTGATTGGTCCCTTTGTTGCCAAGGATAGAGATCTTATGACTAATTATCAAATCTACGGTTTATAGGGCTAAACTAGAGAAAACATAAGTTACATACTTGAAACCGTTGAAAAACTAAAAAGTAGTGGTAGGGAGGGGCTGAACAAAGCTGAGTGAACCTAATTCCAGAAGGTTTTTGTCATCCAAACAAGAGTGTCAAGTGTGTTAGGCACCTTGGTCCTAGATTAGGATTTTGCAGAATGTTTTGATCTAGGTTTCTTTGCCTATCTATCTTCCAGCTTCCTGTCACTTGTTTTCGTCTGATTCCTCCAAATGTCACCTACACACATGAAACAAAGAAGAATGTTAGGTGCTATTTTTGATCTTACCTAAGTCAAGCCCCATGAATGGTGTTTCCACCTCCACAATAGCAATGATAAGAGATCGAAGAGTGTGTGCCCTAAGAGGGCAGAGGCAAATCTAAAGTAGAATGGAATGCTCTAATAAAGCATGAAGGAAAGGAGTCACCATGAGCATGGAAACCCTAGCTTGCTTGATGTGGCATCACAACTTGACTCAAGAAGTTGGTGTAGCCCATAGAAGTAGAGAGATCTTCACAAGACCAGTAAGAAGTTAGTACAACATCAATAATCCACCATAGAGAGATTTATAGAAGAATAGAGAGCATGAGAGAGAGAGAGAGAGCTAGAGTGCTTAGAATCATTAGGTGTTCAATTGAATAAACAAACTTCCTTTTATATGCATTTCTGTCGATTGTTGGGGAGTTAAACCAAATGAGGCTGACATGAATGAACATTAGAGATGTCCTAAGTCGACATTACATTAATTTAGCTCTGAGTTAAAGAAGGGGCTAGAGTGCTAGATGCCCTTGTCCTTTAGCATAAAAAACTCTGGGATAAGCCTCATTAAGTGTGTTTAGGCCAACCCTAAAGTTATTTTTTGGTTTTTATGATTAAGGATTTAGAATTAATTGTTTTAGGTCCACCTGGGTACTAAACTAGGTGTAAAATGGCAAGGGTAAACATTTTACTCCATAACATTTAGCCCCCACTTTAGTCTGGGTATGATCTTAAGCTCATACTTGCACTAAAGTATGAATAGGACAAATTTCAATCACAACAAACATAGAAGTCATAGAATGTCACCAAGTTAGGAGTTGCACAAGCCCCCAAGCTTAGGATTCTATGAATTTAGAAGAATTGCATACACTTAAGACACAAGGCATAATTTCTACATACATCAAGCACTTAGAAACATGAGACAAGACAAGACATACACAAGGCATGCACTTGGGAAATCACAATGTATCCACACAATACACAAACCATAGATGCCATACACAAGGTATACATGCAATACACAAAGTATACGGTCATACACAAAGTATACATGTCATACATGAAGTATACATAGAATACACATGAAACAAACATGGAATACATGTGAAGGACTCAAAAGGCATACATAAGGAATACATAGAGAATACACACAAAGCATGCATGAAGCATGAAGAATACCTAGAGAATAAGAATATACGAGGAGAATACATGCATCATATAATATCCATAATGCAAAAGAAAATAATGAAATTCCTTGAGTCAGCATGACAAAGGAGACGTCAATCTAAAAAGTTATCTCAATCATCATGCATCATTCCTCAAGATGCAATAAGAAGAATGCTAAGAATCGGTTAGTTAGAAATAAGAAGCATAAGAGGATACAACACATCATACAAATAATGTACATCAAGAAAAGTGTTTCTACTCAAGGGAATACACAACCTACCTCCTGCAAGAGGATTTTACATGAAGTCTTGCAATATAAGAAGGCCTTGCAACCATACCCAAAGGTACTCTAACCAAACTCAAGTTGGTGGCACAACCCTAAACTCCCAAACATACAAGACTTCAACCACGGAAAGCAAGATAGACTCAAGATCTTGCCTCCAAGCACTTTCCAAGACAAATGTCCATCTCTGGCGAGATGCTTCAAATATAATCAAATGAGACCAACAAAGTGAATATCATTATATATCCCCTCACCTTAATGCGATTTCTAACTCCGTCAGGGAGCAATTGCCTTTAAGGTAGAATAAGGAAGACATATAAAATAGCCATGAGAGCTTTCTAAAAGCACATGCCCAAATGATATGTGTTCACCAAAGCTATATCTCAACAAGGGGTTGCCCCCAAGATGAGAAAACCAAGGTGATTCTTACAGGAATGATACACAATGGCTTGTGTAGTCATGGTATGATGCCGAGCATTGCAAAAAGGTGTCACATAAATATGAAGATGATAGAAGAAAGATCACATGAAAGCAACAATTGAATAATGAAATGATGCTAAATCATTGAAGAAAAATTAATGGAATTGCACATCACTACATATAGAAGAATGTAGATAAATATAGAGGAATGACAATGCATTCTTTATCCTTGTACCTTTTGTGCTAACAAGGGTGCCAACGAAGAACTAGCAATCAACAAAATATCACAATACGGGGATAACAGTACTTACAAGCATAACACAAATGAGGAGTAGGGACCACACTTATGAGTCGATCTATAACAAATCATCCTCCCCCAACTTGCTTATTATAAAATGGATGAAGGACAAGATTCTATAGGGACTACATCAAGTGTAGTGAAAAGTGATAGAGCCATACCATGTTTGAAGTTGTTGAATTTTGTCACCCAAGGCTCAACATTCCTTAGTGGAATGGCCAAGAACTCAATGATATGCATAGTAATGAAGTGTTGAATGATTATTTTGTTAAATATTTTTGTGTATTGGAGGAGGAAGAGTGATTAAGCGGTCTTTGAGTAGACTCGACAACATACACTCTTGTTGAGATAGAAGAGAAGATATAGGTGGAGTAGGAAGCAACTCTTTCTGTTGTGAACATGGTGGAGAGAGCATAGGATAAGGTTAGAAACTAAACCTACTTTCTAAGACAAGTGCGGTGTTGGTTCCATGAGTTCCTTAATTCCTTGTTCTTTGCATCCTAACTCATTTCCATTGTATCCAAGTTTGGAAAGAATTTTGAATCCATTCCCATAACGCATCTCCAAGTCCACAAGAAGAGGAGAGACTACATTATTAACTTTGTTGAAATGAGAAGTGTTATCATGTGTTGAAGAAGAAGTAGAAGGAACATTATTTTTATCATGTGGTGAGGAGGGTCGATCTTTGTTTCAACAAGCCCATGGGGGTGAAATCTAAAGGAACGTTGTCATTACCAAGACATGTGTTAGAAGGAGATGATCCATTAGATTTGAGATTTTAAGATTGAGATGATATGTCACAGATGGATTGCATTCTTGTAGAAGAAAGTGGATCATCATTAGTGGTAAAATAAATATCAAAAGTTCCATCATCATTACTTTTGAATTTAAGTTTTTTAAGAGAATGAGATTGTGTTGAAGAAATTGTATTTACATTCAAGGTTTTTGGGTGTGATGGTGAGATTTTATATTCACCCTTGAAGGTGGGTGTAAAATATAATGAACCCCAATCATCACCTAATAACACGTTCAAAGGACTGACACTATCCTGACCATCATTGTTGTTAGTAGTGTAGGGTAGTGGTTCAACTTTTGTTAAAGAAGGGATCAAATTATTTACAGGAATTTGATGTCTCGCTTCTATTTGCAAGTAACTTTCTAGAATTGTATCATCTTCAATCATATGGAGCTTGTTTTCAAAAAAAAAATTTATTGAATGATGAAGGTAGACAGGACTTCCCCCATGGCATGAATCCACAGTCTACCAAGAAGAAGATTGTATGAAAGAGAACCAGCCATGACATGGATAAGGGTAGGTAATGTCAAAAGTCTAGCCTTAATATTTAAGGTGATAGTACCTGTTGGTTGAATATTTTGTCTTCAACTAACTGAAGGCAAAATGGTGATATCAGCCACATTATGATGAGATAAAATCTCTCCTCTCAGCAAGGGGAGGCTCCCTTTTATTGCTAATTACTATAAACCAGTAACTGACTAGACTTATATACACTAAAAACTATTATTGAGATGGTTCCATATCATCATATTCTCTTTTTTCAGAATAGATGTTTACAATTTAAAATAACAATTCCACAATGTAAAGTAAAATGACCAAGAAACTCACGAAAGCACAAAGTCTTTCATTTCTTCTTTTGCTGATTTGAAATTGAGAACTAAATAGAATAGGGTGCAGCCCAAAGTCTTCACTAAATTCTATGATGAAATCACATGAACAAAAAGATAGAAGCAAATCAAAGTCTTTCCAATTTCTTTCACTTAAGAACATGAAACCATAAACTTGAAATATATTTTTTGTAGCACAAAGTCTCTAAAATCAGCTTTAGAATATCTTCCAAATTATCCAAACTCACACTACAATTTGATCAAATAGATAAGAGAGCATAAAGAAAAAGACATAAGAACAATTTCTAATACACCACAAGTTGTTCCAAGGAAAAGATTGATCGCTCACTTGCTTTTCTATTTACTTGATAAAATATGATTTACAATTTGAACACAAAGTCTCAAAATGCTCTTCAATTCGGTAGAGTTTTGCTTCAATAACTAAAAGATAACAATTACAAAAGAGGACCTATTTATTTATAGTGAGAGGCCATGAACAAAAATAAGGAAAATACAACTAAATATGACTTATTCAATAAGAAGAGTCCTTATTGATATGGACCTCCTTTTGGTTATCACATTCCCTCTTTTTTGGTTCCAAAGTAGATTCATTCCCTGCTCACAACACGCAATCTGAGTCTTGTCCTTCAAGCTCTTCTGGATATACTAACTCTGCATGGCACCTAGAACTAAACCTTCCATATACATTAAGAACATAGGTAGTTTCACCACTCATGCCAGCCACAAAAGTCCTCCTATCTTGCCTAGAATGACCATGGTTCCACTAGTCATGTATTCACATCTAGGATCTCTAGCAGAAAGTTTTTACATAGACTAATGTTGAAAAACTTTCTGCTACTATTCCTTTGAAATAATTTTCTCTACTAGTTGCTCCATGTAGTGTAGCTTTGCCAACTATCACTTTCCAATCCCAAGGTAATTCCTATCTCAAAGGAGTCATTTAGAAAATGTACAATTTTTGGTGTATTTGTCAAAGCCTTAGTGATATCTTTGATCATATGACCATAACCAATGTGATCTAAAATACTACCATTTGTAGTTTGGTCCACTTATCATTGAATGATTTGATTTATTATCAAACTATCTTTTTTATACATAGCACAGGCATTCACACAGCTCATATAGCTTGTCTACACAAGTGGCAACCTTAGCTCTGGTATGCATCATTTCTTTGAGGCATTTTGTCATACAATTCACATCCTCCCCATGTTTTTCTATGCAACCCTTGAAGATTTTATTTGCTTGAAACATACCACTATGTCCCTTTTCATAGCCATGGCCTATTGCATTTGATTATATTTTACCAAACAAGACCTTTCTCATTCTTTGCTATGGCATGGCCCTAACTGGAACATACTCTGTTCAAAATTTTCACATGTTACTTGTGACACTTCAACTTCTCTAAGTATGGCTCTTGGTATTCCTTTCTCAGTTTGATACTTGACAAAAACTTTCAAACATGGCACGAACCCAATTGAAACATTTTGTCAAACAAACCATGTGCTTTAGCAGCTCCCTCACAATGGTCACAGACATGCACACATACAATTTTTTCACATAGGAAAACATTTCCAGCTTGAGAGTATGTACAAGTGCTACCAAAGCACACGTGGTTCCCTGTAAAAACATTAGGCAAACCATGACTCCTCTTTTGAATTAGTGTCACAGTCAGATTCATCTTCTGAAGAAGATTCATCACTTGAGCCCATAGATGTAGTAGGAACTATTTTGAAGTCATCCTCTTTAGCATTTCCAAATCTTTTTGACACAAGCGGAGAAAGAGATTTAAAAATTATGAAATCTTATGTTACAACTGTGATAGAGAACAATGCTTGCATATTGATACTTCTCAGTGTCAGAAACTAGTTGTTTAACACCTCATTTAAACATATGTTGCAGCATCACTTTCTTGAAAGAACAAGACCACCTGCGTAAGTAGATGTACGTGTGGTGGAGTGAGATCCATAGACTTCTCCTACCATCAACCATTGATATTCCCTTTTGATATTGAACTAGAAAACTTTGGCTGAGCTTTTCCTCCCTTAATTCCTTTGAGAAATGTTTCCTTTTAGGTGTCTCATGGAATGTAGAATAATATTCTTTCTCATCAACCTCAGAATATGAAGACAGAGTATTTGTAGGATGAACCATAGATGATCCAACCATGCATAACATAGGAGAAGGAGTTTTCATGGATGCAACTAAAGATGACCTTGATGTGTATGAAACTGGAGATGGAGTGTTGTATATGCATAAGCAGCAAAAAACACCATCTTTGCATATAATAGGAAGTATCAAAATACTATGTATGGGAGGCATTTTTCTCTGCCCCTACATATTAATAATTGGTAAATCACTTAGCATAGGTGGAGGGTTTCCCCGTAAGTTGTCCAGAGAAATGTCAGCAATGGTCCATAATCCTTCTGAATGCTACTTACAATACCTCACCAAGTAATTCTCCCGAGTGGGCACTAATGGAGATGGCACATGAAACTCTGCATGCATCACATGCAAGGCACCATTGTAGTTGCATGTCATGCCTGTTGAAAACACATCCACTGTAAATGCTCTTGCTATGATGCTGGGAAACATACTCAACCATTGGTTCACATCCATTAGAGTTTTAACAAGATTGATGGCATTCATGATAACAATATAAGTAGCTCTAGATGCCTCAATCCTCGATCCAAATGGAGTTGGGCTGATTCCTCAAGGAAAGCTTGTGATGTATTCATCTTGGTTAAGAATTTCAGTAGAAGGGTACTCAAGATGCGAAGTCCACATTTATGTGATGTTCTTCACCTGAATCATCACCGCCATGTCCACTTCTAGGTATCGAGCTTCATACATCTGACACTCTAAATTTGATGTAGAGGTAGGAAAAACTTCAGAACTGTATATTGTATTTTGGAAAATTTTAAACATGGGTGGCAATTTATGTCGCTTTTGCATAGTAACAAGGGTGTCTTATGGGATCAATATGTATGGGTGGTATTTTATGCCTCCCTTACATAATAACAATAGGTAAAACACATGTATGAGTGCCAAAATTTTCTGCCCTTATATATTAATAAAGGGGGTAAGTCTCTAGCATGGGCGGCAAAAAATGTCGCTCATGCAGGAAGTAAACTTTTTGGAAGAAAACACATATTTGGTGAAATTCACTGCTACTACTAGGAAAAACCTTTGAAGTGTTTTGGCACGGGCAGCAAAATTCACCACCACCACATTCTTGATGATAAACTCGCGCAAGGTTTGACATACATAAATGGCAAAAGTCATTAGTCAAAAACAAAAGATTTCGGCAACAGGTTTCATGATTTGATAACTTCTGCATATTGCAAGGTTACTAATACACAAAATGAGGAACCTAGGGCATCCAAGCTAGGGTTTAAATGTTTCCAAATGACAGGAACAAAACACAAACCATAAGATCTATACGAAAATAACAACATTTCAACAAACCCTAGTAACACAAATAAATGAAAATGTAAGCCTATAATGACTCAATGAAAAATGAAAAACCCTAACACGATGATGTTAAGAAAGAACAAGGAAGAAAAAGAAAAAGGAAGAAAAACATACCCGGTGTCAACACATTTAAAATCCCTTACAAAGTCATGACCTAAGTGTATTAATTACACTCAATGTGAACTGAATGTTGCTTAGGTGGCATTTTACGCCGTCATTGCAACTTAAACACACCTAACATGCATTGGCAGCATGTTTCACTGTTGTTGCATAAGACAAGAAAATCAATATGCATTGGCAACATTTTTTGCTGCCCGTGCATGTTGATGAAAATTTTCCTAACTCCCAAAAAGGTATCAAAATTGAAATTTGATGTGTTTGCAACTTTACTTGTATTTACAAACTTCAAGAAACTGAAACAAGGCAATACCCAGTTGGATTCTCTAGAGCTAGGGGACCACGTATGACGGCAAAAGGGAAATCACCTCATTTTATGTGCTTAGAGTTGTAGGCTATGAAATAGACAAGTTTTGTAGGGGTCATCCTACAAATTAAGCGCAACTAAATTTGAAGATAATAGTACCTAGGGATTGTTTACCAACATTATCAAAGCCACAAAACTTGGTTTTATCTGGTTTGATGAGAGACATATCTATGTCGATCTTGGGCAACAATTCCATGCCACAAATATTAAGACCCGATCCACCATCAATCATAGTGTGTCTTATCCTCATTTTATTAATCATGACAAATATCATAAGAGGCTCATATTGGTTTTCAACCTCTATGGGAGGTAATTCATGTTGTTGAAATAATATATTTGTTGTTGTCTCATGCATACAACTAAACAAAAATGCTACGTCATTTGTTCTAACATAAGGTGGAACTATCACCTTTTGTAAAGCTTCTTGGAGCATTCAATGGTATGTAGGTGATGTTTGTATCAATTCCCATAGAGAGATCTTAGCTGAAGTAGTACGGAGATGCTCGATAAAATCATATTCTCTACCAACATGTTTAGAAAGACGAGGAGGTGGGAAAAGAAAAGTTTGAGATGGTGGAAGAGAAGTGGGCACACTTGATGCTTGCTTACTTTGTTTGTTATTACATGTGTTGTATGTGTGAGCAACCGCATGAGGTTGTTGTGACACATTTTGAACACCTTGATTCTTTTGAGTAATTTGCTTTGTAAAGTTGAATGTGTAACAAGGAGGTTGAGATGAGTTTGGAACACCTTGAACTGTAATCAAAGGTTTAGAGAAAGGAGATGGATTAGGTATCTCATGCACAATTATTTTAGGAATATTTTAAACATTAATGCACTTATTCACTATCCCCTTAGTGGGTGGAATAAATCTATTAATGATGATGGAATTGATATTGTTATCTTTTCAAGAAATACAAGATTTAGGAGGATGAGATTAATGCCCAATATCTACCCATGGGGGATCCATCATGAGAGAAGGCTCTTTATCCACTAATGCTTCATCTTTTGAAGGGAGAGCATTATAATGAAGAGAGGGTAGAGTTATGTTAAGAAATGTATCAATGGTTTTCTCCTCTTGCGCTAAAATATCCTCACAAGTGGGAACCATTTTGGGAGAGGGGTCCAAAACATAGGGTGACATAGGCAAATCTAGGTCACCATTATATGTATTAGAGGGGAGATCAATGGAAATAAACATGGAATTATCATGTCTTGTAGTATAAGTAGAAGAAGAACTATCACCATCATCTTTCTCATGACAACTCATGGAGACCAATTTAGTAAAGTCTTCTAATATTGAAGGATACACACCCATGAGAGTCATGAAGCTAGAAAAATTAGATATATAACAAAGGATATCATATATGGAACATATAGAAATATCAATATCATACATGGAATCTATGTGATCTAAGATATAAACATAAATATTAATGAATTTAGAAAAAACTTCAAAATCTATAATATATGCATGCAAGGATTCCAAAGAGGAACAACTAGAAGAGGCCATAATAAAATGACTTGTCTAATATATGCAAATATAATATGGAACAAAAATATACAATCAGATTTATTCATTAATCAAGTACAACCAAAATCAAAATAAGATTGCAATCAATGACCTATAAGTGCAAGAGAAGCGGGGTTTTCAATAAAATGTGATATTTTTGGTAACCACAACAACTAAGTGTTATAAATGTGAGTATGTGAAAAAAGAGTGCCTAAATGATTTATCCACTTAAAAACAACAAATATTTAGAGAAATTTTATTTGATGAAGATGCATAAGTGCCTAATGAGGTATGCGATTCAGAAAGTTTTGTTTATGCTCTTGCTTTTGAAATTTAGAGGGAAGATAAATGAATGAGTTTTATTACTTTCTAAATTCAACAAATATGACAAGTATGATGTGCTAAAGCAATGTAAAATCAGATTTAACAACTATTTAACATCAAAAAAATCTGAAACAAGGGTTTACTCAATAAACCCTAGGTGTAAGATTAGCTAGGTTTTCAAAAAAATGCAAGATTTTTTAAAACCCTAATAATGAAGAAGTGCAAATGCAAGATGTACAACTAGGAAATGATTAATTAATATAATACTAATTAGATCTGATGCGAAAATCAGAAAGTTGTCTAATTTAAGATATGTTGGGTTCACCAAAATGTTATGTAGGAAAAGAGATCTAAGCTAACACATGCATCACCCTAAATCAATCTTTCTCTACATAACATTAGAACACAAATCAAGGAGACTCAACACTCAGTTACAATACTCAAAGGAGATTTGAGAGGTATCTTGATTGGTCCCTTTGTTTCCAAGGAGAGAGATCTTATGACTAATTATCAAATATAGGGTTTCTAGGGCTAAAATAGAGAAAATAGGAGTTACAGACCTAAAACCGTCAAAAACCCAAAAAGAAGTGGTAGGGAGGGGGTGAATAGAGCTGAGAGAATGTAATTCCAAAAGTTTTTGGTCATCTAAACAAGAGGGTCAAGGGCGCTAGGTGCCCTCATCCTGGATTAGGGTTTTGTAGAATGTTTTGATCTGGGTTTCTTCACCTGTCTATCTTCCAGCTTCCTATCACTTGTTGTCATCTAAATCCTCTAAATGTGGCGTACACACATGAAACAAGGAAGAATGTTGGGTGCTATTTAGGATCTTTCCTAAGTAAATCCCCATGAATGGTGTTTCCACCTCCACCATAGCAATGATAAGAGATCAAAGAGTGTGTGCCCTAGGAGGGCAGAGGAAAATCTGAAGTAGAATGGAATGCTATAATAAAGCATGAAGGAAAGTAGTCACCATGAGTGTAACATCCACGTTCTAAAAACATAGTAAAATCAGAACATTTACCATAAAGTAATTTAACAAGGTAAAAAATGAGATAGAGAATATTTTTCTTTTATTCAACATATAATCAAGTAACTACAATTACAAGATTTCTCATTACAATAAACCATATTGTCTTTCCGAAGTACAATATTTACAAAAGTAAATCAATTACAAATATCTATATTAGATAATGTTTTATATAGTCTTAATAGACACAAGTCTCAAAGTTATACCACATCTGGAAATGTAGTGCCCCTCACCTTGTCTTCTATCGAACTAATAGTCATTCTAGTAGGATTAGACACTATGCAACTCTATTAGATGATGTGCTCTTTGTTAATATGTTAGCTGATTGTGGATCTATGTTAGGATGATGTTTGATTACTGGTACTTTATGCTTTCACAATTTGATGAACATATATGATGTTATAGATTAATGTTATTCTGAGTTTAATGTGTTATTTGATCATGGTTTGGATGCTTTAACAGTGTTTGTCATATTAGATCATTATATAATTGATTATTCTATTCTGTTTATAAGTAATCAGAATTAGGTGTAGGTAGTTACTTGTAGATGTATTTATGTGAATGGAACAGTGTCGCATTACTTGTGTTCGAGTACCCTGCCACATTGTGACTTCCATTCACGGTATGATGATATATATATTTTCATGTTTGACTGTGTGGTTTGCTATAGGATGCAGGTATCGGGCATCAACTCCACCTGAACTAGCAGGTCTGAGCGTGCCCTAGCCAATGGAATTGTTGATAGGAGTTAACCTAAGGTCCCCTACTTAGTCAACATCCTCGAAGAGGATGAGTATCTGGTATCGCATTTAGTCATTATCATTTGTTGAATTCTTTGTTCCTGTGTGATGGTCATATTTTGTGGTCTTGTAAGAAGGTCAGGTATCATGTTGTAGGTTGTGTTTATCCAATTAGTAATGGTTGATTTAAGTCTGGTTAGTGTTTCATTAAAATAAAGATTAATTTCAAGATGAAGTTAAATAATTATTTATTAAAGGAAAATTATGAATTGTTGATTAAACATAAACAATTCAATTAGGATGTATTGTAAAAATTAAAATGCAAATAAATTTGATAAATAATAGTATATGGTTAATTTTGAGTTGTCACATATAATAACCATAAACAATGAATAATAAAATAAATAAAACAAGTTGTAAATCAAATTGTTATTTGTAATATTGCAATTTAATAAATAAAAATAAATTATATTAGAGTTGTAAAATTAAATTGTAATTTGTGATGTTACAATTTAATTAATAAAATAATAAAATGTTTCATTGTAAAATTAAATTATAAGTTGTATAAATTTAACGAAATAGAATTTAATGGTTGTAAAGTACATTATAGTTGTATAAAATTTAATAAAATTGCAAAGGGATGGTTTTCACGAGGGTAGATGGTATTGGATCATGTGTTGAGCCCCTACTAAGGTGGGAAAGTTCTGGAAAGAATGAAGAGGATTAATTGGGTGGCTGGAAAATTTGGGAGGAGGAAAGGGAGATGGGAGGAGGCTGGAGTTGCAGGTTTGGATCAGGAAGCGAGAGGAAAAAAATGAGATTAGAGAGTTTGGAGCTGTAGGGTAGGATATGAGAGCAGCATCAATCTGATAGCCAGTCACGTAAACTAGAATTCCAGGTTCTATCATCTTCTGCACTTAATCTCTGATCTCTTCAAACAAATGTTTTGAATATGCTTTAATTTAATTTCTTTTCATGTCTATAATTTAGGTTGAGATTTCTGAAACCATAGATCTTTTTATATTATCTACCCTGTGATCTTTTTAGTCATGTAGAAATTAGGGTTACAAATGTGGTTGAAGTTTATTCTTTGGCCAATTTATCTTAATTTTAACCTATCAATTGCATTTGCTTGATTGCTTTTAACGCCATTCAATCGGTCCAACTAAGGGTCTTTATGTAAAGATCTACATTCATTCATCTAAAACCACGACAGGATGCTTGCTTCTAGTCAGAATCATTGAAGAGAATTTGAAGAATACTTGTCATGAAGCAATCATTTCACTATGCTTTGACAATGTCATAACTTGTCCCAATGCACCCAATTTTAGCGCAGGTAGGAAGAAGCTGCAAAGGTGTTAGATCTACGTTTTAATTATGCTTACTACTTTTGTTTTAAATCCTCTATCTTTCTCTGAATTCTTAGTTTTTAAGAACCTCGCCATACCTGCCCATGTCTGCATTGATGTTTGAGAAAAGAACAGATCGGTGCATCATATATATTCATCTGTGATCTACAGTCACCAAGAAAATATATCGCCACAACCAGCTCATATATAACAGGTATCTCAATAAAAAAAATTAGGGTGTTCTTTAGATGACCTGTGTGGCCAAGAAGACCAACTATGCTCTTATAATGTTTGCTATAATGCAATTATGGATTTAATGTGATCGGTTTATGCAAGCATCTCAGCCATTAATCCTCTAAGGGCGTGAGTCCAAAACTCAACCAAGGGTTAAATGTTAGGAGTTGCCTAAGTGCTTCATTAAATTGTGTAATTTAAGAGCTTTCTGGTAAATTAATTACGTGTGTATCCTTCATTCATTGTATTCTATGAGATCTCATATCATTAAAACAATTTGCCAAATAGTTATGAGTCTTGTCTTTGTGTCTGAACTTTGCATACTTGTCTACCAGAGTTCTTTTCCAACTATAATATCTGAAAAGATCTCCCAGTTTTTCTTTTTTATATGTGCAAAGACCAAAATTACATAGCTGAGGATTGAAACGCCATGACATGGTATCAATTTCACTTGACGCCCCTTGATGTAGATTTATACAGATGTATATTCATATAAATCTTGTATTTCCATCATTCCCTAACTAGGTGCCGGCTGGAGGAATGTAGGTAAAGCTAGCCGAGTCTAGGTTTAACCACCAATCATTACTGCTGGGAAGTTTTCTATTAGAAGTCTTTAAACAAAATTCATTATGTGTGATTCTGCAGTCATTACATTTTATGGATGACATCTGATTGACATGTCTTATTAGGCAGTTTGTTGCCTTGTCTATGCTTTCAATTTGCATTTGTTTGAAAGTTTTTAAAGCCTCTTCAACGGATTCGCCTAGGAGAAGAAGCTAATCGGTGATTAAGTTGATCGCTTAGGAGATGAAGCTCATCAGTGTTGGAGGTAACCAGTCACTGAGTTTGGCATTTTAGTAGTCAATTTCATCCAAGAGAAATACTTGTGGCTCACAAGAAAATGAAGACAATTCTTTCAACTGCATAAGTGACTTGCTCCATGTGGCCGTCGATTGTGAGTTCTTTCAATGCAAGCCTGAGACTCTAAACTAGAAGAGAAATGATTATTTTATTAAAGATGTGGCATCATATATACAACTACACCACCAATTAGATCATGCAAAATATGTGTTGCACAGTCATTTAACCAACCTGCTGTAGAAGTTGTCAGAGTTGCTCTCACCCATAGCTCTTTATCTGATATTTGTTTCTAGCTACCATAACATTGTAACCTTCGAAATAGAAGTATCATAAGCCATTTTAACAAATTTATTTGAGAACTTATTAAACTATCTTCCTTATAATTTGCTTGCTCGATGGACGATGACATGTACAATTTAAAAGATTGATTATACTATGGTGTGCGTGGCTAAAGTTGACATTATGATGGAATTGTTTCTTCCTGAAAGTTTAAATTGTTCTTCTCACAGTCCCCTCAGTTTGATCTCTCTTATACCAATGATAACTTTGACTCAGATACCTATTAACAAGAAACTTAAACATGCAAAGAGTCAAGCCCATGATCTACTCACTGTTCTAAGTTCCAACACTGAGTTAATATACAAGCTTCTAAGCGGCCACAGTGTAAAATCTTAGATGCTAGGTCTGACGAGTGTTTACTAAACTAAATCCAACTGAGACATGCACTTGTACCGACAGCTGTTCTCTTTTTCTTGCATTGGAAATCTGTTTATTGCATTGAATCACTGGTATGAGTGAGTTCAAGGCGTTGAGGTCATTCTAATTCTCAAATGAAGTGTACTTTTATCTAGATGTGAAGAGAACCATGATTGTCATCCAACTCAATTATTAGGTTGGAGTCCATTTGACCTCCCATCTCTTTGGTTGAGTACCATATGCAATAATCACTTATTGGCTGTTCACTTATTCGTTAAATCCATTGCAGTCAAGGATATTAATGCCCTTAGCTTCCTAAAGTGAACAGAGTGGTCTATGTGAAGGTTTAGCCAGCAGCTTAATGACAAGTTTAGGGTGTCCTCAAGAAAGCCAACAACCAACCTCATATGTAATGGTCATCTGTAGGTTAATGCATTTAGGGTTATCGATTTATAGAAGTTTTATCTACAGACTAAGTAAGAAGGACATAAAACCATAGTTAGAACATTTATTTAATCTGGTTATAATTTTTATTTCTAATTAAATTGTATCTTGGAATGTGAATTTTAGGATATATTTTGGAAAGTTTGGTAAATATTATAAGATGTGTCATAATTAGGTATGAATGTGATTTAAGTTAGCTTTGAATCTTAGACATTTTAAGAGATGCATACATGCTATAGAACATATTTAAATTTGTAATTTTATTACCCTGTGATTTATGTGCAAGTAGAATGTGTATAGAGTTTATATTTTTGGAATGATAGTTTGCATGATTAGAGTGGAATATTGTATCAAGATCTTATTGCAAGTACTAGTTTAGGTAATTGTTACCCGCTTGTAGGAATAGTTAAGGAAAAACATTAGATTATATATATATATAGTAATTAATAAACAAGGTATAAAATAAATATAATGTCTTTAATAATTGGTTAAAATCAAATATAAATCAAATATTATAATTAAGTTATGTGATCTATTTTGATATAGAATGTTTTGTATCTGATGTGATTGTTTAATTTGAACAAATGGAATTCGCTAATGATTATATATTAGTGTTGCAGAATTTAATTTAATTTGGTATTGAATTTATATTTGTTTTGTTAAAATTCAATTATTGGGTTAGGAAATTAGGTATGTAAATATTGTATTGGAAATTTGATAATGTTAATTTACTTAAATGACATTGTTCATTGTAATCTGATATAGTCAATTAGTGTATAAAATAAACATAAATTATTTATAAGATGGGTTGTTGTTGATGAGTACAATTTGCTTACATAATAAGCTTACGAAACTTGATTTGTGGAAAGTGAATTAGCTATGTCATCATGGTCCCTATGTTAGTACATCTACCTGAGTGGTTAGTTCGAGAGGCATAGGATGGTTATGTCTTGACTTCAAGCATTGGATTGATAAGTGTTTGGAGATAATGAAGTTGTAAAAGTATGTTGCCTCTTGTTATGTATGAGAGTTTGGTAATGATAATGTGAATTGATGAATATTTAGAGTTGTGAGTGCATTATGAGGAGGTAACAATCCCCTTTGTGGATGTAGTGATTGTTCATTTAATTGCATTTACCTTGTATTGAGATTTATGTTATATTGTGAAATGGGGAGACATTGAGTACTATAACGGAGTAATGTTTATGTATCGTTATGGACAATGTATTGTGAAATTGTCCCTGTGATTAAGTTTGTTAATGCCTTGCATTATTATATGTACATGTGGATATGAGGATAATTGTTATGCAAGATGGTTAATGCCTTGCATGGTTCATGTATCCTTGTTGTCATGATGATGTTTGCTATGCTTGTTAAGTGGGGTTTTCTAGATGCAGGTAGGGGAGTGGCTCTCAATGGGGGCCGGAGCCCAAAGTTGCGTCCAGGACAACCCATGTGGGAGTTGGATAAATCAGTGATAACCTAAATAATGAATTAGGAGGGGTTGGGTAGCTAATCACACTAAACAAAGATAAGTGGATGCCTCACTCATGGCTCAAGTGCTTATTTAGACTTGAGATGAGATGAGAAGGCCTGGAATGGCAAGATCAACTACCTTGTCCTCATGAAAGGTATGTTGATTCCGCATGAGCGTTGTATGGGGGCCGGGAGTCGGGAGAGGCTGCTAGGGTAACCCAAGATGGGGACCGGGGCCTAGGAAGGCTTACCAAGACAACCCATGACAAGCCATGTGATGACACTCCTTCCTACTGTAGCCTAGCATTCCCTAGTTGTACTCTCCCCATTCGTTATGTGTTGCCTCTGGAAATGTTGTTAAGTTGTTTGAGATATTGACTTGTGTTGTTGGAGTCGTGTTGTCTTTGTTCTTATAGTCTACTGTCTACCGGACTATATGTTGTAGTGGGGACCTTATGTTAACTCCTAGCTCGGGGGGTGGACCTCAGGGTTCCACATGGTTGGGTGGAAGAGCTTTTATCCATTGGTTTTTCCCTTGCTATTGTTCGTGTGCGAGGAGGATGTATCTTGTGTATCAGCCATCAGATCTTGTACCAGTTGAGGAGATAGATATTGTATTCATGTACTTGCCTATGTATCAGTTGATTTATAATGTATGTATTTAGAAGGTGATAATGTAACAATGTAATGTTGTACTCATATGTGACGAGAAATTGTAACTGTGAACTAGATCCTGATGATTATTTATCTGATGTTATGATATGGAGATGTAAATATTTATTGAGTTAATGCAATAGGTTCAGAATGATCTACTAATGCTAGTTAATGATGTATGTTAGATTATGTTATTTGATTTGTCAAGTAATGCTACCATGATATCTTAGAGGACAAGTCATTAGTTCAAATGATGTGTTAATATTACCTTGTTATTTCTATCTTTTAAATAAAAAAATAAAAATAAAAATTATCCTTCTTTGCATAGCATAGATGTGTTGTTCTCTAAGGTGTTCATGGCGGGGCGTTACAGGAAATCTGACATCTTTATCACAAGCCTTGGCATGTCTTCTGCTAGAGAGAGAGTATCTTTCCAGTGATTTACCTCCATCCAAAAAACCAGTAGTCTCCCACACATCTTCCACATAGGAAGTGGCCCTACCCTTCACGAGGAATATAGACTAAAGGTGACCAGTGGTAATTTGCCTTCCTGAGTACATAGTGTTGTATCCTACACAACTCTATCAACCATACAACCCAAATACCCTCTAGCTAAGTATGATTTCCGATAGGTTGTGCAATCCAGATACAGTGAACTGACAATGCATGCAGAGACATATGCATTACTATGGCCATAGTTTCAATATAAATTGACGTTTGCAATGAATGTTGTTGTAATGTTCACCCACACCAAGTCGACTTGGATACTATCATATTCCTACAATTTGACTTGGTCAACTACATTTAACTTATGAAGTCCTGACAATTTCAATATTTTAGTCTTCCCGAACCAGACAAGTTTACATTCACTGTCTATATTCCATAGACCTTATTGACTACCTTTCTATACGAGGATTCTCATTGCTTCATTGCAATAGCTAAGATCTAAGACTTATCAATTCATAAGAATTTTAAATCGATTAATAACAACTAAGATGATTACCTTACCTAGGTTAAGCATCATAGTCTAGGAAATTATTTTCTTTCTTACAAGTAAGAATAAATACACATAGTTAGGGTACTTGTCCCTTCAATCACGATCTATATAATGATCACAATGATTTAATATAAATAAATACCTTATTTGGTCGAGTTAAGGTTTAACTAAAGAGTTTTGTCTAACTCAAACCTAGTTTTTCTGACTTAGGTGGATTCACAAGACATTGTCATTACTGCATAAACCTTATGGAATGACTATCTATTCTTGGGTATCTCTTTGCATCTTTGCAACATTTGAGATTCAACACTTATCAACAAGTAATAGCTAAGAGAAGTTGTGACCAATTAAGGTATAATAAACTTTATGGTTGACTAACCATTAATAGTACCTCTTGCATTCTTGCAAAACCCAAGGCTTATGACTTATATTTCAAGTCGACTTATAACCCTACAAATAGTTTTCTCTACCTAAGGTTAAACATTGTCAACTAATAACAAATCTCTTTTCAATAAGATAAATATAAACATTTATTAATTTAGGGTTGTCAACCCTTTAATGTCTACCCAAATGAAATAACTAAAATAGGTTATAACCATAAAGGTTTCATCAAATAATCTTTAACCCTTCTAGGTTAAACTAGGGTTTTATTTTACCCTTGAATAATCAAAATAACCCTGTCTCATAACTTCAAGACTAAGGTTTATAAATGACCTTTGGTTTAACTCAACCATGGTTTAAGAATACTAAGGTTAGATAATAACTCCTATATAAAAGGGATATGAATACTTTCAATTACCCTCACGAGATGTCATTGACCATCACTTCTTTTATACTCATATATGATTCTATACAAAGTCATTTCTAGATAGACTTAGTATATTCCCTAGTCCTTCTACCACTCAATAGGTTTTACCATAGTTATCATAGATCATCAAGAATCTAAGTTCTTTTGATAAAAACATTTTTGACAAATGTATAGAAATTAAACCAAGAATGGTTTCAAAATGAGTCAAGATTATTATCTAAAATTTGATATGATATCATAATGTTCATAGACTACTCAAGTTGTTGTCAACCTAGTTTTTAATGTCTATAATGTGTTCCACATACCCAAAAATTTACATGTCTAATGAAGCATAATACACTTTTAAAATTGAATGTCTTTAGCTTAGTTATCATCTATAATATCTTTGGTTATTCTTAAATACATGCAACAAGATATATCACCAAATCATGGTGACTAAAACAAGTTAAGAGACTCATGATAACTATAATATAGAAATCACCATAAAAGAATCACTAATCAACCATACATTGTGGTGACCTCACTGCTACTACAAAGTAGTCTAACATATAATAGCATAGATGATAATGTATTAACTATTTCGAAACAAAGTCCTCTATAGTTTAGGCTTTAAATAGCAAAAGAATGAATTTACAACAATCTCAAAGAGATTCCATATAAGATATTGAACTTTCCTAACTATCAAAATATCCAATGTAGGAAATACTATCTATTCAAATAGCTACGAATCTTACCAAGAAAGATAGCAATACTCATTTACATATCAAAACAAATATATGGATTCGACCTTACTGACTTAGGTGTCAGCTTACAAGACATCTACAATGATTGTCTTTTGATAGTAATTTGGAATACTATTGGAATCAATATGATTATAACGTTGCAAACTATACAAAGGAAAAGAACCTAGTAAGTGGCAACTTCAAGGGACAAACTAAGCTCATTAGCTAAGAGCTCTACAAGTCACCAATGGCCAAAGTTTCCTTTCTGACAAAAACTATGCTCTTCTACATGTCACCCACCGAGAAAAACCCAGACCAGCAAATCAAACGAGCTTCCGAGAAGAATCATTCCTCTCTTTCTCATAGAGTCATTTTTCCTCTTATACAACTCTCTCCCATGACTTCATCAATGAGTCTTTCTCATCATTGCCATGTCTATCAACTCATTCTCCCATCTAAATGTACGGTTGCGCATCTTAGCAGTTACAACAAAATCCACTTCCAACGCAAAGGTTACAAATGAGGACGACACACGTAAGGAGAAGGGAGAAGTGTGATATAAACACAACTATTTTCCTTAAAGAGGCCGACACCCTCATAACAAAACTATGATATTATTTAGTTATCACTTAAGTTATTAAAATGACTACTTGCAGTTAGTCGTTATGCACTCCTAATAGCATGCTTACGACCACTCTTAATTACAAGCTAATGATATCATGGCATAATAATTGCCCCTTGCTCCCAACGTGGTTCCTTTGGAGAATAACGACACTAAGGAAGATAATTACAAAGATGACAATTTCCTAAGAGGAAAAGTGGTTACATACTTATACCTCAAATAACCCCTACTAACAAAATATTAAACATAATAATAACAATAATAGTCTGTGACCATATTTAAGCTTTGATCAAAACATGTTAATAATGTTAGTAATGTGATAGGGTCGAGCTTGTCTTCCCTTCACAGACTCTCATTAAATCACATCGACTTGATTTGATAAGATCGTCATTAACATTAAATGTCGACAATAAAACCTTATATGACTCAAGGATACTAACACAACCATTTTATGACAATTACATCGTAACTTTTACGTTAAACATAAATGGTCATAATTTTTACTCAAACAACATCGTTTACATTACAAATGACTATTATGACCTACTACGACTTGAGAAAGAATAGACTCAAAAAATATCAACTACCTGTCGATTAGTTTTAATTAAATTGATAAGTTAAGGCTTACCTCTTACAACACATTGGTTCACACTTTTGTTACACATCATACTCATCTTGGCAAATAGACCACTCGTAACCTGAGGTCTATATCTCTCTCCTCAAAAGATACTCTCTCTCTCTCTCTTCTCTGAGAGTCATCTGAAAATCTATATTCTTGTTTCAACTTGTAACCAAACAAATTATGATCAGTGCATCATGACTTAAATAATAAATCAAATCTCATAAGAAATTATTAAATTGATATAAATATAATCATTTTCATAATTTCGTAAATGACATTCAATATAATTCCATGTCTTTCCTTGTCATTAATCAATAACATCACAATAGATTTACTTATGTCCAAGTAAAAGTAAAAGTAAAAGTATAGCAAGACAAAAATTAGGGATCTAACAATGAGCATGAAAATCCTAGCTTGCTTGATGTGGCATTACAACTTGACTCAAGAAGTTGGTGTAGCCCATAGAAGTAGAGAGATCTTCACAAGACCTGCAAGAAGTTAGTACAACAATAATAAACCACCATAGAGAGCTTTAGATAAGAATAGAGAGCATGAGAAAGAGAGCGATCTAGGGTGCTTAGAATCATTAAGTGTTCAAATGATAAACAAACTTCCTTTTATATGCATTCCCGTCGATTGTCGGGGAATTAAACCAAATGAGGTTGACATGAATGAACATTAGAGATGTCCTAAGCTAACATTGCCTTAATTTAGCTTTGAGTTAAAGGAGGGACCGGGGTGCTGGGTGCCCTTGTCTTTTAGCCCCAAAAACTTTGAGATAAGCCTCATTAAGTGTGTTTAGGCTAGCCCTAAAGTTATCTTTCAATTTTTATGCATTGGGATTGAGAATTAATTGTTTTAGGTCCACCAGGGTGCTAAACTAGGTGTAAAATGGCAAGGGTAAACATTTTACTCCATAATAGAAATGATCTTGAAATTATAGGTTAAAATATTATATAAAAGAGTAAATTTTATATAGAGAGTTTTGATGTAACGCTAGAATATTGAACCTCATGTGGTACCAAATTTATCAAATATAGTACCTGTGCGAAAGAAAAATGGTGAGATTAGAGTTTGTGTGGATTTCAAGAATCTAAATCAATCTTCTCTCATGGATAATTATTTACTCCTGGTAATGGATCATATACTACAAGTAGTATTGATAGGAGCATTTTTAGATTCAGACCAAAAACCTGCCTACCGAAACTAAAAGCAAAGTAATATGCTAAAAAATGACAGGAAGTTCATAATCCAGAATGACAGGAGATAACAAAATTGTCAGTACAAATTTTAACATATAAATACATAAGACAGGAGGAATATAATGGACTGATTCATCACAATGAAATTAGAAAGAAAACCAAACTTTTCACACTATTCTATTCAAGTATCCAATCATGATAAATATATAACTGCAGCCTGCCAAGATTGGCCTCTACATATGCAGAAAATAAAGGTTCCTAAGAACTACTCCAACACTCCTGTCGACCTCTCTTTCTAATCATCATTCAATAGGCTCCTATTCACCATCGACATTTATTGTCTCATCACTCTCTCTTCTCAACTTCAAAATTCAAATCCGTCGCTTCCCCTTTCAAATTTTTCACGGCCAACCCTCCAAGGCCTTTTATCGACCCGAACACATAAGAGGTATTCAAAATTGCTAAGTAACTCCATCTACCCATACGTGGAGAATAAATATCATCATAGTGAAATGCCAACACAACAGAAATAATGCCAACCAAACAAGTGGATGGTAGAGAGAATCTCCAAGAGAAGCTCCATGAAACTGTCACCCAGACCTAATCGATTATTTCTATTTTTGAATTGCATTTAGCTCTTTTAAAACTGTTGCAGCTAATCAAGAAATAACTAACATATTTAAAATTAGTTCCTGGTGATAGAAGCTTCCAAATATGCCTAATTTGTAGAGGCTGCAAGGTGACAGGAAGCACCAACAAAGCAAAAAGCTAACAAAAACCCCCCACACAAAAACTAAAACAAAAATAAAAAGCAAACCAAAAATAGAGGGTGAGCGATGCCACTGCATCAAGTATCAGGGTTAGAAATGATGTCCATGTTGGATGGCTTCTTAGGCTATAATCAGATCAGCATAAGACAACATTCACCACTCCCATAAGCATGTTTGCTTACAACCATATGCCTTTCAGTTTAATCAATGTTGTGGCTACTTTTTAGAGGGCAATGGACTTATCCTTTGGTGATTTAATAAATAAGATTATTGTTATGTATTTAGATGATCTTATTCAAAGAAGAGGGAAAACCATTACTAGTATCTAGAGGCTGTGTTAGAATGTTGTAGATTACATGGTATTTCTCTAAATCCAAAGAAGTCTATTTTTCCATCACCAAGGGAAAACTTTTGTGACATGTTGTTTCGAAGGAGGGAATAAGAATTGAACTAGAGAGGGTAGAGGTTATTTTGAAATTGACTCCTCTTGTTAATGTGAGGGGAGTAAGATCTTTCTTTGGGCAGGTAAATTTTTTGAGAAGATTTGTTCATGAGTTTTCTGAACTCACAAGACATATTTATGACATGATGAAAGGAAATCAAATGTTCAAATGGATAGAATCAGGTAATCAAGCTTTATCTAACATTAAGACTGCAATTGTAAATTCTCATTTCGTCGTTCATCCTAAATTTGATAAGGATTTCATTTTTTTATAGTTATGCCTCGAAACATACCCTATTTGCTATACTAGTGTAAAGGAATGAACAAGGTCTCAAATTCCCCGTTTCTTTTATGAGTATTCCACTTAAGAAATATGAGTTAAGGTTTTCACAGTCTGAGAAACATGCATATGTGGTGGTTAAAGCAATGAAACATTTTAGGTTTTATATATTGCACTCTCATACTGTTGTGTTTGTCCCTAATCCTACTATCAAAAGCATCTTAACTCAATAGGATTTGAGCTACAAAAAGAGAGGAGCCTAGGTGGCCAAATTGCAAGAGTATGACATAGAGATAAAACCGATCAATCTCATTAAAGGTAGAGGGTTATGCCAAGCAAATTGTTGAGAATAAGACTGATACATAAGATCTGCCTCTTGTTTTATTTGTTGGTGTCAAAGAGGATTGGTTTTCTCAGATCACCTATTACCTGCCTTATGGGGACTATCCCTATTATTTATCTACAAAGGAAAAGAGGAATATCAAACTCAAGGTGGCAAGGTACATACTATGGAATAATTCTCTTTACAAAAAGAGCGTTGACGATTCTTTTCTTAAATGTGTTGATAAGGAACAACAAGTAAGGCTTCTTAAACTCTTTCATGATGAGGCTTGCAGAGGTCACTTTTCCTCCTTTGTAACTACCTATAAATTCTAAGGCATGGGTACTACTAGCCAAGTATGTTTAAGGATGCCTATACTTGGGTATCAAAATGTGAAAAATGTATTCAGTTTACAGGTAAGCCTTAATTGCACTACAACAAATCCCTGTGATTAGCTCCCTTTTTTGCTCTATTTTTTTCTTCCACCCACTGTTTTAATGTATTTTTCTCCATTTTTTGAAAAGTTGACACTATTTATCGAGATGGCGCTACTTTTGGCATTTTTTGCACCGATCAGAACATGTAGGTGCTAAATTAGGCTGAAATTAGCTCCTAAATTAGCGCCGACTTTAGCGCCAACTTTGAAAACGAAGGGTGTGTTTCCTAGTCTAGTGCGTGGAGATGCAAGAACTAGATAGTTCTGAAAATCTCTTAGTTTTGTTGTCTAGATCTAGTAGTAGCTAGAATCTATGCATCTCTAGTGCTATGTAGAGGGTGTTGTTGCACCCATTTCATAGGCCCTTCTACATAGCATGGTAAATACAAGCAACCATAGGAGAATTATGGAGCAAATCTATCGTAAATAGGCCCCTACTCAATGCTTCACTTGCATCCATATCATAACACTCCATTGCATTTTCAATTTGTTTGTGGGGACCAAATACTCATAAATGAAGCCAAAGGCCAATGATTTATTGAAATCTAGATCTTAAAGATGTTAGACAAGAATATGGATGCAATCTCCAAGAACGATATGACTTGGGGGCAGTCGCTTAATAAAGCATCACCAATTCCATATCATAACACTCTAGTACATTTTTCAATTTGTTTGTGGAGACCAAATACTCATAAATGAAGCCAAAGGCCAATGATTTAGTGAAATATAGATCTTGAAGATGTTAGACAAGAATATGGATGCCACCTCCAAGAACAATAGGACTTAGAGATAGCCACTCAATAAAGCATCACCAATTATACTCCCAATGGAAAACTCAACATCGGGATGTGAATCCTACAATTTTTCATGACACATTTCATGGTTACAAAGGAACAAAAGTAAGGCAAGCCAATGAGAGCATAGAGAGAAAAGAGAAGGCATGTGGGAGACACAATGAAGGGGCAACATGATAAATAGAGCTGAGGGGAATTTAATTTGGGCTTTAACTTCCTTTGGCAAGGAAGCTCAAAAAATAAAAGAAGAGCTCTAATATTGTGGGACAAAATTTGCAAACCTAAAGTGTATGGAGGAGCAGGCATTCATGATCTAGCAATACACAACTTGGCCTTAGGAGAAAAAACTTCTTGGAACATGTAGTCCAAGCCAAATGCAAAATGGGTTAAGATCATGCAAGCTATATTGAAATTGCTATTATACTATTATAGAATCAAATTGCTAAATATATTAAACAAAATGATAGATTAAAATAAACCATATCTAGATTAGTATTATTTATTTCCAATTGAAAGAGCTAGGTTGAAAATGGAACTAAATTGGAGAGAACACAATGTTTAAGCGATCAATGGTTTACCCAAGCATGTAATCATTTTCTCAACTTAACAATGACAAATAAAAGATGATCTCTTTGTATTTTTACCATGCCTTGAAATGGTGGGTGATTTATGTAGATTATGTGTGAAATATTAAGTTGAAGGCAATTAAATCAGAGTGGCTACACACATTGCTACACATTGCTTTAAGGATCTAGATAGTGTGGCTATACACATTGCTACACGTGTTGGTGTCTAGTTAGACACATGGAAAATCAAAAACCACATGTTATGCTTCCATACTAATGCAGAGCAAGGTATCAAAGATCAAACTCACTCAATCAATCTTTGGCTAAAGTCTTAACACCTCAAACAAAGTGATTTTCTTCACAATCTTCCACTATGCCTTGTAGGACAGCAAAAGGGGTATTTTTGAAATAATTTGAAGGAAACAACTCAAACACATGAACTAAAAACTATGGGTGGGAAACATGAGGAATCTATAGAAAACAATCCGCTATGGGTATCATGTCTTCATGTCCTCTCAAACGCTTCATACCATCTACACTTAAAAATACAACATTTAAAAGAGCGGTAATCCAACTAAATAATTTCTTGTATTTTCCCAACATATTGTAGATTCCCTTTAATTATATTCTTATCTTTTGAGATTGATCGGCTGGATTGCTTGGAGTCAACCATGATGCCACAATCGAAGGATCGTCTCTTTACATCTACACTTTCTACACGATAATGTCGACCACATGCCCACATTGCTGGATATTTCCTCACATGTGAAAGACTATGTATTTCAATGAAAACAAATATAATGATGAATATTAAAATAGTTAATAGTGTCAAAACTATAAGGAAACAACATTTTGTAAAATTCCAATTGTACCTTTCTTTCACATCCGCTAGACATGTTGATTTCATCTTCTGTTATGTTTGAATCTATACCTGCATCTTCTATTTGATTTTGAATTTGTTCAGTAACCCATTCTAGTATGCAATATTTGCCCCATTCCCCAAGAAGATCAGTGGGAAGTGGAGTATTCCTTGGGTTTGATCTCTTAAACTATCTCCTTGCTTCTAACACTTCTTCTCTCTTTTGTTCAAACAGATCAATCCATTTGTTCATAACGTCCATGTGGTACAAAATGAACTTATTGAGTATAGTACTTTCGTCTACACCTATTACATGTCAACATGTTTATTTCGGAGATAGCTAGATAGATAGAGAAAGAGGAGATAGATCGAGAGAGATGGAGGAGACATAGGGAAGATATAGGGAGATAGAGAGTGAGCGAGATGTCTAGAGAAATAGTGAGAAGGATTAAGAGGTAGAGGGACTATAGAGATAGGGAGATAAGGGAGAGATAGGGAGATAGGGGTTTAGGGTTGCTCAGGTTTAGGATTTAGGGGTTAAGGTTTAGGGGCATTATTTAGGGTTTAGGGTTTAGGGTTTAGGGGTTAAGGTTTAGAGGTTTAGGGTTTAGTGTTTAGAGAGACAGGACCAATAGGGAGATATAGAGAGTGAGGCACATGGCCAAAGACATAGGGAGAGATATTGAGAGGTACAGGAATGATAGAGATAGGGAGATAGGGAGATAGGGAGATAGAGGTTTAGGGTTGCTCGGGTTTAGTGTTTAGGGTTTAGGGGTTTGCAGTTTAGGATTTAGGGGTTTAGTGCTTCTTAGGTTTAGGGTTTATGGGTTAGGGGTTAGGGAAATTATTTAGGGTTTAGGGGTTATGGTTTAGGGTTTAGGGGCATTATTTAGGGTTTACGGTTGAATGTCAAAATAAGTATATCTCTTTCTAAATCCCTCAACCCTAAATAATGCCCCTAATCCCTAACCCATAACCCCTAAACCCTAAACCTGAGCAACCCTAAACCTCTATCTCTAGGTATCTCTCCCTTATCTCCCTCTCTCTATCATCCTCTATCTCTCAATCTCTCTCCCTATCTCTCAGGACATCTCACTCACTCTCTATCTCCCTATCTCTCCCTCTATCTCCTCTATCTCTTCCAATCTATCTCCTCTCTCTCTACCTATCTATCTCTCCCTATCTCTTGTCTCTCTCTCCCCTATCATTCCTCGATCTCCCTATCTCTCTGGACATCTCACTCACTCTCTATCTCCCTATCTCTCCCCTTTGTCTCCTCTATCTCTCCCTATCTGTCTCCTCTCTATCTCTCTCTATCTAGCTATCTCTCCCTATCTCTCTCTCTTGCCTCTCTCCCCTATCATTTCTATATCTCCCTATCTCTCCCCTCTATCTCTCCCTCTCCCTTATCAATGAAGGAAATGAAAACAAGAAAACTAGGACTCTCTCTCTCAATCCTCTCTTTCTATCTCTACCCCTCTATATGTATATCTCTCCATCTCTATATCCTCTCTCTATCTCTACCCCTCTCTATCTCTATCTCTCTCTTTCTATCTATATCTCTCGATACCCCCCTCCCAATCTCTATCTCTCTTTATATCTCCCTGTCTCTCTCTCTCCATATATATATATATATATATATATATATATATATATATATATATATATATATATATATATATATATATATATATATATATATATATATATATATATATATATATATATATATATATATATATATATATATATATATATATATATATATATATATCCATCTCTCTCTCTCCATGCACATACCCATTAGGTAGGTTATTTTGCATATGGTGGTCATATCCTTTAGGTCCAATCACCTCCAAACTTCACAAATAGACATAGAGCATAATTCTAAGCATCTTTCATAAAGACCACTTCTCTACATAGGTGCAAATGATACCACTTTTTCATTTTTTTCCACATTTAATACTAATTCTTTTCCATTTTCCAAGTCCTACATGTGTCCAAGTTGTATTGTTTGTCAAGTTTTTAGGCTAATTGTTAGTCCTAGCTCTCATGGTTATTAAAATGTTAGTATAGTTGGATTTATCCTTAGGTAACATAAATTTACACATTGTTGCACAAACAACCATACTAAAAAATAACCTTACCTAGTTAAGGTTAACCTTTAAGGTTCTTTCATTTGGTGAGCCTAACAGATCCAACAAGTTCAATCTTCTTATAGTCCATGCTTAGCTTTCCAAGAGAGTTCATGCCATGTTAACTTTGCATTATGTCCTCACTTTCCTCTTGCTAGTTGTAGTACTCTTATTTTCTAATCCTATCCCTATATCATACTATTGTTGTTGACTTTTCTTCCCATGTTCATCATCATAGTACTAGTTATCCTATTTTGAGCCTACCATTTATCATGTCTTGTACTTCTTCTATTCATGTCAATTTTAATGACCGAGCCAAATTTTCCATAAATTCTTCAACACCAAATCCTAGACCCTCAACCAAATCCTTACTTTCCTAAGAAAAGCCCTTCCCCAAACATCATCTAATCATGTGGCTCCTTCCATCACTAGACTGGTGCCGCTACTTTCCATTATTCATCCAATACAATGCTAATGTCATAGATCACATTCCCACATCTACATTCATAGACTCCATTCCCCCTATTGATGCCATCATTGATAATCATTTTAAGGAGTCTCCCTTGAATAATCATTAAACCATGGATTAACCCATATCCCTATCTTACACTTTCCTCACCTTTGAACCCTTAGAAGATGACATTTAGCTATCCCCACCATTACCAATCACACTTTCTAGCAATCCCACATAAGACACCTTACCCATCACTTCACCTAGGTCATCACCAATTAAATCACCTCATTACTCCATTCAACCATACCCATACCACCTCTTTCTCACTCCACAACCTATATTAACGCATGATTCACCCCATGACATGCTACAGTTACCACAATGCCAATTCACTCTACCACCATTCTTCATATTATCTTATGAATCACCATCCTTTCTTCCCATTCCTTAAGACATCATACCATGACACACATCCCTTCCTCCATTACATCCTCCTTAACCCTTTCCCAACATTGATAGCCCACTACCCATGCCACCTCATTTTCAAAACACATTTGACCATAACATTGCCACAATAATCATCACTCATGCCGACATTATCCTCCACCATGTGACATTTATCTAACACAAATTCCCAATTATAATTATATCTACACAAAACTCAAAGTGTTTTAAGTACAATTAGAAGACCTTAACAATGTTTAAATGATAGGTGTTAAATTAGACACAGCTAGGCACTAAATTAGGCACACTTTGCACCACTTTTGATGCCCCAAAGAAATTACTTTTAGGGTTGAAAGTCGGTGCTAAAGTCATGCCAACTAATGAATCAAAAACAAGAAATTAAAAATTCCCCCCATAGCACAGGGTGAAGATAATAGGCGACAAGTGCATGAAGAGGAGGATCGACATCAAGGCATCCCTTATGGGTAGCAGAAAGTGTGAGGCAACAACAGGGGCAATTGTGGCCGGAAGAGAGGCGGTCATGGTGGTTCCAGAGCTTATAGGAAGGGCTTCTCTGTTGGCCCTAGATCCCACTTAAAGAGCAGTGGGTGACATTCATGCCTTATTGACTTGTCTTTTTGGGGCTTAAGTGTTGTATTTGTATTGCATATCGCAGGTTTGAGCCATATTTGAGAAATTCATGCAAGAGATTTTTTATCCAGCATAGGCCTACTTATATACAGACGATGATCTCAACAAGGATGTAAATCTCGCATTCTATAATATTACCACTCTGAGAAGGTAAATGATATTATTTTCAATTCTCTACAATATTTAGAAGCATGCACTAATTATGGTACTTAAACCCTAGTTCTATTTTTAAAATAAACATCTAATCAACTATTAGTACGTCAGGACTACATCTTCAACAACAAAGTGGATTGGGGTTGAGCCTCTAGATTAATAGATTGCTTATTTCAATGCTCATCATTTTTTCTCATTTGAAGCCCATGGTATTCTAATTTACTCTAGATTTATTGTTGCTTAGGTTGAGAGATATGACCACTGCTAAAATTGGGAAACTGGTAGTTGTAAGTGGAGTTGTGAAATGAACAAGTTGTTAGGGTTAGCTGGTAGAAGATATCAATTAAATGCAAATAAAGATTAAACAGAGGAATGAAAATACATAGAAATAATAATGACAAGAGACAAGTTTTAATGTGGTTCACCCAAACTCGGGCTACATCCACTAAATAGAGAATCCAATATTATTATCCAGTAAATCAAACCGATTACAACCAGTAATCCCTGCAACTCAATACCGTTGCAAATGCTACAATACAATATCAATGGAAACTCTAACCCTTAGACGCTTTTATCAAGCCTTATGTTGGTTACAAAAATAGGGTTTTTTTTAGTGTTGTCTAATAGAAAAATAACTCTCGACTCCTTTATAAATAATAGGTAATTTTTGCTTCGGGGGTGCTGCCCCCGAGCCCCTGACTGGGGGGCAGCGCAGGAGGGGCTCTGCCCCCCTGCCCTCCCCCGTTAAACAATTTGGGGGGAAACCGCACCAATAAAAGTGGGGAAAATTTAACCTCTGAATCTGATTAGGCTCCATATAACAACAATCTCCCACTTGGAGACTGATCAGACTCCACACCATATCATCTCCCAGTTGGAGACTGATCATAAGACCACTGACCTTGTAACTCCCACTGGAAATAAGTACCTTGGACTCTGTTGTTCTGATTTTGTTTTTAGTCTTGAAGACCAACCGAAGTTGAAGAGGAGCTTAGCTTCTCCCTTTTCATTGCCTTTGTAAACATATCCACTAGATTTTTATCTGTATGTATCTTTTCCAACCTTAACTGTCCATCATCCAACATCGATCGAATGAAGTGATACCTTAACTGTATGTGTTTGGTCTTTGAATGCAAGGCAAAATTCTTTGCAAGATGTATGGCACTCTGACTATCCATAAACAAATAACTGTTAGTTTGTTGTTTGCCCAATTCTTCCATAAAGATTACAGCCATATCATCTCCTTGATTGCCTCCGTTGCAACTACATATTTTGCCTCTGTGGTGGATAAAGCAACCACCTTTTGCAACCGTGAGATCCAACTCACCGCTATCCCACCTACAATAAAGATATAACCTATAGTACTCCACCTGGTATCAATATCCTTTGCCAAATCTAAGTCTACATAACCTGCTAAATCAATATTAGAGCCCCAAAACATAAGTGTTTATTGGATGTACCTCTCAAATATCTGAGAATCCATTTTACTGCATTCCAATGCTCCAATCTGAGATGACTCATATACCTACTTATGACTCCTATAGCATGTGCAATATCTGGTCTCGTGCATACCATGGCATACATTAAACTTGCTATAGCTGAAGCATATGGTACCTTGGACATTTTTTCTTCCTCTTCTAGTGTCTTAGGACACATCTCCTTAGTCAATTTCAAATGACTAGGCAAAGGTGTGCTGACAACTTTTGCATTCTCCATATGGAATCTCTGCAACACCTTTTCAACATAATTAGCCTGAGATAGAGTCAATTTTCTATTCTTCCTATCCCTACAAATTTTCATACCAAGGATTTGTTTGCTACCCCCAAAGCCTTCATAGCAAATGATTATGCTAACTGTTGTTTTAACTCTCTTATGTGATCTATGTTAGACCCTGCTACAAGCATGTCATCAACATATAAACATAAAATAATGTAGCTGTCATTATCCAACCTCTTAAAATAAACAAAATGGTCAGAATTACACCGGTGGTAGCCTTGCTCAGCCATAAAACTATCAAATTTCAAATACCATTGCCGATGTGCTTGTTTCAAGCCATACAAACTCTTCTTCAATCTACACACCAGTTTCTCCTTACTTGTGACCTCAAATCCTTGGGGTTGTTCCATTTATATCTCCTCCTCCAAATCACCATGGAGAAAGGCAGTTTTCACATCTAGTTGTTCCAAATGCAAATCTTTAGCAACCACAATACTTAAAACAGTACGAATAGAAGTAATCTTGACAACCAGAGAAAATATCTCATCAAAATCAATACCCTTTTTCTGTGCAAATATTTTTACAGCTAACCTAGCTTTAAATCTTTTATTACCTCCATCTTCCTCTTTCAACCAACAAACCCATTTGTTTGGTAAAGCCTTTTTACCTGGAGGCAACTTACATAATTTCCAAGTCTGATTTTTCAACAAGGAGTCCATTTCTTCTTTCATTGCAAGCTCCCACTGAACCTGTGTATCCACCTGCATAGCTTCATCATACCCTTCTAGTTCACCAGCATCTGTTAACAAAATAGAACACAAAGAGGGAGAAAACGTTTCAGGAGGTCTACTTAGCCTTGTTGACTGTCTAATATTCACTGGAGTTTGTGGTATTTCTTGTTGATATTGCAGAGCATGAGGAACCACTTTGGAGTATCATCCAACACCACATCATCCTTTTCTTTCTTCTCATGCTGCTACAACTAATCTTTGTACAACACCTTCTCATTGAATATAACATTCCTTCTTCTCACAATTTTTTGATTTTCAAAATCCCAAAGCCTATAAACAAATTCAACAATGCTATATCCAATGAAAGTATATTTTTTAATTTTGCATCCATCTTGGTTCTATTTTCAAAATCTACATGTGCAAATGCTTCACATCCGAAGGTTTTGAGAAAAGAATAACTCACCTTCTTACCCATCCATGCTTCCTCTAGAATACCACAGCCCAAATGAACTAAAGGACCTCTTTTAATTAAATATGCAGCAATATTGACAGCTTCTACCCATATGTTTAAAGGCAGTCCAGCATGCAATCTCATGGTCCTTGCACGCTCCATTATTATCATATTCATGCGCTCAGCCACTCCATTTTCCTATGGAGTCCCTGAAACTATTTTTTGCCTGCGAATTCCATTAAAGGAACAATAATCCTCAAATTCTTTGTTGCAATACTCACCACCATTATCAGATCTGAGACATTTTAATATTTTACCCATCTCATTCTCAACCAAGCTTCTCCATTTCTTAAATATTTCAAATACATTAGATTTCTACCTAAGGAAATAAATCCATACCTTCCTAGTTGCATCATTTATAAAAGTAACATAATACCGAGAGCCACCAAGAGAAGATACCTAAGCTGGTACCCATACATTTGTATGCACAAGCTCCAAATTTTCATTTTTCTTTTGCTTCCCATCCTTGAGAAAATTGACTCTCTTTTGTTTTCCATACACACAACTTTCATAGAAATCCATATTAATACATTTTAGACCTAGTAAAACTTTCTTAGAATGAAGTACCTTCATACCTTTTTCACTCATATGCCCAAGTCTGTTATGCCACAGCGTTGTCTCAAAACCTGTAGCAACTGTTTCAGTCTCTTCCTATGAACCTACAATAACTATTCCTGAACCTGTTTATTTTTTCTCTACAACAGATAAAGTAGAAGGAACAGTATGACCTGTACAAAGATATAAGATGCCTACTTTCACACCTTTTGCTACTATTAAGGTACCTTTTGAAACCTTACAATTTTTATCAATAAATGTAACAATGCAACCTTCTTCAGCTAGTTGTCCTGTTGAAATTAAATTTCTACTGAGCCTTGGAATGTTACCTCTTGTAGTAGCCAATGATTCCTATTCTGCAACTTAATCTTAATTCTTCCCATTCCAACAATCTGACAAGGTTCATTATCTCCCAAATAAACTAGCCCAAAATCCCCTTGAACATAATCAAAAAAATAACTTCTATAGGGTGTAGCATAAAATGAGGCCCCTGAATCTAAAATCCATGAATCATCAATATTATCTAGGGAAAGAATCAAAGCATTATCTTCAGATTTATTACTTACCACATTTTCCTCCTTATTTCCTTCTTGTTTGTCTCCTTTATTCTTCGAGACCAGCAATCTTTCTTCAGATGACCTAGTTTCCCACAGTACCAGCAATCTTTATGTCCTCTAGATTGGGATCTCTTGTCCTTTGATTTTCCTCATGACTTCCCATGACCTCCAAAACCTTTTCCTTTCTCCTTTGATCTGCCCCTGCTTTCTACATTCAAAACACTACTTGATGTGGACCCTCTTGAGCTTTTCTGTTGCACTTCCTTGCTAAGGATAACACCAACAATATCATCAAATTTAAAGTATTCAAACCAGAGACAAAGTTACTTACAGCCATTACCAAGCTATTCCAGCTTTCTGGCAAAGAACATAAAACCAAGAGAGCTCTCACCTCTTCATCAAATTTTACTTTTATAGAAGTTAACTGACTAACAATCATATTAAACTCATTTAAATGATCTATCACAGATCCACCTTCAATCATTTTCAGATTAAACAAATGCTTCATGAGAAATACCTTATTTGAGGCTGAGGGTTTTTCATACAATTTAGCCAAAGCTTCCATCAGTTCACTTGTTATCTTCACTTCTGTGATATTGAATGCCACTAATGGTGCCAGGCACAACCGAATGGTTCCCAGTGCCTTTCTATCCAGAAGTTCCCAATCCTCATCCGTCATTACTATCAGTTTCTTGGATACTCCTTCCAACGGCCTCCATAAATCCTTCTGATAGAGATAATCCTCCATCTGCATCTTCCATAACTAATAGTTCTACCCATTGAATTTGTCTACCTTCAATTTACCCTCATCTGCCATTGCTCCCACTCAACTATGAGACCTTCCTACAGACGATAATCGAACACAACCTGCTCTCATACCACTTGTTAGGGTTAGCTGGCAGAAGATATCAATTAAATGCAAATAAAGATTAAACAGAGGAATGAAAATACATAGAAATAATAGTGGTGAGAGACAAATTTTAACGTGATTCACCCAAACTCAGGCTACTTCCACCAAACAGAGAGTTTAATATTATTATCTAGTAAATCAAACTGATTACAACCAGCAATCCCTGCAACTCAATACCGCTACAAATGCTACAATACAATATCAACAGAAACCCTAACCCTTAGCTGCTTTTATCAATCCTTATGTCGGTTACAAAAATAGGGTTATTTTTATGTCGACTAATAGAAAAATAACTCATGATGCCTTTATAATTAATAGGCAATTTTTTCTTTGGGGGCGCTGCCCTTGACAGCCCCCGCTGGGGGCATTGTCCCCAGACCCCCAATGTGGGCTCCGCCCCCGAGCCCCTGCTCGGGGGATAAGCCCCCCGGGCCCTGCAAGAGGGGCTCTGCCCCCCTGCACTCCCCTGTTAAATAATTTGGGGGGAAACCACACCAATAAAAGTGAGGAAAATTTAACCTCCGAGTCTAATTACGCTCCATATAACACAAGTGAGGTGCGGCCCGAGCTCTTATAGGGGACTTTCAAGTCTCTAGATTATGGAGGAGTGATCAAGATGTTGAGCAACAATTTAAGTATACACAGGTATCTGTTATGCTTTTGAGTGGTGGATTATTTGGCATTGTTTCCCTAATGCTTTTGTTGGCAAGCATTTGCATTTGGCCATGTTATTCCATATGTGCTTAAGTTATATGTAATTTGGTTTTGATTTGCCTGTGTTTGTTTACCTTGAATAAATTGCTTAAATATATGCCTAAAGACCATTTCCTACGATTTTTTCTGAAGATCCGCTTCTATAGAATATTCAGGATGTTATAAAATATATGATACTGTAGAGAGAACTATTTTTATATTGCAGTTGCATGTCAAACATTGAAGAAACCATTGTTTGTCTTATTAAGAAATCCTTTAGACATGCAGTCTAATTATTATGACTTGATTTGTAGCACGTTATTTGTGTAAATGCTACCTGTGTAAATCAAGACAGATGGGCCCTTCTTCATCAAGAAAGAAAGTTTACAGATTAGTAGAGAGTTCGAATGCAAGAAACGTCTAAAGAGATACCTGCAGGGTCTCTTCCACTATCCTTATATGTCATTCTTTGTCACGAGTTTGTAGAACAGGTAAGGGCTGGTGACAAGTAAGTTGTCTCTACTGAATGTGGTTTCTTAAAAAGATTTTAAATGCTTAATTAGATTATAATAAGATATTGATAGTCATTATCAGAAAGATCAATCTTTATATGTTATACTTGGTTATGTTGGCAAATGGGCTTAACAGTACTTACAGATGGTTGCTTTCTTTTAGTGGTCTTGCAGTCATTTGCCCTATTATCCCCTCTTCAATTTTAGGGGAGAAAAATGTGTTTTAACTTTATCTCTACTTGTTTGTAACTCATGACCTTGTCTTTCTCCTTGTTTTAGGGTGATATTCATGGGAACAGTTGTTGTCATACAAGATGTACCAGCCTTGGCCTCTCCTGGTGATAGAGCAGAGTCTCGCAGAGAAGGTCCTCAAAACTGAAGTGCTTCTAGTGGGTACGAAGGAGTTCGTGGGCTTAAAGCACTTAGTGTACGAGATCTTTCTTACCGTTAAGCATTTATTTCCAATTTCATTCAGGTAAAATGTTGCTTGGTATTTCCTTGCCATAGTAGATCATTGCTTCTACTTTAAATATTGTGCCTTGCTTCAAGTAATTGTCTAAACAATTCGGTAGTCATCCAAGTAATTCTAAATAGTTTTTTACCATCTTGTGCAATTGCATGATAAGAAAAGAGGTTTTGATTTCAGAGGAGCAAAGAAGGATGGTGAGGATGATGATACACCCCACTTCATGGTAACTTTCCCCTAAAATTGTTTTAGGTTTCTCCTATTTAGATTTGGATATGCTTTGACACTTTATGAGTCTAATTTAAATCTTTGTGTTCTAGGTTTTAGGATGAAAACTCCTTGATCTATCCCTAAGATAGAAATGTGTTTGATTGTTAACTTGAGTTTGTTTATAAGTTCCATTGAAAATTTTGTGACAACTCCAACATATAACAATTTAGTCACCATTAAAGTCAGTTTCCATGTCCCCATGCTTGTTTATCACGTTTTCTTTATTATTAACATTTAAAAAAAATTCTGAGCATGGTGTGTAAGAATCTTCTAGCAGGTCATCTATTGAATATAACATCGTGTTTTGTTTCTATTTTTATTACCAATTGGCTTCCTAATTTCCATGAACTAGTCAAGGTTCTAGTATTTTTCTTAGATTTTCAAGTGTTTCCTACAGCCATTTTCTGTATATGCTTTAGTGTGGTAAAGTTTATAGTTTTGGCACAATTTTAGTGCCATGACAACAATAATCTTTGGCTGCACCTTCTGCATTGCTTATGACGTATGCCTTCACCTACATTCTCAGTTTGGTTTTCAATTTAATTAGACTTGTTTGTAGCTTTTGGCCAAGTTTTAATCTATTTTCACATAACAATGATTTTGGATATCTCATTGCATACCTTTCTGCCTTTACTTTGTCTTCTACTAGCAGTTCACATTTTTGTTTTAATTTCCTTGTAAACGATGCAAATTGAATATGGCCATCTTATAACTTCAAGGGCACCTTGAATTCTTGGCTTTTGTCATAAATAATGTATATATTTCTCTGTGCATTTTTTTGGGCTTCCTAAAGATTCTTAGTATATACTCTATATCTCAATTTCTTCATGTTGTTTTTATTGCTTATTTACACAAATGGATGCAATTACTAGAGACACCCCTCACAATTTTCTATTGTGGATATGATTGTCTCAATGATCCAAGAGTATCCTTTAGATTAATAAGTTGGATTTACGTTTCAATTTTTTTTATCATTTTACATAAAGTAGTTGGACTATGGTTTTTATGCATTGGTTATGTCACATTTCTTGCGAAGTGGAGGCCTTGAATTGTATTTTATTGATTGAGAAGAAGAGGACTTAGATGTCAATACCCCTGATTGTATCTTGTTGTTTGAAAAAAAAGAAGGATGAGATGTTGAGCCCACTGCTTTTATCTATCATTTGAAAACAATTAAGAATTAAGTATTATAGATCCCAACCTTTATCTTGCCATAAAAAGAAAATAATTAAAGATATGTAATGGTGCCTTGAGCATGGGCAGATGGAAGAACGGAAGGAGATACAGCTATTGACATTTTTACCAAATAAAGCTCAAATAGTCACCAAAGGGGTTAAAACTATTTTGGTTTGTTGAGAAAGTCTAAATAGTCTTTGAGAAGTTTTGAAAGGAGTTTATCATGCAAAAGGAGATCTTTTTGAAACATTTAATAGGTCATCAAAAGCACCTCTTTTCTCCAAAAATCCCATACAATAGTAGAGGGAAATACTCTTTTGAAATATGTTTGAAGATTTATCAAATAAAATTAGGGTTTTCTCACTAATGTCACAGCTATCCCAGCTCTTGGAGGAGGCACAATACACTTGACAGAGGAAGATACCAAATGTCTTGTTTTAGGAAATGACAAGTTATATAGGTCTACAAGAATAATGGCGTGAGGAGTCCTATTATGTGTGTATGAGGAAAATTGATTATGCTTAAATGATAAAATCAAACTATGATAATAATCAAAAACAAAAACCCATAACATAAAGAGAACTATCTAAATAAAAGCCATTATCAATAAATCAAATGAAATAAGAAAGCTTTTACCGAGATTGTGTTGTTCTCTTTGTTGAATGTGGATTGCTCAATAATGCTACGAAACCATGTTTGCAACAAGCAAGTGTAGGTGCTCAAAGATCAATGTCAAAAGATCGTAAGTTGGTCAATCGATGCGATGTATGCTCAAAGCACTGTAAAGGATGCTCTAGAATAAGTGATCGAAGAGGATTTGTGAAGAAGATGAGGGTGGTTTATATAGGTTTCAACAAAGATCGATCAATGGTCCAGATAATTTAGAAGAATCAACAGAGGAGATAAAACAAATAACCATGATGAATGTGCACACGACATGTGTCGATCCATAAGGATATTTTTATTAAGATATGATGAAAACAAGATTAATTGAATAGATAACTCAACTTGTAATTTTGCTTTTTTTAGAGTTCTAAAAATAAGGTTGATTGTGCACATGAGTTAACAAGATATTTTTAGAGGAATCGTAAAGATAATTGAAATTAAATAAATAAATTTATTTAATTG
Source organism: Cunninghamia lanceolata (assembly GCA_027924645.1). Taxonomy (NCBI): domain Eukaryota; kingdom Viridiplantae; phylum Streptophyta; class Pinopsida; order Cupressales; family Cupressaceae; genus Cunninghamia; species Cunninghamia lanceolata. Next base: position 8,995,980 of record BSBN01001201.1, read on the forward strand.
TTTGTGTATGATAGAGGAATAGATAAGATATGAAGATTTAAATAAATTAAACAAATAAATTGATTTAATTTATTTTGCATAATGAAGGATAAATAAAATATGTGATTATACTTTATTTTTAGAAGATTTATTTTTTAGAAGAAAAAGCAAATTAAATAAATAAATTTATTTAATTGTTTGTGCAAGATTAGAGGAATATGAAGATTATAAATAAAATACTTGATTTTATTTATTTTTAGAGGATTGAGATAATTTAAGTCAATTTGCATGATTTATTTAAATTTAGAAGAACACTTGATTTAATTAAATAATGTAAATTATTTAATTATAGATAAGAGAGAATTTTGTGATGAATTAATTAAATAATTAATTTATTTAATTAATGGAGACTTGAAATTTGAAAGAGGATAATGATTTAATTAAATAATTAAAATTATTTAATTTTGGAAGAATAAAGTTGATTTTGCTAAAATTAATTAAATATAGGGAATTTATTCAATTAATGTCGAAATTATGTGATTTGGAAGAATTCAATGAAATTAATTACATAATTAGATTATTTAATTAATGTTGAAATGCAGGTGATGCGACAGATTAGACAAAATGCAAGTGATTCAATGACTTGGTCATTTTTGGGTGTCTACATTATGTTTTGAGGAAAATGGTCTTCATGAGAGATCTGTGAAAGGAGCCTTCATGGTGTGAGCATTCCTCTTAGTGATCCTCAAAGGAGGTATGCTAAGGCTGCAGTCAGGCATTGAGCATTCTAAATTTGCATACATGAGATTGGAGGAAACATTTTACAAGGATTTGTAGGGTCCTGAGCTTTATCAGAGAACTATCAAATGGGTAATACTTTGAAACTTAGTTAGGATGACATAAAGATACTCATAATGAGCCCATTTCCATTCAATACTTAGTGCAAGGTTGTAGAGTCAAGGTATGGAGACAATGTCTGATAGTCCGGTGGTCTGAGTCTTGTAACACAAAGAGAATAGAGGTAACAAGGTTTGTATTATGGTGTTGGAGGAGGTTACAATCACTTGCATGACTGTTAAGAAACAGGGAACAGTCATTTCCCCCAGAGGAATGCAGAAATCTAAGCAAAGAGTTGTAATGAAAGACATGTTTAGGGTGATGACAGTCAAGGACATCTGAGTAAGAGTAGCAATGATAGAAATAGAGCCAAGAGTTTTGAAAACCTTGTGGAGTTGCATGTCTCTAATGGTAGGGAGCTCTTCAATCTTAGGATAGGGGAAACACATGAACACAAAGGTTGTGATAGTGAAAGAGCCTTAAGGAGTAGCTGATAGGGAGCAACAAACATTGAAATACCTAGGGGATAGTCATGATGAGAGTGCAACAATGAAAGGTAAGGTTTTATTGTTACCTGGGAGCATGCTGAAACTGGTGAGGGTTTAGATCATTCCACTTTTTGTATTATAAATCCAACCTTCATAGTTTGGAGCTTGCATAAAAGAGATCTAAGGATAATGGATAGTAAACTAGCATCATGGAACAATGTGTGGTTACAGGTATGAGGGAAAAGACAGTCATAAAGAATGACTGACAGAGGCAGTCTCAAAACAATCATGAAGGTGTTATGAAAGATAGATTTTGTCAAGGGTTTCTACCAAGCCACCCTTTAAACTGCATTCTCTATTCATATGCCTGCCACAAAGGAGATTCATTCTAGGCCAATAATTCAGACCACTATCAAGAGTCATAGGGTTTTTTGTAAATAATCTTCCAAGTCTGTCAAACTACTTTAAGCCAAGAGATAGAGAAAGAAAGATTGTCATAAGGTGTTTGAGTGTGGAAAGGATCATGTGAAGTCTGAAGCATGATAAAAGATAGTCTTCAAAGTCGTGATTATGAGACAAGGAGCTAACACAGGATAGTGCATATAGAAGGTCTGTGACAGGTACAATAGAGGAGGCATTTGAAGAGATGATGTCAAAATAGAAGTGCATATACTCCATCAAATTGTGGAAGGTCTAGTAGTCACTGAATGAGTCATTTTCTATAGGATTAGAGGCTATTCCAAGGTCTATTAACAAGTTTGGAGTCTCTTGAGTGTTCTAAAAACCTGTTGTTTCAATAGAGGTCTGCATAAGCTCCACTCACATCATCATGATTTGTATACCTTTCAAATTCATTCAAGTCATTTGAGAATAGTTATAAAGGTCGTGGAAGGTCTGTGGCAATGTGTAGGATTGTGAGGATGATTAAACATTTGTTCTCTTCATTTATTTGAAGCTCCATCACCATCTTGAAAATCATGTCAAACCTTACAAGGTTTGAGAAGTTGCTACAGGCATGTAGACCTTTATATGGTCTTGTACCATCATTCTGAGGTATGGATACCATGCATAGACATCACAAAGTATGAAGGAATGACATTTATGTGAAGTAGAAGTCATGTAAATATAGTCTTTAGAGCAACAGAGTCCATGACAGCCAGTACTATTATAGAAGTAGTCATATCAAAATATTACAGCAGTAGGCACAAGGAGCAGTCAAAAGCCATCATCGGGAGTAGTCTATGAATAAGAGTGATAGTCCATTTGACTGATGAAAAGAGCAGTCACCTCTAATAATAGAAGCATGCACCCTGCAAGAGGCAAAAAAGTGATGTCAAAATAGTATTTAAGGTGACCTATGCAAGTTTAAAGCAATGCATCACAGTAATAGATGTGCATACGAGGTGGCATACCTTTGACAGTGAGCATCTATAAGAACAGAGACCTACAGTTACTATCAACAGGGGACAGTCACAATAAGAAGAAAGATGATAGTTATATCAGACTGGATGTACAGTACAAAGACAAATATAGTGAACATTGCATGAACAAATGGATTATGAAGAAGTATGGTATATGTTAAAGACATTGAAGAATGTAGTTGTACCAAACCATGCACAACTCCAAGAAGGATGGCAGATAGAGGACTGTTGAAGGGTTGCTAAGAGTTTTAGGGCCTTGATGCTGAAGGGTAATCATCTCTTATTTGAGGAGCAATTCTAAGGTATGGAAAAAATGACAGCAGTCAATATCTAGGAGCAGTCTCAATTTGACTAAGGGCAGTGACACATAAGTTGAGTAGTGGTGAGATGAAAGTTTGCAGAGGCATTGAACATAAAGACTACTTTAACAAGTGTTCAAAGAAGCATGCAAAGTAGTCCTGGGGACTGTCATGGATAGCAGAAAACAAAAGTGCAGTCACAATGGAGGATCAAGTGACTGTGACAGTCCAAAAAGTACTGTGTGGGTCAGCATATAAAATACAGTGGTCATGAAGATAATCAATCAGCAGGTTTTGGGATCTCTTCAATTACTTTTTAGATTTCTTCAAGCTATTGGCACAGCTAGAGAATGTGAATAAGTGAGGCTCAAGAATCCTAAAAGGACTCTATCTTCCTTGCATTCCCTCTAGGAGTCATAATGCCTCCAAAACTCAATGGAAGACGTGTCCTATGAATATGTGAGTAGAAAAGAGGCAGTTAGAGCATCTTTGATAGCACTAAAGGCATTTCACCAACGACCTATCCATCTAGGTGAATGGAGGTAGTGATTGCAAGAATATAGGAGCATGCATGAATAGACAAAGTTGGAAAGGTCTTTCCATTATTCTTCAACGCCACCATGGAGCTTTTCAAGGAGTAAAGTCAGCATAAATAGTTCCAAAATGTCCAAGAAAGGTTGACCAACCACAATAGGTAAGGGGAGCATTCATTTCTCGATGGTCAAGTACTAGATTCTCTCCTATGCTTAGGAAGAGATATAGGATGCCTAGAATAGAGTTTTGGAGGGAGTTCTTGCTGTGAAAAAGGGGGATTGTAACCTAAAACAAGGTTCTTTTTCTAGTTTTTCTACATGTAACCCATTATCATCATGAAATAAGACTTGTATAATAGATTTGTAGTACCTTTTTGACTAATAGAGAAAGCATTTTTACCTTCTCAATCTTGTCTATTGTGTGTGATTGAATGATCTGATGTATATTTTTGTGATTTACATGCAAGTCCTTGAATGTATGTCTCATTTTTAACACCTTTATATAGGAAATGCATGATTTGTGTAGATTTTAGGTTGTGTCATGATGTCAAATAATCCTTAGTTGTGAGAGAATCTTCATTTTTCCTTCTAATATTGCAAGCATCATATCCTTCCTATGAAATATTGATACATGAATATGAAATAGATGTGAGTTGTGTCTTGAAATTAGCTGATCTATTGAACATATTGTGTATGTTAAGCAATAGTACATGTCTCAAGTATTTGGTGCATCACCTTACCTTAGGATTTAGGCTTCTATTATGTCATTTTCTGCCCCTTTTCCTATGAGAACAGCTATAAGAGACTAGTTTTAGGTGATTATTCCAAGGGAACCGGCCCTCTTTGGAGATTCTTCTTAGTGTAGAGTCCCACACTCTGAGAAGATCCCATTGTATCAACTGAATAGGAGGATAGATTGCACTCCTTCAACACAGGGTGTTATTCAAAGTGAGCAAATGAGAAGCACCATGGACATCTTTAATAAATTGGTAGAAAGTCTTGTACTGACCGTATTTGGCCATCAAGAGATCAAGCGAGCTCTGTTGCTTATGCTAATAGGTGGTGTACATAAGCAAACTCACGAGAGCATCAATCTAAGAGGGGACATCAATGTGTGCATTGTTGGAGATCTAAGTTGTGTCAAATCACAATTCCTCAAGTATGTTTCTTGTTTTGAAATATGTATCTGGATATGAGTATATTTCGTATTACTGGTAACCTGAACTGCTAGAATATATTTCAATTTAATATACTTTGAAAGTCTTGATCTTTAAAGATTTTTAAATTTATTAGACATTATATGTTACAGTTTCAATTATTACAATTTGCAACATACACATTAGGGAATATGTGTCAACTTATTTTATAGTCAGCTAAACAAGCTCCATTTATGAACCACCAAGGCCTACACATTCTCAAATGCAGTTGTCTATTAGACTTTCTTAGCCAAGGCAAAATTGTGGCCAAAAAAATTTGCATTTTTACTTTCTCCCGAATATAGTCCTAAGAGATATATGATGTATAATCCTAAGACCCAGCTGCTAAAGTTGTAAACTGTAGCATATACAGATTTTATTTCTAATTATAAATGAACATGCCCCATGTCATAATGAGATGCAACATTTTACCTTGAATATTGCAGGTATGCAGCAAGCATTGTGCCTAGAGCTGTATACACCTCTGGAAAATCTTCATTTCCTAGCAACATAACGGCAATCCTCTCAAGGGGTTCTTAAATACCACCAATCTAGGTCAATTTATGCTGAGTTGTGTGCATAAAATAGATTACATCCCTCAAATAAATGTGGTGTCATGGACTGCAACAATTGCACGATATGCACAAATAGGATTTGTTGATAAGGCATTAAAAACTTTCACGCAAATGCAATTGAATATACATATACAAAGAGAGAGATGTATGTGGAAACATAGACAAGGCATATGAACTGTTTGACAAAATCCTTGAAAGAAATGTGGTCTAATAGACTACAATAATTGCATGATATGCACAAAATGGATTTGTTGAAAAGGCTTTAGAAACTTTCATAGAAATTGGCAAATGTAAAACTAGATTCCATAACTTTTGCCAGCATGTTCTTTGTTTGTATCAAAATGGTAAGCTTTGGAACACGGTATGGACATCCATCAAGGCATAATAGAAGGCAGATTTTTGTCAGATATTATAGTTGGAAATGCTCTGATAGACATATATGAAAAATATGGAAGCACAGACAAGGCACACAAACCGTTTGATAGAATGCCTCAAAGAGATGTCATCTCATGGAATGCAATGATTGCAGGATTGCACAAAATGGATTTGTTGAACAGGCTTTAGAAACTTTCAAGCAAATGCAATTGTTAGTTGTAAATCCAAATTCTGCAACCTTTGCCAGCATCCTCCCTGCCTGTGCCCAAATGGGAGCTTTGGAACAAGGTATGGTTATCCTTCAAAGCATAATGGTAGGGGGTTCTTGTGAGATATTATAGTTTGAAATGCTCTCATAGACATGCATGTAAAATATGGAATCAGAGACAAAAAACGTAAACTATTTGATAGAATTCCTCAAAGAGATGTCATCTCATGGAATGCAATGATTGCAGGATATGCACAAAATGGATTTTGCAAGGACACTCTCAAAATCTTTGAATTAATTAAGTACACTGGAACATATCCTAACATTGTAAGTTTTGCTTGCATTCTAGGTGCATGTAGCCATGTAGGTTTAGTGGATGAGAGTTGTACATACTTCAATCACATTTGTAACCCTTATTGCATTACACCTACAGTTGATCATTATGTGTGCATGGGTGACCTACCTCCTTGCCCGTGTTGGCTATCTTGAAGACACCCTAAACTTTATCATTGAGATACCTATTAAATCTATGTTGGTTGTATGTATGTGTTTTCTTGGTGCTTGTAGATCACATATGAACATAGGCTTTGGAGCATTTACAGCAACACTGTTGTTTTATTTGGATCCTAAAAATTCTTCACGACTTATGTTCTTCTCTCAAACATCTATCCACAAGTGGGCAGGGGTGGTGAGGTAAGGAGATTGATGAAAGATATAGGAATTAAAAAAATCCCATGATGTAGTTGGATTGAAGGGCATAAAATGGCACATGCTTTTTGTGTAGGAGATAGATCACATCCATAGACAAAGGAGACCTATGCAAAGTTGGAGAAATTGGCTTGGAATATGAAGGTGGCAAGGTATTTTCTAGATTCAAGAATTTACTTAATGCTATGGAAGGATGGGAAACAGAATTATTTCTCTGCCACCATGGTGAAAAGTTGGCAGTTGCATTTGGTTTGTTAAACATGCCCCATGGAACAACTATTAGATTTGTTAAGAACCTTCAAGTATGTGTTGATTTCCACACTGCGACAAAATTTATCTCCAAGATTGTCACAAAAGAAATTGTTGTGAGATGTGAGACCTTTCCATCATTTTAAACAGGGACAATGTTCTTGTGGAGATTATTGATGATGCTAAATGAAGTAATCTGAAAAATAGGCTTACACTATAATAATGTGCACCGTGTCAGATTTTCTACTGGTAGGTGTAAAGCCCAACTCCTCAACGTTTATGAGGATATGGACATCCATCAAATCATAATTGGAAGTGGATTTTATCAGATGTTTAGTTGCAAGTGCCACTTCCGATCATGAAAGCCTTCACAAAGACTTATGCACAAAATTCAATAAAGAAGAATAGAATTTGTGCACAAATTCTCTCATGAATGATTTCAAATTGTAATCAATTTCTTTGTAGCTTATAATGTGTGGATAAGAATTGACATTCCTTGTAGTTTCCTATGCCATTAATTAAAAGGAATCTAGATCTACACATTCATCTTAGATGCATTTGCACAGTTGAACCCTATTGTTTTAAATCCTTTACACAAGTTTTCCATGGGTTAACCTATGATAACATGTCTCCTAGCAACATAATGGCAACCTCTCAAGGGGTTCTTAAATACCACCAATCTAGGTTAATTTATGTTGAGTTGTGTGCATAAAAGAGATTACATCCCTCAAAGAAATGTGGTCTCATGGACTGCAACGATTGCACGATATGCACAAAAAGGATTTGTTGCTAAGGCATTAAGAACTTTCAAGCAAATCCAATTGAATATACATATACAGAGAGAGAGATGTATGTGGAAGCATAGACAAGGCATGTGAACTGTTTGATAAAATCCCTGAAAGAAATGTGGTCTAATAGACTGCAATGATTGTATGATATGCACAAAATGGATTTGTTGAAAAGGCTTAGAAACTTTCATGCAAATGAAATTGGCAGGTGTAAAGCCAAATTCCACAACCTTTGCCAGCATCCTCTCTGCCTGTATCAAAATGGTAAGCTTTGGAATAGGGTATGGACATCCATCAAGGCATAATAGAAGGCCCGACAGATTTTTGTCATTTATTATAGTTGGAAATGCTCTGTTAGACATATATGAAAAATGTGGAAGTACAGACATGGCACACAAACTGTTTGACAGAATGCCTCAAAGAGATGTCATCTCATGGAATACAATGGTTGTAGGATTGCACAAAATAGATTTGTTGAACAGGCTTTAGAAACTTTCAAGCAAATGCAATTGCCATCTATAAATCCAAATTCTGCAACCTTTGCCAGCATCCTCCCTGCCTATGCCCAAATGGGAGCTTTGGAACAAGGTATGGATATCCTTCAAAGCATAATGGTAGGGGGATTCTTGTAAGATATTATAGTTTGAAATTCTCTCATAGACATGTATGCAAAATATGGAATCATAGACAGAAAACGTAAATTGTTTGACATAATTCCTCAAAGAGATATCATCTCATGGAATGCAATGATTGCAGGATATGCACAAAATGGATTTTGTAAGGACACTCTCAAAATCTTTGAATTAATTAAGCACTCTGAAACATATCCTAACATTGTAAGATTTGCTTTTATTCTAGGTGCATGCAACCATGCAAGTTCAGTGGATGAGAGTTGTACATACTTTAATCACATTTGTAACCCTTATTGCATTACACCTATAGTTGATCATTATGTGTGCATGGTTGACCTCCTTGCCCATGTTGGCTATCTTGAAGACACCCTAAATTTTATCTTTCTTTCTAAATCCACAAATTTTCCCTATTCCCGCTCACATTGAAGACCTATGAGTGGGAATAGTGCTAACATTTTTTCTTTCTAAAATCGGCCGGATAAAGCCATATTGATAACTTCATTTTTTTTTTCAAACAAACTAGACCTTTATCTTAAGGTTACTCATGAACCTTAAGATAAATAATTATTGAAAAAAAAATTGTGCATTCCTTAATGACATGTAAGAGAATTTAATCAACTGCTACTTAAAAACTCTTTAATCTTTGTCTAATATAGGTTATTACATTAATAGTGAAAAAGAAGATACATGGACCAAGCAATTTGTGGCACTTAAGGTTATGTAATAGAATTTACAGTTGATAGTTAAATTGTATAACAATTTTTTTTATGATCTTTACTAACATTTATTAGAATTGTTGCATGTTTTACATCATTAGAATGACATATTAGCTGTAACTTTTTTGAAATTTTATTATGGTATGTGCACTTTGATATGATGTAATATGATTATGGTTTTGTTTCATATGTTGTAATATTAGATATATAATAGAAAAATAAATTATTGCATGAAATAAATAATAATTTTTCATTTTAAATGCTTTTTTTGTAGAACACGTGTTTTCCAGAAGATCAAGATGATCCTCATGATATAGATCTAGATCATGTTGGTTCTGGTACAAATCACATGGCAAAGGGTGATGATGATGCAGATACAAAAGACACCGAAGCCGATGACGATGATGATGATCATGATCATGATGATCACGATGGTGATGATGATGATGAGGCAGTTGCTGGTAGTAGCCAGTGACATTCATGATCATATAGACTGCATCATGGATCATTGTTGATATATCATTATGATGCCTCTTTTCATGGTTACTATCATATGTATCATTTTCACAGCCTGCAGTACCATATTATTGAGTCATATCATTTTGACATGTATCATTTTGACTTATATCATTTACACATGTATCATCTTGACTTGTATCATTTTAACTTAAATAATTTATCATTTTTACTTATATCATTTGTACATGTATCATTTTGACTTATGTCGACTGTTGGACATGTATCATTTTGACATGTTATTGATCTACTGGCATATTTGAATTTCACTTGTTTTAGTTATATATGATGATGATCTTATTAGTATTGACTGTGGTCGATGATTTTTGGATGGATATTTATTACATATGATGATTTTAATTTACTGCTCGGGATGGATGTTGTCAAATTCAATTAAATTATAGATATTCGACTCACTTGTTTTAATTATAGATGATGATCATGTTATAATAATTATCTTGTTATTTAATCATATGAGTTAAATAATAAAATTACTTACTCTATAATCATATGAGTTATTTAAGAGGCATGATATATTTAACTAATTAAATTGAAATAAAACATATTATTTTATTTACTTACTCTATAATCATATGAGATATTTAAGAGGCATGATATATTTAACTAATTAAATTGAAATAAAATATATTAAATTAATAAATGTAAGCAAAACAAGAAGCATTTTTAGAAGCAAAAAAGGAAGCAACAATGGAAGCCAAACTAGAAGCAAACCAGAAGCAATCTTGGAAGTAAAACTTGGCATTATCTAGGAAGCAAAAATAGAAGCAATTCAGGTGGCAAACAAAGAAGTAATAATGGAAACAATTTTAGAAGAAACAAAAGATGCAATAATAGAAGCCATATTAGAAGCAACAAAAGATGCAAAAATAGAATCAAACCTAGATGCAACAAGCGAGGTTATATCAAAAGCAAAATTGGAAGCAAAACTAGAAGTAAAACCGGAAGCGAAATCGGAAGCAAAATTAGAAGCAAATTTGGAAGCAAAAATGGAAGCAAACTTGGAAGCAAAACTGAAAGCAAAACTGGAAACAAAACTGGAAGAAAACTTGGAAGCAACACAAGAAGCAAAAGTAGAAGTAAAACTGGAAGTAACAAAATCTAGCACTAAATCTAGCGTTAAATCCAACGCTAAATCCAGCGCCAAAGTGAAATGCAGTTTGGCGCTGAGTTTTGCTTTGGTATTTGGCTCCAATTCATGAACTTAAATGCACTAAAATCTGGCATTATTTTAGGTGCTAATTGCCTATTTTGTTGTAGTGTTGGCATCTTTGCCCTTAAAGCTAGTTATCATTGAAGAGCCCTTTCAGCAGTGGGGACTTGACTTCATTGGACCCATTAACCCTCACTCCAATGCCGGCCATACCCACATCTTGACTGCAACTGATTATTTCACCAAGTGGGTTGAAGCAATTCTAGTAAAGCAGACCACATTTGATATAGGATGTAATTTTATTAAACAAAACATTTTGGCTAGGTTTGAAGTTCCTCTAAAAATTGTCACTAATAACGCTTCTAACTTCTCTTCATATGAAGTTACTTCTTTTTGTTTCTAACTATTATCCATAAGGAAATGATCAAGAATAATCAAGTAATAAGAATTTAACATCCATTGTACAGAAACTAGTGGATGAGAATCAGAAGAATTGGCACAAGAAACTCTATGATGCTTTGTGGGCAGACTGCATTAGTCCAAAGAGGGCCATAGGTATGTCCCCCTTTGAGATTATTTATGGCATGAACAGTGCTTTACCTATTCCATTAGAGTTTTCAGCAACCAATTTACAGAGATCTATTGAAGATGAGCAATTTCAAAATGCATTGGAGAAAAGGATTATGTTTCTGAATAAACTTGAAGAATAGAAGGAAGAGGTGGTCGATAGGATTACTCAACATCAGCTGCGGGTAAAGAAAATTATTGATAAAAGGGCCAAGAGACAAGACTTTGTAATGGGAGATTCAGTATTCTGGGACCAAAGAAAAGCGCCAAGAGGAGCCCATGGCAAATTTGATTCATTATGGAAGGCACCTTTTGTTATAACACAAGTATGTGCAAATAATGTCTTTATGTTATCTTATTCTGATGGAACTCCCATGCCCCTTCCTTATAATGGTTAGAATCTGAAGCAATGCAATATGTAAAATAGGTTGTCCCCCATATGTATCATATTTTATTTGCTTTAAGTTATTTCCTTTTGTCTTTTTGTTTGGTGAGACTCTATTTCCCAATGAATAAGACCCTGGTTAGCCAGAGACTTTGTGTTCTCTTCATCCTTTATACTCTTCATCCCTAGTTAGAGCTAGTTGTTGCCCTAGTTTTGGTCATTGTCCTTGTCTAATTTGAACTTGGTCTGTATTGATCTTTATTTTTCCCGTTTTGAGTCATGTTTTAAGTGTAAAAAGTCTTCTTTCCCTTTATCAACAAATTTGAAGTATCCCAAACCTTGTCACTAGCTTTGTGGTTTCACGAACCTTATGTTTTTGCAATGGAGTTTGTTTAAATCCTCTTTATTAGCAGCTTTTTATGTATTTAAAAAACTAAGCCTTCCTTCCTTATCAATGAAATTATGAGTTGACAAACTTTATCGGGGAAAACTTTAGTTTGCAAACCTTCTATTTTTTCAATATATGTTATCACCCTTTTGTCTAAAGTCCTTTTCCATTGGTATTTTTTGTCTTTTCCAAAACTTAATGTGTGTTTTAACGCTTATCACTTTTTTCTTATGTTCATGTTTTTCTCGAGTAAGTGATGTCTTGTGTTGAGTCTATTTTGTGAAATGCCCTCTTTGCCGATAAAGGGAAGGTCAAGTGAGTTATTACCACTCCAATTGAAGGTTCACGAATGTAAAAGTTTGTCAATTCATATAATAGCCAATTGAATTTTATGTAAAGGAGATCAGAGAAGTGCCTAGTTTGTGAACTTATAAATTTGTTTACAAAGTGATTGCTGACGTCAATTGAAAGAAGATTTACTTTGCAAAAACAAGACTTTGCTGATATGAATATTAATCATGAAAATAAAGGTCAAAAATTGGTTTGTAAAATGGTGGTTTCACCAATTTTGAAGTTCGGGGTGGTTAAATTTGCCAATAAAGGAATCTTAGGAGGTTTTATTGGTTCATGATAATGGTAAAGTGACTGATAGGGTAAATCCTATAATGTGAAGGAAGTGCATTTATTACAAGAGAATTTAATGAAGCCTTTTATTCAATTGGTTTGCTTTATATATAAAGTGAATTTTCATAAAGCACATTATTCATCACAGTTTGGAGCAATTTCTTTCGTCTCTACTATGGTTATCTAGCTTTCTGGTCCTGAGCATTACAGTTTTGAGGTGAGTGCACTGTTACCATTTTCTTTTGAGTTCAAATATTGTTGGCATTGGATGAAAGGCATTGCATTGTGGTTGTTCATTTTTCATGACTCATGAAACCCTTCCTCTTTCAACTGTCAACTATAATCCAGTCCTGCCAATTATAAACCATTATCTCCTAGTGATAGTCGACAATTCAATTGAGTGGCTACTAAGATTTGCTAAGATGAAATACAAATACCAAGGCCTCGATACCTCTTTCATAATATAAAATGAGCTCTCCTATGTGAAATATACAGAACTAGGTCATGTTCATCTAAAGGAACTTTGAAAAAGAATGAATGCAAATCTGAGGACACCCATAGCCCAAAGGACTCTTGAAAGTGTCTTAGCTCACATAGTAGGGTTTCCCCTGGAAGTACAATGCCAAGACTTGATAATGGCTTGCATTCATAATTATCACACCAAGTCATGGCAAATTAGAATTATTGGTGGTGAGGTGGATTTACAATTATATGCTGACACCACTAGTGACAAGCTCATATTGCTAGTGTGGGGAGAGTACGCTAATGTTTCACAAGAGACTGGGTGGAATTTTTACATTGATGGCAAGAAAATGTGTGACAACCATTGCCACATCATGGCTAAAGAAGGAGAAGAAAGGTGGTTCTCAGCTGCCTAAAAACACGATTAGAGCCTTGTTCAAGGATGATATCTCTGACATAATAACACTCTTGTATAGGGTTTTTGGAAGTGAAGACTTGAATGAATTTTTAGATTGGATGTGCCAATTTATACTGGTTATATGCATTGGTAAACATCATATAGATTGGGCCAAACTCATTGGCGAACATTTACATGATCAATTAATAAATTTTTAAATGAGGAGAAAGAAATTTCATATATGTTCTTATCTACTATATCTCTTAGCTAATACCCAAAAGGTTTGGCCAGGTTTGAATATTATTGGTTCAATGGATAAAGACACCCAAGTGTATGATCCCCTGGTTACAGGAAGAGTTCAGTAATAAAGATTATAAAAGAATCAATGATGCCTTTCTTATGCTTATGATGAGGAAAATATATGAGATTCCTGAATTAAGGAGATCTCAATAGAAGTTGTGAACCTAATAATGCAATTTGGGAGTTACTTCATACAATTCGATAGGTTTACATATTTTAGAATTGGTGGTTTTGAGTTTCCTCCTTTGAATTTACCTAGGTATGCATTAGACTACCTTGTGTTCTTAGAATTATGTAGACAAGCATCTATTTCTAGCATAAGGTACCATGACTATAAGAAAAGAGGGTACCCCTTCCCCTTGAAGTTGACTCACTACACTTATACCAAACTTAAGAATACCAAGCATGTGGATAGACTACTCTCTAAGTTTGGCTTGCCTTCTTATGTGTCCAGGAGTTGAACTTCGATAGTAAAGATTTTGTGAAGAAGAATTTTTATTTTCCTATGTTACGAGAACTTTATTTTCCTATGTTACAAGAACACTGACCTCATTTAGAGGGTTTTTGGGCAGATTGTGTTGATGAACAGGAAGTGAGAAGAAGAGATTGGTCAAGGTTGACCTTGGACCAAATGAGAGCCTTCAAGCTTGGGTGGGACCTTCCTAATTTGGTTGATGATTATTCTAATATGATTGACCAATCTCATCATGTTGAAAGCATTAAGCCATTGCCTAAATGAAGATGGACTAAAAAAGAGAACAGATATTTATCTTAGATCTTCTTTTGTGTTGGATAAAAGTCAAAGGTGGCTAAAATTTAAGATGAATGGTCATGATGCAGGTTCTCCTTCACACAAGGAGCATGCCACGGGAGATCAACAAGCCTATGCAGGGATCTCTCCTTAGAACACACCTTTCAAGGTTCATTCTTCCAAGTCTTAGTCTCCTGCCAAGGATGGAAATGATGGTGGTGAAGATGGGCCAAGAAAAATTATAGACTGAAGGGATAGTGTGAAGGAGATAATGGGCCCCCTAGGAAGATGCTTGAAATCAAAAGGCCTTTAGACCCTTATGCAGGTAAGGTGGTAGGATAGAAGCAAGTGCAACAATACCAAGGAGACAAAATGATTGCTTCTTAGTCACCCAAGGACACAATTCATCCATTCTTTGTGCAGACCCCTCCACTTACTTCTCATGATGGGGTATCTTCTTCAGCTTTATCCTCCCAACAAAAAAAGGTAGTACCTGATACACCTATGTCTAATAATGTGCCTAATGTTGTTGCAGATAGTTTTCCTATATTTCCCACCCCCACATGGTTAAGAGAAGAGGTTGGTAATAAAAGAAAATACACTCAAATTATTGATATTGAATTTGATGTTACTTCTAGGCTTTCAAAATTAGAGACCACTCCCAAAAAGGCAAAAAGGATGTCTAGGCTTAGGGTGGATCCTTTGACCAAGCATCGATATGTGGAGATAGCAGAACCTATGGTTGAAAAAGATGAGAAAGATGTTTCTGTTGATGATTTTCACATTAGAAAAGTAGACTTGGGTCCCCCTTCTGTACAAGGTGATATTCATAATTCTAAACTATCTGTGGAAATCCTTGCCACTTGGTTGGAGGAGAGGGAGAGAGAGAATAAATTATGTAAAGAACATGATAATATTCTTACAATTCATATATCATCTAGATTGTGGATACCACAGCCCAACCTTTAGATGCCATCATGGATACTCCTATGAAAGTTCCTCCAAAGGGTGTAAGTGCTAAGGTCATTGATCAAATCAACAAATATAAATTCTTGGGAAAGGCAATAGAAGAATGGGTTGAGAAGCTTACAATGGAAGGTTTGTTGTATATTTATGAGATCATTCTTTTGTATACTGAGGTATCAAACAAGCAGAGTGAAATTTTGGCTGACTTAAAAACAATCAGAAAAGAAGAAGCATTGTTAAGTGTAGCCAAAAATGGGTTTCTACGCATGGTTAAAATTGATTCTAGTGTTTTCATTTCAGAACATGTTATTGATAAGCCAAAGGAGAATGAATTAGTTAAATGGTGTAATGAAATTGATTGGAAACTAATAATGACCAAATAGTGCCTCACAGATCTGAAGAGTATTGCTAAGAATAATAAGTCATGTTTAATGGATCTCAGGAGTCCTTGTGTTTCACTAGGTGTTGATATTTTTGATGAGATAGACAAGTCTATTGGATGCTTCTATGGTTAAGCAAGCTTTCAAAGATTTGTTAGTAGAGGAGTTGAGACCAAGGAAGTTTTTGTTCATAACCCTATAGATAAATTGTGCAATGTGGCAACTAATCTCCTAAATTTTAAGAAAGATATTGTGGAAGTGCATAGAAAAAATGAGGATACCAACAATGCCTTGCAAATGTGGAGGACTAGATTGACCATGAATAGCATACCAAATGGCAAGGCTCTCATCCCAATATTGAACAAATTCAAAGTTCTTAAGGCAAAATTGGATGCTTCTCAAGTATTTGGAGATGAGGTGAGTAGAGATGGTCAAGGTGAACAGGTGCACTGAGATGAAAAATGGATCATGATGCTGGAGAAGATGAGGAAAGAGAAACTTATGCACAATGCTTTATTATGCCCTTTTATAAGTGTTATCACTGGGATTTGCACCCGTATACAAGGCTGGTTATAACACTGCAATTACGTGTAACATGGGACTAATCTCAGGTTGTGGGTGCCCTATGATGAGATTAGACCTCTAGATTATGGGTTGGTTCCCTTCAAATGTTCTATTGAGATGTATGTTTTTAATTTTTGGGAAAAAGGAAGAAAGAAACTAAATGAATACTAAAGGTAAAATGGTGATGCACTTGATATGGATAAAAATAATGCAATCTAATTCACAATGTTTACCCAGAAATCTGACTTCTACACAATCCAGACTTGGCATAAATACCACAAAAATGATTCTAAGGAAGGTTTTAAAACAAGTTTTTATGAAGGAAATGGTTTTTTCACAGCATAAAAAGACTATTTCTGGTTAACACAACTTAAGACCTATGATGAATATATGCTTTAATGTTGCAACAAGGAGGTGAGACAATAATTTTGAAGGTTTGATAATAAAACATAGCAAAATTTCATCAAAAATTACTTCAATATTCAGCACAAAAAGGAAAGGTAATTCAACTGATCTAAAATAAACAAAGGAAAGCTTTTCAAAACGATAAAAGATAAACTATAACCTGCCAATCTCTCAATAAAACTGTAAAAGTGAGTTACAACAATTCTCCAATCTATCTGAATTAGAATGAGAATCAAGAACTAGAAAAATAAACTTTTGTTTTACAATATATAGGTCTACTCTCTCAAAGAGGCATGCAAAAAATATGGACTTGCAGATAACTACCTCTAAAAATACTCATTCCTGAGCAACCTGAAAAATCCTCAAAATTAGGGTCTAAAACTGTCACAAATTGAGCAAAAATAGATTTAATTTGGGCCTCTCCATATGTTTGACCAAAATTTTGACCAAGGACCCTAAAAATACTCCTAAAAGTCATGCAAACCTCCTAGGTGGCCTAGTTAACTCAACTAATCAATTTGCATGATTTTGCATGAGCAAAATTGATTGTGAGTAAATAATAAAGTAATAGAATATTACTCTATTATTGGTTACAATTAATTCTATTTTTGATTTTACAATTTGTGAAAAATAATAAAGTAATTTATAGAGTATTACTTTATTATTTATTAACAGTTAATTCATGTGTAAAATCGTGCATGATTAGAAGAAAAATATCACTCCAATACATTTGCCTATTTTGCATGATATGAGCAAAAAATAGGACTTAGGAATAATTACAAAATTCCTTCACTCCAATGGTCAATGAGAAAAAATATCTCCCTCTGCAAGGAAAATTAAAAAAAACTGAGTCATTCCACATGACATTCCATGCACAAAACAAATATGCATAAATATCCTTATGACTCCCTCTTGCTGCCCCTGTGCACATACATCACATTTTCTAAATCTCCTTATATCCCCATATGCAATTTGAGATTAAGAAAGGAAGAACAACTCCATTATGTATAAAACCCCATGTATCAAAAATGCTTCCTCATAAACTGCCACCATGCAATCTCCTACTACAATTGCCCTTATGCAATAATCAAAACACTAAAAGACAAAACCTTATCACCCCATGAAATCATATCTCCACCATGCATGAAAGCTTACCCTTAAAAACTCCATGTATAGCATATGCATATACCATGTCGAAAATCACATCTTCTTGGTTGTTCGCTACCATGCATAATAAGGAGATAGCCCTATCTTTGGATGCTTTCAAAATGGATAAGGAACTTGAGCATGTGTATTGTTGTTCATTCACCATCCGACCACCAAGGAATCTTAAAAAAGGTTTACAAGGCTTGGAGCCTTTCCCATACATCACATCGGCCTCTTGACTTAATAAAAATCAACTCTAAAGCATTGTTGTCGGCCACTCCATATTATGATGGGTAGGCTCAAGTCTTGACCACGGCATTGTTTTTTGGATAATGCAATTATTAGTTTTTTGTAAGTCAAAAAAACACTCGAGCAAAGAACCTTCGAACAAAAGAAGGAAAATAACCCTAAATTGCTCATTCACTTTTCATTTTGACTTCCTTCTTTGAGCTCTATAACTTTTATGCTGGCCAAGGGTTTCAGCCATCTCCATCATGGCTTTGGTCTTCTCCTTTCAACAACTCCTCTTTGATGTTGTCATGGAACTCTGCATGATTAGGAAGAAGGTAATACATGTATGAGTTTTATATTAGGCATTTTATGAATTTGTAGCTTCATTTCTTTTAAACGGCCACGGCCTCCTTCTCTTCCATGGCTATCTCCATCGTCGTGCACTCTTTAATACCTTCTTTCTATTTCTGTATTTTTCTTCCTTCATGGTATTCATCTGCTCTTCGAAAGTTTGAAGCCACTGTGAGGCTGTGGAAGATCTTTCCTCCTGCCAGCAAAAGGGGTAAGCCCTTGTCATTTTATCTTTGTAGTTTCATTTATCTTTGGTTTGACTCTTTGCAGCATGACAAATCTGTAGGTAGACATGGGTATTGCATTTTATAGAAAAAAATGCTGTCACTGTCGACCATGACTATGTATTTCTTCTTTTTGCCTTGATTTGTTTTTATCTGCAAAAACACTGAGTGTTTAAAGTTTTGAAATGAGGGTTTTGATATTTTTTCTTCATTTTCAAATCCTTTTACCAGTTCTGGCCATGCTCCTCCTGAAAATAGGCATCAAATGTTGTAGACTATCGAGGGTTTGTGAGCCTTGAAGTTAGGGTTTCAACTTCTTCCTGCACAAAAAACCTTTATAATGCCACGGCCATATTCTTTCACTTAATATATTTCTCTTTATACTGTAAAGAAAGAAAGGTTTGATGTATCTTTGAAAAGATCTTGTTTAGTTTACAGATGGGTACACCTTCCTTCTTGTTTCTTGCTCCTCTGGCATGGTTATGAATGTATCATGCAATCTGTTTGAAGTTTCTTAACTGTGTCTACAAAAATATCATTAGTGTTTGATATCTTTGACATGGGTATACAATTTTTTATAAACGGTTTCTCTTTCTATGTAGCACCATCTTGACTATGGTTTTTATTGCATCTGGATATATACTATGGCATAGATCGCATGCTATCTCTTGATTGTCATATGTATTAGGATTCTTCTGTGCATAGATATCATGCATTTTTGTCTCTTGTTGTCTGTTTACTATGACTACATCATTATGGCATATCACTGCTACCTTCTCTTTTGCTCATTTCATCATCTGAATGTTATAGTGTTGTATATATCATGAATATTTCTCCTATACCTTTAGCTGTCCTTGTGTATTTCAAGGCATATTTGTAGCATAGACACATGTTCTTATTTCTTCTTAGATGTTATGCATTCTTTCAATACACCTGTAGCATGCCTTTGTGCATCCATGCACCTATAGTCATCTTTGTGCATATTGACTGCTTATCTTATCACTTGAATGTCTATTCTATGGATGGATATGGCCATTATAATATATCATGAATGTCTCTTGCTTATATAAGCCATTTCAATGGTCACTGTCCATGGTGATGGTGATTGTATCTGTATCTTGATCTTCATGGTATCTCACTTCTCTTGGACTATATCTCTCTTTACTACACTGTATCTCTCTTTGATCTTGCATGACATCTTCTTGACTACACCATGGCATCTTCTTGACTGCACCATGGCATCTTCTTGATTGCACCATGGCATCACTGTAGCTTTAGGCATGAGAAATAAAGTTTTGTTAAAGCACAATAATGTTGAAATGCATAGAATCCAATTTATTTATCCTTGAACTATTGTATTCTTTATACTATACTATACTCTATGTATACTGTATTTGCAACTTCTTCCTTGCTTTAGACATGGTTGTCTCTTGTTCTTGGATTTGTAATTGACTGTCATGTCTGTGATGACATACGTAGTTGCTCCATAGCTTGTTCTTCCTTTAAGATCACTGAAGGTTAGTGACAGTCTTTATCATTTGATGGATTGTGAGCATGTTGTATGTATCTATTATTTACATCTTTCCACTTTAGTCATGACTGTCTCTCATTTGATCTTGAAAGTTGGATGTCATGTCTGTGATGACCATTCATTGTGTTGGGGTATTTGCTATGCATTATGTGCTTCATCCCTGGATGCTTGATTGTTTCAACATCTAACTCCATTTTGACTATAGCATTCATCTTCATTTATCAATTTTCTTTAATGCCTGAATCATTATGAGATTCTTGGCCTTGCTGTTTCATTTTTTGAAAATTAAGACCCATCTGCTCGAGTAGAACTGTTTCATGGTGTCTTCATGTATCTTTTGATGGTTTGAAGTTTAGGCATTGGTGATAGCCTTTTCCAAAGTTTATATCTTCTTTCTGGATGACTGCACACTTATCTCATACATCTTGTGAAGTTTTATTTTATGGAAGTCAAGTTGGCATATTGGTTATGATTGTCTTGCCTTCCACTGTTCCATCTGCTATTCCATGTGGCATTTTGCTTGACTATTTTCTATGAGACACTTGCAACTTGAATGTGATATAGTTGTTTAAACTTTGATCATCTAAAACAGTATGAAAACAACATGAGAATTTGCTATGCATTATGTGCTTCATCCCTGGATGCTTGACTGTCTCAACATCTAACTCCATTTTGACTATAGCATTCATCTTCATTTATCAATTTTCTTTAATGCCTGAATCATTATGAGATTCTTGGCCTTGCTGTTTCATTTTTTGAAAATTAAGACCCATTTGCTCCAGTAGAACTGTTTCATGGTGTCTTCATGTATCTTTTGATGGTTTGAAGTTGAGGCATTGGTGATAGCCTTTTGCAAAGTTTATATCTTCTTTCTGGATGACTGCACACTTATCTCATACATCTTGTGAAGTTTTATTTTATGGCAGTCAAGTTGGCATATTGTTTATGATTGTCTTGCCTTCCACTGTTCCATCTACTATTCCATGTGGCATTTTGCTTGACTATTTTCTATGAGACACTTGCAACTTGAATGTGATCTAGTTGTTTAAAATTTGATCATCTAAAATAGTACGAAAACAGCATGAGAAATACCTGGTATAAAATGTTGCTTCATCTTACTCCTTTTTCATAATGAGATGACCCTTCACATGATTTATTCTGCAACTTGTTCAAATGATTCATAAGTTCTTGTATCCTTCTTTACTCTATCTCTCTTCTCTTTATCAGGCACAATAATTTGAAAACTTGTATCACTCTTTAGATGACTGTAATCCGATTTTTCTAAATTTGTCCTTTTGTCAATCTTGACTCAATCATATAGCTTTGATTTGCTTCAATCAACTGTAATGATGTCAAGATGACATCTTCTTTATGTAAGTTGATTAGATGATGCATGATATAGCTTAGAATGATGCATCCTATCTTTTCTGATACTCTTTTCAAAAAATGAAAAGAAACATACTAGGCTCAAACCCTTGTGGGAGCCACATTTAATCAACATGTTTATTAGTCTTCAAATTGATAACAAAATTTGTCCTATACCTGCACAGTGAACAAACAAGTTAGCATAAAAAGTACCTGATAACATTGATTGATCTCCTTCATGACTTCTTCCTGATTTGTATCATTATCTAATTTGAATGCATGATATGATAAGTAGATGTCTCTATTTGATAAAAGCATGTGATAACTGTAAACATCTGGAGCACTAACAAGGTTGTCCCCAAAATTTTGCAGGTTTCAACTGGATGGTGGCTTGGAGTGAAGAATTAAGACTGAAGACTTGAAGGCCAGCTTCACCAGCAACCTCCATCATCAAGCAATGATGGATGTTTAGATTTATCATATGTTCTTTTCTATTTTCTTTTATCAAATAGATACATAGCTTGCATGTCTGTAATTGCTCAGTCTAGTTACTCCCACAGTTTGTGTGCGACATGTTGTCTCTTAGATTTGCACCCTTGCTGCAGTTGTAAAACTTTATCAATCTAGAGAAACATGGGAATGGTCTCGAAGTGTGGGACCTTGCAAAATGAGATCAAACCTCTAGAGAAGGCCAGCTTCCTTAACTGGTTATCACCTAAAATCTACTAAATTTGCAAAGGAAAAGGGAGAAGGAATGCTTTAAAAATGAAAGATGAAAAGAGAAAAACTTGAAAAGCAAAGGGGTGATTCACCAAGTTGAACAAAAGAACCCTCATAGTACTGAGAAAATGCACAACATAACCAGATACAGCAAGTAAACATACATAGATTCAAATAATTTTTAGCAAAGGTGAGAAACAAGATGGTTGAGAGGAACAGAATGTTCACAGACAACCATATGCAAGTTCACACTAAACTAGAAAATCAGTAAAAGAGGTCAAATAACTTGCATAGATTCAATAAGAAAGCATAGTTACAATAGCAGAAAGCTTTGTTTGGAAACAGAAAAGCCTCAATGCTAAAAATTTTCCAACCTTTTTTACATCTCTCTCCTATGCATATATAGCATTTTCATATGACCTAAGTCGGTTACAATAAGTTCGTCCCATAGGAGTTATCAGAAAATATCTACTTGAAGGGATGTCTACTTACAGAAGTTATGGCATGAAAGATCATGAAAAAGGCAAATGGTAGATATTTTGAGTCTTTAATGCAAGTTGTTGCATCATCTATCTTCAACAATCAATCGTTGGAAGATATTTGAAACAAGACAGTGGAGAGATATTTCTAGACATTGAATGCAAGCAGCTTCCTCTACCTGCAGCAATGAATGCAACAAATATCTGCATCCTGCTCAAAAATGGTTGATGAAACGTCCTATAGCCAAAACATGCAAATCCAGATCTAAAACTGAAAGTGAGAATCTATCCCTCAAAAGCCCGCCAAATGAAAGAGGAGGCAAAAACAAGCATTTTTGCCTTTTGAATCATGTCAAAATTTGCTAGGATGCAGAAGATACAAGTGGTCAAAGTTGCGGTCAAACTACACTTATATATCGCCTTCATATGCAAACTCTCTTGTACGTTTTGCTTTATATGTTTAATTGTGTATGCAAAGATACAATTACAACATAAAATCGAGGGCCTTTACTTTTGTATCACTTTTTTGCATGTATGCCCTTGCCACGTGTCATCACCTGATTTGCCGCCGAGCTGAACTGAGAAGCATCGTTGATCAATCGCATCCTCCTTATCGGGTGTCGGAAAGATCACAAACAAGACGGCTGATACATATTGTCTTGCCAACAGTCCTTGTACATTCTCCTTGTATATCCAATTGTATATGCCAACATACAATCACTTCAATATGCAAAGTGCGGACTCAACACTAAATATGCCAAATTTGATTTTCAAGTTGGGTCTAGCTTGCATATTATCGTTGTATCTGACCTTTGTATACCACATATACAATGCAACTTATACATACAACTCGTGGACCCCAAAATGACCATCCCCTGCATTGATTCCCTAGTCGGATCTACCTTGTATGTTTTCCCTTTGTATATTTCCTTTGTATATCACAATATACAATGCACTCAATATACAATCCGTGGACCCCACCTTTGAATTTTCCAAAATTGACTTTTGGGTCAAGTCCGGCTTGCATATTGCCTTTGTACCATTGCCTTGTATATCGCATATACAAGGCGAATATACAAGCAAAACATGCAAGCTGAGCACTTATACATTACAAACACTTCACTTTGGCATATGCATGTAACCTTTGTATATCGCTTTGTATATGACCCTTTGTATGTGTGAACATACAACGCAAAATATACAAAGGAAAACATGCATACAAATGTGCATTTGAACTTGTACCTACCCCTTGTATGTTGTACCTGCATATTCCCTTTGTATATCGCAACATACAAATGTGAACATACAAACAAAAGATGCATACAAACATTTGTACCATTATTGACCATAATGCATATTCCTCTCGGGTCCAGGGCTTGCATCTTAGGAATGAATATCACATTGTATATGCAGATTGTATGTTCAAAGATACAATCGCATATGCAATTGGTGGGCCCCATCATTTGCATTTCCTCCTTGTATCTTTTCTTGCATGCGCACTTTGTATATTCTTCTTGTATATTCCCTTTGCATATTGCAAATGTACATTCAACTTTGTATCCTGCCGATGTATCTTTACATTGTATATGACCCTTGTATCTATGAATGTATATTGCCCTTTGTATGTCGGCCTTGTATATGCATCGGGCATTGTATCTTTTGCCCTTGTGCAATTATATGTTTGAACATACAATGCGAACATACATTCATACCTGCATTCCACCCCTTGCATATGCAATTGTATATGGTACCTTGTATCTCTCCGATATACATTTCCTTTGCATATGCGAACATACATTCAAAAATGCATATACAAATACTAAGTATAAAATTGAGATTTATCTGCGATGGAAAGCACTTGAAGACAAAGGGCTTCTAGATTTTTTTGGGTTTTCAGCAAAGATTCTCAAGGTGAGATGTTTTGAGATTTTTGACAAGGCATAGCATAAATATTTGAAGGATTTAAGCCTTGTAGGGTCATTTCTAAAGGATTTTCAAGGAAAATACAAGGTGAACTATTTAACTCTACACAAAGGAAAATAGGTCAACAATTTGGTGACTTCTACGGGATGTTTGCCTGCTAAACATGAGATCAGTGGCCTTATGTGTCCATTGGGCATGGAGTCAAAAGAGAGTGTAACAAGAACAGAGGAGCTGGAATATTGAGCAAGCTGCCAAGCCAAAACAAAAACAAGCATGTATCTCCTAATGAGAATACAACAAAGTGTAAGGGCACTTATTGAAAGGAAACCTAAAACTAAAATAAAACCTATTCTAATCCTAAACTAACCAGTCAGAGGTGACCTTAAAGAAAGCCATTAACTGGTTCTTGAAAGTAATTGCCCTTCCTTAACAACTTGCAATGTTTATCATGTATGTGGGCAGTCAAAAAGAGGTGAGAGGGGAATGGGCATATAACAAATTGATAAAACACCCCCCATAAAATAGAGATAAACTCACCTATCCACCTGGACTAATTGTTGATGCTGCTAACTTGTGGTGAATAAATGGGTTGATCCCACTCATTTTGATGCTCAACTTCATGCTTGGAGGTAAGCATGACAAGTAGTGACTTCTCTTGATGTGTCTCCAACTGGGCTAGATGCCTGATTGGGCATCCCCTTGAAGTGACATGCAAATCAACATGTCTGATTTCATGTCTCTGCTCTAATTTTTTCTCTTCTTGCTCTTCATTTGGGATGATGGTGTCCTCCATTTGACTCTCATGTTGCTCTTGTGTATGAAACAGCTGACTTGGGACTTCATGGTTTTGTCCTTCTTCCTTCAAAGAATCTAAGAAGGTTGATATAATGTCATCATGGCTGCATTCTTCCGCCTCTTGCTAGTCTGAATACTCTAGCTCCTGTGATTCTACTACAAATATGGCTGCCTCCACCTTATGAACAACATGTTCATGATTTTCTGACTTAGGCTCAGAAAATGAGCCATACACATGCTCAAAAGAGAAAACTTCCCCACCAAGAAGCTAATATCCCTACTGAATAACAAAGAACAAATCTGCAATTTGCTCTTGTCCATGTTCAGTCTCTTCATTATTTTCAATAAAGCATGGAAGCTCCTCAAGAATATCAGCATAGTCAGCCTCTACATAATCTAGCATAGAGCAACATGCTTGGCCTTCTTTATGGTTTGGAACCTCACTGTCATGCTCAGCCTCAACCTACAACAATTTGTCATGATTTTTAGTGTTCTCTTGTTTCTGCAAATTCACAACCAGCTGCTCATCTTCCTCATCTTCAACATAATCAGGTAACTCATGAAGTAAGGCAGCATCATCCACCTTTGCAGTGACCATAACAACCTTTTCCCTTATGCCTTCATCATTCGACTTCAGCTCTTCTAGATTGTGTTTAAGTTGCCTCTACAACTGAAGGTTTTCCCCATGCACTCTTTGCATTTCAACCTTGTTTTCTTGATCGGATGCATGAGAAAAGGCTTCAAAAGAACTAAAGTATGGAGGATTCAATCCCTTATTTGGATTAAGAGTACTCACAGGTGCAATAGGTTCAAACAATTCTATCTCTATGAATGTAGGAACAAACTGTTCCTCATTAATTTTATCTTCTTCAACCTCCTCTCTTGACTCATCTTTCCAATTATCTTGGTAGACAATAGGTCCACCCTTGAGGATTGAAATAGCATCAGGGAAAGAGGCCTAAATATCTTGTTGAATTTCTTGGAGGGGAGAGGGTTCTGGACAAATTTGTTCCTGGGGAGTGATAATTTGAGTTTGCACAGGAACAGGGACTTGTGGGGGGATAAAGGCATTGGATCATAGAAACTTGTGGAGTCTAGGTTGCTCCTTTATAGGCCAAACATGTGCAAAAGAAAGGGGCTGCTTGAATTTTGGGATTGTAAACTCATGCTCCTTCAACTTAGCAATTTCATCATAATTGTCCATGTTAGGTCCATCTGATAAGGGGATTTGAAAGGGTTGTAAACAGGAGATAGGGGGTTGAATTTGTGCCAGAATAGGCTCCTATGAAGGCTGAGGGCCTCTAAAACTTGGAATTTTAAAACTCCTAAACCTTGGAATCTTGCATTTTGGGGCTTCTTCTGTAGTAGGCTGAACAAGTGTCGTCCTTATAACAAGGTTTACTTGAAAACCCCCTCTTGTGCCTCTCGCTATTGATCACATTTTAGCATTTCTATAAATTCGTCAACCTCCTCCTTTAAATTTAGGTACAACTTCATGAGACCATATAAGCTTATGATGCTGAGGTCATAAAACTGCTAAGGCTGACTGTGCCCTGCCTCTCTCTTTTCATTGTCCAAAAGTCTATCAAGCTTCAGGAAACTACTCATGAGCTCGTTGAAATCGTCAACATTCTCAAGGGCAACAACTTGGGATGGATTAGGAGGGTAGTTGTACTGGCTAGGATCAAAATAATCTTCTTGGGGTTGATAATAAGCGTTATTAGGCTACCAGGAAGACTAAGTAGGGGTGTAAGCATCATGAGGATGTTGATATTCTGTAGCAGTAGGGTTGTATGGCATAAAATTAGAGGCATTGGAGACCTGGTATTGCTGATATGGGGGCCAATAGCCTGTATTTGGATTAGGGGTAGGGGAATAGCCATGATTCCCATAAAATTCTAACATTTTATAGCATCTAAATGCTGGATAATCATGGAAATGTCAAAATTAGAGCACAATAGGTCTGCAACCAAAGAGAAACTAGATACATACCAGAGAAGGAGTCACCAGGTGATGGAAATGCTTCTGGAAGTTGAATAGACTAGGGAAACCACCGAAATCTTGATCTTTTGATGAAATTTTAGGTGCTTGGGCTTATTTCACTAGTAGATTTGTTCAACAGAGTCACCATGGTGTTGTTTGTTGCCTCCAAAGGCTAGTAATACTAGGAGAAAAACACCAAATCTCTTAGTATTTTAATGAGAAGTTCATCGAACTAGTCCCACCGGGCATGCCAGAAACTGTTGTCTCTCATATTTACACCCTTGTAGTTGTAAAACTTTATCAATCTGGAGAAACATGGGAATGATCTCGAAGTGTGGGACCTTGCGAAATGAGATCAAACCTCGAGAGAAGGCCAGCTTCCTTAACTGGTTATTACCTAAAATCTACTGAATTTGTAGAGGAAAAGGGAGAAGGAATGCTTTAAAAATGAAAGATGAAAAGAGAAAAACTTGAAAAGCAAAGGGGTGATTCACCAAGTTGAACAAAAGAACCCTCACAGTACTGAGAAAATGCACAACATAACCAAATACAGCAAGTAAACATACACAAATTCAAATGATTTTTAGCAGAGGTGAGAAACAAGATGGTTGAGAGGAACAGAATGTTCACAGACAACCATATGCAAGTTCACACTAAACTGGAAAATCAGTAAAAGAGGTAAAATAACTTGCATATATTCAATAAGAAAGCATAGTTACAGTAGCAGAAAGCTCTGTTTGGAAATAGAAAAGCCTCAATGCTAAAAAATTTCTAACCTTTTTTACATCTCTCTCCTATGCATATATAGGATTTTCATATGACCTAAGTTAGTTAAAATAAGTTCGACCCATGGGCGCTGTCAGAAAATATTTGCCTAAAGGGACGCCTACTTGCATAAGTTATGGCGTGAAAGATCAGGAACAAGGCAGATGGAAGATATTTTGAGTCTTTAATGCAAGCTACTGCATCGTCTATCTTCAACAATGAATTGGTGGAAGATATTTGAAACAAGGTGGTGGAGAGATATTTCTGTTCATTGAATGCGAGCAGCTTCCTCTACCTGCACAATGAATGCAACAAATATCTACATCCTACTCAAAAATGGTTGCTGAAACGTCCCATAGCCAAAACATGCAAATCCAACTCTAAATCTGAAAGTGAGAATCTGTCCCTCAAAAGCCTGCCAAATGAAAGAGGAGGCAAAAACAAGCATTTTTGCCTTTTGAATCATGTCAAAATTTGCCAGGACGCAGAAGATACAGGTGGTCAAAGTTGCAGTCAAACTGCACTTATATATCGCCTTCATATGCAAACTGCCTTGTATGTTTTGCTTTGTATGTTTAATTGTATATGCCAAGATACAATTACAACATACAATAGAGGGCCTTTACTTTTGTATCACTTTTTTGCATGTATGCCCTTGCCACGTGTCATCGCCGAGCTAAATTGAGGAGCATCGCTGATCAACCGCATCCTCCTTATTAGGCGTCGGAAATATCACAAACAAGACGGCTGATACATATTGTCTTGCCGATAGTCCTTGTACATTCTCCTTGTATATCCAATTGTATATGCCGACATACAATCACTTCAATATGCAAACTGCGGACTCAACACTGAATATGCCAAATTTGATTTTCAAGTCAGGTCCGACTTGCATATTACCGTTGTATCTGACCTTTGTATACCACATATACAATGTGACTTATACATACAACTCACAAACCCCAAAATGACCATCCGCTGCATTGATTCCCCAGTCAAATCCGCCTTGTATGTTTTCCCTTTGTATATTTCCTTTGTATATCACAATATATAATGCACTCAATATACAAGCCGCAGACCCCACCTTTGAATCTACCAAAATTGACTTATGGGTCAAGTCCGGCTTGCATATTGCCTTTGTACCATTGCCTTGTATATCACATATACAAGGCAAATATACAAGCAAAACATGCAATCCGAGCACTTATACATTGCAAACACTTCACTTTGGCATATGCATGTAACCTTTGTATATCACTTTGTATATGACCCTTTGTATGTGCGAACATACAACACAAAATATACAAAGGAAAACATGCATACAAACCTTGCATACAAATGTGCATTTGAACTTGTACCTGCCCCTTGTATGTTGTGCCTGTATATTCCCTTTGTATATCACAACATACAAATGCGAACATACAAACAAAAGATGCATACAAACATTTGTACCATTATTGACTAGAATGCATATTCCTCTCAGGTCTGGGGCTTGCATCTTAGGAATGTAATCGCATTGTATATGTAGATTGTATGTTCAAAGATACAATCGCATATGCAATTTGTGGGCCCCATCCTTTGCATCTCCTCCTTGTATCTTTTCTTGCATGTGCACTTTGTATATTCCCTTTGCATATTGCAAATGTACATTCAACTTCGTATCCTGTCAATGTATCTTTACATTGCATATGACCCTTGTATCTGTGAATATATATTGCCCTTTGTACATCGGCCTTGTAAATGCATCGGGAATTGTATCTTTCGCCCTTGTATCTTTTCTTTTGTATGTGCGATTGTATGTTTGAACATACAATGCGAACATACATTCATACCTGCATTCCCCCCCTTGCATATGCAATTGTATATGGTACCTTCTATCTCACCAATGTACATTTCCTTTGCATATGCGAACATACAATGGCGAATGTACATGCGAACATACATTCAAAAATGCATATACAAATACTAAGTATAAAATTGAGATTTTTCTGCGATGGAAAGCACTTGAAGATAAAGGGCTTCTGGGTTTCAGCAAAGATTCTCAAGGTGAGATGTTCTAGGATTTTTGACAAGGCATAGCATAAATATTTTAAGGATTTAAGCCTTGTAGGGTCATTTCTAAAGGATTTTCAAGGAAAATGCAAGGTGAACTATTTAACTTTGCACAGAAGAAAATAGGTCAATAGGACACATTTGAACATTTCTATTAAATATGATCAGTTAGTTTCTCTGATGCATATGATGTATATGTATTTCTTTTTTAATCAATGCATAAGATAAAGTAACAGATACCTGGATGTATGTTCAAAACACGACATGAAATAATAGTGTAATACAATATCTTTCTCTCTTTTATTCAAAATTGATTAATCTGAATAATCAATTTAACTTATAACTCTTGAAAGATCAAACTTTGTAGAACAACTATATCTCCTTGAATGTTTGATCCTTTGATAATCAATTCCTTTGTTAGGATAACTTATCAGTCCTAATTGGACTAATGGGTTATCCTAACAACTGGATCTTTCTTTCAACTTTGTCAAGGCATCAACCATTCAAGAAATGCATAACTTTGAAGTTTTCTATTATTCCTTCTAAACAATTACACTTAGGTCCAACTAATTTTTAGTGTGACCAAAAAATTAGTAACATTTCTGGTGACCCCTCAGGGGTGTTTGCCTACTAAATAGTTTAGAACTAGTAGGCTTGCCTTCTCATTGGGCATAGAGTCATTTCTGCCTTGAACTTAGAGAAATTCTGCAACTCACACTAACTAAAAATAACAGCAGCAACTAACTAAAAACTGAAACTAAAACTGATTTACTTAAAACAGAACCCACTACATGTGCAAAAGCACTTCTTGGAAATAAAACAATAAAATTGAAACTAATTGTGCAAAAGCGCATATTTGCAACATAAGTCTGCCTTACTTAGTAACATATCTTGAGGTGAATCCCATTAACTAGGATTGGCAACACCTCACCATCTAACTTAGCAAGCTAAAATGCATTGTTTTACTTGCACTCTATGATTATATATGGTCCATCCCACATTGCATCAAACTTTGGATGTTGTCCTGGTCTTCTTTTCAATTCATTCCACTTGAAAACTAAATCTCCTTCTTTATAAACTCTTGGTACTACTCTTTTATCAAAAGTCCTTTTCATTTGGGCATGGTGTACTTCTAATGTTTTTAAGGTCTCTTTTCTAATTTCTTCAAGTTTAATCAGTTGTGCAAGCCTGATATCCATTGGTTGTTTTTTAAGTAACTCTAGCTCTTTTATATATCCGAGTGTTGGCAACTCCACTATTATTGGTAACTTAGCTTCCTTTCCATATGTAAGCACATAAGGTGAATTACCTGTTGATCTTTTAGGTGTAGTCTATTCAGCCCACAATGCTAACTTTAACTTATCATGCCAAGACCTCTGATTCTCATTAATTGTTTTCTTTATAATCTTAATCAGATTTTTGTTAGTTGATTCAGCCCGTCCATTACCTTGAGGGTAATAATTAGATGAAGTATTCAAGAATATGTTATTTTTGACATACCAATATGATATTCTTAATCCAATGAATGTTAAAGCATTATCTGAAATAATTGAGTCAGGAGTTCCAAACCTAGACACTAGATCTTGGTAAAAATTTAGGACTGATGTTTCATTAGCATCTTTCAAAGCAACTGCTTCAGTCCACCTAGTAAAATAATCAGTAGCAGTCAAAATCCACTTGTGTCCTTGGCTTGAAGGTGGATTAATAGGACCAATGAAATCCAATCCCCACTTGCCAAATGGTTGTTCCACTTGAATTGGATGCAAGGGCATTGTTGCCAGCCTTTGTTTACTTGCAAAAACTGAACACTTTAGACATTTCTTTACCCATTCATGAGCATCCTTGAACATGTCAGGCCAATAGTAACCAACTCTCATAATTTTCAAAGCTATTGTTCTAGCAGCAAAGTGACCTCCAGTAGGTCCATCATGAAATTCTTCTAGAATCATTTGAGTCTAATCTAGCTATACACATCTTAGTAAAACATTGTTAAAATCTCTCTTGTACAGAATTCCATCAATTATGGCATAAGGAATTGCCTGTAATCTGTAATATCTTCTTTTAGATCTATCCAGGCCTTGTGGACAATCACCAGTGTGCAGATAATGAATCATATCATGCACCCAACTTGTAGGGGGGGTTGGGACAACAGTTGTTTCATTGTTTTGAAGCACTGTCTCAGCCTCTCTTTCAAGTTCTTTGTTGTATCCTTCATTTCGTGCAAGCTGTTCACATAGTCCTTTGCCTTAGACCAGCTTGGTTACCTTAATTTGTATGTCATATTCCATGACCTTTATTATCCACCTTGCTCTCTTATCCTTTAAATCTTTACTGAGCAAACATTCTTTCACTGTTGGGTGAGCAACCATTAACTGAATTCTATTATTTGAAAGCATATCTTTGAATTTATTTAAGCTCGTGATAACAACTAATACATGTTTTTCAACAAAAGAATATCTTACCTCGTAGTCATGTAGAACCTAGCTAAAAAATGCCACAGGTTGTTCCATCCCTTCACTGTTTTGCTGACATAGCATAGCTGATATAGTATCCACACTGCCAAATGCATATAAAATGAAATCTTTACCAAAATTTGGATTTATCAGAGTTGGAACAACAGCAAGTGCTTCCTTTATCTCTTCAAAACTCTACTTTCCTTCTTTGGTCTAGCTGAAGGGAATATTCTTCTTCAACATTGCTGTAAGAGGTTGTAAAAGTGCTGCTATGTTTGGAATAAACCTTCTTACAAAGTTAATTCTTCCTAGAAATCTTTGTAAGCCTTTCTTATGTGCAGGAAGAAGTAATGCCAATATTGCAGTAATTCTTTCAGGATCAATTGATATTCCATCCTTAGACACAATGTGTCCCAACAGTTTGCCTTCATGAATAGAGAAAATACTCTTCTTTGGGATTAATGATACCCCAAATTCTCTACATCTTTCAAAGATTAGTCTTAAATGATGAAAATGATCTTTAGCTTTTTTAGAAAAAATAGTCACATCATCTAAGTATACAAGCACAATTTTATTAATCAGGCCTTGAAAAGCCATGTCCATTGCTCTATGAAATGTTGCACCTGCATTTGATAAGCCAAATGGCATCTTTCTGTATGCTAGTGTGCCCCATTTTTTGGTAAAAGCTATCTTGTATTGATCTTCCTCTTTTACAAGAATTTGGTTATAACCTGAATAACCATCCAATAAAGAAAATCTCTCTTATCCTGAAACAATCTGCAATATCTGTTCCATAGATGGTAAAGGATAATGATCATTTAAAGATACTCTATTTAAATCATGGAAATCAACACATAATCCAATTTCTCCATTTTTCTTTCTGACAGGACCAAGTTAGAAACCCATGAAGTATGTTTGATAGGAAAAATGATATCACCTTCAATGAGTTTATTGAGTTTTGTTTTCATAAGCACTTCCAATCTGGGATTCAATGCCCTTTGCTTCTGTCTGACAAGTTTAGCTTTGGGTTCCAGCTTTATTGTGTGTTGAGCTAACTCAGGGTTGAAACCCTTTTAGATCTCCATATTACCATGCAGAAATTTCACTGAACTCTTGACAAAGTTGGATGAATGCTTGTTGTTCTTGTTTTGTACATATCTTTCCCAGCTTGAGCAACTTTCCTTTAAAGATCTCAATAGGTTCATAATGTTCTTGCTTTATTGACAAGCTAGCTTTGTCTTTTCTTACTTGATCATCAATATTATAGATAGATTCCAAGGTCACTAAGCCCTTGGGTAGCTTATTTGATCTTAACTGAAGTATTTAATCATCATATTGTTGTACAAAATTCTACTGATTACCTATAGAAAATTTAGCTTCTTCCATTAAGAAATTTATAATCTATTCATCACTGTCAAACACTTGCCAACTGACATTATTATCTGGAACTAATGGTCTAACATCAATTTTGACGTATAAAAGAGAGTGAATATTCTTCATTTCAACAAGGATATCATACTCAGGTCCTATAGCAGCTAGTTTGTCAGCTTGCTTGTTTTCAGTTCTAGGTACAGATATCAAATTAAATGCATCAAACTCTTCTATCATGCCCCAAACTCTATGTTTGTATAATTTCAGCAAATCATTTTTTGTAGCAGCAAGGTTTCTGACTTGTTTAACCACTAACTCACTTTCTCCAAAAACTTTTAAACATCTAATTTTTCTCTTCCTTGCCCATTCTAGCCCATGAACTAAAGCCTCATATTCAACTAAGTTTTTAGAACAGCTAAAAGTAAATCTAAAAGATGAATAATATTTCTCACCTGTGGGAGAAACTAAAATAGCTCCTACCTTGCTTCTAGAACCATCAAAAAATAGTTCCCAAACATTATTTTCAGACTCTACAGTTTGTTGTTTTTCTTCTTTAATCAGATTTGGAATAACTATATTATTTTCTTGAATCATGTACACACCAAGGCCAATCTCATCCATTTGCTCAAATGGATCTATTTCATGATTTTCTATTGCCCATTGGTCTAGAACCAAATCTGAAATTCCTTCTAAAGGTGTGTTTGGATCTTAGACAGGAATCAGATCCTCTTGATAAAAAATGGAAAGATTTGCATTTATAGAACTGGGTGTGTAAGGTTTCAAATGATCTTTTGCTAGTGGTTCAGACTTGATTGTAACCTTGGTTCCATATCTAGTTCTGAAGAATAAATGTGTCCAATCAGATGATAAATACCCACCTAACCTTGTTGTAAAATCTCTGGATAAGCAAATGGCAAAGGTAGGTGGCAAATCAATGACATAAATGTCCTGGTATATAACAAAGTTTGGACAATTATGCAGAGTAAGGCCTAAATTTTTTAACATTCCAACTGTACTCACTTTAGTTCCATCCATTTGTACAACACCTCTAACAACAAGTTCATATTTCAGACCTAACTTAACAGCTAGTTGTTTTGGCATAACTGAACTACTGGCTTCTTAATTTATCATGCAGTTATGTACTAAATAGTCACCCACAATCAAAGTGACATAAAATGGTGGAGGTTTGCCTACTGGTTTAGGTTGTTCTATTCTTTTTTCTATTTCATTTGCAATCATAATCTGAGGTTGATGTGATTTTTGCACTTCATTTGACAAAGGCAATTGAGATAGAGCATTTTGTAACAAATCCTTTTGTCCTGGAATGTGTAAAGTGTCTCAAATAGACATGCTTACTGTTGTCTTTTTCATATGATCTAAAATATTAAAAACAGGGCCACTAACCTTTTGTTTTACTTTTGGGACAGCAACCTCTAGTTGGTCTTTTGCTGGTTGTTTTTTTTCTGTAGTTGGCTGTCTTGACAAAATACGCAAATCTTTTGATGTAGAGGCCTAATTTTGTTCATTCTGAGCTGTAGAAACTATATTTTTCCCTTTATCAACTGGCTATGATACATTTCCAACTTGTTGTTTACTAGTTTCAGCTCGCTGATTTGTATTTTCAGACTATTGTTGCAAGTCAACAGCTCTCTTTTTCAATCTTGTGTTTGCTGCAATATTAGTAAAAAATTGCTTTTGACCTGGCAACTGATTTACACCACAAAATTCATTAGCCTGCCAATTCATTAAATCTACATCAAGGTTAACATACTGAGTCTGAATGTCTAGCTAGTTGTTTACATCACTTGCTAAATTTTCAGCAGCAGCATAGTTATTATGTACCATCAAAGCTTGACTTACTATTCCATTTGGGCAAGTGGCCTAATTATGAGGCTGATTATAGGGATAGCACCATGCATAGTCTTGAACCATGTTGTTCTGTATAAGCACTATTTCTTTTGATGTACTGACAACATTTGGATTGTACTGTTGATTTGGCCTATTGTTGTAATTTCTTCTTTGACCCTGATAATCTGCCTGATAACCAGGTCTATTTGCTTGGTAAGGGGCTGCTTGGTAAGGTCTATTATTCTGATTTGTTTAAATTTTTAGACTCACTAAGTCATTGCTCACAGTCTGGAGTATTTTTGCTATGCTTTGTTGGTTTTCTTTCAGCTCTCTAAATTCATTATGAATGGGATCTGTATTGTTTTATGTATTTGCTGAATAACCAAAAGATGTTATTACTGAAATATGTGGGGCTGAAATTGGTATTAAAGGTTGTATATCTGGAAATATTGGCATTGGGAGCCTAGGTGCTATCTTACCAACTTGTATTAAATTGTTTTCTACTCCTATTGCAATATCAAAAGCAATTGGTAAAGTTACCCCTCCCATGGATTGTATCATAACAGTAATATTAGAATTTAATGCCCTTAAATAATATAAAAAAGCATGCTATGATGATGGTTTTACTATTTCAGGGATTCTATTCCATGTTTTCTGAAATTTGAAATTAAAATCTGTCATTTTCTCTAGTGGAGCCCTCTTAATAGTAGTCATTTGTTCTACTAATGATAAATGGTCAGACTTGTTCTGAAATTGCCTATTCAAAGTAGCACCTAATTCATCCAAAGATCTAATTGAATTAACTCTTAAGCCTCTAAACCATTGAAGAGCTTTACCTTTTAGTGATGCTGCCAGCAACCTGACTGCAATGTTTTCTTCAGTGATGTGCTAAATAGCACATAAAGATGCCACATCTCTGATATGTTCAATGGGTGTAGTCCCATCTTCTCCTGTAAAACTTGGTAAACTTTTCAATGCAGCCATCAGTATGTCATCATCCTGATTTAGATTCAAAGGGTTGCCTCCATTAAATGACACAAAAGGTTGATTTTGAGGTGGTGGTGGATTTCTTCCACCTCCTCCACCACCTCTGGGTGGTGGTAAAACTCCTCCACCAGGAGGTGGTAATACTCCTCCTCCTCCTAGTAAAAACATTGGAGTGGGTAAAACTTGAGATGGTGTTTGGACTAAAACATCTTGGAATATTTCTTGTAATACAGGTTCTTCAGTAGTAAACTAAAGAAGAAGTTGTTCCTTTTGGAAAACAGGAATCTGTTCTTCTAGGCTTGCTGGTGGAGAACTTAAAAAATTTGTTGATGAACTTGCAATTAATGGATTCTGATGTGAAGCAAAGTCAAGATGTGTACTTGGCAGATCTGAAACAACTAATAAATCTACTGTATTAGCCTCTTTCTCTGCTTTTATTCTCCTTTTTGGTGGAGATAACTAATAATGCTTCTTCTCAGAATTTTTACTTGACCTTGTTTGATATTTATACATGGGCTGCAAGATCTGATCTGAAAAAACCAAAGTATTAGAGTCACCAGTTACTGATAATAAACCTCTAAAAGGCTGGAATTCTATTGTTCATACCAAAAACAAAAAAAGAAATAAGTCCTTTCGAACTGAAAATTAGTTCAAAGTCCCACCGAGTGTGCCAAAAACTGTTATCACTGGGAATTGCACCCGTATACAAGGCTGTTATTCCATGTAACATGGGACTAATCTCAGGTTGTGGGTGCCCTATGACGAGATTAGACCTCTAGATTATGGGCTGGTTCCCTTCAAATGTTCTATTGAGATGTATGTTTTTACTTTTTGGGAAAAAAGAAGAAAGAAACTAAATGAATACTAAAGGTAAAATGGTGATGCACCTGATATGGATAAAAATAATGCAATCTGATTCATAATGTTTACCCAGAAATTTGACTTCTACACAATCCAAACTTGGCATAAATACCACAAAAATGATTCTAAGGAAGGTTTGAAAATAGGTTTTTATGAAGGAAATGGTTTTTTCACAGCATAAAAAGACTATTTTTAGTTAACACAACCTAAGACCTATGATGAATATATGCTTTAATGCTACAACAAGGAGGTGAGACAATAATTTTGAAGGTTTGATAATAAAACACAGCAAAATTTCATCAAAATCACTTCAACATTCAGCACAAAAAGGAAAGGTAATTCAACTAATCTGAAATAAGCAAAGGAAAGCTTTGCAAAAGGATAAAAGAGAACCTGTAACCTGTCGATCTCTCAATAAAACTGTAAAAGTGAGTTACAAGAATTTTCCAATCTATCTGAATCAGAATGAGAATCAAGAATTAGCAAAAACAAACTTTTGTTGTACAATATATAGGTCTGCTCTCTCAAAGAGGCATGCAAAAAATATGGACTTGCAGATAACTGCCTCTAAAAATACTCATTCCCGAGAAACCTGAAAAAATCATCAAAATTAGTGTCTAAAACTGCCACAAATTGAGCAAAAATAGATTTAATTTGGGCCTCTCCATATGTTTGACCAAAATTTTGACCAAGGACCCTAAAAATACTCCTAAAAGTCATGCAAACCTCCTAGGTGGCCTAGTTAACTCAACTAATCAATGTGCATGATTTTGCATGAGCAAAATTGATTGTGAGTAAATAATAAAGTAATAGAATATTACTCTATTATTGGTTACAATTAATTCTATTTTTGATTTTACAATTTCTGAAAAATAATAAAGTAATTTATAGAGTATTACTTTATTATTTTTTACAATTAATTCATGTGTAAAATCGTGCATGATTAGAAGAAAAATATCACTCCAATACATTTGCCTATTTTGCATGATATGAGAAAAAAATAGGACTTAGGAATAATTACAAAATTCCTTATCACTCCAATGATCAATGAGAAAAAAATATCTCCTTCTGCAAGGAAAATAAAAAGAAACTGAGTCATTCCACGTGACATTCCATGCACAAAACAAATATGCATAAATATCCTTATGACTCCCTCTTGCTGCCTTTGTGCACATACATCACATTTTATAAATCTCCTTATATTCCCATATGCAATTTGAGATTAAGGAAGGAAGAACAACTCCATTATGTATAAAACCCCGTGTATAAAAAATGCTTCATCATATACTACCACCATCATATACTGCCACCATGCAATCTCCTACTACAATTACCTTTATGCAATAATCAAAATACTACAAGACAAAACCTTATCACCCCATGAAATCATATCTCCACCATGCATGAAAGATTACCCTTGAAAACTCCATGTATAGCATATGCATATACCATGTCTAAAATCACATCTTCTTTGCTGTTAGCTACCATGCATAATGATGAGATAGCCCTATCTTTGGATGCTTTGAAAATGGATAAGGAACTTGAGCATGTGTATTGTTGTTCATTCACCATCCGACCACCAAGGAATCTTTAAAAAGTTTACAAGGCTTGGAGCCTTTCCCATACATCACATCAGCCTCTTGACTTAATAAAAATCAACTCTAAAGCATTGTTATCAGCTACTCCATATTATGATGGCTAGGCTCAAGTCTTGACCATGGCATTGTTTTTTGGATAATGCAATTATTGGTTTTTTGTAAGTCAAAAAAACACTCAAGCAAAGAACCTTCGAATAAAAGAAGGAAAACAACCCTAAATTGCTCATTCACTTCTCATTTTGACTTCCTTCTTTGAGCTCTACAACTTTTATGTTGGTCGAGGGTTTCAGCCATCTCCATCATGGCTTTGGTCTTCTCCTTTCATTGGCTCCTCTTTGATGTTGCCATGGAACGCTGCATGATTAGGAAGAAGGTAATACCTGTATGAGTTTTATATTAGGCATTTTATGAATTTGTAGCTTCATTTCTTTTAAACGGCCATGGCCTCCTTCTCTGCTATGGCTATCTCCATTGTTGTGCACTCTTTAATACCTTCTTTCTATTTCTGTATATTTCTTCCTTCATGGTATTCATTTGATGTTCGAATGTTTGAGGCCAACGTGAGGCCGTGGAAGATCTTTCCTCCTACCAGCAAAAGGGGTAAGCACTTGCCATTTTATCTCTATAGTTTCATTTATCTTTGTTTTGACTCTTTGCAGCATGACAAGTCTGTAGGTAGACATGGGTATTGTATTTTATAGAAAAAAGTGTTATGTCAATGTCGGCCATGACTATGTATTTCTTCTTTTTACCTTGATCTGTTTTTATCTACAAAAACACTGAGCATTTAAAGTTTTGAAATGAGGATTTTGATATTTTTTCTTCATTTTCAAAGCCTTTTACCGGTTCTGGCCATGCTCCTCCTAAAAATAGGCATCAAATGTTGTAGACTGTCGAGGGTTTGTAAGCCTTGAAGTTAGGGTTTCAACTTCTTCCTGCACAAAAAACCTTTATTATGCCACAGCCATACTCTTTCACTTAATCTCTTTCTCTTTATACTGTAAAGAAAGAAAGTTTTGATGTATCTTTAAAAATATCTTGTTTAGTTTACAGATGGGTACACCTTCCTTCTTGTTTCTTGCTCCTCTGGCATGGTTATGAATGTATCATGGCATCTGTTTGAAGTTTCTTAACTGTGTCTACAAAAATATCATTAGGGTTTGATATCTTTGACATGGGTATACAGTTTTTCATAAATAGTTTCTTTCTGTGTAACACCACCTTGACTGTGGTTTTTATTGCATCTGGATATATACTATGGCATAGATCGCATGCTATCTCTTGATTGTCATATGTATTGGGATTCTTCTATGCATATATATCATGCATTTTTGTCTCTTGTTGTCTATTTACTATGACTGCATCATTATGGTATATCATTGCTACCTTCTCTTTTGCTCATTTCATCATTTGAATGTTATAGTGTTGTATATATCATGAATATTTCTCCTATACCTTACGTTGTCCTTGTGTATTTCAAGGCATATCTATAGCATAGACACATGTTCTTATTTCTTCTTGGTTGTTATGCATTATTTCAATACACTTGTAGCATGCCTTTGTGCATACTTGCACCTATAGTCATCTTTGTGCAACTGACTGCTTATCTTATCACTTGAATGTTTATTCTATGGATGGATATGGCCATTATGATATATCATGAATGTCTCTTGCTTATATAAGCCATTTCAATGGTTACTATCCCTGACTATCCATGGTGATGGTGAGTGTATCTGTATCTTGATCTTCATGGTATCTCACTTCTCTTGTACTGTATCTCTCTTTACTGCAGTGTATCCCTCTTTGATCTTGCATGGCATCTTCTTGACTGCACCATGGCATCACTATAGATTTGGGCATGAGAAATAAAGTTTTGTTAAAGCACAATAATGTTGAAATGCATAGAATCCACTTTATTTATCCTTGAACTATTGCATTCTTTATACTCTACTGTACCCTATGTATACTGTATTTGCAACTTCTTCCTTGCTTTAGACATGGTTGTCTCTTGTTCTTGGATTTGTAATTGACTGTCATGTCTGTGATGACATATGTAGCTGTTCCATAGCTTGTTCTTCTTTAAGATCACTAATGGTTAGTGATAGTCTTTATCATTTGATGGATTGTGAGCATGCTATATGTATTTGTTATTTGCATCTTTCCACTTTAGTCATGGCTGTTTTTCATTTGATCTTGAAAGTTGACTGTCATGTCTGTGATGACCATTCATTGTGTTGGGGTATTTACTATGCATTATGTGCTTCATCCCTGGATGCTTGACTGTTTGAACATCTAACTCCATTTAGACTATAGCATTCATCTTCATTTACAGGTTTTCTTTAATGCCTAAATCATTATGAGATTCTTGGCCTGGTTGTTTCATTTTTTGAAAATTAAGACCCATCTGCTCGAGTAGAACTGCTTCATGGTGTCTTCATGTATCTTTTGATGGTTTGAAGTTTTGAGGCATTGGTGACAGCCTTTTGCAAAGTTTATATCTTCTTTCTGGATGACAGCACACTTATCTCATACATCTTGTGAAGTTTTATTTTATGGCAGTCAAGTTGGCATATTGTTTATGATTGTCTTGCCTTCCACTATTCCATATGTTGTTCCATGTGGCATTTTGCTTGACTATTTCTATGAGAGACTTGCAACTTGAATGTGATATAGTTGTTTAAACTTTGATCATCTAAAATAGTATGAAAACAACAAGAGAAATACTTGGTATAAAATGTTGCTTCATCTTACTCCTTTGTCATAATGAGATGACCCTTCACATGATTTATTCTGTAACTTGTTCAAATGATACATAAGTTCTTGTATCCTTTACTGTGTCTCTCTTCTCTTTGTCAGGAACAATAATCTAAAAACTTGTATCACTCCTTAGATGACTGTAATCTGATTTCTAAATTTGTCATTTTGTCAATCTTGACTCAATCATATAGCTTTGATTTGCTTCAATCAATTGTAATGATGTCATGATGACATCTTCTTTATGTAAGTTGATTAGATGATTCATGATATAGCTTAGAATGATGCATCCTGTCTTTTCTGATACTCTTTTCAAAAAATGAAAAGAAACATGCTGGGCTCAAACCCTTGTGGGAGCCACATTTAATCCACATGTTTATTTGTCTTCAAATCGGCAACAAAATTTGTCCTATACCTGCATAGTGAATAAATAAGTTAGCATAAAAAGTACCTAATAACATTGATTGATCTCCTTCATGACTTCTTCCTGATTTGTATCATTATCTGATCTGAATTCTTATCTAAATTCATAATATGATAAGTAGATGTCTCTATTTGATAAAAGCATGTGATAACTGTAAACATCCGGAGCACTAACAAGGTTGTCCCCAAAATTTTGTAGGTTTCAACTAGATGGTGGCTTGGAGTGAAGAATGAAGACTAAAGACTTGAAGGCCAGTTTCAAT
This sequence comes from Cunninghamia lanceolata, assembly GCA_027924645.1. Classification (NCBI taxonomy): domain Eukaryota; kingdom Viridiplantae; phylum Streptophyta; class Pinopsida; order Cupressales; family Cupressaceae; genus Cunninghamia; species Cunninghamia lanceolata. Next base: position 9,038,983 of record BSBN01001201.1, read on the forward strand.
AGCAACCTCCATCATCAAGCAATGATGGATGTTTAGATTTATCATATGTTCTTTTCTCTTTTCTTTTATCAAACAGATACATAGCTTGCATGTCTGCAATTCCTTAGTCTAGTTACTCCCATGGCTTGTGTGGGACACATTTGAACACTTCTTTTAAAAATGATCAGTTAGTTTCTCTGATGCATATGATGTATATGTATTTCCTTTTTAATCAATGCATGAGATAAAGTAACAGATACCTGGATGTATGTTCAAAACATGACATGAAATAATAGTATAATACAATATCTTTCTCTCTTTTATTCAAAACTGATTAATCTAAATAATAAATTTAACTTATAACTCCTAAAAGATCAAACTTTGTAGAACAACTGTATCTCCTTGAATGTTTGATCCTTTGATAATCAATTCCTTTGTCATGATAACTTATCAATCATGATTGGACTGATGGGTTATCCTGACAACTGGATCTTCTTTTCAACTTTGTCAAAGGCATCAACCGTTCAAGAAATGCATAACTTTGAAGTTTTCTATTATTTCTTCTGAACAATTACACTTAGGTCCAACTAAATTTCAATGTGAACAAAAAATTAGTAACAATAAGCTTCAAGACCTTTTATGTTATGTTATACATTATTGGACATCATTTCTTTTATTATTATGAAGTATTATTGTACTTAATGTTGGTTGTAAAGACAGTTATACGAGAAAGTTAGTTCCCATCTCTTTTACTATAAAATGAATGAGTAAAAGAGATATTAGGTCTTTCAGGGTGAAAATTGTTTTTCATTGACTAGATCATTTTAAGCTTGCTTTTCTTGAAGAAATTTTGGAGGAAAAGGGAGATATTGAATACAAAGACAATAATTTATAAAAGGGGAACGTTGTGTTTTGTTTTAGACTCATCAATACAAAAGAGAGTGGATATTGAGTCATCGTCTTTTGGTTGTTGGTTTATTATTCTTACGTTGGATAACTAGAGTTTGAATATTGAAGTCCATAGTTCTTTGTATGAGATATTGAAAACCTGCCTCTGTATATTCCCTGATCATCTGATGTGTCTTCATTCTTAATTTTGAATCAGATGCAAAGGTGATGATTGTTAAGTTGGTAATCATTTGCCAATTTTGTTTCCATTCTTATGTTTGGGAATTGATTTGGTAATTTTATGATTGAAAGTCTTTTATCTTACCTACAGTGCATCGTGCATTAAGGGTTTATTGAGTCTTTTATCCGAAAACTTAACTTCCCACTTTAAGGTTAAAAGTGTACCCCAAAAACAAATTATTTTTATTTTATCATACAAAGGGAGTTGCCCTTTTTTCAAAACACAGAGAACAATTATAAACCTCCATTTATATTTTGATCAATTGTTGGTACATTTGTCACCTCTTAAATTGGGAAAATAAAATAGAAAAGAATTAGGTGACAAAATTTGTTCACTAACAATCACCTATTTCTACTAGTGGCTCATCTTGAATTGCTATGGCAAACTCTGAGTTATGTAATTGTGCATGAAGCAAAAACATTGCAGTGGAGGTAGCCATAATGTTAGCCAATTGATTATCTTCTCATGGGATGGATTGCATGGAAAATTGGCAAAATTTTGAATTAATCTTTAGATTACATCTTTTTAAGGTTGCAGTTGCTCTAATCTTATCTCACAATTCTTAGAAACTTGGTTTACCACTAATTGAGAATTGCCAAAAGCTAAAATGTTTGACACCCAATTTTAGAGATAACATGATTCCTAAAGAAAAATCTTCATACTAAATGACATTCTTAGTGAAAAGGAAGTCAAGTAAAAAAGTGAAGGGAGAACCCTTCCTTCTAAAGAAGATAAAACTACTCCAACCCCAACTCTTATTTTACACTTGCTTCCATCAAAGTTGAGGATCAAGAGATTGTTTAGTAATGAGATAACTTATTATTTTATTTCTAAGTATTTCATGGGATTAGATTCCTCTCCTTCATCTTTAAGTGTGAGCTCAACCATGTAAATATTAGTATCCTCCTCATCATCCCCTTTTGCAAGTTCAATAGTATAAATGTCAATGTGTTTTTAAAACAGGATGGTTGTTAGATTAAAAAGGGCATAAGGTTGTGCTAAGTGGGCATCAAAAAACTTGTGGTTTTTGGTGTTCCAACAACCTAGTATTTTTTTTGGTTGTTCTCATGAAGATGGTTGTAATTTGTTTGAACATTTTTGTCTTTAAACATGGACATGTTGGGTCTTTGATCATCTTTCCTATCTCTCCTTTCTTTCTAAAGTGGATAACTTGTGGCATGGGTTTTGGGATCATGACTTTGTTGGTGGACAACTCATATTCCACAAGTATTATGACTCTTTTTTTATCATGTCATTTTCAATATATTAAATGGCTCAAAATCTCCATTGGTTTAATGTAGATCTTCCCTAAGTGTAAGGATCTAATCTCCTAGAAAACAGTGGATGAGATTGCCTTCATCTTATGAATCTAGGGTTTTACTACTAGAAGGTTACAACTTGTGTCCTTTTCACTGATATAGAACATGGTGGGAACGATATTAGGGTTCAAGGTAATCAGAAGGGTGACCATAAAAATGGTTGATGATTTTAAATTATCATACCCATGTAGTGTAACAATAAGAGGTGGTGTTCATTTCAATATACCCCATTCTTTGCAAGAGGTAAAAGGGGATAATGTTCATTATGAATCCATAATGAACCAAAGTTATCTTAATGCATGTGTCATAAATCCATACCTAGCAATTTTTTGTGGTTGTCCTCATGGAGATGGTTGTAATTTGTTTGAACCTTTTTTGTCTTCAAACATGGAAATTTTTTGGGCCATTGACCATATTTCCTATCTCTTCTTTCTTTCTCAAGTGGATGGCTTGTGGAATAGGTTTTGGGAGCATGACTTTGTTAGTGTAAAACTCATAGTCCACAAGTATTATGACCCCTTTTTTGTTCATGTCATTTTTAAATATATTAAATGGCTCAAAAAGTACCAAGTTGTTGATGTTCCAACAACTTAGTATTTTTTGTGGCTTTCCTCACAAAGATGGTTGTAATTTGTTTGAACCTTTTTTTCTTAAAACATGGAAATTTTTGGGTCTTTGACAATATTTCTTATCTCTCATTCATTTCTCAAGTGGATGGCTTGTGGCATGTGTTTTAGGATCATGACTTTTTTGGTGGACAACTCAGTCCACAAGTATTATGACTCTTTTTTGGTCATGTCATATTTCAATATACTAAATGCATAAAAAATTCTTCTATCAATGGTAGATTAATTAATTTTTAAGTCACTTTCTAGAGAATCTTTGTAGGATTTGTAAGGAAGCTTCTAGATATCCTCTCATGTGCCTTATTCAGGGCATGTAAAAAGAGGTCAACTAGATCTCAATGGTCCATACACACTGTGTGTTTTGTTATTAATAGAGAACTTATCCCCACCAAGTTATGAAGTGAGCCACCAATTCATTGTGGTCTTGTTTGATATATAAATTCCTTTATATCCTAGTCTTGATGAGTGTGTTCATGTTGAATGTGGAAACAAACTCATTGATGAGCTATCAAAAGGAATGTATTAAACCCTTAGGTGACTAGTAATACCAATCTAGGACCTTATCCCCTCCAAAGTATTCACAAATATATGGGTGACCACTTGTCCCATGGTAGAAGATCTTGAAAAACTATGGTGTAATCCTTGATTTGTGTGTCAAGGTCCTCTTCTCCGTGGAATTTGGAAAGGTCATGAAGAAGCTAAGGAAATATGATATCCTAAGTAGTGTGGTCCAAGGGCTCTTTAAGGTCTTCAAGGTATATCCCTAAGAAGGGATCATGCATGGGGGAAGCAATCCTCCAAAGATAAGTCTTGATGGTGTAGCTTGGTAGTTCAACTACATTTGGGTGCCCAAGTGTTGTCATGTAAATCAAAAGGAGATTGGATAGTTTTAGTGAATTAGATTGATTGGTTGAAGTGTGGGTGGATTTGTGTAATTTTGAGTTTTGGTGGTGGGTATCCCACTAGGTTGGTATGCATTTGTTGCATGATAGGGTGAAAGAGGAGGCATAAAAACTCCATTCCTTATATTTCAAGAATAAAAGTTTAATTGTATAAGGCTGGTTGAGAGACCCCATAGTTTGGGTCATTTTGAGGAGTGAGAAAGGGATTGGTGTGAATTAATTGCCTTAGGTCTTGCATTTTCTTGTGTTAGGTTTTAAAGTGGTTTTTTAGTGCCCACAACCTTAAATGCCTTGATTCATTGCACTAAGGTGGCAATGATACCCTCTTGGGTTGCTTTGTTTGACTTATTAGCATTTTGATCTTTATCTCCTTGAGGTGGATTTTGTTGATTGTTATAACATGGTTTGTATAGTGGGAGTTGAACTATCCTATTGTTGGTGACTACCATTTGATCTTCTAGTGGTATGTGTTGTGAGGATATCTAATCATTTTGATAGGCCAACTAAAGAACCTCCTGATTTTATCATAACTTTGCTAATCCTTTTTTATGATGTTCTATCTTATGCTCAATAAGGGTCACCATATATTTGTAGGAAATTAAGTTATGGTCTTTTCTATGAATTTTCAACCAAACTGGCACATGTCATGCTCTTGAATGGTTTAGTCTTGGTTGGATAATTGCTCCTTAGAATTGGCCCCATGTGAGGTTGTCAAAGGTGTTGTAGTATTGGTTAGGTCTTACATTTTTTTCTTTCTCTTGATGAGCACCATCAAAATCAATTTCATGAGCAAGAGGATCTCAAGGAACATAACGGTCAAAGGTAAGGGTAACTAGCTCATTAGAAGGGCATTACCCTTGAGTTATTGTCTATCCTTACATGTTCAATGATAACTTAGGTGCCAAAAAAAGGATAGAGTAAAGAGGGAATAAGGGTGGTGAGATGAAATGAAAGTAAAAGTGAAAGAACTCATCCCAAAAGGATTTGTTCTTCACATCAAGTTTACCAAAATATGTTCTCTCCACATTCAACTCGCTACTATCATGCATGACTCATCAATGGTGGACACACTCGCAATGCCAATTAATTAAATAAATCCTATTTTTTAAATTAATTTCTCACCTTTCCTCTAATTTAAATAAATAAAATATTTATTTAAATTAAACTAGCCAATTAATTAAATAAACCTTATTTATTTAATTAATTTCCCACCTTTCCTCTAATTTAAATAAATAAAATATTTATTTAAATTGGTCCTCACCTTTATCCTCATTCCAACACATATCCCATAGTACAACCATACTATAACTTTCATTTAATGCTTTGTCACACTACCAACTAATTTAAATAATTTTATTATTTAAATTAGGTCACCTCTATTCTTATCTGCACACTTGTCATACCACTCCCTTTTATTAAATGAAAGGGACTTATCTTTAATCTTATCTATTCACATCACATAATTCACCTTTCAATCCTAGGCATCAATCCTTATCCCTCATCTCCTATAAATCAAGCCCCACCCAAGCCATTTGAGGGGATCCATCTTCAAGTATTATCATGTTGTTGAAATCACTTTAGATCTTCATATCCATTATCTTCTATCTATTGTTATGCTACAGAATTGAGCAATCAACATTCATCCAGGAACCATAATCTTCGATATTTTACATCCTATGCAAAATGGAGAAGAGTAATGGAGGAGAACCAAGATTGACATAGGAATTTAGATATTGTTGTTTATCATTTGATTTCTATGTTCATTTGTGCTCCATTGTTGGATTAGAGCATTGTAGCTTGAATTTATATAGTTTTGTGGTTGCTATTTTATGATTCATGCTTGTACCTAGATTTTTCCTAATCTACATTTGGTGAACCCAATTTGACAAAACTATACGATTGCTCACTTCATGGAAGCATAACGTATCATTCATCTCTTTCATCCATCCCTTAACTTACATTTTCTATTTTTCTTATCCATCCTTTGTTGTTTCATTTCATTTCAAGAGCATACCCGTGTTCTTCCAACTCGCCTATCCTCTTGATGGGCACCATCATATCCTTACATCATTATCCTATTCTTACATCATCATCCCATTTATTCGTCCATTACTCCTTGTCACCCTTTTAAATGGTTGGGGCATCCTTTTCCTCTATTGACATCCTATCTTCTTTGAAATTATGTTACTTTTCTTAGTCGCATCACCATCTCAAAGAGGGGCAAAATGTAGACACCTAAAATTGTCCATGTCTTACAACATCACCTTGTTGATACATTACTTGAGACATCTTGTGACATTTTGTCCTAGGTCCCTTACATAATCCCTTCATCACCTAATTAGTTAAATAAACCTTATTTATTTAACTAATTCCTATCCTAATCCCATTTTAAATCCCATTTATCCCACTAGCCAATTAATCAAATAAATCCTATTTTTAAAATTAATTTCCCACCTTTCCTCTAATTTAAATAAATAAAATATTTATTTAAATTAAACTAGCCAATTAATTAAATAAATATTATTTACTTAATTAATTTCCCACCTTTCCTCTAATTTAAATTGGTCCTTACCTTTATCCTCATTCCAACACATGTCCCATAGTACAACCATACTACAACTTTCATTTAATGCTTTGTCACACTACCAACTAATTTAAATAACTTTATTATTTAAATTAGGTCACCTCTATTCTTATCTACACACTTGTCATACCACTCCCTTTTATTAAGTGAAAGGGGCTTATCTTTAATCTTAGGCGTTCACATCACACAATTCACCTTTCCATCCTAGCCATCAATCCTTATCCCTCATCTCCTATAAATCAAGCCTCACCCAAGCCATTTGGGGGGATCCATCTTCAAGTATCATCATGTTGTTGAAACCACTCTAGATCTCCATATCCATTATCTTCTATCTATCATTATGTTGCAGAATTAAGCAATCAACATTCATCCAAGAACCACAATCTTTGATATTTGGCATCCTATGCAAAATGGAGAAGAGCAATAGAGGAGAACCAAGCTTGACATAGGAATTTAGATATTGTTGTTTATCATTTGATTTCTATGTTCATTTGTGCTCCATTGTTGGATTAGGGCTTTGTAGCTTGAATTTATATAGTTTTGTGGTTGCTATTTTATGATTCATGCTTGTCCCTAGATTTTCCCTTATCTACAACTTTGTATAGTGTCGGTGACATGGGTATTAGGTGGTTTATTGGACCTATTAACTTCTTGGATGATTTGGTCAAGGTTTTTTCAAAAAAAATTAAAGTGAGTGTGTCAAGATGGGAAATCTCTCACTTGAGGATTTTGTTTAGATGAATGACCTCAAGTGCTTGTAATATTTTTCTTTCCCATTAGATTTTTTGTAGAGTTTGAGTTTTTTTTTATTCAATGACTTTGAGAGTTGGTAAATTTACCCTCAACTCCTTCAAAGTAGTATCCACCCAATCATATCTAACTCCTAAACACATAGGCATGATATGCCAAGTATAATAAAGAGAGAGAACATATAACTAGAAACCTCTTTGAAGCCTTAGTTTGAATTTTTTTAACTAGTTTTTATTTCTGAATGAGTTTTGATTTGCATGCATTTGTTGGTATTCCAATTTTTAATGTGTGACTTAAGTTTGGGAGCTTGTTTAGCTTGAATGAAAATGTCATATGAGTTGAATATTTATTTTTGCGTTTGTAATGAATAATTGTAGTTATTCTAATATGTGTAGTTACTCTAACAACTATTCTCTATTCTATGAAAATGAAATTAATCTAAATCAACTACAAATGAAATCTCACTCTTGGATAAATAAAAATTCTAGATGTACGAATGTAATGTTGATGGCATAATGTTCCTAAAAAACCTAGCTATTTGGCATCTTATCTCTTCTTTGCTTTGGACTCTCCTTTCTAATAGATGCAAAGTGAAAAAAACTGAGCACAAAGATTAGGGACAAAGCAAAAGAAAGATAGTCTTGAAGAGTAAAGAGGTTAGAAGTTTGACAAATATGACTAATCAAGAGAGCTTGAAGGTTGTATGGCTTTGTTAAATAGTGATAGACATTATATGAAACCTAATAGAAGCTTGGAAATTTGATATGACTCTCAACATGAGGATTGCACCTGTTGTCGTTCACCAATGGTAGAAGACAAAAGTAATTATTTCTCCAAAAGAAATTACAAAAAGACCTTTCTAAGATATATTTCCAAACTATAATAAAATATGACCTACAATTAGCAAAGATAATTGAAGTTCTCCTAAGTTGCAAAGTGTTAGCAAGAAATGTAGAGGAGATATCGGTCCTATACGCTTAAAATTGCAACTTCAGTTGCCTGGGACTGTCGAGTCATATTTCAGTGAACACACAGACCCTTCCCTCCTGCCACGAGGAAAACTTCCACGTCTCTCTCTCTCTTGTGGAAGTATCCAGTCAAGAGGAGGCGAGACATGGGGGTGGTCTGGCTCATTGGAGAGCTAGACTTCGCGGAGATGGGTCAGCACATCTTGAGGCCTATGTTGTTGTGCGATAGTGTAGATGTGCCATTCAATGATCATTGTTGTAGAGATAACCGTATGACCCGAAGGGTCACTACTCACTCTTCTCCTATTAGGGTTTCTAATATTCCACCTTTGTGTGGGTAAACTGTTGTTTTCGTTGATGGCTTATTGCCTTTCAAAGTATTGGATGAATGCTTGTTGTACTAAGAACTACCTATGTTCTTGTTGTTGTAAGACAAGTGGATCATGTTGTGGCCTCGAATGGATTTCCTCTATCTCGTTGAGGATTACCCTCACCCACTCACCTCTTAATCCTGGGCACATTCGTGAGCCGAGACAAGAGATAGGCATATGTGAGCTAACCTTGACTAGACCTAGGGTTTGACTTAGGGTTTGATTGATCTAAGGTTTGATTGTGTGTTGACCTCGTTTGACCTTGTGATGTAATCAAGGGTTTTGACCAAATGGTTGAATATGGTTTGACCTTTTGATAGAATCAAGGGTTTGCAAATTTTCTTAGTCCCTAATGTTTTTGTTCTTTTTTGGGGTTTTTATGAATGCAATACTATATGAAAAGCAAAACTTCTTTTTGTGCTTTTTTTGATATTTTGGGAAATAAAAAATGCTTTTTAATCTAGGAGTCAAAGAATGAATGCAACCTACAATGAATTTACCTAATGCAATTTTAACTATGCTTTTGGGGGTTTTTTGAATATTTGGATTGATTTAATCTAAGACAGGAAATTGCATGTAAATGAATTAAACTATGAAAGAAAATTACTCTAAGAATTTTAGTTATCTAATTACTACCAATTGACAGAAAGCATAGAGGAACCTAAAATAAAGAAGACTTGTGAGCCTCCACTACCTTCAAATTTCCTTGTGTGGCAACCTCGTATCCTCTTGTAGCAGTGGTGAATCCTCTTGGTGACAAGATGACAAAAGAAGCGAAAGAAGCTTTTGAAGCTTTACAAAGAGGGCTCAATGAGAGTTATTGATGAGCATGATGGATTGATTTGAGTAGCATATGGACATGTGATGAGCTTTATGTGAAATTTTGATGAGCAATAAACAAAACAAAAGGCTCCTATGTTCTGTATGAGCATGAGAATGTTGAATGTGGAGAGCAATAACTTGCAAGAGTTGTTTACACAAATCAAATTGCCTCCTTTTGTGCTTGAGGGAGGGGGTATTTATAAGTTAGAAGAAGGGATGAGAGGTGAGGAAGAAGGAGAGTTAACTCAATTAGATTGGAGAGTTAACACAAAGGATTCAAGAGTGATCCGGGCTAAAATTGGAGTGATCTGCCCAGTAAAAGCTTATCACTCAAGAAGAAGTGAAGAAGAAAGAGTGCATGGGAATGCATGAGTTGTTAATTTTATATGAAATAGAGCTAATTATACATGTGTGGGTGCATAAAATAGTTAACTCCACATTAGCCTCAAAAATCCCTGCAAACAAGAAGAAAAATAGGCGAAAACAAAACTTTTTCGAGTCAGAAACTTGAGTTTTTTCACAGCTAGAAACACGACAGGGTCACCCCTTTCACTAGGCTGGTAGCCTGGGGGGTGACCCACTAAGGAGAGCACATGGTTTGAAGTTCTAGATGGGAGATGGAAGAGGAGGAGAAAAGAAAGGGTTTTGCCTCTAGAAACAGGTTAGTCATGTGCAAGAATCCAAATCTCCACTTGCAAAGTAGGATCTCCCAATGGGAGATCTGGAAATAATAGGTGGAGATTTGGATTGGTTGAGTGAAACTAAAAAATGAAAGTGGGAGATGGGAAATTGTTTTAAGACTCTTTTTCTAATTTTGATATGAATGCAATGCGGAACAAATAATATGACTGCTCTTTAATATGATTTTCGATCCAAGGGATTACAAGTTGTCTTGATATAATAGACCTAACCAAGGCTGTGAGATAGGAATTTAGAACTCAAGTGGGGAGTGGGAGTGAAAATGGAGTGCTTCTAAATTTAGGCTTTGCTAGAGGCTAAACACTAATCCTTATCTAGATAAGGTAATCTAACAAGCTTTCAACTTAGACAAGTAACAAATTTTATTGATGTTCGCTAGACTTAGATCATAGATGGCAAGCAAGATAGACCTGGGGTAAAGGATAAATGGGAATGAACTAGGGTCCCTAGATAGAAGTTGATCCTAAAGAATACTAGACTCTTAGCTTTGCTCAACTAGTGCGTGTGTGTGCTTTATACCTTTCTTTTTTATTTCTTCTGTTAGAATGTCACCCTTGAAGCTTCGAGCTTAGACTAATCTCCACCCAAGAGTATGGACATTCATCAATCTTCTCTCTTTCACTCTCTTTTTTTGTATCTCTTTTTTTTTTCTTGTTCTCTTTTTTTTTGTATTTTCTAGAATGCCTCACTTGATTTTCTCTTCTTTTTTTTGGATTTTGAATTTCTATGAAAATAAATGCTTTTGGAACTTTTGATATGCAATAATTTGATCTCTCAATTCAATACTCTTATTTTGATCACTCATTTTTTTATTCACTTGGATTTTAGATTGCTTCCTTCAAAGTTTTGATCCTCCTGACATTTTTGGCCAAGAAAGATAAGGGGTTGAGCACCACCTAAAGTTTTTGTAATCTATTTGGACTTCTCTTCTACTAGGGAAGAATTGGGAAGGTCTTCTTGCAAGCTTCCTTTGAACATTGTAGATTTGAATATTGACTTTGTTTAGAGCTAACATCTTGTCTTATTAAGACTAGGATCGGTGTAAAGCTAAGAGCTAGGCTTTGATTAGAATCACTGGGAATAAAAAGGGATATGGTGATTGTGAAAATGAGGAATCTCTAGGACCTGAAAGGATCATATATACCTACGCAACCTTAGACTCCTTACTGAAATGAAAATAATATAAGAGAAAGTCATTGACTATAATGCAAGATGAACAAAATGATACTGAAATGCAAGAAACAAATTCTTTTTGGTATTTTTGATTTTTAAATTTTTTTGTATTTTTATGTTTTATGGTTTTTATGTTTTTTAGACATAGTATTTCTTGAGATGAAAGGCATTGACTATTTCACCAAATTCCTCTCCCTCCATTGTGCACAAGAGATAGGCACCATTTCTGATGTCTTCTTTAACCATGTAAGGACCTATCCAGTTTGGTCTGAACTTGCATCCTTCACTAGCTCTTTTATCAATTAAGTTGTCTATCCTAAGTACTAGGTCTCCCACTTGAAAAGCTCTTGGGATGACTTTCTTGTTATACTGCTTTTTCATTCTTGCGAGGTAAGAGTCATGTCTTTGAACATCTCGTAAGCGTGTTTCATCCATCATTTCCAGTTTATCTAATCTTACTACTTGATACTCCTCATTATCCAATAGTCCTTGTAATGACACTCTTAGACTAGGTAGTTCTACTTCCAAGGGTAACATTGCCTATGACCCAAAAGTGAGGGCATAGGAGGTGGTTCCAATTGGATTTCCTATGCTTGTTTTGTAAGTCGAGAGAGTTGGATATAATTGTAAATGCCAATCTCTTTTAGAGTCCTTCACAATTTTGACCAATATTGATTTCAGTGTTGTTTTTGTGGCTTCGGCCTATCCGTTCCCTTGAGGATATTAAACTAAGGGAGAGTTATGATTGATGTGGAATCTCTCACATAACTCTCTCACTTGTGGATTTTTGAATGATGGCATGTTGTCTGTCACTATCACTTAGGGAATCCTAAACTGACATATGATTTGATTTAGTATGAACTTGGCAATTACATTCCCTAAAATAGTAGTGAGAGGCTTGGCCTCTACCCACTTGGTAAAATATTCTGTCGCGATGATGGTGAACAAATATCCATCTAGCGATGGGGGAGATATCTTTCCCAAGAGGTCCAAGCCCCAAGTGAGGAAGGGCCAAGGGGTAACTATTGGTTGCAAATCTCTTGTTGGTGTGTTGTGGACATGGGCGTAGGCTTGACATTTCGAGCGTAGTTTTATGAATTTGATAGAATTTCCTTGTAAACATGGCTAGAAATACCCCATCCTATGTATTTTCCTTGTTGTGGCATGACCACCAAAGTTTCCTCCACAGATTTCACTATGGCATTCTTGTAGGATTTTACGTGCTTCTTCTTTGTCCACGCATCGAAGCAACATCCCATCTAGGGCCCTTTAATTAAGGACATCATTTATTAGAACATATCTCGCAGTGAGGACATGTAATCATCTTTTTTCCAAGGGATTCATGTTTTCAGGGTAAGTTTTGTTTGCAAGGTAGTTCACAATATCTTTGTACCAATATGAAGAGACATATTTCTCAAGATCAATTATGCAAATCTCCTCGTCAGGGAAATCCTTGTTTATGGGCTCTTCTTGAGGAACCGGATTGTCTACTAGCTAATTTACTATCACTTATCCATTGACTAACTTTTGATTGGCGTAAGTTAATTCAAACTCACTTAGTAATGTCACAAACTAGCCAACTCTTCTTGATAGCATTGATTGATTTAAGAAAGTCCTCAACTAGTTAGATCATATCATAACTCTGGTTTCTTGATTCAACATGTAATGTCACAATCTCTGAGTTACGAAGACTATGGCTAGACACTCTTTTTCAGCCTAAGTGTAATTCTTCTCATATTCCAACAAGGTTTGACTTATGAAGTATATGGATATTTCTCTCCCATCTTCATCTTCTTGAGCCAACATGCATGCTACGGAGATATCGATTGCTATAAAGTATAAGATGAAGGGTTTGTCATGTTTTGGTGGCATTAGCATGGGTGGTGTCAGCAAGAACTTCTTTACTTGATCAAATACATTTTGGTAGTCCATCGTCCAGGATATGCCAACTTGTTTCTTCAGTAACTGATTGATCGGGTGAATCTTGAAAGTCATGTCCAGTATGAAACGCCTGATTGCGCCTAATTGTCCCAAAAAAGTTCTTACCACCATCTCACTTGTTGATGGGGTTGCATTTAGGACTGATTTAACTTTTGTTGGATCAACATCAATTCCTCTTCATGAAATGATGAAACCCAACAACTTACTTGTCATGACCCCGAAAACACACTTTTCAGGATTTAGCCTTACTTTGTATCCTCGAAGCCTATTGAAGATCTTGTGAAGGTATTCCACATATGTTGATCTTTGCTCTAACTTAGCCAAAACATCATCAATGTATGTCTCTACTATCCTATGAATGTAATTGTGGAAGATGTGTGTCATTGCTCTTTGATAGGTAGCCCCCACATTTTTCAGTCTGAAAGGCGTGACTATGTAATAGAATGTTCCCCAAGGAGTGGTGAATGTTGTCTTGTTTTGATCTACTTCTGAGATTCTGATCTGATTGTATCCTGAGAACCCATACATAAGAAAGAGTACTTCATATCTTGCAGTTGAATCGACAATTTGATCTATGGATGGTAAGGGAAAGTCGTCTTTTGGGCAAGCTTGATTGATATCCTTAAAATCGAGGCATATCTAAATTTTTCCATTTCTCTTTAAAATTGGGACAATGTTTGATACCCAACTTGAGTAATCCACCAGTTTGATGAAGTCGACATTCAACAATTTCTTCAACTCTTCTTTTACCATTTCAGCTACCTATGGCTTATGGGTCTCAATTTCTGTTTGATGGGTCTTGCATCAGGTTTTGTTACTAAGTTATGCACCGCGATATTTGGGTCTAATCTTGGCACGTCCAAGTATGTCTAGGCGAAGACATTAGAATATTTGATAAGGAACTCGGTGTATTCTTCTAACTCTTCATCATTTAACTCCCCTCCCAATTTTAATATTTTTGGTTTCTCGAGAGTTCCTACATTGATATCAATGGTATCTCCATTTAGTGATCGATGTCCCTCTTCAAATTTCTAAGGGGCAGGTGGTAAATCTGAATTTGCTTCGATTTGGAGGATTTTTTTTTCACTTCCAAAATAATCTTCTGGATGTGGAAGGAGCATGTATCATTTCTTGTGGTACACTCTTGGGAGGCTGTCATAAGCATGTAGATACTCTAAGATGGTTTCATCATTCTCAGCATAATCTCGAGTGGGTTTTTCTATTTGATCTGTAGTGTAATTTAGAATGCTTGGTAATTCTTCACTTTCCAACAATGGCTCTCCACAAACTAACACAATGTATTCCAAATTTTGAAGTTGAGCATGTGGTGAAAATAGTGCAACCGATGTGGCCATTGAATCTGCTACTTGGTTCTCTTCTCTGGGTATGGCTTTTATAGAGAAGAAGTCAAAGAATTGAAGCAATTTTTTGATGGTTTCTTTGTAAGGTCGTAGTCATTCTAATTTTATTTCGTAATTCTCTGCAACTTGGTTGATCACTAATTGGGAGTCTCTGAAGGCATATATCCTCTTGATCCCCATTCTCATGGCTAACATGACTCCTATGGATAAGGCTTCGTACTCAGCGATATTTTTTGTGCAAAAGAAATCCAACCTGAAGGCGAAGGGGAGGACTTTTCCTTCCAGGGAGGTTAGGATTATCCATGTCCTTGCTCTAGGTTTACAACTAGCTCTATCAAAGTGTAGAGTCCATAAGTTTTGATTATTTTGTAGTTGAGATGTTTCCCCAAACTCGTAGGTTGAGTTTCATTTTTCCTCTTTTTCTTCTCCTTCTTCGATGATTTTGATTGTTCCCACTGAGAGGTTCTTGATGCCCCATTCATCAAAGCATAGTATGGCTGCTAAGACAAATAGAGCATGAGACTTGGTGGTGTGAGGATCAAAGGGGAACTCTCTAAGATTGTCCATGCTTTGATATGATATATTGTGAGTACTCGTGTTTGGTTGAGAATCTTGAGTTTCTTCTTTTGCTTTCTCTTACATTTTTAACTTTTTGTCCTTTTCCTCTTGTTCCCTCCTGTAAACACTGAAAGGATCAGGGTTTGTTTTAACAATGCAAATCTTTCCCAAATGATGGAAGTGGATTTCTTGAAATAAGGTGGAGGTGATGGCCTCCATAGCATGAATCCAAGGTCTTCCAAGGATCATATTTTAATTGGTTTCTTTGTTGATGACATAGAAGTCTACAGATATAGTGTTATCCATTAGAGTAAGTGGTAGGCTGATTTTCCCAATTGTTTGAATATCATGACTATCATATATCCTTAAGGTGGCAGCCTATTGCTTTATTCATGTTTTTCTATATCCCATTCTTCATAGGAACAACATTGGCAAGATATTGACTATCGATCCTTCGTCCACCACTACTCTATTTATGGTGACCTCTTCAACCTGAATTTGTATGTATAGCGGTGAATCCCTTTTCTTATTTTCTTTATTTTGAGGCAGTTTGGAGATATTAAATGTGAGAGGGGTTGGTTCCTCTTGTGTTGAACATCCCACTTCTAATACTTCTAAGAACATTTTCTACTATGAGGGGGAGGCTCTCAACTAATTTATTACTTGTAAGAAGACATTTTCTATTTGATCTATTTGTTCTTCGTCTTGGATTACAAACACTTATTGGTTCAACTCTACATGATTGGAGCTATTTTGATTGGCTTTCCCTTTCTCATTTTGAGGTTCCTTCTCCTTCCTTTACGATTGAAGGAGTTTGAGGAATTTTCTTGTTGATCTGGAGTAAGTTTGAGGATAGCTTTGTTGTATCCATAACAGGTTTTTATTTCATGACCTTTTGTTCCATGGAACCAACAATACATATTGGGGTCATAGGAGTGCCGATTTGATCCTTGGTTTCCTTGTTTGATTTCCCAACATTGCAAGATTGTTCTGAATAGAAGGGTTCTCGTTTAGACACGTGTTGTTGCTTGTATTTTTCAAATAATAGTTGAGATAGGGGGGATTTTGAGATGCCCCTTCATCTTCTTTGTTTTGAATGTTGTCATGGGATTTATGCCTTCTTTCAGGAGCAACTTGTTCTACTTCCAAGGTTCTAATCCTTTGCACTAGAGTTGTGATTAAGTCTACAGGAGTGGCACCTCTAGGTGTTTCCTCATTTCTAGGGTTTTCTCTTTGAGTATTGTTATGATGTTATGCTTCTTCTCGTGTAACTCTATCTCTTTGTTCTTCTCATTCAACATTATCTCTTTGTTCTTCTCACAAGGCAACTCTTAATGCTTCTTGAGGTGTAAATGTTATTTCAAGTTCAGGGGTTCTTCTTTTTAAATAAGGCCTAGGAGAAAACCTAGCATTATTTTTTTATTGAGAAGCCATGTATATGTTTTCAAATGAATGCCAAATTAGATTTTAAATATTTTCAACACTTATGCAAGAAACAAGTGCAAAAGTATGTATGAATATGACCTAAAATTACTTAATTTTTTACTTTTTTTACAAATTTTCAATACAAATTACAAATGAAAGAGGTTTTGTGAAAAATTTAAAGAGAGGAAGCAAATAATAAGCTCAATATCAACCCAATAATGCAACAATATCATTCACAACATGCCTTTAATGCAATTCTAGAGAGACGATAAGGCCAAATCTAGTGAAAATCCAAGGTTTTCAAACCCTAGACATGAAGTTTTCCAAAGAGGGCACTATGATGCAACACTACAATTATAAATCAATCCTAAATGAGTGTTTTAAAAAGGTAGTAAAATCTAAAACAAGATTTTAACTACAAACCCTAGCTAATGCAAAACTAGGTTTTTATGAAAAATGCACAATTTCAAGCAATTTTATGAAAATGTAATGCCAATGAATACTAAATGATGAATTTATATAATTTAAATTAGATCTAATGAAAATAATAGAAATTAAATGCCAATTAATTCAAATTATGCCAAAATGCAATCCTAAGATGCCATTTTTTTTAAAGTTTTCAAAATTTTTAATTTTTTCTAAATTTTTCAAATGCAATAAGATGAATGAAAGAAAATTTATCACACAACACTCAGCAAGGTGCAAAAAATTGAAAAACACGGGTTCACCAAAATGTTTTGGTGTAAAAAAGAGGGGTTGAGGTTTTAGTTTTTTATGGTTTTTAAATCCTCCTTCCACAACAAACATTCAAGGACATATCAACCGAGTTGAATCTCTACTAAGAAAGAGCATTCACCTAACAGGTTGGGCTGTCTCTTGGAATGATGTGGAAGCTCAGATGGTATCAATCAATATCTTAATTTAATGTTCAAATACCCTTAAAACCCTAAGTATGCAAAATAGTAAGTAAATTGATGAATTACGACAATCCTTGCAGACTAACGTGGTAGGCAGAGATTAATAACTAACCATTTTTTGAAGTTCAGAATGTGGAATAATTAGGGACACTACCACTAACACCCTTGTCTAAGGTAGTGTTTTCTCTACAGAATCTTGATCTTCTCCCGACATTGATATTCACTGTACTTTTTGTTTCTGCCCTGGAAGATGCGAAGGACACCTCCACTAGTGCCCTAGCCTAATGTCATATATTTTTTAGGATGTTTGAAGCTCTTCAGATGCTAATTATCACTATCTAAATTATTTTTGTGTTTCAGGATCCAGAGGACACTGTCACTAACACCTGTGTACAAGAAGTCATTTTCTTCAAGGATGCGGAACCTGTACACTGTCTTACTATTCCTTGCAACTCCACTCCATCCAAATGTGAAACCTGTAACTTACAATCACAAGGAGAGTGGTTGTGGGTTATGGTGTTTAGAGGCTTGCCTTGGTCAAGCCTTGAAGAGACATTCAAGTCTTTCGAACATCGTTGTCAGATAAATAGTGTGTATCCCTGTGGGATAGAGGCAAAAATAAATTGATGAATGATTCAAACACAAATAGATATAACCTTAGAATTGTAGATCTTACATAAATTAAGGCTCTTCAATCACTTGAGAAGATGAAGCTAAATCTGCAATCACAAACACAATAACAATGCTCTGCTCTGCAATAATGAATATCATGGATGCTCTAAAATCACAAGTATGCATAAAGTTCACAATCACCTTCTAGTTTGTAAATGAAACACTAAACATGCTTGTATATGCAACTACACACATTCCCGTTAAGAATTTTGTAATTCAAACTTGAGATGTCGGCATAGGACCTAAGTAACGGTCATAAAACTGACATTTGAATTTAGGGTTGACCCAAAATAAGGCAGGACTAGGGCACTAGTGCCCAAGTTCACCCTCCCAATTTTGGTTACGATCTATTTAAATGACATCCCCTAGGTCCTATTTGCCATAACACTCAGGGGTTTTCTCATCGAGATTCACAATTAACATGCAATATGATCTAAATGCATTCTAAGGACTTGAGAGCTAAACCTTAAGAAGGAAAAGCCCCCAAGGGACATTTTCTGACAACAATTTTTAGTTTCATTTCTTATCTCATCTAAGCTTCCAAAAAATCCTTATTGTCTATACTATAGTGATCATCCTCTATCTCCACTTCACCCTCAGAATTAGGTTCTTTTGTTGTCTCCTCTACATCCAACCTTGTAATTTTATAGAGGTTCTTTGCATCCTTATCACTATATTCATCCTAATTGATTTATTCTATATATGATTTGTAATGTCCCCATTTTTTTTAATCTTTCACAGAGGAAATAAAAAGATTTTAATTCAAATATTTAATTTGAATTTGGACATCAATTGCACCTGAGGGAAAAGTAGGTTAGCCTGGAGCAATTCTAAGTCAGCCTTGGAGATAGAAAACTAAGGAAAAGAAAATGAATTCAATTGTTAATTAAGCCTCCCTAGGTTGGCCCAAATCATGTAAGACAAGTCAACCTTAATATCTTTGAAGAGGTGAGTCAGCCAAGTGTGAATAGATCAGACTTTGAGCGAAGGAAAATTTAAATTTGCAAGGTCGGCCCTGTTTGAAAGTTTTGGGTGCCAATATCTAGGTCGGCCCTTATAGAGATAAAAGGAAATTAAAATAATGGAATTCAAATTATCCTTTGAGCACCAAATTTCATGAAAGTCAGCTTTGTGCGGGAGAATTAAATTAATACTTTGATGTTGGTCGGCCAGCAAGAGGAAAAAAGGAAAAACATGTATAAATATGAGGATTCTGACTTCATTTCAAATATCTTTTGGCTTGCTAACCTTTGTATTGTTTGCAATTTCATTGCAATTTATTCCAAGGATAAACCCTTGTGAATAATAGATGTATTGGATGAAAACCCAACTACATCAAGGAGGTGAATTCATATGGAGTTCACAATTGCACTTCATTGGAGATTTGTTTGAGATTCATCAATTCATCATTCAAATTTGGTTAGATACCTTGGTGAAGATTTATTGAAGAACTTTGTTGAAAGTATTGAAGAATATCATTGAATATTTTATTGTTGAAGACATTGGAGCATATACCTTGTGTGTCGATTTTACATTTCATTGTTGAAGCACCAAATTGTAGGAGCAAGTGATTCCCAGCTGCCATCACCATATTTAGGATTCATTGTGTTTCATGCTCAGTGCCATCCTCAATACATGTTGATCCTCTATATTTGGGATAGTGCATCATTGAAGACTAGTGATTTGGAGTAATTAACATCAAACTACACACTTGGAGATGGCGATCAACATATTATAGGTTGCAATCAGTATTGTAGACCAGTGATTTGTATATCCCAGGGTAGTGGTTAAAGTGTAGGAGTGATCAGTAGTTGGAGGACTTTGGCATTACATTATACTAGCACAAAGAAGACAGATCTGTTCATAGCAACTTTGTCACCATCTTTGTATTGTATTTGGTTCAATTGTCATCATAATTTGGTATGTTATCATTCATTGTACATCTCTGATTTGTAACAACAGTCTATACATGTGTTATAGCTGCCATTTATTCATGAACTTGATGCAATAGTGCATGAGCTAAGAGTGATTTATGATAGTGATATTTGAGTTATTTTAAATAAATCCACTTGCTATTAAATTGTATATCTATTTGGATGCTATTCATTTCAAAGTAGTATAGATGTTTTCCATCAATGATTACCATATGTTTCTCTATAATTTATGCTATTGAAAATATTGAAAGGTGCAAATAAGAAATTAATTTTTAGTCCTAGGGTTGTAGTTGAAAATTGCAAGATTCAAAAATTTGCTTCAAGAACCTAGAACGGGACATTACAGTGGTAGCAGAGCCTAGATCCTGCTAGCCTAGAGGGTATTTGGGTTGTGATGAAAGTCAAGACTTATTCCAATAGAATTCTTGAGCTTAAGATTTGAATTTAGATCCGCCAACATTGGGTTGAGATTTGACTTGATCTTATCTTGGCATGTTATGTGTGAAAAGATTAACCTAGTCGGGAGTTGTGAATCATGGGTTTCGAGGTTGAGCAAATGAGTTGGCTACCATATGTGATGAGTATGATGCACTTCCTAACATCATCAAAGAACGTATAAACTTCTATCTATATATGGAGCATAGAAAGGATACATCAAGGCCTAGAATTAAAGGTGAAGGTTGTCTTTCAAGACAATCGAGGCACTATATTGGTTCATCCACATCTACAAGTGAAGAAGTTTTGAGAAAGGAACTCCATAGAATCAGTAGAAAACTTGATAATCATTCCCAGTCAAAAGATGCACTTCTCAGCACCTTGGAGGAAGCAGAGGAATGTCTACAAAGGATGGATCGGTCATCTTCTCCAGCAATGCAAGCAGCCTTGTTCCTTATAAAATATTCTTTAGTTGAGCAAAGGTTGTTAGGACACAATGATAAGGAGATAAGACTTCTTGTTACTTCATGTGTAAGCAAAATCATGAGAATTTCAGCACCTAAAACTCATTATAATGATGACACATTGAAAGAGGTAATTCACCTGTTGGTGGATACCTTCCAAGATCTTGATGATATCACATGTTCTCACTTCTTTAGAAGGGTTTCTATACATGAAGCATTTGCAAAGGTTAGATTTCATACTATCATGTTAGATTTGGGATTGAATGAGTTAATCAAGACAATGTTTCTCCATTTATTTGTCATGGTTAGAAAAGAACATGTTAAGGATGTTGTTACATCCATGTATGCCATCATGGGTTTGATTATTGAAGGGAGTGATGTTGTGCCACAATCACTTCTATCTATTCTTTTGGCTAACAAGAGAAAGGTTGACCGTGTCAAAAGGAACTTAGCAGAATGGGTGATTGTTAGGTGTGAGAAAAAGTCGAAACCTTTGTTGGTTAATAAAGAGCAGGTAGATGAAGAGGAGTTCATGGTAGAACACTTGGATGAAGAAGGATCACTTGATCATGATTTGCATTGAAGCCCTAAAGAAGACGTAGACACGAGTTCGTTCCAGCCCTATGAGGACAAGGTTGAAGAAGAATCATCTATTGAAGCTACAGATGAAGAGCACCAAAATATTGAAGAGGATAATGCATTAGAGATTGTCCAACCAGCTAAGTCAGATCAGCTACATGAAGATTTGAGTTCTTGTGATGTTTTGTTGATTGAGCCCAACATTATTTCATCACCTCTACATCATTTTGAGGAAAAATCAAGTTGTGGTTTGGGTATCCTTAAGTGGGATGTTGCTCATACCTATGTGAACATTTCAGAGGATTCAGTATGTGGTGAACAAAGTGAAGTGGATAGGATCGATTTGACATTGCAAGACACAAAGGATCAATTGGTGGTTGAGGAGGATACAATGGTGCATACTCTTTCTGGATCAAACATTGTAAAAGGACATAACGTAGAAGATTCTACCCACTACTTTGGTGGTGACCCTTTGGTGGAGTATGATGGTCTAGTTTTTACACATGTGTATCATGAAGAAGAGGCCGAGGAGGAAGCTGATTGGGAGGAGATACATGTTTTTGTGGACCAATTAGAAAATGCATTTCAAGATGATGATTCAGAGGCATGTAGTTTGAAGGATTAGCTGAAGGCTACAAAAGACATGATTGTTGTAGCATTAGCACATTTTGATGACACTCATAAGATCATTGAAGATCTCTATTGGAGGGCTCAAATTGAGAGAAGACAAAAGAGCATGGATGGAAAATTTTCTCCTACAGATTTACAGGCAATCAAAGAAGTCATGGTACCAATGAAATCAAATTTCCTCCATTTACTTTCAGACATGGATCATATCTTCAATATTGCTAGAATGTATGCTAATGCATTGAAAAGAAAGGAGGATGTAGTCAATAATCTCACCTTGGAGCTTAGGCATACTAAGGAGGCTTTGGAAAATATGCAGATGGCTCTTGAAGAAGCAGAAGTCAAATTTATGTAGCCAAACAATCCAAGAAGGAAGAGAATGAGAAATTGGTCAAAGAAATCAAATAGGTGATTGAGGAGCTTGACAACATTCAAGAGAAGTTTGATCTAGCACATATTTTTTGGAGATCAGAATGTGGAAGTTTAGATCGACAAGAAGATTGGATTGAGAGTAAGGATAATGGCAACATTCAGTTTGTTGATAACCTGTTGTTTGAGATGGATCCTGAAACAATTTCTAATAATCCACTCTTTGAGTCAGATAATGGAGTACATCTTGATTCTGATAATACTAAAGAGATGCAAGTTCTAAATGCGGTGTGTAATACGAGGTGGAACATGTTGAATGGGTTGATGATTTGTTTCCTACAGTGAACCTGATTGGATTGGGTCATCATGGTTTGATGTTTGATCTTGTGGGTTTAACAAGAGAGTACTACTTTGGTGTTGTGTTTGATGGGGTAGAAACTATTGGTGTTGAAGTCTCAAGTATCATCATCTATGCTCTAGGTGAATTTCACATGAGAATCAGAGAAGCACAACATCGGTATGGTGGAACTTCTTTTGGGATGAGTATCTATGCAAAGAATCATCTTTGTCAGTTATTGGTGACTAATGATTATGGAAGAAACATACCATGGAAGGTCATCTCTTTTTGCAATCATCTCATGAATTCATTTGAACTCCTACAAGTGGATTAGAGGGAGATTCTGAGCAGATTTTGGAGTTCTTGTTGAAAATTATTGAAAGAATGTTGTCAGTCACTACTCATGTAGATGGAGATTTGGGTGATATAGTTTTGGTTTGGATTTTGATCATTCATGGATCACCTAGAGAGTTTTATTGGGATGAGTCTCGTCTTATTGATGAATCTTTGGCAAAGTTTGTAATTGCACTACTTCAGAGAATTTTGATGGTGACACTTACATCTTGTCAGCATGCATAGGTAGTAGAATGGAATTGCAGCAAAACTTTGACATTGGGTATGGAGGCATTTCTACGGCAATTTAATCTAAATCACTAATGTTTGTGTGTCTAATGGACTAAGGTGTAGGGTTTGGAAGTGAGCATGATGGCATTGATGCTTCAACCCTAGCATATGGAGTACTACTTCATACTTTGATAAGAGTTGGTTGTTCTATTTCATGGAGCATGAATTTCTTGCATAAATCTTGGGGGACAATGATTGTTTGAGAGTTTGAAGGAGAGTTGCATCTTCTTCTCATCATGGGAGAATGGTATAGGATTGATACTCTATCATCCTATGACCCTGGCAATGTTATTTGCATCTGCATAGGTTTGAATTTCAGTCATGAGGTTGTTGTCTTGTTCTACATCAGCAACCCAGGAGGAGTGTTTATACATTTTCTTGCACCTATGTTGAGTATTCTTCACATCCATGGGAGAGCTACTAGAGTTGGAGAATGGTTTTGGGTTTGTAGCACCTTGAGATGCTCCCATCTCTTCTTATTTGTTAGATGTGATGACATGGTGATTTAGGATCTAGGTGGTGGCATGTTTGGTACATCACTTCATTGGGATCTTGATGAGTTGCTTCACAACTCTTGAAGAGTTGGTGTTGATTGTGACAAAGTGGAGCAGAGGAAGCTTGGAGACTTGTGATTGTGTTTCAAGGTTCACATTCTTCATCACTTGTTGACATGCACAGTTTTCTTTAGGGCTTTGGTTAGGCATGGTGTTTGGTCTTTGTTGGACTTAGCACTCATCGAGGATGGAGCTTCTGAAGACTTGGAGACTCTGGTGCTTGGGGTTGGTAGCATTGCATTCCTTGGAGGATTGTTTCGAGTTGAGTTCGTGTGTGTATGGCTTCTACCATTAGAGCTCACTTTGCATGACATTTTTCATATTCTTCTTGGGAGTCACAGTTGTAGGTTGAGGGTTTGTGCAATCACAAAATAATTGATTGGATGAAGATACTTGTCATTTGACGGTATTGTGTAGGGTACGGGTTTGTCATTGCTTAAGGACAAGAAATCTTAGGAAGGGAGGAATGTAATGTCCTCATTTTTTTGAAGCTTTCATAGAGAAAATAAAAATATTTTAATTCAAATATTTAATTTGAATTTGGACATCAATTTTGCTTAAGGGAAAAGTAGGTCGGCCTGGAGCAATTCTAAGTTGGCCCTAGAGATAGAAAACTAAGGAAAAGAAAATGAATTCAATTGTTAAGTCGGCCTCCCTAGGTCGGCCCAAATCATGTAAGACAAGTCAACCTTAATATCTTTAAAGAGGTGAGTTGGCCAAGTGTGAATAGGTTGGCCTTTGAGCGAAGGAAAATTCAAATTTGCAAGGTCGGCCCTATTTGAAGGTTTTGGGCACCAATATCTAGGTCGGCCCTTATAGAGATAAAAGGAAATTAAAATAATAGAATTCACATTATCCTTTGAGCACCAAATTTCATGAAGGTCAGATTTGTGTGGAAGAATTAAATTAATACTTTGATGTTGGTTGGCTAGCAAGAGGAAAAAAGGAAAAACATGTATAAATATGAGGATTCTAACTTCATTTCAAATATCCTTTGGCTTGCTAACCTTTGTATTGTCTACAATTTTATTGCAATTTATTCCAAGGATAAACCCTTGTGAATAATATATGTATTGGACGAAAACCCAACTACATCAAGGAGGTGAATTCATACGGAGTTCACAACTGCACTTCATTGGAGATTTGTTTGAGCTTCATCAATTCATCATTTGAATTTAGTCGTAGACCTTGGTGAAGATTTATTTAAGATCTTTATTGAAAGTATTGAAGAATATCATTGAAGATTTTATTGTTGAAGACATTGGAGCATATACCTTGTGCGTTGATTTTGCATTTCATTGTTGAAGCACCAAATTGTAGGAGTCAAGCGATTCCTAGCTACCATCACCATATTTGGGATTCATTACATTTCATGCTCAGAGCCATCCTCAAACATGTCGATCTGCTATATTTGGAACAATGCTTCATTGAAGACCAATGATTTGGAGTAATTGACATCAAACTACACACTTGGAGATGATGATCAACACATTGTAGGTTGTGATCAGCATTGCAGACTAGCGATCTGTATATCCTAGGGTAGTGGTCAGAGTGTAGGAGTGATCAATAGTTGGAAGACTTTGACATTGCATTATATCAGCACAAAGAAGATAGATTTGTTCACAACAGCTTTGCCACCATCTCTACTTTGTATTTGGTTTAATTGTCATCATAATTCGGTATGTTGTTATTCATTGTACATCTTTGATTTGTAATAGTAGTCTATACATGTGTTATAGCTACCATTTATTCATGAACTTGATGTAATAGTGCATAAGCTAAGACTAATTTATGACAGTGAGATTTGAATTATTTTCAATCAATCCACTTGCTATCAAATTGTATATCTATTTGTCCATGCTATTCATTTCAAAGTAGTATAGATGTTTTCCATCAATGATTAGCATATGTTTCTCTATAATTCATGCTATCAAAGACAAGATTGAAAGGTACAAATAAGAAATTAGTTTTCAGTCCTAGGGTTTTAATTGAAAATTGCAAGATTCAGAAATTTGCTTCAAGAACCTAGAATAGGACATTACATGATTCCTCCATTGATTATCCCATAGGGATGTTGACAATTTTGTTCTCATTGGAAAATGATAACTCTTCTTTTCGGGAGTCTATGACACCATTTGCATCTACAAACCATCTCAAGCCCAAAAGTGGATTGAAAGATTCTCCTTGATCCTTCATGGCTACCACAATAAAATCTAAGACATGTTTGATCCCCATTAGATTAACTTTCACTTGCTTCCATGTTCCCATTGTCTGCATGTTAGATCCATCTGCCAAGATTATGTTGTAATTGGTTTCTAACAGCTTAGGTCTTCCTAACTGCTCCCACAAGTTCTTTGTTATCATGTTAACATATGCTCCCAAATCTATCATGACATTCCAGACCTTTGTGTGATTGATGTGAACATCCACCATCAATGGTTTTGTCTTCCATTCTCTATCTGTTCTTCCCATCCTCCGGAGTTAACTTCTTTGACCTTGTTCCTTATTCCAATACTTAGAGAATTGCTTCAGTTTCTCAATGAGTTTGTTTTGTTGCACGTCAATTGGGTTAACTACTTGAGAGCATCCACTTCTCCTTCGGTGAAATATTTCTTGTATTGCTTCTCCTTTTCTTGCTCCTTCCTTATTGTTTGTTTAGCCTCCTTCACAACTTCATGTTGTTTCTTGGTCGAAAAAAATTCTTCATCCTCCTCATTGTCTTCCTCCTCTATCTCAATGATATAATGCCTTCCGATATTGGTTCCTTGTCTTGTCACTACCGCAACTTTCTCCTTCCTCTTCCTTCTCTCCTTTTCGGTATGTTTTGGTGTCCTTCTCTGGTAGTACTCGGGTGCTGCCACAATAATGGGTTACACTTTTTGGGACATCCTAATTTTTGCTAAAATCACATATTTTTAGAAAATATAATGATTTAAGCCTTGAAAGGTTCTATTTAAAGGATTTTAATTGAAGAGGGTTTGATCAAACCCCCTTGGATAGACCCCTGCTAGTTTTAAACCATACCTATAATGGAGTCTCCTCTACACCTATCAAAATGCTGATAAAAAACCACTTTTGATTTACCTTTTTAGGGATCAAATGAATTCATTTAAAATTTATGTTTTGTAAGTATGTAGTCCTTATTATAAGCTTCCCAAAAAGTATAATTTTAAATATATTTAATTTGATTATTATATTTATTTTTTATTTCTTGTGAATGTAGGTTTTTAATGAACATCAAGGTCTTTGTTTCACACATACGAAAAAAAGGAAAATAGAGAAAAAAAATTCTAAAAAATGTATGTCCTCTAGGTATTAATGTCCTTATTCCAACAAAAATAAATAAATTTTGATACATACAAAAAAAGTTATGTTGGATAGAATACACCTATGTCTAAATTATAATTGGTTTGACTTTATAACTTAATTAAAAAAATATTCAACAAAACATTATGAATCCTCTATATATCAATATTACCAATCTAAATTCAAAAGAATCGAAATTTTGTCCTTTGTAGAAAAAAAGTTATGTGCAACAGAATACACATCACTTTAAAAAAATGTTGTTTACTATTAAAAACTAGTTATCAAAGGAGAAGCAAATTTGTTTACAATTTAATTCCAAATTTTTTAAAATATATATATATTTAGAATCTACATACAAAATCTCATAAATCAGTAGTTCGCATCATTTTCAAATTCCTAACGGTTTAGTAGCTATAGGTGTTAGAAAGTGAAGATTTAGTTCAAAATGTTGATTTCAATGTCAAGTTTGGCCAAAAAGTGTAACCCATTATTGTGGGATGACCCACTCTTCTTCTTCTATGGATTCAATTGAAGATATGGTTGTCTCCTCTCTGTTGTTCTTTCGGCAAGTTCTTGCTCCTTGGTTTTTTGGTGCTCTTCTTATGATCCTTGCTCCTTTTTTACTATTCAGTTTTTGTAACTCATCACTCTTAGACTGTGGTTGTGCATTCTAAAAGTATTGTTTTGCTCTCTCACAAAAAAATAGGTCATGCTCTATGCTATTACAAAATGGACACTATGTTTTCTTTTCAGCCCAACATTCATTAGTAAAATGTCCTAGCTTATCAAAATTGAAGCATGTTGCATCCTCCCTCCTTTGATTTCTTCCATGGCTTGTGCCTGCTCTGTAGCCTCCAAACCGTTCTCTGTCATCATTATTGTAGCTATTTCCATATGATGGACTGCTAGAATTTAAATTTTGTATTGCATTAATATTCCTCTGATTGCCCCAACTTGGCTGCTTGTAGTCCTGATCATATGAATTTCTTTCTTTCATGTATGTCATATTATTGCTCTCTATAGAGTTTGTATTGTTTCCACCAGACCATACTTCATCTTCTTCATCAACAAAGTCTCTTTTCCTCTGGAAGTTCTGTGAAGGATAATCCTATGTTTCATGGTCATCCATTCTTCACATAATCCACAATATACTGAATTGACTTTTTCATTGTTGCTTTGGTATCTTATTGTGATAGCTTGTCTTTCACCTTTCATCCTGGGGCATTCATTCCTCAAGTGGCCTTCTCTTGTGCAGTATGAACACCAAATATCAGGTCTTTCCTTCTATGTATTCTCCTCATGCTTAGCTAATATTTCTTGCCTTAGCTTCAATTGCTCCAATTCCAACTTCAGCTTCTCTAATTCTAGGTTTTCCTTCATCTTATCTTGTTTGCACCAGGATTGAGACCCTATCCGACAAGCCAATGTCATTGCTTCTGTATATGTTTCAAAAATCTTTTCATCTAGTGCTGACCTTATTTTAGGGCTTATTCTTGGAATAAACCATTCTATCGTTTGCTTCTCAGTCAATGGTTCCTCCAATCTCCTAGTTGTCTCCTTGAATCTCTTATCAAACTCATTTATTGATTCTTTCTCCAATTGCATCGAATCTCTCATCTTTTACTCCTTCTGTGAGAACATCCAAAACTCCAAAGTTCTCCAAAAATAGCTTCTTGATATCATTCCATTCCTAGTCACTATTTGGGCATGACTTCCTATACCACTTCAATGTTTCATTCTGTAAGGTGCCTATGAAGTCAGATAGCTTGATTTCATCTCTTGTTTCTCCCTTCCAGTTCCAAATAGACTCCAAGACAAAAACATGCTCGACTGCTTTAGTAGTATCCTTCTCAAATATAGGTAACTTAACCGGGGTATCCATGATTGCTTTCCTCCAACTCTCTGGTACTTTACAGTAAATTTCCTCCGGTCTGCTTCTCTGGTTCAGTTGTCTTCTATCAACTTGCTTTCCTTCTCTTCCCTTGTCTCTCTGTAATCGGATCTCAAAGTACTCTTCTCCTTAAACTTCTACAAATTTTTTTTGGATCTCTATTATTTTCTCTACTTATTTGTTTGCTCGAATATCTTCCTTCTCAACTAAAATTCTCGACTTTATATGGCATTCGGGATGGCTCATGGTCCAGGGGTTGTGTCTCTTCATAGTGTCTCTTCAAATTAGGGGATTCTCTTATCTTTGTAAATGACATCATGTCGGTATCCAATGATGATTCAAATAGTCTTCCAAAACCCTCAAAACTCCTCTCAATGTTTACCGCATTTTCTCCTCCTTCTCTTATCTCCTTTGTCCTTTAGCAAATTAATTCCTCTATATATTCCTCATCCATCTTCAAAATCTCTAGTGTTAACTCATGTTCTAGCAATCTGTGACATAAACCCTGATTCGCCTATTTCTTCTCTTTCCCTTCTGCATTCTTCTCTGGCAACACCCACAGTGGCGCACTCTTTCGCATTCTCCATAACACCTTCCATGTCTTCGCCTTCTGATCTCCTTTCTCCAGCAGCACCCTCCTTGGTGCATAATACAATAACATAGAATACAAATCAACACAAATGTGTGTCAACATCGAGTAGGAGGAAGTCAAAAGATTTTATTTTGAATTTGAATTTTAAAATTTTAAAAATTTTAGGTTTAGTTTCACAACTATAAAAATGATATAGATCAAATTTACACCAATAGATTTAATTAAGGGATAACAAATACCGAATATAAAAAATTAAAATCAATTTATAAAAATGAGGAATAATAAGATTAGAATAAAATAATTTCATAAACTTCAACAGTGTATCACTTTTAAACTTATTATTATTTCATAAACTTCCTATTTTTAAATGAGCTAAAACGCTCTCAACTCTATTTGGATCAGCATATATTCAAAACTTGCAAAATCAAAATGAAAAGAAGCCACGTGGCAAGAAGCAACCAGAAGCTTCTCCATGCGTCCAGGGTATTCGACACCGCCACCAAACTTTTCTCGAACTTTCTTCCTCCAATTCTCATTGTGTTTCTAAACTCTATAAGATGCTACCCTTCCATTTTATCTTCATCTCGTGCTTACCTGGTGTTATCAGCTGAATCAATTTGTAGCTTTTCAAGCTTTTTGGGTTATCTGCAAAAGGTAATTGAATCAATCCCAAGCTGGGTTTTTTTTATTTTTTCTTCTGGGTCTGTTGCCTGTTCATGCTAATGAATTTCTCAGGCTTAAAGCTTATTATAACAGCTTAATTGTACTGTACAATTTTGCAGATTCGTAAACATAGTTCTTGACAATGGCTAGCCTGTGTATGTCTGCAACTTTGCCCGCTGTTTCTTGTGTATCATCCAGACATGGAGGCATTTCTCTAAAGCCCTCTTCTGTCAGAGCTAATCTACTTCCCTGTAGCAAGCTTTTGGGTGTTAATGGAGGATTGAGCTATCCAGCCAAGAGGAGACCTGTAAATCGTTTGTTGGTGAGCGCAGAGAGCAAAGAAAATGCCATAGATGTGCATGATAATAAGGGCAAAGAAGTTGAGAAAAAAACAAGTGATGCGGGCAAGGCAACAGAAATTTCGTCTTTTGGTAAAGGCTTAAACGAGTTTACTGTAAATCCTGATTATTTTTCCTTAAATTTTAAAAAGAACTGATTGTTTTCTCCTTTCATTAACCTAATGAACCTAATTTGGTTGGTGGGTGGTGAGCAATAAGATGTAAAAAATTGAAGTTTTAAATTTGGGTATTATGTACCCATTATTCCCATTAACCCAATGAGATAACCTAATGAACTTAAATTAGTCGGTGGTGAGCAATAATATGTAAAAAATTGAAGTTTTAAATTTGGGTATTGTGATTGAAGGTCTTATGGACCCATTATCCTCCATTAACCCCCACTAACTTAATTTGGTTGGTGGTGAGCAATAATAAGTAAAAAATTGAAGTTTTAAATTTGGGTATTGTGATTGAAGGTCTTATTATCCCCTGTTATTTAAAACTTTGAAGTTTTAAATTTGAGTATTGTGACTGAAGGTCTTATTATACCCTGCTATGTTAAAATTTGAAGTTTTAAATTTGAGTATTGTGACTGACTGTTGTTGTGCAGGTCTTATGGATCCATTATCCCCCATGAGAACAATGAGGCAGATGCTGGACACAATGGACCGACTGTTTGAGGGCTCTTTCCTGTTCCCTTCCACAAGGCCTACAAGGCCTACAAGAGACAATCCAGTGGGGCTTCGAACTCCATGGGACGTAATGGAGAGTGACAATGAAGTGAAAATGAGGTTCGATATGCCAGGATTGTCTAAGGAGGATGTGAAGGTATCCATTGAAGATGATCTTCTCATTATCAAGGCAGAGAAACAAAGCAACGAGGGTGATGACTCATGGTCTGCCAGAGGGTTCAGCTCTTATAATACTAGGCTTCTCTTGCCTGATAACTGTGAGACTGATAAGATTAAGGCTGAATTGAAAAATGGTGTTCTGAATATTACAATTCCCAAGGCCAAGGTGGAGTCCAAAGTTGTCGATGTTGATGTTGAGTGAGTAAATGTCGGCAAGGAAACTGTTTTATGATCAATTATAGATGAATGTGAATAAGTAAATCAGGCAGAGTGGTAGATAGAAAATGTATGGTTTTTCCCAAATAACTTCTCCTGTAATTTTGCTTCCCAAAGTTTTTTTGTCATATTGAATATATAACTATATAATTGTAAAAGGTCCATTTTGACTGGGTGTTTTGGAGTAATATACCTTTATAAGGGGTGAGTTTAGAGAAAAGTTTGGGATTATAGTTTTATCTTTCTTTGATTTCTTATTTAGATTTTATGTTCTATTTATTGATTAATAAATTTCTTAGTGTAGTTATGATTTTATGTTCTATTATTGATTAATAAATCTAAGGTTAAAATCTTATTAGCCGATAGGCTTTTAGTGTGAGCTTTGGTGCCAAAATGGCCGGAAATGTTGTCTCATGCCGTAAAAAAAATTCACGCCGAGAATTTTTCAAACTCGTCAGTTGTTCTCATGGCGGGAAAAAAATCGTGTGAGGAACCGTTTCATGTCGTCTAAAATCTCCCGTGGAAAGGGAGAACGATTGAAAGCAAATAACTCAAGTCTCAGGCGATGAAAAAAGGCATTCTTTTTTTTTTAAAAAAAATTTGGGAAAGAATAGAACTTTTAAAAACTTGCGTATGTCTCGAATTTTAGATTTGTGGCAAGAAAATTTGCATCAAGAAAGAAAACAAAGTAGGCAATAGATTGGGCATGGGATGATAATATTGTTTGTACTACAAACATGGGATGATATATATCTCTAGACATTTAAAATGAATTTCTACATAAATTTGTTGATGCCATATATATTTAAAGTCAAAATTACAAGTGTAATTTTCATCATAAACATCACTAGCCACAAGAACAACATGGTTCCATTTATTCACATCACAAGATAATCCAATTTAAAATTGTATTTAAGTTTGCCTTGTGTGTGTTCACACATCTGATAACAGACAAATAAAACTTATTAGTTTCAGTTTATAATGCAAATTCTTGAGCTTAAAAATTTTGAAGTGGAATTTAATTGTTTAAATGAAAGAGCATGATAGTAAAATTGAGCATTTTACTTCTAAGTCTTAATCTCAAAAAGAAAATAGAATAATGGTTTTCTTTTTCAAGTTTCTAGTAACTACCATAATAATTTATAATAGCCAAGAATATTGATATTCTTGAGCTTAAAAACTTTGTAGTGGAATTTAATTGCTTAAATGAAAGAGCATGATAGTAAAATTAAGCATTTTATTTTTTCTCTCTCTCAAAAAGAGAATAATTTATTATAGCTTAAGAATATTGACCTTTGTTGAAACAAAACTTTATATGCTTCTAGAGTGTAGAACGAAAGAGCGAATTGGAATTTGCCACACAATCAAACTACCATGACCTCAATAGTATAGGAATGGAGATTTTGATGCCTATAAATGAAAGAGTGTGTTGGACATTTATAATAGTTTAGATGCACATTTGGGACACCTCATATGATAATGAAATTTAAGTGTTTAAGCTCTACATGTCATTTATTCAACGTATAAAGAATCTAGACATGGTCATTATTGTTAGCATTGTAATATGATTGGGTGGGAGAATGTTGGATGGTCAATATGTTGTAGTTCACTCTAATTGAAATATAAACATTTTAATTTATATCTTTTTAAACCTATACTTATTATTAAGCATACCGAGATACGATTTTAAGCCACTTTTGATTTAAATTAGATGTTGACCCTTAAGTTGGGAAATTGTTGTCTCAATGGGAAGTAAAGTGAAATGGCACATGTGGGCTTCTTTGGTTGCCATCTCTGTAACATAAGACCATAGTTATTGTTCAAGCTCGATTATTTGCAATACTCTTCAACTTTATTCGTCGGATAACCCCTACAAAACTTGTCTATTTCATAGCCCACGACTTCTATGCATGTAAAACGAGGCAAAATCAAATTAGCCTTGTGCGTACTATAAAATGCTTCAAAAAGTCATTATGAATGTCGTTAGTTTTCCCCTTTTGAAAAATGCAAAATCAAGTTTCCATACTTGGCATTTTTCTTTGGCATGCAAAGTCGCAATTTTTTAGTGAACTTGCATTTTTGCCTATTGTGTAATGTCATAGTTTTTTAACGACTTTGCACTTTTTTAAAGTCTATAAGATGTGTAATTGCGGAGATTTTTTCTGCAAATGCATCATGCCTCGATACGTGTGGTAATTAATGGTCGTTAATTATTAGTTTTTATTTATAAGCCCTGCGTTTATTTCTCATTTTAACCTATATCTTTTACCTCTTACTTGCGTTGTTTTTAAATTGATTTACAGTCCTTTCGCTATTGATCGAGCATGGTTATTCGAGGATTTCTCACTGTTTTGATCACTGTCTTTTTGTCTCAGGGTAGTTCCCTTTCTTGTTTTGTTCCCTTTGCATATTGTTGTTGGTATTATGTGTTTTTTTTCTATTTGTATAAGCATTTAAAACCCTAGATTTTCTTTGTTTCCATCAGCCATTTTAAGCTATGACAGGGGTTGCGAAGGATTTCTTCAAACCCCAAAGGTAACCCCTGTAGATATTGCTCGGGGGATAATCTTCGAGCAACATCGTTCAAAACGTCACTAAGTACTTAACAAACCGTTTTACACTTTTTATATGGGTGTTGTTCAGAGAAAAAACTATGAACACCGTTTGTTAAAATGTGTTGTTTAGAGAATTTTCCCTGAATAACACCCATCCAAATCATGAATCGTCAAAGGAAGCAACTTTGGGAGAAAATTCTCTGAAAGTCATAACTTAGGTCAGGGCTTAAATTTATGGTCGTATGGCCGTATTTGGCTATTTTTGCCGTAAAATACAATCAAAATTTTAGGAAGATTGTATCAAATGAAAGGGTAGATTTTAAATAGAACGTCAAAATTTCTATAGAGTTATTTTGATATATATATATTTAGTTTATATATAATTTTTTATAATAAAAATGTCTTAATATTTAAAGGGCAAGTTTGAGTAGATAAACGTCATGAAAAATTTACTTGACAGGTAGGTTCGACTATCAAATTTAAGCCTTGACTTAGGTCTTACCCCAAATATGAGTTTTAGAGAATTTTCTCTGAAAGTTACAAAGACATGCATTACCCTGTGTACTTCAGAGAATTTTCTCTGAAAGTACATCCAAGGGACTTACCTAATATGTACTTCAGAGAATTTTCTTCGAAGTACACATTTTCTACACCAAGTAAAATATGTAGGTCAGAGAAAATTCTCTAACCTACATCTAAGAGACCTACCCCTTATGCAGTTCAGAGAATTTTCTCTAACCTGCATATTTCCAATTTGACCTACCTCATGTAGTTCGGAGAAAAATCTCTGAACTACGCCAAAACTTGTTCTATCTCATGCAGTTCAAAGAATTTTCTCCGAACTACACCAAATGTTGTTCAAATGCAGAAGTGCAATTTTTCTCTAAAATTGCACATTCAAGTGAAAATATATTTAATTCTGGAGAATGTCAACATCTTGCAGTTTCTGTACGCTCAAAATTGTGACTCCGGTTTCCTAGGGCTATCGATTCAGATTTCGGCACGCCCACCGACCCTTCCCTCTTTGTCACAGGGCGATCCGCCACATCACTCTCGCTCTCATGGAAGTAGCCAGTCAAGAGGAGGTGAGACACGGTGGGGGTCTAGCTCGTCGGAGAGTTGGACTTCGTAGAGAGGGGTCAGCAAGTTCTGCGGCCTTTGTTGTTGTGTGCTAAGTTGAATGTTTCATTTGATGGTAGTTGTTGTTGAGATAACCCTATGACCCGAAGGGTCACTAGTTTCTCTTCTCTTGTTGGGGTTTCTTCTATTCCACCTTTGTGTGGGTAAGCAGTTACTCTCATTTATATCCTCTTGTCCCTTAATTCGTTGAATGAGTTCTCATTGTATTTAGAGTTGTCTTTGTTCTTTTATTAATAAGAGGACAAATGGATCTTGTTGTGGTAAAGTAAATGTCTCTTGTTGTTGTCATGGATTGATTTTCTCAATCTTGTCATGGATAGCCCTCACCCACTCTCCTCACTCCTAGGCACATTCATGAGCCAAGATAGAGGTAAATGTGTGATGACCAACCTTAACTAGACTTAGGGTTTTGACCTAGGGTTTAGTTGACCTAGGGTTTGGTTATGCTTTGACTTGTTTTTACCTTGTGATGTGATCAAGGGTTTGATTGAATCGTTTTGACCATGTCTTACCTCGTGATGGTATCGAAGGTCTGCAAGCTTGTCTTTTCTAGGGTTTCCATATGCATGCAAAGCTAAATGATATGCAAACGTGTTTTTGTGCTTTTTTAGTATTTTGGAAATGAAAAGTGCTCTTTAATCTATGAAAGGGAAATATGAATGCAAGCTAATATGACTTTTCCTCATGCAAGTTTAATCTATGTTTTGGGTTTTCGATTGTTTTGAAGTAATCTAATCTAAAAAAGGAAAATTACTTCTTCAAATAATCTAGATCTAGGAATATGAAAACAATTATTCTAACATGCAAGATCTAACTTTCAAGGAAAAAGCAAAGATTTACTATTCCCAATAACAATTTTTGGTTTTCTAATTACTATGGATTGAATAAAGCAATAGAGGAACCTGAAAGAATGAAGATTTGTGTGACTTCACTACCCTAAAAAATTCTTAATATTAGCAACTTCAAGCCTTTTTGAAGCAGCGGGAAGACCTCTTGATGACAAACCGACACAAAGAAGTAAAAAGAAGTTTGTTGAAGCTTAAAAGAGCTCAATGAGAGCTTTTGTTGAGCACAATGGCATTGAATGAAGTAGTGTAATGATGCTTGGTTGAACAATGAATAAAGCAAAAGGTACCTTCGTCCTGTGAGAGCATTTGAATGCTAAGTTGGAGAGCAAAACTGGCAAGAGCTATGTGCACAATGAATTTGCCTCCCTTTGTACTTGAGGGAGGGGTATTTATAGGTTTGAGGAATGGGATTGATTGAGAAGTTAACTCATTTGATTGATGAGTTAACAAGGATTGATTGGGGAGTTAACAATGTTGATTACCTAGTGAACTCAGCTAACTATGGAGTGATAAATCAATAATAGCTTATCACTGAAGAGGAATTGGAGTTGAGATGATGCATGAGATTGATTGAGTTGTTAATTTTAGATCAAATGGAGCTAATTATGCATGTGTGGGTGCATGAAATAGTCAACTTCATATTAGATATCAAAAATCATGTGAACTGAAAGAAAAACAGGTGAAAACGGAGCTAAAATGAGTGAGAAACTAAAGTTTTCCTGCAGCTGAAAACACGACAGGGTAGCCCCTTGTGCCAGTAGGGGTGACCTCTGGGTGACCATGGGTCGCGCGGGGGAGATCCAGGCTAGACAGGGTTTTATGAGGAATTGCAAGGTGGGTAATGACAGAAGAGAAGAAAAGGAGGGGCTCTGCCTCCAGAAATAGGTCAGTCATATGCAAGAATCCAAATCTCCACTTGCACCTGCAGGATCTCTCGGGGGAGATCTAGAAATAATAGGGGGAGATTTGGATTGGTTGAGTGGAACTAAAAATTGAAAGTGGGAGATGGATAGGGGGACTTCTAGAAGGCTTCTAAAGGGCGCAAAAGAAGAAAAACATAGGGGAAAGGTGAAAACTCGCCTACAAGATGCTTACAAGGCTCAAGAGCCAGGTCGAAAGCTCAGAAAATGCAAATAGACAAGTGTCGCAAAAAGTGTCGAAAAGCGTCGCAAACGGGGAGAGAAATTGACAAAGAGGAATCAACACAAGACAAAAAAGAAGACACGTCATCAAGAGGTTTGCTTCTTAGAGGACATTATTTCACGCTTACATGTACGTGACAAGGATTAAAATCATCATAGAGGTCCTTGTGGAGGCTGTGCGTGATTTTTGTGCTTACATATTTGCCCCCTCGAGGACGTTAGTCTACATGAAGGGTAGGTACCATTCCTGAACTAGGCCTTCCTTGTTTGTTGATTTTCCTGTAATTGTACCTGCAATAACTAGTATTAGTTTGGCATTTAAATATATATCAAAACAAATAATGAAAACTGAAATGACGAACTTACCATGGATCGTTCGAGTTCGACTAGTTGTTTACCTTTGTTGGTTTAAACCTCTAAGAATGAAAGCACACAAAACAACACACGAAAAAGATGCATAAAAGCAAAGAACTAATCTAAAATGCACAAATGAAACTAAGCTAAGGGAAAAAAAAAGTCAAATTGTGAGATCAGAGCGAAACGATGACGGAATCGATCGTGTGAGTAGTCGTTGGAAAGGTATCGTCGAGGAGATCACAAAGATGACTGCCTCTTCTTCAGCCACGGAGAATCAGGTACATAATCAGTGAAAAACTCTTCTCAAAACCCTAGTTTGAATTTTGTGAAAAATCTCTTGAAATCATCTGTTTTTGTCAATTTTTCTTGTTGCATTGTCTATCTTGTCGTTTAGAGAAAGATAGGTCTTTCATTTTCTAAAATCAGCCAAAAAATGAGGTTTTTAGAGCAGTTTTTGATTGGGGGATCTCCCTCTAGGGTCACCCCTTTTGTCAAGCAGGGTCACCTGGGGGGATCCTTCCTGATAGCAGGGTCACTTGAGGGTGATCCTGCAGAACAGCAGGGTCGCTCGGGCGAGATCCTGCAGAACGTCTGGGCTGTCCGAGGGTGACCTTGTCGGGTTGATTCTGACTGAAATTTCATGTTGTTTGACACTTGTTTCACTCTAATCCAACATATTTTGGCTACTGTATTTCCCTGTTTATTGCAATTTTGAGGGTTTATGCACTTTTTTTATAAGGTTTTCTACAATTTTATGATTTTTAGGGATTTTTATGAGTTTACAAGATCTAATCCAAAGTTCTTTTTTGATTTTGTAGGACATGCGTATTCGATGGAATGCCTGCCGAGAGTAGGGATGGCTCTCAAGGATGTTTGGTTTGTTGAGTAGTGAGGATCGTGCCATCTTGAGGAGGGCAGGTCTAGCTAGAGTTTGTCACGTGCCTGTTATTCATCTTGTGTCCCGTATATGCTGTGACATTCTGACTTACTGGGATGCAGACAGAAACACATTTAGGTTCCTGCAGATCTCTGGAGAGTGGACCATCACTCTGTATGATGTGTATCGTATACTTGGGGTTCCTATGAGAGGACATCCTCTAGTCCTTCCAACTAGCAAGTCCTTCGAGGACAAGGCATCCTGGGTAGAGTTCATGGGGGTTAGTCACCCCGGGGATCAGACATGAGTTCATCTTACTTCTGTGCCACGACTTCGCATCCCACTTTTGAGGAGATTCTGATTGGCTTGATTGCATTGAGGCTGTTGGGAGACAAGGCCTCGACTCATCTGAGATGGTGTTGGGCTCCCATCATTCGTGGTATTGAGGGCACAGTTTATGCTTGGGGACCGGACATCTTGGCCATGGTTTACAGAGACTTCTATTGTATTTCACGGCGAGGGGATCTAGCTTTTAGCCACTCTTCTTTGGTCATGACATAGATATTTGAGCACATGAGGCCCTATCAGAAGCTTATCTTGATTCCAGATAGACGTTTACCGAGAGCAGTGAGGTGGATGCATGTAGGTCACTTTAATGCTTCTTTACCCACGGTCACTACTCTTACATATGAGGACATGGTCTTTGATCCTTATCATGATATGGAGGGATCCTGGGCCCATGATGGTGAGGTTAGGGAGTACTTTCATGGAGTATTTGAGATTTCATACTGTAACAGTCTGGTTGAGGCCCATTGGGTTGATCGTGTTTCACAACAGTTTGGCAAAGACATCCATGAGGACTTGCCCCTAGTGTCCACTTGCTACAGGACCATTCATGAAATGGGTGAGATTGGACAGAGGTCAGTTGTTTGGACTCCCTTGACTCCTGGAGTATTCATTATGAGAGTTTCGAGAGGAGGACAGAGGGGAGGGAGGTACTCCTTCCTGATCTGTCATTGTGGTTGTGGATTCAGAGTCTACTGATGAGGACTATGTTCTAGATGATGATGATTCGTTAGACGAGGGCGTTTCTGAGGATGTGTAGGATGAGGGTTTTGATCATGCAGATGATGCCCTTGATATCCTTGAGGATCCTTATGTTGTTCCCTGACCTCCTCATTCAAATGAGGTGATGCGACAATTTGACCCTGATTGGCAGCCTGGTGATCCACGTAAGTTTAGTTTATTTGTTTTTCATACTTTTGTCCTTTCTCTTTTTATGGGGAACTGACTTGTCTTTGTCTTTCGATTCACTCTTTCAGGTAATGTCAGAGAGGGGAGGGACTTTGTTCATAAGATTAATGTTGGATTGGCTTCTCCCTTCACTAGGATGTCTCAAGACCGTCTTTTAGATGATTCCGATGTACCCCCTGCTGTTGGGCGACATACTGACATTTTCACTCCTGTCTACCATGGATGTTAGGAGAATGCAGACTTGAAGACCCAGGTTGACACCCTTAAGGGTGAGAATCAGGTACTTCGAGAGATGGCTTGTCTTAGTTTTGGACGCTGAGATGCTAGTATGGTGGGACCTTCACAGTCACATGCTCATAGTAGAACGCCTCACTCCCATAGGTCTCATGGAGCGAAGAGTGGTATTCGTAGAGGGAGGAGCTAAAGTTTTGAGGGTTCTGTTGGAGGGAACCAGCCTTGACTTCCTTTCTTGAAATCGTGCCCCCTTGCATGGGGAGCCTCTACTTCTTTTGAGAGCATTTTGTTCTAGCTCTTTGATACTCTTTGTATATGTAAACTTCGGATGTATCTATGAAAGTTTATCTTTTATGGTTTATGCCTATCGAATTTGTACTCATCTCTAGTGCATGCTTTGGAGGTTTGGGAACTTTTTGATTATGTGTTTAACCTTTTCAACTCTTTTTAACTATGCAAGTATGATAACGATGACATAGTTTTGTAAATTTTTGTGGCATATATATGAGATGCAATTTACGATATGATAATGCAAGAACACAAGAAATGCTGAAATGAAACATTTACTTTATTGAATGTCATGAGATACGAATTTTGACTTTATTGCTTTGAGATTTTTTTTCTGATTTTGGCATGAATGAATTATGGAACAAACAATGTGACTGCTCTTAAATACGATTTTCGATTTCAGGGAATTACGAGTTGTCCTGATATAAGAGACCTATTTAAGGCTATGAGATAGGATTTTAAAACTCAAATGGGGAGCGGGAATGAAGATGGAGTGTTTCTAATCTTAGACTTCGTTGAAGGCTAAACACTGATCCTTATTTAGATAAGACATTTTGACAAGCTTTCAACTATTGACAAGCAACAAATTTTATAGGTGTTCGCTAGACTTAGATCATAGATGGCAAGCAAGGTAGACCTGGGGTAAAGGATAAATAGGAAAGAACAAGGGTCCCTAGGTAAAATATGATCCTAGAGACTACTAGACTCTCGATTTTGCTCAGCTAGTGTGTGTGTGTGTGTGTTTTGTACCTTTCTTTCTCTGTTAGAATGTCACCCTTGAGGCTTTGAGCTTAGACTAATCTCCACACAAGAGTACAGACATTTAGCAATCTTCTCTCTTTCACTCTTTTTTTTAATCTCTTTTTTACTTTTTTCACTTTTTTTGTATTTTCCTCACTTGATTTTTCTCATTTTTTTTAGATTTTTTTACTTTTCGAGAAATTAATGCTTTAAAAATTTTTAGTATGCAATACTTTGATATCTCAATTCTCACTTTTTGACACTCTTATTTTGATCACTCATTTTTTTATTCACTCGAATTTTAGATTGCTTCCTTCAGAGTTTTGATCTTCCTAATGTTTTTGGCCAGGAAAGATAAGGGGTTGAGCGCCACCCAAAGTTTTTGTAATCTAGTTGGACTTCTCTAATACTAGGGAAGAAATGGGAAGGTCTACCTGCAAGCTTCCTTTAAACACTGTAGGTTTGAATACTGACTTTGTTTAGACCTAACATCTTGACTCATTAAGACTGGGATCAATGCAAAGCTAAGAGCTAGGCTTTGATTAGAATCACTGGGAATGAAGGGGGATAATGGCAATTGTAAAAATGGGGAATCTCTAGGTCCTGAAAGGATGACGTATATCTAGGCAACATTAGACTCCTTATTGAAAAGAAAATAGTACAAGAGCAAGTCACTGACTGTAATGCAAGATGAATAGAATGGTACAGAAATGCAAGAAACAAATTGTTTTTGACATTTTGATTTTTTTTTTATGTTTTGTGATTTTTTAGATAGTATTTCTTGAGGTGAAAGGCATTGACTGTTTCGCCAAATTCCTCTCTCCATTGTGCACAAGAGATGGGCATCGTTTCTGACATCTTCTTTGACCATATAAGGACCTATCCAATTGGGTCTGCACTTTCGTCCCTCACCATCTCTTTTATCGATCAAGTTGTCTATCATGAGCACTAGGTCTCCCGCTTGAAAGGGTCTTGGGACAACTTTTTTGTTATATTGCTTTTTCATTCTTGCTAGGTAAGACTCATGTCTTTGGATAGCCCTCGAGTGTGTTTCATCCATTGTTTCTAATTCGGCCAACCTTACTACTCTGTATTCTTCATTGTCTAATAATCCTTGTAACGAAACTCTTAGGCTAGGCAACTCTACCTCCAATGGTAATACTGCCTCTGACCCAAAAGTGAGGGCATAAGGGGTGGTTCCAATTGGAATCTTAACACTCATTCTATAAGCCCATAGAGCCAGATATAACTATAAATACCAATCCCTTTTAGAATCCTTTACGATTTTGACTCGTATTGACTTCAAAGTATTGTTGGTAGCTTCTGCTTGTCCATTTCCTTGAGGACAATAGACTAAGGGGGAGTTGTGATTGATGTGAAATCTCTCACATAACTCTCTTGTAAATTTTTGAACGATGAGGCATTATCTGTTACTATCACTTAGGGAATCCCAAACCAACAAATGATTTGATTCAATATAAATTTGGTGATTACGGTCCCTGAAACTATAGTGAGAGGCATAGCCTCCACCCATTTTGTGAAATATTCTATCGCAGTAATGATGAACAAATGTCCATCCATCAAAGGGGGAGATATCTTCCCCACCAGATCTAATCCCCAGGTGGAAAAGGGCCAAGGGGTAACGATTGGTTGTAAAACTCTTGTTGGTGTGTGGTGAACATGAGCATAAGCCTGACATTTCAGAGACCTCTTTATGAATTTAATCGCATCCCCTTGTAAACATGGCTAGAATTATCCCATTCTGTGTATTTTCCTTATCATGGCGTGACCACCAAAGTGTCCTCCATAGATTCCACTATGACACTCTTCTAAGATTTTTTGTGCTTCTTCCTTGTATCTTGCCCTTTGATAGAGCACATCGTCTACTAAAATGTATCTTGCAGTGAGGACACATAACTGTCTTTTTCCCAAAGGGGTCATGTTTTTTGGGTAAGTCTTGTTTGCGAGATAGTTCATAATATCTCTTTACCAATACGAGGTGACATACTTCTCGAGATCAACCACACAAATTTAAATTCATCAGGGAAATCTTCATTCACAAGTTCCTCTTGGGGAACTAGATTATCTGCTAACCAATCTACTATTATATGTCCTTTGACTGCTTTTTGATTAACGTAAGTTAGTTCAAACTCACTCAACA
The DNA here is from genome assembly GCA_027924645.1 of Cunninghamia lanceolata. Classification (NCBI taxonomy): domain Eukaryota; kingdom Viridiplantae; phylum Streptophyta; class Pinopsida; order Cupressales; family Cupressaceae; genus Cunninghamia; species Cunninghamia lanceolata. Next base: position 9,082,556 of record BSBN01001201.1, read on the forward strand.
AGGTTATGAATCGGTCAACTTTTCTCAAGAGCATGGTCTGATTCAAGAAAGTTCTCAATTACTCGGATCATATCATAACCTTAGTTTCCTGATTCAACATGTAATGTCATAGTCTTTAGGTCGCAAAGACTATGGCTAGACATTCTTTTTCAGCTTGGGTATAGTTCTTCTCATATTCCAACAAGGTTCGACTTATGAAATAGATGGCTCTTTCTCTCCCACTTTCATCTTCTTGAGCTAGCATGCATGCTATGGAGATATCGGTTGCTCTAAAGTATAATATGAAAGGATTGTTGTATTTTGGTGGCATCAACGTGGGCGGGGTTAGTAGGAATTTCTTCACCTGCTCAAATACGTTTTAACAGTCTATCATCTAAGTAATGCCAACTTGTTTTTTCAATAACTGATTGATTGGATGAATTTTGAAAGTCATGTCTGGTATGAATGTCTGATTGCGCCTAATTGTCCTAAGAAGGCTCTTACTATTGTCTCACTCATTGGTGGGGTTGCATTTAAGACTGCTTTGACCTTAGCTGGGTTGACATCTATGCCTCTCTATGAGACAATGAATCCCAACAATTTTCCTGTTGTGACTCCGAAAACACACTTTTTAGGATTCAACCTTACTTTATACTCTCGAAGTCTATTGAAGATTTTACGAAGGTCTTCCACATGTCTTGACCTTTCATCTGACTTAGCCAAAAGGTCATCAATGTAAGTTTCAACTATCTTGTGGATATAATCATGGAAGATGTATATCATTGCTCTTTGGTAGGTTGCTCTTGCATTTTTCAACCCGAATGGCATGACTATGTAGCAAAAAGTTCCCCGAGGGGTAGTGAATGTTGTTTTGTTTTGATAATATATGCTATGAGTGCTAGTATTTGTTTGGATATCCTGAGTTTCCTCTTTTTGTTTCTCTTGCATCTTCAACTTCTTGTTTTATTCTTCATGTTCCTTTCTATAGATACTGAAAGGATCAGGGTCTGCTTTGGCGATCGCAACCTTTCCTAGATGATGGAAATGGATTTATTGGAATAAAGTGGAGGTAATGGCCTTCATGGCATGAATCCAAGGTCTTCCAAAGATCATATTGTAATTAGTTTCTTTGTTGATAACATAGAAATCTGTAGAGATGGTTTTACCCATCAGAGTGAGTGGTAGGTTGATTTTTCCCACTATTTGGATGTCATGACTGTCGTAAATCCTTAATGTAGCAGTTTTTTGCTTGATTCTTGTTTTGCTATATCCCATCCTTTGCAGGAATGACATTGGCAAAAGATTGACTGCCGATCCTTTGTCCACCACTACTCTTTTTATAATGACCTCTTCGACTTGAATTTGTATGTATAGAGGTGAATCCTTTTTCTCATTTTCTTCATTTTGGGGTAGTTTAGAAACATCGAATGTGAGAGGAGGTGGTTCCTCCAGTGTCGAACATCCTACTTCCAATACTTCTAGGAATGTCTTGCAGTGTGAGGGTGAGGCCCTCAACAAATTTATCACTTGCGAGAAGATGTTTTCCGTTTGATCTATTTGTTCTTCCTCAAGGATCATGAACATTTCTTGGTTTAGTTCTATGTTATTGGAATTGTTTTGATTGGCTTTTCCTTTCTCAATTTGAGGTTCCTTCTCCTTTCTTTGGGATTGGAGGAGTTTAAGGAAGTTCTTTTGTTGATCTGGAGTAAGTTTGGAGATAGCTTTATTGTATCCATAACAAGTTTTTGTTTAATGACCCTTTGTTCTGTGGAACCAAAAATAAGTATTGGGGTCGTATGAAGGTCAGTTTGATCCTTGATTTCCTTTCTATCACCATTTGTCATTACTAGGATTATTTTTTACGATATTGATATCCTTCTCTTAAGGTGCATTGGATGTAGTCTTCTCTGTTCCTTTGGATGTCCTAAGTTTTCCATTGGTATCGTAAGTCTTCTAACCGCTATCGATGGTGGCTTGGTCAATCCTCAAAGCACTTTCCAATGCCTCTTCGTAGGATTTGTATGGAAAATTTTGAACATCTTCTCTCATGTCTTTGTTAAGGGCATGCAAGAAGAGGTCGCATAGCTCTCGGTGATCCATGTTTAGAGCACTAATCAAAGAGTAGAGGACTTGCCTCCATCGAGTGACAAAGTGGGCTACGAATTCATTTAGCTCTTGTTTCATTGTGAGGAATTCTCTAATCCTTGTTTTAATGAGTTTGTTCATGTCCAATGCCATGACAAACTCTCTGATTAGTTGTCCGAACGAATGAATTAAAGCCTCTAGTAAGCGATAATACCGGTCCAATGCTATGCCTTCAAGAGTTTTTGGAAAGATTTTCGCTACAACCCCATCCCAGGGGAGGAGTTCTTGTATCACCATGGTGTATGATTTAATGTGGGAGTTTGGATCTCCTTCTCCTTTTAAGTTCAGGAGATCTGGTAATGGTTGAGGTAGCTACACACTTCTTATGTTTTGATCTAGTGGTTCTTTCAAATACTCCAGGTATGTTCCATGAAAGGCACTTTGAGATTGTGGGGTTGATAACAACAACCCTGTAGGTGGGTTTTGATAACCCATTGTCAGATTTGTTTGGTTGTTTTGAACAGGAGGATTCCATTTAGACATGTGTCACTATTGGTGTTTTGTGAATAGTAGTTAAGGTAGGGGGATTTTGAGATGCCCCTTAGTCCTGTTCATGAGATTTTTGCCTTCTTCCAGGAGCAGCTTTCTCTGCTTCCAAGATTCTGATTCTTTGCACTAGAGTTGCGATTAAGTCTACAGGAGTTGCAGCTCTAGGTGTTTCTTCGTTTCTAGGATTTTATCTTCGAGTGTTTTCATGATGATATGATTCTTCATGTGCAGCGTTTTCTCTTTGCTCTTCTCACAAGGCAATTCTTAATGCCTCTTAAGCATCTTTGGCTTCTTGAAGATGTTTTTCTAATCATTTGACTTCCTCATCAAGATGAGTACTTGATATGCTTGTGGAAGGTTGATCAGGTCGATGTATTTCGACCTTATCCTTCTAGCTTTATGTGGCGCATTTGGTATGGCCGGGTTGTTTTCCCAAGTTAGGTTGTTGAAAGATAGAGAATGTCTGGATTCTCTTTGATCTTGTTCATAATCAAAATCTTCGTAGTCATAACAGTTGGTGATTGATGCATTAGGATGTGGTGGCACATACCTGTCGAAGGAAGGAGTTTCTGGTTCTCTTGAGGGAATATTCCCTTGGTTTAAGTCAGGTTCTATCATGTTTGGGGGTGCAATAGACACCACAGAAAAAATGGAGTAGATGATGGTGTAAGCGACAGAAGCTGAAGTGGTTGAGACGGCTATGAGGAGCAGTGAAAAAATGTTTCGAAGCTTTTGTTGAAATGTGTTTTGAAGTGTTTGAAATGGGAATGCAAACTATAGAACCAAAAGATTCTGTACTTCACGTCAGGTTCACCAAAATATGTGGTGAAGCTGGCATCGTATGTGAATGACGATGGAAATGAGATCGATGCAATGGGATGTAAAAAGCAAAACCAAGAGGCTTTGCTCTTCACATCAGGTTCAACAAAATATGTACACTCAAAATCACAACTCCGGTTGCCTGGGGTTGTTGGGTCAGATTTTGGCACGCACACAGACACTTCCCTCCTTGCCAAGAGGAGATCCGCCACATCACTCTCACTCTCGTGGAAGTAGCCAGTCAAGAGAAGGTGAGACACGACGGGGATCTGGCTCATTGGAGAGCTAGACTTCGCGGAGAGGGTTCGGCAAGTTCTGCAGCCTTTGTTGTTGTGTGCTAAGTTGAATGTTTCGTTTGATGGTAGTTGTTATTGAGATAACCCTATGACCCAAAGGGTCACTAGTTTCTCTTCTCCTATTGGGGTTTCTTCTATTCCAACTTTGTGTGGGTAAGCGGTTACTCTCGTTTATATCCTCTTGTCTCTCAATTTGTTGAATGAGTTCTTGATGTATTTGGAATTGTCTTTGTTCTTCTATTACTAAGAGGACAAATGGATCTTGTTGTGGTAAAGTAAATGTCTCTTGCTATTGTTGTGGATTGATTTCCTCAGTCTCATCACGGATAGCCCTCACCCACTCTCCTCTAACTCCTAGGCACATTCGTGAGCCAAGATAGAGGTAAATGCGTGATGACCAATCTTAACTAGACTTAGGGTTTTGACCTACGGTTTAGTTGACCTAGGGTTTGGTTATGATTTGACTTGTTCTTAGCTTGTGATGTGATCAAGGGTTTGATTGAATCATTTTGACCGTGTTTTACCTCGTGATGGTATCGAGGGTTTACAAGCTTGTCTTTTCTAGGGTTTCTATATGCATGCAAAGCTAAATGATATGCAAACGTGTTTTTGTGGTTTTTTAGTATTTTGGAAATGAAAAGTGTTGTTTAATCTATGAAAGGGAAATATGAATGCAAGCTAATATGACTTTTCCTAATGCAAGTTTAATCTATGTTTTTGGGTTTTCGATTGTTTTGAAGTAATCTAATCTAAAAAAGGGAAATTGCTTCTTCAAATAATCTAGATCTAGGAATATGAAAACAATTATTCTAACATGCAAGATCTAACTATCGAGGAAAAAGCAAAGATTTACTATTCCCAAGAGCAATTTTTGGTTTTCCAATTACTATGAATTAAATGAAGAAATAGAGGAACCTAAAAGAATGAAGATTTGTGTGACTCCACTACCCTCAGAAATCCTTGATATTGGCAACCTCGAGTTCTTTTTAAGTAGAGGGAAGACCTCTTGATGACAAAACGACACAAAGAAGCAAAAAGAAGCTTGAAAGAGCTCAATGAGAGCTTTGGCTGAGCACAATGGTGTTGAATGAAGTAGCATAACGATGCTTGGTTGAACAGTGAATAAAGAAAAAAGTACCTTCATCCTGTGAGAGCATTTGAATGCTAAGTTGGAGAGCAAAAATTGGCAAGAGCTATGTGCACAATGAATTTGCCTCCCTTTGTGCTTGAGGGAGGGGGTATTTATAGGTTTGAGGAATGGGATTGATTGAGAAGTAAACTCATTTGATTGATGAGTTAACAAGGATTGATTGGGGAGTTAACAAGGTTGATTACCTAGTAAACTTAGCTAACTATGGAGTTCAAATTGTGAGCTTCCGGAAAAATTGTGTTGCTTTTTTTGTATCAACATTTCGGATCACACTCCGTGATCCATCATCAGGAATAAGAAGAGAATACAAATGAATTAAAATTGTAGATAGAGTCTTTTAAAAGGGGAGAGATAGAGGTAGGCACGGGTTACAAGATAAGTCCTAGGAAACAAGACAAAGCATAACAAAAAAGAAATAGAGTGAAAAGGAAACCCACATTGAAAATTATAAAATTAAAAATGTCTAAATAAAATAAGTATCTAAAAATATAGTATTTAGATAAATATAAATATATGTCTAAATATATGTATATATATTTATATATGAATGTATATAAATATATATATTTAAATAAAAATATATATATAAATATAAGAGGATCTAAATAAATATATAATAAAATAAAAAGTATCTAAAGTTATATAATAGGTATCTAAATATATATACGGATCTAAAATATATAAAAAGGATATACATATAAATGTACATCTTTAAAACTAAAAATAGGTGTAAGTATGAGTATCAAACTATATGTAAGTAAATACAAAAAGATGTATGCAAATAGTGAAAGATAGAAAAAAAGAATAATAATGTAACCTAATGTATGTCATAACATATATAAGAAAACAACTAGATAGGAGAGAAGAATGATTGAAGAAAAAGAGAAGAGATAGCATAATAAAGAGACACAAGAGAAAGAAGAAAGACAAATGATAACACAAAAGGAAGTAAAGAGATGAGAAGCAAGATGACAAAGAAGAGAGGAGCAACAAGGATGGAACTAGGGGAGAAATAAGTAAATGCAAGGGAGTTAAATGGATAAAGAGATAAGGAGATAAAATCGGTAGAAGTGTCTAAAGAAGACAATGAAGAAATGAAAAAAAAAACCATGCAGGGGAGTTAGAAGTATATATATATGAACAAGTAAAGCGATTAAATGAGTACAATGAAAGAAGAATGGGAGAGGAGTAGGTAGCTAGTATCTAAAAATAAAAATATTTATAGTAATTATATAATAGAGATAAATAGGTATCTAAATATAATGATCATCCAAAAATATATAATAATTAAATATATATAAATATAAGGAGGAAAGGAAAGAGTGAAAATACAAAACCGCCAAAGTGGAAAAGAAGAAGACATACAACCACTAAAGAAGAAGAAAATAGACAAGGAGAAAATAAAAAGAGAAAGGGAGAAACAGAGTAAGAAGAGGTGATGAAGACCAAAAATGGGAATATAAAGAACATAAAAAGGAAAGCGAGGAAGGAAAATGACGAGGAATGAGACAGAACATGGAGAAAAACAAGAAGAGATAATAAAATCAAAAGACATGCAAAGCGAAGGAGAAAGGAGAAAAGAAGGAAAATTAAGATTGAAGACAAAGCGAAGAGAAAACCATTGGAGGAAAGTTTGAAGAAAGAACGATAAAATCGAAAAGATAAAAAGAGAATGTATAAATGAACCTATAAATATATAAGTGTATATCTATATAAAAGAATTGAGAGATGAATTAGGACAATAAAAATAGACGCAAAAGAGAGGGATGGAAGTGGAACCAGGCAAAAATAGACTATATATATAAGCTAAACAAGATAAATTGCATTTACACAAAAGAGCATACTAAAATATGCAAATATCAATATGACAAGAAAGACCAAGAATTAAATAAAGAGTGAGGGTCTGAAGGCAAGAGCGAGAAAAATGGAAGGGAAGAAGGGAAAAAGCAAGAAAGGAGAAAGGAACAAGATAACCAAAGTATAAGGGGGGAGTGGTACAATGTAGGGATCAGACAGAGGTATGAGAGTAAGGTGAAAGGAGAGGTGTGGAGCGGGAAGAAAGGGAGAAGAAGAGAGAGAGGAGCGCGAGGAGAAAGGGAGAGAGGGGGAGTACAGATGAAGACACAACAGAGATAGAGAGAAGCAGGAGGAAATAAGAGGCCAGAGGGAAGGGGTTAGTTTTTGAGGGAATTAAGTAGAGGATTCCAAGTATGGCTTAGGTTCCACCCATTATCCCTATTTAGGTTAGTGGGGTTGTTTCTAATGAAGATAGCCTCCTTAAGTTTTCTTTTAAAGTAGTTATCTTCCTTGGCTAGGATAAGAGTATCCTCAAGGCAGAGGTGGTGCTTGGTGTTAGAGGAGTGCCCAGCAAGGGCCTATTTTGCAACCCTTTCATGCCTAATGTTTGCATAATGTTCTTTGATTCGCGTGCAAATAGATCTACTTGTTTCACCTATGTAAGGGGTGCCACGGGAGCAATCTATTTTATAGACACCTGAGTTTAAAAGAGTGTTTGTGGGGTCTTTGGTAGACAGGATGAGGTTTCTGATGGTGGAAAGTGGTTTGAAGGCACAAAAGATGCCTTTCTTGTGAAGAATTTTGGCAATTTTATTAGAGATGCCTTCAATGAAAGGAAGGGTGGCACCAAAACCAGGTTTAGAGTCTTTCTTGTTGGGTTTAGAGTTAAGGCAGTTTTGGGCTTGTTTAAAAGTTCTCTTGATGTATTTTCTACGGTACCCATTGAGTTTGAAGACCTTGGTGAGGTGGGACAACTCCATGTTTAGGTGATCATCATCATAGATGTGGAAGGCCCTAGTAGCCAAGGTTTTAAGGACACAAGCCTTATGGGCAGGGTGGTGGTGGGAGGAAGCAAGAAGATAGAGGTCAGTGTAGGTGGATTTTCTAAAGACACGGCAACCTAGTGATCCATCACCTTTTCTAATAAGAAGGTGTTAGACTTAGGGCACACAACTGAGAGGGGGGGTGAATCAGTTGTGCAAAACTTTCTCCAATTTGTACACTTAAAACTTCTTGGTGATTAGCAGTATATTAAACATGAAACATAATGCATTCAAATCAAAAGCAGAAACTCATCAACACATAAGACACCAAGATTTTGATGTGGAAAACCTGGTTAAGGGAAAAACCACAGAGTGATTAACCCAAGATTGTATTCTCTATTAGAAGAATAGAAAGAACAAAATGGCACTTGTTAATTAGGGCTCACTGCCCAAGCACACTACTCACAAGAGGCTCACTGCCTACAAGAGACACATTGTCTACAAAGAAGTAAGTATCACATACATGAACTGGAGAATAGCATCTTCGCCATGCTTGAATCAGTTCCATTAAAGCCCAAAAACTTCTGCTCTGCCTTTCGCTCCCTTCTTCGCTACCACACTCTCATCTCCATAAGACACACTTAGGAATGACTTCACAATTGTTTATTTATACAAGGCATCGACTTAGGAACACTCATCTAAGTCGGCAAACAGTTATAGATCATCTGGAAGACCTATAATACATCCGGTCGGCCAGTCTCAAGAAGAACACCAACATCCGGTGGTTATCCATCAAAACCAAACTCTAACTTCAATGCGGACCGCCAACATGAACTAGACACGATCCAAAGATCACCATAACCTTTCTTGAGTCACCAAGAACATTCACACTTCATCTGCTTTCTGGAATTCTTCTCTCCTTCATCCGGAACCTCAAGAACACAATCTGTCATTACTGTCACAAAGGAATAGGTTCTTTCGGACCTTCAAACCATGAACCAATCTAGTTGACACTTTACAAGGACATCTTAAACACCTCCTCAAATCTGCAGAATGGGAAAATGCATTTCTGGATCTCACCAGACCTATATGTGTCACTCTGTCACTTCTCAGCACCTGCCAGAACCGGTTCTACTGGAGCGACCATAACTTATTTAGATCTTCATGTGGACCTCTGAAAACTTGACTGGAGTATCTCAAGACTTATATCTACAAACCCTTTAAACCACATACTCTGATCCTCAACCTATTTGGGACTTTTACCTTCTTGTCATCATTGTTCTTCACTGTTCTTGATTGAGACTAATTTTGTCAATATCCTCAGCACACAACTCATCCAATCCTTCTCATTAATGCAACCTAAGTATGTTGACATCAATGACAACACCTATTAGGCCCATACTTGCAACAATCTCCCCCTTTGTCATTGATGGCAACATATGATGTGAAAAACCATCAAGACAAGAACTTCTCCTTATTGTCACAACTCTCCCTATCACCAACAACCATTCACATGTCTTCTCTTCCTTTACTGCTCCCCCTTTGATCAACAACCACTTTTTTTTCACATGTCTTCTCTCCCCCTTTGACATCAATGGCAAAGCGCTCATACTTGCAACTCCAATACTTCAAAATCGTACCTGTTGCTCCCCCTGAGTAGCAGCTCCCATCCATCTGGATCATAAGATATGACTTTAATATCCACCAGACTGATGCACCTCAGTGCACTTTAGTTCAACACTGGAGGGGCAATAACCCCTAATTTCTCCCTGAGATATTCAAAAGAGTCCCTGGGAAGAGGTTTAGTAAAGATATCTGCAATCTGATCCTTGGAGGGCACAAACTCCAGTCTGACTTCATCCTTGTTCACTTGTTCTCTCAGAAAGTGAAACTTGATAGATATGTGCTTAGTCTTAAAATGCAACACCGGATTCTTAGAAATATTTATTGCACTTGAATTATCACAAAAGATTGTGATAGGCTCCTCATACTCTAATTTGATGTCTCTTAGCATCTACTTCATCCACAAAACTTGAGTGCAACTACCTGCTGCAGCAATGTATTCTGCTTCAGTTATAGACAGAGATATTGCCTCTTGTTTCTTGCTTACCCAAGAAACCAATCTCTTTCCCAAAAAAAATGCTCCACCACTGGTACTCTTCCGGTCATCCACATCTCCTGCCCAATCTGCATCTGTATATGCATGAAGAGAGAAATCATGATCTCTAGGATACCACAAACCATACTCAACTGTTCCTTTTAGATACCTAAAAATCTTTTTGATTGCCATGACATGAGATTCTTTGGGATCAGCTGGAATCTAGCAACAAGACCAACAACCTGCATTATATCTGGTCTAGTTTGAGTGAGATACAACAATCCTCCAATCATTGATTTGTACTTTGTCTGATCTACCTTAGGAGAGTCATCATCTTTGCTCAACTTACATCCGGTTACCATGGGAGTATTCATTGGCTTTGAATCTTCCATCCCAAATTTCCTCAACAACTCTTTCACATATTTGGTCTGAGCAATGAAGATTCCTTTCTTTGTTTGAGTAATTTGCAGACCCAGGAAGAAATTTATTTCACCAAGCATTGACATCTCAAATTCACTTTTCATCTGATTTGTAAAAGTTTTACACATACTATCTCTTCCTCCAAAAATGATATCATCCACAAACACTTCAACAATCAAAATATTTTCATGATCAATTTTGAAATATAAATTATTGTCAGCAGTACCTTTGTTGAAACCAATCTTCAAAAGATGTTTATCTAGTCTTTCATACCAAGCTCTTGGGGCTTGCTTCAATCCATACAGTGCCTTCTTCAACTTACAAACCATATCACCATGATCAGACAATTGAAATCCATCTAGTTGCTCTATATACACTTCTTCTTCCAAGCCACCATTTAGAATGGCAGACTTGACATCCATCTGATATACCTTGAAATCCTTGAAGGCAGCAAATGCAAGAAATAATCTGACTGCTTCAATTCTTGCCACCGGAGAAAAAGTTTCTTCAAAATCAATTCCTTCTATTTGAGAGTAGCCCTTGTAGACCAATCTGGCTTTATTTCTAATTACTTCACCAATTTTATTTAGTTTGTTCCAGAAGACCCATTTGGTTTCAATCACATTCTTGTTTCTAGGTCTAGGAACAATATCCCAAGTGTGATTTTTCTCAATTTGCATCAACTCTTCCTCCATTGCTTTGGTCCAGTTTTTATCATTGCAGGCTTCATTTATTGTCTTAGGTTTAATCTTTGAAATCAGACAATATTTATCTGAATTTTGAGCAATTTTCCTTCTAGTTTGCACACCTTTGCTTTTGTCACCTATGATCTAATCTTCAGAGTGGTTCAGTCTTACATACCTTGGAACTTTGGGAGTTTCTTGCACTTCTACTTCTTGATCAGGCTCATTCAGACCTATCTCTTCTTCCTGATTTACCGGATCAGTTTGAATTTGACTTTAAGAAGATGATTGAACTCCTTGAACCAGAACACCATTTTGATCATCTTTATCATATTCATAAAACCTTGAGGGTTTCTCTATTCCCTCATCAACCTTCACATTTGTACTTTCTATCATCTTTCTTAGTCTCTTGTTATAACACCGGTATGCTTTTCTTTGAGTAGAGTAACCCAAGAATATTCCTTCATCACTTCTAGCATCAAACTTGCCTAGATCTTCATCTCTTTTGATGTAACATTTGCTACCAAAGACTGAAATATCTTACAGTAGGAGTAATGCCAAACCAGAGTTCATAAGGGGTCTTACTGGTATTGCTTCTGATTTGAACTCGATTGAGAGTATAGACTGCAGTGCTGACAACTTCTCTCTATAGATATGAGGAACATTAGCTTCCATCATCATGGTCCTAGAAGCTTCCTATATGGTCTGGTTCTTTCTTTCCACTACTCCATTCTGCTGTGGAGTCTTAGGAGCAGACAACTGTCTCTTTATTCCATGTTTCTCACATAACTCTATGAAATCACCAGATGTGAATTCTCCACCTCTATCAAACCTCAGACATTTCAACTTCAATCCGGTTTCATTCTCTACCATAGCCTTGAATATTTTGAATTTCTCAAAAGCTTCTGATTTCTCTTTTAGAAAAGTTACCCACATCATCCGGGAATAGTCATCAATTAGCAGCATGAAGTATCTATCACCTTGAATACTCCTGGTTCTTGCCGAACAACAAAAATCAGTGTGAACTAAGTCCAATAATCTGGTAGAAGACAGTTCCTTGCTTTTGAATGTGACTCTGTTCAGCTTACCCAACTGACATTCCTTGCACAAGCTGTTAGTAGGTTTCACCAATTTTGGAAGATCTCTTACAGCCTGAGTATTGCTTATCTTGATGATATTATCAAAATTCACATGACACATCCTTCTATGCCATAACCAACTCTGATCAACTTGAACAAATAAGCAGCTTTTACCAGTACCAACCAAGTGGAAGATATTACCTTTAGTTTGAGCACCAGATGCAATCTCTGTTCTAGAACTTTCAAAGATTTTGCATTTTCCATCCTTGAATTGGAGATCATAGCCTTTGTCCACCAATTGTCCAACACTGAGAAAATTGTGCTTCAAACCTTCAACATATAGTACATTACCATTTTTGTTTCTTCCATCAAAAGAAATAGTTCCTCTTCCTCTGATTCTACTAGCAGAATTATCACCAAACTTCACTACTCCTCCTTCATACCTTTCCAAATCTAAGAACTTATTTTTGTCACCTATCATATGGTGAGAGCAACCACTGTCAATGACCCAATCGTCCTTTTCTTCAACTTGGACAGCCAGAGCTCTTTCTACAACTTTATGATTGATAGATATAGAGGATATTGGTTCTTCTTCCTTGATGGCAATAAACACCCATTCATTTCCTGATTTGTTTCCAGTCTCTGATTCATCATTTGTTACTCCTTCATTATCATCTTCTTCATGAGCATAGTAACAATTCTTTTGGAACCTTAATCTGTTAGGATTTGGCTTTGAAAATCTTTCCGGACACCTTGAGGCAAAATGACCAATCTTATTGCAGTTAAAACACTTAAAAGGCAATTTTCCTTCATACTTACCAGATCCTCTTAGTAGTCTCTTTGCAATGAGGGCTTCAAGTTGAGAAGTTTCTACTTCTTCTTCTTCCAGGTCTTTTCTTGCTTTTTCATACCATGACAGTTTCCTTGATTTCTCACCCGGATCAAATCTATGTTTACCTTTTACAGAGGCACTGGCTTTGAATGCCGATTCAGTCTTGGGGGGATCATCTCCAAACTCAGTCATTTCAAATGTAGCCAATTTGCCAGCCAATTGGTCTCTTGTGAAGTTGTATGGGCTCTGAATTCATCAATGGCAGCAACCTTGATTTTGTAAGAGGCAGAAAGGGATCTGAGAATTTTCCCAACAATCTCATTTTCATCCAAGACTCCACCAGTATTTCTAATTCCACAAACTAGCTCATTCACTCTTGGCATAAAAATAGTAATATTTTCATCATCTCTCATCTTCAATTTTTCAAATTTTCCTTTTAGACTCTGTAACCTTGCACATTTAACATACTGGTCTCCTTCATGCAAAAGTTCCAGTTTATTCTAAATCTCATAAGCAGTTGGTAGTTCAATAACATTTGAGAGCTCTGAGTCAAATAATGCACTTAGAAGAGCCTCTTTGGTCCGCAGATTATTTTCAGCATCTGTGATTTCATTTAGGGTTGTCAGACCACCCTGTGGAGGTACATACGCTTTTGTAACCATGGACCAGTACGCCATTCCCATACACTGCAAGTGACATTTCATGCGACCTTTCCAAAGAGCAAAGTTGGTTCCATCAAACTTTGGACTATCCTTCTTGTAAGATGACATCCTAGATCTCCTCAAGCGGTTAAGCTCCTTTTAGAGGAACTTGGCTCTGATACCAATTGTTAGACTTAGGGCACACAACTGAGAGGGGGGGTGAATCAGTTGTGCAAAACTGTCTCCAATTTGTACACTTAAAACTTCTTGGTGATTAGCAGTATATTAAACATGAAACATAATGCATTCAAATCAAAAGCAGAAACTCATCAACACATAAGACACCAAAATTTTGACGTGGAAAACCCGGTTAAGGGAAAAACCACAGGGTGATTAACCCAAGATTGTATTCTCTATTAGAAGAATAGAAAGAACAAAATGGCACTTGCCAATTAGGGCTCACTGCCCGAGCACACTGCTCACAAGAGGCTCACTGCCTACAAGAGACACACTGTCTACAAAGAAGTAAGTATCACATACATGAACTGGAGAATAGCATCTTCACCATGCTTGAATCAGTTCCATTAAAGCCCAAAAACTTCTGCTCTACCTTTCACTCCCTTCTTCGCTACCACACTCTCATCTCCACAAGACACACTTGGGAATGACTTCACAATTGTTTATTTATACAAGGCATCAACTTAGGAACACTCATCTAAGTCGGCAAACAGTTATAGATCATCCAGAAGACGTGTAATACATCTGGTCGGCCAGTCTCAGGAAGAACACCAACATCTGGTGGTTATCCATCAAAACCAAACTCTAACTTCAATGTGGACTGCCAACATGAACTAGACATGATCCAAAGATCACCATAACCTTTCCTGAGTCACCAAGAACATCCGCACTTCATCTGCTTTCCGGAATTCTTCTCTCCTTCATCCGAAACCTCAAGAACACAGTTTGTCATTACTGTCACAAAGGAATAGGTTCTTCCGAACCTTCAAACCATGAACCAATCTACTTGACACTTTACAAGGACATCTTAAACACCTCCTCAAATCCATAGAATGGGAAAATGCATTTCTGGATCTCACCAGACCTATCTGTGTCACTCTGTCACTTCTCAACACCTGTCGGAACCAGTTCTACTGGAGTGACCATAACTTCTTTAGATCTTCATACGGACCTCTGAAAACTTGACTGGAGCATCTTAAGACTTATATCGACAAACCCTTTAAACCGCATACTCTGATCCTCAACCTATTTGGGACTTTTACCTTCTTGTCATCACTGTTCTTCACCGTTCCTGATTGAGACTAATTTTCTCAATATCCTCAGCACACAGCTCATCCAATCCTTCTCAGTAATGCAACCTGAGTATGTTGACATCAATGACAACACCTGTTAGGCCCATACTTGCAACAGAAGGATGTCAAGGAAAGGAAGTTGGTTATTAGCTTCAAGTTCTTTGGTAAACTTGATGCAAGGGGCAATGTTGTTGAGGTGATTGTGGAAAACCTCAAGTTGATCAAGGCCATGTGGCTAACATATGTTGGTGTCGTCCACATAGCGCTTCCACCAAGTAGGTTTAAGGGGGAAGGAGTTTAGGGCAAGCTCTTCAAAATGCTCCATGTAAAGGTTACCAATGACGGGGGATAGAGGCGAGCCCATAGCCACACCATCGGATTGCTCATATACCACGTCTTTGAAGGTGAAGAACGTGGAGGTTAAGCATAGGTCAACAAGGGAAGCAATTTCTTCATTGGTCTTCTGTCTGACAAGCACAATGGAGTTTTGAAGAGGGACTTTGGTGAAGAGGGAGACTACATCAAAGCTAACAAAAATGTCATCATCCTTAAACTTTTTTTCTTTGGTGAAGTCAACAAAATGGGATGAGTCTTTGATGAAGGAAGAAGACTACCCAATTAGAGGGGAAACAAACTTTTCTAAGAAGACAGCAAGATTATAAGTGGGGGAATGGGTGGTGTCGACAATAGGATGAAGAGGAGTGTCAAGCTTGTGAATTTTAGGTACACCATATATACGAAGTGTAATTTCTTTGTTGGGCATGAGATGTTTTTTGGTGTTGTCATCAAAGGAAGAGTTGGAGATAGCATGCTTAACTAGTTTGAGGATTTTATTAATGGGATTGCGGGGGAGGATTTTATCAGAAACAACCCCACTAACCTAAATAGGGATGATGGGTGGAACCTAAGCCATACTTGGAATCCTCTACTTAATTCCCTCAAAAACTAACCCCTTCCCTCTGGCCTCTTCTTTCCTCTTGCTTCTCTCTCTCTCTGTTGTGTCTTCATTTGTACTCCCCCTCTCTCCCTTTCTCCTCCCACTCCTCTCTCTCTTCTTCTCCCTCTCTTCCCGCTCCACACCTCTCCTCTCACCTTACCGTCATACTTCTGTCTGATCCCTACATTGTACCACTCCCCCCCTTATACTTTGGTTATCTTGTTCCTTTCTCCTTTCTTGCTTTTTCCCTTCTTCCCTTCCATTTTTATCTCATCTTCCTTTCTCGCTCTTACCTTCAGACCCTCACTCTTTATTTAATTCTTGGTCTTTCTTGTCATATTTATATTTGCATATTTTAGTATGCTCTTTTGTGTAAATGCAATTTATCTTGTTTAGCTTATATATATATAGTCTATTTTTGGCTGGTTCCACTTCCATCCCTCTCTTTTGCGTGTATTTTTATTGTCCTAATTCATCTCTCAATTCTTTTATATAGATATACACTTATATATTTATAGGTTCATTTATACATTCTCTTTTTATCTTTCGATTTTATCGTTCTTTCTTCGTACTTTCCTCCAATGGTTTCTCTTGGCTTTGTCTTCAATCTTAATTTTCCTTCTTTTATCCTTTCTCCTTCGCTTTGCATGTCTATTGATTTTATTAGCTCTTCTTGTTTTTCTCTGTGTTTTGTCTCATTCCTCGTTGTTTTCCTTCCTCACTTTCCTTTTTATGTTCCTTATATTCTCGTTTTTGGTCTTCATCACCTCTTCTTACTCTGTTTCTCCCTTTGTCTCTTTATTTTCTCGTTGTCTCTTTTCTTCTTCTTTGGTGGTTGTATGTCTTCTTCTTTTCCACTTTGGCGGTTTTGTATTTTCACTCTTTCTTTTCCTCCTTATATTTATATATATCTAATTATTATATATTTTTGGATAATCATTAGATTTAGATACCTCTTTGTCTCTATTATATAATTCATATAAATATTTTTTTATTTTTAGATACTAGCTACCTACTCCTCTCCCATTCTTCTTTCATTGTACTCATTTAATCGCTTTACTCCCCTGCATGGTTTTTTTTTCATTTCTTCATTGTCTTCTTTAGACACTTCTACCAGTTTATCTCCTTATCTCTTTATCCATTTAACTCCCTTGCATTTACTTATTTCTCCCCTAATTCCATCCTTGTTGCTCCTCTCTTCTTTGTCATCTTGCTTCTCATCTCTTTACTTCCTTTTGTGTTATCATTTCAAACTTTCTTGTTTCTCTTGTGTCTCTCTATTATGCTATCTCTTCTCTTTTTCTTCTATCATTCTTCTCTCCTATCTAGTTGTTTTCTTATATATGTTATGACATACATTAGGTTACATTATTGTTCTTTTTTTTAATCTTTCACTATTTGCATACATCTTTTTGTATTTACTTACATATAGTTTGATACTCATACTTACACCTATTTTTAGTTTTAAAGATATACATTTATATGTATATCCTTTTTATATATTTTAGATCCATATATATATTTAGATACCTATTATATAACTTTAGATACTTTTTATTTTATTATATATTTATTTAGTGTTGCAAGTATGGGCCTAACCGGTGTTGTCATTGATGTCAACATACTCCTGTTGCATTAATGATAAGGATTGGATGATCCGGTTACTGAGGATATTGGGAAAATTAGTCCTAATCAAGAGCAGAGAAGAACAGTGAAGACAGTAAGGTAAAAGTCTAAGATAAGATGAGGATCAGAGGATACAGTTTAAAGGGTTTGTAGATATGTGTCTTAAGGTGCTCTAGTAAAGATTTCAGAGGTCCACATGAAGTTCTGAAGAAGTTGTGGCCGCTCATGTAAAACTAGTTTTGGCAGGTGTTAAGAGGTAATAGAGTGACACAGACAGGTGCGGTGAGATCCAGAAATGCATTATCCTATTTTGCAGATTTGAGGGAGTGTTTAGGAAGTCCTTGTGATGTGTCAACTTGATTGGTTCATGGTTTGAAGGTCCGCAAGCATCTATTTCTTTGTGTCAGTGATGACAGACTATGTTCTTGAGGTTTCGGATGAAGGAGAGAAGGATTTATGTAAGCAGATGAAGTGTGGATGTTCTTGGTGATTCATGCAAGCTTGTGAAGGTCTTTGGATTGTGTCCATTTCATGTTGGTGGTCCACATTGAAGTTGTAGTTCACAATTGAAGAATAACTTTCGGTTGATGGTGTTCTTGAGACTGGCTGACCGAATGAGTTACACATCCTGCGGATGTTCTTGTTGATATTTGCTGACTTAGATGATTATTCCTAAGTCGATGCCTTGTATAAATAAGGGATTGTGAAGTCATTTCAGAGTGTGTCTTGTGGAGATGTGAGTGTGGTAGCGAAGAGGAGAGCGAAAGGCAGAGCATAAGTACTGGGCTTAAATGGAACTAATTCAAGCATGGTGAAGATGCTATTCTCCAGTTCATGTATGTGATACTTATTACTTTGTAGACAGTGTGTCTCTTGTAGGCATTGAGCCTCTTGTGAGCAGTGTGTTTAGGCAGTGAGCCCTGATTGGCATGTGCCATTTTGTTCTTTCTATTCTTCTAACAAAGAATACAATCTTGGGTTAGTCACCCCATGGTTTTTCCCTTAACCAGGTTTTCCACGTCAAAATCTTGGTGTCTTATGTGTTGATATGTTTCTACTCTTGATTTAATGCATTATGTTTCCATGATTGATTTATTGATATGCTGCTAAATCATTAAGAGGATTTAAGTGTGTAATTGGAAAGGAAGTTTTAGACAACTGATTCACCCCCCCTCTCAGTTGTCTGCTCTAAGACTAACAATTGGTATCAGAGCCAAGTTCCTCTAAAAGAGCTTAACCACTTGAGGAGATCCAGGATGTCGTCCTATAAGAAGGATAGTCTGAAGTTTGACAGAACAAATTTTAATCTTTGGAAAAGTCGCATGACATGTCACTTGAAATGTATGGGAATGCAGTACTGGAACATGGCTTCAATGAAGTATACTCCTCCACAGGGTGGCCCGAAATCTCCAACTGAAATCACTGATGCTGAAAACAATCTACAAACTATAGAAGCTCTTCTAAGCATATTATCTAATTCAGAGCTTTCAAATGTTGTTGACCTACCCACTGCTTTTGAGATTTGGGAAAAACTAGAACTTCTGCATGAAGGAGACAAGTATGTCAAATGTGCAAGGTTACAAAGTCTGAAAGGAAAATTCAAAAATCTAAAGATGAGAGAAGATGAAAATATCACTACTTTTATGCTAAGAGTAAATGAGTTTGTCTGTGGAATTAGAAATGCTGGTGGATTCTTGGATGAAAATGAGATTGTTGGCAAAATTCACAGATCCCTTCCTGCTTCTTATAAGATCAAGGTTGCTGCCATTGAAGAATTCAGAGCCCATACAACTGTCACAAGAGATCAATTGGCTGTTAAATTGGCTGCATTTGAAATGACCGAGTTTAGAGATGCCCCTCCTAAGACTGAATCCACATTCAAAGCCAGTGCCTCTATAAAAGGTAAACAAAGGTTTGATTCGGGAGAGAACTCTTCAAGGAAACTATCATGGTATGAAAAGACAAAAAAAGACCTGGAAGAAGAAGAAGCAGAAACTGCTCAACTTGAAGCTCTTATTGCAAAAAGACTGCCAAGAGGATCCAGTAAGTATGAAGGAAAATTGCCTTTTAAGTGTTTTAACTGCAACAAGATTGGTCATTTTACCTCAAGATGTCTAGAAATATTTTCAAGGCCAAAACCTAACAAATCAAGGTTCCAAAAGAATTGCTACTATGTTCATGAAGATGATGATGATGAAGGAGTAACAGATGATAAATCAGAATCAAGAAACAAATCTGGAAGTGATTGGGTGTTTATTGCCATCAAGGAAGAAGATCCAATGCCCTCTGAATCTGTCAATCATAAAGTTGTAGAAAGAGCTATGGTTGCACAAGTTGAAGAAAAGGATGATTGGGTCATTGACAGTGGTTGCTCTCACCATATGATAGGTGACAAAAGTAAGTTCATATATTTGGAAAGGTATGAAAGAGGAGTGGTAAAATTTGGTGATAATTCTGCTGGTAGAATCAGAGGTAGAGGAATTATTTTTTTTGATGGAAAGAACACAACCGGTAATGTTCTGTATGTTGAAGGATTAAAGCAGAATCTTCTCAGTGTTGGACAGTTGGTGGACAAAGGCTATGATCTCCGATTCAAGAATGGAAAATGCAAAATCTTTGAAAGTTTTGGAACAGAGATTGCATCCGGTACTCAAACTAAAGGTAATATCTTTCACTTAGTTGGTTCTGGTAAAAGTTGCTTATTTGTTCAAGTTGATCAGAGTTGGTTGTGACATAGGAGAATGTGTCATGTGAATTTTGATAATATCATCAAGATAAGCAATACTCAGGTTGTAAGAGATCTTCCAAAACTGGTAAAACCTACAAGCAGTGTGTGCAAAGAATGTCAGTTGGGAAAACAAAGCAGAGTCTCATTTAAAAGCAAAGAACAATCTTCTACCGAATTATTGGACTTAGTTCATACTGATCTTTGTGGTCTGGCAAGAATCAAAAGTGTGCAAGGTTATAGATACTTCATGTTATTAATTGATGACTACTCCCGGATGATGTGCGTAACCTTTCTGAAAGAGAAATCAGAAACTCTTGAGAAATTCAAAATATTCAAGGTTATGGTAGAAAATGAAACCGGATTAAAATTAAAATGTTTGAGGTTTGATAGAGGTGGAGAATTCACATTCGGTGAGTTCATAGATTTCTGTGAGAAACATGGAATAAAGAGTCAGTTGTCTGCTCCTAGGACTCCATAGCAGAATGGAGTAGTTGAGAGAAAGAACCGGACCATCCAGGAAGCATCTAGGACCATGATGATGGAAGTAAATATTCCTCAGATCTATTGGAGAGAAGCTGTCAGCACTGCAGTCTATACTCTCAATCAAGTTCAAATTAGAAGCAATATCAGTAAGACTCCTTTTGAACTTTGGTTTGGCATCACTCCTACTGTGAGGTATTTCAGAGTCTTTGATAGCAAGTGTTACATTAAAAGAGATGAAGATCTAGGCAAGTTTGATGCTAGAAGTGATGAAGGAATATTCTTGGGATACTCTACTCAAAGTAAAGCCTACTAGTGTTATAACAAGAGATTGAGGAAGATTATAGAAAGTACTAATGTGAAGGTTGATGAAGGAATTAAAAAACCCTCAAGGTTTTATGAATATGATGAAGATGATCAGAATGGTGCACTAACTCAAGGAAGCCAAGAGCCTTCTGAAATTCAGACTCAAACTGATCCGATAAATCAGGAGGAAGAAATGAGTTTCAATGAGCCTGATCAAGAATTATAAGTACAAGAAACTCCTAAAGTTCCCAGGTATGTAAGACTGAACCACTCTGAAGATCAGATCATAGGTGACAAAAGCAAAGGTGTACAAACTAGAAGGAGAATTGCTCAAGATTCAGATAAGTATTGTCTGATTTCAAAGATTGAACCTAAGACAGTGAATGAGGCTAGCAATGATGAAAACTAGACTAAAGCAATGGAGGAAAAGCTGATGCAAATTGAGAAAAATCACACTTGGGATCTTATTCCCAGACCTAGAAACAAGAATGTGATTGGAACCAAATGGGTCTTCTGGAACAAACTGAATGAAGTTGGTGAAGTAATCAGAAATAAAGCCTTTATATATCTTTTTATATAAATATATATATTTATATACATTTATATATAAATATATATACTTATATTTAGACATATATATTTATATTTATCTAAATATTATATTTTTTAGATACTTATTTTATTTAAACACTTTTCATTTTATAATTTTCAGTGTGGGTTTCCTTTTCACTCTATTTCTTTTTTGTTATACTTTGTCTTATTTCTTAGGACTTATCTTGTAACCCTGTTGCTTGAAAATTTGAACTTCAAAAATTTTAAAATTTTCAGTGCATTTCCCCAATATGCCCCTGAACCTGCCAAGTCACAGAAATGATTAAATTTGAAAATCTGTTAATTTTGATCTGAAATCCTCTTATGGGCATGATCCTAACCTTAGCCTACTTGAACTGCCCTGTTTTTGAGTCGATATGCCTTACCATTTTCAAGAGCTATAGCTTCACATTCTCTAGTCTGTGATTCGCAAACTGAGTAAAAATTAGACTTTCTAGTTGTTGGGACTTTAAAGATTTATGGGTTTTGTTCTACTGTGTTCAATCATTAAGTTGTCCAAATTCCATGCAAATCTGAGTTGTTATGTGAAAGATATGGAAATTTTCATCTTTGTGGCTGTAACAAAATTTCATGGGAAATAAATGATGGCGTTTTTATTAGAGAACTACTTCACATCATTCTGGTCAGCTTCAGACGGTA
The DNA here is from genome assembly GCA_027924645.1 of Cunninghamia lanceolata. Classification (NCBI taxonomy): domain Eukaryota; kingdom Viridiplantae; phylum Streptophyta; class Pinopsida; order Cupressales; family Cupressaceae; genus Cunninghamia; species Cunninghamia lanceolata. The sequence continues at coordinate 9,104,605 of BSBN01001201.1, forward strand.
ATCCCAAGTCTATATTTTTCAAGGGCTCAAAGTTTTAAAATTGCTGTGAAGTTATGCTCATTTTGGAAAATGAATGTATGGCACTTTATAAAGTCCCGTGATATTAAAGAATTAATGACTTTGTGTAGTAAAGTCAAATATTCAAGGTAGTTTTAAAATATTGCAAGGAAGTTCATATTTAAAGGTTATGAATTTCATATTGACGACACTTCAGAAAGTTCCCAAACTCCCGACCCCATGGTTCAAGTTAAGCCCGACTGGCCGACTCTCTTCATGGTCGGAGGTACCCGAAGTTCTCGAACTCCTTCAAAGCTTCATAATATCTCCGATCACCCGACATCCTTATAAGCCTATATCACTTTGAGACGTGCTTATCGAGCTTTAGAATTCTGTTGATACATTGAGCATATGATGAGGTGTTTCGGCGGGCCATTTAGATCAAACACATAAGACCTCTCATGTCATGCAGCTTGTCAAAATGATGAATATAGTTCCTCGCTGCCCAAATGTGAAGCCATTGATAATGGTCACAGTATACACTCGGGAGTAAAGCAGATTTATCGCCGTTTCATGGAATGTCATCACATGAAATATAGATACTCTGGCAGACTGATATATAAAATGTGTGAGCATATGCAAGACACATGAAATGTTTGCAGTTTGAAAGGCCCCGGCAGGAACGTATACACAATACCGACAGAAGTGTAGAATCTACAATGTATACACAACAGGAAAGCATAGACGGGGCGCATAGACTGTTGATAGAATGATGCAAAGAAACTCAATATTATGCAATGCACAGATTGTAGTGTATGCACAAAATGGATTTATTGAAAGGGTTCGCAACTATCAGGCAAATGCATTTGATTTTGTTGATGGAAAGGCTCTAGAACCGGGAATTTGAGGTGCGAAGGAGGGACCATTTGTCATTTAAGCTATTTGCTTATTCATGTTGTTCAAAACAATGATTTTTGTAAAGACATAATGTGTTGTAAGTGGATATTAGCCTGAGAAGATGTTTCTTTAGCGGACGGTATTATTCTTGTTGGGGCTGAAAAATGAAGCTCGACGGATTGAAGTTACAAAATATCTCACTTGATTGCTACTTCAACATCGCAGATGATGGTCTGTGTGTGATTGTTAATTTTGGTTCTCTTCAACGTTTGACCTGTCACACTCATGGAATTTGATTGATCTTGGCTGGAAAGAGATTTCCATGAGCTATAGAAACCTAGAGATCCTTCACGTTAAACACTGCAGCACACTCGGCAAAGAAGTTCTATGACGATTCAGATCTCCAGACACAATTGAGGAAAGGCATAAATAAAGGTTCCGATTAAAATGCAAAAAAAAATGTTAGGATAAACTGGAGAGATATGTTAAAAGTAGGGTCACATTAAAATCAAGAAAGTGAAAAGTCATTAGAAGATACGAAATGTTTCCAAAAGAGGAATATGGTAAGTCACTAAGAAACAATTACATTGGGATACAGAGGCAAAAGGTTGGAATTGGAAGTATCCAAACTCAAAAGGTAGTGAAAAGTGAAAGTCTTTATTTTTCACTTACCTTGGATTTTCAAGAAGCAATTATGGAACCGAAAAGTCTCCCATAAAATTATAAATGTGCACTTTGTTGGCATGGAGGGGGATCTCTTTTCAGCTCGGGAATAGGGAAAGGAAGAGGAGGCAGATTTTTCTTTTTCAAGCATAGTTTGTTATATCAGATGTAGAGTCTTTGAACCTATATGTTGGGGAAATAAGGGGATTATTTTTGAATATTTGAATTTATCAATACTCTTTTTGATTGCTACTGTCCTTTGTGTCTCTGTGATGGTTCTCCAATATCATATTTGTTATGTCAGATTGTGTGATGTTTTATTTCTGAATCTATGAATTCATGATAAAATCATCTCTTGAAAATGTTCTGCTATTCATCTTTTCTTGTTTACCGATTGGGGTTGTAGGGTAGGTGAACTGTGAGTCATTTAACCTACGTCTCCTTCGTTTCAGTTTTAATCTTTTGCATATACTTTCATGGTTATGTGTATATGTTAGTGAGCCTTTCCTGCTTTCTGGTCAAAAGCATACCCTGCATTTTAATTTGTTGCATATCATAAGAGGGAATTGCACCTCCAAAATTCAGAGGAAAGTTGTCAATCCAATGGCAACTTCTCCAACTGTTGGTGCTATTAGTCCTTCTTTCTGGGCATTTTGAGTCATTTTCTGTAGTTATCTGTGAAGGACAAATCTGTTAACCAACAAACCCATGCCTACCTCTAGCTCTCCCCTTTTAAAAGACTCTATATGTAGTTTTAATTCATTTGTATTATCTTCTTATTCATGATGATGGATCACGGAGTGTGATCCGAAACATTGATAAAAAAAAACACAAGTTTTCCAGAAGCTCACAATTTGATCATCATGGATCGTGGAAATATCATGTCTACTAACTATGGAGTGATAAATCAATAATAGCTTATCACTGAAGAGGAATTGGAATTGAGAGGATGCATGAGATTGATTGAGTTGTTAATTTTATATCAAATGGAGCTAATTATGCATGTGTGGGTGCATGAAATAGTCAGCTCCATATTAGGCATCAAAAATCATGCGAACGGGAAGAAAAACAAGCTAAAACAGAGCTAAAACGAGTGAAAAACTCAATTTTTTCCACGGCTAAAAATGCGATAGGGTCGCCCCTTATGCTAGTAGGGTCACCCCTGGGTGATCATGGGTCGCCCCGGGGAGATCTGGGCTGGACAGGGTTTTATGAGGAATTGCAAGGTGGGGAATGATAGAAGAGAGGAAAAGGAGGGGTTTTGCTTCTAGAAATAGGTCATTCATGTGCAAGAATCTAAATCTCCACTTGTACCTATAGGATCTCCTAGGGAAGATCTAGAAATAATAGGGGGAGATTTAGATTGGTTGAGTGGAACTGAAAATTGAAAGTGGGAGATGGATAGGGGACCTCTAGAAGACTTCTAGAGGGTGCAGAAGAAGAATAACATAGGGGAAAGGTAAAAACTCACCTACAAGATGCTTACAAGGCTTAGGAGCAAGGTCGAAAGCTCAGAAAATGCAAATCGACAAGTGTCGCTAAAAGTGTCAAAAAGCGTTGCAAACGGGGAGAGAGAGAAATCGACAAAGAGGAATCAACACAAGACAAGAAAGAAGACACGTCATCAAGAGGTTTGCTACTTAGAGGACATTATTTCATTCTTACATGTACGTGACAAGGATTAAAATCATCATAGGGGTCCTCGTGGAGGTTGTGCGTGATTTTTGTGCTTACAGTTTCCTAACAAATGTCAAAGCCTTTTCTTGCAAAGAAGAACATGAAGTTCAAGTATCAAGGAGTGGTCCCTATGTACTCTATAGAATCTAATGTGGACAACATCAGAGATACAGAGATTGGTCATGTGGACATGGCTAAATTTCTAGAGAGGTTGAACAAATAGCCAGTTGCATCTCACATGCAGGTTGTCCTTGATAGCAGTATCCACTTGGCTTATGCTTTCCCAGTATCAACACAAAATCCAGAATTTGTTTTGGCATTAGCTTCTCACTTTGACAAAGAGAGAAAGATTGTAAAGGACTTTGATGGTAAAGTAGTAATCCAACTTGATGAAGAATTCTTTCATAAGATTTTTGGTTGCCCAGACATTGAAGAGTATTCAGATGTTACCATGGAGTCAGCACATGATTATTACGATAAAGACATGGAGAGGTGTAAGAAAAACATCAACTCTCGTGGCTCAAGACTCCCAAGCCTACTATAGCAAGGTGGCCTAAAAACATCTACAGAGTGAGTTCAATGAAGAGATAGGTGATTTGATTACTATTTTGAGTAGGGTCGAGGGACTTTCAACATATAATACTTTTTAGGAATGGATGTACCAATACATTGTCATCATGAAGAAAGACAATCAGATGATATATTGGGGTAAACAAATCAATGATTCTATTTGCCAATAGCTCTCTAAGGTATCTACTTCATTGAAGTTATATATGATATCATATCTTGTATATGTTGCTGCTTTCATGAGGTCTTTCCCTAGCTTTTTTTTAGTTGGTGATAGAAGACATGTACCTGTGTATGAGTACTATCCGCAATTGACTCTAAAAGAGTGTCTCAAACATTTCAGAAGGGTCAATGATGCCTTCTTCTATAGGTACATTTGTATGTTTAAGAAGGATCTTGAAAAGAAAAGGGTTTCAGATGCTGCATGGGAACAAGTGAAAAGGATTGGATGTATATTCCTTCAATTTCCAACCTTTACCTATATTAGGGTTGGATGTTTTAGTGATCAACCTTATATGTTGCCTAGGTAACCTGAAGATAAATTGATATTGATGGAGTTATGTAGGCAAATGATGAATGCACATAAGAAACAGGCAGAATCTCATAGATCTAGCTTCAAGTTCCTAGTTACCATTGGTCGATACACAGTCTCGACAACTCCAAAGGCTAAGTCAATGGAAACTAAGTTGCAATGGATAACCCTCAAAAGGTTCAAGAGACGAGTTGACTTTGATTATAGGGGTATGAAAGATAAGCTAAAAGGCAACTACACAAATGTACATAAAATTGAAAATATATGGGTTGAGTGTAGAACTGATGAAGAAGTGAGGGAGCTAGACTACAGTTGGCTTACCTTAGAGTAAATTAGAGATTTCCATCTTGTTGATATTCTTGATGATATGCAATATGAGGATGATATAGTAGATCCTATGTATGAGGGTAATAAAATTGATGATACCCCTCTTCCACCAATTCAATGGTCACAGAAGGAGTCCACTTCCATAAGGGACAGGTTCCAACTTGTTCTTGCATACACCAATGTCTAGTTGGAAAGGAAAGGGATAAAGATAAAACTTTTCAAGATAGGTTTGGAAGAGGAACATGTTGAAGGTGCTTCTGGAAAGAGAGAGGAGTTGAGGACTAAGAACAAGGAAGAGACTCTTGGTTCTTCACATAAGCTAAAATTTGTTTTCAAGAACAAAAGAGAGAAAGGGAAAGGTAAAAAAAGAGGGAATATCTACTCAAGTAAATGTTGAAGAAAATCCTACCATTGCTGAATCACAAGTCCCTCCTATCACCTCTCAGTTGAAGTCCTCTCAGGTAATACCTCCTTCCTCATCTCCTCTGGTTTTAATAGTGCAATATCCACCTATGGTGTCTACTACCCCTACTATGTATATTCAAACCATTCATTTATCTCCATCACCCACAAGTGAGTGATTGTTTCAAAGTCCTTCTCATGGCAATATGGAGCATATGTTTGGTTCACTTTCTTCTTTGCATTGTCCAACATGTTTTTCATCACCAATTACTGATACATGCATTACTACTCAGTAGGATTTTGATAAGTTCATGTTTGCCTCTACACCCAAAGTGTCAAGTAATGTGACCCCTACTACTATGTTAACTCAAACACCACCAATTGTCACCACCACTTCCACTCCACCTGCTATTCCATCCATCTCACGACCTATTGTTACTATCACCCCGTCATCACAACCTTTGGTGATAGAAACTAAAGAAGATTCATCCACTCTTCCCCCTTGGTTAATTTCATAAAAGCCAAAGAGGAAGAAGCAAGTTGTGTCACCTGATGATTTTGATTTTGGCCAACTAGTTCTGGTAAAGCCTAAATCAACCAAGAAGGCAAAAATAATATCAAGGGTGATCATTGATCCATCAGGTAACAAATATGCTAAAGTGGCTATCCCTCCAAAGGATAAAAGTATTGAAGAAATCCAAGTTTCTAACTATGCCATTTCAAGGTTAGAACTTGGTAAGCAGACACATGAAAGTGCAAAGGAGGACCTGCAAACAACATTAGCCACCTTGCTTGAAAGGTATGATAGAGACAAGTTGATCAAGGATCCACTTAAGATGCAGGTAGAACAACTAACTTTTGTTCTTCTTTAGATAGCCCAATCTTTAGAGCAAGTAGAACCTATTGACACATATGTTGATGAAGAAGCCATCCAAAAGACTAAGAAGATTGGAGCTCAAGGTCGAGTAGTTAGTGCCTAGATAGAAAGACTGTTGGCCCAAGGTACTCAATTGATACAATCTTCTATCAAGATTTACAACAACTTAGGTGAAGTAAAAGCAGAAGTGAACCAGACACTTGATACACTTTCACAAGACTTGTAGCTAATGGAGCAAGATATTCATACATGGACCCAACTGCATGACTTCAAGTTGGAAATTCTGGTAAAACATGGGGTGATCCCCAACAGAAAGTTGTTTGTAGAATAAACAAGAAAGAATTCCTTCAGAGTTAATTGATCAAGGATCTCAAGAAATCCCTAGATGTGATCATAGACAAGGGGCTTGATATTTCAGATAAGATTGAGGAGCTTCCTTTCCAGATGTTGGATGGCAATCAGAAGACCCTCCCTGTGGAAACAATTATCCAAGAATTCACTACACTGTACCTATACACTAAAATAGAGATAGAGGCTTTCATATTGGCTTCAATTGATAAGTTAGTGGATTTTCAAGTAATTATGGACAAGTTGCAAAAGATTTTGAACAGACACAAAGGTGTGCCTATCACCATAGCAGACTCCATCACAAGAGTCCTTACCATCTCTAGATACACATTGGGACTGGACAATAATGAAGTCCAAGTAGCCCTGAAGAGATATGAAGTTTTTCTAGAGAAGGATAAAGAGAAAGAAATTCTTGTGTCTTCAGACACTTAGATTATTTTCAAAGCTTTCATATGTAGTTTTGTTATATGTAATTGACATTTCATATGTCATTTTGTAATATGTAATTTGCAAGTAGGAATAATACAGAGTCCTACACAAAATAGGACTCAATTTAGACTAAGTCAAAGTAGTTGTGACTTTCCTATCTTTGCTCATAGCTTCCCTCTATAAATAAGAGGGGCCTCTTTTGTAAATTTTATCATTTAGCTATTGAAGTGAAACGCTGCCACAGTGAGAAGCATATTGAGACTTTGTGTTCAAATTGTAAATCTTTATTCAATCAATATAAGAAATGCAAGTGGGCATTTAATCTTTGTGTTGGAACAAGCTTGTGGTGTATTGGGAATGTTCTTATGTCTTATCCATTGCATTTTCTTATGCATTTGATTGAATCATGGTGTGAGTCTAAATAATCTGGAAGGTGTTCTAAATCTAATTTTAAGTCTTTAGGCTGCAATATCATTTCTAGATTTGTGTCTTATGTTCATGATTGAAGGTGACTTGAAATACTTTGGGCTGCGAGTTATCATCTGAGATTGATTAATCTTCTTTTGGCATATAGTGGAGACTTTGGGCTACACTCTATTCCAGACCTTTTTATTTTTTAATTAGCATAAGAAGCAACAAAACACTTTGAGCTTTTGTGGGTTTCGTGTTGTTCACACACACCCTGGTATCATTTCAGTTACTCTTACGTTTAGCTAATCTAGATATCGGTTATTATTACTCCAATACGTAGTTTATGGTTTATATCATATATTGTAATCATCAAAGGATTGTTATTAGAAGTTTGTAAGCGAACATCAATTCTGAAAAAAGAGAATTAGATGATATGTAATCCTAAGGGTGATAAATTAGTTCCACAAGATTTTTCCCCTCATTAGGACAAAGGCAAAGGGAAAACAAATGCAAAATATGACAAAGAAAGTTGCACTTAGTATAAGAAACTAAGCCACGGAAGTCATTGGTTTTCCACAGTCCATGATGTTGTTATGAATGCTTCTAGATTTGACTATGTAAATTATTTTTCCTCAATGTTTTGGATCACACACAGTGATCCATCATCAAGAGAATAAGAGAAAGAGAACATAAATTCACAATGGAAAGGAAGGGTCAATCTTGTATCTTTGTCGGTTACTATGAATATGAATATCTTGTATCTTGTAAATTCATTTCTCTTCTCTTTCTCTCATTCTCCTGATGATGTATCGCTATGTGTGATTCAAAACGTTGAGGAAAAATAATTTACATATTCAAATCCAGAAGCATTCATAACAAACTAAGCCATGATCAGGACATTCAATGTTTCAAGAAGATGACATACTTGGAAGAAGAGATGAAAAAAATGTAGCTCTCCCCAAGATTAGAGATTCTCTTTCTACAACAATAGTCAAATCACTTGTATCTAAATAGATTATGGATCGAAGAGCCTCCCACCACATGGCACATGATGGATCATTATTTGAAAGTCTTGACAAAAGTTGTACAACTAAAAATTTTGTGGACAACTCTAGTCCTCTCGCTATTAAGGGTGAAGGGCATGTTGAGATGGAGAATGGTGTTTTTAATAAAGTTCTCCACATTCCAAACTTGTTTGTAAATGTCCTATCTATTTATTAGATCACATACTCAAGTGAAGAAAAAACCATTAAGTTTACACCTACAAATGTTGTTATCCATAATATCAAAGACTTCTATTTTATTCTAGCCACTAGTAAGGTTGATCATGTTGGCAAGAGACATCGCTAGGCATGTCAGGTATTGTCATTTATGGCAACTGAATCTATCTTACACATTTGCATTGTATCATTCGATCATACCGGAAGTTAGGTTGCAGATTTGTCTAAGTCCGAATAGACACAAACAGAGCATAAGATAGGGTTCAACATTTTAGTTCGCATTTCTCCACAGGTAATCATATTGTGCTACGGATCTGAGGAAATGTTAAGGGATGTTAGGGATATCTAAATCCAAAGTTTTAGCCTCCGGTGATGAAGGGATTGAAAGTTACAAGCATTTGAGTATCGAGATTTGGATAGACAGTTCAGTCCGGTGAAGACCAGGTTGACTTGGTGTTTGATCCTTGTGCGGATTAAGAGAAGTGGTTGGTTGAGTAATTTATGAGATCCAATGATATTGGTTGACATGTATGGTGACTTGAATACATAAGTTTTGGTCCGCATTGATGTTTGTGCATGGATTCAACTGAAAGAACAGTGATCTTGAAAAAGTTTCTAAGTTTTCTTGAGGCCGACTGCAATTGATGTAATTTCATGTTGCATATATATATGATTGATTGGTGTGAGAATTTTGTGATATGGATGTGCAAATTTGATGCGATAGGTGCAAAGTGTGGGAGTATCAAGTGCGAAGCAAAGAAGATCTAAGTTGCGGATCATGGAAAAATAGTGAAACAGGGCAGTAAGAGATGAAGTGTGTGAAGTTAGTATATTGAGCCTAACCAAAACTATAATCTTGCATTGTTAGATGTTATTCTTCAGTTCAAGTATTTCAGTAAACTCTTTGTAATTGATCTTATAGGAAGTGAGCCTCCTTTGAGCAGTGAGCTCTGGGCAGTGTGCTCGAAGGCACGTGCCTTCCCATTTGTAATACTTTTAACAGAGTATAAAATCTTGTGGGTTAACCCACACCATGGTTTTTCCCTTAACTGAGTTTCCACGTAAAAATCCTGGTGTTCATATGTGATGATCTTGTTGCTGTTGTTCTTAAGTTCATGCTTCTTTCTTTTGAATGTATGTGGTAAATTAATAAAGGAACATAATAATAAGTTTTACAGAACACTTATTCATCCCCCCTCTCAGTGTTCCTTAATTTCAACAATTGGTATTAGAGAAAGGTTCCTTGGAAGAAGTTTAACAGCTTGAGGAAGATTTGGGAAGGTGATTCAATGGGTTCACTCAGGTATTTTGATGGCATCAATGAACAACTTCAAGTTGCTTTATAAGGTCTTGATCAGTCTAGATCAGAAGTCAAAGAACTGCAAGAGAACCTTAAAGATGCCGAGGATTTCATTCAAACTTTAAAAGGGCAACCAAGCAAATCTATGGAAAAGAGGAGAGAGCTACTTCAACAGTTAGCAAATCAGAAGGAAGACAATGGCATGGATGGGGCTCTGAAGGAGAAGACAAAGGAATGTGAGAAGCTAGCAAAAGAAGTTGTTGTCCTAAAACATGAGATGGAATCCAAGGTGATGAGGCTAACCAAGGAAATCAAGGAAAGGAAGAAGACTAAAGAAAACTTGAATTAGTCTATGAAAGAAAGAATAGAAGAGTGTTGTAGATTGGATAGAATAATTGGCCATCTAGAGTCTGATCTACAAGAGACTAGGTATAATGAGGAACAACTTGAAAGGCAAATTGTCATTCTCAAACATGACCTAGAAGTTGCAAATGAATACAAAGAGGAGTTCAAGATATAAACTTGAGGTGTTGCTTGATAGTCAGAAGAAGACAGATGATAAGCATGGTCTAGGATATGAGAAAGATGAAAGCTCTGGATCCAGTCAAAGAAATTTTGAATCAAGGAATCAGAGAAACAAACCTAGAAGACCTCTGGTCAGATAGCCTAATGCTCAAAGGTATCCATCCTTCAATGGAAATTGTTTCAATTGCAATAAATTTGCTCATAGAGCTACTCAGTGCAGAAGTAGAGTGAATTAAAGTGGTCCATCCTTCTCCGGTCAATGCTTTAATTGTAAAAGGTATGGTCATTGATCCAATGAATGCAGAAGTATGATGATGAATAACTCTAACAACAAAGGAAATGTCAGTTCTTTCAATGGCAAATATTTTACATGCAATAGATTTGGACACATGGCTAATCAATGCATATCAAGAGGAAATCAAGCAAATGAGCAAACAAATGTTGTGTGCTTTAATTGCAACAGATCAGGTCATATTGCAAGATTTTGTAGAAGCAGGAATGATGATAGAAAAGGTCCAGTAAACATAAACCAGAATATGTAGAGACAAGATAAAGGTAAGGGCAAAGTAGATGTGAATGAGATCGAGAATGAAATAAACAAAATAGGGTTGAAGAAAAGTGTAATGAATGATGGTGATGGGTCCGCACTGGAATTCGGTGCTGATAATTACTCTGGGAATTGAAATAGGAGCTCTGGCTCAGGGGGAGCTGCATTAAAAATCTAATTCCCCCTACCAGTAAGTGGCTGCCTAAATCTGGCACGATGAATGAAGATAAAGAAGCCTATTGCAGATCTGTTGAAGCAAATTCTGGAAGAAAAGAAGCTAGTGTGATTGATTGTGCAGTAATTGAAGATTGACTGTATTCAAAAATAGTGTATCTAGAAAAGTTAGGGAAAAGCATTTATTACAATGATGAATTAGGTTTTGTGGAGCATAAAAGGTCATCCACTGAACATTTGAATCACTTTGTATTTGAAGAGAACAAGGAGAAGAGTGCTTGAGTTGAGATTTTCGAAGTGCGAAAAGCAAATTTGACAGCTAACCCTAATCCCGTGGAGAAAAAGGTATTTTTCTGCGAACCTTTGAACCTGTGATCTTTTTGAAATGGCTACTCTGTTGGTTGTTGACATCACCGAAAGGCCTCAACCTAAATTCAAAAAACATCCACACAAATCTGTAGAGGTCAATCCGTTAGGTGCCCTTTCTAATGTTTCGCATGGTGTGTTACACGTAGAAGATATTAGGGCTTACATTCATGCTAGCATAGTTGAGTTTGGGGATTCAACGTTAGTGGATTTGTTTAAGAATCACCTGAGGGATGAGATTTATGGTCTTAAACCTGAGTATAAGGCACTACAAGATAAACATTTCATTCAGGTTATTTGGTTCCCATCCTTCAAAGAGGACAAGTGGGTCCGGTATGTACTGAGTTGGATGCATGCTGAATTTTGTAAGGAAATGAGAACATCTCAAAACATATTTCTAAGAACAGTGGTGTCTTCAATAGATTTAAAAAACTTTTCATTCACTTCAAAAACACACACAACTCTGACACAAAGCAGAAATAGACAGAACATTTCTAACATTGACCCTTAGAGGAAATAGAAACAACCAGATCTAATTTCAACAACAGAAACATTAACACAAAAGATAGAACAAAAGACACATATTTACGTGGGGAAAACCCTTACGAGTAAAAAACCCCACACTCCAAAAGCCCAAATCACCATTGTATTATTCAGCAACAGAAAATACAGTTACAATACAAATCTGGCACTAAGCCTTTCATGGAGATTTACATCTTGCTCCTCTAGACGAATAACTGACAGCATAACCCTACACAAAGTTCTCCAGCACTTAGGTTAGTCCTTCATACTATTATCATGCCACAAATAGTACACGGTACAGGACATCACCCTACACCCAAACTTTGTTCTTTTTCCTCTCTATCGCACTCTTCTATTACAACGCATTTTACATGTCACATTACAGAAAAGAACAATCGGTTCAACTACCTCAGACTGTTACAACTCCAAAATGTCGATAGTTTATTTTTAACCATTTGTATTCATGAGGACTAAATAGTCCCACATGCATCAGTTGACAAACACGGCAACATCATATATGCACAACACACGGTAAGTCTATCGTTGGTGCTTTTGCCGCTGACGACTCCAACCGGTCAAACATCAACGAACCATCAGAGTGACCCAGACCTTCGGTTAGACTTCATCCTTCTTCACTGATAGAGTTCCTTCTATCGATGCCAAACTCCATTAGACAGACCAAGCTCATTGGAGACTACTCCACCATCCACACCGATGGTTCCTTGTCCCACCAATACCCAAGCTTTCATCCTTCGTCGATGTAACATGAAGTACCGGAGAGACATCTTCCAGCCACACCGATGTCACTTGTCACGCTGAACACCTTTCCATTGGATAGACCTTGCTGACGCCAACCTTCAACAATTCATCGGAGCAACACAACACATCGGTACGATATATTAGAGCTTAGCCGATAGTCACAGTTACACCAATCGGTGTAGCACAGGCCTTCAGAGAAAGAACTTATGACAAGGCTGACAGTGATAGTCAAGCTGATGAACAGAACACCATCGGTGAAACATACTCCATCGCAGGAACACCAACTGGTTATGCTGAAGACCCTCGTTTCGCTGATAGCAACTCGCCGAAACAAACTACCATCGGGGAGACACAAACGGTCAGAGTAACAAACTAAAGCAAAGTCGATGGCAACACTCTACCTGATCGCTAAGACAAAGGTCAACTCTTGCTGATGCCTATAAATCTGAGACACATGTACTCAATATTCTCCCACTTGACGAAGGATTTACAGGAACCCATCAACGCTCCAAGTCACAGAACCAAAGCAGATACTGCCTCCACTCCACTATGCTCACAAGCTACACAGAAGCTTTAACATAACCAACTTCAAAGCTTCCAGAACACAGCCATGAAATCATCCTCTAGAAACAAGATAGAACATCAGCTAGAACAACAATCAGAAAACTAACTGCACCCATCCAACTGAACAAAATCCACGTGACTGAAAATAGCACACACAGCCAGTGCTAAAACATCTAATCACTCATACCTTGAAGGTATGAATATTAGTAGACTCATGCCACCTACATATGCACCCATCAACTGTAAATACAAGCTCCATGTGTCAACCAGTTGAAGAAGACCAAACACATCCAAGAACTTCCACTGCATGGGTAATGCAAATCTGAAAAAGATCATGGCATACAAGTCTACCAATGGCATCACATAGAAAGCGTAAACATCATGTAGTACCAAGGAAACATCCACCATGATATGCAAAATCTGTAAATCAATAACCTGTACATCTCACCACCAGTCCAGAAATCTCTCAAGTTCTTCACACCCAACAATGAAAGAGATAACAGAACCTTCATGCTATCACCCAAGAACATAAGTGAAAGCACATGACCACAAACTAGTTATCACAACAGCTCCGAACAAAACCTCAAACCAAAGTAATGTGAAACACACCATCAGAAAAATAACTGAGACCAAGAGAAACACTGCACATCATATACTTGTAGACAATCCTTCTACATACACCTCTGAATGCCAACTGTGTCAAGTATGATCTCCTTCAAAACACCCCAAAGAGAATAGCATAACAACACCCAAACAAACATTCAATCTCAAGAGATCAAATTTAACGTATGTAATCATGCAACTAACATGGATGTAAGCCTCTGAAACCAAAGAAGATCAAACTAATCCATTTCCCATTTTAGGAAATCAGCCCATAAACCATCTCCTAACAATCCTCATCAATGAACGATATCTTAAACTCAAATGCACAAGGAGATTAATCATGCTATCCATCTCTCACAATGAATCCTCCAAAACCATCTATGAGCAATTCAAGATCCATGTCTATGAAAGAAAACATAACACACCTGAGAGTAAACAATGGGCAATACCTCTCAAATGAAACTTATCGAGAAGACCAAGAATGGGGAATGAGAATGTTCTTCCAAGATATCCAAGTCCCAATGACTTTCTCCAAGAACAATCTCCTCTAGATCTTTTGTTGAACTCACATTCAATCAAGGTAAAGACTCCTTGAACTTCCTACTACAAACTTTGATTAAACACAACATATACAGTCTCACCTTATTTTCCATGTATCCATGAGTATTTGCAAATAATCATTTCATGCTAAACTCCAAACGCAATGAAGTATTCAAGCAAAAGATCAATGCACCCAACACACAAAGAATCACCAGACCACTGTCAAAGCTCCAATCATCTGAATCAGGAACTTATCATGACATCATGATCTTACTATCTCCCTCTAGAGATTCCATGCTCTAGGTGAACATAACCATGGTCTCAAGAGCAATGTATCATTCCAAAACTTCAAAAAGTAGAAATCAAGAAAATATCCTGACATGAAACAAACCATACTCTAAACCAACATCACTTGTCAAGCACCACCAACACCTCAGCCAAGGATTTCATGAATCCTCCATGACTCCAAGATGTTACACATCCCCTACAAATACAAAAGAACCCTTCTGCAGCAACAGGATCTAAGAGCTCCTCCTAGTAACATCTGCAACACTAAAGAAGATCATTCACCACTAAGTGATGAATATGCAGTCATTGCTAAAGCTCCCACTAAACTGTGGCAAACGAGCTTTCCAAGTAGCATGACCAAACATCTCCTAATTTGAAAATCCTCCAGGCCCACACATTAACATGTCTATGTGACAATAAAATCAAGTGGCACCAAGATCTCCAAACCAAGAAAATACAACATCACTGTCAAAAGCTTACACTAAACTGTGTATCCAAGCTATACATGACATCATGGCACACATGCTACAAGTCCCCTTAACTGACTATTCAAGTACTTTACTACATCCATCCTCTCATTCCAAAACAATCACACCAATGCACAAGTGACCACAGACAAGGCCAGCTAACAAGTCTGCACAATCACATAATCAATCTTGTGGATATAGACCGTCCACTTCTGAGTTATCCCACTGCAATCAATAGGTTGTACACACCTAAAAAACTGCATAACTCGTAGATCCAAATATACTGAAACATGCAAACCCACTATTACACTAGAAACTGCAAAACTGAGATATCAAGGAATAGATAACAATGTAGACAACATGACTCAAGCACCAGATTACTTACAAATCTGATTCACCAAACATGTCCACAACCTGAGCACCATAGTCAAGAAACCAGAAGCATTACTATAGAAATACTGAGTGACATATCACTTACCAGTACTCCCATGCAGAGAAAACATTTCACCTCCTCAGACCATGCATAGAGCATGCATGCAAAACTGCAACTATATCATCTAGCAACACCCCAAAAGCTAGGGTCTAGAAATAGCTTAACTGCAGCTTCACAAAACCACACATTTTTCTCTTGACTATGTAAAACCTGCAAAACCGTTCATGCACATCCATATCTTCTTCACATCTAGTAGATTCTATAGTCAGAAACCAAAACACCATAATAGTTCAAACCAGAAAAAGATTAACATAGATGAGCATCATAGATTTTAAGGAAAATCTATTAAACCCTTCTAATGCAAATACAAAACAACCACAAGGATTAAGAAAATCCAGGAACTGCAGGCCTTATTTAGACCAATTCCAAGACCATCATCATGTAAAAACATCCGAGAGAGAAAGTCAGGTTATATCAGAAGCTTCCAAACCTCAAAAGGATCAACTCCATAACCAAAATGCAACCGAGGATCACATAATCAGCACCTTCCAATACCAAGAACAAATCCCAGCATAAGCACAATACTCCATGGCTGAGTAGCAACACAAACTTCTTCATATCATCAGAGAACCTCTCACACAGACACCCAATATGAAAGTTACTGCAGCAACACAACCATAAAGCAAAATTCTGCCCCATGCAATAGGAACAATACCGCTGCCAACTAGGAGCTTTAGACCACATCATTTCAATATGACTAGCTCCAATATCTCCATCTTCACCATCCTTCAAGCGCCTGTTGTAACATGAAGACAAGATCAACTACTAGACTTCACTCAAAACAAGGATCAAACATCAAACAATTCCTTCAGATTTCCTCAAGCCTGTCACACTAAGAAATCATCATAGAAGGAATACCGAGACCTTATACACCAGGAACTCTTACATACAAACATATCCAGCACACAAACGTACATATGTGAGAAACAAAGCAGATCCGAGAAGAAGGCTCTGATACCACTTGTAAGGAAATGAGAGCATCTTAGAACGTATTTCTAAGAACAGTGGTGTCTTCGACAGATTTAAAAAACTTTTCATTCACTTCAAAAACATGAACAACTATGCCACAAAGTGGAAATAGACATAGAACATTTCCAACATTGACCCTTAGAGGAAATACAAACAACTAGATCTAATTTCAACAACAGAAACATTAACACAAAAGATAGAATAGAAGACACATATTTACGTGGGGAAAACCCTTACAGGTAAAAAACCCCACACTCCAAAAGCCCAAATCGCCATTGTATTATTCAGCAACAGAAAATATAGTTACAATACAAATCTGGCACTGAGCCTTTCATGGAGATTTACATCTTGCTCCTCTAGATGAATAACTGACAGCATAACCCTACACAAAGTTCTCCAGCACTCGGGTTAGTCCTTCATACTATTATCATGCCACAAATAGCACATAGTACAAGACATCACCCTACACCTGAACTCTGTTCTTTTTCCTCTCTATCACACTCCTCTGTTACAATGTGTTTTACATGTCACATTACAGAAGAGAACAATCGGTTCAACTACCTCAGATCGTTACAACTCCAAAAGGTCGACAATTCATTTTTAACCATTTTAAACCATTTGTATTCATGAGGACTAAATAGTCCCACGTGCATCAGTTGACAAACACAGTAACAACATATATGCACGAACACACGGTAAGTCTATCGTCGGCACTTTTGCCATCGATGACTCCAACCGGTCAAACATCAACGAACCATCGGAGTGACCACGACCTTCGGTTAGACATCATCCTTCTTCACCAATAGAGTTAATTTTGCCGATGCCAAACTCCATCGGACAAACCAAGCTCATCAGAGACTACTCCACCATCCACATCGATGGTTTCTTGTCCCACCGATACCCAAGCTTTCATCCTTCGTCGGTGTAACATGAAGTACCGGAGAGACACCTTCCAGCCACGCTGATGTCACTTGTCACATCAAACACCTTTCCATCGAATAGACCTTGCCGATGCCAACCTTCAACATTTCATTGGAGCAACACAACACATCGGAACGATATCTTAGAGCTTAGCCGATAGTCACAGTTACACCGATCGGTGTAGCACAGGCCATCGGAGAAAGAACTTATGACAAGGATGATAGCGATAGTTAAGCTGATGGACAGAACACCATCGATGAAACATACTCCATTACAGGAACACCAATAGGTTACACCGAAGACCCCCATTTTGCCGATAGCAACTCGCTGGAACAAACTACCATCGAGGAGACACAAACGGTCGGAGTAACAAACTAAGCAAAGCCGATGGAAACACTTTGCCCAATCGCTAAGACAAAGGTCAACTCTTGCTGATGCCTATAAATCTAAGACACATGTACTCAACAAATTTATGTGGTTGATGAAACCCTTTAAGATCACTAAGGATGCCATCAAGGTCATAACGGGATTGAACTCATTCGGTGGACTACTGATGTTAAAGTCAGTGAAGAATTAGACTGTAACTGATGCTATAGGCTTAAAGTTTGATAAGAGGGCAATGACAATAAATGATATAACTAATCCAGATGTCAAATTTGCATCTATGGTAATTGGGTATAAGATATACCACTCCAGCAGGGAAAACTCATTGTCCAGTACAGCGATTTATGCTGCTTATTAGATGTTAAGAGAAAATACTAACTATGACTTGTGTGAACTTCTGCAAAACCAGCTAATGGAGAATCTGAACAAGATCAAGAAGGATAAGAAGAATACATTCAAGTATGGTACATTGGTCTTGTGCTTGTTCTTTTATTTCATGAATGAGTTGAAAAGGCTGTATTGGACCAGTGATAAGACCATTGCCATACAAATAAGAGAGCACTTGCACAATATTAGTGACTCCAATGCCCAAAGGACTGCTCTTTGGGGATATTTCAAGAATTTCTAGAATATGATGCAATCAAGGGAAAGAATCCCTATGTCTGTGGTGGAAAAGTACAAGGATAAAATGTGTTTCATGGTGGAAATAAATCAATGCTTGATGGAAGCAGTTGAACCAAGGACTATATGGATCATTCCCATGGGGTATGAAGTTGATGAACAAATACTGGAAATGTATTCTCAACACCTTCTGAGCAAACCCAAAGAGACCTCAATTGAGAGATTTGGTACATATGGTGAGCTTAGTTTGAAATTGCATGTTGAACTTCAGAAACTTGAAATTAAGAGAAAGGTCCAAAGGCAAGTTGAAATGTATGCAGAAAGTATTGGAATAACCAAGGAAGTTGTGAGACAACATAGGGAAAGGACAGAGAAAGCTGAGAAGGAGAAGCAGGACATGGAATAGGGAAGTGTTCCGGTAGAACCCCCTTCTAAGTCAAGGACTACTAGGAGTTCTGTTTCAACCTTCAGTGCATCACCTTCTCCTATTGCAGAGAAATTCAAAGAAAAAACCACCGATAAGGAGGGAAAAAGGACAAAAGTAATGGGCAAAAGGTCATATGTCAGTGTGGAGGAGGATGAAGAAGAGACTGAGTTAGATGGTGAGGTTAAAGAGTTGAAGGCCTCAGGCACTAAGGCTGCTAAAGCATCTAAGGAGAAGCCCTCCTGAAGCAAAAAGTCAAGCAAAAGGCATAAGTCAGAGGCTCATGTTGAGAAGCCTACTCCTTCTGTGGAAGACATCATAAAGTCAATCACTGTAGATGGAAACTTAAAGCCAATGATTGAATATTATGACAACTTTGATGATGCCAACAAGAAAGTTTTGGAGGATGCTACTGCTAAGTGTTGCAAGTATGGGCCTAACCGGTGTTGTCATTGATGTCAACATACTCTTGTTGCATTGATGATAAAGATTGGATGAGTTGTGTGCTAAGGATATTGAGAAAATTGGTCCTAATCAGGAACAGAGAAGAACAGTGAAGACTGAGCTAAAGATCCTAGCTAAGATGAAGATCAGAGGATGCACATCAAAGGGTTTGTAGATATGTCTCTTAAGATGATCCAGTAAATATTTCAGAGGTCCACATGAAGATCTGAAGAAGTTATGGCCGCTTAAGTAAAACTGGTTCTGGCAGGTGTTTAGAGGTGACAGAGTGATACAGATAGGTCCGGTGAGATCCGGAAATGCAATATCCTGTTTTGCAGATTTGGTGGAGTGTTTAGGAAGTCCATGTGAAGTGACAACTCAATTGGTTCATGGTCTGGAGATCTGCAAGCATCTATTCCATTGTGACAGTAATGACAGACTATGTTCTTGAGGTTCCAGATGAAGGAGAAAAGGATTTCAGTAAGCAGATGTAGTGTGGATGCTCTTGGTGATTCAGGCAAGCTTGTGGAGGTCTTTGGATCATGTCCAGTTCGTGTTCATGGTCCGCATTGGAGTTTGAGCTCGCAATTGAAGAATTACTTCCGGATGATGGTGTTCTTCCTAAGTCAGGCTGACCGGATGAGTTATACATCCTACGGATGATCTTAAAGATGTTGTGTGAAGATTGGAGTGTTCCCAAATGAAGATTGAAGTCTCAAAACTGTGTAGCCGACAGTGTGTTGATCCACATGAAGTCTTTTTGTAATTAGTCATGTTGTATTTATATATTTGCTCTATAATGTTTGTTGACTTAGATGACCATTCCTAAGTTGATGTCTTGTATAAATAAGGAATTGTAAAGTCATTTCAAAGTGTATCTTATGGAGATGAGAGTGTGGTAGAGAGGAGAAGAACGAAAGACAGAGCAGAAGTTTTGGGCTTAAATAGAACTAACTCAAGCATGGTGAAGATGCTATTCTTTAGTTCAAGTATGTAATACTTATTATTCTGTAGACAGTGTATCTCCTGTAGGTAGTGAGCCTCTTGTGAGCAGTGTGCTCAGGCAGTGAGCCCTAATTGGCATGTACCATTTGGTTCTTTCTTTTCTTCTAACAGAGAATACAATCTTGGGTTAATCACCCCGTGGTTTTTCCTTAACCAGGTTTTCCATGTCAAAATCTTCATGTCTCATGTGTGAATGTGTTTCTGCTCTTGATTTAATGCATTGTATTTCCATGATTGATTTATTATTATGCTGCTAAATTACAAAGTGGATTTAAGTGTTTAATTGGAAGAAAATTTTGGACAACTGATTCACCCCCCCTCTCAGTTGTCTATCCTGAATCTAACAATTGGTATCAAAGCCAAGTTCCTCTCAAAGAGCTTAACTGCTTGAGGAGATCCAGGATGTCATCATATAAGAAGGATAGTTCAAGGTTTGATGGAACCAATTTCACTCTTTGGCAAAGTTGCATGGAATGTCACTTACAATGTATGGGAATGCAATATTGGACCATGGCTTCAAAGAAGTATACTCCTCCACAGAATGGTCCGAGATCCGTTGATGAAATCAGAGATGCTAAAGACAATCTGCAGACTAAAGAAGCTCTTCTAAGTGCTTTATCTGATTCATAACTGACAAATGTTGTTGATCTAAAAACTGCATATGAGATTTGGCAAAAATTAGAACTTCTGCATGAAGGAGACAAGTATGTGAAATGTGCCAAGCTACAGAGTCTAAAAGGAAAATTCGAAAACCTGAAGATGAGAGAAGATGAAAATATCACTACATTTATGCCTAGAGTAAATGAGCTTGTGTGTGGCATTAGATGTGCTGGTGGAGTCTTAGATGAAGATGATATTGTTGGAAAAGTTCTCAAATCTCTTCCTAATTCTTACAAATACAAGGTTGCTGCCATTGAAGAATTCAGAGCCCATTCAGGTGTCACAAGAGATCAATTGGTTGGTAAATTGGCTGAATTGACCAAGTTTGGAGATGCCCCTCCCAAGACTGAATTTGCATTCAAAGCTAGTGCCTCTGTGAAAGGAAAACAAAGGTTTGATCCGGGGGAGAACTCTTCAAGGAAACTATCATGGTATGAAAAAACAAGAAAAGACTTGGAAGAAGAAGAAGCAGAAGTTGCTCAACTTGAAGCACTTATTGCAAAAAGACTCCCAAGAGGATCCAGTAAGTATGAAGGGAAATTACCTTTTAAGTGTTTTAACTGCAATAAGATTAGTCATTTTGCCTCAAAGTGTCCGGAAAGATTTTCAAGGCCAAAGCCTAACAGATCAAGGTTCCAAAAGAATTGTTACTATGGTCATGAAGATGATGATAATGAAGGAGTAGCAGATGATGAATCAGAAATAGGAAACAAATCTAGAAGTGACTGGGTGTTTATTGCCATCAAGGAAGAAGATTTGATGCCCTCTGAATCTGTCAATCATAAAGTGGTAGAAAGAGCTTTGGCTGCCCAAGTTGAAGAAAAGGATGATTGGGTCATTGATAGTGGATGCTCCCACCATATGACATGTGACAAAAATACGTTCATAGATTTGGAAAGGTATGAAGGAGGAGTGGTAAAATTTGGTGATAATTTTGTTGGTAGAATTAGAGGTAGAGGAACTATTTCTTTTGACGGAAAGAACAAAACTGGTAATGTACTATATGTTGAAGGATTGAAGCACAATCTTCTTAGTGTTGGATAGTTGGTGGACAAAGGCTATGATCTCCGATTCAAAAATGGAAAATGCAAGATCTTTGAAAGTTTTGGAACAGAGATTGCATCTGGTACTCAAACTAAAGGTAATATCTTCCACTTGGTTGGTACTGGTAAAAGTTGCTTATTTGTTCAGGTTGATCAAAGTTGGTTGTGGCATAGGAGAATGTGTCATGTGAATTTTGATAATATCATCAAGATAAGTAACACTCAGGCTGTAAGAGATCTTCCACGACTTGTGAAACCTACTAATAGCTTGTGCAAAGAATGTCAGTTGGGTAAGCTGAGCAGAGTCACATTCAAAAGTAAGGAATAGTCTTCTACCAGATTACTGGACTTAGTTCATACTGATTTATGTGGTTCGGTAAGAATCAAAAGTGTGCAAAGTGATAGATACTTCATGCTATTAATTGATGACTACTCCTAGATGATGTGGGTGACTTTTCTGGAAGAGAAATCAGAAGCTCTTGAGAAATTCAAAATATTCAAGGCTATGGTAGAGAATGAAACCGGATTAAAATTAAAATATCTAAGGTCTGATAGAGGTGGAGAATTCACATCCGGTGAGTTCATAGAATTCTGTGAGAAACATGGAATAAAAAGACAGTTGTCTGCTCCTAGGACTCCACAGTAGAATGGTGTAGTGGAGAGAAAGAATCGAACCATCCAGGAAGCATCTAGAATCATGATGATGGAAGCAAATGTTCCTTAGATCTATTGGAGAGAAGCTGTAAGCATTGCAGCCTATACTCTCAATCGAGTACAAATCAGAAGCAATACTGGTAAGACTCCTTATGAACTTTGGTTTGGCATCACTCCCACTATGAGGTATTTCAAAGTTTTTGGTATCAAATGTTACATTAAAAGAGTTGAAGATCTAGGCAAGTTTGATGCTAGAAGTGATGAAGGAATATTCTTGGGTTACTCTACTCAAAGCAAAGCATACCGGTGTTACAACAAAAGATTGAGAAAGATTATAGAAAGTACAAATGTGAAGGTTGATGAATGTATTAAAAAACCCTCAAGGTTTTATGAATTTGATGAAGATGATCAAAATGATGTTTCTATTAAAGAAGTCCAAGCTCACTCTGAAATTTAGATTCAAACTAATCTGGTAAATCAGGAAGAAGAGATAAGTTTGATTGAACCTATTCAAGATTTAGAAGTGCTAGAAACTCCCAAAGTTCCCAAGTATGTAAGACTGAATCACTCTGAAGATTAGATCATAGGTGATAAAAGGAAAGGTGTACAAACAAGAAGAAGGATTGCTCAAGAGTATTGTCTGATTTCAAAGATTGAGCCTAAGACAGTGAATGAAGCTTGCAATGATGAAAACTGGACTAAAGCAATGGAAGAAGAGCTGATGCAAATTGAGAAAAATCACACTTGGGATCTTGTTCCCAGACCTAGAAACAAAAATGTGATTAGAGCCAAATGGGTCTTCCGGAACAAATTGAATGAAGTTGGTGAAGTAATCAGAAATAAAGTCAGATTGGTCTGCAAGGGTTACTCTCAAATAGAAGGAGTTGATTTTGAAGAAACTTTTGCTCCAGTGGCAAGAATTGAAGCAGTCAGATTATTTCTTGCTTTTGCTGCCTTCAAGGATTTCAAAGTATATCAGATGGATGTCAAGTCTACCTTCCTGAATGGCGACTTGGAAGAAGAAGTATACATTGAGAAACTAGATGGATTTCAATTGTCTGTCATGGTGATATGGTCTACAAGTTGAAGAAAGCACTGTATGGACTCAAGCAAGCCCCAAGAGCCTGGTATGAAAGATTGGATAAGCATCTTTTCAAGATTGGTTTCAACAAAGGTACTACTAATAGTAATTTATATTTCAAAATTGATCATGAAAATATCTTGATTGTTGAAATATTTGTTGATGATATCATTTTTGGAGGAAGAGATAGTATGTGCAAAACTTTTGCAAATCAAATGAAAAGTGAATTTGAGATGTCCATGCTTGAGGAAATGAATTTCTTCTTGGGTCTGCAAATCATTCAAACAAAGAAAGGAAACTTCATTTCTAAGACCAAATATGTGAAAGAATTGTTAAAGAAATTTGAGATGGAAGAATCAAAACCAATGAGTACTCCCATGGCAACTAGATGCAAATTAAGCAAAGATGATGACTCACCTAAGGCTGATCAGAAAAAGTATAAGTCAATGATTGAAGGATTGTTGTATCTCACTCAAACTAGACCTGACATTATGAATGTTGTTGGTCTTGTAGCTAGATTCCAAGATGATCCTAGAGAATATCATGTCATGGCAATCAAGAGGATTTTTAGATATC
The DNA here is from genome assembly GCA_027924645.1 of Cunninghamia lanceolata. NCBI lineage: Eukaryota > Viridiplantae > Streptophyta > Pinopsida > Cupressales > Cupressaceae > Cunninghamia > Cunninghamia lanceolata. Next base: position 9,128,882 of record BSBN01001201.1, read on the forward strand.
TAAAAGGGACAGTTGAGTATGGTTTGTGGTATCCTAGAGATCATGATTTCTCTCTCCATGCATATACAGATGCAGATTGGGCAGAAGATGTGGATGACCGAAAAAGTACCAGTGGTGGAGCATTCTTTTTGGGAAAGAGATTGGTTTCTTGGGTGAGCAAGAAACAAGAGGCAATATCTCTGTCCACTACAGAAGCAAAATATATTGCAGCAGCAGGTAGTTGCACTCAAGTTTTGTGGATGAAGCAGATGCTAAGAGACATCAAAGTGGAGTATGAGGAGCCGATCACAATCTTTTGTGATAATTCAAGTGCAATAAATATATCTAAGAATCTGGTGTTGCATTCAAAGACCAAACATATATCCATCAAGTTTCACTTTTTGAGAGAGCAAGTGAACAAGAATGAAGTTAGATTGGAGTTTGTGCCTTCCAAGGATCAGATTGCAGATATCTTTACTAAACCTCTACCTAAGGACTCTTTTGAGTATCTCAGGGAGAAGTTAGGGGTTATTACCCCTCTGGTGATGAACTAAGGTGCACTGATGTACATTAGTCCGGTGGATATCATAGTCATATCTTGTGGTCTGGATTGATGATGGGGCGCTGCTACTTAGGGGGAGCAGCCGGTATGATTTTGAATTGGTGCAAGTATGTGCCCTTTACCATTGATGTCAAAGAGAGAGAAGACATGTGAAAAACAAGTGGTTGCTGATCAAAGGGGGAGTAATAAAGGAACAGGAGACATGTGAATGGTTTTTGTTGATAGGGGGAGTTGTATTAGTGAGAAGAAGTTCTTGTCTTGATGGTTAAAATAGTTTTTCACATCATATGTTGCCATCAACGACAAAGGGGGAGATTGTTGCAAGTATGAGCCTAACCGGTGTTGTCATTGATGTCAACATACTCCTGTTGCATTGATGATAAGGATTAGATGAGTTGTGTGCTGAGGCTATTGAGAAAATTAGTCCTAATCAAGAATAGAGAAGAACAGTGAAGACAGTGAGCTAAAGATCCTAGCTAAGATGAAGATCAGAGGATGCGCATCAAAGGGTTTGTAGATATGTGTCTTAAGATGATCTAGTAAAGATTTTAGAGGTCCGCATGAAGATCTGAAGTTGTGGCTGCTTAAGTAAAACTGGTTCTGGTAGGTGTTTAGAGGTGACAGATTGATATAGATAGGTCTGGTGAGATCCATAAATGCAATATCCTATTTTGCGGATTTGGTGGAGTGTTTAGGAAGTCCATGTGAAGTGACAACTCAATTGGTTCGTGGTCTGGAGGTTCACAAGCATCTATTCTGTTAGCACTCATTTTGACCTGGGGGTTGTTTTTTTCATGTTTAGGGGGTTTCTTCATTTGAACCCTATATCTTCTTGCCCATTTTCCTAAGTGTTGGACCTCCTCAGCATTTTTCAGATGCAGCATCATATTTTCTTTGAGGAGGAGATCATCATCATCATCTTGTCTTCGATGATGGTCAGCATCATCATGTTTTCTGTCGACTTGTTTTTCATCAGGATCATCATATTTCAATATCGGGTGATGTTTGGATATCATCCTGATCCTGCTGATGAGCTACAGTGTGCCCTGATTTGCTTGCGGGGGTGATTTTTCAAGTATCCGGTGATCTTCCAATTATCACCTTGCCCTTTTATGATGATGATGTCACCCCGATCTTCTGAAGGGGTTATTCTCTGAGTTGTTCGACCCGACTTGTTTTTTCTTAAGGGTCGTCATCATCATCATCATATTTCCAGTTATCGCCGTGTTGCTTGCGAGGGTCATCATATTTTCTGCCTGCATGATATTTCGCTGGGGTGATATTTTTTATCATCGGGTGATCTTGGTTATGATCATCCTGATGATGTTGTTGAAGAGTTCTAAGTATGACCCGATATTCACTGGGGTCATCATATTTTGAACGTCACGTTGATCTTAGTCAATATCATCCTGATGTTGTTTGTATCACTTCATGTTCGTTGTTTTATCATCCTGATGATGCTGACGTCATTCTTATGTCAGGGTGATATCTATTTCTCTGCCTATCTGCATCATGATATTTCTGAAGGGAGATATCCGCCTGTCGGCTTCGTGCATTATCTAGTGGGGGTGATCTTTTCAAATATCCGGCATATTCATCTATCACCCCAATCTTATAGTGGAGCTACAGTGCAGCATGATATTTGTGCATCAGGATGATATTTCCAAATATCTGGTTATCTTCCGAATATCATCCTAATGTCGATATGATGATGATGTCATCAAGGTCCCGGGGGGGTCATATTTCTAACACTGATCATCTTGTGGAGATCCCCCGATATTTGCAAACATGATGATGACGTCATCCGGATATGAGGAGGTGCGCAGTAGGCAGATATGCTGATGACGTCAGCAGGATATGAAGGCGATTATCATGCAGGTTATGTTGCGATATGATGCTGACGTCAGGGTGATATTTCAAGCGACAGGATATCATGCTGTTGGAGGATGATGATGAAGTCTTATACTAGTGTCGTCAGGAGCAAAAGCACCGACATTATATATGCTCGTGGCCTAGTATATAAAGTGTTGAAAAGGTCGCCGCGGGGTGCATGTGGGATAATTGATATCTTGCATATTTGAAATATCATGACGATGAATCTTGGCGAGAAATGGTTGCGATGCACAGTTTGACGTTTTCCCGAGGCCGCGGGTTGGTGCGCCATTAATGGCGAAGGTTGTAGAGGTATGGACGGATCTGGTACCCGATTGAAGGTGTACATCAACGGACAGTGGCGCAGGGCTCGAGATTTCTTCCTGTCTCCTCCCCTACCTGCTGCATTCATGTTTGGGCGCCAATCTGGTAATGCGTTGAGCGCCATTTTTCTGATACTGTGTATCTAGCGGGATTTTTGGTCAACCATGTAATTAATTGCTGTGGTACACTACCTGGCTGTTATAAGCAGGAAGTGTTACTCATTTTTGGTTGTTGAAAAGTTGAAGATTTTTGGCTCTGTAATTCAAAACAAGCTGATCTGGTTGCTCTGTACAGCTAAACCTGTGAGTCTATGTATCTCTTGTTGTATGTTTTGGCACGAACCCACTGATTTCATGATTAATCTTATATGAGAAATGCTATCTTAGCATGTGTTTTGTTAATTCTGTCTCCAGTATTGCATGTATTCTTCTTCTGAATCTGGATATTTGGGTAATGTTTAGATTCTAGAGCATAGAATTCCTATGTTGAATGTCTGTTCTTTTAACTTCTGCTCAAGGGGTAGATTAAACTGTTTTCAGGTTGAACATTGGGAAGGGTATACTGCAGTAGGGATGCCATAAGTAGAGATAACTTAACACTCTATATTGGGAGATATCTGTAAGGCAGGTATCACATATATTCCCCTGAAATCCAGTTCTAGCTGTTCATGTTGATCATTCACAGGTGTATGTCTACTGACTCCAGGCCCTGGATAGGCACCAATCTTGCTTTGTGTTTGTGTTACAACCATGTCCAGCTTTGCATCCAAACTTAAAATCCAAATCAAAATCTAAAACAACCATTAGGACATTAGAATTAGTTTTAGGATCCTCAGTCCTCTGTCTACAACTGCAAATAGGCCCAAAGCTAGCCCCTTTGCTCTTATCTTTCAGTTTTGGTCTACTTACAGGAGGACTTATCTGCTTTCTGTCAGCATCCCAGCCTTTGTATGCATATCCTCATGGATGTTGAGTAGGGAATACCCCCCTAGGTTTTGCAGAGCCTGAAGAAGAAGAGGAGATAAAATACAGAGTCTATCTCCTACACTGTTGGCCCCTGGCCCAGAGATCCTGTTGATCATTGATGGCTACCTTGTAGGGAAATCTGGGAATAAGCATCCAGTCTGGGAAAAAGTCAACATATTCCATTGTGACAGTGATGACAGACTGTGTTCTTGAGGTTTCAGATGAAGGAGAAAAGGATTTCAGTAAGCAGATGTAGTGTGGATGTTCTTGGTGATTCAGGCAAGTTTGTGGAGGTCTTTGGATTGTGTCCAGTTCGTATTAGTTGTCCGCATTGGAGTTTGAGCTCGCAATTGAAGAATTACTTTCAGATGATGGTGTTCTTCCTAAGTTAGGCTAACCGAATGAGTTATACATCATGCGGATGATCTTGAAGATGTTGTGTGAACATTGGAGTGTTCCCAAATGAAGATTGAAGTCTCAAATCTATGTGGCCGATAGTGTGCTGATCCGCGTGAAGTCTTTTTTTAATTAGTCATGTTGTATTTATGTATTTGCTCTGTAATGTTTGCTGACTTAGATGATCATTCCTAAGTCGATGTCTTGTATAAATAAGGAATTGTTAAGTCATTTCAAAGTGTATCTTGTGGAGATGAGAGTGTGGTAGAGAGGAGAAGAGCGAAAGGCAGAGCAGAAGTTTTGGGCTTAAATGGAACTGACTCAAGCATGGTGAAGATGCTATTCTTTAGTTCAAGTATGTAATACTTATTATTCTATAGACAGTGTGTCTCTTATAGGCAATGAGCCTCTTGTGAGTAGTGTGCTCAGGCAGTGAGCCCTAATTGGCATGTGCCATTTGGTTCTTTCTATTCTTCTAACAGAGAATACAATCTTGGGTTAATCACCCTATGGTTTTTCCCTTAACTGGGTTTTCCACATCAAAATCTTGGTATCTCATGTGTGAATGTGTTTCTACTCTTGATTTAATGCATTGTATTTCCATGATTGATTTATTATTATGCTTCTGAATTACAAAGTGGATTTAAGTGTTTAATTGGAAGAAAATTTTGGACAACTGATTCACCCCCCCTCTCAGTTGTTTGTTCTGAATCTAACATTAAGTACCTGAATACATTCAACAGAGCACTTGTGGAAATTTTGTCAGAAATCCCTAAGAGTCTAAGATACATCTTGGAGATGAGGAAAGAAGCTGCTAAAGCAATGGATTTGGAGCTAAGAGAACATGTGTTGTCCAGTCTGTGTTCGGTAATCTCTAGAAAGGAAGCAAATCAAATTTTCAAAGAAGTTAAAGATAAATTCAGAAGCAAGAAAAGGATGAATAATCTAATGATCAGAGACATTAATGAAGTGGTCAAAGAAACAAAAAAAATTCTGAAGAAAGCCCTGGACAAGAATAAGTTTTATGTGGTCACTGAAGAACCTGTTGATGTTGATGATACATCCATTTTGAATGATGAAAAGTTGAAGAAAAATGAGCAACAACCTGAGGTAGATGATTTCTCTATTCCGGAAGAGGAAATATTAAATAAAGGAGATGATGAGATGGTGAAGGAAGATAATGTTGATGGTGCAGAAGATACTCAAATTCCTCTAGACCATTCTAGTGAAGAAAATGCAGAGATGAATATGGAAATAAATGCTCCTACTGAATGTGATTATGAGAAGAATAAAGAGCAGAATGCAGAGAAAGTAGAAGCAAAGAAAAAGAATTAAAATGATAAGCAAGACAATGTAGTTGACTCTGGAAAGGGAGAAGATGCAAGCCCTAAAGAGCATAAAACTAAAACATCATATTGGCCAAGAGATACTGTAGAAGCAGTGAAAGAAATTTTGGAGAAAGATAAACAAGTTGTAGAAGATCTGGATATAATACAAGGTCCAATCAATTTTGATACTCTATCACCGATACAGAAGATGAAGTTGGCCTCTTTTGTACAAGCTAAGGCCAGAGAGGAAATCTTGAAGTTCCATATAGAAGACAATGAGTTGCTTGGTCTTGCATATGGCATTTTGGAGAAAATCATTCCTACATTTCAGAAGGATTCATCAGCATCCCCCTGTGGTCAGTTGAAGAGTTTGATAAACTCTGTAAGTACTCATTTTGAATCTTTTGAGAAGTCAGCAGAAGTTAAAGTTTGGAATGAATTTAATGATAAAAGATTTAGTGAACTGAAAAGAATAATTGACAATGATAGAATTATGTTGGATACTAGTGTAAAGAGTATTCAAAATGCCCTCACTAAAGGAGGAGATGTGTACAAAATTTTTTTATCTTGGCCAAAAGTTGTAGAGGATATTGAGAAGAAAATAAAGGAGTCCGAGCAAAAATTGTCAAATCTATCTCAATCCTTTGATCCTTTGACAGTATCTGCGGCGAGTCAAGAATGTCAAGTAATTAGCTTGATTGATAAAATAAAGAAATTGGTGAAAGAAAAAGAAAACATTGTGGCAAGGATGTGTGAACTCCGGGGACTGATTTTCACTAAGTTAAAAACAATGTTCAATGCATTGACAAAAGATCAAGTTGCTGCTCTGACAAGTGATCCCACTGATCTACAGAAGGCAGAGTCACATGTATTTTTATTCAGTAGTCATATTTCAATTTTGGGTAGCATGAAGAAAAGTTGGGACCATGAATTGGCACTGTTGACAAACATTTTTGGTGATGTGTTTAAGTTTATGTAGACAAGACATAAAGATTGTTTGTATATATGTGCCCATGTGCATAGAGTTTCTGTGTGAATTTTGGTATGTGGATCTCAGCCTTTGCCATTGATGTCAAAGGGGGAGTGGAAAGTAGTGAAAAATGAGGAACTTATCTAAGGGGGAGCTTTGGAAATCACAAGTGTACATAGTAAGGGGGAGCCATTCTAACACTTAGTCATTTTTCACTAAGTGTTGCCATCAATGCCAAAGGGGGAGATTGTTGGCAAGAGACACTACTAGGCATGTTAGGTGTTATCATTGATGGCAACTGAATCTATCTTACACATCTGCATTGTATCATTTGATCATACCAGAAGTCAGGTTGCAAATATGTCTAAGTCCGGATAGACAGGAACAGAGTATAAGACAGGGTTCAACATTTTAGTCTACATTTCTCCATAGGTAATCATATTGTGTTGTGGACCTGAGGGAATTTTAAGGGATGTCAAGTCTACCTAAATCCAAATTTTTAGCCTCCAGTGATGAAGGGATTGAAAGTTACAAGCATCTGAGTATCAAGTTTTGGTTAGATAGTTCAGTCCAGTGAAGAATAGGTCGACTTGGTATTTGATACTTGTGAGGATTAAGAGAAGTGGTTGGTTGAGTAATTTATGAGATCCAGTGATATTGGCCAACATGTGTGGTGACTTGAATACATAAGTTTTGGTCCGCATTGATGTTTGTGCATGGATTCAGCCAACAAAATAGTGATCTTGAAAAAGTTTCTAAGTTTTCTTAAGGCCAACTGCAGTTGATGTAATTTCATGTTGCGTATATATATGATCGATTGGTGTGAGCATTTTGTAATATGGATGTGTGAATTTGATGCAATAGGTGTGAAGTGTGGGAGTATCAAGTACAAAGCAAAGAAGATCTAATTTGCAAATCATGGCAGAACAGTGAAATAGGGCAGTAAGAGATGAAGTGTGTGAAGTCAGTATATTGAGCCTAACTAGAACTGTAATCTTGCATTGTTAGATGCTATTCTTCAGTTCAAGTATTTCAGTAAACTCTTTGTAATTGATCTTGTAGGCAGTGAGCCTCCTTTGAGCAGTGAGCTCTGGGCAGTGTGCCTTCCCATTTGTAATACTTTTAACAGAGTATAAAATCTTGTGGGTTAACCCCCACCATAGTTTTTCCCTTAACCGAGTTTCCATGTAAAAATCCTGGCATTCATATGTGATGATCTTGTTGCTGTTGTTCTTAAGTTCATGCTTCTTTCTTTTGAATGTATGTGGTAAATTAATAAAGGAACATAATAATAAGTTTTGCAGAACATTGATTCACCCCCCCTCTCAGTGTTCCTTAATTTCAACAAATCACCACACAAGGATGTACAAATTTGATAAGTTTGTGTTAAGTCATCCTTCAGACGTTATGATTGCACATGAAAATGCCTTAAATAAACTTTAGCATGATCATTTTGGTCATTTCAACTATCACTAAAATGCAAGACCTTAGTAAGCATAAAATGGTCACTAGTTTGCCAAAAGTTTCTTTCATAGATGGTGTTTGTTGAAGTTTTTCACTTGGCAAACAACACAACGATCCATTTCCCAAAGGAAAATTTAAAAGGGTAAGTGATAGATTACAGTTAGTTCACAGTGATATTATGTCCTTTCCTAATGTTTCTTTTTTGAAACATAATATGTGATTACATTTATTGATGATTTTTTAAGGATTAAGGTGCAATCGACCTTGCAAATCCTAAGTATTTAATTACTCCTAATATTGTTTTATAAATGCATTCATAAGGGATGTAAGATCCATCGACTACAATAATTTATTTTTATTGGTATATGTATTAATTATTTACTGGCAACAATAAATAATTATTTACCAGTAGTAGTTACTATTTACTATTTATCATGAGATTACTATTGGTGAAAATAGGAGCACCCAAATCTATATTTGGCTTATGATAGATGTAATAACATCATCTATTGTCAGTGCCTTACATGTTGTAAGGAATCAACTATTATTAGACCATTATGATAGAGCATCTTATGACAACTTGTAAGAAGGTGTAAGAGGTATAATGGTCCTTATTTTTGGTTTGTTAGTGGGAATCTCAAGGAGGGGCATTTGGATTTTATTATGATAGCTATAAGAGGGTGATTATTGCATATCCCAAGTAAGGTGTTAGATATTTTCCCAAGTTCGGTGCCATATTTTGGATACTTCTTTTGTAATCTTGTATTTCTATTTAATAGAAGCTAGAGGAGATTTGAGTATGAGTTGAATGTTTTACAGCTACATAGGTGCATTCAAATTGGATGCAGGAAAGAAGAAATTGATTGTATTATAATATATTTTGAAGATAATATAGACTTGTCCTCTTTTCTGATGGAGTTTTTTCCCATAAGGGTTTCTCCACGTAAATCTTTGTGTTGTGTTTTATTCTCTTGAGTTTGTTGATTTACATTAGTTTAAATCTCCATTTTGATATTTTTAGATTTGCACTTTATTTCAAATTTCCATATTGTAGTGGTTTTCCTACATTTCTAATAGATTTCTCTCATTGAACTTGGGTATACTTTTTGAAAAACAAAAGTGAAGTTTTTTGTGCACTTCAAAATGTTCAAAGATCTTGTTAACAACCTATCAAAGAGAAAGATTTAACAACTCAAAATAGATAATGGAGGATGATTTCCTTCTATGAATAGGTAGGTATTCAACTTCAACATATTGTAGCCTACACCCCTCAACATAATGACGCATCTGAGTGTAATAATTGCACACTCAAATAAATGGAAAATTGTATGGTACATTCTAAGTTTTGGGCCAATGCATTTAAGTGTGCAAATTACATTCAAAATCACACTCCTTGCTTAGTAGCGCAAGATTTTACTCCTAAAGAATAATGGTCTAGTGTTAAGCATGATGTTTTAGACTTCTAAATTTTTGGGTGTAATGCTTGGGTACATATTCCATATGATACACACAAAGCAATGGAAAGGAAGATTAAATCTTGTATCTTTTTTGGTTACTATGAATATGTGAAGGTATATCAGCTTCATGTTCCAAGCACCATAACAACACTTTATAGGCCTAGGATTTATTAATTGAGCAATCCAAATCTCACAAGCCAACATCAACTCCTCCTCCATTAGTTTATGTTGATCCAAACAAAACTTTAGATGTTTCTTGTGATGAACATGACAATTTAGATGACTCTTATTCTAAGAGTCACTATAGTTCAAATGAAGAGCCATAGGGGGGACAACAAACTCCTCCATCACTAGTGGCAGACACCATTTAGAATGCACCTGCTCAACCTCAACAACCTCTTCCTAAATGGGTTTGCACAATATGCAAAGAGGTCGATGCATTGGTAGGGGATCTGAGTGAACCAAGCAAGGTAAGATCACAACTCTAGTATGGTGTTGTGCACAATTGACACAATTAATTGTAACACAAGATCCTAAGACTTATCATAAAGCTTGTAAGTATCTTGAGTGGTAGGTAATTATGGTAGAAGAACTTATTTCTTTAAAGAAGAACAACACATGGGACTTGGTTTCACTTTTGAAAGGAAGAAAAGTGGTGAGGTGCAAATGAGTGTACTAAACTAACTATGCAACAAATGGGTCCATTGATAGGTGCAAAGCCTACCTTGTAGCAAAAGGTTTTTCACATGTTAAAGGTGTTGATTACCATGAAACTTTTTCTCCAGTAGCCAAGATAAATTTTCCATCATGATTTTACTCTCCTTAGTTGCAACATAGGGATGGGAACTCTATCAAATAGATGTCAAAAGTTCCCTCTTGCATGAAGACTTGCAGGTAGAAATCTACATGTCCAAACTCTAGGGTTTATCAACAATGAGATATCCATCTATGTGTGTAGATTGAAAAAGTCCATGTATGACTTGAATAAGATCCTCAAGCTTGGTATGAAAATATTAACATGTTTCTCATCAATGTTAGTTTTACATGGAGTCCCTCTAACACTATAGTCTACATTCAAAAAGTAGATGGGAAATCCTAATTTTGGCACTTTATGTTGATGACTTAACCATCATAAGAGCTTCCACCAAGAAGATTCATGGTATGAAAGCACTCTTAATGAAGTATTTTCCTTGGTCTACAAATTTCACATTTTGTGAAAGGAATTTTCATTCATCAATCCAAATATGCTCAAGACATTCTATAATGCTTCAACATGGAACCCTACAAGTTTTTACCAACTCCTTATTAATTTGGAGTCAAGTCTTCTACCAAGTGTTCTCCTTTGGTTGATTGTACACTCTATATCCAATTGGTGTGAAGTATTTTGCACTTGTCTCATACACATCTTGATCTCTCTTTTGTTATGAATCTTGTATCACAAGTTTTGTTAGGACACCCATGATAGCTACTAGTAGGTTGCAAAATGCATTGTATGGTATCTTCATAGTACTATAAATTATGGGTTTGAGTACAAGTTAGGTGGCAATGCCTCAATTTATGGTGACACCTCTAGGGGGAAAACAACAAAAAATCATACTCCTAGTAACACAACCACTATTGAAGGCTATATTGATAATGATTGGGTAGGAGATCTAGATAATCTCAAGTTAACCATAGGTTTCATCTACCATCTTATGGTAGGTCATGTTACTTGATCTTGTAATAACTAAACTACAATTGATTTGTCTACTATGGAAGTTGAACGTACTAGAGCTATCACTACTAGGAGTGAGTTAGTGTGGATTTGACACATGCTTTATGAGTTTAGATTTCCATCTAGACCCAACCTACAATGCTTTGGTGCAATAATCAAAGTGTTATCCACATCTCTTGCAACCTAGTGGAGCACTAATGCACAAAGCATATTGAGATTCATATGCATTATATTCAACAACTCATCCATGACAAGGTCATTGACCTTAAGTTTTTTGTATAGATGAACAAGTTGTAGACATCTTCATGAAGCCCTTTCTTGAGGCTAGATTTGTTCAACTTAGGGAACTTTTTGGAATGAAAGAAGGTGCCATTAAGGGGGGATAGTTCATTGGTTACTCCATCATTCCCTCCATAAATGCACACATCTTAAGGGGGATGTTACTATATTTTAATTAATCATACACCATTGTATGGCTTTAAGATACACTTATATATTCATTGTAATATAACCTATGGATATTCTTGTAATAATATGTGGATAATCATTGTAATAATTTGTGGATAATGCATTAATTGGTGTTCACTTATCTACTTGCTATTTGTATTAATAGTAAAGTTCTATCTTAAGTTGATGTGTTGTATTAGTTAAACTACTCTTAAGGAGTTATGTTTTACTAGTTTATTATCTCTTAAGTAGACTCATTCTTGTATCTCTAACTATTCTCCAAATCTTATCCCTAATCTCTACCTTATCTATATAAGAGCATAGAGAGCTAGTGGTTGAGGTATCACTATGGAAGAGAGTTATCATTATTCTAGCAAATTTGAAGCCAGGGCTTTTTAATGAAAAGTATTAGTCATGATACTCATGTTCTAAATCTGTTATTTTATTATTTTAGCTTTCATTGATTTATTGTATTACTATATGTATGTGGGTGAATGTCATATGGTAGCTACAATGGTTCTAGGGAACAAGAAACTTTAATATGAGTCACATGTTAAAATACATGAGAAAATATACTATGCAATGGATATGATGATTGGTAGTTTAACCTATGCATACAATGGGTGCTCCCATATAATGCAACTAACATATGAGATGGGTGGCCTCATTTGATACAATCAATGTGTGATCTTTAGAGCTACTCATGCCCTCCCACATTTGTGTTGATTAGTCAAAAATTAGAAGTATTTCTATAAAATATTGAGAGGATCAATCAAATAGAGTAAAATAGGGGTGGAAGAATCATCTAAGGAATCATTTTGAGTTGTGCCGATCTGGGTGCGGCTCCCAAATCTACCCCTACACTATTGGTTTGAATCATGCTTTGCAGCAATTAGGAACTCCTTGGGCAAATTTGTGTTTACAAATGAAAATTCAAGGAATTTTATCCATAGAACTCATGCTAGGATCTTGGTGGAATTAGATGTTTCAAAGAGTCTTCCGGCTGAAATTACCTTGAGGGCCAATGGACAATGCTGGAATTAGCCATTGGATTACGAAAGTTTGATTTTCAGATGCAGAAGATGTTATAAAATGGGTCACATCACTGCTGAGTGCCTAACTGTCAAAATGTAGACAAATCAAGTGGCTTCATGGTGGAAGGATTCTTCCCCCAAGCATTATTTTGTCTTGAACTCTCCCAAAGAGAGTCTTTGTCCAGCAAAATCAGATGTCAAGAAGCAATTTGTAGAAGTGGTGGTGGGAAGTTCTTCTATGTCAAAGTTAGTCGAAAAGATTTCACAAGAAAGTGATCCAAATTTCAAGAAAAAGGCAAAAAGCTTTTTGAAACCCTTGGTTTCTAACTCTCCTGATCCAACTCCTATCCATTCCATAAGCTCTCCTACCTTGGTTGCATGGAATTGGAAGCCAAAAGAGTCTCCCATTCCCTCAAATGGTGCGATCGGTGAAGGAATTTCAAAAGAGAATAATGGATCCCATGATCAAGGCTAGATGGAGGTCAAGAGGAGGAAGTACACCCCTCCTCATAGGATGCCTCTTAGGGGTTCTTTGGCCTCCTCTGAGGACAATAGTCACTCTCAGCTTACATAGTCAGATGATTCTGATGAGTCCTCAGGGGACAGACTCATGGATGGAAAAGGGACAGTGGTTCAAAAGATAAAGAAGAAGGATTTGTCAACTTTATTAGATATTCGTGAGCACCTTATGGCATGCCAATCCCATTTTTAGGTGAGAGGGTATGCTTTTCATTGTTATTTTGGTTCTTTTTAGTTTAGAGGGAATGGTACCCTTGACTGCAGCATTACATATAAAAAAAAAGGGGTGGAAGAAAATTATCTAAATAAAAGAAAAATTTACAAAGGACACTTAAAACAAGTGGAATAACATGCAAACAAAGTTTTTGAGCCTAAGATAGGTAAAACAACATAGATCCATAAAATTGTTACTAAATGATTTCTTTTATCTATTTTTTGCCTTAGCTTCCCAACATAAATCCATAACAATGCTTACAAATGATGTTCATAACAAATAAAATATAAAGTAATCAAGACTGCATCACTATTAATACTAATCATACAAAGTTCTAAGATAGTCAAAGCATCATATATGGAAAAAAACTACTAAATGAATCCATAAACTACTCTATATCATATTTTCTTTGACCTATTGAGCTTTATATCCCTAAACCATGTCAACATACTATTGAAGTGTTGATTTTGAGCTTGTTGTGGCTCAGGGCTCAAAAACACATATATGGGCTTCTCTAGGATACTACCCTAGCTACTAAAGATGCTCATTGAATGTGCCACCATCATTTATCCAATGTTTTATCTATTATCCTTAAAAGTATAGTTTTATTTTCATTATATGTGAAAATAAATCAACCCCTACATCCCAATTATTTCCCTAAAACCTAATATCATGCAACTGAAAATACTAACTTCAGTTTCAATTACCTATTATTTTCTATTTTCCTTAGAATAATAGTTTCATTTGGTCTATCATCAAAATTAAGCTTCCCATACATCCCAATAAACTATAAAACTATTTGTCTAATGTTAATTCCTCTTCATAATCAAAACCTTGTAATCCTTAACAAAATAACATCAACTTTTCCAATCCCAACAAGTCTTTCTAGTAGAGAAGTGCATTCAAATTACTCACAACAATACTTTCCATGTAATCTAAAGCATCTGTTTTAAGCTCACTATTCCTAACTAACCCTTCCTCGTGTTGAACACATCTATTGACTTGGACTCGCAATAGTGTAACCAAAACATTAAAACCCATTTCAAATTTCACAAAATCCTATCAAAAAAATGAAAACTAGCACTAAATTCATGGACCCAACAAATGATGTACCTACAACAAAGTTTGAAAAATGGGGACTTTATAACTGTGATTCTAGATTTCCCTTCCTATTCTTGCTTAAAAACTTGGAAATCACATTTACAACAAAGATCTTGGCAACCTTGTGAAAAGGAATGGACTTGAAATAATCTTTCTCTACATACCTAACCTCATATAATCTCTTGGAGGGCACCCAAAAACTATGCCTTTATAGTAAACCTTCTCTTTCTCTAGAAATGGAATTAAAAGTTTAAGTATGATCTTTGTGCCCATGTCTAATTGCTTATGGTCATGAAGGTTGACCACATCTTGGGGTTCCCAATCAATGAGTTCTTGCCTTGAAATGAACTAATGCATCTTAGGATAGGAACATGAGACTAAGGTTCAAATCTCTCCACATATATGCACTTCTTGGCTAAAGCATATACAATATGGTATGCCAAACTAAATATAAATCATTTAGAAAATCATGATAGATAGACACACACATATGCCAATAAGGGTGCAATGTGGTGGTTAGTTCACATGGTTGTTGTGTTGGCCACCAGGGTTCAGACACTCACTGGGCTGATGAGCTCACAGGCCATGGGCCTTCAGTGGGTTGGCGTGCTCATGGGATATGTTCCTTCATTGGGCTAGTGTGCTTGTAGGCTATGTGCCTTCATTGAGTTAACAAGCTCATGGGTTTGAACAAGGTGATAATGCCTTGGGGACGAAGACCCCTAGTAGTGGTCTCGATGATAAAGTCGTGAGAAGAGATCCCCCTAAGGGTTCCTCTAGGTTTGGTCCAGGCTAACAATTGAGTTTACCAAATATATATATATATTGAAACAAAAATGTTAAACAAGTCCATATCATTTTCTAATTAAATTTTAGATAAGTGTAAAAAATCACATTATGGTTAACAATAGATATAAATTAAAATAAGTTAAAAATCTATTTCTTATCTTTGCTTTCATTTCTTAGTGCTCTTCAATATATTGTTATTCTTCACTTTCAATCTTTTCTACTACCTTTTATTAATACACTTTGTAGACACCTGGATTTCACCATCATAATCCCATCATCTTCTATCATTAATCCTACACATTAATTCATGTTAGCTAAATGGCTCTAGCATCACTATGTCAGTTAATTAATTCTACACATTAATTAATTGATCCCATTTAATCCCATTTACAATCCCTTCATAATCAATTAATTAGTTAATTAATTTTGCACACATAATTAATTCTCTTATCATTCCATAATTAACTCATTGTCAAAAATCAATCATTGCCACTTATCAAATAGTGCAAGATTGTCAATTCCTTGATTTATGCTTGCACATTCTAAAATCAAATAAATAATGCAAAAGTCAATCATTGAGTTTTAAAGCAAAAAAGAAAAGTACATGCAAAACTCAAGTTGCGAATCAAGTGAGTTATTCTTAGTCATTCATCCTCTCACTCGAAAATCTAAAAAATCTATTCTTCTTCAACCGCATCATATGGAGAAAATCTAGTTGCAAAAATTTTGCACAATCATTGGAGCATCCACATACATAGCATGAGAAAATCCACTTGTTAGTTTAATTTGAGGTTTGTAGGCAGCTAAGCATGAGAAAATCCACTTGTTGGCTCAATTTGAGGTTTGTAGGTAATTAAGCATGAGCATATCCACTTGTTGACTCAATCTGATGTTTGTAAGTAGTATAGAGTTTGTTTTCTATTAGGGTGAACCCATATAACTAGGTTACAATTGCATTGAGAAAGGAAAATTGCCTCCGTGCCTCAAAACAAATTTGGACGGGTTCAATCGAATGGGAGGTGTTCATTAGAACCCAAAAATGGGTTCGTTCGAAATCCTCCCCCCCGTTCGAGCGAACCCCACATAAGCCCAAGTCATTGGCGGGTCCAATCAAACCCATGATCGGCCAATTTTTTTATTAATAAAATAGTGGGTTTGTTCGAACAGGGGTTTGATCAAACCCACCTGTTAAAGTTTTTTTTTAAAAGTGTTTTTAACTGTTATTTTTGACAGCTAAACTTGGAGCGTGACCCGAACCGTAGGAGGACCCCAGGAGCTCCCGACCAGTCAAATGTCACAACTAGCCACCTTCCATCCAGCCACCTTTTAGGTATTTCTGATTTTCTCACTTTCTCGTTGATTATGTTGAACCAGAGTTTAAAGTAGGGAACACTTTGATGGATGTTCGTACCCAATTCCAAAGCTCCCATTTATGCATAGCCAGGGAGGATGCATTTGCTTGAAAGTTTCTAAATCCTTTTCTACAAACACATTTTGTGCATATCCTACAGTAATAGCATTCCATGAGACCATATTTCTTTGAGGCATCTCGTGAAATAGTTTGCGTGCCTTGTCTATGCTTCCACATTTTGCATACATGTCTACCAAAGCATTTCCAACTATAATATCTGATAATAATCCCCCTTCCATTATGCTTTTATGGATGTCCATACCTTGTTCCAAAGCTCCCATTTTGGCACAAGCAGGGAGGATGTTGGTGAAGGTTGTGGTGTCTGGCTTTACACCTTCCAATTGCATTTGCTTGAAAGTTTCTAAAGCCTTTTCAACAAATCCATTTTGTGCATATCTTGTAATCAATGCAGTCCATGAGAACACATTTCTTTGAGGCATTCTATCAATAGTTCATGTGCCTTGTCTACACTTCAACATTTTGCATACATGTCTACCAGGGAAACTTTGCAACTACAATAACTGACAAAATTTGTCTATCCTTTATCCTTTGATGGATGCCCATACCTTGTTCCAAAGCTCCCATTTTGGCATAAGCAGGGAGGATGCTAGCGAAGGTTGCAGTGTCTAGCTTTACACCTTCCAATTACATTTGCTTGAAAGTTTCTAAAGCCTTTTCAACAAATCCATTTTGTGAATACCCTGCAATCAAGGCCCATTCCATGAGAACAAATTTCTTTGAGGCATTCTATCAAATAGTTCGTGTCCCTTGTCTACATCGAGTTTAAATTATCTACTTGTTTACATACATAATACTTTAAATGTTAGCTATGTGTACATGTAGTATCTAGTTGTCAATAAGAAATACCATTTGCTTATTTTTCATATCTAGTTAGTAGTTGTGTTTATGCTTATTTTGAATGCTTTATGGATGCTACTTATTTGGATCCCTTTATTTTATGTTTTCATGTTTTCAAGTGGCACACTTATCACAAGCCCGAACATGTATCAAAATAGTGTTTAGTTGGACATATGTGTATCCTTTTATGGGTGTGAATATTTATGTTCATATTGATGCACAAAACATTTCATAATTAATACTTGGGAAGCTATATAAAAGGACCAAACCTAATTCATTTATAAAATCTAGCAAAAACATGGAACATTTTAACACTTTCTAACACCTATCACATAACCTAAAAAGAGTCAGATCTTGTGATATCAACATTGCGTCATCATTCTAGGGCATATTGCATGCATTCTTGCTATCTTTAATATTGTTCAAAATTATTGATTCAACATGTCTTTATTAGGGTTTGACAGAGAGGAGGAATTATCCTTGTCATGTGTAATCTCAAGCACACAAACCAAACTTTTAATTTGCAAATATCAAACTTAGAAACTTGAGCTAAGTTAAAAGTGAGTGTCTAAAAATTAGTAAAGATTATATATATGTACCTCAACTTTACCTCATCCCTTAATTGCTCCTATTTGCATGCATTCAACTTTACCTCATCCCTTTTTTGTACACATACGGTCCATACATTCATCATTTACACATCATTTATTATTGCCTCAAGATTGACCCTAAATTTTAAATTTTTAAGTTTCCCACCCCTTTTCACTAGTCATTGTGAGTCCACTTGGTACATGCTTTATGAGACTAATTATTATGTTTTTTTTTAAATTTTAAGATATTCATTTGTGCAATTAATTCAAGGGGATCATAAGGAGAAATCAAGAGAACATCTATAACAAAAGGAACATTTGTAATGCCCCACCATGCAACCCTAGAGATAAGTTCAACTAAAGCAATAAAAAGGCAGAAATTGGCTTGAAAGATGAAGGTAGCAGAGTAATTTCTAGGTTCAAGACATTTACTAAAAGCTGAGGAACTATAAGAATAATTATTTCTCTTCCATCATTATCTATAGGGGAAGAGGTCTACAAGGAAAGAGAGATTAAAGAGGGAAAGAGCCACAAAGAAATTATTCACAGAGATCTAATCTATCTCTCCACAGAAATTATTTAAACAATTATAATTATATCAATATTTTAAAACTCTCCTACAAAAATCAAATGACATACCTGGATCTTCACTTCAGGTTCCCTCTTTTCTTCTCTCTCAATTTCCAACAGGAGCCTTCTGTAAACTTTTCCCCAAATCTTCCTGTGTTTTTTTTTCTACCAAGAGAATCCCCTTCAAATATTTCCCCTCACAAAAATAGATAAACCAATTAATTCCCCACTTCCACACTTCCATTACCGGAATCCACTCTCTCCCAAAATTTAATTTTAGAATTTTCTATTTATTTCATTTACAACCAAACAAAAATAGTTTCTTTCTACTTTTCTAAAATTAGTCTCTTACACAAAAGAAACAATTATTTCTAAGATTCCCTCTAGAGGTGCGTAACTACCACTTCTTTCAAGTGGTCAAAATGGAAAATAATTACTCAAGGCAATAATAATAAAGAAAGAGAATCTTTTTCAGACATAATAATACATATTTCTCCACAACTATAATATACATAAAAGCATCTATATTTATTTATCAAAGTGCCCTCTTGACTTAATAATTTTATTTTAATGAAGCAAGTAACCAAAACATTAATCAAACAATTCCAAACAAAATAACCCAAATGCCAAACAATACCTGACACAATGCACGATTGAAAGCATGACCACAATGACAGTGACTAACCATTATGCCCATACAGACAACATTGTCTGGGTGTAAAACTGGATACTCATCCTTTTCAAGGATGATGGCTAACTAGGGGACCACATGTTATCTTCATTTAACAATTTCCATTAGGTTTAAGGCACACTCAGACCTTGCAATTCAGGTGGAGTTGATGTCTGGTACCTGCATCCTACAGCAACCAAACAGTCGAACAAATAGACATATATATAATCATATAGTCAAATACACTGTGAAATGGAATCACAACGTAGCAGGGTACTCATGCATGAGAAATATGACACTGTCTCTTTCACCATCACATCAAACATGTAATCACAACACACATAGCAATCAGTTACTGAATGACTAAATAAGAACCATCATCAAATAAGATTGCATGATACACATAATAAGATTAATCCACACAAACATCACAACATAACATCCTATGATAGAGATTCAGTCATATAAAAATCAATTCTAACATATGACAATCATAGTAAGATCAACATCATAATCACCTAAATGTAAAACAATGTCAGAGCATATAAATTATCAGTGTTGCGATAAAGATTATTGATAAAACATACTAATTGCCATATGAAACCACACATGAGCATAATCAGGATGTCATTAACATGAATGTAGCATCTACCAACATCATATAATGTACAACATCAACTGTCTAACATACCCTAAATATTCCTATTATTTTACCTTCATCTTCATGCTCCTTAGCTAGACCATCTGCACATCCAAGATGAGAATGGAGAAGCATTACAACATTTACTCTAGGAACAATTCAATTTCGAGCTTAAAAGAAATCTTAGTCTACATTAAAATCATAATTCTCAAGCCATGTTGTCTAAAATCATTTTATCAAATATGTAAAGACAATTTGAAATGGGACCTTGATCTAATAGAACTTTACCTTAGAAATCTAGTCTAGCTTCCCTAATGATATTTTAAATACTGGATCATCCTTGTACAAGAATTCAAATATTAAAGATTAGGGTTAACATTTTTAGGAGTCTACATTACATGCCAAGTTGATTTACAAGTTACAATTTTCATTTCCATATAGAAATTCATTCTTATGGTCCACTTAGGTTTTATCCCAAGGAGTTTAGATTTGATCCATATAGATTTCTACCTGACAATTGAGAACATGAGATATCTAGCAAACTAAGAACATTTACATGTAGGTCTTAGAAATTAGATTATGTATGACATCAATAGAAATTCTCCTTAACTTGATTCCCACATAAAAGTACCTTATCCATAACATTTATAATTTTCTAAAAATAACGTTTCAATTTATCAGTTGACACAAATACTTTCTTAACTAAACCTAGATTAATTATGTGATCATTGATTGCATTATTTCATTCAACCTAGATTTAATGAGATTTTATTCCTTTACTTGACTAGATACATATAACATTTTAAAATTTAACCATTCAAGCTCAATAAGTGCAAATCATTTTAGAAGCTCTCTCAAAATGCTCATGATCTCATCACCCGCCAAGATGAATTATGATTCAATCCCCTCCTAAAAGGGCTATTACAATATATTAAAATGTTTGATGGGGTGGAAAAGGGAATCATACTCCCCTTCCCTATAGGGCTTCAAGAGATTAAACTTTAATGAGGTATAGTCATTTCCAAATGACCAGGTAATAAAAAATAGAAGTTTAACCGATTTTGATGCCTTTATTTAGCAAGCCTTGAAATTTTAAAATATTGACAAATCACCTTGGGATGTATAGGCATATAGTCATAATCTACATCAAGAGGTACTTGAGCTAAGTAATTGCATGTATTATTTAAATTTTCTCTTATTAAAATATAGGAGAACAGTGTACTTTTATATTTTTTTTTCTACTCAATTTTACACTCACTTTAGGTTTTATCCTAAGATATATTATCTTGGTATTTATTTCAAGATATAAACTAGAAATTTTTTTTCTATCAACCTTTAGTCTTTTTATACCTTGAATTTGGTCTAAACCCATTTTTATTTATGTACATATTCCCTCACCTTGGATTGAATTGCAAACTTGTGATTTTGTCTAGTGTGCAATGTTGTTCTATAGATAGAAAATTGTAAAGTTGTAATCACATCCTCCAAATTCAAACATGCTTTTCACTTATGCCATGGTGACCCTTTCACTAAATTTGAACCTTTCACTTATGTGGGCCAAAATATTTAAGTTTAGCAGGTCTCGATTAAATCAAGTTGAATTTTTTAGAACATAGGTGCCACTATCAAATTGTGTTGATATTCCTACATCAATAGTCTTATTAATTACTAGAAGATTCTTAGCTAATGCTAAAACATGCCATACATTATGGATTTTCTTATACACACCATTGATCATGTTTTTTATGAAATATTTCCCACTCCAACTATTTTATGCGTACTATTATCACCGAGCATAACATTCTTTCCTTTGGGGATCTCATTGTACTCTTTGAACCAACCTTTTTTGGGTGTCCTATGTTGTGTCACTCATAAATCCAAAGACCAATATTTTGTAGAGTATGAGTTTATAGGTGTAATGAGTATAAATAATTATTCTTCCTCACTATATGTTCACTTACAATAGCTTTTGATTCCTTTTATTTTTTTTGTCTCTTCAACCCATGCCAGCGATTTGTTTCATTTCTTTTTAAACTATGCTTAAGAACTACATGCTAGAAGTATTTTCTGAGTTTTTTTCTCCTCCTCTATGCCTTGACTATTTTATAAACACTTTGAGACTTATTTTTTGTCTTCTTCTTTACCTTGCCCTTATATCCTATTAAGAATAGGGTTGTAGAACTCTCAATATACAATCCTACATCCTTGATTCTTACTTCTTTCTAGAGTAGTGATGTTGTTACATCTATATTTTTAGATTGAATTGTGGTGTAGTCACGGTTAGGAGGGTCCTCAAAGAGAACTATCCAGACCGTGCAACTAGAGTAAACACAATGGAAACAACTCAAAGATATGAAGCAAATAAAGTTTTAGTCATTCAGTATATCAGAAAATTTAAATACAAGTTGGCCGGCAACATGCGGGCTTACAATTAGGGCTCACAGGCCTGATTACAAAATATCAGAATATGCACATGATATGGCTTTGAAGTTCCCTTGCGAAAGAGCCAACTATCTATCTTCAAAATCATGGCAACTATCTGACTACTTTCCTAGGGATCTATTACATCATTATAAATCATATCTAGAACATAAGATTCCTCTGCGTCGGCCAAGGAAGATCACAAACTCCAATGAAGAGCTGTAATGTGTGTACACGGATAGGTCGGACCTAAATGAATAGAACTCCTCCGCAAATGAATGGAATGATGTGCGGATCTTGGGGAAGGTCAGCCACAAACCATAGATCATTGAATGATGTGTCATTAGGCTTCAAAGGATGTGAAATGCTCCACAAGTCTTCACCTTTAGTTGATTGTCTAAGACTGCCAGGATACTCTATTCTGAGAAAATAGTCGATCTTCTGATAGCGATAACTTTTCGGTACTTGATCCAAATGCTCTAAAATTTGGATATGTTGTGCATGAGTGAATCTAGATGCTAAGTCCAGCTCCGCAAGGTCTGAAATGTAACTACAGTAGAATACAGACGAAAATACAAAAACTGCTACTGACTGAACTGCCTGAATAGAACTAGAAAATAAAAAGAAACAAACTGAAATGCAAACAAACTAAAATACAAATGTTTTTGGTTGATGCAAGGTTGCTCTTGAACTAGGGATGCTCTTGCATTAGACATATGAGGTTATTGAAAAAGTGAGTCCCTCACTTTACTGGGGCTAGAGGAAAACCAAGATGGTCTACCTTAGCCTAAGAAATCCATGATTAATCTTCTTCTGGTCTGCCTTTCCACTTCACAAGATATTCTTTGTATTCTCTTCCTCTGGTGCTGCATCTAACTCTGCCATCCAAAATGTCTTCAATTTGCTCCGATACTTGTTGTAGTAACTATTGCTTCAAGTCTTCTTCCATGCTGTCACTAAACTCTACTTCATATGCATTTCTTGAATCAAACTTCTTGAGTATCTTGCAAGGTCCAAACTTCTTCATCTTCAATTTGTTGTATGTCCCAATTACAAATCTTTCTTTTCTCAAATACACCATCACTTCATCTCCAACTTCAAATTCCTTATGCCTTCTCTTCCCATCTACATGTCCCTTATACTTGTTATTCATTTCTTCCAAATGCTTCTTCACCTGATTATGCACTGTCTCCATATGTTCTGCAAATTCTTCTGCTTCTGCACTTCATTTGTCTTCCAAACTAATATCTCTCAATTCTGTGACTCCTCGAGGCTTTACTCCAGTAACAATCTCAAAAGGTGTTATGCCAGTACTCCTATTTACTGAATTATTGTATGCAAACTCTACTTGTGAAAGAATCAAATCTCAACTTCCTGTCTTCTCTCTAAGCAAACATCTCAACAAGTTTCCCAAACTCCTGTTCACTACCTCTGTCTATCCATTAGTCTATGGATGAAATGTTGAACTGTACTTCAAATCTATCTTTATCTTCTTCCAAAGTATCTTCCAAAAATATCCAAGAAATCTTGTATCTCTGTCTGAAATTATGCTCTTAGGTAATCCATATAATCTCACAATCTCCTTGAAAAATAGGTCAGCTACATGCACTGCATCAGTTGTCTTCTTACAAGGTATGAAATGTGCCATCTTTAAAAATTTGTCCACCACTACAAATATTGAATCATGTCCTCTCTATGTCTTAGGCAATCCCATTACAAAATCCATGTTTATGTCTTCCCAAGGTCTCTCTGGTACTGTCAAAGGTTTATAAAATCTAGTATTTTGATTACTTCATTTTGGAACTTGACAAATTCTACAACTCTGCACAAATTTCCTAACATCCTTATGTATCCGAGGCCAAAAATAGTACTCACTCACTAAATCCACTATCTTATCAATGCCAAAATGTCTTGCCAATCCACCATTGTGTTTCTTTTTGATCAAATTATCTCTCATTGAACTTTTAGGTATGCATAACTGATTTCCTCTAAATAACATATCTTCTTGAATGAAATAATCCAACCACTTACTCCTATATGTCCCAACAGCTTCCTTACATGCTTTCCAAGGTTGTGTCAAGATCTTCCTCATACATGTTCTTCAATTCATCAAATCCCAACACTTCAACTCTCCTCTCTATCAACAAGTTTCTTCTCCTACTCAATGCATCTACAACTTTGTTTGATTTTCCACTCCTATGCTTCAACACAAAAGTATAACTTTTCATGAACTCTACCCATCTTATATGTCTCTGATTCAACTTGCCTTGACTATTCAAATATTGCAAAGCTTGAAGATCTGTATACAAAACAAACTCCTTAGGCAACAAGTAATGTATCCACTTCTTCAAGGATTGAATTATGGCATAGAACTCTTGATCATAAACTAAATATCTTCTCCTTGCATCATTCAACTTCTCACTGAAATATGCTACAGGTCTACCTTCCTGACTTAACACTACTCCAATTACATTCCCACTTGCATCACAATCTACTTGAAATACCTTATTGAAATCTGGTAATGCCAAAATAGGTTGCGCTGTCACTTTTTTCTTCAACAACTCAAAACTTTTATTTGCTCCTGATGTCCACTTGAAATATTTCCTGTTACCTCTTATTGTCTCTGTCATAGGGTTACAAACTGAACTGAAATTTCTGATGAACTTCTGGTAGAAACTAGGCAATCCATGAAATGATCTGACTTCTCCAATGCTCTCTGGTGTAGGCCATTCCACAATTGCTCTTACTTTCTCAGGGTCCATCTTCAATCCTTCCACAGAAATCACAAATCCCAAGTACGCTAGTTCTTCCTTCATGAAACTACATTTCTTGATGTCTGTCAGCAATTTCTCCTCTCTCAGTCTCTGCAATACTTGTCTAAGGTGCTACAAATGTTCTTCTTTTGTCTTACTAAAAATTAGAATGTCATCCAAATATACAATAACAAACTTACCCAAGAATTTCTTCAAGATTTCATTCATCAATCTCATGAAAGTATTTGGTGCATTTGTCAATCCAAAAGGCATTACTAACCACTCATACAATCCTTCATTTGTCTTAAAAGTAATTTTCCATTCATCACCTTCTTTGATTCTGATCTAATGGTATCCACTCTTCAAATCTTTGTGAAATATTTCACTCCACTCAAACAATCCATGATATCATCCATCCTAGGTAAAGGAAATCTATACTTAACTGTGATCTTGTTGATTGCTCTAGAGTCTGTACACATTCTCCATTCTCCATCTTTCTTTGGTGCTAACACTATAGGTACTACACAAGGACTCAAAATTTCTCTAATCAAACCCTTCCTCAACAACTCTTGTATCTGTCTATTCAATTCCTCATTCTCTGTCGATGTCATTCTATGTGCTACTTTGTTAGGCAAACTAGCTCTAGGTATAAGATCCATGTGATGACTGATACTCCTAATTGGTAGTAATCCTTTAGGTACATTGTCTGATATGAGTCTTCATACTTTGTCAGCAACTCAATTATCTCCTCTAGGTGTGATTCGTTAGTCTCCTTCAATGTTTCAGGCTTCTTAGGAATCAAAGCATAAAACATATTCTCATGTCTCAAACCATCCAGAAATTTCCTTCCATCTACCAAACAGATTTTAGTATTTCCACATACTTCACCCTTAGGGTCATCTTCCAAGGGAATCAAAGTAATTCTTTTCCCATTTGATGTTATAGTGTATGCATTCTTTCTCCCATCATGTATAGCTTTCCTATCATACTACCAAGGTCTACCCAACAAAATATGACAAACATCCATAGGCATAACATCACACAATACTTCATCATGATATGATCCAATATGAAATTTCACCAAACATTGTTCGCTCACCAATACCTTATGATCATCCTGAATCCATGCGATATGATAGGACTTAGGGTGTTTCAATCTTTCCAACTTCAGCTTAGTCACCATCTCCTCTAAAACTAGGTTATCAGAACTACCACTATCAATAACAACTTTACAATATTTACCTCCTGATTTGCATCTGGTTCTGAACAAGCTTTTCATCTGCGGTGGTTCTTCATTTGTCTCTGCTTGAAATAGTGCTCTCCTCATCACAAGTGATTCTCCTTTCTCAGGTTTACCAACTGAACTCGGTGATCCAATAGGTTCTTCCTCCACATAGGTTGTTCTTCCACTATTCTCTGTCCTCTTGCTTGTACTCCCCTGATTGCATTCAAATGCTCTATGTCCTTCACCTCCACACTTGAAACAGGTTCCTCTAAATGTTCTCCTATCAAGTCCTCTTCCTTCTCTTCTATATCCTTCACTCTGGTATGGACTAGGGTTTCCTCTACGATAAAAATTTCTGTCATCTCTCTGGTATGCATTATTATCTTTGTCATTCTTCTTGAATGTATTATCTTGTCTGTTCTACTCCACAAATGATCTCTCTCCTTTGAAAAATGTTCTACCTCTCTGAATTTTACCTTCTCTTCTTCTCTGTCTCGGATCATGTCTCCTATTTAGCTTCTCTTCAACTTTTAGGGCAAATTGATATGCTTCTTCTAGTGTTGTCATCCTTACCAAACTTAGTTCTTCTTTAATGTTCAATCTTAGTCCATTGATGTATCTAGCCACTTTGTCCTTGCTTACTTCACTATGTCCTATCCTTATGACCATCTTATGAAATTCTTCAGTATACTCCACATATTTCTCCTTTTGTCTCAGGTTCTGCAATCTCTTCAACAATTCCAACTCATAGTCAGTAGGTACAAACTGATTCTTCAATTTTGTCACCATCCTATCCCACTTTGTAATCTTTTCTTTCCCTCTTCTATTTCTATCCAACTGAACTTCTTTCCACCATATAGCAACATGTCCTTTCAATTTTTTTTTTATAAATTTCACCTTCTTTGGATCTTCAATTTCTTCATATTCAAAGTATTCTTCCATGCCATATATCCAGTTAATCAACTCTTTAGGGTTCAAATTGCTAGTGTAATTTAGTACATCAACTCTAGGTCTCTTTTTGATCTTTGAAATAGCTCACAACATCTTAATTTGATCTAATTCTTCTTCTTCATCACCTCCTAGGGTTTCGCCAATTTGATCAACAGATTAAAATTCTTCATCATCACTTTCAACATTAGGTCTAGGTGTCAATCCTCTTCGCCTATCTTCCTAGACAACATCTAATAGAATTCTCATTATCTTCATCATTTCCATCATCTCATCCATCCTTCCAGCCATTGTTCCAATAGCAGGGATTCTCCTCGGTGGCATCTTCCTAGGATCAAGTGCAAACTACCTCAAGTTTAGTGATCGGGCTACAAGGTGACAATTGCCTCATAATTGACGATCAGTTTCGACACGAGTAACCTGCCTCAGTTTTGGTGATTTGTCCATAGCAAGATCTTATGGAACTTTTTAGCCCATTTCACTCAATTCGCTCCTAAAGATTTGAACTTTCACTTTGCTACCACTTGGTGTAGTCACGGTTAGGAGGGTCCTCAAAGAGAACTATCCAGATGGTGCAGCTAGAGTAAACACAACGGAAACAACTCAAAGATATGAAGCAAATGTAGTTTCAGTCATTCAGTATATCATAGAATTCAAATACAAGTTGGTTGGAAACATGCAGGCTTACAATTAGGGCTCACAAACCTGATCACAGAATATCAAAATATGCACATGATATGGCTTTGAAGTTCCTTTGTGAAAGAGCCAACTATCTATCTTCTAAATCATGAGAACTATCTGACTACTTTCCTAGGGATCTATTACATCATTATATATCATATCTGAAATATAAGATTCCTCCGCGTTAGCCAAGGAAGATCGCAAACTCCAATGAAGAGCTGTAATGTGTGCACACAGATAGGCAGACCTAAATGAATATAACTCCTCTGCAAATAAATGGAATGATGTGCAGATCTTGGGGAAGGTTGGTGATGAACCATAGATCATTGAATGATGTGTCATTAGGTTTCAAAGGATGTGAAATGCTTCGCAAGTCTTCACCTTTAGCTGATTGTCTAAGAATGCCAAGATGCTCTGTTATGAGAAAATAATCAATCTTCTGATAGCGATAACTTTTTGGTACTTGATCCAAATGCTCTAAAATTTGGATATGTTGTGCATGAGTGAATCTAGATGCTAAGTCCAGTTGTGTAAGGTCTAAAATGCAACTGCGGTAGAATGCAGACCAAAATATAGAAACTGCTACTAACTGAACTGCCTGAACAAAACTGGAAAATGAAAAGAAACAAACTGAAATGCAAATGTTTTTGGTTGATGCAAGATTGCTCTTGAACCAGGGATGCTCCTGCACCAAATTGAGTGCTAAGAGCTATTATTGAATTTTGAAAAGGATTTTTAGCAAGCTCCCAAGAAGCATCATCACTATATCTTCTTCTAAAATTTCTAACCCACATGCTACCAACTAATTTTTGAAATACTTAAATTGATTGATATGTTTTGCAATACATTCTAATTCTCACATTTTCCATTAAAAAAACTTCTTTTGAAGATACAATCTAGTATAGACATCTCTTGATTCACACATTTAAGTCAATTAATCCAAAGCATCCTTTGCTATATTTGACTCACTAACATGTAGAATCACATTATTAATTAAATTACATAATATCCAAAATAAAACTAAAACCATATCCATATTACCTCCCACTTGCTGATAAATTTTGTGGAGGCTTGACTTTTTTTTATCAACTAAAACAAGTCCTTATTTTAGCAAAACAACCTTCATTATAAGCTTTCATATCTTAAAACCTTAATCATTGAATTGATTTATAATCTTTGATGATTCTCCAATGCCTTCTACTACCATCTCTTTTTCTTTATAACTTCAAAATCTTACAAGAATTCTAGTTGATAAAAAATGAGATTTATGGCTTTGATAACATGTTAAAATATTGAGCATATTTCAAACTTATATAGTAAATAAATTGATTCATAAATAACATACTCAAACAAAGGCATATAATATACTTCCCTTGCTTTTCTCAAGGCATATAAAATATAAAATGTTACTGTATAAAATGTTCTTGTATTGTATTGTGTGTATTCTACTACTTATTCTCTTTCTTGTTTTCTTATTTATATAATATATTTATACGTGAGTTATGAATTTCTACATGCATAATCTATCTCTATGTCTAATTGCATGTTTTATCCAACCAGCGATCTTTGACTAAATCTATATTTAATAATTACAACTTTAATAAACTAAGCTAATGTATTTTTTTAAATAGACATTTAATAGTTTATGGAGCTAGATGGGGCCTACCAATGTCTCTTCCTAAATTCAAACTAAACATTTAATACTTGTGTAATGGTGAAAATTGCATACCCATGCCCCATTTCCTTTATGTTTTGGGCCCACTTTGATTGGAGTTTTTTATGCAATAACAAGTTTACAAGTGATATATTCTTGCATGAAATTTAGCTTACTATCCTAATTGATCTCTATTCCTAGATCATTCAAAGAGAAGCCCTAAGATACTAAACAATTTAGTGATCTTATATATATATATATATATATATATATATATATATATATATATATATATATATATATATATATATATATATATATATATATATAGTGATATATTCTTGCATGAAATTTAGCTTACTATCCTAATTGATCTCTATTCCTAGATCATTCAAAGAGAAGCCCTAAGATACTAAACAATTTAGTGATCCTATATATATATATATATATATATATATATATATATATATATATAGTGATATATTCTTGCATGAAATTTAGCTTACTATCCTAATTGATCTCTATTCCTAGATCATTCAAAGAGAAGCCCTAAGATACTAAACAATTTAGTGATCCTAGATTTTATATATATATATATATATATATTAAAATGTATAGATTACAAACTTTTGTACATGTTTTGGTGAAATTCATGTGCACATTCAAAGTGAATTACATTAGATAAATATTACTACTTCAAATTAATTTGCTAGTTTCACTTGTTTAGTTGTTTCTAGAAGATTTATTGCACACACATATATGCATGCACAAGAACTATCTATGGATATAGAGAAATACAATCTATCTATCACTCAAGTAAACAGTTACATTTTGAATAATTTAAATTGAATGTGTACATGTATGCCCAGTATTTCTAGATTCTCTATAGATTAAAGCAAGAACCTTGAATTGCTCCTTTAGGTACATCACATGGCAAATTATGCACCAGTTCCACCTCAGGAACTATTTGCATGAATTAGTAGTGAGATCAAGAGATTGAGAGTTTCCATAAATGATGGTACCAACATAGGAATATATAAGGACACTTGTAAGTCCATAATGGAAAGCCTAGAAAAAATTAAAGATAAAATTTGAGACACAAGTGCATATTCCCCTGATGCTATAACTACTATTATTTCCCACATGTGGGAAGAAGTTTGTGGTGATGTTCCCCTTTCTCATGTTCAGAGTGTGGTGACCAAAGAAACCATTAAATCCCAGTGTTTTCCATTCTATTAGGATAAGGCAAAGGTGAAGGGATACTAGGTAACCAAATGTGTGGATGGTGCTATGGCTAGTTTGATCTACCCTCAAGTTTTTGCTATCTTTGGTTGTTATCCAAATAAAGACCAAATTCCCTTATATTTTGCACAACAGTTGTATGCTGAGGTTCATTTGGGCCTCAAAGTCAACTACTGTGACCTTCTGGGATATTTTGGTCAGGGTTGTGGTAGGCTTACTGATAGGGATGCTTATCATTGAGCTGATCGGGCGGCCCCCGCGTATAGGGCATTGATTGGTAAGAGGAATCATGTTATCTCCCCAGCCCTAGCCCCCTTAGTAGGTCATGTTGTCATTGCTTCCCAAAGGGAAGCAATTGACAGTGTTGGCGATATTACAGTTGCCACCACTACGATAGCTAGTGATCGTGTGGGTCAGTTTTTGATGGCACGACATCCATGATCTAAAGCTTCATTTATAGCACAGTGCAAAAGCACTCACTGTGATCCGTATGCTATGGCAGGCATCCCTACACCTATACAGTTGGATGGTCTTATAGGGGAGATGGTACGTAGCACTTTACATTATTTTGCGAAGGATCTCTTGGAGGAATATGCATTCATTGCATCAAAGCTAGGGATCTCGATAGATTAGGTTAGAGATCATATGGCTACATCTATTCATTCACATTCAGGATCTCATCATTCTCACCACCCTGCTAGGCCCAGCACCAGTGCACATCAGGATCCACCTATAGATCATTCGGTTGCTGCACAGGCTAGTGATCCTTCAGATGACCTTGAGAGGATGCAGTTTGCAGGTTTTGTGGAGATGTTGATGCATTCAGATTCATTATTGATGCCATCTCAGTTGGTTAGTCCCCTTCACTCATCATTACTGCAGCATGAGAGGGCTCAGACATATACATTAGATCATGACATAGCTCAAACAACTCATTTGGATGATTTAGTGGAGGTGGGCATTGCAGAGGGCTCGGATCTTATGCCACCTAATATGCAAGTATGTATGTGTATCTATATGTATGTGTGCATGTGCATGTTCAATTCAATTTTTTTAAAAATGATTTAGATTTTAGTTTTAACTAAATGATATATATATTGTAGATGGAGAACCTCATGTTACTCTTAGCCTAAGGTCAGATCATAAACATCAACGTGATTTTGTTGATGATTTATTGTTGTCAGTGGACATGTGAGTTTTAAATTTTCACATGTGTATATATATATATTACATTGATTTTATCTCTAGGACTCAGCACATCCATCGGAGCAGGATTCTCATTCAGAGGGTCGCTCAACTAGGAGTCGACACGATGATTAGGTAGCCAACTAGAGACCTCCATTTGATGTTGCATCTAGACATTTCCAGATATATGTTTGATATGTTGACATTTCCAGGACTTGATTACATACATGTTTGATGATTTATGTTCGATATATTGACATTTCTAAGACTTGATTATATGTTTGATGATTTATGTTTGATATATTGACATGTGCACATTTACACCAGGACTTGATTACATACATTTGATGATTTATGTTTGATATATATTGACATTTGCAGGACTTGATTACATAAATGTTTGCTTATGTAAATGTTTATGTGAACATCTACATACATACATATATATACATGTGTGTTTGTGCTTATATATGTACATTATATATCTATTTAGAGAACTCATGAGTTTAAATGATTTATATACGTATGTTAAATAGGTTAAATGTACATTAAATACATTATGGACCGTATATGTTATGTTAAAAATATTTTAAAAATGTATGTATTTACAATGTGAACTAATAGTTAGTCTTTGCTCCTTTCACTACTCTTCCACTTTTACATTTTCCTTCTTATCTTCCTCTATCATAGAAACATCCATCTATGTACACCATTTTATCTAATTATATGTGGTCTAGATCCTAAGAGCTAAGAACTAATTAGCCTAATCCTCTCATGAAATTTGAACTCTCATGCATACATCTTCCAACCATGAAAGCAAATATTTTTGTACAATTCTTTTAACCTAGATCCTCCATGATAACAATGAGTTGTGTTGGTAAATCATGAGCTAGAGTATTAGTACATCCAAGTTGGTAGCCATATTCCTTATTTAGATATATTGTTCTTATTCACAATTTGGCATATGAGATCCTTTGAAACATCCTAACATAGAGTATTCACTTCCTTTATAGATTCTTTAGAAGATATTTTTTCTTTGTCTATTCTATTGTGCCACTTATCCATATCTAGATAAATGTGTTATGACAATTATTTTTAACCTTGAGACTATTAAATCATATAATTGAAACAACACTACATCTCTAAAACACATTTCCTCAAGCACCATGATAATTTTCATTATATAGTTGAACAATTTGTTGTGATTAGATACACCCTTATCACCTATTTTTGATGTACAAGCATCTACAATTTTGGAATCAAAATTGAGAAACTTTGTACATTTGTATATATATTTAAATTATGATATGTTTGACATGGTCTAATGTTCCTTCACCTTGCAGTGATGGTGGTACTTTTGTTGATGCATGTGGATGTCTTGCTATTTCTTCCCTCATTTATTTTTGCAATCTAAACTTCTTCTTTATCCTTTTGCATGATGGTTAAATTTGATTCCAATCTTATGTTAATATTTTAGCCTAATGCACATACTAGATAATGCTAAGAATAAAAAAGTATTATTGTTAATTTCAATATAGATAATCAAAATTATTCATAACCTTATCTAAATTATGTACATTTGTCTTTAATTAAACTACATGTTTTTCCCTTAAGAAAAAATTAATGAGTTGATATCTAGGAAAATAGGAAAATTTGAAAGTTCAAAGAAACATAATATGAAAACTAGACTTTACAAAAATAAGAACCTAGAACTTTACAAAGAGAACTTGGAGAGTAAATTTGGAAGAAGTTCAATTTAGACACTAGTGTTGCCATCTATAAAAAATTGCAATTTGTAGTCCTTAATAATCACTATTGTTATAATCACATTTACAAATAGTTGCAATTAAAGTAATTCTTTTCCCAATAAATTAGTACACACGATTTAATCAATTCAAGGCTAAGGAATGAAGCTCAAATAATCTTTCAATTCATAATTTGAGATAAAATATCACAATTTGTTAAATGCATTCAACCATGTTCCAAGATAAAAATTAAATATAAATATTCTTTAACACATGTCTAGAAGCATGTACAGGTAAATCACAAAAAACTCCTCATTAAGAAAATGTATAAACTAGAAATAAATACAAATACAAACTAGGAGATATAATAAACACATTTAAAGAGAACACACACAAATTACTAGTTTATTTATAATACATGGATCTAGAATTGACATTGATTTGGATCAAGTGATAATTTCATAGGTATCAACAAAATAAATCTCATTGTAACTTGAATCAAGTGAGACATGGAAGATACACAAAACATATTTGCCCAAACTAAATTGTCTCTAATTAATTATATTTAAATATATATGATGTTGTTCACTCTAGGATAACATAATCAAATCACATATATCATATATCAGAGTGAAAATAATAAATCAAAACAAATTGAAATATAAATTAGACACACATAGTCACAACATGTATGCATCCAATTTAATACATGTAGTCAAACATCAGATGCCAATACAAAACATTAAATAGTACACATGTATCATCCTTAGAAGTGGACCACATTAAAATAGCACTTCATGCCCAGGTTTAAAAAAGTGTTGAACACTAAATGTAAAAGTACTTTGAATTAAATAGTACTTCTAAGTTTGGATCCTAAGACCATCTAGAAATTAACTTACACCAATGTGTAAGTAAGTCAAGATCTCACTAATTTTATAAACTGTAACTAAAACAATGGAGTTCGAACAAGTTACTAGATATAAGTTCTCATCCAAACATCTGGTTTACCCCGCTCTTTAATAACATGTAATATTTTCTGATGATCATCACTATATAGTCTCTTTTTTTTGTCCATGTGCATGTGGAACTAGATGAAGATGTAGGGCGGTAGCAATTACTAGGTGACTATACTAATATACCTTGTTCTCAGGTTGATAGTCAATAAAATGAATCCCATGTTGAACAATTTTGACTTGTTTGAGATATGTCCCTTGTACTACAACTGAACCTACACGATAAACAACATGAACCAACTTGGCAAGACATGTGCATGTAACATTTTCACTCAACCCAGGTATAATAATATAATGTAAAGTTGAATGTACATGTGTACATGTATATATAAATTTAAATGTGACCCACCTATGGGAAACACCATTTCATCGCTTGTTTTAGGTTGTGTTGGCTTCTTCCTTTCTTCTGTGCAATACATTAAATAATAACTAACACCTTCTATGTTTCTAGGCTCTGCTATGACTGCAAAAGCATCTCCTAGAACACCAAATTTACATGGTTCAAAATTTGTAAAAAAATTAGAACTGTCTAGACTTTATAATCATTAAATTTAACTCATCAAAGTCCTTAACTAAATAAATAACTACATGTGTTGTAAATTTACATTAAATTTATCAAGTACACATACATACATACATACATACATACATACATACATTTTCTAATCAATCCTGAAATATATTCATAATCAATTGAAATCAAAGGAATGTCTTCAAAGCCTTCATCCTCATCTTTGTCATATGTGTCAGAAACAACTAATGGCACCGCATTCCATTCACTAACATATCCACATTATTGGTTGTTGTATGCCTCAAAGTTTTCCAAAATGCTATCATCACAGAAACAAGAGTAATCCCTTGTGTACAATTTCCATCCAAGGCGATCATCTGTATTCATGACATAATACAAAGATCTTGTTTTATCTACCCTCTTGCATCCATGCTTCAATATTCTATCCACACCTAGATACATAAAAATTATAAAAAAATTACATATATATAAATTAAAGAGAAATTCATTTAAAATAATTGAATTTGCTAAATTTAAAATTTAAACTTAAATATAAATTCAAACATACATGTATATATACATAAATTAAATTTAAAGTTTGAAATTTTCATTTATGTAAAATTTATATATACATACCTTATATCTCCCAAAACACTCTATGTGGGATGTATCAATTCGTTCTTGAAGATGTGCCGACCTCATTTGATGCAAAGAGTTTCTTACACCATTCAACAACATCATGTGCATTGTCTATAAGATCTCCTGAATAACTCATTTGATACTTTCTTAGAACACGTTTGATGCAAGCTCCTGCGCCATCATGTTCACCCTTTCCATGCCCACTCTCAAAGAAACTCCAAACATGTATTTTGTAATTTTGATGATATCTACATAATGCATAAAATGGCTATGATGATTTGAATTGTGCCGCACATCCATCTGACTATACAAATTGCTTTTTGATTTTTACATGCCCACTTGCCAAATTCTCAAAAAAAATTGTAAAGCAATGCTGTACAAAAAGTGTGTCATGCTCTTTATCATCACTAATATAAAAGTGATATTCTTTCTTAATGACTCATTAATCATATGTACTGTCAACACCATACAAATCCAATTGTACATGTCAATAACACACATGCACCATAATACTGATATACTTTGAATAGTAATAATCTGATTGAATCTCTTTTTGATGTACAAAAGAGTAATTTTCTGCAAAGTCGACTACAGATAGAATTGCTCCAGGTGGGAAAGTATCTCTTAATGTTTGAAACTATTGCACTTGTCACCTAGAAAAAAGACATGTTGTATGTACGGTTGTATCAATTTTCAATTTTTTTTCCATAAATGTTCCAATAGGTATCTCCTCTTCTACATAGTTTAACCTTGTGGATTCTTTCCAAAAAATTGTTTAAAACTTTACATACTTGTAACTCTTGCAATTTACTGTCTTTGTTGGGTCGGTATCTTCGTTTCTCAGAGGAAATTTAGCCAAATTTCCACATGTTTCACAAAGTCCTTTTATGCAGTTTATTTGACCAATTGCATTATCACATAAGATGGATTCTATGAAAAGACTTACCCGTTTAGGAGGTGCATTTTGAAAGCCATCACTTTCTTCTCTCATCTTTCGAAACACCTGCTAGTAGAGAGCAAATTCAATATGATAACAACAAAAAGTTTCAAAAGCCTTGTTTATCTTCACATAATATGGCTTTAATGTTTCAAACATTGTTTGCCCAATGTTTATATCAAGATTCAAATTACCAAATTTCACATACATCTCATGTTGTGTTATGTCTAGCCAATGTTTTGTATGATGCTCATAATCATTGAGCCCAATCCAGTGTCTAATAACATCTCTATTGTTTGATGATGGACAAGTATGATCATTCTAAAAATTTGAGACCAAGTTCCTAACAACATCTTCAATCCTGTCAGAGATCATGATCATTGTGTTTTGATTTCATAGTTTTATTGCTCTAATTCCTTGCATACACACTCCTTGTACTATGTGAATTAATTTATTTCTATTTTTTTGATACATTGACATTTGAATGGTAGATATTGTCATCAAATAGCTCTTAATTTTTGGTGAAGTTGAATGACTTAAAAATCCAATACTCTAGAAAAGAAGAGATGAGACTAAAATCAAACCATAAACAAAATTTGAGAAAATAAATACCAATTAATTATTCATTCAGTGACTGCCAACAAACATAAAAAACAAAATTTCAAAATATTTATTAGAAGAAAAGTTGGCGCACCATACCTATCAATTCAAGGAATTGAAGTGAGGTGAAGGATATCATCTCTGTATCAGAGAAGTGGTTCACAGAAAAATACTTTTCCAATTTTGACAACCAATCCTCAATAGCATCTGCATCAATTTTTCCTTCAAAATTTGGGATATCAAAATTTACCTGGACCTTGAAAGGCGCATGACCACCAAATGGTTCTCCAATTGTGTTTTGTTGCTGATTACCTCAATTTTTTTGGAGCATTTGAGATAATTGACTCATCATCTCCTCACGTTGCTTTGTCAAAGCCTCCTGTACCATCACCTTGAAAGGGTCAGATGCATCTCCTTGTTCTTCCATCTTCGGTTGTGTGCATCTCAAAGGTAGATAATCTAATGGGTCTCGTGTTTGCAATCCCAATCTTTGATAACTTGACCACGTGTGATGTGACATACACAAGTGAACTACTCTGATACCACTGATCTAAAACTAGTTTAGAGGAAAATACCTGGTGAGGGACCTGCGGTATTGTAGAATTAAACAACAAATAATTTTAAACAATATAGCAAACTCGTAGAGAGATGTATGCCTTCAAAACTCCTTTATTGGATTTGAATTTGAGTTTTTATACAAAGCATAGAATATGAAAGGTCACCATGTCCTTGGAATTCAAAATGGATAGTTGAAAGGTGATGAAAATAACTACAAAAATTGGATTAAAAAAATATGATTTTTTGGAACCCACTTGGTAGGGTCATAATTTCTAGCCACTAGATCAGAATTTGAACTTTCTTGAACTGATGGAAAGATCTCCTGGAGAGCTAGTTTGAGTTGTGTTGGGCCCTGCGTAAGGCTACCACCCAAAGCAACCGATGAAAGTCTTGAACCCAAATTCCGCTCTGAAGGCCTCCGAAAATACAAATTACAGAGATGTAGAAAATATCAAAAAATTAGATTTTCAATATTTTCTATTTTTAGCTGTGAAGATGCCACTCAAATGCTCCTGGATTGATATGGGATCAGACAAAATGAAAACCAACACTGAATTCGTGGACCTAACAAATGATGTACCTACAACAAAGTTTGAAAAAATGGGTACTTTGTAATTATGATTCTACATTTCCCTTCCTGTTCTTGCTTAAAAACTTGGAAAACACATTTACAACAAAGATCTTGGCAACCTTGGGAAAAGAAATGGACTTGAAATGATCTTTCTCTACATACCCAACCTTGTATAATCTCTTGGAGGACACCTAAAAATTGTGCCTTTATAGTAAACCTTCTCTTTCTCTAGAAATGGAATTGAACTTAAGTGCAATCTTCGTGCCTATGTCTAATTGCTTATGGTCATGAAGGTTGACCACATCTTGGGGTTCCCAATCAACAAGTTCTTGCCTTGAAATGAACTAATGCCTCTTAGGATTGGAACATGAGACCCAGGTTCAATTCTCTCCACATAAATACACTTCTCGACTAAATCATATACAATATGGTATGCCAAACTATATAAAAATCATTTAGAAAATCATGATAGATAGACTTACACACACATGCCCATAAGGGTACAATGTGGTCATTAGTTCACATGGTTGTTGTGTTGGCCACCGGGGTTCAAACCCTCGTTGGGTCGATGAGCTCACAGGCCATGGGCCTTCAGTGGGTTGTCATGCTTGTAGGGATATGCACCTTCCTTGGTCTAGCGTGCTCGTAGGCTACATGCCTTCGTTGAGTCGACAAGCTCGCGGGTTTGAACAAGGTGATAATGCCTTGGGGACGGAGACCCCCTAGTAGTGGTCTTGACGATAAAGTCAGGGGAAGAGATCCCCCTAAGGGTCTCTCTAGGCTTGGTCTAGGCTAAAAATCAAGTCTACCATATATATATATATATATATATATATATATATATATATATATATATATATATATATATATATATATATATATGGCTTGAGATGAAACTTGCAATAGTTGTTACCAAATAAAATTTGAAACAAAATTGTTAAATAAGTCCATATCGTTTTCTAATTATATTTTAGATAAATATAAAAAAAATTACGTTATGGTTAATAGTAGATATAAATTAAAATAAGTTAAAACCTTATTTCTTACCCATGCTTTCATTTCTTAGTGCTCTTCAATATATTGTTATTCTTCACTTTCAATCTTTTCTACTACCTTTTATTAATACACTCTGTCGAGATTTCACCATCATAATCCCATCATTTTCTATCATTAATCCTACACATTAATTCATGTTAGCTAAATGGCTCTAGCATCACTATGTAGTTAATTAATTCCACACATTAATTAATTGATCCCATTTAATCCCATTCACATTCCTTTCACAATCAATTAATTGGTCACTATTAATTAGTTGATTAATTCTACACACATAATTAATTCTCTTTATCATTCCATAATTAACTCATTATCAATAATCAATCATTGCCACTCATCAAATAGTGCAAGATTGTCAATTCCTTGATTTATGCTTTGCACATTCTAAAATCAAATAAATAAAGCAAAAGTCAATCATTGAGTTTTAAAGCAAAAAACAAAAGTACATGCAAAACTCAAGTTGCCAATCAAGTGAGACAATCTTGGTCGTTCATCCTCATCCTCTCACCCGAAAATCTAAAAAATCTATTCTTCTTCAACCACATCATATGGAGAAAATCTAGTTGCAAAAATTTTGGACAATCATTGGAGCATCCACATACATAAGCATGAGCAAATCCACTTGTTGACTACAATCTGATGTTTGTAGGTAGTTAAGCATGGGCAAATCCACTTGTTGGCTCAATTTTAAGTTTGTAGGTAGTTAAGTATGAGCAAATCCACTTGTTGGCTCAATTTGAGGTTTGTAGGTAGTCAAGCATGAGCAAGTCCACTTGTTGACTCAATTTGATGTTTGTAAGTAATTTAGAGTTTGTTTTCTATCATTGTATTTTGATTTCATATTATTATTGCTCTAATTGCTTGCATACACACTCCTTATTCTATGTAAGTAAATTTATTTTCAATTTTTTGATACATTGACATTTACATGGTAGATATTGTCATCAAATAACTCTTAATTTTTGGTGAAGTTGAATGTCTTAAAAAACCCAATACTTTAGAGAAGAAGAGACTAAAATCACGAGCATCCTCTTCTTGATGAGAATCACTTTGAAGTAAAGAAACACACAGTTTAATCCAAAAACACTTCTATTTATATTCTATGAACTATGGAAAACTCATGCGTACTAAAATAAATACCCATTTAATTATTCGTTCAGTCACTACCAACAAACATAAAAAACCACGATTTCAAAATATTTATCAGAAGAAAAGTTGGCGCATCATAGCTATCAACTCGAGGAATTGAAGTGATTCCTACCCCTACGGATCGGAAAAGACAGTAGTTCCATTGTAACGGATATAACATGTTACATTCATTACTGGGAGAATCAAAATCTCCAGGTTCCATTTAAAAACTGGTAAGCATATCAGCTTTATGTGCAAATACCAACGAGTCCTTTGCTTGAGAATTGTGCATAGTGCGGATTCAATATCCAATGCACCCTAGTCAAGATTATTTTGATCATAAATAGAGTCGGAAACTCGAGAAATAATGGTACATTAACTGACTAGTGGATGGCAGCACAGCTGCCCACTGACGCCACCAGACATTGGTAAAGTTAATGCAGTAAGATGAAAGGAAGCCCAGTCCTATAATGTGACGTTAGATACACTTTTACTGTGTAGGTAGAACAACTTGGAATTAATGTATAGTTTCTGGCAAGGAATGTTATATACTTGTTTTGTTCTTCTCTTGAATGTGAGTTTTTCTTCTGTTTCAGGGACATACCTGAATGGTGCAGGTTGGTGGAGAGGAAAGGATTAATGCAGCATCATGGGAAAAAAAGGGAGCTCGTGGCTTAGAGCTGTGAAAAGGGCATTCAGATCTCCTTCTAAAGATCCTGAATCTATAAAATCTAGAAGGTATCTTTCACCCTCCAAAGTTAAAGGAGAAGAGCTCAGTGCAGGCAAGGGAGAAAAGGTATTTGGATGAATGGGTTTTTTTTTTTTTTTTTTGGCTTTTTTTGAGAGGGGTATATTAGTGAATGATAGAAGTCTGTTGTGTGCAGAAAAAAAGTCCAAAGGAGAGGCGTAAATGGATGTTTGGAAAGTCCTTACAATTTGAGGATCATCATGAAAATGTAGTATTGGTGGAGGAAGTTGAGAAAAAAGAAGTGGGTGGTGAGAAACATGCCATTGCAGTGGCTGTGGCATCTGCAGCTGCAGCAGAAGCTGCAGTTGTCTCTGCTCAAGCTGCTGTTGAGGTTGTTCGTCTCACAAGGCCTTCCACATCTCAGGAAATGAATCCCATGCACAAATGGGCAGCTATCAAGATACAAACTTCCTTCAGAGGCTACCTGGTTAGGAGAGATCTAATGTCTTATCTGGGTTGAAAAATTTGTCATTTACAGTCTATTGCTGAAATTGGTTTTTGGTTTTGTGAATGTAGGCGAGAAGGGCTTTGCGTGCCCTTAAAGGGCTTGTGAGGCTTCAAGCTTTGGTAAGAGGATATAATGTCAGAAAACAAACAAATGCCACATTACGTTGCATGCAAGCTCTTGTAAGAGTTCAGGCTCGTGTGAGGGACCGTCGTCTTCTTCTCGCTGAGGAAACCCAGTCTGTCCAACACCAACTTTGGGAGAGACGACATCGAGAAGCCTTTGAAAGAAATTCCTTGGTTAGTTCAACACTTGAAAAAATTTGTTCTTTAAACCTTAGTGCAAGAAATTTTGTTTTTTCTGACAGGAGGAAAAGTCTTGAACTGCAGAAATTGTTTTCTCTGCTATTGTCCGTTGCATAGATTTTAGGGGCCCTTTGAAATGTTAGTAAAGAAATTGTAAAGCTTCTGGCGTTGAAATGTTAGTATAGAAATTATAAAGTTTCTGTAAATAACTGTGTACAGCTTTTTTTTATCAATGGTTGGGACCTCCAGTAAATAACTGTGTATAGCTTTTCTGTATCAATGGTTATGACTTCTGGTAAATAAACTGTGTATAGTTTTTTGTATCATTTCGGATCATACTCCTGATCCATCATAAGAAAACGTTGATACAAAAATATGCAAACCAGAAGCTCATCAAGAAAACTTCCATGTAAAAAAATGTACACCAGAAACTTTACAATTTTATGTCATGGACTGTGGAAATATCATGTCTTAAATATTAATATAGTTCATTCATTCCAATGTATACATTTGTTGGAATGCAGTCTCACTCCAGAGATCATAATCAAGAAGAGTGGGATGACCGTGTCCATACTGTGGAGGAAATCAGAGCAAAGACACAAAGCAAACAAGAAGCTGCTGCTAAACGTGAGAGAGCCTTGGCATATGCATTTTCTCATCAGGTATGTTATTTCGATCCTCTTACTATTCCCAAGATAATCTTTGTTCGGTGCTTTGTGCTAGACGCTGCAAGTAGGGTTCGTTTGTGTGGAAATTTCTGTAGGGTCTTGAATGGAATTCATTTATTAAGATGACAGTGCCATTAATCAAACAAAAAACCCATCTTATCAACAATCTTTGTTGTACTAACTGTCACAGTTTTGGGAATTTATCTTATGAACTAACTGCCGTTCTGCGTCGAGGTGAAGGTGTAGGTTTGGAAAGTTCACTAACACTTGCAAGTTTTAGTGTAATGACAAACCTACAATCTTTTGTTGTACTAACTGTCACAGTTTTGGGAATTTATCTTATGAACTAACTGCCGTTCTGCATCAAGGTGAAGGTGTAGGTTTGGAAAGTACAAGTTTTAGTATAATGACAAACCTACAATCTTGTGTATTAGTTTTAGCTGGCTAAATGAAATATTTTGCTCTCGTGTATTAGTTTTAGCTGCCTGAATCAAACATTTTGCTCTCGTGTATTAGTTTTAGCTGCCTGAATCAAACATTTTTCTCTGTGTTGGATTAAACTGCAGAAATCTTTTTCCTAATCTTGTATGTTGGTTTTAGCTGCGGAAATGTGGGGTGAGGCAGGGAGCATCAACAGTTTTAGAAGGTGAA
Organism: Cunninghamia lanceolata; assembly: GCA_027924645.1. Classification (NCBI taxonomy): domain Eukaryota; kingdom Viridiplantae; phylum Streptophyta; class Pinopsida; order Cupressales; family Cupressaceae; genus Cunninghamia; species Cunninghamia lanceolata. The sequence goes on from BSBN01001201.1 coordinate 9,172,440, forward strand.
AGCGATAAAGGGCACTGGGGATGGAGTTGGCTTGAGCGTTGGATGGCTGCCAGGCCCTGGGAAAGCAGAACTGTTGAAAAGGACAGCAAAAGTGCAGACGAAGTAGCCATTAAGACTGTAGAAGTGGATAGTATTCAAAGATCCCGCCACCATTCTCAACCTGACCTGGATCAACATTACTCATGCAGGGCATCCCCTGCCAGAAGGTCTCATCATTCCCCTGCAGCAAAGATTTCTACCCCTGTTCTTCCTCGCTCTGCAAGCCCCAGGTCATGTGGCCGACATTCCAACTACAACGAAGAAACACATACTCCCAGCTTGTCCAGCGGCACAAGGCTGGGTTCAAGGCGTAGCAGCATCATTGATGATTATAACAGCTTTGCCAACTCCCCTGCTGTACCTAATTACATGGCTGCTACTGAGTCTGCAAGAGCCAAAGCTCGTTCACAGAGCGCACCCAGACAGAGGCCTGCAACTCCTGAAAAGGAGAGACGGAGTTCTGTGAAGAAAAGATTGTCATTTCCTGCTGTGGATACAAGCTCAGTTGCAAGTTCTACAATGCCCCAAAAGAGCCCTAGTTTAAAAAGCCCAAGTCTCAGGGGCATTCCTGGTCCTATTAAGATTGAGAGATCAAATGTCTCCTTTACAGGGAGTAACAATGGGGATGAAACTACACCTTCCTCTATTGGAGATCTAAGGAAGTGGCTAAGATAAAATGTATCCAGGGCTTTTCAGGCTTACGCCGTTGTTTTTGTTTCAGTTCAATGTATTAGATGATGAGCATCAATCTATATACCCTGTGATTTCAGTGTAATGCTCTAAAATTCTGTGGCATCTGTAGCAAGCCAGAAAGTTAGAGTTATTTTATGATACAAATTAGATGAGCATAGAGGTCCCATTTTCCATGATTAATTTCTTCTTCCAAGTTGGGTCATACTTTTCAGATTGTTAGGTCATATTTTTAAGACGGTACTCTCTAGAATTCAAGTTGCGTTTGATAACGATGTCAACTGTTTCCTAAAGGTTTTGGATACTTAACGCCCTTTTACATATTTACACCCACCCTTTTACATATTTTCTTGTGTGTGTTTTTAATAGTAAAACACATGCAAATTTTTGACTACACTCCATCTACAACTTGCAAATAAACATTGAATTTATACATAAAATGTGGAAAATTACTTTAAAAAACTGTCAATAAGTGGTAAAGCAGCGGGGCAATCATAAAATACACAGGTCACTCAAAAATTGCTTGACGGCCATAGCTGAGCGTCAAATTTAAACGGGCCATGACAATTTGTGTTTTGGATGAAAAAATGCAAATATGTTGTGGAGGATTATTCCAAATTTGTAAGATGCTTGAAATACTGTTTTACTATTTTAATGGTCCGTCCAAATTTTATGCCAAAATGTTGTGCAGGATTATTCCAAATTTTCAAGATGCTTGAAAAAGTGTTTTACCATTTTGATGGTCTGTCCAAATTTCCTGCAAATATGTTGAGGATTATTCCAATTTTCCAAGATGCTTGAAAAAGTAGTTTACTATTTGATGGTCTGTCCAAAATTTCAAGTGCATGAGACAAACAGTCCTTCAAAACTTATAGGCAAAAAGCCCAAATGAGAGTCGACGGGCTGGCTGAAAACATATTATTGTAATGGTGAAATTTGCCTAGTTTTGGGACCATTTTAATGGAATGATTTGCATTTATGTATCTACAAATGGCGCTCTTGTGCAAGTCAGGTTTATTTTTTCATATTATTACTCCTTTTTTTAATTTTTTTTCGTTCTTTCAAATTTGTTTGTCTTATTCATAATTGTATTTTTTTTGGTACATACAATTATGGGACCCTCCTACATGTGTTATGAGATGAAATTACTTGGTACATATTCATCATGAGTTATTACCATGTTCTTGTATTTAAAGGCATTCAATCATCATTTAAAATCTTCTCTTTTCTGGAAATCATGAGTTATTACCATGTTCTTGTATTTAAAGGGATTCAATCATCATTTAATATCTTCTCTTTTTTGGAAATTATTGAAAATGATTTGCATTTAAGGAAAGACCATATTAGGAACACTTTGATTGGAGCACTCAAAAAGAATTTAATTCTAGAGCATTTGTATGTTTGAAGATTATTGTCTTCGATTATTTCCATGATTGTTAAGTAAGTCCTATCAATACGACCCTTGCGATGATGATCTCTCTTAGGCGTTTCTAAATGTTGTTAGTCCTTGACATTTAGTGAAGCTCAAGGAATTAAACGAATTAGAAAGTAGAAGCTTGTACTATCCTAGATCATATTTGCTTCCATGGACTTGACTTAGATTTCCAAAAAGAGTTGGTGGATTGTTATGATCTTGAGATAGATTATACATAGAGAGAAACCATTGCCAATCTCTAGATAGGTGGAATTTAGTACATCATCATAATTATTTCCTCCCCATCAATCTAGTGATGTGCCCTAACACTATGCTTTTAAGTTACTAGCTAAGCATTTAATATTTCAATTATCACTCTCATAGTTTGATTATTGTTTTAATCTAGGTTGATTATGTTGAATTGCCTGCATTTATTCAATTAGCCTAGATTAACCTTGGAGAAAGTTTATTATCCTTTACATTTTTAGTGAACACATGCATCCTTTCATCACTAGGGTTTGACCTTAAAGTTACACCTCCACTCCTTTTAGGACATTTTAAATATGTACTTTTTAATTGCATCATCAATTTTCAAATCTTGCTAGGGTTGGCATTCATTTTCATTGTTATTTAATTGCTATATCGTTTCTCCCAAGGTTTGTGCTTAAGCATTTAATATTTCAATTATCACTCGCCTAGTTTGATTATTGTTTTAATCTAGGTTGATTATGTTGAATTTCCTGCATTTATTCAATTAGCCTAGATTAACCTTGGAGAAAGTTTATTTTCCTTCACATTTTTAGTGAACCCATCCATCCTTACATCACTAGGGTTTGACCTTAAAGTTACACCTCCACTCCTTTTAGGACATTTTAAATAGGTACTTTTTGATTGCGTCATCAATTTTCAAATCTTGCTAGGGTTGGCATTCATTTTCATTGTTATTTAATTGCTATATCGTTTCTCCCAAGGTTTGTGCTTTATTATGTGACCTCACTTTTGCTCACCCTACCAATCTTTGGCTAATGTAATGCACCAAAGTTTTGCCAAAAATATTAGTGAACAAACAATTCCTTTGTGATACAAATGCAACATCAACATGCCACATTGCATACTTACATGCACAAGGTGCCATTACATAACACAATGCCACATACATTGGGATGCACTAAGCATGGCGACAAAAGTGAAAGACATAATCACAGGGCAAGTCATAGACTGTCAATGTTGTGAATTACACCAATCTGAAATCTTTGCGTTGTTTATTTGTTAAAAATTCTTAGCTTCAAGATGGCTTTTGCTCAACTAACAAGTTTTGGTGAAGATGCAGAGTGTAATGTCCCTTTTTGCGGGCAAGAAAAATAAATAAATTAATTAAATAAATAAATTAAGTTTCCTTGAAATATTTTAAAAGCAACTTATATTTATTTAATTATTTTATTCAAAATAGTAACTTTATAGCCAAAAGGAAATGAAAAGAAAAAATAAAATAAAAAAGTTACTTTTGGGAAAAATAATAAATGCTTTTCTGAAAAATTCCTAAGTGGCAGCAAAAAGAAGAATCTAGAAGAAGCCAAAAGAAGTTATAAAATAGGTTTGGAGAAAAGGCTTTCATCATCCATTTGTTTGTTTTCTTCTTTGATATTTTTTCCATTGTGGAAAAGGCTTTGAATAGCTTGTTCAAGCTATTATAACCTAGGTTTAAAAACCCTATGGTGAAAGGTTGATTTCAGAGGACGAAAGAAGTCTCTTTAGTCAGCGATTGGAGGTGAATTCATTCATAATTCACATTTAAGTGTATTGATGGAATTTTAGATTCGGAGAAATTTATTGGGATTTGATATCAAATAATAAATTTGTGAAGTTATTTGAAGTTTCATTGTATATTTTTCTAGTTTGGAGTGGGGCGCTCCAAAACGAGGGTTTGAACTCTAAATTTCTAGCCTGTTACCCAAATTTTGAACTTGGCCAATTTTTAAACTTCCAGAACAGCCCATACACCCTTTAGCCTGCCATATCACAAAAAACAATTAATTTTGAAAATCTATAAAAGATGGTGCGAAATCCTTTCATGGATTTGATCCTAACCTCATTTTCCCTGATATGGCTATTTTTTATGCCTCAATTCCTCACCGTTTGAGATATTTTGAAGTTTCAAGTTCCTAGCCGACAATCCGCAGATGATATTAATTTTTGAATTTTCTGCATCTGGAGCCAGAATGATTTCTGGGTTTTTCTTTGAGGGGCCCAATCCTCTTACTTTCCAAATTTCATAGAAAACAAAACTATTATATGAGAAATATGGAATTTTTCACCTTCAATTCAAAGCATAGTTTCAAAGTTTCCAAGTTTAAATTTTTACGAAGTTAAATTTTATCGGAGCATTAAGGAGCTTAGTATTTTCTTTTCAAAGGTCAGAAAAGGGAACAAAGGCATAGTTATAAAGTCTAATGTTTAAAAAGTAAATGACTTTATGAAAGTCAAATATTTATATGTAGCTCAAAGGCTTTATGGACTTTATGAATATCTGATTCCTTGTTGTCTGAGGCTGCATTGGTTCTTGAACTTTATAAATTACTGACTCCCTGTTGTTGGCCATTGGGTTAAATTCTTGAACTCTACATATCTCTGACCCCCTGCCTTTGTTGGTAGTTTCACAAGTTTTTGAACTTTGGTCAATGGTTCTCAATACTCCCGATTACCTGACTCCTCTTGCCAAGTACGCTCCTCCTGGCAGAAATTTTAGGGTTTGGACCCCATTTCATCAATGCTCAGCCCCTTTATACTGAAGAGACTTATTATGGAGCAGGAAGAAGCCCGATACACTATACGTATTGATCTCTGTCATTAGATGAAGGCCTTCGGTTTGTTTAACTGGGTCCACTGTTGAGATTCGCCAATACCATCGTTTGGAGGATGGCTAAATGAATATTGTAACTCGTGGGCATCAACACTTTTAGCTGCGGGAGCCAATGCAAATATGGTTTCTGATCCAACACTAGGTGGATGCACTCCTACTGATCTGGCTTTCAATAAAAGGTCGTGAGCAATCTATAGCAGGTGGATGATGAACCAACAATAAGGACCAACGCGATGATTTTGCTTGGAAATATTGCCGGCTATCTAATGAGGGAACAATTTGAGGAGAATCTAGATGGTTAGTTTGCAGAATGATTGGAAGGTTATTTAGAGGATGATTATCTTATTTTTGATTGTCTGAGTCAACTAAAGCTTTACTTACATGTCCCTGTATTGTGAACTTTCCTTGACTAATTCAAGCGTCGAAACTACAATGTTTGCGCGTATTCTCAGTTTGTTCCAGACATAACAAAGTACCTAAATGAATGTATGACATCCCTTTCGGCAATATTTCAACTTGGATTGCCTCATGTTAACATTCCAACAAAGATGGATCTTGCTGAGAACATGAAAGAATTCAAAGGGTTTGGTTAGAACTGAATCAATATATGGCTCCACGCGTTGCAAAAATTAAACAGGTCACTGACATGGTTACAAGAAACAACATGAACAAGCAGATGATTGGTTCATTAAAAAGAAATTCCTAAGAAGATCCAATTTGTGGTATGATTCTTGGAAAACAATGTAGATGGATGGTAAGAAAACATGCATGTGCAACTAACGGCATAACTCTCAAGACGTCCAGAATAAGATCATGAATGATAAAATGTTCAAGTTTATTTCGTCAGAAAAGGATGCTTCAGACGAGCATTCAAGAAACAATATATGAGCAAATTGTGCAAGAGCTGAAGGTAAACTAAGCATCCCAATACCTAAATATTACAGTATGACAGGCTGCTTTCTACAGTGATGGTCTCATAGTGCTGATTACAAGTTCTCAAAGGTGAGTTTTTCTCAATGGTCTATGTCCAATGGAGGCACCCACATGAGCATTCGAAGAATGTGGGATCTTGTGGCTTATTAACTTGGGTTTATTGATGGTAATAATATCATTGCTCATTATGTGCTTACAATATTTGTTCTATTTAAGATGGAAGCTTCATTATTGCACATGTTCAAGGGATCCCCTGATTTGTATTTGAGTGGTCCTATCAAAAAGTACATAACAGAAAGGGATGGTAGGTTTCACTTTAGATGGGAATGCAAGGAGATATTATATGATAAGAATTCTGAGGGTGATACTTATGTGACTGATCTTCCTTTATCAAAGGCTACTCAGAATCAAATTATCAAAGCCAATGCTTATGTGGCAGCTTGTGATGTGCCAGGGATTAACAATTGTTACTGTCCAACTCAGATTCAATGGTTGGGTGACAGAACTCAAAGATATTGAGTGGTCCAGGCAACTAAGCCAAGCTGTTGGGTTAGATAATCTTCTCTATACACCCAATGTTGCTTTCTCCTACTTTGCAGACCTTGCTATCACTTCACTAGAAGATTATTACCACCCTGATCAAATCTCTTTACCTCAGGTTGTCTTAACTCCTGGAGATCCATACATGCCACTGCCAAATGGAGAGATTGTAGATTGTGTTCATAAACAGGTTACTTCGAAGTAGCAAGAATTTTGTGTGGGCTGTAGAGATTGCTTTTTATGGAAAGATGAACTTCATGTTGATGTTACGGTAAATAGTGCTAATGAACATTGAAGATATTTCTGTAGAAGCTTGCATAGCTCTATTAATCTCCCTTTATGGAGGCATCAAATATGAGAACTTTCAAGAGCACAAGACAACTTTGCTTAAGGCTTCCGAGAAGTTTGATATTGGAGACTTCAAAGAAGCATACGAGAACCTTCTGGAAAATATGGATTCTAAAAATATTCTGAAGAGGCTTCAAGTAGCCTGGCAGCGTGAGATAATCCAATTGAAGAAGGGGTGTTTGAAGTACTTGTTTGATTTTGGAAGAGAAGACCCCAGCATATTTTTCAAGCATGATTCACAAGGGAGCTTACATGGAAAAGAACCCCAAGAGTCACTTTAAAAGTGAGCTTACAAATTAATCTTAGAAAAGAGTTTTTCAAGAAACGTTTATCCCACGGGAAGATGAAAAAGTGAATTTTATTTGCTATAATTAATTTTTTCAAAGAACCATTACAAAAAGGGGGAAGCCTTTAAAAACTCACGGAAGGCTTGTTGTTAAAGGATCTTTCGGTTGTTCGTGAAAGGGAAAAGGGGAGTAGTTTGTTTTTCTTTTCAATACAATTTTGTTGTACAGAGATGTGGAGTCTGTGAACTCACATTTTGCATTAGAGAAATAAGGGAGATATTTTAAATCTGTGAATTTATTAATGTTTCCTGTTGATTGCAAATGCCCTGTGCATCTTTGTGATCACTCTTCAATGTATTATCTGTTATATTAGATTGTGTATGTGTCTATTTCTGAATCTTTGAATTCAAATCAACTCATCTATTGAAAGGGTCTGTTGTTCATCCTTTCCAGATTATCGTTCGTGGGTGTGGAATAGATGAACTTTGTGTCGTTTATTCACCATCCTCTTCATTCTAAGTTAATCAATCGCATCTATTTTCATGGTTATGGATAGGTGTTAGTTTTTCTTTTTCCACTTTCAGGTTAAAAGCATACCGTGTTTTCATTCATTGTGCATCATTCGAAGGTAGCTACACCTTGTAAAATAAGCAGAGTCATTGTAGAGACCATTGCAATTGACTGAACTGTTGGTTTGGTTGTCATTTGTATGGGCTATGGAATACAGAGTTAAGTGACAAATCTGTTAACCAACACAGCCGCTCCTTTGAGTAGACTCCTTCCATGTGTTGACTGCCACATTTAATTATCCTCCAAGACTATCGTACCTCCTCAATGCAAAGAGACGTGAGAATATTAAGATACATAAAGGAAGGTGATTCATAACATTAGCCGTATATGTTTGAAGATTTATATTCTTTATTTTCAGTTCCCTAACCTCCTAGTTGTCGTATGAAATGAAGGAGGAAGTGCTTTGAATTAAAGTTGAAAATAAAGAAGCTTGCGTGGAAGTTTTGAGGAAGGTGGGACCCTCCTAAAATAATCGCATCTCATAAGTAATCCCTCAAAGGAGGTCGCCACAACCAAAGGAGGATATATTGAAGTCTTAGAGAAATCGTGGATGTTAGTGCTTACAAGGAATGATGAAAGATTTCAAGTATTAAGCTCTTCGGTCTATGTTTGTCCAGTCGCCACTTTCAAAGACAAGTCACAACCTTGGGAGGTATAAGGTGTGATAAGAAATCAACAACTAAGCATTGAAGAACATTCAATATTGTGATCATCAACAACACTTGGGTATCATTTGAGGAAAGAAGTCATTTTAGAGCTATAAGGAGATATTGCAAGGCTATAACTGCCATTCAAGAAGCTGTCCATCCTTCTACATCAGATTTGCATTCATTCTCAAGTGTGTTTGATATCATTTTGGAGGTTAGGATCAAATATTCTTCATCTTCGTACTTTTGATTTTTGAGACAACAATATATGTATTATTCATTAAATGCATTTCCAACTATATAGAAGCATGCAAACCATTTGATAAAATGTCCTTTAATTTTTTGATTATTGTGATGCAATGTTGAATGATTTATGATCCAAACATCATGACAAGTTATTCTATTACAAAACACTTTGAAAATACTATTAGAATAACATTATGCAAAGTGTTTGACAAAATGCCAGCAAGGGAAAAATCAGAAAATTTGTGAGTCCGAGTTAAAATCTGGGTAGGGGATCTTACTGTGGTATCAGAGCAATGATCTTGCTAGCCTAGAGGGTTTGCATGTTAATTTGGATGTTTGCGTGTTGATTTTATGAATCTGAAAGATAGAGAATACATCACATACAGGAGAAGACAACAATTTATTGGTTCAAAATCTAAAGAAGACATTATGGGGGATAGAGATATGCATTAGAATCCTAGTACAATGTAGATCTTTAGTGATCTTGCTATAGGACAACAGCAATTGGTACAACTAATAACCCAAATGATGCAAAACAACAATGTAAATCACAACAACAATAGAGGTAACCAGCACAATGGAGGCAATAATAGGAGTAATGGAGAGACAAGCAACTCTGAAAACAATGAAAACAATCCTAATATTAGCACAAGAAGCACTCAGGTATTTATAGTTAGGCCTCTAATGCCTAATTTCTTGGATCGACAGTTGACTTAGGGTGGTGGACAACAGGTTGCCGGTGAAAGTTTTAGAGATTATTTACATGAGTGGCAATCACTTGGGGATGAGTTTCAAGCTGCCATGTCTTTACATGATTTTTACTAGTTGAAATACAGGATCATGCCTAGAGGTGAGAGAGGACATAACCGGGATTTACAGCGGAAGTTGGGTAAGGTATCCATTCCTTCTTTTGATAGTTCTACTAAATGCACTGCACGTGTATGGATAAAGAAATTGGATAACCATCTTTCTTTGAACCCCATGTTTGAAAATGAAGCCATCAAATTTATTACTTTGCATTTAGAGGGTGAAGCACATGAATGGTGGTATCACGGGATGGTTACACAAGGGCATAGCCTTATTAATTCTTATGTAGATTTCACTAAGAGGCTTATAGATTAGTTTGATAAGAAAGATCCTGAATTTCACTTTAGAGAGTTGGAACAACTGAAACAAAAGGATACAATTGATGCTTATGTGTCTAGTTTTTAGAGGCTATCAATGGTGGTACCTAATGTGCCAGAAAATAGGTTGACTTATCTCTTCGTAGAGGGATTAGAGGAGCCACTTCAAGGATGGGTGAAAGCATTAGACCCACCTTATTTGTAGGATGCCATAAGGAGAGCATGCAACATGGAATTCTCTACTCCAAAAGGGAAATCTAAGTTGGAATATTCTCATCCCAAGCAGCAAAAGAAAGCCTTTCAAAAGGAAGAGTCCCAAGTTTAGCCTCAAAAGAACTTGTCACGCAAAACAAGTCAAGAAGAACTGAAGGATGAGTTCAGGAAGAAGAAATTATGCTTTTCATACAAGGAGCCATGGGAGTCAGGACACCGTTGCCTAGGAAGAGGCAAGGTCCACTACATTGAGGTCACTTTGAATAATGATGAGAAGAATGAGGCCAAGGATTCTGCAAGTTCAGGAAAGGAGCAAGCTCAACTTGTTGAATATGATGATAGCAAAGAAGGTATACTTGCCTCTCTTTCTGGAGCTCCAAGGTATAACCCATTTTGATTTCAAGATGTTTTATTTTGGGCGTAGAGTCATAACACTTCTTGATGGTGGAGCAACACATAACTACATTGATGAAGGATTTGTATTCAAGAGGGGAATGCATATTGAGGACTTTGAAGGATTTGATGTTGTTGTAGCTGATGGATTTATCATTCCTTGCAAGAAGAAAATCAACAAACTCAACATTCTCATTGGCCAGTACACACTTTGTGATGATTTCTATGTCATTGGTTTGAATGGGAATGATGTTTTTTGGGAGTGCAATGATTACATTCGCTTGGTAAGATTTCTCAAAACTACCAAACAATGGAGTTGATTTTCTATCATGGAGGGAAAGAAGTAACATTGAAGGGTTTTCAACACACGCTACCACATCAAGTTATAGTTAAAAGAATGGAAGTTTTGGGTAAGAAAACTCTTCATTTTCCAAATGTGAGTGATGATTCTAGTGGTTCATCTTTGGACAACATGTTTTCACATAATTATAGCCATAATTCAAAGGCTTTAGCAGTGCAAACATAGAGTATCTATGTGTTGAAGGCTTGCTGCTATTGTCATTGATGTCAACCCCTAGAATTGGAGTTGTTGGAAGCTGGTGCTGTCATTAGTGTTGTTATTGATGCCAACCTCTAGTGTATTCATGATGAGAAGTGTTTGAGGATGCTGAGAAGTGTTGCTGATGAAGATGGTTCACTTGGTTTCCAACTGCTTTTGAGCAGATTTGAATGAAAGAGGGTGCAGTGTGACAGAGGTGTGCCCAGTATTGTGCTCCGCATTTCTTCATGGGTAAAGATATGCTTGTGCGGTTTGGAAGTGATGATCAGAGGTGTTTAGAGGTGTTATATCTAGGGTTTTAGGTTCTGGATCATGCGGCAGTGGAAGATGTGTTTGATAGAGTGTTTGTCTGTTAAGAAGGTTGTCTAGGTGAAATGAGATTGCTTCGCATTTCTCTGCATTGAAGTTTCTAGTCTTGTGGATTTGGGAACATGCTGAGTGGTTTGTGTTTAGATGCTCTGCAAGGTTGGATTCACGAGTTGTTGTCTATGGCAGTTTGACTAATTACACATGATGGTTGTGCTCTTCAGTTGTATGTGGTTGTGGCAGTGTTGTTGGATATTATGTTGATGCTCGAATATTCTAGGAAGATGTGTGGATGCTGTGGAGTGCATCCTTGTGGTCCACATGTTGTTTTCGAACTTGGAAAGGAGTGTATGTGGTTGATTGGAGTGTTAGTTCAGAATTGGCCGACCTGGCATGCTAGCGCTATTTGCAGAGGTACCTCATGGATTGTGGATGAGATGTGTAGCATGGGAATACAGATTTGGGTCTTATTTAACTTGTGGCATGGTTTGCGTTCACTTCTTTCCACTGTGGAAGTGTTTGGTGCCGACCTATTTTGGTGTTGCACGTTTGAGGAGCATACGTTTCATTAAGGTCGACATAATTGAGATTGTTTTAGGTCGCAGATGGTATAAATGCAAGGTGAAGGTTGAGTAGAGAGTGTGAGGGGTGCAAGATGCAAATGTGATCAAGTGGGGTTTTGAAGTATGGTTTTGAACAATGAGGTATAGATTCCCATTGCTAAGGATGGATGACATAATGGAATTTTTGAGTGGGGAAAAGTACTTTAGAAAGGTTGATTTGAAGAGAAATTATCATCAAATTAGGATAAAGAAAGGAGATGAGTGGAAGATAGCATTCAAGACTAATAAATGATAATGAATGGTTGATTTTTTAGAGCACTCTAATATATTGAGAGGGGGAGGGGGGTGAATCAATATATACCAAAAAATAAATCCTTGATTCAACTTTATCAACCAAAAAATATTATTGTCTTAAACAGATAAAGAATCAATCTATGTAATTCAAAGCACAATCACACAACCACACAACCATAACACCAGATTTATGTGGAAAACCTTAGAAGGGGAAAACCACGGTGAGCAAGCTGCTTGGATCTACTGTCCAGATCCAGCCTCATTAATAAAAATAGGTTTACAAGAAGTTTTATAGGCTATAACCCAAAGGAAGCTACAACTCCCTAATACATTGTTTTATGGGCTCCAACCCAAAGGAAGCTACAACTCTCTAAACACAATTTTATGGGCTCCAACCCAAAGGAAGCTACAACTCTCTAAACATGGTTTTATGGGCTCCAACCCAAAGGAAGCTACAACTCCCTAAAGTGCTACAACACTTACAAGAAGAGGCTCCAACCTCTGTTCTAAAACACTTGACTGATTCTGATGCTCCAACACCTCTGCTCTATCACAATAGCAACATCACTTCCTCCAATACCTCCGCAGCACAACACAATACTGCCTCTGTTATGAATCATGCATTATAGCCCCTAGAGTTCATTCTCCACTTTCCGGATCATATATCTTTCCACACATACACATGCATTCACTGTCAGACTCGCACACACTCACACCTCCTTGCAACAATCTTGATCTTTCATTTATATGATCCGCAAGTCTTCAAAACTCCTCCTTTTTCGGTTTAGATGAAACATGTAACATGAAACGTGCAACGACCACACAAGTCGGCTCCGAGATCAACTACAGTAATGTAGGAATTAAATACCATTATGCGGTTCATACCAAGTGATCAACATGACCTATTTTACATTAACACCTATCTCGAAGCTAGCGCACACTTCCAAACACATGGCACAATTATCAACACACACCAGGTCGGCTTCACCAAACACTTATCCTTCCCTACATTTAGCTCTAAACCCAACAATATGCACACCAGAAGCTCATCAAGAAGACGTGGATGTAAAAAAAGTACACCAGAAACCTTGCAATTTCATGTCATGGACTGTGGAAATATCATTTCTTCAATGTTAATATAGTTAATTCATTCTAATGTATACATTTGCTGGGGTGCAGTCTCACACCAGAGATCATAATCAAGAAGAGTGGGATGACCGTGTCCATACTGTGGAGGAAATCAGAGCAAAGACACAAAGCAAACAAGAAGCTGCTGCTAAACGTGAGAGAGCCTTGGCATATGCATTTTCTCATCAGGTATGTCATTTCGATCCTCTTACTATTCCAAAGATAATCCTTTGTTTGGTGCTTTGGGCTAGACGCTGCAAGAAGTGTTCGTTTGTGTGGAAATTTCTGTAGGGTCTTGAATGGAATTCATTTATGAAGATGACAGTGCCATTAATCAAACAAAATTCAACTTGTGGACTAACTGCCACAGTTTTGGGAATTGAACTTGTGGACTAACTGTTGTTTGTGGACTGATTGCTCTTCTGGGTTTAGATGAAGATGTTGGTTTGAAAGTTCACTAATACTTGCTGTTTGTGGATTAACTGCTCTTCTGAGTTTAGGTGAAGATGCTGGTTTGAAAGTTCACTAACACTACAAGTTCTGGTGTAATGTGTATTAGTTTTAGCTGCTTGAATCAAGCATTTTTCTCTGTGTTGGATTAAACTGCAGAAATCTTTTTCCTAATCTTGTATGTTGGTTTTAGCTGCGGAAATGTGGGGTGAGGCAGGGAGCATCAACAGTTTTAGAAGGTGAAAGCGACAAAGGGCAGTGGGGATGGAGTTGGCTTGAGCGTTGGATGGCTGCGAGGCCCTGGGAAAGCAGAACTGTTGAAAAGGACAGCAAAAGTGCAGACGAAGTAGCCATCAAGACTGTAGAAGTGGATAGTATTCAAAGATCCCGCCACCATTCTCAACCTGACCTGGATCAACATTACTCATGCAGGGCATCCCCTGCCAGAAGGTCTCATCATTCCCCTGCAGCAAAGATTTCTACCCCTGTTCTTCCTCGCTCTGCAAGCCCCAGGTCATGTGGCCGACATTCCAACTACAACGAAGAAACACATACTCCCAGCTTGTCCAGCGGCACAAGGCTAGGTTCAAGGCGTAGCAGCATCATTGATGATTATAATAGCTTTGCCAACTCCCCTGCTGTACCTAATTACATGGCTGCTACTGAGTCTGCAAGAGCCAAAGCTCGTTCACAGAGCGCACCCAGACAGAGGCCTGCAACTCCTGAAAAGGAGAGACGGAGTTCTGTGAAGAAAAAGATTGTCATTTCCTGCTGTGGATACAAGCTCAGTTGCAAGCTCTACAATGCCCCAAAAGAGCCCTAGCTTAAAAAGCCCAAGTCTTAGGGGCATTCCTGGTCCTATTAAGATAGAGAGATCAAATGTCTCCTTTACAGGGAGTAAGAATGGGGATGAAACTACACCTTCCTCTATTGGAGATCTAAGGAAGTGGCTAAGATAAAATGTATCCAGGGCTTTTTAGGCTTACGCCGTTGTTTTTGTTTCAGTTCAATGTATTAGATGATGAGCATCAATCTATATACCCTGTGATTTCAGTGTAATGCTCTATAATTCTGTGGCATCTGTAGCAAGAAAGAAAATTCAAGTTATTTTATGATACAAATTAGATGAGCATAGAGGTCCCATCTTTCATGATTAATTTCTTCTTCCAAGTTGGGTCATACTTTTCAGATTGTTAGGTCATATTTTTAAGACCGGACTGTCTAGAATTCAAGTTGCGTTTAATAACGATGTTAACTGTTTTTTAAAGGTTTTGGATACTTACGCCCTTTTACATATTTACACCCTTTTACATATTTTTTTGTGTGTGTTTTTAACAGTAAAACACATGCAAATTTTTGACTGCACTCCATCTACAACTTGCAAATAAACATTGAATTTATACATAAAATGTGGAAAAATACTTTAAAAAACTGTCAATGGTAAAGCAGCAGGGCAATCATAAAAAAATATAGGTCACTCAAAAATTGCTTGACGGCCATAGCTGAGCGTCAAATTAAAATGTGCCATGACAATTTGTGTTTTGGATGAAAAAATGCAAATATGTTGTGGAGGATTATTCCAAATTTGCAAGATGCTTGAAATACTGTTTTACTATTTTGATGGTCTGTCCAAATTTTATGCAAATATGTTGTGCAGGATTATTCCAAAATTTCAAGATGCTTGAAAAATTGTTTTCACTATTTTGATGGTCTGTCCAAATTTTATGCAAATATGTTGAGGATTATTCCAATTTTCCAAGATGCTTGAAAAAGTAGTTTAAAAAAGTAGTTTACTATTTGATGGTCTGTCTAAAATTTCAAGTGCATGCAGACAAACAGTCCTTTAAAACTTATAAGCAAAAAGCCCAAATGAGAGTCGACGGGCTGGCTGAAAATATGTTATTGTAATGGTGAAATTTGCCTACTCATGCCAGCTACCGGTTAGTTTTGGGACCATTTTGATGGAATGATTTGCATTTATAGATCCACAAATGGTGCTCTTGTGCAAATTAGGTTCATTTTTTGATATTATTACTCATTTTTTATTTTTTTCATTTCTTCACATTTGTTTGTCTTACTCATAATTGTATGTTTTCTTGGTACATACAATTATGAGACCCTCCTTCATGAGTTATGAGATGAAATTACTTGGTACATATTCGGCATGAGTTATTACCATGTTCTTGTATTTAAAGGCATTCAATCATCATTTAATATCTTCTCTTTTTTTGGAAATCATTGAAAATGATTTGCATTTAAGGAAAGACCATATTAGGAACACTTTGATTGGAGCACTTAAAAAGAATTTAATTCTAGAGCATTTGTATGTTTGAAGATTATTGTCTTCGATTCTTTCCATGATTGTTAAGTAAGTCCTATCAATATGACCCTTGTGATGATGATCTCTCTTAGGCGTTTCTAAATGTTGTTAGTCCTTGACATTTAGTGAAGCACAAGGAATCAAACGAATTAGAAAGTAGAAGCCTGTACTATCCTAGATCATATTTGCTCCCATGGACTTGACTTAGATTTCCAAAAAGAGTTGGTGGATTGTTATGATCTTGAGATAGATTATACATAGAGAGAAACCATTGCCAATCTCTAGATAGGTGGAATTTAGTACATCATAATTATTTCCTCCCCATCAATCTAGCGATGTGCCCTAACACTGTTTGCTTTTAAGTTACTAGCTAAGCATTTAATATTTCAATTATCACTCTCATAGTTTGATTATTGTTTTAATCTAGGTTGATTATGTAGAATTGCCTACATTTATTCAATTAGCCTAGATTAACCTTGGAGAAAGTTTATTTTCCTTTACATTTTTAGTGAACCCATCCATCCTTACATCCCTAGGGTTTGACCTTAAAGTTACACCTCCACTCCTTTTAGGACATTTTAAATATGTACTTTTTGATTGCATCATCAATTTTCAAATCTTGCTAGGTTTGTCATTCATTTTCATTGTTATTTAATTGCTATATTGTTTCTCCCAAGGTTTGTGTTTTATTATGTGACCTCACTTTTGCTCACCCTACCAACCTTTGGCTAATGTAATGCACCAAAGTTTTGCCCAGGATATTAACGAACAAACAATTTCTTTGTGATACAAATGCAACATCAACATGCCACATTGCATACTTACATGCATAAGGTGTAATGTCCCCTTCTAGCAAGCCAAAATTTCCGCAACCTTGCAGGGAATTTCAACTTACCAAAAGAGAACATTAGTATTCCATTTTTCATTTCCTTTTAATCTTGATGATAATCATAAACATAACCATATACTATTTGCCATTTCATAAATCCATTTTTCCATACATCATGATTCTCCTTGGGTGAGATAATCCTTAGGCCTCTTATTAACCTCACCTTCCACCTTGTGACTGAAGATTCGTTACGTAGGTGATGTCATCTCAATCCTATGGGTCCATTAATATTATTCCTTAGTTTGTCAACTAAGGCCCATAATTCCTTAGTTCGTCAACTAAGGCCCATAATTCCTTCGATATTTAAATTGAAGGTCCATAGCAATATTCTTGATTCGTCGATCAAGGCCCATAATATCCTTGATTCGTCAATCAAGGCCCATTCCCATGGAATGATCAATACCTACCATAACTATCTACCCCACCTTCTTAGTGTTAGGTGGTTTAATAAAAGGTCTCCTATCTAACCCTTGGGTAATCATGCCCATATACATTAAGATCATTCTAAGATCAAATTCATAAACCATGATACCAAATTTGACTTATGCCATTGCCATATATCCCAATATGGAACTCTTTATATTTATGCCATTATTCATTCCTTTATTGAGGTATGCATACTAGATATCTATATTAGTCTAATTTCATTTCTTCTCTTATTCATACTATAAACTTATAAATTCCTTGTACTATTATTATTCATTATTGGCATTCCTAGTTAGACCCTCATATAAAATCAACATATGCTAATTATAAGATCATCTATGAAATATCCATTGTATGACAGTCATAAGTTCATATATACTTAAATATTAATTAAGTAAAAGAAGAGACTTACCTGCAGATTGTTCCTTCTTCCTAACGATTGTTGTTCATATAGTTTATAATATATATTTCACACCCAACAGATATGTGTATATATATTTGATTGCTTGCTAGCACTTGAATTCTATTGTTATTTTATTATTAACATAACTATATAATATATTACTTATTCATTATATATATATATATATATATATATATATATATATATATATATTATTGTCATTATAATATCATAATTATTATAGTATTATCATAAATATAATTTTTAATAATGTTTAATCGTGCCGATCTCTATCGAGACATCACATCCTTTATCTACTATATATATATATATATATATATATATATATATATATATATATATATATATATATATATATATATTTATTTATTTATTTATTTATTTATACTTGAATCATTTCTCCCTTTCACTGTTGGTGTATATCTCTTATCATGCTTGGTGGTAAAAGGCATACTTACCTTCTTATAATTTTTATTACTTTATATTAATTCCCTTTTGTGGTAAAACTAGTTCTAACCATACGTAACTCCCTTATCATAAGAGGATAGGTTAACAGATGTTTATTTATATTATTATTTATTTATATTATATCATTATAATAAATGATATATTATTTATTTTATATTATTTATATTATATCATTTATATCATAATAAATTATATATGATTTATATTATATTGTTTATATTACAATATAAGATAATGATAATAATATTTGTATTTATATTATTAGATATATTTATAATATATTATTTATTAAATAATACATATTAATAATATATTTTAAATAAATATATTATATATTTAGTTTATATAAGGCTAACTTATTATTTAAATAAACAATTCAATTATAAATCATTATACGGACATGACATAAGGTGCCATGACATAACACAATGCCACATACATTGGGATGCACTAAGCATGGCGACAAAAGTGAAAGACATAATCACAGGTCAAGTCATAAACTATCAATGTTGTGAATAACACCAAACTGAAATCTTTGCGTTGTTTATTTGTTAAAAATTCTTAGCTTCAAGATGGCTTTTGCTCAACTAACAAGTTTTAGTGAAGATGCAGAGTGTAATGTCCCTTTTTGCAGGCAAGAAAAATAAAATAATTAATTAAATAAATAAATTAAGTTTCCTTGAAATATTTTAAAAGCAACTTATATTTATTTAATTATTTTATTTAAATAGTAACTTTATAGCCAAAAGGAAATGAAAAGAAAAAATAAAATAAAAAAGTTACTTTTGGGAAAAATAATAAATGCTTTTCTAAAAAATTCCTAAGTGGCGGCAAAAAGAAGATTCTAGAAGAAGCCAAAAGAAGTTATAAAATAGGTTTGGAGAAAAGGTTTTCATCATCCATTTGTTTGTTTTCTTCTTTGATATTTTTTCCATTGTGGAAAAGGCTTTGAATAGCTTGTTCAAGCTTCTAGGTTTAAAAACCCTATGGTGAAAGGTTGATTTCAAAGGACGAAAGAAGTCTCTTTAGTCAGCGATTGGAGGTGAATTCATTCATAATTCACATTTGAGTGTATTGATGGAATTTTAGATTAGGAGAAATTTATTGGGATTTGATATCAAATAATAAATTTGTGATGTTATTTGAAGTTTCATTGTATATTTTTCTAGTTTGGAGTGGGGCGCTCCAAAACAAGGGTTTGAACTCTAAATTTCTAGCCTGTTACCCAAATTTTGAACTTGGCCAATTTTTAAACTTCCAGAACAGCCCATACACCCTTTAGCCTGCCATATCACAAAAAACAATTAATTTTGAAAATCTATAAAAGATGGTGCGAAATCCTTTCATGGATTTGATCCTAACCTCATTTTACCTGATATGGCTAGTTTTTATACCTCAATTCCTCACCGTTTGAGATATTTAAAGTTTCAAGTTCCTAGCCGACAATCTGCAGATGATATTAATTTTTGAATTTTCTACATCTGGAGCCAGAATGATTTCTGGTTTTTGCTCTGAGGTGCCCAATCATCTTCCTTTCCAAAATTCGTAGAAAATAGAACTACTATATGAGAAATATGGAATTTTTCACCTTCAATTCAAAGCATAGTTTCAAAGTTTCCAAGTTTAAATTTTTACAAAGTTAAATTTTATCGGAGCATTAAGGAGCTTAGTATTTTCTTTTCAAAGGTAAGAAAAGGGAATAAAGGCATAGTTATAAAGTCTAATGTTTAAAAAGTAAATGACATTATGAAATTCAAATATTTATATGTAGCTCAAAGACTTTATGGACTTTATGAATATCTGATTCCTTGCTATCCAGGGCTGCATTGGTTCTTGAACTTTATAAATTACCGACTCCCTGTTGTTGGGCATTTGGTTAAATTCTTAAACTCTACATATCTTTGACCCCCCCCTTTGTCGGTAGTTTCACAAGTTTCTGAACTTTGGTCAATGGTTCTCAATACTCCTGATTACCCAACTCCTCTTGCCAAGTACGCTCCTCCTGGTAGAAATTTTAGGGTTTGGAACCCATTTCATCAATGCTCAGCCCCTTTATACTGAACAGACTTATTATGGAGTAGGAAGAAGCCCGATACACTATAGGTATTGATCTCTGTCATTAGATGAAGGCCTTCGGTTTGTTTAACTGGGACCACTGTTGAGATTCACCAATACCATCATTTGGAGAATGGCTCAATGAATATTGTAACTCGTGGGCATCAACGCTTTTAGCTACGGGAGCCAATGCAAATATGGTTTCTGATCTAGCACCAGAATTCCCAGGTGGATGCACTCCTACCGATCTAGCTTTCAATAAAGGGTCGTGAGCAATCTATAGTAGGTGGATGATGAACCAACAATAAGGACCAACGCGATGATTTTGGTTGGAAATATTGCCGACTATCTAATGAAGGAATAATTTGAGGAGAATCTAGATGGTTGGTTTGCATAATGATGGGAAGGCTATTTAGACGATGATTATCTTATTTTGATTGTCTGAGTCAACTAGAGCTTTACTTACATGTCCCTGTATTGCGAACTTTCCTTGACTAATTCAAGCGTTGAAACTACAATGTTTGCAGGTATTCTCAGTTTGTTCCAGACATAACAAAGTACCTGAATGAATGTATCACATCCCTTTGGACAATATTTCAACTTGGATTGCCTCATGTTAACATTCCGAAAAAGATGGATCTTGCTGAGAACAGGAAAGAATTCAAAAGGTTTTGTTAGAACTGAATCAATATATGGCTCCACGCGTTGCAAAAATTAAACAGGTCACTGACATGGTTACAAGAAACAACATGAACAAGTAGATGATCGGTTCATTAAAAAGAAATTCCTAAGAAGATCCAATTTGTGGTATGATTCCTAGAAAGCAATGCAGATGGATGGTAAGAAAATGTGCATGTGCAACTAATAGCATAACTCTCAAGACGTCCAAAATAAGATCATGAATGATAAAATGTTCAAGTTTATTTCGTCAGAAAAGGATGCTTCAGATGAGCATTCAATAAACAATATATGAGCAAATTGTGCAAGAGCTGGAGGTAAACTAAGCATCCCAATACCTAAATATTGCAGTATGACAGGCTGCTTTCTATAGTGATGGTCTCATAGTGTTGATTGCAAGTTCCCAAAGGTGAGTTTTTCTGAATGGTCTATGTGCAATGGAGGCACCCGCATGAGCATTCGAAGAATGTGGGATCATGTGGCTTATGCACTTGGGTTTATTGATGGTAATGATGTAAGTGCTCGTTATGTGCTTACAATATTTGTTCTAAGGATAATAATATGCAACCCTAAAGATAAGTTTAACTAAGCAATAAAAAGGGCAATTTTTTTTTTCTTCTAAAGAAGTGGTAATAACAAAACATAACATGGTCTAAAAGCAACAAGTAAAACTAACATCTCTAGGGAAACATAACTGCATCAGATAACCATAATTTATAACAACACAAGTAATAAACCTCATGATACAAAAGAAGAATATTATATTACCCATTTATAGATATGAACAGTTACAAATGTTTAAAAACAAGATTACATGATTACAAGATTCATGACCGATTACATCAGTTTACAATATACAACAAGATTATACAATTCTAAAATTATAATAAAGCTCTGACGATGCAAGTACAAGTCTAGAACTCGTAACACTTCTGCAGTGAACACAAACCAGGTCGACCAAGAAATCCAATGGATTAAGCTCTTCCACCCAACCATGTGGAACCCTGAGGTCCACCCCTCGAGCTAAGAGATAGCAATGAGGTTCCACTAAGTCAAAGGATACAAGCAAACAGATATAGACTTGACATTTACAACTCAGATCTTCAAGATTACACAAATCATCAAGACAACTGAATCACCAAGACAAGTCAATCATCAAGACAAAGCAGTACTCCAGAGCCAACAACACAAGATAAAAAGGAAGTAACTAGAATGCAGCAAGGAGAGTGTCATCGCATGGTCCTAGCATGGGTTACCTAGGCTATCTCTCACTAGAAACAGGCCCCCATCTATGGTTACCCTGGCAGCCTCTCTAGGCACCGGCCCCATAGGGTGACACATGCAGAGTCGACACATCCTCTCATGGAGACAAGGAGGTTGACCTTACCAACCAGGCCTTCTCATCCCATTCTTATCCTGTGAGAGCACTCAAGGTATGGGTGAGGCATCATACTTATCTTGTTATGGGAATTACTGCCCAACCCACCTAAATAAATTATTAAGTTATCACTTGATTACAGCTTCCATGGGGTTACCCAGGGAGCCACTTTGGGCACGGTTCCCACCATAGAAGCCACTCTCCTACATGCAACTAGCAACCCCTGACCAATATCCAGAAATGAAATTAATACCATGCATAGACAAGGGACTGTCAGGCACCCATCTTTTGTAAACCAATACATAGACAAATTTAATTCCAACCTCTCAACCAAAAAACTTTCCCCTTTCCACTGCATAATCTCAAATCAAAAACACATTTAAACAACATGACACAATGTTTAACTGGAACCCAAGTAGCCTAACCTCTGGAGTCGGTAAATTGAACACAATACCACTATAAATAAGAACATCCATTTCCTGCTATGGAAATAAAGAATTAAATGACTTGACATTTATTAATTACGACAGTCTATTAGAACAATAAGACTCAAAATCAAAGGAAAATACAATAAACCAATTACATCATTACTACTTGACGCTAATAACTAACAATGGAATTTCAAGCAAGACCATATTTAAAAATTAACTCAACATATCACCATTGAACAATTTTAAACCGGAAAGCACTAAAATAAACCACTAAGAAAGAAACATACTAATATGATCGATTAAGATATGCAAGAACAGATACTATATCAAAAAGAATATATAGATATAGAATGTTTTGATAATGACAAGAGACTTCGAAAAAGAAATGCTCTAGTAGACATGTACGCAAAAGTGAGAGCACATACAAAGTGCATTAACTATTCAGCAAATTGCCTCAAAGAGATGTCAAATTATGGAATGCAATGATTAAAGGATATGCATAGAATAGATTTGTAGATTTAATAACAACAATCAATATGGCATAGGAATGTCTGTCACTAAATGATACATATCTCTGAATTGACAAACTATGTAATGCTAACTCTTTTGGATATAGTTTTCATAGGTAAGAGCTGAATCTTATATAAAATTTTTTTAGAGAAACCCAATTTGAAAATATACAATTATTGGTGACGCAACTAACTGTTTTAACAGAGATGAAATGGGTGAAAGGTAGACAGTCACAAAATATTCATATCTCCAAAATGACAAATTGGGTATGGACAATTTTTGGATATGATTTAGGAAACTAGGTCCTACCCCATTTATCAAAACCTTAAAGGAACCCAATTCATAAAACGAAAGTTATGGCTAACACAATAAACTATAAAAATAGAGACGAAATGGCTGAGAGGTAGACAGTCACAAAATAATTATATCTCCAAAACGATAAACTGGGTATGGACAATTTTTGGATATAATTTATGTAACTAGGTCGTACCCCATATATCAAAAATGTAGAGGAGCCCAGTTCGTAAAACGAAAGTTATGGCTAACACAATAGGCTGTAAAAATAGAGATGAAATTGTTGAGAGGTAGACAGTCACAAAACATTCACATCTCTAAAACGATAAACTGGGTATGGACAATTTTCGGTTATGTTTTAGGAAACTAGGTCATGCACCATATATCAAAACATTAGAGGAACCCAGTTTGAAAAATGAAGGTTATGGCTAACGCAATAGATTGTAAAAATAGAGATGAAATGAGCGAGAGATAGACAGTCACATCAATCGGTGATTCCCAGAAATGCAATGATATAGACATGCACAATTGGATCTAATAACAAGGATTATAAACTCTCAACCAAATTACCATCAATAGGAAAAATTATAAATCAAACATTTGCTTCAACAGAAAAATGAAACAGAAATTAGAACCAAAGGAACCTGATTTAGCTTGCTTGACTGGGCTAAAGATTCGATGCCGGGTTCAACTGTTGCAACCACAAACCAGTCTCCCTCCAAAAGTTCCATCTGCTGAAGATTCTCATGAGAGATAAATCCCCCCCCTAAATACAGCCCAAAAACTCCCTATTTTTAGCAAAAGAAATCTCCTAAAATCTTTCAGAAGATTCCCCCCCACAAGAGGAAATAACTCTTGCATGAACAATATCTTACAGTTTGCTATTTTAAACATTTTACAACCAGACCAAGATAAATATATTTTATGGTAACACAAAAATATTATTTATTTATTTATCTCTAGTTGCAATTATATTTATTACTATTATTATTATTATTATTATTTATTAACTTAACTTCTAGAATAATATATTTTTCATAAACTAAATTTACATAAGGACATTTATATATTTATTTATTTAACAAAAAAACTTCATAACTAATTGTTTTATTTTAAGGCAACAATAACCAAAACAATACCAACAAAATAACCCAACTGTCAAACCATTCCTGACTACTATGCAAGATCAAAAAATAAGACCACCACAATAATGACTGACTATCATGACCAAACTGACAACACTGACAGGGTACACAACTAGATACTCATCCTCTTCAAGGATGATGGCTAGGCTAGGGGACCATATGTTATCTCCATTCAACAGTTCCATTGGTTAAGGTATGCTCAGATCTGTTAATTCAAGTGGAGTCGATGCCTGGTACCTGCAGCCTACAACAAACAACACGGTCGAACATGTATATATATGCAATCATGTAATCATACACACAGTGAAAGGAAGTCGTAGTGTAGCAGGGTGCTCATGCATGAGTAATGGGACACTTTTCCTTTCACCCACACATCAAACATGTAAACACAACACATATCAATCAGTTACTGAACAACTAAGTAAGAACCATCATTAGATAGTCGCATGATACTCATACTACGATTGATCCACACAAAACATCATAACCTCCTATGATACAGAATCAGTCGCATAAAACTCAATTCTAACATATGACAATCATAGTAAAATCAACATCATAATCACATGAATGCAAGACAATGTCAGAGAATGTGAATTATCAGTATTGCAACAAGGTTCATTGATAAAATATACTAACCTAAGTATTCCGATTATTTACATTCATCTTCACGCTCCTTAGTCTGACCACCTGTACATCCGAGGTGAAACTGGAGGGGCACTACATTGGCCCCCCCTAAAACTTGACTTACTCCTAGAAGTCACAGACTAGAGTGAAAATATAACATATTAGTATTGCAAATTTCTATTATCAACATATGCCTCCATATTCAGCAGTTGTTCATAAGACAAGTACAATCATTCAATAAAGATAAGAAGAACGTAAATTCCTTACCTTTAAGGCGTATCATGTGATCTGCTCAATCACACATATTTTGAGAATCTCATACGATTTAGAGAATTGCATTCACATATTAACAAGGAAAAATACATCTCATCTCTTATTTCCACTAATTACCAACCATGCAAGTACAATTCTTTGCGGAGTCCTCCTTTGAACATACTATCAGAGGTTTGAAACGAACATGATAGAAAAAAACACTTAACACGAAATGGAGCCGATAGAAACAAACATTCGGAATAGCCACCGTAGAAATTTTAAAAATGCAAACCCAAGTGAGGAAATAATCAAATTCAATCTTAAGTCACAAAATGCTGGCAATTTTCAACAATAAATCAAGTATAAAGAAAAGAGTTTTGGTGACCACTCCTATCATAAGAGAGTTTAAAGAAAGAAAATTCATTGTTAACCCCCAACAACACATGAAACAACTGTCAAAAATTCTAAAACAACCAAATTACAAAACAAATCCACATCACGGTGTGACTAATTTTAGCCACAAAAAGGGAGTATCTGCTACACAACACTCAAGGACACAATGTCCAGAATGTGTTAGAG
The DNA here is from genome assembly GCA_027924645.1 of Cunninghamia lanceolata. Lineage (NCBI taxonomy): Eukaryota > Viridiplantae > Streptophyta > Pinopsida > Cupressales > Cupressaceae > Cunninghamia > Cunninghamia lanceolata. Next base: position 9,198,520 of record BSBN01001201.1, read on the forward strand.
AATGTACACCAACACTCAAATGATTTAGTTAACTACATACTCTTATTTAAGCAACTTTTATACAAAGATTTAAGGCAACACAATCGCTACTTATATACAAACAACTTCTATTTTTAATACAGTACAATTTCTTTTTACTACGCTATGAACATATGCAATTACTTATGCGAGAAAATACTTACAAAGGAAATGTATGATGTCACACACAAGAACAATTAAAAACTATAATTGACTTACATTATCACATTCATGATCTCATAGGCCCAACACAAGCTCCCGTTTGATCTCATGCACACAGTTCTTACACAGGCATATACAATGATAACTTTCATAAACTACAATAGATCTTCCACAAGTGGTCGTGACCAACTAGGAAATAGATGTCAGGTTATCAAGCAATCACACAAAGATACCCCACATATGATAACACCACATAATCCACATGATGCCACCGAGTGATTAAATCATTCCAATACTTACACATATAATGCAATTAACATAAAGATGATATGGTGCTTCTACACCCATAGCTAAACATAACCCCCAAGTATGATTACTTTACCAAACAAGGGAACACAAAACACCATTGGCCTTTCACAACACCCCACACATAATGGGTACAAGATATTCACATCACTAGAGGGGGCATATACCACACTCCTAATCACATGCACTAACAGTAATCATGCTTCTCTCTTCTAAAGCACTAGAGACCACAAGAGGGACTCAAGGCCTCAACAAATCAACAAGCACTAACATTCAAGAAACATATATTGTCAGATATAACATCACATTTTTAGAAAAGGAGAGAGAACACATAGCAGACACATAAATAAAACAAGGCATAAAGAATTTATTTCTTCTTGAATCAAAGAACAAGTTTGTAAATTTATCAACCTTCTAACATCATACTAAGGCACATAGGTGAGAGGTATTATTACCAACTCGCCACAAGTAGAAAAATGCTTAACCCCACAACAACAATCTAGAGATCCCAGTGTTGCAACCCAGGCTCTAATACCAAATGTAATGCCTCGCCATGCAACCCTAAAGATAAGTTTAACTAAGCAAGAAAAAGGGCGAAATATTTTTTTTTTCTAAAGAAGTGGTAATAACAAAGCATAACATGGTCTAATAGTAACGAGTAAAACTAACATCTCTAGGAAAACATAACTGCATCAGATAACCACAATTTATAACAACACAAGTAATAAACCTAATGATACAAAAGAAGAAGATTACGTTACCCATTTACAAATATAAGCAGTTACAAAAGTTCAAAAATAAGATTACATGATTACAAGATTCATGACCGATTACATCGGTTTACAATATACAACAAGATTATACAATTCTAAAATTATAATAAAGCTCTGACGATGCAAGTACAAGTCTAGAATTGGTAACACTTCTACAGTGAACACGAACTAGGTCGACCAAGAAATCTAATGGATTAAGCTCTTCCACCCAACCATGTGGAACCCTGAGGTCCACCCCTGAGTGAGGAGATAACAATGAGGCTCCACTAAGTCAAAGGATACAAGCAAGCGGATACATACTTAACATTTACAACTCAGATCTTCAAGACTACACAAATCATCAAGACAACTCAATCATCAAGACAAGTCAATCATCAAGACAAGGCAGTACTCCAGAGGCAACAACACAAGATAAAGAGGAAGTAACCAGAATGCAGCAGGGAGAGTGTCATCGCATGGTCCTAGCATGGGTTACCTAGGCTATTTCTCACTAGAAACATGCCCCCATCTATGGTTACCCTGGCAGCCTCTCTAGGCACCGGCCCCATAGGGTGACACATGCGGAGACAACACATCCTCTCATGGAGACAAGGAGGTCAACCTTGCCAACCAAGCCTTCTCATCCCATTCTTAACCTGTGAGAGCACTCAGGGTATGGGTGAGATATCATACTTATCTTGTTATGGGAATTACTACCCAACCCACCTAAATAAATTATTCAGTTATCACTTGATTACAACTTCCATGGGGTTACCCAGGCAGCCACTTTGGGCATGGGCCCCACCATAGAAGCCACTCTCCTACATGCAACTAGCAACCCCTGACCAACATCTAGAAATGAAATTAATACCATGCATGGACAAGGGACTGTCAGGCACCCATCTTTTGCAAACCAATACATAGACAAATTTAGTTCCAACCTCTCAACCACAAAACTTTCCCCTTTCCACTACATAATCACAAATCAAAAACACATTTAAACAACATGACACAATGTTTAACTAGAACCCAAGTAGCCTAACCTCTGGAGTCAGTAAATTGAACACAATACCACTATACATAAGAACATCCATTTCCTGCTATGGGAATGAAGAATTAAATGACTTGACATTTATTAATTACGACAGTCTATTAGAACAATAAGACTCAAAATCAAAGGAAAATACAATAAACCAATTACATCATTACTACTTGATGCTAATAACTAACAATGGAATTTTAAGCAAGACCATATTTAAAAATTAACTCAACATATCCCCATTGAACAATTTTAAACCGGAAAGCACTAAAATAAACCACTAAGAAAGAAACATACTAACATGATCGATTAAGATATGCAAGAACATATACTATATCAGAAAGAATATAGATATAAAATGTTTTGATAATGACAAGAGACTTCAAAAAGGAAATGCTCTAGTAGACATGTATGCAAAAGTGAGAGCACAAACAAAGTGCATTAACTATTCAACAAATTGCCTCAAAGAGATGTCAAATTATGGAATGCAATGATTAAAGGATATGCATGGAATAGATTTGTAGATTTAATAACAATCAATATGGCATAGGAATGTCTGCTACTAATTGATACATATCTTTGAATTGACAAACTGTGTAATGCTAACTCTTTTGGATATATTTTTCATAGGTAAGAGCTGAATCTTATATAAAAAAATTTCAGAGAAACCCAATTTGAAAATATATAGTTATTGGTAACGCAACTAATTGTTTTAACAGAGATGAAATGAGTGAAAGGTAGATAGTCACAAAATATTCATATCTCCAAAATGACAAATTGGGTATGGACAATTTTTGGATATGATTTAGGCAGCTAGGTCATGCACTATATATCAAAACCTTAAAGGAACCCAGTTCATAAAATAAAATTTATGGCTAACGCAATAGATTGTAAAAATAGAGACCTAATGATTGAGAGATAGACAGCCACAAAAAGTTCATATCTCCAAAACCATAAATTGGGTATGAATAATTTTTGGTTATGATTTATGTAACTAGGTCATACCCCATATATCAAAAATTTAGAGGAGCCCAGTTCGTAAAAAGAAAGTTATAGCTAATGCAATAGACTATAAAAATAGAGACGAAATTGTCGAGAGGTAGACAATCACAAAACATTCATATCTCCAAAACAATAAACTGGGTATGGAAATTTTTGGATATGTTTTAGGCAATTAGGTCGTACACCATATATCAAACACTTAGAGGAACCCAGTTCGAAAAATGAAAGTTATGGTTAACACAATAGACTGTAAAAATAGAGATGAAATAGGCGAGAGATAGACAGTCACATCAATCGGTGATTCCCAGAAATGCAATGATACATACATGCACAATTGGATCTGATAACAAGGCTTCTAACCTCTCAACCAAATTACCATCAACAGGAAAAATTATAAATCAAATATTTGCTTCAACAGAAAAATGAGACATAAATTAGAACCAAAGGAACCTAATTTCGCTTGCTTGACTAGGCTAAAGATTTGAAGAGAACTTGTGTCTCAAATTACTACTTGAACCTCTTAGTTGAACCTATGTTTGAACCTCTTTGTTGAACCTTTCTAGAGTTCATTTGGTAGGTTCAATGAATTTTAGTTCAACTGTTCCTTGGTACATGTGGGACTAAACGCCTCACTGAAATGTGAACCGTTGCGACGGTTAGATGGCAGCGACGTATGAGGAATTTGTTCTATCAGTTAGAGCAGAAGTCTGTAACGATTCTGGTTCTTGCAGATTGGAAATAGAATGATATGTCTATAGGTGTTGTTGGTATTATGATGATGAGACTTGAATAAAGGTTCGTTCTGTAAATGTACAGGGATGTGAACTGTGTATGATGTCGAGAATCAAACACCAGAGCAAGAAGCTGAGTTCTTTATTGTAACTGTATATCTTACTGTAATAAAGATTGTTTTCTTGTGGTGGTGGGTTTTTTACCCGTAAGGGTTTTCCCATGTAATTCTGTGTGTCTGTGTTCTAAATATTGTCTATTTTGGTTTCTCTTGTGTATTCATCTGTGTTATTGTAATTTAAAAAGTGACTGGTCTACACTGTCCCCTGGGAATTAACATTAGGGAAGCTGTTTTCCGCACCTGTGCTTTCCTTACAAGTGGTATCAGAGCCTGGCCCGTTGTGTTATCCTTGTCGGTAGTTTGGGTTTTTTGTGTTAATTCTGTTGTGTGGGAGTTCTGTAGAAAGTTATTTTTTAAATTAAATAGAGATGGCAAGTACATCAGACAAAATAGACATTGAGAAATTCAATGGCACAAACTTTGAGTTGTGGAAACTTAAAGTTGAAGACATGTTAGTCTATAGAGATCTTTGGGTTGCTGTGTCTGGAGTTCAACCTACAGGCATGAAGCAAGAAGATTGGGAACTGATATGCAGAAAAGCCAAAGGACTGATAAGACTGAGTTTATCTGACTCTGTTCTATTGAACATCCATGAGGAGAAATCTGCAAGTGATTTGTGGAAAAAGTTGAATAATATTTATCAGGGCAAGTCCTTGGTAAATAAACTTTTCCTCAGAAAGAAATTGTATTCTCTGAAGATGGATGAAGGTGCATCTGTAGCAGAACATCTGAGTGCATTCAATACGATTGTTGCTCAGTTGACATCTATAGGTGTAAAAATAGAAGAGGAAGATCGTTGTATGCTTCTGTTATGTTCCTTACCTGACTCGTGGGACCATCTGGTGATGGCTATTGGAAGTACAACTTCGTTTTCTCAGGAAACTATTGTTGCCTCTTTGTTGTCTGAAGAGATGCGGAGGAAATCTTCTGGAATGGCCAAAGAGGCTCTGTCAGTTCGTGGTAGATTAAAGGAAAGAGGCAAGAAGAAGGACAAGAAGTCTAAGTCCAAATCAGAGGGGAAATCAAAATCTCCTGGCAAGAAGTCCAAGGTGAAGTGCTGGAATTGTGGACAGAAAGGTCATGTCAAGAAAGACTGCAAAGAGGAGAAAAAGAAGAAGAACTTCTCTGACTCTGAGTCTTCACACAGTGATGCTGATGCTTTCATTGCTGCTCTGGCAACACCTGCTTCTGAAGATGTTTGGCTGATTGATTCAGGAGCATCCTTTCATATGACATCTCATAGAGAGTGGTTCACGAAGTATGAACCCTATGCTGGTGGCAAGGTGTTCCTGGCTAGTGATTCAACGCTGGAAATTGTTGGCCGAGGTCGAGTCAGAATCCAGTTCCCGGATGGCAGAATAAAGGGAATGAATGAAGTTCTTCATATACCAGGTCTGGCTCGAAATTTACTTTCTGTTAGTAAACTTAATGATGTTGGAGTGCAAGTTACTTTTGTGAATGGTGGCTGTAAGATGACTAGAGGTTCTATTGTTCTGGCAAAAGGTGAACGCATTGGAACTCTGTATAGGTTAGATGCTAAACCAGTGTGCTGTAATAATGTCTCTGCAAAATCTGAAAAGGCTACTATTGTAACACATGACGTAAATTCTATGGAAGTTAAACTTCCTGCAGAGAAAACAATGCTCTGGCATCATAGACTTGGTCACATAGGTGAGAAAGGTTTAAAAACCTTGAAAAACAAAAATCTGGTAGATGGGCTGATTGATTGTAATCTGGAGTTCGATTTCTGCGAACATTGTATATATGGAAAGCAAAACCGTGTTTCATTTTACTCTAGTTCTCATAAATCTTCTGGTGTTCTGGACTATGTGCATTCTGATGTTTTTGGTCCAGTTGATGTTCCTTCTTTATCTAAATCAAGATACTATGTATCGTTCATTGATGATTATTCAAGAAGGGCATTTGTATATTTTTTGAAAAACAAATCAGAAGTGTTCAGTCGATTTAAAGAATTTAAAACTCTTGTGGAAAATCAGACTGGTAGAAAACTAAAATGCTTGAGAACAGATAACGGTGGTGAATATTGCAATGCGGATTTTGATAAGTATTGTGTAGACCATGGAATTAAAAGGCATAAAACTACACCTTATACTCCACAACAGAATGGAGTTGCTGAAAGGTTAAATCGATCGTTGATGGAGAAAGCAAGAAGTATGTTGAGTTATGCTGGTCTTGAACAGAAGTTCTGGGCTGAGGCAGTTGCTACAGCTTGTTACTTGCTGAATCGTTCTCCTACATCAGTATTGGTTGATAAGACACCTATGGAAGCATGGTCTGGTAAGAAGCCCTCTCTAAGACATATTCGAGTCTTTGGCTGTGAGGCATATGCTCATATTCCTGAAGTTAAAAGATCTAAGTTGGATAACAAGGCAGTTAAATGTATCTTTGTTGGCTATGGAGTCGGTATTAAAGGATACAAGCTTTGGAATCCTGAAACTGAAAAGGTAATCTACAGCAGGAATGTAATTTTCAGAGAGCTGAAACCATTGGTTGTTGATCCTCAGCCAGAAAAGACAGAAGAAAAGAAAGAAAAGAGTGTTGTGAATGTTCCTCTGACTCCTGTAAAAGAGGAACAACAAGCACCAAGTGTAGATGGTTCAGATAAGAGTTCAAGTAGCTCCGAAGATTCTGATCCAGAGCAAGAACCTGAACCTGCACCTCAACCTTTGAGGAGATCTACACGTGAAAGAAGACAACCAAATAGGTATGGATTTTCAGTACCTGATTCAACTTGTGCCTATGCTTTACTTACTAATACTGATGAACCTAGGACTGTGAAAGAAGCTATTAGTGTACCTGATTCAGATTCTTGGTTGGAAGCCATGCATAGTGAAATGACATCATTGGAGAAGAATGGAACCTGGGATCTGGTGCCCTTGCCTGAAGGAAGAAAACCTGTAGGCTGTAAGTGGGTATTTAAGAAGAAATATGGTCCAGATGGTAGTATTGAGAAGTACAAGGCAAGACTGGTTGCTAAGGGGTATTCCCAAAAGGAAGGTATTGATTATGGAGAAATCTTTTCTCCTGTAGCTAAGTTGACATCCATTAGATTTCTGTTGTCACTTGCAGCAGCATATGATTTTGAAATTGAGCAGATGGATGTGACAACAGCGTTTCTTCATGGAGACCTTGAAGAAGAAATTTATATGTCTCAGCCAGAGTATTTTGTGGAAAAAGGTAAAGAACATCTGGTATGCAAACTTAAAAAGTCTCTTTATGGTTTGAAACAGTCTCCCAGAATGTGGTATCAAAAGTTTGATACGTATGTTTTATCCTTGGGGTATGTGAGATCTAAATCTGATCATTGTGTCTATTATAAAACTGAAGGTGACCAGATTCTTATAATTGCACTATATGTGGATGACATGTTGTTCATTGGCAATGGTAAGGGGATGATCTCAGAATTAAAATCTCAGTTGTCCTTGAAATTTGAAATGAAAAATCTGGGGGCAGCAAAGTACATTCTGGGAATGGAGATCAAAAGGGACAGATCTAAGAGAAAAATTTGGCTCAGCCAGAGGAAGTATATTACCAATGTTCTTGATAAGTTTCATATGTCTGATTCTAAACAGTTAGTTGTTCCAGTTTTGCAGGGAACGAAATTATCTGTTGAAGATTGTCCAGAATCTTCAAATGAAATTGATGACATGAAGAGAGTACCTTATGCAAGTGCTGTTGGCAGTTTAATGTATGCAATGGTCTGTACCAGACCAGACATTGCCCAAGCAGTGGGAGTTTTGAGCCGATTTATGGCGAATCCAGGCAGATCACATTGGGATGCTGTGAAAAGAGTTATGAGGTATTTGAAGGGAACTTCTGACTATGCTATTTGTTATCATGGAAACTCAGAAGGGTCTAAGAGATCTATCAGTATTCAGGGATATGTTGATTCTGATTGGGCAGGGGACATTGACAGTCGGAGATCCACCAGTGGATACGTGTTCATGTTACATGGTGGTGCTATCAGTTGGATGAGCAAGCGACAGGCTGTAGTCGCTTTGTCCACAACAGAGGCAGAGTACATGGCAGCCACTCGTGCATGCCAAGAAGCTGTTTGGTTGAAAAGGTTGTGTTCTGATGTTGGTTTTACTGCAGGGCAAATACAAATTCATTGTGACAGTCAAAGTGCCATATGTTTGGCAAAGAATCCTACATTTCATGCTAGGACAAAACATATTGATGTCCAATATCACTTTGTTCGTGATATGGTGGAAGACAGGAAGGTGAAGCTGGAAAAAGTTGACACTTTGGAAAATGTTGCTGATGCCTTAACTAAACCAGTGAACACAGCCAAGTTCAAATGGTGCTCAGATGAAATGGGTCTTCGGGCCCATAGTTCTCAATAATCGAATGAGGACTAAGAGGTAGCAGTAATGTCTTCGACAAGTGGGAGATTGAAGAGAACTTGTGTCTCAAATTACTACTTGAACCTCTTAGTTGAACCTATGTTTGAACCTCTTTGTTGAACCTTTCTAGAGTTCATTTGGTAGGTTCAATGAATTTTAGTTCAACTGTTCCTTGGTACATGTGGGACTAAACGCCTCACTGAAATGTGAACCGTTGCGACGGTTAGATGGCAGCGACGTATGAGGAATTTGTTCTATCAGTTAGAGCAGAAGTCTGTAACGATTCTGGTTCTTGCAGATTGGAAATAGAATGATATGTCTATAGGTGTTGTTGGTATTATGATGATGAGACTTGAATAAAGGTTCGTTCTGTAAATGTACAGGGATGTGAACTGTGTATGATGTCGAGAATCAAACACCAGAGCAAGAAGCTGAGTTCTTTATTGTAACTGTATATCTTACTGTAATAAAGATTGTTTTCTTGTGGTGGTGGGTTTTTTACCCGTAAGGGTTTTCCCACGTAATTCTGTGTGTCTGTGTTCTAAATATTGTCTATTTTGGTTTCTCTTGTGTATTCATCTGTGTTATTGTAATTTAAAAAGTGACTGGTCTACACTGTCCCCTGGGAATTAACATTAGGGAAGCTGTTTTCCGCACCTGTGCTTTCCTTACAAGATTCAATGCCGAGTTCAACTGCTGCAACCACAAACCAGTTTCCCTAAAAAATTCCATCTGCTGAAGATTCTAATGAGAGAGAAATCTCCCCCCTAAATATAGCCCAAAAACTCCCTATTTTTAGCGAAAGAAATCCCCTAAAATCTTTTAGAAGATTCCCCCCACAAGAGGAAATAACTCTTGAATGAACAATATCTTACAATTTGCTATTTTAAACATTTTACAACCAGACCAAGATAAATATATTTTATGGTAACACAAAAATATTATTTATTTATTTATCTCTAGTTTGCAATTATATTTATTACTATTATTATATTTATTACTTCTAGAATAATATATTTTTCATAAACTAAATTTACATAAAGACATTTATATATTTATTTATTTAACAAAAAAACTTCATAACTAATTATTTTATTTTAAGGCAACAATAACCAAAACAATACCAACAAAATAACCCAACTGTCAAACCATTCCTGACTACTATGCAAGATCGGAAAACAAGACCACCACAATAATGACTGACTATCATGACCAAACCGACAACACTGATAGGGTACACAACCGGATACTCATCCTCTTCAAGGATGATGGCTAGGCTAGGGGACCATATGTTATCTCCATTCAACAGTTCCATTGGTTAAGGTATGCTCAGACCTGTTAATTCAAGTGGAGTCGATGCCTGGTACCTGCAGCCTACAACAAAGAACACGGTCGAACATGTACATATATGCAATCGTGTAGTCATACACATAGTGAAAGGAAGTCGTAGTGTAGCAGGGTACTCATGCATGAGCAATGCGACACTATTCCTTTTACCCACACATCAAACATGTAATCACAACACACATATCAATCAGTTACTCAACAACTAAGTAAGAACTATCATCAGATAGTCGCATGATACTCATAATATGATTGCTCCACACAAAACATCATAACCTCCTATGATACAAAATCAGTCACATAAAACTCAATTCTAACATATGACAATCATAGTAAAATCAACATCATAATCACCTGAGTGCAAGGCAATGTTAGAGCATGTGAAATATCAGTATTGCAACAAGGTTCATTGATAAAATATACTAACCTAAGTATTCCGATTATTTACATTCATCTTCACGCTCCTTAGTCTGACCACTTGTACATCCAAGGTGCAATTGGAAGGGCACTACATTATTGATGGTAATAATATCAGTGCTCATTATGTGCTTACAATATTTGTTCTATTTAAGATGGAAGCTTCATTATTGCACATGTTTAAGGGATCTCCTGATTTGTATTTGAGTGGTCCTATCAAAAAGTACATAACAGAAAGGGATGGTAGGTTTCACTTTAGATGGGAATGCAGGGAGATATTATATAATAAGAATTCTGAGGGTGATACTTATGTGACTGATCTTCCTTTATCAAAGGCTACTCAGAATCAAATTATCAAAGCCAATGCTTATGTGGCAGGTTGTGATGTGCCAGGGATTAAAAGTTGTTACTGTCCAACTCAGATTCAATGGTTGGGTGACAGAACTCAAAGATATTGAGCGGTTTAGGCAACTAAGCCAAGCTACTGGGTTAGATAATCTTCTCTATACACCCGATGCTGATTTCTCCTACTTTGCAGACCTTGCTATCACTTCACTAGAAGATTATTACCACCCAGATCAAAGCTCCTTACCTCAGGTTGTGTTAACTTCTGGAGATCCATACATGCCACTGCTAAATGGAGAGATTGTAGATCGAGTTCATAAATAGGTTACTTCGAAGTAGCAAGAATTTTGTGTGGGCTGTAGAGATTGCTTTTCATAGAAAGATGAACTTCATGTTGATGTTACGGTAAACAGTGCTAATGAACATTGAAGATATTTCTGTAGAAGCTTGCATAGCTCTATTAATCTCCCTTTATGGAGGAATCAAATATGAGAACTTTCAAGAGCACATGATAGCTTTGCTTAAGTCTTTCGAGAAGTTTGACATTGGAGACTTGAAAGAAGCATACAAGAAGAACCTTTTGGAAAATATAGATTCTAAAAATATTTTGAAGAGGCTTCAAGTACCCTGGCATCATGAGCTAATCCAATTGAAGAAAGGGTGTCTGAAGTACTTGTTTGATTTTGGAAGAGAAGACCCCACCATATTTTTCAAGCATGATTCACAAGGGAGCTTACATGGAAAAGAACCCCAAGAGTCACTTTAAAAGTGACCTTACAAATTAATCTTAGAAAAGAGTTTTTCAAGAAATGTTTATCCCACGGGAAGATGAAAAAGTGAATTTTATTTGCTATAATTAATCTTTTCAAAGAACCATCACAAAAAGGGGGAAGCCTTTAAAAACTCACGGAAGGCTTGTTGTTAAAGGATCTTTTGGTTGTTAGTGAAAGGGAAAAGGGGGAGCAGCTTGTTTTTCTTTTCAATACAATTTTGTTGTACATAGATGTGGAGTCTGTGAACTCACATTTTGCATTAGAGAAATAAGGGAGATATTTTAAATCTGTGAATTTATTAATGTTTCCTTTTGATTGCAAATGTCCTGTGCATCTTTGTGATCACTCTTCAATGTATTATCTGTTATATCAGATTGTGTATGTGTCTATTTCTGAATCTTTGAATTCAAATCAACTCATCTATTGAAAGGGTCTGTTGTTCATCCTTTCTTGATTATCATTCGTGGGTGTGGAATAGATGAACTTTGTGTTGTTTATTCACCATCCTCTTTATTCTAAGTTAATCAATCGCATCTATTTTCATGGTTATGGATATGTGTTAGTTTTTCTTTTTCCGCTTTCAGGTTAAAAGCATACCGTGTTTTCATTCATTGTGCATCATTCGAAGGTAGCTATGCCTTATAAAATAAATAGAGTCATTGCAGAGACCATTGCAATTGACTGAACTGTTGGTTCGTTTGTCATTTGTATGGGCTATGGAATACAGAGTTAAGTGACAAATCTGTTAACCAACACAACCGCTCCTTTGAGTAGACTCCTTCCATGTGTTGACTGCCACATTTAATTATCCTCCAAGACTATCGTACCTCCTCAATGCAAAGAGACGTGAGAATATTAAGATACATAAAGGAAGGTGATTCATAACATTAGCCGCATATGTTTGAAGACTTATATTCTTTATTTTCCATACCCTAATCCTCCTAGTTATTGTATGAAATGAATGACGAAGTGCTTTGAATTAAAGTTGAAAATAAAGAAGCTTGCGTGGAAGTTTTGAGGAAGGTGGGACCCTCCTAAAATAATCGCATCTCATAAGTAATCCCTCAAAGGAGGTCGCCACAACCAAAGGAGGATATATTGAAGTCTTAGAGAAATCGTGGATGTTAGTGTTTACAAGGAATGATGAAAGATTTCAAGTATTAAGCTCTTTGGTCTATGTTTGTCTAGTCACCACTTCCAAAGACAAGTCACAGCCTTGGGAGGTATAAGGTGTGATAAGAAATCAACAACTAAGCATTGAAGAACATTTAATATTGTGATCATCAACAACAACACTTGGGTATCATTTGAGGAAGGAAGTCATTTTAGAGCTATATGGAGATATTGCAAGGCTATAACTGCCATTCAAGAAGCTGTCCATCCTTCTACATCAGATTTGCATTCATTCTCAAGTGTGTTTGATATCATTTTGGAGGTTAGGATCAAATATTCTTTATCTTCGTACTTTTGATTTTTTGAGACAACAATATATGTATTATTCATTAAATGCATTTCCAACTATATAGAAGCATGCAAACTATTTGATAAAATGTCCTTTAATTTTTGATTATTGTGATGCAATGTTGAATGATTTATGATCCAAACTTCATGACAAGTTATTCTATTACAAAACACTCTGAAAATACTATTAGAATAACATTATGCAAAGTGTTTGACAAAATGCCAGCAAGGGAAAAATCAGAAAATTTGTGAGTCCGAGTTAAAATTTGGGTAGGGGATCTTACTGTGGTATCAGAGCAATGATCTTGCCAGCCTAGAGGTTTGCATGTTAATTTGGATGTTTGCGTGTTGATTTTATGAATCCAAAAAATAGAGAATACATCACATACAAGAGAAGACAACAATTTATTGGTTCAAAATCTGAAGAAGACATTATGGGGGATAGAGATGAGCATCAGAATCCTAGTACAATGCAGATCTTTAGTGATCTTGCCATAGGAGAACAGCAATTGGCACAACTAATAACCCAAATGATGCAAAACAACAATGTAAATCACAACAACAATAGAGGTACCCAGCACAATGGAGGCATTAATAGGAGTAATGGAGAGACAAGCAACTCTGAAAACAATGAAAACAATCCTAATATTAGCACAAGAACCACTCAGGTATTTATAGTTAGGCCTCTAATGCCTAATTTCTTGGATCGACAGTTGACTCAGGGTGGTGGACAACAGGTTGCCGATGAAAGTTTTAGAGATTATTTACATGAGTGGCAGTCACTTGGGGATGAGTTTCAAGCTGCAATGTCTTTACATGATTTTTACCAGTTGAAATACAGGATCATGCCTAGAGGTGAGAGAGGACAAAACCGGGATTTACAGCGGAAGTTGGGTAAGGTATCCATTCCTTCTTTTGATGGTTCTACTAAATGCACTGCACGTGTATGGATAAAGAAATTGGATAACTATCTTTCTTTGAACCCCATGTTTGAAAATGAAGCCATCAAATTTGTTACTTTGCATTTGGAGGGTGAAGCACATGAATGGTGGTATCAGGGGATGGTTACACAAGGGCATAGCCTTATTAATTCTTATACAGATTTCACTAAGAGGCTTATAGATAGGTTTGATAAGAAAGATCCCGAATTTCACTTCAGAGAGTTGGACCAACTGAAACAAAAGGATACAATTGATGCTTATGTGTCTAGTTTTTAGAGGCTATCAGTGATGGTACTTGATGTGCCAGAAAATAGGTTGACTTATCGCTTCATAGAAGGATTAGAGGAGCCACTTCAAGGATGGGTGAAAGCATTAGACCCACCTTATTTGTAGGATGCCATAAGGAGAGCATGCAACATGGAATTCTCTACTCCAAAAGGGAAATCTAAGTTGGAAGATTCTCATCCCAAGCAACAAAAGAAAGCCTTTTAAAAGGAAGAGTCCCAAGTTTAGCCTCAAAAGAACTTGTCACACAAAACAAGTCAAGAAGAACTGAAGGATGAGTTGAGGAAGAAAAAATTATGCTTTTCATGCAAGGAGCCAGGACATCGTTGCCTAGGAAGAGGTAAGGTCCACTACATTGAGGTCACTTCGGCTAATGATGAGGAGAATGAGGCCAAGGATTCTACAAGTTCAGGAAAGGAGCAAGCTCAACTTGTTGAAGATGATGATAGCAAAGAAGGTATACTTGCCTCTCTTTCTGGAGCTCCAAGGTATAACCCATTCTGATTTCAAGGTGTTTTATTTGGGCGTAGAGTCATAACACTTCTTGATGGTGGAGCAACGCATAACTACATTGATGAAGGATTTGTATTCAAGAGGGGAATGCATACTGATGACTTTGAAGGATTTGATGTTGTTGTAGTTGATGGATTTATCATTCCTTGCAAGAAGAAAACCAACAAACTCAACATTCTCATTGGCTAGTACACACTTTGTGATGATTTCTATGTCATTGGTTTGAATGGGAATGATGTTTTTTGGGAGTGCAATGATTACATTCACTTGGTAAGATTTCTAAAAACTACCAAACAATGGAGTTGAGTTTCTATCATGAAGGGAAAGAAGTAACATTGAAGGGTTTTCAACACACGCTACCAAATCAAGTTACAGTTAAAAGAATGGAAGTTTTGGGTAAGAAAACTCTTCATTTTCCAAATGTGAGTGATGATTCTAGTGGTTCATCTTTGGACAACATGTTTTCACACAATTATAGCCATGATTCAGAGGCTTTAGTAGTGCAAACATAGAGTATCTATTTGTTGAAGGCTTGCTGCTATTGTCATTGATGTCAACCCCTAGCATTGGAGTTGTTGGAAGCTGGTGCTATCATTAGTGTTGTTATTGATGCCAACCTCTAGTGTATTCATGATGAGAAGTGTTTGAGGATGCTGAGAAGTTTTGCTGATGAAGATGGTTCACTTGGTTTCCAACTGCTTTTGAGCAAATTTGAATGAAAGAGGGTGCAGTGTGACAGAGGTGTGCCCAGTATTGTGCTCCACATTTCTTCATGGGTAAAGATATGCTTGTGTGGTTTGGTAGTGATGATCAGAGGTGTTTAGAGGTGTTATATCCAGGGTTTCAAGTTCTGGATCATGTGGTAGTGGAAGATGTGTTTGACAGAGTGTTTGTTTGTGAAGAAGGTTGTCTAGGAGAAATGAGATTGCTCCGCATTGAAGTTTCTGGTCTTGTGGATTTGGGAACGTGCTGAGTGGTTTGTGTTCAGATGCTCCGCAAGGTTGGATTCACGAGTTGTTGTCTGTGGCAGCTTGACTAATTACACATGATGGTTGTGCTCTTCAGTTGTATGTGGTTGCGGTAGTGTTGTTGGATATTATGTTGATGCTGGAATATTCTGGGAAGATGTGTGGATGCTGTGGAATGCTTCCTTGTGGTCCGCATGTTGTTTTCGAACTTGGAAAGGAGTGTATGTGGTTGGTTGGAGTGTTAGTTCAGAATTGGCCAACCTAGCACGCTAGTGCTATTTGCGAAGGTACCTCATTGATTGTGGATGAGATGTGTAGCATGGGAATACAGATTTGGGTCCTAGTTAACTTGTGGCATGGTCTGCCTTCACTTCTTTCCACTGTGGAAGTGTTTGGTGCCGACCCATTTTGGTGTTGCACATTTGAGGAGCATACGTTTCATTAAGGCTGACCTAATTGAGATTGTTTTAGGTCATAGATGGTATAAATGCAAGGTGAAGGTTGAGTAGAGAGTGTGAGGGGTGCAAGATGCGAATGTGATCAAGTGGGGTTTTGAAGTATGGTTTTGAACAATGAGGTATAGATTCCCATTGCTAGGGATGGATGACATAATGGAATTTTTGAGTGGGGAAAGGTACTTTAGAATTTAGGTTGATTTGAAGAGAAATTATCATCACATTAGGATAAAGAAAGGAGATGAGTGGAAGATAGCATCCAAGACTAATAAATGATAATGAATGGTTGTTTTTTTAGAACACTCTAATATATTGAGAGGGGGGGGGGTGAATCAATATATACCAAAAAATTAATCCTTGATTCAACTTTAACAACCAAAAATTATTATTGTTTTTACAAAGCACAATCACACAACCACACAACCATAACATTAGATTTACGTGGAAAACCCTAGAAGGGAAAAACCACGGTGAGCAAGCTGCTTGGATCTACTGTCCAGATCCAGCCTCATGAATAAAAATAGGTTTACAACAAGTTTTATGGGTTATAACCCAAATGAAGCTACAACTCCCTAATACATTGTTTTATGGGCTCCAACCCAAAGGAAGCTACAACTCTCTAAACACAATTTTATGGGTTCCAACCCAAAGGAAGCTACAACTCTCTAAACATAGTTTTATGGGCTCTAACCCAAAGGAAGCTACAACTCCCTAAAGTGCTACAACACTTACAAGAAGAGGCTCCAACCTTTGTTCCAAAACACTTGACTGATTCTGATGCCACAACACCTCTGCTCTATCACAATAGCAACACCACTTCCTCCAATACCTCCGCAGCACAACACAATACTGCCTCTGTTATGAATCATGCATTATAGCCCCTAGAGTTCATTCTCCACTTTCCAGATCATATATCTTTCCGCACATACACATACATTCATTGTCAGACTCGCACACACTCACACCTCCTTGCAACAATCTTGATCTTTCATTTATATGATCTGCAAGTCTTCAAAACTCCTCCTTTTTTAGTTTAGATGAAACATGTAACATGCAATGTGCAACGACCACACAAGTCGGCTCCCAGATCAACTGCGGTAATGTAGGAATTAAATACCATTATGCGGTTCATACCAAGTGATCAACATGACCTATTTTACATTAACACCTATCTCGAAGCTAGCGCACACTTCCAAACACATGGCACAATTATCAACACACACCAGGTCGGCTTCACCAAACACTTATCCTTCCCTACATTTAGCTCTAAACCCAACAATATGCACACCAGAAGCTCATCAAGAAGACGTGGATGTAAAAAAAGTACACCAGAAACCTTGCAATTTCATGTCATGGACTGTGGAAATATCATTTCTTCAATGTTAATATAGTTAATTCATTCTAATGTATACATTTGCTGGGGTGCAGTCTCACTCCAGAGATCATAATCAAGAAGAGTGGGATGACCGTGTCCATACTGTGGAGGAAATCAGAGCAAAGACACAAAGCAAACAAGAAGCTGCTGCTAAACGTGAGAGAGCCTTGGCATATGCATTTTCTCATCAGGTATGTCATTTCGATCCTCTTACTATTCCAAAGATAATCCTTTGTTTGGTGCTGTGTGCTAGACGCTGCAAGTAGTGATCGTTTGTGTGGAAATTTCTGTAGGGTCTTGAATGGAATTCATTTATGAAGATGACAGTGCCATTAATCAAACAAAATACCCATCTGATCAACAATCTTTGTTGGACTAATTGCCATAGTTTTGGGAATTGAACTTGTGGACTAACTGCTGTTTGTGGACTGACTGCTCTTCTGGGTTTAGGTGAAGATGTTGGTTTGAAAGTTCACTAACACATGCTGTTTGTGGACTAACTGCTCTTCTGAGTTTAGGTGAAGATGGTGGTTTGAAAGTTCACCAACACTTACAAGTTTTGGTGTAATAACAAATCTACAATCTTGTGTATTAGTTTTAGCTGCCTGAATGAAACATTTTCCTCATGTGTTGGATTAAGCTGCAGAAATCTTTTAGCTGCGGAAATGTGGGTCGAGGCAAGGAGCATCAACAGTTTTATAAGGTGAAAGCGACAAAGGGCACTGGGGATGGAGTTGGCTTGAGCGTTGGATGGCTGCAAGGCCCTGGGAAAGCAGAACTGTTGAAAAGGACAGCAAAAGTGCAGACGAAGTAGCCATCAAGACTGTAGAAGTGGATAGTATTCAAAGATCCCGCCACCATTCTCAACCTGACCTGGATCAACATTACTCATGCAGGGCATTCCCTGCCAGAAGGTCTCATCATTCCCCTGCAGCAAAGATTTCTACCCCTGCTTTTCCTCGCTCTGCAAGCCCCAGGTCATGTGGCCGACATTCCAACTACAACGAAGAAACACATACTCCCAGCTTGTCCAGCGGCACAAGGCTAGGTTCAAGGCGTAGCAGCATGATTGATGATTATAATAGCTTTGCCAACTCCCCTGCTGTACCTAATTACATGGCTGCTACTGAGTCTGCAAGAGCCAAAGCTCGTTCACAGAGCGCACCCAGACAGAGGCCTGCAACTCCTGAAAAGGAGAGACGGAATTCTGTAGTTGCAAGCTCTACAATGCCCCAAAAGAGCCCTAGCTTAAAAAGCCCAAGTCTTAGGGGCATTCCTGGTCCTATTAAGATTGAGAGATCAAATGTCTCCTTTACAGGGAGTAACAATGGGGATGAAACTACTCCCTCCTCTATTGGCGATCTAAGGAAGTGGCTAAGATGAATGTATCCAGGGCTATTCTGGCTGTGATTTCAGTGTAATGCTCTAAAAATCTAGCAAGCCAGAGAGTTCGAGTTTTTTTATGTTACAAATTAGATGAGCAAAGAGATACCATCTTCCATGATTAATTTCTTCTTCCAAGTTGGGTCATATTTTTCAGATTGTTAGGTCATATTTTTAAGACCGGACTGTCTAGAATTCAAGTTGCGTTTAATATCGATGTTAACTGTTTTCTAAAGGTTTTGGATACTTAACGCCCTTTTACATATTTTTTGTGTGTTTTTAACCATAAAACACATGCAATTTTTTTTGACTGCACTCCATCTACAACTTGCAAATAACCGTCAATTTTACCTTCCGTATACATTACATAAAAAAGTGGAAAATTACTTTAAAAAACTGTCAATAAGGGGGTAAAACATTGAATTTATACATAAAATATGGAAAATTACTTTAGAAAACTGCCAATAAGTGGTAAAACAGCAAGGCAATCATAAAAAACATGGGTCACTCAAAAATTGTTTGACGGCCATAGCTGAGCGTCAAATTTAAATATGTCATGACAATTTGTGTTCTGGATGAAAATATGCAAATATGTTGTAGAGGATTATTCCAATTTTGCAAGATACCTGAAAAAGAGTTTTACTATTTTGATGGTCTGTCCAAATTTTGAATGCATGCATACAAACCAGTCCTCTAATATAGGCAAAAAGCCAAAATGAGAGTTGACGGCTTGCTGAAAATATCTTATTGTAATGGTGAAATTTGTCTACTCATGCCAATTCCTAGTTAGTTTTAGGACCGTTTTGATGGAATAATTTAAATCCATTTATATATGGACAGATGGTGCACTCCTGTGTAAAGTTAAAAAGTTCATTCTTTTATATTATTAATCATTCTCATTTATACATTCTTTCATATTTGTTATATTTGTTTGTCTTACTCATAGTTGTAGGTTCTCTACATATTTGATATTTTGTGTGTCAAAATTATTGCTACCTATATTGAAACATTTAGTCTTAGTCTAGATATTACCACTTGTATGTTTGGAGCAAACTTTTGGGCACATGATGGATCTTATACCCATAGATTTGATCTTTGAAATTTCAAAATTTAAACTCAAAATTTGGCTTTCTTGCCTATTTCTTTTTGGCCTTGAGTTGATTTGGTACATGTTCGACATGATTTATTACCATGTTCTTGTATTTAAAGACATTCAATCAGATTCATTTAATATCTTCTTTTTTTGGAAATCATTGAAAATGATTTGCATTTAAGGAAGACCAAGCTAGGAACACTTTGATTGGAGCATTTAAAAAGAATTTAATTATGTATCACATCATTCTAGAGCATTTGCATGTTTGAAGATTATTGTCCTCAATTATTTCCATGATTGTAAAGTTCTATCAAGGTGGTCAATATGACCCTTGCGATCTAAGGATCTCTCTTAGGTGTTTCTAAATGTTGTTAGTCGTCGACATTTAGTGAATCACAAGGAATCAGACGAATTAGAAAGTAGAAGCGTGTATTATCCTAGATCATATTTGCTTCCATGGACTTGGCCCATATTTGTAATTCAACCCACAATAGTGTTGGCAGATTATTATGATCTTGAGAA
Source organism: Cunninghamia lanceolata (assembly GCA_027924645.1). Lineage (NCBI taxonomy): Eukaryota > Viridiplantae > Streptophyta > Pinopsida > Cupressales > Cupressaceae > Cunninghamia > Cunninghamia lanceolata. The sequence continues at coordinate 9,218,891 of BSBN01001201.1, forward strand.
AAACTATATGCAGAGAGAAACCATTGCCAGTCTCGAGATACGTGGAATTTAACTTGCAACATCATAATTATTTCTTCCCTATCGATCTAGAGTTGTGCCCTAACCCTCTTTGCTTTTAAGTTACTAGCTAGGCATTTAATATTTCAATTATCACTCCCATAGTTAATTATTGTTTTAATCTAGCTTGATTGCGTTGAATTGCATGCATGTATTCAATTAGCCTAGATTAACCTTGGAGAAAGTTTATTTTCCTTTACAGTTTTAGTGAAACCATACATCCTTACATCCCTAGGGTTTGACCTTCAAGTTATACCTCCACTTCTTTTAGGACATTTCAAATATGTTGTTTTTGATTGCATCATCATTTTTCAGATCTTGCTAGAGTTTTCATTCATTTTCATTGTTATTTAATTTCTATGTCCTTTCTCCCAAGGTTAGTGCTTTAGTATGTGACCTCACTTTTGCTTACCCTACCAACCTTTGGCTAATGTAATGCCACAAACTTTTGCCCAATATATTAAGGAACAAACATTTTTGTTGTGATACAAATGCGACATCAACATGCCACATTGCATACTTACATGCACAAGGTGTCGTGACATAACACAATGCCACAATAATTGGGATGCACTAAGCATGGCGACAAGCGAAAGACTTTGATGAAGGGGGTAAATCATAAAACACACAATAACATAAATTGCGCACAGAAAATAGAATGATATTTTATTAATATGGGCAAAACATTACATTACAGAAGCTCAAATACAATTAGAGGATGAATCCCCTACAGGCTGCAACACATTACAACTCCCTCTCTCAAGTTTTGTAACCCCAAATCAGCTAGGGTTTCTGTTTTCCTGCCTATTCTTACTCTACATTTTTCCCCTTAACTCCACTACCCCAAGGGTTCCAAAAATGGTCATATATAACCCTTTTTGGCGGCCACCAGCTTAATTTTAAAATTTGCATCTCCCTCCAAAAATAGGTCAACTTCGCGGGGCCATAACTTTCGATCCGATCATTGGATCTTCAATTATAATACCTTTTCGAAAAGCTCTCAAAAAGACGGTTGTGCACAAACAATATCTAAAGGTAGGCTGCTTGGGTTTCCCACCAAATTTTGGGCCCATCCGAAGCCTCTAAGTGCTTCACATTTGACTTTGAATATTTCAATAGGATTTTTGGAATTTGAAATTTTAATATCTCACAAATGACAAATGATATTGAAGTGATTTCTTCACCATTAGCTTCAATTCACCATTCTGGAGGTCCGTGTATGATTTTGTATCCAATTGTGCACAAATGCAAACTTACTAAAAATAGTAACCTTGCCAAATTTAGCCCTTATTGAAAACAAACAACATTTTTTTTGGTTGATGCAAGATTTCTCTTACACCCTGGATGCTCCTGCATCAGACTTACTCAATCACAGGGCAAGTCATAAGTCAATGTTGTGCTTTACACCAATTTGAAATCCTTGTGTTGCTTATTTGTTGACAATTCTCAAGTTCAAGAAGGCTTTTGCTTAACTAATAAAGTTTTGCTGAAGATGTAGAGTTTCCATGCAACTTTACAACTCTTGGAAATTGCTTCCCAACCTCTACTTTCCACCCCTTTCTTTCTTGCGAAACTTTGGACCCCGCATGCAACTTTGCACTTCTTGCAAATTACATCCCGACCTTTGATTCCTATAACCTTGGGTCCTTGTAAAACTTCAAAGTTCCAATGCAACATTGCAACTCTTACAATTTAGATGTCAACCTCTGGTTCCGACAACCTTTGGTCCTTGCGAAACTTTGGAGTTTTGATGCAACTTTGGAACTCTTGCAAATTGTATGCCGACCTTTGGTTCTTGCAGCCTTTGGTCCTTATGAGACTTCGGAGTTTCGATGCAACTTTGCGACACTTGCAAAGTACATCCAAGTTTTGATTTTTGATAGTTTTACTCTACAAAACTTCAAAGTTTTGATGCAACTTTGCAACACTTGCAAATTGTGTCCCAGATTTCAACTTTTGACAACTTTACCCTATAGAACATCGGAGTTTCAATGCACATTTACAACACTTGCAAATTGCATCCCAGGTTCTAATTTCTGATAGCTTTATCCTGTAGAACTTTGTAGTTTTGATGCAACTTTGCAACACTTACAAATTGCATCCCAGCTTCTGATTTATGACGTCTTTACCTTATAGAACTTTGGAGTTTCAATACAACTCTACAACACTTGCAAATTGCATCCCAGGTTTTGATTTTTTATAGCTTTACCCTGTGGAACTTTTTAGCCTTATGTGCAAACTGTAAACCCCATTTGCAAGTCCAAGTGTTGCAGAAGAAATAGGCATAGTTTTCTCATCTTGTGTGCTGTTTAGAAAAGGCTTAGGCCAAGTACTTAAGCATGTACAAGCTTTCCGTTGGCTAAACAAGAAGTTCCAAAGACCTCATCATCTATATAAACCAAATGTTTAAATTCAACTTACAAGCATAGATCTACACATTCAAAGGAAATGACAACTTGCATGGGGAAACAACTAGTCATAAATGTTACACTCTATTTCTAGAACAATTAATTATGCTATATTTTAGTTATTTAAATTCTGAAATTTAGATGATGCATAGAAAGAGATGACTTTCTTATGAGTTTGATATAGAAAAATGATTTCCATGAAATGTATATCTTGTATACATTAATGTAAATGTTGAATTTAAATATCAGTTTATGAATAATGAGCGAAATCAATATGATCATATTGTTTTATCTTATGCTATTATTGATTCTTCATTACGAATTGATTATCAATATGAGATATTTGCATTTATATACGAGTTTATAATTTGATGGACTACCTTGTTGATGAATGATGTGGATGTAGGATAGTTTTAGTTCCCCCTCTCGGTCGAGGAGGGAGAGCATCAACGGGGAGATGGTTGAAGGTCGAGTTGAATTGGCAACTTATACGATGTGTTTGGGAACATACACACACTACACTAGGTTTAGTCGTTCATTTGAGGCTTTTCTTAAATATCATCCACTTCAACAGTCAAAGGTTAATTTTGACCAATAAAAATTGGACAAATATTTACCACTTTTTGTTGTGAATGAGGTGTAAGATTACCATTGACTGTTTGACCATTGAAGTGGATGATATTTAAGTAGAGTGTTCATTTGATGGTGTCAAACTTATCGTAAGTTGTGTTATTCCATCTTTATGGATGTGTATTTATTATCTGAATTATCGTCAGTATCTCTCCTGCAGAGTTTGCATCTGTCATTCTGAGTAATATCGTCGAAGTGATTATCTTGGTTGTCGAGTATTCTGCCAGGTTGATATAATTGTTGTCCAAATCTTGCATTATTTGACGTCGTATGTGATGACCATGTGATCATAATCTTTGTGAAAAGAGTTTGAATATTTCTAACTTAAATTGTTTGGAGTGAGGTTTTGAATTAGACATAAGTTAAATTAAGTTTGTTTTGTAATTCAAACTTGCTTGCTTAAAAGCTCCACGTAGTGGAAGCATGTGCATTGAATGAGAGAGTTATTGTAGTAGTTAATAACTCCATTAAGCTCCCCAGTACTACATTTTCTTCGAAGGTATGGGTTTTTTTGCTTAAACTCTATCAAAATGTGGAGAAAGTGGTCTTAACTGTGGCATGTGCTGTCATTTATGGAGAAAAAAGAGGGCATTTTTTTTTGCCAAGATTCGGGGAAGGGAGAGTGGAAAGAGTGGAAGAACAAAAGAAGAGAGAAGGAGAAGAAAAAGGTGTGGAGACGGTGAAAAGAAACAGGGGATCGAAAAGAATAGTAACCAGAAAGGAAACTGTGGATTTTAGCTTTATCCAGGTATGCTCATTTGAGAAAATACTTCATGGATACTCAGTAGTATGAAAATAGTTTCTCTTTGTAAGTTTTCAGAGATTTCTATGTATAATAAAGAATACTCTGTGTGTCAGTGGATATGTAAACAATGTGTGATCTAACATAGAATACTACCCACGCCGTGGCAAAGGTATTTTGAAATACAACAATATGCTTCAAGTGTTTATAAACTTATTATGCCTTTAAAATCCTTCAGTTAGGTGATAAAATCAGAGGTGTAAGACTATGGAGTCGCCCTCTTAATAAGACTATGAGGTCGACTTCTTATTTCTAGTTTTGGAATATTTGGCATTAAGAGTCAAATAGCTATTGGGGGTTTTGTTTGTATTAATGTGTAAGCGAAAGGATATATAGATATATGCATTGTTTTCTTGTTAAATTACATGTACATATCTCTGTATATACTTGCATTTAAGTCTTGTAAATACAGGCCGAATGTCTTCAGGCCAAAGAGGTCTTGAATCTCATAAAGGGAAAGCCGAATATGAGTATGATACCTTTGAGTATTTCTTATGAACAATAAGATCATCATTTGAGGTCTTGAATCTCATACAGGGAAAGCCGAATATGAGTATGATACCTTGAGTATTTCTTATGAACAATAAGATCATCATTTGTAAACAAACCATTATTTAAGTATGTTTTGTTTTATTAATAGTATTCATGTGAATACAGGCCAATAATTAGAGGCCATTGGGTATGTGAGTAGTTAGCGAGAAAGTCGACCTGAGATGTAAAACTCTGAGTCGAATTCTCTGTTTATAATAAAACTATTCCTTATTTTGACCTCATCTATAACATGGGAAAGATTATGAGATGTTTTAATCTCTAGAAGAGAAATATTATCCTTCAACAACTCTTTTAATCTGTAAAGAAAAGATTGTCATTTCCCGCTGTGGACACAAGCTCGGTTGCAAGCTCTACAATGCCCCCAAAAGAGCCCTAGCTTAAAAAGTCCAAGTCTCAAGGGCATTCCTGGTCCTATTAAGATTGAGAGATCAAATGTCTCCTTAAATATCATCTATTTCAATGGTCAAACAATCAATAGTAATTTTACACCTCATTTACAACAAAAAATGATAAATATTTGTCCTATTTTTATTGACCAAAATTGACCTTTACCTATTTAAGTGGATGATATTTAAGAATAGCCCTCCTTTACAGAAAGTAACAATGGGGATGAAACTACACCCTCCTCTATTGGCGATCTAAGGAAGTGGCTAAGATGAATGTATTCAGGCCTATTCAGGCTTACGCCATTGTTGTTGTTGTTGTTTCAGTTCAATGTATTAGACGATGAACATCAATCTATATACCCTGCGATTCCACTGTAATGCCCTAAAAATCTTTGGCATCTGTAGCAAGTCAGAAAGTTCAAGTTATTTTATGATACAAATTCGATGAGCATAGAATTACCATCTTCCATGATTAATTTCTTCCAACTTGGGTCATACTTTTCAGATTGAAATTCAAGTTGCGTTTAATAACGATGTTAACTGTTTTCTAAAGGTTTTGGATACTTAACGCCCTTTCACATATTTTTTGTGTGTTTTTAAACATAAAAACCATACAATTTTTTTGACTGCACTCCATCTACAACTCGCAAATAACCGTCACCTTCTGTATACATTGAATTTATGCATAAAATGTTGAAAGTTACTTAAAAAAACTGTCAATAAGTGGTAAAACAGCAGGGCAATCATAAAAAACATAGGTCGCTCAAAAATTGCTTGACGGCCATAGCTGGACGTCAAATTTAAACAGCGGATGTCAATTTGTGTTCTGGATTAAAAATGCAAATATGTTGTGGAGGATTATTCCAATTTTGCAAGATGCTTGAAAAAGTGTCTTACCATTTTGATGGTCTGCCAAATTTTAAAGTGCATGCATACAAACACCTTAAAACTCTATAGGCAAAAAGCCCAAATGAGAGTCGATGGGCTTGATGAAAATATATTATTGTAATGGTGAAATTTGTCTACTCATGCCAACTCCGGGTTAGTTTTCGGCTATTTTGATGGAATAATTTAATGCATTTATATATCGACAAACGTCGTACTCCTGTGTAAAGTTAGGTTCATTCTTTTATATTATGACTCTTTTTCATTTATACATTCTTTCACATGTGTCACATTTGTTTGTCTTACTCATAATTGTATGTTCTCTACATATTTGATATTTAGTGTGTCGATTATTGCCGTCTATATTGAAACATTGATTCTTAGCCTGGATATTACCACTTATATTTCTCAGGTCAATCTTTTGGGCACGAGATGGATCTCATACCCATAGATTTGATCCTTGAAATTTCAAAATCTAGATTCAAATTTTAACTTTCCTCATACCCATAGATTTGATCCTTGAAATTTCAAAATTTAAATTCAAATATTGGCTTTCATTTTTGGCCTTGAGTTGACTTGGTACATGTTCAACGTGATTTAAAGACATTCAATCACATTCATTTTATATCTTTTTTTTGGAAATCATTTAAGGAAGACCATGCTAGGAACAATTTGATTGGAGCACCTAAAATGAATTTAATTCTACGTCAAATCATTCTAGAGCATTTGCATGTTTGAATATTATTGTCCTCAATTATTTCCATGATTGTAAAGTAAGTCCTATCAAGGTGGTTAATATGACCCTTGTGATCTAGTGATCTCTCTTAGGTGTTTCTAAATGTTGTTAGTTCTCGACATTTAGTGAATCACAATGAACCAGATGAATTAGAAAGTAGAAGCGTGTACTATCCTAGATCATGTTTGCTCCCATGGACAAGGCCCAGATTTGTAATTCAACCCACAATAGAGTTGGCAGCTTGTTATGATCTTCAAATAGATTATATGTAGAGAGAAACCATTACCAGTCTCGAGATAGGTGGAATTTAGTGCAACATCATAAATATTTCCTCCCCATCAATCTAGAGCTAGGCCCTAACCCTCTTTACTAGCTAAGCATTTAATATTTCAATTATCACTCCCTTAGTTGATTATTGTTTTAATTTAAGAGGTTGATTATGTTGAATTGTATGCATTTATTCAATTAGCTTAAGCTAACCACAGAGAAAGTTTTTTTCCCTTTACTTTTTTAGTGAACCCATACATCCTTACACCATAGGGTTTGACCCTAAAGTTATACCTCCACTCCTTTTAGGACATTTCAAATATGTACCTTTTGATTTTATCATCATTTTTCATATCTTGCTAGGGTTTTCATTCATTTTTATTGTTATTTAATTGCTACATCCTTTCTCCCAAGGTTTGTGTTTTATTATGTGACCTCACTTTTGCTCACCCTACTAACCTTTGGCTAATGTAATGCCCTGAACTTTTGCCCAAGCTATTAATGGACAAACAATTTTTTTGTGATACAAATGCAACATCAACATGCCACATTACATACTTACATGCACAAGGTGCCATAATATAACACAATGCCACATGCATTGGGATGGACTAAGCATGGTGATACAAGCGAAAGACTAACTCAATCATAGGTCAAGTCACAAGTCAACGTTGGATCCTTTACACCAATATGAAATCCTTGCATTGCTTATTTGTTGAAAATTCTCAGCTCCAAGAAGGCTTTTACTCAACTAACAAGTTTTGGTGAAGGTGTAGAGTTTCCATGCAACTTTACAACTCTTGCAAATTGCTTCCCAACCTCTACTTTCCACCCTTTCCTTGCTTGTGAAACTTTGGACCTTGCATGCAACTTTGTAATTCTTGCAAATTACATGTCGACCTCTGATTCCTGCAACCTTGGGTCCTTGTAGAACTTCAAAGTTCCAATGCAACTTTGTAACTCTTGCAAATTACATGTCGACCTCTAATTTTTACAACCTTTGGTCCTTGTGAAACTTTGGAGTTTTGCTGCAACTTTTAAACTCTTGCAAATTGCATGCTAACTTTCGATTCTCGCAACCTTTGGTCCTTATGAAACTTTAAAGCGTCGATACAACTTTGCAACACTTGCAAAGTACATTTGAGTTTCGATTTTTGATAGTTTTACTTTGTAGAACTTCAAAGTTTCGAGATTTAACTTTGCAACACTTGCAAATTGTGTCCTAGGTTTCAATTTCTGACAACTTTACCCTACAAAACATTAGAGTTTCGATGCAACTTTGTAACACTTGCAAATTGCATCTTGTTGGTAAACAATTTTATTGCTACAAACATTACCAGACTCGCCCAATGAGCAGCAACAAAATGCACCGACAAATAGAGAAATCGTTGAGGTTAATGATTCTCTTGTGCGTTTGAGAGGGGCAACCCCCTTGAATGATGGGGTTTTAAGATTTTTGATACTTTTAACCAGAAAGTACAAAAAGGTAAGGAAGGGAAAAGTGAGAGAAAAGATAAAGAAACCTAACTGTCAACATAAGAAACACAACATAGATTTCTTGAAAGAAAGAAGGAATGGAGGAAAATCAGACTAAACCAAAGCCAAGAGCACAAAGTCTCCGAATCATATGTGAACCTAGAGCAGGGAATGAGGAAATAAGTATAAGGAAAACTAATCAAACATAAGAATAATCAATTTTCAGGAAGAAATGATGATATAAGAACAACAATTCTTCATTATTAAAATGAACAGGAGCACAAAGTCTCCATTTTTTCCCCTTTACAAAGCTCTTCATTTTCTGGAGAAAAAAAAGATAAAAAAAGTCCCTCCTTTACATTCAGATTACATATTTATAGAGTTTCCTTCCAATTGAGAGCATAACTGATTCTTGAAAATTAGTTATAATAAAGAAAAACCCTTTTCACTTTCCCATGCACACAATATTTAACTCATACAAATGAGTTTAAACATTACTAGGATGCACTTTACAATAAATGATATGTTTCGGTTCAAAATTGACTGGCAAATGATTGTCATGGCATTCTCACTTTCCCATGCACACAATATTTAACTCATACAAATGAGTTAAAACATTACTAAGATGCACTTTACAATAAATGATAAGTTTCGGTTCAAATTGACTGGCAAATGATTGTCATGGCATTCTGCATGGGCTTTAGGTGGTGATTCATAATCTCCAGTCATTGAATCTTACTTTTCTAAAATAGAACTCACATATGGTGTGGAGACTGTTTGCTTCTCAACTGTAATTTGTTGACTTCCCATAATATTCTAATAAACGCCTAGTAATCTCAAAATCAACATGAACATTAGAGCCTTCTTTTCTGTTAATCTTGAAGTAGTCTTTGATCAATATCATCCGGAGTTCTGGATATTGTGTCATGGTTGTCAATAGGTCTTTCGGTTGAAGATACAATACACCCTCATTTCTATGACCACCAAAGTTAGTATTTGCCCTCTAAACAACATTAGCCATATTAGAACCCATCCTCAACTAATTACCTTGCAAAGGCTTATATTAACTTAAAGATAATGCTATGACAGATAATATTCCTTTTGACACCGGTTAGTTTTATACCTTGCTACCAGCCATAGAACATTTCTTAATACCATTTATAATATCAAGTTGCACTTCACCTACAACATTTCATATTTCAAATCTACATCCTTGAAGTAACTTGCAATCTCAAGCATTTCGTATTCTTTCCCACACAAATGCTCTAATTTATGAAAGAGATCTTCTACTCCACATGCCCTTGTGTAGTTATTCATGATGCATTTGCTTTTAGCAATATCTTTCATAGCATTGGTGTTTTTTGTGAAGGTTTCCAATGGGCACAATACATGTATTGTTGCAGGTTACAAGTAAACATTTCATCTTACACATATGTGATAGAGGGTTGCAACTGTGTTGCTCAGCATAGTTAGGCCCTTGAGAGTAAAACTTGTGGCATTTTGATGATAGATTATATAGATGACAAGACTCTCGGCAAGTGTGAATTCTCTATTTGCATTGGTGACAGACTTTGTAGCCTGTCAAAACCTAACAGAGGTTGAAGTTGTCACTGCAGATTAAAAACTACCATGATTGCCACAAATACTATCAACATAGTTTGAACATCATTATTATAAGATCCCTGAACCTTCACTTCTAGCTTTGAAGGATTAAATCCCATTCCTTCAAAAGCACTTCTGAGTAGTTCTTGTATAACCAAGATTGAACATTTCTTTTGTCTATAATTCTCTTTCCATCCTTAGATTCACATATACCAACATAGCATAGACTCAAAAGGGATATTTATGCTTTCCATTGTAAAGAGACAAACATCTCTCTTTATGTCTTGAGATCAACAAGCTGGTTCGAGGTCACTCTACTTAAATATCATCCACTTCAATGGCCAAACAATCAATAGGGATTTTACACCTCATTCACAACAAAACGTGGTAAATATTTGTCCTATTTTTATTGGCCAAAATCGACCTTTGACTGTTGAAGTGGATAATATTTAAGAACAACCGTTCGAGGCTCCCATATGGACACGACCAGGGAGGAGACTGGCGAGGGCTGTGGAGTTTGGCTATTCACCTACCGATTGCATTTGCTTGAAATTTTCTAAAGCCTTTTCAACAAATCCATTTTATACACATCCTGCGATCAAGGTATTTCATGAGACCACATTTCTTTGAGTTAATCGATTACACAGTTCACATACATTGCTTATACCTCCACGGCTCCATTCCTCAACTTCTATCTTGGTACAGCTGGGCTTAAAAAGCACACTCTAAGCTTTGACTTGCTTAGAGTGGGGCCCATTTAGAGTGTGCTGTTTCCCAATGCCCATTCACTAACTAGAGTTTGGTGGATGCTCGTAACTGTTTGCTGACCGTAACCTGTTTGATGGATGCGCGTAACATTTTTGTTGACTATATCCTAGTTGGCATCCAAAGAACCCGCGCATAAATGAAACTGTGTTCCTGCCCACGCCCATAAGCCTGTTCTCTATTCCTGCCCAGAAGACACTTTCACCTTCCAAACATCTATTGAGCTTTTCTTATGCAGGTCTTCTACAAGGAAGGTGATTTGAGGATCAGTTTGAATCAAAAGGTGTGGATTATAGAGGAGAACCGAGGCCTTCTTCCAAGCTAAGGTAATTAGTTCAAATGAATTTTTTTCTTGTTTTGGTGTCTTCAAAATTTCATGTGCCTTGTCCATGCTTCCACATTTTGCATACATATCTACTAGAGCCTTTCCTACTACAACATTTGACAAAATTCATCCACCCTTTCATCTTTTGATGGATGTCTATACCCTGTTCCAAAGTTCCCATTTTAGCATAGGCACGGAGGATGTTGGCAAAGGTTGCAGAGTCTGGCTTTACACCTACCAATTTCATTTTTGTGAAAGGGTTGTCCCACCCCTGATTTTTTCCTCAAATCACATATTGTTTAGAAAAAATAATGATTTAAGGCTTGAGGGGTTCCATCTAAAGGGGTTTAATAGAAATGGGTTAGATCAAACCCCCTTAGATAAAACTCTCCTAGTTTTAAATTAAACCGTCAATGGAGTCTCCTCTGCACCTATCAAAATGCTAATAAAAAACAACTTTGCTTCACCTTTTAGGGGGGTCAAATGAAGCCATTTATAAATTGTAGTTTTTAATTATTTACCCTTTGTATACACTTTCCAAAAAGTATAATTTTGAATAATTTAATTTGATTATTATATTTATTTTCTATTTTCTAATGAACATAAGTTTTTCACCGAACAACAAGGTCTCTATTCCACACAAGTGGAAAAATAAAAAAAATAGAGAAAAAAATTCTAAAAAATATCTATGCCTTAGGTATTGATGTCCTTGTTTAAAAAAAAAAAAAAAAGAAAATTAAATTTGATACATACAAAACAAGTTATGCATTACGACATAAACTTGTGTACAAGTTATAATTAATCTCACTTCAAAAATTAATTAAAACAAAACATGCATAAAAAAATATGAAAAAAATCCATGCCCTAGATATTGGTGTTACAAATCTATATTTTAAAAATTATCCTTTCTATTAAAAAACTTACGCATTATGACATAAATGTCACTTTTTAAAAATGTTGTTTACTATAAAAAAATAAGTTATTAAAATTTACCTAAAAAAATTCACAATTTATTTCTATTTTTTTTTAAAAATATATATTTTGAATCTACACAAAATCTCACAAATCACTAGTTCGCATCATCTTCAAATTCTTAATGTTTTAGCTACTATAGGTGTCAGAAAGTGAAGATTTGGTTAAAAATGATGATTTCAATGCCCCACTTTGGCCACAAAGTGGGACACAGAATTGTGGGCTGACCTGAAAGTTTCTAAAGCCTTTTCAACAAACCTATTTTGTGCATATCCTATAATCATAGCATTCCATGAGACCACATTTCTTTGAGGCATCCGTTCAAATAGTTCACATGCCTTGTTTATGCTTGCACATTTTGCATACATGTCTACTAGGGCAGCTACAACTACAACATCTGACAAAATTCCTCTATCCTTTAACCTGCACGATGGATGTCTATACTCTATTCAAACCTCTCATTTTGGCATAAGCAGGGATGATGCTAGCAAAGGTTGCGGAGTTTGTCTTTACACTTGCCAATTGCATTTGCTTGAAACTTTCTAAATCCTTTTCAACAAACATATTTTGTGCATATCCTGTAATCATGGCATTCCATGGACCACATGTCTTTGATGCATTCAATCAAACAGTTCACGTGCCTTGTCCATGCTTCCACATTTTGCATACATGTCTACCAGAGCATTTCCAACTACATCTGACAAAATTCCTCTAACCTTTATCCTTCGATGGATTTCCACACCCTGTTCCAAACCTCCCATTTTGGCATAGGCTGGGGGTACGCTTGCAAATGTAAACTAATCAAGTTGGAAACTTGTTTGTTGTATATGGTGAAATAGTGCAAACGCCTCATGATGAAACTCATGTCTTTTGTACATTGCAAGGAACATACTCCATTAGAGGCTATCTTGTTCTTTTATGTGATCAAACACTTTACAAACATCCACCAAATTTCCGTACTTGACATCAGGGCAACTGCAACAACAGGGAAACATTATTCCACATTTGTAAATCCTATTCATGTTATGAGTTAGGCCACTGCAGCTATCTTCTAAACAATGATGGAAACGATGAATTTGGTTTGGCTTATGTGCAAGAACAGTGAATTTGGTTCGGCTTATGCACGAGAACAGGGTGGCTGACTGCTAAAGATCATATTTATATCAATTATAAACTATGACAGACAATGAATAATTATTTCCCAATTAATTGGTATAAAGGGGATAAGACCTAGTTCGTGTAAGTAGAGTATCCTTCACTTCAAACCAAAATATAAAAAATTAGTATTTGATTTTCCTTCTCAAACACTAGTTTTGTTAAATTCTTGATATATGTCTATATACACAGAATTATATATTTACCAGCCACTAGTTGGGATTTACTCACTCACTGGAATAATGGATTTATTCACCGCTTTCAAAGATATTTATCCAATAACTCATAGATCAGGGACAATGAAACCATACCTTAGGATTTTACAATTGTACTAATAGAATTCCACCCTTAACATTGAAACCATTTCATTTTCATACAAGAATATCCATATTGTTAGATTTTAAAGATTTATGGGTTTATTATATGACTTAAGACTTGTCCTCTTCAAGTTCATGCAACCCTAATGAATCAAAGTTGATACAAGCTAAGTAGTTTATCAAGATGGAGTTAAGAAGGTTCCATTCTAAGAATGTTACTACAATAGAATATCATCAACTTATATCATTTCCTTGTAAAATTATAAACATTAATTCTTAACCTCTCCTACGTAATCATAACCATAATTGATTTGTTCATTTAGGTGGCATATAAGTTACAAATATTTATAAGATAATATACTAACCTTGTTAATATCATTTTTAAGACTTTATAACTACGAGTTCCCTTTAACTACCATAGTCATGTTATTGATTATGGAGTTCAATAAGTAATAATAGTGGCACATATTAGTGGTCATAAATAATGCATGTATCAGTGGTTCTAGTTTCAAATATAGGTTTCCCTATATCATCACATTATGGTAACTAAATTCAAGGATCATTATTTAGTAACAATGATATAACTCCCAACCAAAAATAATGTCATTGCCAATAATTTCAAAACCTCTTTCTCCACTCAAAATACCAAGCCATGAATAAATTTTCAACTATTATTGCATGATAAGTATTCACATGATAACTTTTGCATGTTCTCTTAGATGGACCAAGTAAAAAATGAATTGAGAATGCACATATGCCAATGATAGAACAAACTTAGGTTTAACTCATGTTTTACCCTTGATTAAATCGTGTGTTAGGAGCATGCCATAACTCATTTAAGGCCATTAGATGCAATGCATTTATTCAATTTAGAGTTCTTGAATATTTTAGTACCATGCCATGTGTAGTGGAATTCCAATTTAAGGCTTCATTTTCTTCTACATCTACATAGATAATAGTTAAATTTAGACATAGGTCTAGGTTAGGTTTTATGGTTAGCTTTTATTTTAGCTAAGACTTAAGTTTAAATATATGTAGGATGAAATATTTATATGTATATCTATATACACACATAACTTAAGACCATAGGCTATATATAATAGGGCTAGGCTTAGATTAGACTATACTCCATAAATCAATCAATATAAATAAATTTATAAAACTTAACCTAGATTGAATAAGAACACAGATTAAAAACAATAAGATGCTATCCATAATGTTTGCATTAAGACTTAGGCTAGAGCATTTCCAAGCCCTAACCCACACACCATGGACAATTAAACTCAAATAAGCAACTTACCCAGCCAATCAAATCATCCAACATTTGCAATACAATAAGATTACTTCACACATAGGTTCAACCATTCAACACAAAAACTATCTACAAACTAAAACACTAGCAAGACTAAGACCTACACATAATGATGAGTGATACTTTTAGCCAAATATATCTCAAATCAAGACTATTACATATGATGATCATTATGAATTAGTATTTTGGAATTATTCCTAAAGTCCTAATTTGTGGAAGGTTCATTTTCTTTCAAATTCTAGATCTATCCTATTGTTCTTTCATTGCTACATGTTGCGATCTTCTAACCCTAGGATCCATAGATCTTTCATTGATTTTATCTTACTCAATATAAATTATCCTAAACCATTAGCCATGATTGATATACATGCACAACAAATTTTTTATGATGTCAATCTCGTGTGCACAGTATATGTTAGTGACTTACATGTCTAGGTCTATTCGCTCCTTATGGTGATAAATCTAGTGATAAGTTTAGAAATTATTGCCTTACAATGATAATGTCTTCTTTAGTGTCTCTCCTCCCATTGATCATTAGCTTCATGCTTTTTATGATGGACATATTATTAGGAAACCTAAGACAGTCTTATTTGATAGCAATTTATAGCACAATATTTCATTTCTTCATCTTATATGCATATGCATGATACTACCTACATGGTTAATGCATTAGAAAATAGATTATTTGAGCAAGCTTATTGACAAGTTAGATTTGCTACTTTTTTATGCATGTTGTTAGATGATGAGTACGTCGACATATATTTTAACTAATTAGTAAACCTAAAACAGTTTTGGATAAATACAAAAAATTAAGGATAAATTTATGGGGACATATTTTATAATTAAAGCATAAAGAAATTACTCAAAATATTAGTACATTTCTTGATATAGTTTTTAGTATTGAAACATTTAGTTAAAAGATTATCTCATAATCTAGGTGAATTGACTATGTAGTATTCTTGTCTAACATGAAAATTAGTTACATCATAAAAGATGACAACTTGTTCACTTGATAAACATCACCTTTTATGCCATCTTTAGGTATGCTATCACCACTACTAGTGACATCAAGTGTATAAGAGTTTTCTATATATAAGCATTCTCATCATTTGCTATAATATATATTGTAATTGCAGTTGAGACCATGTATTTATTTGTAAAATATATTTATTAATTTTTTTGTAATTGTAATTGAGATCATGGATTGTCTAAATGTATATGATTTTATATTGGATGAACCTTTACTTGAGTAGCCTAAAAACCCACCTCAAAGCCCCCCACCTCAGAACCCTACCTCAAAGTGATGAACAAAGATTGAGAGTAGAGATAATTGAAAACATAACCATGTTGCAAACCAAAATAGGTTTTTTTCATATTGATCCTCATATTGCCCCTCATTTACATAGGTTTTCCACTTCTATGCAAATACTAATAGATTTAGTTAGAAGCATAGATTCTAATTTGGGTAGAAGTACAACTTTTATATTTTTGTTTAGGGACTTGTTCACATCTACCAAATATTTGCATGCAATGATTGAATCTCTTTTGGGAGGTTTAGGACATCTTGTTTTCGCTACCCTAGGAGTAGTGCAAAATAAATTTTTATAAGCCAGAAAATACATACATCAATACTTTTTTTCAACTCTTTGAGTACAAATAGATAACAACCTTATTATAACTTGTTTCATACAATATTCAAAATGAAGAGAAGAAGGTTATTCCAAGACCCCATAACTCCAAGCTTCTAGCTAATGGGATAAATGCTACCTCTTGACCATGTGGAACCATGAGGTCCACCCCACCTTTCTTAGGAGAGTGATACACATGGGAACATGCACACACTATTAAAAAAATAGACTCATTTGGTCACATAAACAAACACATACATGCAAGAGTATTCTCAAAACATAAGTGCAACCCTCAAGAATCACAAGGAGAGGTAGGTGAAGCAAGACCATGGAGTGTATTTTACCAAGGACCTCCTAATCCATTTGGTGAGTTTAATGGAGAAATCTTAAGGGTTTCAGTCCATACTCCATGCCTCCTAAACATGTTAAAGGCATCAAAGCCTCATAGGGGACTCTCAATAAGGTGTCAAACTCTCATTTACACAAGTAAATCACCATACTTTGAATAAAACAAATTCTTTTTGACTTTGAGCACATTTAATTGTAAGGTTCATCCTTTCTAAATACAATCAACAATCTCTTAAATTTCTACATATGTAAATAATTAAAACACCATTAATACATTCTAAAGCTGTACTTCCAAGCACAAAGAAAGGAAACTATTAAGATTTTTTTTAACACACTCATGAACACATTCATGACAAGAATCATCTCATTTGATCATGCAACACAAAGAAAATATCAAAATAAATACAAGGGAATAAGGTCCTACCTCTAAAATTCTAAATCTTTCCAAAAAATGATTTGTAACTCTATTAGTTTTTTAAGCACAATCCTTGCCTTTTCCAAACTCAAGTATGCATGCCTTAGCTCTAGATCCATTCTTTAGCATAAGAAATATCTCTCAAGAGCTCAAGAACACTATGATCTTTCTCTTTTCGTTTCTCTAATCTCTCTCAACTTAGACATGAAAGTGACTAATCAAATACAAAAGTGTCTACCCCTCTCCTTAACCTATCCCAAAGGTTAAGAAAATCAACTCACCTCTCAAGTCCTCACCAATCAAGACCTCAAGAACACTACGCTCTTTCTCTTTTCTCTTCTCTAATCTCTCTAAACTTAAACATGAAATTGAATAATCAAATCCAAAAGTGTCTATCCCTTCTCACCCAAGCAATTCAAAGGTCAACAATGGCATCTTTGAGGAGATAAATGAAACAATAACGAAAATAAAAGGTAAATATCTCTAACCCATAACCATTAAATAGGAATGCAAGTAGTGGAGACAAACTCCTAGAACACATTTATGGCTCTTACAAAATCATACATTTTCCATGTGAAGAGCACATGGTCTTCAAAGACCTCCTTCTAAAATCATAAATACACCTCTAGAATAAATAAATGAAAATATCTAATTTGAATGGCCAACTAGGGATTTCTAGAATCCTTCAGATTATTTTGAACATGTCTACTATCATCCATAAGTCAAATTTTGCATTCAAATGAAAGAAAATTCAATTTATGATGTCACTAAAATTTAATATTCATACAAATCTGGTTCTACATTTATCAAATTGAAATCAACCAAATCCTTATCACATGCCTACTAGAATTAACCTAGAATTATTATCTTACAACCCTTGTAGCCTTTTTGGGATGTAACAAATTACCATGGGTCAAAACAAGACTCAAAACCATGGTCCAACCCATGTGCCCTCCTTCAAAAGTAACTCCTAGAGTAGAATGCAACTCTCGAGTTGGTTCTTGATTCCTATGATCAAGAAGGGTCCAAGTAACTCCCAAGCACTCTGTGGGTACAGTTTATTAATCATTGTTGATTTCACTTTTACAATCATTTCCCACATTGACATTCAATATCCTTGGGATCTTTACCTCTAATCTTGACGATGGGCATAATTGCAATAATTAGACATGTAGCACGTTTTGAATGGTTATCAAACATGTCTAGAATTTCTACCAAGTGTGTTAATATCATGTGTGGACATTTTCTAATCAAATGCTAACATTTTTGTCTACTAGATGAGTGTCATTTGGTCTCACAACATGGACGAAGTTGTTCAACACCCCCCTAGCGGAAAATTTTCCTAGAAAGACCTTTCATGGGAGATGTATATCCTTAAAGGCTCAGAGTTATTTTCAGCTTGGATTGAGGTTGATAGATTGAATGAATTTATCGAGGGAGAAATTTCGACTAACTCCTACCCAACTTGCTTTCACAAGAGTCATACAAAGAAAACCCCTCTTGATTTTGATGCAAAAACTAAGATTAATAGCTTTTTGGAATACAACAAGTAAGAATAATTAGTTAACTACAAATGTTCATACTCATAATTGTGAAGTGAGAGAGTGATAGAATCATTGGTTAACTACATATGTTAATAGTTTGAAGATTCTTTATGATTTTCATAGGTATTGGTGTACGTATGGACCAAATGACTTCATGAAAAAAGATGCAACACCTTTTGATCCTTCCTCAGTGCCCAAATTAAGGAAGGGTAGTAGACCTGGCTGCAAACATACACAATGTGGTTGTACCTGTCATTTTAGCACATGAGTCATGGTTTGCAAGCTAGACCATGTATTGGTATCGTACCACCAGGTTCAACATGTGGACAAGGAAGGCATACCTTGTCACAGTCAAAAGAACAATGAGTTTTTGGGAACGAGGTCATTCTTTGCACCATATATTAGCAAAAAATTGCATGGATGGGTAGAGTTGTTGCTACTACTTGGCATGCCTGTAGATGCAGTGCATACAAAACATAAGCAAATGGTGCATGAGAAGATGACCATGTTTGAGGGTCAATATTCTAGGGATGATTTTCTTACCATGGATGATATTGCGAACATAGATCATAAAATTAAGACATCAAGATACATGTTTAATGGTAATGATTCTCTTTCAGTGCAATAATGGGTTTTGGCAAACCCTGACAAGTGGTTTGCATATCAGGAGTACAGTGCCACTGCTGTCGAGCACACTACAAATCGTTGTGTTGATTGGTTGGTACATCAACTAACAACACATGTTTATGCCTATTATTGGTGGACACAAGTTAGCAAGAAACATGGTTTCTATAATAAATTTGATATTGAGAAGATTGAAAACACATCTTGGGTTCGAGTCTTGCAAATTCTAGATAGCCATGTTACATTCAATGACATTGATATCAATCGCATAAAATGGGTGAAAAGTGAAAGCAATCCTTGTTTTTCTAGTATGAGGTGGATAGTTCCTTTCCTGATCTATGTATGTGCTCTTGTAACTTTTCAATGCAAGGGTATATGTGTAAGCATGTCATCAAGGTGAACTTGACACTACAACAGAAGAGGCAATTAGCGCCTAAAATAGCGCCGAAATTTAGTGCATTTGAGTCCATGAATTGGACACTTTTGCTGGCACAAAACTTAGCGCCTAATAGCATCTCACTATTGTGCCAGGTTTCACACTGGGTTTAGCACCGATTGTAACACCGGGTTTAGCACCAGAATTTTGTGTCAGGATTAACGCCAGATTTTGTTGCTTCCAGTTTGGCTTTTGATTTTGCTTTTGGGTTTGCTTCTTGTGTTGCTTCTAGTTTTGCTTCCAGGTTGGCTTCTATTTTTGCTTCCATTCTTGCTTCAGGTTTTTCTTTTGGCTTCGTTTCCAGTTTTGCTTCTAGGTTTGCTTCTAATTTTGCTTCCAGTTTTGCTTCTAGTTTTGCTTCTAGTTTTGCTTCCAGTTTCGCCTCTAGTTTTGCTTCTAGTTTTACTTCCAGTTTTGCTTCTAGGTTTGCTTCCAGGTTTGCTTCTGGTTTTGCTTCCAATTTTGCTTCCAGGTTTGCTTCTAGTTTTGCTCCCAGTTTTGCTTCCTATTTTGCTTCCAATTTTGCTTCTGGTTTTGCTTCCGATTTTACTTCCAGTCTGGCTTCCAATTTTGCATCCGGTTGTGCTTCCAATTTTGATTCCAGTTTTGCTTCCATTGTTGCTTCCAATTTTGCTTTCGATATAACGTCGCTTGTTGCTTCCAATTTTGCTTCCAATTTTTGTGTCTTTTGTTGCTTCTAAAAATGCTTATTATTTTGCTTACATTTATTAATTTAATATGTTTTATTTAAATTTAATTAGTTAAATATATCATGCCTCTTAAATAACTCATATGATTATAAAGTAAGTAATTTAATTATTTAACTCATGATTTAATAACAAGATAATTATTATAACATGATCATCATCTATAATTAAAACAAGTGAGTCAAATATCTATAATTTAATTGAATTTGACAACATCCATCCTGAGCAGTAAATTAAAATCATTATACGTAATAAATATCCATCCAAAAATCATTGACCACTTTCAATATATATAAATTGACAAGTCAATACGGATAAGATCATCATCATATATAACTAAAACAAATGAAAGTCAAATATGCTATTAGATCAATAACATGTCTAAATGATACATGTACAAATGATATAAGTAAAAGTGATAAATTACGTAACTCAAAATGATACAAGTCAAGATGATACATGTCCAAATGATGTAAGTCAAAATGATACATAAATTTATGATAGAACTCATTAATATGGCACTACAGGTTGTGAAAATGATACATATGATAGCTAGCGACTATGAAAAGAGGCATCATAACAATATATCAACAATGATTCATGATGTAGTCTATATGATCATGAATGTCACTGGCTACTATGAGCAACTACCTCATCATCATCATCACCATCATCGTCGTCATCATCATCATCATCATTGGCCTTAGTGTCTTCTGTATCTGCATCATCATCATCCTCTGCCAGAACCAAAACCAACATAATCTAGATCTCTATCAGGAGGATCATCTTGATCTTCTGGAAGACCCGTGTTCTGCAAAAAAAAATATTTAAAATGAAAAGTTATTATTTATTTCATGCAATAATTTATTTTTTTGTTATATATCTAATATTACAACATATGAAACGAAACCATAATCATATTACATCATATCAAAGTGCACATACCATAATAAAATTTTAAAAAAGTTACAGCTAATATGTCATTCCAATGATGTAAAACATGCAACAATTCTAATAAACGTTAGTAAAGATCATAAAAAAATTTGTTATACAATTTAACCATCAACTGCAAATTCTATTACATATAAGTGCTACAAATTGCTTGGTCGAAAGCTCCCATTTTGACACAGGGAGGGAGGATGGTGGCAAAGGTTGTGGAATTTGGCTTTACACCAGCCAATTGCATTTGCTTTAAAATTTATGAAGTCTTTTCAACAAATCCATTTTGTGCATATCCTGCAGTCCATGAGACCACATTTCTTTGAGGCATTTTGTCAAACAGTTCCTGTGCCTTGTCTATGCTTCCACATTTTGCATACATGTCTAACAAGGTAGTTGCAACTACAATATCTGACAAAATTCCTCTATCCTTTATGTATTGATGGATGTCCATACCCTATTCCAAAGCTCCCATTTTGACACAAGTAGGGAGGATGTTGGCAAATGTTGTGGAATTTGGCTTTACACCAGCCAATTGCATTTGCTTTAAAATTTCTGAAGCCTTTTCAACAAATCCATTTTGTGCATATCTTACAGTTATTGCAGTCCATGAGACCACATTTATTTGAGGCATTCTGTCAAACAGTTCACATGCCTTGTCTATGCTTCCACATTTTGCATACATGTCTAACAGGGCAGTTGCAACTACAACATCTGACAAAATTCCTCTATCCTTTATGTATTGATGGATGTCCATACCCTATTCCAAAGCTCCCATTTTGACATAGGCAGGGAGGATGTTGGCAAAGGTTGTGGAATTTGGCTTTACACCAGCCAATTGCATTTGCTTTAAAATTTCTGAAGCCTTTTCAACAAATCCATTTTGTACATATCCTGTAGTCATTGCAGTCCATAAGACCACATTTCTTTGAGGCATTCTGTCAAATAGTTCACATGCCTTGTCAATGCTTCCACATTTTGCATAAATGTCTAGCAGGGCAGTTGTAACTACAACATCTGACAAAATTCCTCTATACTTTATGTATTGATGGATGCCCATACCCTATTCCAAAACTCCCATTTTAACACAGGCAGGGAGGATGGTGGCAAAGGTTATGGAATTTGGCTTTCAAACAACTCATACTCATAGAGTTATGGTTTTAGGTCACATATGTTATGGTAACAACAAGGGATTCCAACTATGGTTATGATAACTAAGACTACCCTCATTTGTGACCATAACAAGGTTCTTGGACAACACTATCTTGCTCTTCACACTGGTTACTATATAGGCCAAGATTGGGTTGAAGAAATCACTTGATGGTTACCTATATAGCGATACCACACCCTAATACCCCATGCATTCTAAATAGCTTGAGATTTATACAATACTCAACCAAGATGAAATTATATCACTGTACCACACTTAACTATGACAGTCCTTTCTTGACAATAATTTGCAATCTTTAGACTATTGGGATACTTGCCACAAATAAATATTAGGTCAATGACACTGTTAGGTCTCAAAAATGCAGGTTGCAAATCCTAAGAGGATGCCAGGCTCTATGCTTAGATTTGCAACGTTTTTGAACTAATGAAATAGAGTTAACCTATAGGGTTGATGACTCCCTGCATTTCAGGCTCTGTTAGACCTAGGCAGGTGCACCTTACTAATGAAGCAGATTAAATGGATGTGTGATCTTGGCTGAGTGATGGATCTACCCACAGTGGTAAATGGTGCAGAATAGATGATTACTTGCTACCTACTTTTTACTTCTAATGTCTGAACAGTGATTGAAAATGGTATGGTTCTAATTGGTATAAATTGTATAAGCAATATCAAGGCAAAACTAATGGATATGTTCAACTAATGAAAATGAGTAAGACTAGTGCCTAAATCTATTGGGCTATTTGAGTCAGTGAATGGAAACATATGTATCTGATTGGTGAGCTTATCTCCTAGCTTAACTCTAATAATTGGGCACTTTGGATATTTACACCTTGTACAAATGTGCAGGTTTGTATGTGATAGTTCTCTTCTTATATAATCCCAATGATATTCCCTTGAATTACTGTGAAATTATGAAAGGAATTTAATTCTTGAGTTGATGGAAACCAATCACAATAACTTCTTCAAAAGGATTTAATTTTTGACAAGAACCAATTAAAGTCAATTATTAGAAAGGATTTTTAATTCACATCAACTGAAAACCAATCAAAGAACTTCACACAGTGACAAAAAATATGCCCTGACAAATGTAAATCTAAATAATTCAATAGAACCACTTTGGAGACAACACAATAACATATAATCATGAAAATTAACACAACTGTTGAACACCGGAAATAAATCACCATGTAGAAATATTCTGCTCCATTATGTTTTTTAGAAAATAAACATGTGTAACTAAAATTCTTTAATTAAAACAGAATTGACAATATATCTTCTTTCTATATATAATATATACAGTCTTCTTCAAATTAAAGAGAGATACCTATCAATTGATGATCTTATGACCATCATATGTTTTAACTTTTATATCAATATTAGTGAAGAGAGCTCGTCTCTTCATAGTGTCTTTTGAGAACTAACAAAATTATGAAAATAAACAAATACATTTAATACTAAGCCCTACTGAGCTATAAGTAGATTTGAGCAAGATGATCCAAATATTTCTAGCTCAGGTGTGTCTCTGCATACTCAATGGCATCCCTAATGTCCACCTCTATTGAAACCATCTTCTCAAAATGCGAGCAAGCTTCCTTGGATGCTGAATTTTCTTGTTTTACAATTTCTAGGGCCTCACACTCCTTGACCCATTCATCCTTGCTCTTCAAATCTTTGTCATTCTTGAGTAACACAGGTACACCTATTTGAGAAGTCTCCATGCATTCTTTCACTTCATCTTGGAGCCTGTCATGGTACATTTTATGCTAATTAATAAGATTGTCTGCATCAGATGTGCTTGCACTGTCAGAGGTGTGTTTACCTTGTATTTCATGTAACTTATCATGTATTCTGTTATTTAGTCTTTCATGTTCTTGAATGACCTTTTGGTTTTTAGAGCAAATATCCCATAATTTAGGCATCCATTGCATCGGATGAGCATGCCTGTTCTGCAGGACTGTAGTGAGTGTATCTATTCTGACCTATGCCATTTGATCTTTTGAGGGTGATTGGACTTGTTGTGAGCTTTCTGCCTGTGTAATCATTTTAAGAGGGCCTAAATCCTTTAAGAAATCAATTTCTTTTTTTCAACCTTTCCCAGCTCATTTTGTAGGTATCCCTCTCCTTTATCAACAACTGAATTTGAGATTTATTTAGTTTTGCCACATTTACTCCAAATTCTGTTGTAATGAGTGGATCAGTTTCTCCAGCTTTTAATGTCATAACATGGCCAAAAGTGTTTTCAGTGTCAATGACAACAATATTTTTGTTTGGTGGGTATAGAGCCCATATCATGAGGGAGTTCTCATCTGGATTGTATTTTGTCCCAGTAAATACTTCAACAACCCCTTCAGAACTAAGCTTGTGTTTTGTATCATTATTGTGCAGAAAACTATCAAAAACAAGTGCTGAATTCAAATGAAGACCTGGGAAGATCATTACACCAGATTCTCTGAGCAACTCCCTTCCTTTCTCAGGAGTCATATCTTCCATCTCCTTTTCAACTTCTACTTTTAAAGCATTCATTAACTGCATCTGGTGTCTGGTGTAACATTTGAGACTGATTCTCTAATAGCCTTCCCCTTGTGTTTGTACAAAAAGGATCTGAACTCAGGGGTATGAATAAACTGGTCATTTGAAATAAAAGATTAATTTGTACCCTGTCTAGCATCATTATCCCCTGTTTCTTCAATTTCCAATTCTCTTTTCGGGGGCTAGTATAGTTCAATTCTACATTTTGAAATTGTATTAGAAAAGTCATGGGGTTTAGAGGCCACAGACCCTTCACTGTCAGAGGAAAACACTTCAATTTCTTGTGCTTCCCTTCTTCTTTCCCTTATTTTATGATTATATTCATCAATGGCTATTTCAACATTTGCTTGTTCCAAATTTTTGATTACATCATTATGAGGGTAAGGTACATGAGTATATCCACTCAGTTTTTGCTTCTTATTAGCATAATCAATAAAGCCCTCTGGGTCAAAATTTTTTCTCTGTATTACTTTCCTAAGATTAAAATGAGACAATTTATCAAGAATGAGATCATAACCTTCTCTAGCTAACACAGTAAAGTCACCAAAACATAAGGTGCTTGGCATAAAAGACTATTTATCATATGCACTGAGATTCATCACATTTGAGTAGTCAAGTTGTTTGACTATTTCCAAGTATGCCACCCTATCTGGTACATTTTTTGGCAACAGAAAAGGGTATCCTCAAACCTGTATACTTTGATCATTATGGAATCACGAAAACAATACCAATCCCCCCAATTGTGGTTTACAGTAGGTGGCCCATCAAAATCCTTGGGTCTCAAAAACCTTTTAATTTCTTCTAACAAAGTGTAACTGCATGGGTAGCCATAACATCTGTATAGGGTTTTTACAAAGAATTCTTCAAAGTGAACATAACTAGAATTCACAAACCTACTATCCCATATTGAGGTCCATAATTGTGGGGGCAGCGATTGACCATCTTTATGAATTTGTGAAATGTTCAACTACTTTGGCCATAGATTCAATTCTTATCCAAAATATAAAACCATATGCATGAGAATAGAATAGTGTTTGAAGCTGACTGTGGGGGAACTATTCTTTAAGGCCTTCAGACCTGAGTTTATTTCCTTAAAAATAAAACTAGCATAGTCAAATGTCCTGGCGTGATGGCACTGGATATCTGCAAAGATAACCATGGGCACTATGGACATAAATTCTGGAACTTCAATTCCCAACACCTACCCCACTGAGTAATATGTGTATCTTAGGTAAGGTTTGAACAACTCGACATGAAACAATGGTTCATCCCCTTCTTCAAATGACACTAGATTCCCCTCATTTCGTGGCTTATGTAATGGCAATCTCCAGCCCTTATATGTGGTATCCAATCTGAAATATTCCTTTTCTAGGGATTCATGTATGATAGGGGTGTTATATGTGTCATTTAAATCAAAAACTTCACAAATTGCATTTTTAGATATATGAAACAAGGGATTTCCCTCTAGATTGCATATGGCCTTTTGGTTGGGATCATAATGGTATGCTAGCAGTTTCAAAAGGTCTATATTGACAAAAACATATGTGACTATTAATTTCCCTAAATTGAGTTGCCAGGGGTTGCAGACGGGTTTCATCCTATGTCTCCTATGATAGTGGAACATGAATAATTCATACCCTCGGATAGGAGTCCATATATTTCTGACATTTGTATTTATCTTTGAGTTTTTCCACATTTGCCCTCAATTCTGCAGTTCTTCTAGCCTTGGGTCCAGAACCGAGCAGTTGGTCCACAAGATCTTGGTTTAGTTTCCTTTTTGGTGTTTTCTCTCCCTTCTCTGTTTCAAGTTTCTATTTTTTGCCCTTGGTTTGGCTCTTTTCAGTGTGTTGCCTTTTCTTTGTTTCAGAGGAGCCTTCCATTTTATACCAGAACTTGACTGTATCAAAGAAAGTTCAAGGACTTACCTGTATATGCTCCGCACAAATCTCCTGATTCCTGGTGAATTCCTTCTTCTCCGTCTAAAACCCTTATGTTGATTTTAGTGGGGATCAGAATGGCTTTTGTGTTGATTTTTATGGGCATTATGTTCAATCAGCCATTAATGGCTACCACCAGAATTGAATGCAGGGAATTCACGAATTTCAAAATGTCAGGGCGATGCTCTTTTTATCATATTGGTGAGACCATTTTATTCTTTTGCCGATCTTCATATTGTTTTGGTGCCATTTTCTTTCAGATGTTTCTGGTTGGTTGCCAAGGGTGCATTGGTGTCTCCACGAAATACTCTTTTCATAGAGTTATGAACCCTTTATTGTCATTTTAGGGAGAAATTATAATTTTCATCCCGATGTCATTTTGATTAGGTGTGGCGAACGTTCTCCTTGGCATCGGTGAGTGTTTCTTTGACAGATAGGGGTTACCTCATCTTTATCGGCATGACAATCTCCATCATCAAGAGAATATGATAGTCTCCCAATGGGTTAGGTCTTCCCGATGATCTTATCTCCATCGCTCATTTTTATTAGAACATATCAGCGACAGTCTTATTGAAAGCCTTTTGTCTCTTGTGTCGGAGTGACTTTTGTGGTCAGGGAAGCTTAAGGATTTTATTCTGATTGTATATGTCACGCTGATAGTCTTAATATTACGCGTCGGGGAGAGATTGTTTGCTTCCTGGCGATGAGGCATTGGTCAGTGTGACTTAATGGCTCGATGTAACTTTAGGATTTCACTCCAATTGTTCTACTCACACTGATGAGTATGCATCGGTGATACATACATAATGTCTCCTTGAGCTTTTGACATGAAATTTTGATCATTCAGACATCAATCATCTCTCACTGATTATCACATTATACTTCAAGAATGTATTTTGCTATTCAGGGTGAGTTACTTAAGGTCTTGCCGATATAGATAACTTAGTATTAGAATTAGGCTATGGTCAGAGAGCTAGGTATTTTCATGAGATTGTTTATGTGTAGATTCTGAAATGGATCTTGTCACACAAATTTTTGGTGGTTGGTTTTGAAAATGAGGGGCATTAGTAACATTATGTGAAGACTTAGTGAATTCTTAGTAGATGAATAATGTGAAATTTTTTAGTTTCAATAGACACAAGGCTTTTAAACAAAAACCATAATCCCAACTCTATATCCATCCCCTTGGCAGTCTCAAGGGCCACCTTGAGACAAAAAATGCTAATGTACTATTATGACAGTTATGATTATCCTCCATCGTTTCATTGTGCATTTGAAACTTGAGATGAGGATTGGGGAGGTCTCCATTTGTAAAAACATGGAAAATACTCATGGCAAGATCTTTAAAATAGGCATATTCAACTTCAGGCATTTCTGCAGACCCTAGGAAGGTGGATGTAAACTTAGTGACTTTAATTACCACCACAAAGACTATCCCCTTTGTGACTATGACAAGGTAACACTGTCATGCTCTTTATGACAATCCCTTCTCCATTGGGTGATGGCCTAATAACATTTATCTCCTTTGTGATTTCAATGCCTCTCTAATGCACTATCATAGGAGTCTTGATAGTCCTTATGTATTAATGAAGAAGGCTTCCAACAAATCAGAAAAGAGGGCTTAAGATTACATACAAAGTCCTAGTCTTCATACCCTAGTCACATATCACCCCTCTAAGAAGACCTCAAGACAATTGCCTTTTAATATAGGAAGTCAATGCAGTTTTAAAAGATAAAGTGCAAGAGGCCAATGGACAAGAAAACTTAAGGCCTTAAGGGGTTTAAAAGAATAAAAATATAGGATTGCAAACTCGACTTAAAACCCTAACCCTATAAGGTGGGTACCACCAAATACCACCAGAACCCTTAACTTGGCATTGCAAAACCTTGTCCAATTTGATCGTGGGAAGCTGAAATCAAGTAGGTACACTCACATATGATAGATAAGTATGCCTACCAAGTGGTTTGACATAAAAATGAATAGGCTTCGAATTATAACCCTTCAAAGTAGGCCACTGAAGTATATTGTACAGGTGCATTTTTGAGTGCTGCAGTCAGATTTTTCATCATGGGAACCTAAAATTTTTGCCAAAAACGGTAGGAAATTTTAGGTTCCAACAAGTCCATTAGTTGGAGGTAGGCAAACAAGGGTTTTTTGTTCATTATTAGCCCGTTAAACTTAAGCATATGAGATAGCATGGCACACACAAAATGTTGTGGATAATGACTACAAGATTAGGTTAATTGCGAGCACTTTTTGTAAGCAAGCACAAGACTAGTATACTCATTATGATCCTAATGGCACTAAGAAGGATCCCCAAAGATATAAGAGTAATCATTTGTCATCTAAGAGAAATCTTACATTTAAGGGCGCTAGGGCCAACAGAGAAGCACTTTAGAACTCATCCTACGCATCAATAAACAACTCAACACAAGAAATTCAAATTGACATATTAACACAACAATATCCAACTAAGTTATTGAAAGTCAACTATTGATACCTCATTCTCCATTCAGATTACAAAATCGGTCCACTTTTTGCTTTGTAACATTTCCTTTTCAAATTGGCTTAGATGCCGGCCATATTTCTCCTCCCGTCAAAACATGGCACATGGACTAGTTAAACTAATTAATATGCAATCATTTACTTTTTCCCAGGAAATTAAAAAAATATATCATTTAACTTAATAAATATACTTACAAATGTATAGATCAAGGCCTGTAAACCTTTCTGGCCATTGTGATGCCTAGCACAAAGTTTGTCAAGCCTAGCCTTGGAGGCCTTGTACTGAAACATATACTAATTCAATTTAACTATGCACAAATAAAATTTAAAAATCATTTAATAAATTTGATATAATCATATGAGCAAATAAAAACACCTGCATACTCTCCTCACCGGACTTCTTCCCTGCATCAGACTTCTCATAAGCTTTTACAAGCTCTTTCCATACTTTCAAACTTACATCAATTGGACTTTTTTTGAGCCTTTGCTCGGGAGGGAGTTTTTTTATCTTCTTTGTTTGGTTGCACCAAAATCTCTTGTAGTTTTGAGACATTCATAGCTTTATCTTCTTTACAGACCAACCTGTGCCAAATTCAGTCTCCATGTCTTGGATAGCTACTTTTTGCAGGTGCATGGGTATCTTTGAGAATGACAAATGTAGATGGTCTTTGAACCGTTGAAGGCATGATTCCTTCAACCTATTCACAAATGTTTTTCCAGCATCCGCCATTCAAACGTCCCCTGAAACCACATCATATTCTTGTTAGATTTAGGGCAGACAACTGAGAGGGGGTGGTGATTTAGTTGTCCAAAACTTTCTTCCAATTAAACACTTAAATCCACTTTTTAATTCATAAGCATAATGATAAATCAATCATGAAAACATAATGCATTAAATCAAGAGCAAAAACACATTAACACACAAGACACCAAGATTTTGACGTGGAAAACCCGGTTAAGAGAAAAACCACGGGGTGATTAACCCAAGATTGTATTCTCTGTTAGAAGAATAGAAAGAAAAAAATGACACATGCCAATTAGGGCTCACTACCCGATCACACTGCTCACAAGAGGCTCACTGCCTACAAGAGACACACTGTCTACAAATAATAAGTATCACATACATGAACTGGAGAATAGCATCTTCACCATGCTTGAATCAGTTCCATTTAAGTCCAATACTTATGCTCTGCCTTTCACTCTCCTCCTTGCTACCACACTCACATCTCCACATGACACACTTTGAAATGAATTTACAATCCCTTATTTATACAAGACATCGACTTAGAAATAATCATCTAAGTTGGCAAACATCTACAAGAACATCCGCAGGATGTGTAACTCATCCGGTCGGCTAGTTTCAGGAAGAACACCATCATTTGGAAGTTATTCTTCAATTGCGAGCTCAAACTCCAATGCGGACCACCAACATGAACTGGACACGATCCAAAGACCTCCACAAGATTGCTTGAATCACTAAAGACATCCACACTTTATCTGCTTACTAAAATCCTTCTCTCCTTCATCTGGAACCTTAAGAACATAGTCTGTCATCAATGTTACAAAGGAATAGATGTTTGCGGACCTTCAAACCACGAACCAATCGAGTTGACACTTCAAAAAGACTTCCTCAACACTCCCTCAAATCCACAGAATAGGATAATGTATTTTTGGATCTCACCGGACCTATCTGTATCACTCTGTCACCTCTGAACACCTACCAGAACCGGTTTTACTTGAGTGGCAACAACTTCTTCAGATCTTCATGTGGAGCTCTGAAATCTTTACTGGATCACCTTAAGACACATATCTGCAAACCCTTTAAGCTGCATCCTCTGATCCTCATCTTATCTTGGACTTTTATCTTACTATCTTCACTATTCTTCACTGCTCTTGATATGACCAATTTTCTCAATATCCTCAACAAATAGTTCATCCAATCCTTATCATTAATGCAACAGGAGTATGTTGACATCAATGACAACACGAGTTAGGCCCATACTTGCAACAATCTCCCCCTTTGTCATTGATGGCAACATATGATTTGAAAAACTGTTTTAAACATCAAGACAAAAACTTCTCCTTACTGTCACAACTCACCCTATCAGTAACAACCATTCACATGTTTTGTCTTCCTTTCCTACTCCCCCTTTGATCAACAACCACTTGTTTTTCACATGTCTTCTCTCCCCCTTTGACATCAATGGCAAAGGGCTCATACTTGCAACTCCAACACTTTAGAATCATACCAGCTGCTCCCCCTAAGTGGCAGCTCGCTATCATCAATCCGGACCACAAGATATGACTGTGATATCTACCGGACTGATGCACTTCAGTGCACCTTAGTTCATCACCAAAAGGGCAATAACCCCTAACGTCTCCCTAAGATACTCAAAAGAGTCCTTAGGTAGAGGTTTAGTAAAGATGTCTGCAATCTGATCCTTGGATGGCATAAACTCCAATCTGAATTCATTTTTGTTCGCTTGTTCTCTCAAAAAGTGAAACTTGATGGATATATGTTTAGTCTTTGAATGCAACACCAGATTCTTAGATATATTTATTGCACTTGAATTGTCACAGAAGATTGTGATAGGCTCCTCATATTCCACTCTTATGTCTCTTAACATTTGCTTCATCTACAAAACTTGAGTGCAACTACCTGCTGCTGCAATATATTCTACTTCTACAGTGGTTAGGGATATTGCCTCTTGTTTCTTGCTCAGCCAAGAAACCAATCTCTTCCCCAAAAAAGAATGCTCCACCATTAGTACTCTTTCGGTCATCCACATCTCCTGCCCAATCTGCATCTGTATAGGCAT
This sequence comes from Cunninghamia lanceolata, assembly GCA_027924645.1. Classification (NCBI taxonomy): domain Eukaryota; kingdom Viridiplantae; phylum Streptophyta; class Pinopsida; order Cupressales; family Cupressaceae; genus Cunninghamia; species Cunninghamia lanceolata. Next base: position 9,251,141 of record BSBN01001201.1, read on the forward strand.
GAAGAGAGAAATCATGATCTCTGGGATACCACAATCCATACTCAATTGTCCCTTTTAGATATCTAAAAATCCTCTTGATTGCCATGACATGGGATTCTCTAGGATCACCTTGAAATCTAGCAACAAGACCCACAACATTCATAATGTCAGGTCTAGTTTGAGTGAGATACAACAATCCTCCAATCATTGACCTATACTTTTTCTGATCAGCCTTAGGAGAGTCATCATTTTTGCCCAATTTACATCCGGTTGCCATGAGAGTATTCATTGGTTTTGAGTCTTCCATCCCAAATTTCTTCAACAATTCTTTCACATATTTGGTCTGAGAAATGAAGATTCCTTTATTTGTTTGAGTGATTTGTAGACACGAGAAGAAATTTATTTCCCCAAGCATGGACATCTCAAATTCACTTTTCATTTGATTTGCAAAAGTTTTACACATACTATCTCTTCCTCCAAAAATGATATCATCAACAAACACTTCAACAATCAAGATGTTTTCATGATCAATTTTGAAATACAAATTACTGTCAGCAGTACCTTTGTTGAAACCAATCTTCAAAAGATGCTTATCCAATCTTTCATACCGGGCTCTTGGGGCTTGCTTTAGTCCATACAGTGCTTTCTTCAACTTGTAGACCATACCACCATGATCAGACAATTGAAATCCATTTGGTTGCTCAATGTATACTTCTTCTTCCAAGTCACCATTCAGGAAGGAAGACTTGACATCCATCTGATATATTTTGAAATTCTTGAAAGCAGCAAAAGTAAGAAATAATCTGATTGCTTCAATTCTTGCCACTGGAGCAAAAGTTTCTTCAAAATCAACTCCTATTTGAGAGTAACCTTTGCAGACCAATCTGGCTTTATTTCTGATTACTTCACCAACTTCATTTAGTTTGTTCCGGAAGACCCATTTTGTTCTAATCACATTCTTGTTTCTAGGTCTAGGAACATGATCCCAAGTGTGATTTTTCTCAATTTGCATTAACTCTTCCTCCATTGCTTTAGTCCATTTTTCATCATTGCAAGCTTCATTTACTGTCTTAGGTTCAATCTTTGAAATCAGACAATACTCATCTAAATCTTAAGCAATTTTCCTTCTTGTTTGTACACCTTTGCTTTTATCACCTATGCTCTAATCTTCAAAGTGGTTCAGTCTTACATACCTGGGAACTTTGGGAGTTTCTTGCACTTCTGATTCTTGATCAACCTCATTGAAACTCATCTCTTCTTCCTGATTTACCGGATTAGTTTGAATTTGAATTACAGAAGGGGCTTGGGCTCCTTGAATCAGAACACCATTCTGATCATCTTCATCATATTCATAAAACCTTGAGGGTTTTTCAATTCCTTCATCAACCTTCACATTTGTACTTTCTATAATCTTTCTCAGTCTCTTGTTATAACACCGGTATGTTTTGCTTTGAGTAGAGTAACCTAAGAATATTCCTTCATCACTTCTAGCATCAAACTTGCCTAGATCTTCATCTCTTTTAATGTAACATTTGCTACCAAAGACTCTGAAATACCTTAGAATAGGAGTGATGCCAAACCAAATTTCATAAGGAGTCTTACTGGTATTGCTTCTGATTTGAACTTGATTGAGAGTATAGATTGCAGTGTTGACAACTTCTTTCCAATAGATCTGAGGAACATTTGCTTCCATCATCATTGTCCTAGATGCTTCCTGGATGGTTTGGTTCTTTCTCTTCACTACTCCATTCTGCTGTGGAGTCCTAGGAGCAGGCAACTGCCTCTTTATTCCATGTTTCTCACAGAATTCTATGAACTCACCAGATGTGAATTCTCCACCTCTATTAGACTTCAGACACTTTAATTTTAATCCGGTTTCATTCTCTACCATAGCCTTGAATATTTTAAATTTTTCAAGAGCTTCTGATTTCTCTTTCAGAAAAGTTACATCATCTGGGAGTAGTCATTAATTAGTAACATGAAGTATCTGTCACCTTGCACACTCCTGATTCTTGCCGGACCACATAGATCAGTATGAACTAAGTCTAATAATCTGGTAGAAGATTGTTCCTTGCTTTTAAATGAGACTTTGCTTTGTTTTCCCAAATGACATTCTTTGCATAAACTATTTGTAGGTTTTACCAGTTTTGGAAGATCTCTTACTGCCTGAGTATTGCTTATCTTGATGATATTATCAAAATTCACATGACACATTCTCCTATGCCATAACCAACTCTGATCAATTTGCACAAACAAACAACTTTTACCAATACCAACTAAATGGAAGATATTACCTTTTGTTTGAGTACCGGATGCAATCTCTGTTCCAAAATTTTCAAAGATCTTGCATTTTCCATTCTTGAATCGGAGATCATAGCCTTTGTCCACCAACTGTCCAACACTGAGAAGATTGTGCTTCAATCCTTCAACATAGAGTACATTACCAGTTTTGTTCCTTCCATCAAAAGAAATAGTTCTTCTACCTCTGATTCTATCAGCAAAATTATCACCAAATTTTACCACTCCTTCATACCTTTCCTAATCTATGAACTTATTTTTGTCACCTGCAATATGGTGAGAGCATCCACTGTCAATGACCTAATCATCCTTTTCTTCAATTTGGGCAGCCAGAGCTCTTTCTACAACTTTATGATTGACAGATTCAGAGGGCATTGGATCTTCTTCCTTGATGGCAATAAACACCCAATCACTTCAGGATTTGTTTCCTGTCTCTGATTCATCATCTGTTACTCCTTCATTATCATCTTCTTCATGAACATAGTAACAATTCTTTTGGAACCTTAATTTGTTAGGATTTGGCCTTGAAAATCTTTCGAGACATCTTGAGGCAAAATGACCAATCTTATTGCAGTTAAAACACTTAAAAGGCAATTTTCCTTCATACTTACTGGATCCTCTTGGCAGTCTTTTTGCAATAAGGGCTTCAAGTTGAGCAGTTTCTTCTTCTTCTTCTTCCAGGTCTTTTCTTGCTTTTTCATACTATGATAGTTTCCTTGAAGAGTTCTCTCCTGGATCAAACCTTTGTTTACCTTTTACAGAGGCACTGGCTTTGAATGTATATTCAGTCTTGGGAGGGTCATCTCCAAACTTGGTCATTTCAAATGCAACCAATTTACTAGCCAATTGATCTCTTGTGACAGTTGTATGGGCTATGAATTCTTTAATGGAAGCAACCTTGATTTTATAAGAAGCATGAAGGGATTTCAGAATTTTGCCAACAATCTCATCTTCATCCAAGACTCCACCAGCACATCTAATTCCACAAACAAGCTCATTTACTCTTGGCATAAAAGTAGTGATATTTTCATCTTCTCTCATCTTCAGATTTTCAAATTTCCCTTTCAGACTCTGTAGCCTTGCACATTTAACATACTTATCTCCTTCATGCAGAAGTTCCAGTTTTTCCCAAATCTCAAAAGTAGTTGGTAGGTCAACAACATTTGAAAGCTCTAAATCAGATAATGCGCTTATAAGAGCTTCTATAGTCTGCAGATTGTTTTCAGCATCTATGATTTCATTTGGGGCTTTCGGGCCACCCTGTGGAGGAGTATACTTTGTTGAAGCCATGGTTCAGTACTGCATTCCCATACATTGCAAGTGACATTTCATGTGACTTTTCCAAAGATTAAAATTAGTTCCATCAAACTTCAGACTATCATTCTTCTAGGATGACATCCTGGATCTCCTCAAGCGGTTAAGCTCTTTTAGAGGAACTTGGCTCTGATACCAATTGTTAGATTTATGGAAGACAACTAAGAGGGGGGTGAATCAGTTGTTCAAAACTTTCTTCCAATTAAACACTTAAATCCACTTTGTAATTCAACAACATAATGATAAATCAATCATGAAAACATAATGCATTAAATCAAGAGCAGAAACACATTAACACACATGACACCAAGATTTTGACATGGAAAACCTGGTTAAGGGAAAAACCACGGGGTGATTAACCCAAGATTGTATTCTTTGTTAGAAGAATAGAAAGAACAAAAATGACACACGCCAATTAGGGCTCACTGCCCGAGCACACTGCTCACAAGAGGCTCACTGCCTGCAAGAGACAAATTGTCTACAAATAATAAGCATCACATACATGAACTGGAGAATAGCATCTTCACCATGCTTGAATTAGTTCCATTTAAGTCCAATACTTCTGCTCTGCCTTTCACTCTCCTCCTTGCTACCACACTCACATCTCCACATGACACACTTTGAAATGACTTTACAATCCCTTATTTATACAAGACATCGACTTAGGAATAATCATCTAAGTTGGCAAACATCTACAAGAACATCCACAGGATGTGTAACTCATCTGGTCAGCCAATTTCAGGAAGAACACCATCATCCGGAAGTTATTCTTCAATTGCAAGCTCCAATTCTAATGCGGACCACCAACATGAACTGGACATGATCCAAAGACCTCCACAAGATTGCCTGAATCACCAAAGACATCCACACTTCATCTGCTTACTGAAATCCTTCTCTCCTTCATCTGAAACCTCAAGAACACAGTCTGTCATCACTGTTACAAAGGAATAGATGTTTGCGGACCTTCAAACCATGAACCAATCGAGTTGATACTTCACAAATACTTCCTCAACACTCCCTCAAATCCACAGAATAGAATAATGCATTTCTGGATTTCACCGGACCTATCTGTATCACTCTCTCATGTCTGAACACTTGCCGGAACCAATTTTACTTGAGCGGCCACAATTTCTTCAGATCTTCATGCGGACCTCTGAAATCTTTACTGGAGAACCTTAAGACACATATATGCAAACCCTTTAAACTGCATGCTCTGATCCTCATCTTATCTTAGACTTTTATCTTACTGTCTTCACTGTTCCTGATATGACCAATTTTCTCAATATCCTCAGCAAACAGTTCATCCAATCCTTATCATTAATGCAACAGGAGTATGTTGACATCAATGACAACACCGGTTAGGCCCATACTTGTAACAATTCTATCTTGGTATTGTAGGTACCAATGCAAGATGCAAAACATGGCGTGGTGGCCGAAGGAGTCTGTGTCCCAGGAGTGGGTGGGACATTGGAAGCCTTTATTCCCTGTTCCATATTCTTAGAGGTTATTGTTATTGATTTCCTCCTGGATCTTTTGCTTGATCTATGACTGGTTAGGGAATCAATTGATTCCCTTTGACACTATTGATTTGCTTGTAATGTTTTAGGGGCTTTACCAGATCATTTTTCTATGTAGTTGGCAAGCATTGTCAAGTCCACACCATCCAATTTGTTCATTGCCTCTACCCCCAATATGGAAGCCAATGCCTCTTTATCTTTGTTAGTATCATGTTCCTATAAAATAAATTTCTTCTTTTAAATTTACAAATAAAAAACTAAAAACTAAAAACCAAAGAAACAATGGAAACATTTACAAATCTATAAATTGACAATGAATTACCTCATTGTGGCCAAAGTCTGCTCCCTTTGCTCTCTTCCCTCTATTGCTTGACATTTTGAGGTGACCTAGGGCAAATTATTTTTGTTCAGTCTATGGACGCAAACGAAGTACACACTGCTAGGTATGAAAGTTTTCATCCAGTTTTTCTATATTCCTCAAGGTTTTTGACCTTTACTTTGTAGAGCAAATCATGAAGCTGTTTTCCTATGAATCAATTGCTGCCTTGGGAAGGAATCTATAGTTCCCTGCCTAATTTTAGTTTTCTCGCCGTCGTCTCAAAAGCCCTATCTCCTCATATTGTCTCAACCGACCTCTGTTTTAGTTTGCTCACCCTCGTCTCAAAAGCCCTAATTTTAGTTTGCTCACAATTGACTTGTCTTAAAGTACTTGACTACTTTTTTAGGAAGGAAGCGAGAAAGTTGTGTTCAGAGAAAGGTATTGATGGTAATGATAAGAGAACCTAGGCATTGGGGTTTAAAAAATGCGTTCACTGCTCTTGGATGCAAAGGAAATAATGAAATGTCTACAATTTTATACTCCTTTGCAACCACATGAGACTTGAACAATTCGCCTGTAAAAAAATAATATTTACAACCCTTTCTTCACAATCCTCTCCATTTAATCAAAACAAAAATATATTTGGGAATGAAATTTTTTTATTGTAATTGTAACCTTACATATGGTGTCGAAAACTAAATTGAATTTCTCCTCTCTTCGCGTGGCATTTTTCTCATATATTTATTTAGGTGGGACTCCAACCCAAATGCTTGATCTCCAAACAAAAAATGAAAACCAAAAATCAATATTAAAGTTTTTTTTTTTTTTGTTTTGTTTTGGGTATGTGCATGCGGGAATTTTTTAAAATTTTTTGAACCAGTAGTCGGCGCTATAGTCGAAGAAAATAATGTCAACTTTACCGCCGACTTTTAGGCAAAAAATGTAATCTATTTGGGGTGCCAAAGACGGCATAAAGTGCACCTAATTTAGCACCGATCAGTGCAAAATGATGTATTTTTCTTGAAAGTTGATTAAAACGTAACCTCACCAAATTTGGATTGTCCTTATAATAAGTAACTATATTTTGTTTCCATGATAGCATTTTGACTTCATGCTTCTCTTATGATTAGCTCAATAATGACTCACTCTTTCACGACCTTACACAGATGGTTGGTGACAATCCTTATGCAACTGATATGGCTTTGGAAAAACCAAACAACTTTTCTCTTACTATCATGATGACATGATATTGGTGTAGGAGTCCAGGACAACACTGAGAGGGGGGGTGAATCAGTGTTGTATAAATTTTAACCTTTTGCAAATTTAACTTTCAAGACATGAAGAAAGAAAGATATCATTGATTTGTTATACACATGTGCACATAATTGAGAATGAAGGAAGAGAATAAAATCTCACAAGTAAATCCTACACACACAGAGAGAGAAGATCAATATGAATCATGACACAAGATTTGCATGAATGGAAAACCCTCCAGGGGTAGAAAAACCACTCCAAAATTGCCTCACTGGATTTATCAAAAACCTCACTGATTACAATATTTAGAAGCACCAACTTCAAGGAGCACCAACCCCTAATTCATTTAGAAGCACCAACTTCAAGGAGCACCAACCCCTTATACATATTGTTTTGCAAAGCATACAAGAAATGATTGCCACTCAATTTGATTTGCACCATTATATTCTCTGTGTTTCATCATACATCCTTATACTTCCTGTTTGATTTTTAAATCAAGGCCATCTTCTTTTACTCACTTCTGCAAACAGTCTCCTCTTACAAATCTCTGTAAACAATTATCTCTGCACATTCAATTTCAAACTGTCATACAAGTTGTCTTCATATAAATTCATATTCATTACAACTGTATCCTCAACTCATCTTCATCATTGATCTATACACACACACTTTTTCAAGGCACATGTGATGACATAAAAATTAAGAAATTGAATATCCTCTCTCGACCTTTCACATTCAATTCTTCTCTGTTTTTTTAAATTTTACTTTCATTTTCTTTTTTTCAAAAATATGTTCTGCCTGTTCAATTTCATCTTCTGTAAATCTTCATCTTTGTTAAATTGAATGTCTTCAACACCAATATTTTTAATCTTCCCTTGTAGAAGAAAATAAAATCTCTTTGATCATCTTCAAAAAGTCTCTTTATATTTCTTTGAAGAAAATACATTTCCATTCCCATCATAAAATATTCTTCAACCTGCAAAAATAAAAAAAATATATGCAAATATATTTTCTTCTCTGTATCATTGATACTCTTCAAAAATATCATTCATCTTCTCCAAGTTGTAAATAAACCACTTCCTCAATCTGCAAATAAAAACTTCACAAAGAAATACTTCAAATCCTGAAAAAAAGCTTTCATTGGATCCTTACAAAACTCTTTATCTTCCACAATTTCTTTCCAAAAAAAATCATCTTTTTGTGCCAAAATAATCTCCATAAATATTTTCCTCACAAAGATTACCAATGAAGTAAAAAAAAATAGAAATAAATCCCCCAACATCTCCTTTAAAAAATCATGCTTCCATATCCCTTTAAAAATTGGCTCTGTGGAGGCCTTAAAAAAACTCAAAAAACACACTATTTAAATTCAACCTCATAGCCTTTATGGGCCCCCAAAAAAATTAAATATATAAAGAAAAGCCATTTATATGACTTAATCAGGCTCCCACCTTTTTGAATAAAACATATTTAATACAAACTCTCCATTCGAATGAATTCGGGGTCCCATTAAATTCGATGCATTTTAAATCCTTAAAAATATTCGAAGATCTTTCCCTTCATAAATCATTTGAAACTTTTTTCTAACCTTAAATCATGTTCTAAAGCATGAACAAATCATGCCCTTTCAACTTTTTAAAAAAGACTTTGAGAAGGAATTTGATGCCCCACGCCCATATAAAGACTTGAGCAACCGGTGGAAAGGGTAAAGAGACCGATCAAACCATGACACTAATACCCATCAGTAGGTAACACTAAGTGAATTGACTTGCAATAAAAAGGTTAACTAACAAACATAACATAAAGTGAAAAACTTTATGATGGGTAGAATAATGGTTTAAAGACATTGAAGGCATTTAGGATTTTTAGACAAAAGACTTAGGATAAAGAACCACAAATCCTAAATTCATTGCTTCACATAAGAAAACCCTAATCACATATCATTGCCAGGGCATTATGTGGTAGAGACAAGGAAACAAATAGTGACTTTTAGATTTCTAAAATGAACATATCATGAAGGATAATAAACAACTCCTGAGCAAACCTTAACATGAATATAATGACTTGATCTCTATTGATCTGCAACCATGATTCTTATCAGTCTGATTATGACAACATACTGAATTTCTAATAATAGATCATAAAGCCCAAGTGAATTACAACTGAAATGAAACCATAAGCATCATCAAGCAATAACTCAAACCATCAATGAAAAACAACTCAACACCCTGTGTGAAGAAATGATCAAGCATAAGAAACCAAATCTGAAGCATAAACATATATACACTGCATCTTATCATCACTATACCAATATCTTGATTTTTGCCTTAAACTGATACTACATCTTTGAAGGCACCACACTAAATGGAAGATAATCAACCTGATTTCAACAGTACACTTCTTGTTCTCACACATGATGCTTATGAGCCCTTGAAGACATCCTGAGAGAAGACTTTGCACAAGATCAACTCATGTTAGAAAGATAATAAACTCCATCACCTGTATAAGCAATCGATGAACAACACCATTGATAAACAACACACCACATGAAAGGTAAACACTAATCAAGCCAACTCAACTGACAACATCCTTATTGAAGGCATAATCAACACACTTATCCTGTCCAACTGAACAACTCCTGATTGATGTTCCTGATAGAGTGAACAACTTTGAAAGACATGATCCTGAACAACCTATGTCAATAGTGCAAATCCTGATGATACCTTATGAAGATGCACACTAACTCAATACCTTCAATACCTTTTTTACATCAATGACAAACAATTACCATCAATTGGGACTATATTGGCAGCTTATGGAGTGTGCTTATGGTATTGTGATTTTCATTTCTATGTTCTCATTAACCTATTTTAGGTTGAAGCATGGTAACCAACCCACTAGCTATTATGATAGTCATACAATGACTAGACAATCCTCTCCACTTTGACTATGACAGTCCTATGCATGGTGTTTTCTTCATGACAGTCCCCAATAATATGAATTATTGATAGTAGCTAGTTCAAATGGAGTTTTGGATGGTGTAGTAAGTTGTCCCTATGGCTCATGATAGTGCATGCCTTGGTTATGTCTTTGTGACATTACTCTCTAGATATCTCCTCTTTATAGTGACAAGGTTTCAAGAACATGACAACTTAGGTAAGGTATCAACTTGTCTCTTTAACCTCTGGATTGTCATTTTTAAAGAATTGATCTCATTGAAATACAAAGACAACATGTCATAGATTAGATGAAAAGATCAAGGAGATGCATGTTATAGAGTATAAAACTCAAAAATCAAAGGTCTTTTTGGGCCTTTTTCCAACAATATGAGCAAAATTCAAACTTTAAACATGTAGCACAGGTACCATATGACTCATTCGCATACATCACACATGTGGGACCTCTAAGAAGGGAGGTAGGTGCTTATTATGAGCAATGACAATTGCACATAATGTTTAAGTTCACTTCAACAGATATTTGGGGTTATGATAGCTAATGGAGGGTTTTCTTTTCAAAGGAAACCATTAATTTTGGAGTGAAAGGTAATGGTGAAATATAACATAATATCCCTATAATTAAAGAATATCCAATGGCTAGGATTAACCTAACAAAGATCTAATGATGTGATTTCAAAATTAACATCCAAATTATCCTTCCCTCCATCAAGAATTTAAAATTTTGGTGCCAAAGACTCTTTGAGACACCTTTTGAGGGTTCTATGATAGTTTTGAGGGTTTTATGGCCACTTGGAGAGATATAGATTGGCTTAAAATGACCCATAAAAGAAAAATGAGAGTCAAATATGAAATAAATGTCTTTTTGATGTGAATTTGTAGTCATCTTGTAATCATAAGATTTGAGCTTTAGTTGTCAAGATTTTGCGTGAAGAGCAAAATGTTGCAATGTCCTATTTTTTTTTTTCATAGTGCATCTTAATGAAAAGCGAGTGTATTAACAAGATCAATTCAAGAATATTCTCTTGGTGCATAGTTGTTATGTGACTATTGTCATTGTTGTGTATTGCAAGATCCAGAGGAGGCCTTGGAGAGAGGACGTGGACGACATAGAACTACTAAATCACAGAGAGGAAAGTGGGTGGAAATAGATATGACAACGAAATCTGTAGATACAATAGAGGTAAGAAGAGAAAGCAACCTCAACCAAAGGAGGAAGGTGTTTATGAATTCACAAATGCTACAACATAGAGGAGATAAAGTCATTTTTTGGTCCACGAGGCCTCTGAGGTCAAACTTATTGGTTGAAAATGCACAGGAATGGTGATTAAATGTGATTCTATGATCAAGGGAAAAGTTTGAAAATTAGGATGTCCAAAACATGATATCAATATGTCAAATATATGACTAAAGTGAGGTTTTGTGTTGGATAGTGTTACCTTTTCATTCACCCTTATTCAATTTTTGACAATCCTTCCCTAAGCAAAAAGTCGATCTACCATTTTCCCTTATTGGTCAATATGTTTATTCTTTCAGTCAGCTCTTAGTCTTTAAAATTCATTTGCCTATCGTCTTATGTTTCTTGAAGAGTCGTTTACCCTTGGTTCCCTTGCGTAACTCAATTTGTATCTTTGAACCTTCGGGTTGAACCTCTTATCGGAGTTCAAAGGTTCAACGTTCCATGACTTTAATCCCGCTTTTCCTGAGTCTTCTTTAAGTCAAAAATTTGTGGGAGATTTTAAAGGAGAAAATCATTTAGAGGGAAATATATCTGGAACATTTTATGAAATGGAAAGTTTTAACTTTCGAAAGGTTATGGGTAATGATTACACATTAAGGTTGTGTGCGAGAACTACTTACAATTAATGCATCTGTCAGAATTTGTGTCTTATCAAGCAAATTTAGCATGAGTTAATTGATTCAGTAATTATTCGACCTGATTTCATGCCTTTTATTGAGAAAGAATAGGCCAATTTTAACAGTAAAACATACAGGGTGATACAAAGGGAGTACAATGCTGGAGGTAAAAGATTTTTCTTGCCCAGTTTGACAGTGTTTTCAGATCCGTTGAAGGTGAGTTCAACTTTTCTTATAGCAGATCCCATTTCTTTATTGAAAAAGAGAATCATTTTGAGTTTCTGGCATTGTTAAAGAAGTTCAAAGCATTTTTATTCTATTTATCCAATCTGTGGCCATGAAAGTTGCCTGTCTTGGTTCCGGACATGGTTCTAGCCTTGTTTGTTCTCTTCCTGAGTATGGAGATACCTTTTTAGCTCAATATAATTTAGAGGATTTTAAGGAAAGGGTTAAAAATCCTACATCTGCTCCTACGATGGAAAGAATAGTGGAAAGTGGTTTAGTCAAAGCTGTAGCCTTTGCTATGGTGGTACAATGCCCTGAGTTAGTTCTCAAATGTATGAGCAGATATGACCCCCAAAATAGATGTATTAGAACTTCTGATGGTAATGTGTTATTGCCTGTTAATAGACAAACCCTAATGGCTGTAATGAAAATCCCACTTAAGGAGCCATACTCTGATCTCAACATTACTTCCTCTTATAGTTATTTTTCATTGAAGAAGGCAAATTACAAGAGTGTAATTGCAAGAAATTGGCTATCGAAATTTCAAAAGAGAGGTTCGAGACTGCCCAGAGCACTAACAAGAGAACATATGATACCGAAAATAAAAGATATCATGGTATTGTTACACAGGTTAAAAGGTAGTTCTCAAGCATTCTATTGGGAGGACTGGATGTATTTCTTCATTCAAGTGATCCTTCAAGGAGAATAGTATTTGGATTGGGCAGAAATCATAGCTAAATGCTTAAATCAGGGTTTGAGTAATTATCTGGGAAATAAAGACTTTTATATGTCCTCATATCTCTTTTACTGCCTAGCATCCACAAGGGAGTGGAGAGGATTACCTCATGCATCCTTAGTTGAAGATAGCAAAATTTATGATTATGACTCACATCTACAAATGCAAAACTGTTATGAAAATTATGGAAGAGTTAATGATGTTTTCACCAGTAGGATGGCTTATGAATTGACAGGCAATATTAATAAAAGGATGTCTAATGAAGCCATGCAACTAATCAACATTTATGGTAGCTTCTTCATTTAGTTTCCCAGATTTACTTACATCAGAGTTGGTGGTTTTGATGGTGAGCCTGTGAAACTACCCAGATATGTCTTTGACTGCTTTGTATTGATCGAAGTTTGCAGGCAGCTAGCTCATGTAGATAAGAAAGTTCTAATGAAGAGAGTCTAGTATATCTTTTCCCATTGAACTTGGTCACTATTCATGTCAATCAGTTTCTGATGCTTTAAAGCTAGAGGTGGGCCTGAAGAAGTTCAATTTTTAGTATTATAATGCTAGACCCAAGTTTGATAGCAAGGGTTTTGCTAGAGACAATTTGGATTTTGGAGAGGGATTTTCACACATTCCCTAGGTAGAGGACTATTGGGAGGATTGCCCAAATGAATTTGAAGTTAGAAAAAGGCTTTGGTGTAGATTCTCCTTAGGATGAATAGTCACCCTTAATCTGAATATGAATATCACCAGAATAATAGATGATGAGGAACAGGTGATCGATTCTCATTTTGAACAAATAAAACAACTACCTATTCCAGAAGTTGATTGGAATAGAGATGAAGAGGATCAGATCGAAGTTAAAACCCTACCCGTAATAAGGAGAACTGAGAAATGGTTAAGAGAATGGAGACTGAAAAAGGTTCAAAATGAAGATTCCCAGCGGTGTGCACCCATTGATGAATCACAATCTCCTATAAGCTCTTCTAATCAACTTATTAATATCTGTGATGCAGGTATTACCAAGTCAAAAATTGAGAAAGTTATGTCATCAAAAGGTCTAAGAAAATCCTTACGACTATTCTACCTTCTCGTACCACCAGGTCAAGAACTAAAAGTAGCAAGAAGAAGGAAATTCTAGAAAGAATAGTTGTGGACTTAAATAGTGAAGAAGATTCGGAAGAAGTAATGAGTGATAAAGGGTTTAGTTCACCAATAGCAGAAGAGATCAGTATGAACCAACAAGCAAAGATTGCTTCGGATTCTACCGATCTGATGATAATACCAATTGTGCCTGCTGAACAAATTAATCCTGATCAAGAAGTTCCAGTCACTACACCTAAATGGTTGGAAAATTCAATTAATGATAAAAAGAAAATAGTTCTGTTTTCCTTACCATTGGATGATATGGTTAGCAAATGTTTGGGAAAGACTCAAAAATCTAAAAAGATGAAAACCACTTCCAGGGTGGACATTGACCCTAATATAGGAAATTGGAGTGCAGAGATAGCCCGACCAATAGCTGATGAAGAAGTTCAAGACCCCATAGTCCAGGATTTTGCAATAGAAAGAATAGATCTTGGGACTGCATCACGTGCTGTAGACGTGCACCATCTTGAGGCATTCACTAAAAGGATAGTTAGCCGTACATGGAAGGATGAAAAAGATAAGAGGGAGTTGAAGCAAGCTTTACGATCAATGGCAGAGTATATCGACGCCATTCATAATCTAGATCCACAACCTGTTCCTCAATTACCTGTCTTTTGACCCAAAATCTCTAGTCAATCAGAAAATGCTTGATCAAATACACAGAAACAAGATGGTGACCAAAGTGTTTGATGACTGGTTGGATGGTATCATCCAAAAGGGTACATAATATATTAATAAGTTGAAAGATATATATGATGAAACCATGGCTACTATTGAAGATTTAAAAATACAGAATGCCTCATGGGAAAAAGATGAAGGGAAATGGATGAGTGTAATTAATCAAATAGGTGAAGTTCAAAAGTATGGGGTGACAAAATCCTTTATCAGAAAGGAATATAACAAGTCTGAACGCCAATATGTTGTATGTAAGCAGGAGGAATATTGAATGGAGAAACTCAGTGTCTAGACAAGGACGGATGGAATTTGCAAAGATGATGAAAGAGATAACTGAGTTTACTCAGTCTTTACAACATGATTTAGAATGTATCGATGTGAAGTACATAAAAGATGATGGTGAGCCAAAAAAAGATATCGATACTGTGGTACAATCTTTCAGAGAGAAAATCAGTTTTGTTAAAGAAAATGATAACCTAATAATTGATGATTTCTCCTGGGTATCCAAATTGGAATCACTACTTCACTTTTGTGTTGATGCACTCCCAAAGCATGTGGAAAAGGTAGCGAACATTCGAAGGGAAAAAGATGTTTGGAAGGCACAAGTTAAGCATATTGGCATTCCTAACTTCCCAAAAATTCAGGAATTTGTTGCCGCATACCAGGAATGGAAGATGCAACGTGTCTGCTTAGCCGAACAAAGTAAATCTGGAGATTCCAACCTGATTCCCCAGTCATGATCGTGCTTACATAATCGTTTTATTCACTTATTTAGTTGGAAATTATGTTTAAAAACTGTCTTTCAATCAACTTTTAATAAACTAAATCCCGCTGTGGGTCAGATTTTGTTTTAACTCTGGGTTTAAAAGAACAGTTAATTAGGGTAACTATATATATGTTTGGTTTTTAAAACTGACATACAGAGAGATAGGAAAACAAGAAACAAGGAATTTTGGAACTGATCTTTTATGTTTACAATGTATGTGATGTTTGTCTGAAAGATTTTCATCTATGAATGAGAAGAAGAAATGATTGCTGCAGACTTAAATATGTGTTTAAGTGCTTGAAATCGGGTTGCTGTGTGAACTCTTCTTTTAAGTGGTAATTATTCTTTCATTAGAAGACTCATCATATATGTTTTATCATTTGTTGGTTCAGTAATACATGTATATATTTATATATTTGATTATTGTTGAAGATGGAATCTGTGCGTTCTATCACTGAATGATGTTATATGAAAGAAAAGATATCGCATTCATGACATAGTGATGTATGGATGTTAGTTTACCTTAAATGCTTTCTGGTTAAAAGTGTATTCAAATGGTTAGAATAGTTCAAATTCATTGAAGACTTAAAAGGGAGCTGTACCTTAATTTAGAGGGGAATTATTTCTGATAGCTCACCCAATTGTTGTTTAACTTATTTGCTCTAAAAAGAAAGGGGTATAGAGTCAGAACAAAATATTTCCAAACCTAGACAAATCTGTTAACCAATAGTTTTTGGCGATTCCACTGGGGAATTGAAGTCGTTTGTTGAAAAATTAGTCGCCCTAATATGAAGCAATGATGGTGGTTCCTCATGAAAATATAATTCCTGTTCTGCAGCCTAATCTTGGTTTTCAAGACGAACAAGAAGACATAATTGGTCAGTTAAATACTCTTGCATGGCGCACTCGCTGAAATATTGATGATTATAGAAGGGCAAGTTGAGTATTAGGAAAAGAAGAAGAATTGGCCAATAACTTGAGATTGCTGTTACTCAGACAAAGAAGGAGGCAAGCAGAAAATGCAGTAAGAAATCAAGCCCCTGAAGTCCTAAGAGGTCAAGAATAGCCTAGAAATTAATAACTACTTATCTAGTTACCATATAATAAACTGGAGTTTAGAAGATACACAAGGTCTTTGAGGAGAGAGGGAATTGAAGATCCTACTTTTCAAATGCTGCAAAGCCTAATTTTTCCTTATATTCCTACTCCTATTAGAAGAGCTAGAAGTAGACCTCCTAGCCCTCCTAAGCCCTCTACATCCTCTGTCTGCCAAGCCTTAACTCTTTCTGGTACTGTCATTCCCTCTGCTATAATCTTTCTACCAATGGCCCAACCTTGGGGAGCAGCTATAGGGCCTCTAAATTTAGGGGCAAACCTATATCCTCTGCCTAAAAATGCAAGAGAAAACTTACCCAAGTTTAATGGAGATGGAAGACAATCACTAGATGAGCATCTGAATGCCTTTGCCGCAGCGTGTGGTGTGTTAGGTGTACAACATCAAGATGTAGCCATAAGGCTTTTTGTGCAAACTCTAACCAATACTACAACAGAATGGTTTTATCATCTATCCAACTCTTCAATTACAAACTAGAATGATATGAAAACTGCATTCAAAAATAGATTCAAAAGTGTAGAAGATGAACATTCCCTTCTTGCTCAATTGACTCAGCTCAAGAAAGAAATACATGAGCCCATGAGGGAATTTATAGCCAAATTCAATAGAATTGTGCACAAAATCCCAAATGCTAAAAGGCCAACTCCTGAGAATTAGAAATGCTTCTTTATCAATTCTATGCCCCTTGATATTAGTTTTCATCTTAGAAGAGGTGCAGTTGCCGACTTAGCAAACACACAAACCTTGGCAGTTGGGTTAGAAGATGATCTTCCTATGGATGGAAAATGGAAGAAAGAAGTCCAAGTACCTAATGCTCATCCCTCATCCTCTACAGATCCTATGGTTCAAAGATTAGTTAATGATATGATTACCTTAAAAAGACAATTGCCTAAGGTTGGTACTTCATTTCAACAACCATATCAAGATGTCAGCAGGAGAAATTTTAATCAACAGACAAATATTGGTAAGACATTGCCACTTACATCAGCACAACCAAGGTTAGCTATTGAAGCTCCTCCTGGAAGAGGGAATATGTGTGCCTTTCATTTTACTACTAATCATGATGGAAATTCTTGTCCATAGATGCTTAGATATGCTCAAATGGTCGCTACTCAAGATGTATTGGGAGAGATTACTGAAGAAGAAAGGAACTTTGAGGAACCTGGCGACTCTAATATACACTTCCTAGAATATGAATCAGATTCAAAAAGAGGTGAAATATTGGTTACTCTTGAAGATCCTTCATGTTCTGTGCTTACTAGAAGTCAGAAGAATCCGAGATTTTCTAATACTCAAGAAATGTGTGTTAAAGGTAAGGAGCCTCTTATTAGAACCTCTGATACTAATTCAAAGGCCCAAGAAGTTAAATTGTTACAAAGGAATGATCATGAAACTTCTTTTGATATTATAGAATTTTGTAGGTCCACAGATCTAAATATCCCCTGCTGAATAGCTCAAGTTAAATCCCAAAGAACTTGATAAAGTGGTTAAATATCTCAAAGGTGATCCTACACAAATTGAACTCGAAAGTCAACTAAATGTTAATGTCGAGTCCCCGATTGCCCAATTATTTGCTTCTCCACCTGAATCACCCACACACACTCCTAAAATGGCCATTAATTCATCTAATGATACTTATTATATGGTCGATATGAAGCCCAACCCATTTTATGTTTCTTTATTCATAAATGGCCATAAACTCAATAATTGTATTATAGACTTAGGTGCTCCTGATAATATTATGCCTTCTTTCGTAGCCAAAGCCCTAGGCCTATCCCTTACAAAAACATTTGGTAGGTGTTACTCCATGGATGACAAATAGATTCCTTTGCTCAGAAAAATTAAAGATGCACGTGTTGCTCTTGCAACCTATCCTGATAAAAGAGTGAAGTTGACTATCTTGGTAGCAGATATTCCTTCTAGTTATGGGATGCTGTTGAGCAAGACTTTTTGTAAAGATTTGGGTGGGGAGATTAAATTGGATTGGTCAGAAGCTCCAATTCTAGTGGGAAAATGCAAAGTTAAACTAGAACCTAAAGCTAAATGCAAGTTTACTGTATACCCTTATGATGATGCTAAATCTTAGATTCTATTCAAAGAATGCAAATTTGGTAATTATTTTCTCTTCTGAAGACATGAAGGAAGAACCCGTCCCAAAATCTGTTCATTCAGATGATCTATGGACCATGGAATTCGATGGTAGTTGTGCTACCATTGGTTCAGGAGCAGGAGTTGTTTTGATCTCCCCTGAAGGTAAAAATTTTCCTTCCTCTTTCAAGTTAGAATTTAAAAATACTAATAACATTGCAGAGTATGAGGCTCTATTGCTTGGGCTAAATGAAGCCAAAGGAAATGGTATAAAGATGCTCAGAGCAAAAGGAGATGCTGAATTGATTGTTAAACAGGTGAGAGGCATCTTTTCTGTTAAAAATGAAAGATTGAGACATTACAGGAACAAAGTTTAGGATGAAATAGAATATTTTGATGCCTTTTCTATTGAGGCAATTCCCAAAGATCAGAACACACAGGTGGATTCTCTAGCAGTATCAGCTTCTCTTCTCCTCCCACACTCTGATTTCAAAAAGAATTCATATAGAATAGAGCTAATCTACCGTCCTAATGTCCTAGATAATGCTGAAAGTTGGCAAGTTTTTGAGAATGATCGACAGATTAGAAACTTCCTAGAGAATGCTGAGATGTTCTTGGGGACTTATTTTCAAGGTTTAGAAGCAGAATGTAAAGAATTCAGTCTTGACCTAAGGATCAATTCGAAGGATGATGTACTTCAATTACAAGGAAACAAAATTCCCAAAGGACTGGTTTCTCTTGAACACTTGTTTAGTCGACAGGATGAATATATCAAGGATAAACTTGCTCAGACTCTTGACAAATTGGGAGATTGTGAAAAAATAAACATTGGGAGTGAAATTGATCCTAAATGGGTTTCTATTGGTAGGTGTTGCTCGCCAGAGGAGAAATACAATTTGATTAATTTGTTGATTAGATATAAGGATGTCTTTGCCTGGTGCTATGATGACCTAAAAGATTTTAGGGGTGGGCAATTCCAACGTCATATTCCTTTAAAAACAAATGCAACTCCATTCAGGGAAAAGTTGAGAAACTATAACCCAAAGGTTGCTGAGGCTATCTATAAGGAGGTCGGCAAAATGTTGAAAGGTAGGATTATTTATCCGATTCATCACTCCACCTGGGTGGTAAACATTGTCCCAGTATGCAAAAAAAATGGAGAAATAAGAATTTGTGTTGATTTTAGGAATCTGAACCAAGCCAGTTTGAAAGATAATTATGCCTTACCTGTGATGGATCACATTTTACAAACAGTTGCTGGATTGGAGATGATGTCCATGTTAGATGGGTTCTCAGGTTATAATCAAATAAGTGTGGCTGCAGCTGATCAACATAAAATTGCTTTCACTACACCCTGGGGAACCTTTGCTTATAACCATATGCCCTTTGGTTTGATTAATGCTGGTGCAACTTTTCAACAGGCAATGAATTCATCCTTTAAAGATCTGAAAGATATAATTATTGTCATTTATCTTGATGATTTGACTGTTTTCTCTAAAAGAAGAGAGAATCATCTGAAAGATCTGGAGATCATTTTGCAAAGGTGTCGAAGTCATGGGATATCTCTTAATCCTAAGAAGTCAGTTTTCTATGTAACAGAAGTTAAGTTATTGGGACATTTAGTTTCAAGGCATGGAATCAAGATTGATCTAGAAAGGGTCAGAGCCATACAACAACTAAGTCTTCCTTCTAACAGGACTGGAGTTAAATCTTTCTTTGGCCAGATTAACTTCCTCAAAAGGTTCATTCTTGATTTTGCCGAGATTATGAAACATATTATAGGGATGATGAGTGGAAAATAGGCATTTAGATGGAACAAGATTGCTAAGAAAGCATTTGAAAATATTAAAGAGGTGATTGCACAAACACCTACTTTGGTAAACCCCGATTTCCAAAAAGATTTTATTATTTATTTTTATGCTTCAGAACATACCATGTCTGGTATCTTACTACAGAAAAATGAATCAAATGTAGAGCCCCAATAGCCTTTATGAGTGTTCCCCTCAAGAAACACGAACTTAAATATTCTTTAACTGAGAAGCAAGCTTTCGTTGTGGTAAAGGCTATCAAATAATTTAGATATTACATACTACATTCTCATTCAACTGTATTTGTCCCTAGTTCAGCTGTAAAGAGTATTCTGACTTAGCAGGATGTTGGGATGAATAATAGAGCAACATGGGTTGCTAAGATTCAAGAATATGACTTAGAGGTTAAGCCAACCAAATTAGTTAGAGGTCAAGGCCTGTGCAAATTGATTGCTGAAAGTAAAGAAGAAGAAGATGAAGAACATCCTACTGTCCTATTGGTGAGTTTACAAGATCCATGGTTCCTAAACGTGGCACATTATCTTACTTATGGAGACTGTCCCAGTCACTTATCCCCGAAGGAGAAAAGGAATTTGAGGTTAAAAGCAGTGAAATATGTCATTTGGGGTGATGTCTTATACAAAAAGGGACTAGATGGAACCTTTCTAAGATGTGTAGATAAAGAACAACAACACAAGCTTTTGGAAGTTTTTCATAATGAAGCCTGCGGTGGACACTTCTCTTCTTTGGTCACAGCCTTTAAAATCCTTAGAAATTGTTATTATTGTCCAGTCATGTTCAAAGATGCATACGGATGGGTATCTAATTGTGAAAAATGCAAAATATTTTCAGGAAGACCACAACTTGCAGCATTGCCTCTGAGGCCTGTTATTGAGGAACCTTTCAAACAATGGGGTTTAGATTTTATTGGGCCTCTTTCACCTCCTTCAAGTGCCAGACATACACACATTCTAACAGCAACAGACTATTTTACAAAATGGGTTGAAGCAGTCCCTGTGAAGAGAACCACTTCAGAAGTAGTGTGTAATTTTCTTAGAGAGAATATACTGGTACATTTTGGTGTTCCTCAGAAACTTGTGGCAGATAATGCTGCTAGTTTTTCTTCGGTTGAACTCACTTCATTTTGTTATGAGCATAGTATCTCCCTTTCTCACTTATTAGACTATTACCCTCAAGGGAATGGACAAGCTAAGTCTAGTAATACAAATTTGATAGCCATCATGAGAAAATTGGTGAGTGATAATCCCAAAGATTGGCATAAAAATTGTATGAAACACTCTGGGCTGACAAGGTAACCCTAAAAAGGGCAATTGGAATGACACCTTTTGAGCTGGTTTATGGAATAGGAGCTCAGTTATCATTACCTCTAGAATTATCTGCAACCAAATTATAAAATGTCATTGAAGATCGATACTTTCAAGATTCCTTAGAAAAAAGAGTTATGTACTTAACGAGGATTGAGGAGGAAAGGAATGAATTAGTTGATTGGATTATCGCTCATCAAGCCAGGGTTAAGAAGATTTTTGATTGAAAAACAAGACCCAGAAAATTCATGGAAGGAGACGAAGTGTTGCTATGGGATAGGAGGAAAGAACCTAAAGGAGCACATGGCAAGTTTGATTCACTTTGGAAGGGGCCATTCAAAATTCATTAGGTACTAGGCCCTAATTCTTTCAAATTAGAATATCAAGATGGATTTGTTCTACCCCTGTCCTATAATGGACATGATTTTAAATTGTATCAATTGTAAAATAGGTGTCCCCTATTTTGTACATAGTTGTTTCTTTGTTGTGTGCTGTCATTTTCCTTTTCCAGTTTTGGTTTTCCTTGGTTCTTTTGCTTTCGTCTTTGTCTTTCATTTTGTGTGTAACCAGAGTTTTTGAGTTCTCTGCATTTTGTCATAAAATACAATCCCCAGTCAGAGCCAATGTTACCTTTTCATTCACCCTTATTCAATTTTTCAGGATCCTTCCCTAAGCAAAAAGTTGATCTGCCATTTTCCCTTATTGGTCAATATGTTTATTCTTTAAGTCAGCTCTTTGTCTTTAAAATTCATTCGCCTGTCGTCTTATGTGCGAAATTATTGTAGTATTGAACCTTCAAACTTGAACCCTTTTCCAAAGTTTAAAAGTTCAACGGTTCAATGGTTCAATATTTAGTGTTTCTTGAAGAGTCGTTTACCCTTGGTCTCTTGCGTAACTCAATTTGTATCTTTGAACCTTCGGGTTGAACCTCTTATCGGAGTTCAAAGGTTCAAAGGTTCAAAGGTTCAATGTTCCGTGACTTTATTCCCACTTTTCTCGAAGTCTTCTTTAAGTAAACAATTTGCGGAAGATTTTAAAGGAGAAAATCATTTAGAGGGAAATATATCCAAAACATTTTATGAAATGGAAAGTTTTAACTTTTGAAAGGTTATGGGTAATGATTACATATTAAGGTCATGTGCGAGAACTACTTACAATTAATGCATCTATCAAAATTTGTGTCTTATCAAGCAAATTCAGCATGAGTTAATTGATCTAGTAATTATTCGACTTGATTTCATGCCTTTTAATGAGAAAGAACAAGCCAATTTTAATAATAAAACATACAGGGTGATACAAAGGGAGTACAATGCTAAAGGTAAAAGATTTTTCTTGCCCAGTTTGACAGTTATTTCAGATCCGTTGAAGGTGAGTTCGACTTTTCTTATAGCTGATCCCATTTCTTTATTGAAAAAGAGAATCATTTTGAGTTTCTAGCATTGTTAAAGAAGTTCAAAGCATTTTCATTCTATTTATCCAATCTGTATCCATGAAAGCTGCCTGTCTTGGTTTCGAACATAGTTCTAGCCTTGTTTGTTCTCTTCCTGAGTATGGAGATACCTTTTTAGCTCAATATGATTTAGAGGATTTTAAGGAAAGGGTTAAAAATCCTACATCTGCTCCTATGATGGAAAGAATAGTGGAAAGTGGATTAGTCGAAGCTGCAACCTTTCCTATGGCGGTACAATGCCCTGAGTTAGTTCTCGAATGTATGAGCAGATATGACCCCCAAAATAGATGTATTAGAACTTCTGATGGTAATGTGTTATTGCCTATTAATAGACAAACCCTAATTGCTATAATGAAAATCCCACCTAAGGAGCCATACTCTGATCTCAACATTACTTCCTCTTATAGTTATTTTTCATTGAAGAAGGCAAATTACAAGAGTGTAATTGCAAGAAATTGGCTATTGAAATTTCAAAAGGGAGGTTTGAGACTGCCCAGAGCATTAACAAGAGAACATATGATACTGGAAATAAAAGATATCATGGTATTGTTACACAGGTTAAAAGGTAGTTCTCAAACATCCTATTGGGAGGACTGGATGTATTTCTTCCTTCAAGTGATCCTTCAAGGAGAACAGTATTTGGATTGGGCAGAAATCATAGCTGAATGTTTACATCAGGGTTTGAGTAATTATCTGGGAAATAAAGACTTTTATATGTCCTCATATCTCTTTTACCACCTAGCATCCATAAGGGAGTGGCGAGGATTACCTCATGCATCCTTAGTTGAAGATAGCAAAATTTATGATTATTACTCACATCTACAAATGCAAAACTATTATGAAAATTATGGAAGAGTTAAACGATGTTTTCACCGGTAGGATGGCTTATGAATTGACATGCAATATTAACAAAAGCATATCTGACAAAGCCATGCAACTAATCAGCATTTATGGCAGCTTCTTCATTCAGTTTCCCAGATTTTCTTACATCAGAGTTGGTGGTTTTGATGGTGAGCCTGTGAAACTACCCAGATATGTCTTTGACCACTTTGTATTGATTGAAGTTTGCAGGCAGTTAGCTCATGTAGATAAGAAATTTCTAATGAAGAGAGAGTCTGGTATATCTTTTCCCATTGAACTTGGCCACTATTCATGTCAATTAGTTTCTGATGCTTTAAATCTAGAGGTGGGCTTGAAGAAGTTCAATTTTCAGTATTATAATGCTAGACCCAAGTTCGATAGTAAGGGTTTTGCTAGAGACAATTTGGATTTTGGAGAGGGATTTTCACACATTCCCCAGGTAGAGGACTATTGGGAGGATTGCCCAGATGAATTTGAAGTTAGAAAAAGGCTTTGGTGCAGATTCTCCTTAGGGTGAATAGTCACCCTTAATCTGAATATGAATATCACTAGAATAATAGATGATGAGGAACAGGTGATCGATTCTCATTTTGATCAAATAAAACAACTACCTATTTGAGAAGTTGATTGGAATAGAGATGAAGAGGATCAGATCGAAGTTAAAACCCTACTTGTAATAAGGAGAACTAAAAAATGGTTAAGGCAACAGAGACTGAAAAAGCTTCAAAATGAAGATTCCCAGCGGTGTGCACCCATTGATGAATCACAATCTCTTGTAAGCTCTTCTAATCAGCTTATTAATATTTGTGATGCAGGTACTACCAAGTCAAAAATTGAGAAAGGTTTTGTCATCAAAAGGTCTAAGAAAACCCTTATGACTATTCCGCCTTCTCGCACCACCAGGTCAAGAACTAAAAGTAGCAAGAAGAAGGTAATTCTAGAAAGAATTGTTGTGGACTTAAATAGTGATGAAGATTCAGAAGAAGTAATGAGTGATAAATGGTTTAGTTCACCAATGGCAGAAGAGATCAATATGAACCAACAAGCAGAGATTGCTTTGGATTGTATCGATCTGATGATAATACCAAATGCGCCTACTGAACAACTTAATCTTGATAAAGAAGTTCTAGTCACTACACCTAAATGGTTGGAAAATTCAATTAATGATACAAGGAAAATAGTTCCATTTTCCTTACCATTGGAGGATATGGTTAGCAAATATTTGGGAAAGACTCCAAAATCTAAAAAGCTGAAAACCACTTCCAGGGTGGACATTGACCCTAATACAGGAAATTAGAGTGTAGAGATAGCCCGACCAATAGCTGATGAAGAAGTTCAAGACCCCACAGTCCAAGATTTTGCAATAGAAAGAATAGATCTTGGGACTGCTTCACGTGCTGCAGACGTGCACCATCTTGAGGCATCCACTAAAAGGATAGCTAGCCATACATGGAAGGATTAAAAAGATAAGAGGGAGTTGAAGCAAGCTTTACGATCAATGGCAAAGTATATCGACACCATTCATAATCCAGATCCACAACCTGTTTCTCAATTACCTCTGTCTTTTGACCCAAAATCTCCAGTCAATCAAAAAATGCTTGATGAAATACACATAAACAAGATTGTGACCAAAGTGTTCGATGACTGGCTGGATGGTATCATCCAAAAGGGTACATAATATATATTAATGAGTTGAAAGGTATATATGATGAAGCCATGGCTACTATTGAAGATTTAAAAATACAGAATGCCTCATGGGAAAAAGACGAAGGGAAATGGATGAGTGTAATTAATCAAATAGGTGAAGTTTAGAAGTATGGGGTGACAATTTTTATTAGAAAAGAATATAACAAGTCTGAACACCAATATACTGTATGTAAGGAGGAGGAACATCGAATGGAGAAACTCAGTGTCTAGACAAGGACGGATGGAGTTTGCAAAGATGATTAAAGAGATAACTGAGTTTACTCAGTCTTTACATCATGATTTGGAATGTATTGATGTGAAGTACATGAAAGATGATGGTGAGCTAGAAAAAGGTATTGATACTGTGGTACAATCCTTTAGAGAGAAAATTAGTTTTGTTAAAGAAAATGATAACCTAATAATTGATGATTTCTCCCGGGTATCCAAAGTGGAATAACTACTTCACCCTTGTGTCGATGCACTCCCAAAGCATGCGGAAAAGGTAGCGAACATTCGAAGGGAAAAGGATGTTTGGAAGGCATGAGTTAAGCATATTGGCAT
Organism: Cunninghamia lanceolata; assembly: GCA_027924645.1. NCBI lineage: Eukaryota > Viridiplantae > Streptophyta > Pinopsida > Cupressales > Cupressaceae > Cunninghamia > Cunninghamia lanceolata. Next base: position 9,277,071 of record BSBN01001201.1, read on the forward strand.
TCTTAACTTCCCAAAAATTTAGGAATTTGTTGTTGCATACCAGGAATGGAAGATGCAACGTCTCTTCAGCCGAACAAAGTAAATCTAGAGATTCGAACCCAATGCCCTAGTCATAATCTTTTTATTCAGTTATTTAGTTGGAAATTATGTTTAAAAACTTTGTCTTTCATTCAACTTTTAAGAAACTAAATCCCACTGTGGGTCAGAGTTTGTTTTAACTCTAGGTTTAAAAGAACAATTAATTAGGGTAACTATATATATATGTTGTTTGGTTTTTAAAACTGACATATGGAGAGATAGGAAAACAAGAAACAATGAATTTTGGAACTGATCTTTTATGTTTACAATGTATGTGATGTTTGTCTGAAAGATTTTCATCTATGAATGAGAAGAAGAAATGATTGCTGCAGACTTAAATCTATGTGTTTAAGTGCTTGAAATCGGGTTTCTGTGCGAACTCTTCTTTTAAGTGGTAATTATTCTTTCATTAGAAGACTCATCATATATGTTTTATCATTTGCTAGTTCAGTAATACATGTATATATTTATATATTTGATTATCGCTAAAGATTGAATCTGTACATTCTATCACTGAATGATGTTATATGAAAGAAAAGATATCGCATTCATGACATAGTGATGTATGGATGTTAGTTTACCTTAAATACTTTCTGGTTAAAAGTGTATTCAAATGGTTAGAATAGTTCAAATTTATTGAAGACTTAAAAGGGAGCTATACCTTAATTTAGAGGGGAATTATTTTTGATAGTTCACCCAATTGTTTAACTTATTTTCTCTAAAAAGAAAGGGGTATAGAGTCAGAACAAAATATTTTGAGACCAAAACAAATCTATTAACCAATAGATATCATATTCGTTGAAATGATATAATTGGTGTACTAAACATTATTTACTATGTTGTGTATTATAGGGGCCAGATGAGGCCATGACAACAGATCGTGTTATATCAAATTAGGACACAACGGATGAAGTAGGAAATCAGGTATTGAAATCCAATTTCCTTATGAAAAAATGATTTGATGGCATTTTCTGATACGTCCATCTTTTTTCACAGTATTATTGAAATTTATAATGTATTATCCAATTTTGACATAAATTAATGCATGTTGTTGATTATTTTAGATGGAGATTAGAGAAAATGCAGAGCCTGAGCATTCAACTACAAAACAAAAAATATATGTACAAATGGAGCATTCAATAGATCTTGCAGACACAACAAATGATTATACTGAACAAGAGGTTGGTCAGGACTATAGTACATGGGATGAATACTTTAAGAAAATTGTTGTTTGTGGATGTTCTGTATGTCATGGAAACAAACAATTCAAATGAGCAATTGTACAAAGATATTACATATATGATGAGCTTCCAGTCAGTAGTATGCCTACTACAATCAATTCAAATCCAATAGGAATTGTGGTAAGAAATTTTTCAAATTGATATAAATAACATGTATACTTCGTTTAAACATTGTTTTATATTATTTAAATAACTATTTTTTTTCTTAATGGATACTTACATGATAAAGTTCTTGGTTTAAAGTTTATTGGATCACCGACTTCCAACTTAGAGGGCAATGATCATTTATCAGATGATACAACTAACAAAAATATGTGCCAATATACTAGCTCGGAAGATGAGGAATTGATGAAAACAAGCAACAGAACAAGAATTGGTTTAAAGATGCATAATTTTCTTAAAGACAAGGGGAAGGTGGACTACATACCCTATGATAATGAATGTGATGGCGATGATGACTTGCCCCTGACTTTGAGATCAATTTACAAAGAGACATTTGATCATAAACTATAATGCGCTTGGCCTAGTGATCAACAACTACCTAGAGTGTACGGGGTGTTTCAATTTTGGGGATACAACTACATGATACGCCCTCCAATATTCATGAAGTGAATCTAGGCCTCCTTATTGTCCAAAATGTACATGTGGGATCTAAACATAGAAACAATTCAGAACTAACCACTAGGAGATTAATGCCATCTTATGGTCCATCATATTACAGTGGTGAATGGAGAAGGCTAGCAGAATATAAGCCTAGCATGTCAGCATATGGTCTAAATTTGAATATGTATACACATCGTCTCCAATTGGAAAGTGGAAAAGAAATGAATAGAGGTCATCTTATGTATATAGATGGACATGCATACACACAAAAATATTGCAGGATTTATAACTAGTAGTAAGGGAAGGGACCCTACTATAAGACCGAATTGTCAATTTGTTGAGGTTATAAATGATAAAGATGGAGATATGGAAAGAGAGGTTGATAGATTGATAATGGTTGAGGCTATTATGGACCTTACCATTGGGGATGAGTTATTGATTGATTACCCATTCTTAAAATGCACTCCTGCGTGAAAGAAGAGGGAAGAACAAGGTCTCCCTAACGATGTTCTTAAGGGCAGAAAACCAAAGAATAATAAATGAGTGGACTGATATTTTATAAACTATGTTGTCCAAATTGTGTTTTATTTAAATTATTGTATAAAAAAGGTAGTCTATAAAATAATTTTCCATTATTCAATTGATGTATATATGTTCATACAACTAATATTTTTATTTTTTAAGCCCTATTTGATTATATTTCTTTGAAATTGGTACATTTATGATTTATCCAATTGTTGCCAAACATTAAATAATGCTTGTGTTTGTTGATAGGTAGAAGATGTTGATGAAACACATACTAATACCCAAGATCCAACTGGGTTATTAAGATTTGGCTGGGATGATCCAAACCATCCTTTAAACAATACCAGGGTGAAAGAGCATTATTGAAGAGAATACTACCAGTTGAGAAATTTGAAGAGTTGATGAGATCCACATACACTGATGAAATGCCACCTAGCTTTAATGATGATGATCATGATAGTGAAAATGCAGTGTATGAAGAAGGATTGAATGAAATGCTTACAGATTTCTTTAGGGATGAAAACAATGATGACAATAATGATCATATGGTTGACAGTAACAATGATAGCAGGGGTAATTACCACCAACATAATGTTGATGATAACAACCTGAAAGACTCCATCAAGCAAGCAGCGAAGACACCCGTGTTCAAATCGGGTGCAAGTAGAACCTTAAAACTGGCATGCACATTAATATTATTAGAAATTAGGTCACTATTAGGTTGGTCAGACAAAGGATTCACTACCCTATTGAGTTGAAATCTATTTCTTACTTTGCAATTGTCAATTGGTGTACATAATTTGTAAACATTCATCAACTTCGTTTATACTTCTTTAAGTGGATTTTAAAACCATATATTGTATATAAATAGTCCTAGTATAGATTGACATATCAAACATGTTCATCATAAGTCAAAGCATTTAATTGATTTAATCTCTGGCAATCTTACAAGGCACTAAAAACTAAAATATTCCTTGAAGATAATGTGTTGCCATCAACTTTTAGAGAAGCGCGTCTGTTGTTGGTTGAGTTGGGGATTGAATATAAGAAAATTCATTCATGTAAAAATAATTGCATTTTATACAGAGATGGCTATCAAAACAAGGTAGAATGCATTGCATGCAAAGATAAGAGATATCGTACAGATGTACAAGGTCCTACAGTTCGAAAGAAGGTTTTACGTCACATGCCAATTATACCTAGACTTTAACGAATGTTTCGTTGCAAGTCACTTGAACAATTGATGGATTGGCATGCAAAGAATAGGAGTAAAGATGGATTCATGCAAATTTTGGTTGACTCTAAAGCAATGAAACACATAGGAAAAATGGCCAAGAAAATTCAAAGATGAACCTCGTAGTATCAGGTTTGGTCTTGCAATTGATGGAGTGTGCCCATTCTCTTTCTTGAGCTCAAATTATAGTGTTTGGCTAGTCAGATTGATAGTATACAATATTCCCCCATGGATGAGTGTTAGAAAGGAGCACCTTATGCTGACTCTCATTGTTCCAAGAAAACATCAAGTTAAAAACATGGATGTTTATCTTGCGCCTTTTATTGATGAGATGCAACTATTATGGAAAGGCATAAGAATGTATGACATATCACGTCCCCCATCAAATAGGTCCTTCATGTTGTACGGTGTGCTATGTTGGACTATTCATGATTTCCCAGGACTTTGTGTTTGTTCTAGTAAGATAAAATATTTACACTCATAATTTATTTTCATCCGAACATTCATACTTAGTTTTATACTATTTTTTTGATGTTATTAACATTACTCATTGAATTGCAGGGCTTCAAACAAAAGGGATATTTGCATGTCCAAGATATGCAAAACAATTTCAAGGGCGGTATTCTAAAGATCTACATAAATTTATTTACGCAAACAATAGGTTTTTTCTACCACTAGATCATAAGTTTAGAAATCGCCTAAAGAATCAATTTGATGGAAAAATTGAAAATAGAGGCCCTCCCATGATTATGGGTCCAGGTGATTGGCTTAAGAAGTATGAAGATGCTGAATTAAAAGGTTGGGAGGATTCTTTTGATCGGGGTGATTCAATTGAAGACCCAGAACAAGTTGTAGTTAATATGCCAGAAGGAATGAAAAGGAAATTCATATTTTATGAGCTCCCTTACTAGAAGGATCTATTAATATCTTACCTATTAGATCCTATGCACGTCTTCAAAAATGTCCCAGATTTTATATTTTGACATATATCAAGCAAAGAGAAGGACACCTTGTTGGCAAGTATGAGGTGAGCCAGTGTTGTCATTGATGTCAACATACTCATACTGCACTGACAAGAAGGATTTGATGAGCTTTGTGCTGAGGATATTGAGAAAATTAGCCTCAGTCAGGAACAGTGAAGAACAGTGATGAGAAGAAGGTAAATATACTGTATAGGATGAGAACCGGAGGATGCGGATTAAAGGGTTAGTAGATATGAGTCTTGAGATGCTACAGTTAAGATTTCAGAGGTCCGCATGAAGATCTGAAGGAGTTATGGCTGCCGGTATAGAACCGGGTCCGGCAAGTATCCGGAGGTGACAGAGGATCACAAAAAGGTCCGGTGAGGTCCGGAATTGTATTATCATAATCTGCGGATTGGAAGGAGTGTTTGAGATGTCCTTGTGATGTGTCATCCTGATTTGTGTGTGATTTGGAGGTCAGGAAGTACCTCTTGCATTATGACAGTGGCGACAGACTGTGTTCTTGAAGTTCCGGATGAGGAAGACAAGAGATCCCAGTAAGCAGAGGAAGTGCGGATGTATCCGGACCTTCAGACAGGCTTGTGAAGGTTCTTGGATCATGTTTAGGTTGTGTTGTTGGTCCGCATTGATGGTAGAGCCCGGAATTGAAGTTATTCTTCCGGATGAAGTTATTGCTCTGTTTAGCCGACCGGATGAGTTGTTCATCCTGCGAATGTTCTTGTGATGGCCGACCGGATGTGTTATTCATCTTGCGGATACTCCTATGGTTGTTTGCCGACTTAGATGCTTGTTCCTAAGTCGATGTCTTGTATAAATAATGATTTGTGAATTCATTTCAGTGTGTGTGGTATGTGGATGAGCATGATATAGCGAAGAAAGGTGCGAAAGGCAGAGCAGAGATTGTTGGGCTTAATTGGAACTGATCCGGACATGGTAGAGATGTCATTCTCCAGTTCAAGACTGTGATTTTTATCACTTTGTAGACAGTGTGTCTCCTTGTAGGCAGTGGGCCTCTTTGTGAGCAGTGTGCTCGGGCAGTGAGCCCTTATTGGCATGTGCCATTCATTTTTCTTTATTCTTCTAACAGAGAATAATTCTTGGGTTAATCACCCCGTGGTTTTTCCCTTAACCGGGTTTTCCACGTCAAAATCTTGGTGTTCAATGTGTTGATGCTTATCTGCTCTTATGTTTATGTATCATGCTTCCATGAATGATAATTTGATATGCTGCTAACTAACAACAGAGAATTAAGTGTTTGAAATTAGAAGAAGTTCTATACAACTGATTCACCCCCCCCTCTCAGTTGTATGCCCTAGATCCAACAATTGGTATCAGAGCTAAGTTCCTCTGATAGGAGCTTAACCGCTTGAGGTGATCCAGGATGTCGTCTTACAAGAAGGATAGTCCGAAGTTCGATGGAACCAACTTCACTCTCTGGAAAGGTCGCATGAAGTGTCATTTGGAATGTATGGGAAAAGCATACTTGGCTATGATTTCAAAACCATATATACCCCCACAAGGTGGTCCGACAACTCCAGATGAAACCACAGAAGCTGAAAACAATCTGCGGACCAAGGAAGCTCTTCTAAGCGCATTGAATGACTCAGATCTCTCGAATGTCATTGACCTACCAACTGCATATGAGATCCTAACTAAACTGGAACTTCTGTATGAAGGAGATGAGTTTGTCAAAAGTGCAAGGTTGCAAAGTCTGAAAGGGAAATTTGAAAGATTGAAAATGAGAGATGATGAAAACATTACTACCTTTATGCCAAGAGTAAATGAGCTGGTATGTGGAATCAGAAATGCTGGTGGAACTCTAGATGAAAATGAGATTGTCTGCAAAATCCTAAGATCCCTTCCTGCTGCTTACAAAATCAAAGTTGCTGCCATTGATGAATTCAGAGCCCACACAACTGTCACAAGAGAACAACTGGCTGGCAAACTAGCTGCATTTGAAATGACCGAGTTTGGAGATGATCCTCCCAAGACTGAATCTGCTTTTAAAGCCAGTGCCTATGTGAAAGGCAAACAGAGATTTGATCCGGGTGAAAACTCATCAAGGAAAATGTCATGGTATGATCAAGCAAGAAGAGACATGGAAGAAGAAGAAGCAGAAACAGCTCAACTTGAAGCCCTCATTGCAAAGAGACTGCCAAGAGGATCTGGTAAGTATGAAGGAAAACTACCCTTTAAGTGTTTCAACTGCAATAAGATTGGTCATTTTGCCTCAAGATGTCCGGAGAGATCTGCAAGATCTAATACTCACAGACAAAGGTTTCAAAAGAATTGCTATTATGTTCATGAGGAAGATGACAATGAAGGAGTAACAGATGATGAATCAGATCCAGGAAGCAAATCCGGAAATGAGTGGGTGTTTATAGCCATCAAGGAAGAAGATTCCTTGCTCTCTGAATCTGTCAATCACAAAGTTGTTGAAAAAGCCTTGGCTGCTCAAGTGGAAGAAAAGGATGATTGGGTTATTGACAGTGGATGTTCTCACCATATGACTGGTGACAAGAATAAGTTCTTAGACTTGGAAAGATATGAAGGAGGAATGGTAAAGTTTGGTGACAATTCTGCTGGCAGAATCAGAGGTAGGGGAACTATTTCCTTTGATGGTAAGAGCAAAACAGGAAATGTACTGTATGTTGAAGGATTGAAGCACAATCTTCTCAGTGTTGGTCAGTTAGTGGACAAAGGCTATGATCTCCGGTTCAAGAATGGAAAATGCAGAATCTTTACAAGCTCCGGAACTGAAATTGCATCCGATACTCAGACAAGAGGTAACATCTTTCATCTGGTTGGTTCAAATAAAAGTTGTTTGTTTGTTCAAATTGATCAGAGTTGGTTATGGCATAGAAGAATGTGTCATGTAAATTTTGATAACATCATCAAAATAAGCAATACTCAGGCTGTGAGAGATCTTCCAAAGTTGATGAAACCTACAAACAGTGTGTGTAAAGAATGTCAGTTAGGCAAACAAAGCAGAGTCTCTTTTAAAAGCAAAGATCAGTCTTCTACCGGATTGTTGGAATTAGTACATACTGATCTATGTGGTCCGACAAGAATCAAGAGTCTGCAAGGTGATAGATATTTCATGTTGTTAATTGATGATCATTCCCGGATGATGTGGGTTACCTTTCTAAAAGAAAAATCAGAAGCTTTTGAGAAGTTCAAAATCTTCAAAGCTATGGTGGAGAATCAAACCGGATTGAAACTAAAGTGTCTAAGGTCTGATAGAGGTGGTGAATTTACATCTGGTGAATTCATTGACTTTTGTGAGAAACAGGGTATAAGGAGACAGTTGTCTGCTCCTAAGACTCCACAGCAGAATGGAGTAGTTGAGAGAAAGAACCGGACCATCCAGGAAGCTGCTAGGACAATGATGTTGGAAGCAAATGTTCCTCAAATGTTTTGGAAAGAAGCTATCAGCACTGCAGTCTACACTCTCAATCGAGTTCAAATCAGAAACAACACCGGTAAGACCCCCTATGAACTTTGGTTTGGCATCACTCCTACTGTGAAATATTTCAGAGTATTTGGTAGCAAGTGTTATATTAAAAGAGATGAAGATCTAGGAAAGTTTGATGCTAGAAGTGATGAAGGAATTTTCTTGGGCTACTCCACTCAAAGCAAAGCATACCGGTGTTACAATAAGAGATTGAGGAAGATGATAGAAAGCACCAATGTAAAGGTTGATGAAGGAATTGAGAAGCCTTCAAGATTTTATGAGTTTGATGAAGATGACCAAGATAGTGTTCAAGGACCTCAATCCTCTCCGGTGAGAAAGAGTCAGCCTGATCCGGTAAATCAGGAAGAAGAGTTAGGTTTGAATGAGCCTGATCAAGAAACAACAGTACTGGATACTCCCAAAATTCCAAGGTATGTAAGACTGAATCACTCTGAAGATCAGATCATAGGTGACAGAAGCAAAGGTGTACAAACTAGAAGGAATATTGCTCAAGATCAGAATGAATGTTGTCTGATTTCAAAGATTGAACCTAAAACAATAAATGAAGCCTGCAATGATGAAAACTGGACCAAAGCAATGGAAGATGAACTGATGCAAATTGAGAAAAATCATACTTGGGATCTTGTTCCCAGACCTAGAGACAGGAATGTAATTGGAACCAAGTGGGTCTTCCGGAACAAACTAAATGAAGCTGGTGAAGTGATCAGAAACAAAGCTAGATTGGTCTGCAAAGGCTACTCTCAAATAGAAGGAATTGACTTTGAATAGACTTTTGCTCCCGTAGCAAGAATTGAAGCAGTCAGATTACTTCTTGCATTTGCTGCCTTCAAAGATTTCAAGGTATATCAGATGGATGTCAAGTCTGCCTTCCTAAATGGTGATCTGGAAGAAGAAGTCTACATTGAACAACCGGATGGATTTCAATTGTCTGACAATAATGATATGGTCTGCAAGTTGAAGAAAGCTTTGTATGGATTGAAGCAAGCCCCAAGAGCATGGTATGAAAGGTTGGATAAGCATCTTGTGCAGATTGGATTCAACAAAGGTACTGCTGACAGCAACTTATATTTCAAAATTGATCATGAAAACATTCTGATTGTAGAAGTGTTTGTGGATGATATCATTTTTGGAGGAAGAGATAGTATGTGTAAAACTTTTGCAAATCAGATGAAAAGTGAGTTTGAAATGTCTATGCTTGGTGAAATGAATTTCTTCTTGGGTCTGCAAATTACTCAAACAAAAGAAGGGATCTTCATCTCTCAGACCAAATATGTGAAAGAATTGTTAAAAAAATTTGGTATGGAAGACTCAAAGCCTATGAACACTCCTATGGCAACCGGATGTAAGTTAAGCAAAGATGATGATTCTCCAAAGGCAGATCAGACAAAGTATAGATCAATGATTGGTGGATTGTTGTATCTCACTCAAACTAGACCAGATATAATGCAAGCTGTTGGTCTTGTGGCAAGATTCCAGGCTGATCCTAGAGAATCTCATGTTATGGCAATCAAAAGAATTTTTAGATACTTGAAAGGGACAGTTGAGTATGGTCTATGGTATCCTAGAGATCCAGATTTCTCTCTTCATGCTTACACAGATGCAGATTGGGCAGGAGATGTGGATGACCGGAAGAGCACTAGTGGTGGAGCATTCTTTTTGGGGAAGAGATTGGTTTCTTGGCTAAGCAAGAAACAAGATGCAATATCTCTGTCTACAACTGAAGCAGAATACATTGCAGCAGCAGGTAGTTGTACTCAAATCTTATGGATGAAGCAGATGCTAAGAGACATCAAAGTTGAATATGAGGAGCCTATCACAATTTTCTGTGATAATTCAAGTGCAATTAATATTTCCAAGAATCCGGTATTGCATTCTAAGACTAAGCACATATCTATCAAATTTCACTTTTTAAGAGAACAAGTAAACAAGGAAGAAGTCAGATTGGAGTATGTTCCCTCCAAGGATCAGATTGCAGATATCTTTACAAAACCTCTTCCCAAAGACTCTTTTGAATATCTCCGGGAAAAGTTAGGGGTCATGGCCCCTCCGGTGATGAACTAAGATGCACTGATGTGCATCAGTCCGGTGACTATCACAGTCATATCTTGTGATCCGGACTAATGGGGAGCTGCAACTAAGGGGGAGCAGCTGGTATGATTCTGATGCATGAGAATTGCAAGTATGAGCCCTTTGCCATTGATGTCAAAGGGGGAGAGAAGACATGTGAAAAACAAGTGGTTGATGATCAAAGGGGGAGCAGCAAAGGAAGACATGTGAAGAGTTGTTGTTGATAGGGGGAGCTGTGACAGAAAAGAGAAGTTCTTGTCTTGATGGTTTTTCACATCATATGTTGCCATCAATGACAAAGGGGGAGATTGTTGGCAAGTATGAGGTGAGCCAGTGTTGTCATTGATGTCAACATACTCATACTGCACTGACAAGAAGGATTTGATGAGCTTTGTGCTGAGGATATTGAGAAAATTAGCCTCAGTCAGGAACAGTGAAGAACAGTGATGAGAAGAAGGTAAATATACTGTATAGGATGAGAACCGGAGGATGCGGATTAAAGGGTTAGTAGATATGAGTCTTGAGATGCTACAGTTAAGATTTCAGAGGTCCGCATGAAGATCTGAAGGAGTTATGGCTGCCGGTATAGAACCGGGTCCGGCAAGTATCCGGAGGTGACAGAGGATCACAAAAAGGTCCGGTGAGGTCCGGAATTGTATTATCATAATCTGCGGATTGGAAGGAGTGTTTGAGATGTCCTTGTGATGTGTCATCCTGATTTGTGTGTGATTTGGAGGTCAGGAAGTACCTCTTGCATTATGACAGTGGCGACAGACTGTGTTCTTGAAGTTCCGGATGAGGAAGACAAGAGATCCCAGTAAGCAGAGGAAGTGCGGATGTATCCGGACCTTCAGACAGGCTTGTGAAGGTTCTTGGATCATGTTTAGGTTGTGTTGTTGGTCCGCATTGATGGTAGAGCCCGGAATTGAAGTTATTCTTCCGGATGAAGTTATTGCTCTGTTTAGCCGACCGGATGAGTTGTTCATCCTGCGAATGTTCTTGTGATGGCCGACCGGATGTGTTATTCATCTTGCGGATACTCCTATGGTTGTTTGCCGACTTAGATGCTTGTTCCTAAGTCGATGTCTTGTATAAATAATGATTTGTGAATTCATTTCAGTGTGTGTGGTATGTGGATGAGCATGATATAGCGAAGAAAGGTGCGAAAGGCAGAGCAGAGATTGTTGGGCTTAATTGGAACTGATCCGGACATGGTAGAGATGTCATTCTCCAGTTCAAGACTGTGATTTTTATCACTTTGTAGACAGTGTGTCTCCTTGTAGGCAGTGGGCCTCTTTGTGAGCAGTGTGCTCGGGCAGTGAGCCCTTATTGGCATGTGCCATTCATTTTTCTTTATTCTTCTAACAGAGAATAATTCTTGGGTTAATCACCCCGTGGTTTTTCCCTTAACCGGGTTTTCCACGTCAAAATCTTGGTGTTCAATGTGTTGATGCTTATCTGCTCTTATGTTTATGTATCATGCTTCCATGAATGATAATTTGATATGCTGCTAACTAACAACAGAGAATTAAGTGTTTGAAATTAGAAGAAGTTCTATACAACTGATTCACCCCCCCCTCTCAGTTGTATGCCCTAGATCCAACACACCTTGCCTTCGAGGAGAGATATTGCTCTTTCGCGTACCAAAATTGATAGAAAACATTTGTGGCCAAACAGGGAAAATGAAACATATGCAGAAACTCCATGGATTTAAAAAAAAAAGAGCTAGACCAACTAAAAAATGTCATCCGTTCAATAAGGACACCTAGTGGCTATGGGTCATCATTGGCTAAAGCTTTTACAGTTGGACATATCACATGATTTTCATAATTTTATAAAGGTATTATATATCATCATTTAACATTTACTGGTAACATTGATTAAGTACTAAATATATTTTGATATCATTATGTTGTGTGAGAAAAAATTACTAATGACCTTTTCATAAATGTGTTTCATAGCATATCATGCCATTGGCAATTAGGGGGGATTCCTATCTTACAATTGACTTAAGGAATATTGTCAGCATTTACAAGGTATGTGGTTAATGTGTAAGAGACATAGATATATTATATTGCATATTAATTTTTGACTAAAGGTTCATACTAATTTACTATTCTTATATTAGGTGGGTGACCTCGAAGGAGATCCATGAATGTGAAGTGCAAAAATGGAAGAAGGAAATTGCATAAATTGTATGTGTATTAGAGAAGGAGCTCCCTACAAGTTTCATGGACCTACAAGTCCATTTACTTATACACCTAGTTGATGATATTGAATTGGCGGGTGTCGTATCAACGAGGTGGATGTTTTTCTTTGAGAGGTATATGAAAACTCTAAAAAGATATGTCCGACAAAAGGCACAACCAAAGGGTTGGATGGCTAAAGGGTATGTATTGAATGAAGCATTTTTCTTCCTGTGTGAATTCTTTGGTAAGGATTTTGAAGATGGGCCATGCTTCTGGGATGAAAAATGAGCATTAGATATTATTGATGGAGAAAAACCACAATCTAATGGTGTTCAAGTAGAAATTAGTAGGTAAATTCATGATCAGTGTAGTTTTTTTTCTTGCAATCATTAATTTACTCTGTAATTTATTTGTCAAATTAACAGCATGACATTTGGAGTTTGAAATAAACATGTTGACATGTAATAGGTGTAGACGAAAGTGCTATACTTGACAAGTTCATTTTGTACCACATGGACTTTATGAACAAATGGATTGATCTGTATAATAAAAAGAGAGAAGTGTTAGAAGCAAGGAGACAATTTAAGAGATCGAACCCAAGGAATACTCCACTTCCCACTGATCTTCTTGGGGAATGGGGCAAAGATTGCACACTAGAATGGGTTACTAAACAAATTCAAAATCAAATAGAAGATGTAGCTATAGATTCAAACATAATAGAAGATGAAATCAACATGTCTAGAGGATGTGAAAGAAAGGTACAGTTGGAATTTTACAAAATGTTGTTTCCTTACAACTTTGACACTATTAACTATTTTAATATTTGTCATTATATTTGTTTTCACTGAAATAAATGGTCTTTCACAGGTGAGGAAATATCCAATAATGTGGGCATATGGTTGACATTATCGTGTAGAAAGTGTAGATGTAAAGAGACGATCCTTCGATTGTGGTATCATGGTTGACTTCAAGCAATCCAGTTGATCAAGCTCAAAAGATAAGAATATAATTGAAGGTAATCTACAATATGTTGGGAAAATACAATAAATTATTGAGTTGGATTACCGCTCTTTTAAATGTTGTATTTTTAAGTGTAGATGGTATGAAGCATTTGAGAGGACACGAAGACATGATACCCATAGTGGATTGTTTTCAATATATTCCTCATGTTTCTTACCGAAGGATAAGGAGCCTTATGTTCTACCAATTCATTGTGAGCAGGTATTTCTTTAACTCAAACAAGAAGTAGTAGTGATCATTAATCTATTAATTCATAGTTTATTGCAAATATACACGTGTTTATTAATCAATAAAATTGTTATACCATTCGTCTAACATATGTATGTCGTTCATGTGCAGGTATTTTTCTATGAAGATATTTTGGATGCGAAATGAATATTTGTCATACATTATGATCTAAGATTAAGGCATGTATTTGACGATGCATTAGTGGATACTGAGCAAAACAATGATGGCCAACAAAATGAGAGAGGGATTAGAGAACATCGAAGAAATTGACATCCATGATGATGTTGAAGATGGTTATGTTCAAGAACAAGAAGACAACAATCTAGAGTTGGTTGATGTTATGGAAGACAACAATATGGATGGTATACAAAATGATGATCCAAATACATCTGGTAACAATATAGATGGTCTACAGTTAGATTTCAATGATGATGAAGATGATGGAGGTCAAGATGAGGATGATGATAATATTAAATACTTGAAAGAACATATGAACATTGACAATGATACATTGGATGACATTATAGTAGACAGTAAAGTTAATGACCAAGACTTCTAAATTTTTAGAATTATTTGCAATCCATGTTTAAAAAAGGATGATTAAATTGTTGGAAATAATGTTAATTAAATGGATTGTTCAATTGTTGACAAATTGCCTATTGCAATATTCTTAAATTGTTCAATCGTTGGTATGAATTGTTGGCAATAATGTTAATTAAATTTGTTTATCTTTAATTATTTTTCATATATATCTTTAATTATATCTATGCCATGTTATCTTGTGATAAGTACTTGAGTAAGACCATCAATGAAATATGAAGTGGACATATTATCATCTATATTAGCTAATTGATTGCACAGATATTTCAATTTATCAATGATCTCATGTTTCTATTCATTTTCAACACTTTTAATAAAAACATCATGATCATAATATTCTTCTTCATCATTTGAATGCAACATGTGATCGTCATAGGAAGTAGGAGAAAGAGGTAGTCATGTTTGCAAGGTGAGGGTTTGACCTAGTACTTTGTTGAAGGCGACATAAGGATCCTAGATGTTTCTTAGGAATGCAAAATTAAAGGCATTGGGTTATTTCCAACAAATGCAAACCACAAAAATCTCAAAATAAAAAATCAATCTTTTTTATCCTAAACATAGGCATGGAAATTGCAAGTTCAAAAAAATGTAGGGAAATAAATCATACCTTATAATAGAAGATTTAAGTCCAATCCGAGATTTAATTAAACTTTAAAGTACAAGGAGTTGAGAGTAGAATAAAATATTGAGATATTAAGTAATTAAGATAGAGAAATGAAATAGTTGAGAGGAAATACAAAACTTATTTGATCTTTTTAGCATGATGTCAAATGTGAAGTGTGTGATTAACTAATGAATTATGAAAAAGAATGAAAACTAGGATTTTCTACTAGAACAATGATCATGAAATTGTGGCAGTGATTAACTGATTTTTTGCATTCCTTCTTTAGTTGTCCTCTTTTTCCATATTTCCAAAACTTTACTCTTATCTTCTTAGGGATTCTAGATTTTCCTCTTGACTTGGATTGATATTTATACCATTCCCCTTTAGATCCACTTTTGTCCTTGGGCCTTTGCAGAACATGCAAGGCATCCTTAGAACCTTCATCATTGAACTTTCTCCTCATATCTCCATTGAACATTGTAACAATAAAGGATTCCATAGTCACCTTTGCAACACTACCATTTATAACAAGCATTATGTTCTAATTTTTGGGTAAAGAAAAAAGTGACAAGATACATTTGTCTTCCTCATCAAGTTTAACATTTATTGAACCTATTTGAGTCAAAATCATATTAAAGGTGTCAAAATGTAGACTGTTGAGTACATGTGTCTTAAATTTATAGGCCTCGGCGAGTGTTGATCATTTCGGTGGGACTAAGGTGCTTGTCCCAACGATGGATCGATAGGCTTGGTGAGGTGTATTAGCGTGACTGGAAGTTGTCTCTTTGGTGCTCTGTGTCTTTCCGACAAGGGATTGACATCGGTGGAACATGACACTTCAGTAAGAGTCTCACAGGGTCTTTGTGTTACTCCGATGAAGGTTGACATCGGTGAGACCTGACATGTCGCTATGACTCTCTTCGGCACTCTGGGTCACTCCGATGAAGGCTTTGTATCAGCATAATAATAGTTGTCAGTCTTGCTTTGAAAGGTCGTTCTGATGGTTTGTGTCTTTTCGATGGAGGTTATGGATCGACAAGATTATAACTATCGACACTATTTGGAAAAGTCACTCTGCTAGTTGTGGTCAGTCTGATGAAGGCTCTGTATCGATGTAACAATAGTTGTTGGTCTGGCTTTGAAAGGTCGTTCTGATGGTTTGTGTCTTTTCGATGGAGATTATGGATCGGCAAGATTATAACTATCAGCACTGTTTGGAAAAGTCACTCTGCTAGTTGTGGTCACTCCAATGCGACATTGTCCAGGGTCTTCCTGATGGTCATTAGCTGTAGACTGTTGGTCTCATCGGCAGCAAAAGTGTCGACAGTTAACTATCTCGTGGTTGTGTACATAAATTGCAAAATTGGCCATTGACTGGTGCATGTGGGACTATTGAGGTCTCACGAATCTGAACAGTCATGGAAATGGTTATGAGCTAGGGTGCTGGGAATGGTTTGACAGTGGTGACATGGCCTCCTTGACATGGCAGAAGGACAAAAAAGCCAACGTTGTATTGGCAATGTATATCCCAAATATTGTCAATTGAACGGTTGCCTTTTGTAATTATCTGGTCCGTTATGGTAACAGAGGATAGTATGATGAGAGACAGATAGAGAGAAGAGGAGTGACTGTCGAATAATCTCTAGATGGAACATGATGTTAATCTCCATGAAGGCTTAGTGCCTGAATTGTATTATAACTATATTTTCTATTGTTGAATAATACAATGGCGATCTGGGCTTTTGGAGTGTGGGGTTTTTTACCTGAAAGGGTTTTCCCCACGTAAATATGTGTTCATCTCTTCTATTCTATCTTTCATGTTTAATGGTTCTGTTATTGAAATTGTATAATGCTTGTTGTTGAAACTCATTAATGTTGCTTGTACTTTCCTCTAAGGGTTAATGTTGGAAATGAACTGTCTGATTCCACTTTGTGGCATAGTTGTGAGTGTTTTTGAGGCAATCTAATGAAATTTAAAGTTACCAAAGACAACACTATTCTTAGATGTTCATTCTAAGTTGTACTCATTTCCTTACAACCCCTAACCCCTAAACCATAAACCTTAAATAATGACCCTAAGCCCTAACTCGACCCTGACCCGCCATAAACCCTAAACCCCTAAATCCTAAATCGCAAACCCATAAACCCTAAACACTAAACCCAAGCAACCCTAAACCTCTATCTCCCTATCTCCCTAACTAGCCCTATCTCTGTCATTCCTCTACCTCTAAATATCTCTCCCTATGTCTCTGGCCATGTCCCTCACTCTCTATACCTCCCTATTGGTCCTCTCTCTAAACACTAAACCCTAATCTCTAAACCTTAACCCCTAAACCATAAACCTTGAGCCCTAAATAATGCCCCTAAACCCTAAACCCTAAACCCTAGTAAACTCTAAACCATAAACTTGAGTAATGCTAAACTCATAAATGCTAAATAATGCCCCTAAACCCTAATCGCTAACCCTAACTCTTTCTCTCTCTGACCTATATATTATCTACCAACTCCTAGCTAGTTAAATCCTTTTCCTAGCTTTCCTAGTTTTCCTTTTCCTTTCCGATTTCCCTTTAGATCCCACCAATTTTTCCCTATTTTACTATTTTCCACCTCTCCTCTCATCATTCTTCCCATCCAATGAACCTTAGTTTTATCATCTTGTTTCCATTTCATCCGGCTGCCAATTTATATCCTCATCCCTCTTTTAATCATGTCCTAGTTTTCTTGTTTCCATTTGCTTTGTTGATAAGGGAGATGGATAGATACAAAGATGGAGTGAGAGAGAGAAAGTCCTATAAGTTTTCTTGTTCATTAATTCCTTCATCGATAAGGGAGAGGGAGAATTAATAGAAGGGAGACTAGATAGGAAGATATAGGAATGATAGGGGAGAGAGGCAAGAGATCATAGAGATAGGGAGAGATAGCTAGGTAGAGAGAGATAGAGAGGACACAGATCATAGAGAGAGATAGAGGAGACAGAGGGGAGAGATAGGGAGAGAGAGTGATCACTAGAGAGATGTCTAGAGAGATAGGGAGATAGAGAGATAGGCAAGAGATATGGAGAGATAGATAGGTACGTAGAGAGAGAGGAGATAGATTGAGAGAGATATTAGAGGAGACCGTCGAGAGAGAGATAGGGAGATAGAGAGTGAGTGAGATGTCGATCTAGAGAGATAGGGAGAGAGATTGAGAAGTAGAGGGATGATAGCTAGAGAGAGGCAGATAAGGGAGAGATAGGGAGATAGAGGTTTAGGGTTGCTCAGGTTTAGGGGTTATGGGTTAGGGGTTAGGGATTAGGGGCATTATTTAGGGTTGAGGGATTTAGAGAGAGAGATTTCTTTTGACATGTAATCGTAAACCCTGAATAATGCCCCTAAACCCTAAATCTAAGCAACCCTAAACATCTAAATGTTAAATAATTAATGCCCCTAAACCTTAACCCCTAACCCCTAAAACACATATAAACCCTAAATAATGCCCCTAACCCCTAACCCCTAAACATGAGAAACCCTAATTAACCCCTAAATCCTAAACCCTAAACTCCAAACCCCTAAATTCTAAACACTAAACCCAAGCAACCCTAAACCTCTATCTCCCAATCTCTCTATCTCTATGTTTCCTCTACCTCTCAATCTCTCTCCCTATGTCTCTAGCCATTTCCCTCACTCTCCATATATATCCCTATAAATCTCTTTCGGCTATATACCTTGCCATGTACCTCACTCTCTATATCTCCCAACTATTGGTCTTCTCTCTAAACACTAAACCCTAAACCTCTAAACCCTAAACTGTAAACCCTAAATAGTGCTTATAAACCTTAACCCCTAAACCCTAAACCTGAGAAATACTAAACCCCTATATATCTCCCTATCTCTAATATTTTCCCTCTACCAGCTCTCAATCCTTCTCCCTATCTCTCTACAAGATATATATCTCGCTCACTCTAGTAGTCTATCTCCCTATCTCTCCCCTATGTCTTGGCCTATAATATCTCTCCCTATTTGTCTCTCTCTCTAGCTATCTCCAAACCTGAGCAACCCTAAAGCCCAAACCCTAAATCCAAGAAACTCTAAACCTCTATCTCCCTATTTATCCCCTATCTCCCTATCTCTATCATCCCTCTACCTCTCAATCTCTCTCCCTATGTCCCTGGCCATGTGCATGTGCCTCACTCTCTATCTTCCTATCTCTCTCCACAGTTTCCTCTATATCTCCCTATCATTCCTCTCTCTTTATAAACCCTAAACCCTAAACCTCTAAGTACCTGAACCCCTAACCCCTAAACAATAAACCCTAAACCTAAATAATGCCCCTAAACCCTAACCCCTAAACCCTAAACCTCTACCTCCCTATCTCCCCCTCTCTCCCTATCGGCTTTGTCCCTCTACCTCTCAATCTCTCTCCCTATGTCTTTGGCCATGTCCCTCACTCTCTATCTCCCTATCTCTCCCCTCGGTCTCCTTTATATCTCCCTATTGGTCCTCTATCTCTCTCTAAACCCTAAACCCTAATCCCTAATCCCAAAACCATAAACCCTAAACCCTAAATAATACTTCTAAACCCAATTAACCATAAATTAGGTGCTAAAACATATGCTACATTAGGTGCTACATTTAGGCACTACATAAGGTGCTAAATAAGGCGTTAACGTGGTTGCTAAAATAGGTGCTAAAATAGGCATTAAATCAGGCATCAAATGTGGCACTAAATTAGGCGCTACCATAGGAGCTAAAGTAGGTGCTAAAATAGATGCTAAGTTAGGTGCTAAATTAGGTGCTAATTAGTGCCTAATTTAGCGTTGACTTTTTCTAGTCAGCGCAAAAAATGCCAATAACAGTGCCACCCTGATAAATAGCACCAACTTTTTCAAAAAAATGGATAAAAATACATTAAAACAGTGGGTGGAAGCAAAAAATAGAGGAAAAAAGGGAGCTAATCATAGGGATTTGTTGTAGTGTGATGAGGGAGAGACAACATCTATCTAACAACTTGCATGTAGACCTTGACAATCTTGTTGGTACAATTGCATCTATAGAAGAATGATGCGCCACCAGTGTCTCTAATCATTTAGTAGTTGACAAATAAGTTTTTTTTGTTCTATTGGTATATCATTCTTTGCAGAGCATGTGTTTAAAATGTCTCACAATGTCAATGTAGGAAACAATTAATGAATTTGATGGGATTGGAGGTAATGAAAATTGCCAACTCTTGGAGGATTATTGTGTGCATACAAGGTGATGATAACCACATTTTTATCATTCCAATTCTTGTTAGTTTGAGTCATAATTTCTGAAACATGTCTATTTTTGTTTGTAGACCATTGACAATAGAGATGGACATGCATAGATAGAAATGAAGTTGCAACTAACAAACAAGTTTTAGGGAATTTTAAATAACACATCTGATTTGGAAACACTTACTTTCATTGATAATTTTAGGAGACTTGTCAAACGAGGTCAAAAGTAGACACATCTCATCCCAACTCATATTAGAACATCCAAGTGTGAATCTATTTCTGATGTAGGAGCATCCCTGGTTCAAGAGAAATCTTGCATCAACCAAAAACATTTGCATTTCAGTTTGTTTGCATTTCAGTTCTTTCATTTTTTTCAGTTCAGTTCAGGTAGTTCAGTCAGTAGCAATTCTTAGCTTGTGGTATGGTTTTGGCATTTCACATCTTGCAGATCTGGGCTTAGCATCTACATCATATCAAGAATTCAGAGCATTTGGATCAGTTACCAGAAAGATATTGTTATCATAAGTTGATTGTTTTCTCAGAGCAGAGCATTCTAATAGTTCCTTCTTTCTTTCATCTACATCATATCAAGAATTTAGAGCATTTGGATCAGTTAACAGAAAGATATTGTTATCAGAAATTGATTTTTCTCAAAGCAGAGTATTCTAACAGTTCCTGATAATGAGCTGAAGGAGAAGGCTTGCAGATCATTCCTTGACTTGTGGATCTCATTGACACATCATTCAATGTTCTTTGGTTCGCAGCTGACCTTCCCCAAGGGTACACACATTGTTCCATTCATTTGAAGAAGTGTTATATGCATTTAGGTCTGACCTATCTATGAACACATTACAACTCTTCATTGGAGTTTGTGACCTTCCTTGGCCGATGCAGAGGAATCTATTGGTCCAGAAATGATATATATTTGTGTAATAGATCCTTAGGAAAGTAGTTATCAAGTTGATGACTTAGTGATAGCTGATAATTCAGATTTTGTGCGAAGGGAGCTTCAAAGCCTTATATTGTGCATGTATGTAATCAGGCCTTGGAGCCCTAATTGTAAGCCCGTATGTTGCCACCCGATCTCTATTTTCAATTCTATGATATACTGAATGACTGAATATGCATTTGCTTTATTTTTTTGAGTTGTTTCCATTGTGTTTACTCTTGCTGCACGGTCTGGACTATTCATTATGTGAACCCTCCTACTGTGACTGCACCAAGTGGTATCAGAGCGAAAGTTTGATTTTTTGGAGCAATTTGGTGAAGGGAATTTCGTAAGATCTTTTTGTAAGTAGATCACTGATTCGAGGTAGGTTACTTGTGTGCAACTGATCGCTGATTGAGAGGCAGTTGTTGCTTGTAGCCCGATCACTGAACCTAAGGCAATTTCCACTTGATCCTAGGAAGATGCCACCACGAAGAGTTCCTCCTATTGGTACAATGGCTAATAGAATTGATGAGATGATGGAATTGATAAGAACAATGTGAATTCATTTGGATGTTGTTGGAGAAGATAGGCGAAGAGGATTAACACCGAGACCTAATGTTTTTGATAAGTTCAGCTAGAAACTAGGGTCTAGATCCCTTTAACAAAGTAGCCCCAAGGACATCAGGCCATTAACATGCTAGAAACAATAGCTTGACAACACAGAAAACAACAAACTAAAACACAATGAAACGACAGAGAAAATAGAAAACAAGAGAAATAAGAAACTATGGATTGTCAATTGCCCCAAACTTGGACAGGAACTCCACCATCTTCTTGTAGTCGCCTAAGCTATCAATGTCCACTTGTTTAACCTTGTCATCCATATCCTTCACCGCCACGAAGATGGAAGCTGCTCGGTGTAAAGCTTTAGTCGCGAACTCCGCCATGACCTTCCATTTGTTCTGCATTGAGTCCATTCTTTTCTGAAGGTTTTGGATATCCTCTGCATGTTTGGCACATAGAGCACAATCCCCCTTATTGTTTTGATGAATAGTCTCCCCCGCATTTTTCTTATGAACAATAGCCTTCTTCTTACCTTCCAGGCTTTTCGAGCTACTTTCATTCATCAAGGCAAAGTGGCTAGTGCCCTTAACTTCGTGCATAGAATCAGTCAAAGTCTCCTCTCCCTCTTCATCCATAGTCTCTTCCACAAATTCAAAATCCTCAGAACCTTCCACCCCTAGAGAACTAATTAGTGGTTTCCCAGTAATCCTTTTGGAACGACGAATACTCAGAAGAGTAATTTCCCCACCTTCACTACTACCCTTAGTTTCTAGAATAGTGTCCAATTCCACAATTTTCATAGGAGCATCCCCCATGGTAGTACCCTTCCCTTCCTTCTGCTTCTTTATCGGAGTTCCCTCCATTTCCTCCACCCTGTCTGTCTTGCCAGACTTCCTTCCCTACACCGGAGTAAAATGCTTCTGTTTTATGTTTCTAGTAGAAGTAGAGGTCTCAAACAAATTCCCTTCCACCACACTAGGGCCGCCCTTAATTATAGGAGTCCCAATGCAAGTTTTTACTTTACCCTTACCCCTGTGAGAACTACCCATTTGTGGGTCCTCCAGAATCTTAACTTGAATAGGTTCATGCAGACATAGGGCAAGATGGAAATGATTTAGTTTCAATATAAGGCCCTGATGAATCAGAATGAGAGGATGATTGAAATTCTTGGCCCTAAGCTCCCTAACAGACTTAATGGAATTTTCTAGCTAAGAGAGTAAAAAGAAGGGAAAACTAATCTCAACCTTGTTCCTAAAATGATTTAAGAGAGCAAAGTGATAGTTGTAGTATACCCAGAATCACACTTCCAGCATGAAAAACTTCATTATCATGAGATAGATTTGTCTCCACGGCTCCGGCAACTCCTTCTGACAAACCCATCATGAAGTTTCACATGAGCCTCCCCCTCATGGAAGAAGAGATTCATGTGCTCTGGGTCGGCCACTTTGCTTCACCTCGAATGCTTTTTGCCTTTCGTGGGTAAACCAGTGGCTTGTCCAATGACCTCCTCAAAGACTTGGAATTCAATCTTCCCAATCCTGACTTCTCTGGTGTCCTCATCCCATGTCTCCGCAAACTGTCTTGACAAATTTTCATCGTACCACATCATCCCTTCAAGGAAAGGCACCACCTCCCCCTCTTGGATAATATGCCAAACAATAGGGTCTGTTGGTTTTCTTTCAGAATCAGCAGAGGGTTTGCAAGTTCCAATGCATAGGCAGATTTGGCCAACTAATACAGGAGGTTGCGTGAGCTGCCTCCCCTTCACTTTTGGTTCTACCGCACCAAGGGGGGTATCCCTATAGCTAAAAATTTCACCTTGACTCACCCAATGACAGAAAGATTTAGCTTTACAACAATAGGAAGAACACTCTCATTTTAGGACCAAGATCTGAATGATAGATCACAAGTTTGGCGACACTCTTGGACATATCTAACTAGTTATGGATGAGAGTATGCAGGGGTCCTAATCCTACTCCTACAACTAACGGGTTGAAGAATAGAATGATTTGAATTGATGTTTTAGATGCAAGATAGGGGGTTTTAGATCATAACTACTACACAAGAAGCAGACCGATGCCTATCTCAGGGCAAAGAGTCAACTAGACGTATACAAGAGAATGGTTTGCAACTGGCATTCAAGTTTCAAGGGGTTAGGACTGGTATTTGCCTTACAAACACCACCCAAGGATAAGTATTTAACTGTCTCTACTTACATACATCCCAGCTGACATACAATCTACTCCATACTCAACCTAAAACAATTTAATCAACTCCTTGAATAGAAATTAAAGATTAAGCATGTGATACAAAAATCTATACCCTAAAATCTGAAAAACCCTTAGTAACCAGATTCAAAAGAAGAGAATACATACAACACATGGAGACAGACAGATAAACACATGCAATAATGCATTTTTCGTATAAAATGACAAAAAATTGAACATATGTACAAGGTGCACTCAAATGCAACTCATAAACTCCAATAGAGATAAAACAGCTAGGAAAATGTTCTGTCTTTCATTATTTTTCCCTAAAAATGCCTAAGTCTTCAACCCTCTAAATGAGTAACACAATTTGCCTCTTATAGCAAGATTGTGTACCCAGCAATAATTACATGGCATTTCAAAATTCTGCCAGATACAATGCACCATAAGAATGGCGCCCAAATCATTGAATGCTCCAGGCAGAGAGAAGAAAGGGAGTAGGTGAGATCAGGAACTATGCAACTGCTTGAAGGCTTTCCATTAAAAAATGGTGGGTGACCCGTCAATCATCGACCCATGCCTCTCTGCAAATAGCCATTAATGGCATACCAACCTGTGGCCTTTGGAAGTGCAACAGTTGCGTGCTTAGAAACTCTCACCTGAAAATAGCTGCATATACAAAGAAATACCTTCGCTGCTTGAAAGTTTAAAACCGGCCGTCGATTTCCTCCCTATCGCCAAAATCTGCAGCCTCAAATCATCTTGAAAAGTTGCCAGCCAATAAGAACGTGCCACGTAGGCACCCTGTGCTTCCATCACTGACTTTTCTGCCATCGCAACATGAATTTTGCCCCTTTTGCCCTTGTATATGGAAAAGAACATGCAAATACAAATAACTGCCTGCATACAAAGCACGGACCCTAAATTTTATGAAGCATTTTGCAACTTTACCACAGATCTGGCTTGTATCTCACTTCCTGCACATATCGCTTTGTATATTGCACATACAAATGCAATATACATCCCACAGATTTTAAATCGGGTCTGGCCTGTGTCTCATTACTTGTATATTTCCTTACATATCACATTATACAAATGCAATAGACATGCTGCGGACCCCAAACCATTATCCGCCATAGTACATTTTCCTTTTTGCGTCCGGGTTGCATGTTCTTCCTTTGTATATGACCAATGTATGTCGCATATACAATGCGAACATACAAGCAGATTATACATACAAACAACGGACTTCAACTTTTATCAATCGGAATGCATGCTCACTTCAGATCCAGCTTGTATATAAGGAATGTATGTTCCCTTGTATGTGCGAACATACAATCGCACTTGCATAAGCACTTGGTGGGCCCCATGCTTTGTATATCGGCCCTTTACACATTTCTCCTTGCACACAGTGAATGTATATCGCATATACATTCCGCTTTGTATGTGAGGCAAACCCCACCAAATGCATCTCGTGCTTTATATGTCACCGAATATACAAGACCCCTTGTATCTTTTTCATTGTATATGCATCCAATGTATCTAGCTATTGTATGTCTAAACATATACAATGTGATATACATGCAATCCCTTAGATACAAACGCAGCATATTCCTAGAATCTGCGATAGATTCCCCAATGCATATACAAACCCGATATGCATTGTGAAATGCATATAACTAATTTTTTCCATTTTTTGAAAGCCGATTGAACACTCTTTGGGCCCGCGAATGCATAATGCATTTGTACATACAAACATACATGTATATACAAAGATACACGCATGCAACTGAATTTTTGCACTTTTCAACTGCAAAGGCCAAAAGACTTAGAATTTTTTGGATTTTTTGGGAAGGTGCCTACGAAATTAATTGCTTGAAACCTGTATATCCATGCAGGCACCAACATTGGCTCTATCTGGGGACGCATGCCTCCTGCAGGCATGGTGAGAACCATAGATCTCTAGGATGCAGACCAGTCCCTTATCCATTGGGCACAGAGTCAAACACTGCACCAACCTACATCACAAATCACATATTTTTTAAAAAAATACTTGGTGGCCTAGGGCCACCAAAAAGGAAAAACCAGTATTTTCCTTTATCAAACACTTGATTTTCTTTTGATTTCTTCAAATGAAGCCTGAAAACATTTTGCTGTCTGTTGTAACCTACTTTGCAACTGATGTGCTGCTGCCCATTTCTTTTTTTTTTAACAAATCTATAGCAAGATTCATAGCATTTACCATTCTCAGCAGTAGATTATCATGATCATATGAGTCACTGATGTTGCTTGGAAAAATAACAGACTCACATGAAACAAATGAATCCACATCAGAATTTTGCCCTTCATAGAATAAGAGCTCCTTTGTATCAAACATGTAATATTCAGGCACAAGCGACATCTCATAATTATATTTTTCATTATAAACATTCAGGTATTCATCATCATTGCTCTCAACAATTTTATCATTAATGTCCACCTGGAATGTCTCAAAAGAAGGCAAAAATAACCCAAAATGTAGCCCTTCACTCAAAGCCTCACAGTCACCCCTACAACCAACACTATCCCCATCTGTATGAGCACACACATCTGCAACTCTTCCATTCACATCTGAATAATGGCCCTGTTTCTCCTCTTCACCAATGCACTGATAATCAAAAGCAAATTTTTCAACCTCTGCATTGTAGAGGTGGTCAGAATCTTCAAAGAAACATTCATATTCAACATCCATATATATTTCATCATCTGAAAGGCTCACATATGCATCTGAATGCTGATAATCACCAACATATTCACTGCCATTCCTTGAATCTACATCTTCAATATTCAGAGTAAATCTCTGCATATCCACTTCATATAAACATTCAGGAATAACTGGGATATGCTTATTGCTGCAAGATACAACCTCATGTGTATTTCTCATTTGATCATTTGAAGAGCATTTTGCATCTGCAGGCTTCTCTTCTAGAGGCTGACAAAAATCTTTGTCTTCACCAATATAGGATATGCCTACATTTTCTCCAACATCTTCTTCATGTTTATGCATCACATCATGACTGCACCCACTGTTATGGAATATATTTCCCTTTACAGAATCATCTTTCAATGAACACACTGGGAAAGCTGAAACACTTTCATTTTGAAAACTGTCTTGAAAACTTGCAGTCATGAAACCTATTGGCATTCCATATTTCTAATTATTTTCAATATCCATAGCAAATCTGAAAGCCTGGGGAAGTGTAGCTAGTTCTTTATCTCTCAATCTATAACTCATTTTCTTATCAAATGTAGCCAAATAAATTGCCAAGCACAATGCATTATTGGGTCTCATATATTCAAGAATCTACTTGAGCAACTTAATAAATCTAAGATTAAAGGTTGGAACTAGTTCCTCATCTTCCTTTTGCATATTCATGAAGTGTATGACCAATGAGGCTAGATCAAATCTTTCACCAAATTGTTCTAGGAATGCAATTTCCAAATCTACCCATGAAGAAATTGAACACACAGGGAGGTCTGAAAACTAGACCCTAGCATCATCCTCTAATGACTGAACAAAGAGTCTCATTACTACATCTTCAGCCTCTACCTCATAATCCTCTATCAAATTACAAATTTTTTGCAGATGCCTGTTTGCAGACTCAGAATTTGATCCACTATATTTTGGCAAACATTTTCTAATTTTATTGGGAATAACATTTGGGTAACCATATATTCCTTTGAAATTTAGAGCTTTATATCTTTCAATAAAAAATGGTCTTCTTTGAGAGCACAACAAGGATTGTTGCTCTAAATTCATCATTTTTTGAATCAAAATATGGAATACCTGGAAATATGTTCCAACATTGAATAGGTTCAATCAACAGAGTCACCACCTCTCATAGAGAGGACAGAATATCAACAAGGCACTTTTGTTTTCTGGATTCATCACCCAAGCAGAGCACCACATGGTTCTTTGGTATTGCTGCAACAACCTCATTGGAAACTAGATCATCTAGCCCTCGAACTACTTGACTCTTTCCTGCAACTTCCCCAGCAGAGTTGCCATTTTGGTGGTTTTCTTTCCGAATCAGCAGAGGGTTTGCCGGTTCCAATGCACAAGCAGATTCGGCAAACTAATACAGGAGGTTGCGTGAGCTGCCTCCCCTTCACTTCTGGTTTTGCCGCACCAAGGGGGGTATCCCTATAGATAAATATTTCACCTTGATTCCCCCAATGACAGAAAGATTTAGCTTTACAACAATAGGTTGAACACTCTCATTTTAGGACCAAGATTTGAATGATAGATCACAAGTTTGGCATACTCTCATCCATAACCAGTTAGATATGTCCAAGAGTGTTGCCAAACTTGTGATCTATCATTCAAATCTTGGTCCTAAAATGAGAGTGTTATGCCTATTGTTGTAAAGCTAAATCTTTCTGCCATTGGGCGAGTCAAGGTGAAATATTTAGCTATAGGGATACCCCCCTTGGTGCGGCAGAACTAGAAGTGAAGGGGAGGTAGCTCACACAACCTCCTATATTAGTTGGCCGAATCTACCTGTGCATTGGAACCGACAAACCCTCTACTGATTTGGAAAGAAAACCAATAGGGTCCTGCTTAATTTCCTCAGCCGAGCTGGGTTCAATTTTCACGATGTCTCTGCCCATCTTACTAGTTTGAGAATGACTAAGGAAACTAAACTGGTTTTGATCAAAATGGAAATAATCACAATTCGTAGCCTTGAAATTAGGAAAGGGACTGCTAAAATAGCAATTATGCTGAGTGATGATGAGGAAGAATTTCAATCTGCTGAACAAATTGGTGAAACCCTAGAAGGCAATGAAGAAGAAGAATCAGATTAGATAAAGATGTTGCGAGCTATTTCAAAGATTGGAAAGAGACCTAGAGTTGATGTTCCGAACTATACCGATAATTTGAACCCTGAAGAGTTGATTGACTGGATAAATGACATGGAAGAATACTTTGAATATGAGGAGATTGAAGATTCGGAGAAGGTGAAATTTACAAAGACAAAGTTGAAAGGACATGCTACTATATGGTGGAAAGAACTTTAGTTGGAAAGAAATAGAAGAGGAAAAGAAAATATTACAAAGTGGGACCAGATGGTGAGAAAGTTGAAGAATCAATTCATACCTGTTGACTATGAGTTGGAATTGTTGAAAAGATTGCAAAACCTGAGACAAAAGGTGAAATTTGTGAAGGAATACACTGAAGAATTTCATAAGATGATCATAAGAATAGGACATAGTGAAGCAAGCAAGGATAAAGTGCCTAGATATATCAATGGACTGAGATTGAACATTCAAGAAGAACTAAGTTTGGTAAGGATGACATCTTTGGAAGAAGCATATCAATTTGCCCTAAAAGTTGAAGAAAAACTTAATAAGAAGCATGATCAGAGACAAAGAGGCAGAGGTGGTAAATTTCAGAAGGGAAGATCATTTTCTGGATATGATAGATCATTTGTGGAGCATAACAAGTTCGACAACCCAGTTAGAAAGGATGATAGAGATAACAATGCTTACTGGAGAGATAGAAATTTTTACCGGAGAGGAAACCCTAGTGCCTACCAGAATGAAGGATACAGAAGAGGAGGAAGAGGATTTGATAAGAGGACATTCAGAGGTACTTGTTTCAAGTGTGGAGGTCAAGGACATAGAGCATTTGAATGTAATCAGGGTAGTACAAGCAAGAAGACGAAGAATAGTGGGAGAGCAACCTATGTTGAAGAAGACCTTGTTGAATCACCCAGTTCAGTTGGTAATCTAGAAAAAGGAGAATCATTGGTGATGAGGAGAGCACTATTTCAAGTAGAGACAAATGAGGAACCATCACAGAGGAAATGTCTATACAGAACTAAATGCAAATTAGGAGGTAAGTGTTGTAAAATTGTAATTGATAGTGGTAGTTCAGATAACCTAGTTTCAGAGGAGATGGTAACTAAGCTGAAGTTGGAAAGGTTGAAACACCCTAAGCCCTATCAGTTGGCATGAATTCATGATGATCATAAGGTACTCATGAGTGAACAATGTTTGGTGAATTTCATATTGGATCTTATCATGATGAAGTCTTGTGTGATATTATGCCTATGGATATTTGTCATATCTTGTTGGGTAGACCTTGGCAGTATGATAGAAAAGCTATGCATGATGGAAGAAAGAATACATATACTATAACAACAAATGAGAAAAGAATTACTTTGATTCCTTTAGAAGATGATCCTAAAAATGTGGTATGTGGGAATGTTAGAATCTGTTTGGTAGATGGAAGGAAATTTTTGGATGGTTTGAAACAAGAAAGTATGTGTTATGCCTTGATTCCTAAGAAGCCTGAAATATTGAGGAGAGAGACTGATCCGAAGGAGATAAGAGAGTTGCTGATAGAGTATGAAGACATCATATCAGATAATGTGCTTGATGGATTACCACCTATAAGGAGTATCAGTCATCACATGGATCTTATACAGGGAACAAGTTTGCCTAACAAAACAACACATAGAATGACACTGGCAGAGAATGAAGAACTGAATAGATAGATACAAGAGTTGTTGAGGAAAGGTTTGATCAGAGAAAGCTTGAGTCCTTGTGCAGTACCTGTAGTGCTAGCACCAAAGAAGGATGGAGAATGGAGAATGTGTACTGATTCCAGAGAAACAAACAAGATCATAGTTAAGTATAGATTTCTTTTACCTAGGATGGATGATATCATGGATTGTTTGAGTGGAGCAAGATATTTCACAAAGATAGATTTGAAGAGTGGATACCATCAGATCAGAATCAGAGAAGGTGATGAATGGAAGACTGCTTTTAAGACAAATGAAGGATTGTATGAGTGGTTAGTGATGCCTTTTGGATTGACAAATGCACCGAGTACTTTCATGAGATTGATGAATGAAGTCTTGAAGAAATTCCTGGGTAAGTTTGTGATTATGTACTTGGATGATATTCTAATTTTCAGTAGGACAAAAGAGGAACATTTGCTGCATATTAGATAAGTTTTGCAGAGGTTGAGAGAAGAGAAATTGCTGATAAACATCAAGAAGTGTAGTTTCATGAAGGAAGAATTGGTATATCTTGGATTTGTGATTTTTGCAGAAGGATTGAAGATGGACCCTGAGAAAGTGAAAGTAAGTATTGAATGGCCTACACCGGAGAGCATTGGAGAGGTTAGATCATTTCATGATTTGGCTAGTTTCTACTGGAAGTTCATCAGAAATTTTAGTTCAGTTTGTACCCTATGATAGAGACAATGAGAGGTGACAAAAAAGATTTCAAGTGGACATCAGGAGCAGATAAAAGTTTTGATTTGTTGAAGCAGAAAGTAACAAAGAAACCTGTTTTGGCATTATTGGATTTCAATAAGGTATTTCAAGTTGATTGCAATGCTAGTGGAAATGAAATTGG
Organism: Cunninghamia lanceolata; assembly: GCA_027924645.1. NCBI lineage: Eukaryota > Viridiplantae > Streptophyta > Pinopsida > Cupressales > Cupressaceae > Cunninghamia > Cunninghamia lanceolata. The sequence continues at coordinate 9,308,260 of BSBN01001201.1, forward strand.
AGTAGTGATAAGTCAAGAAGGTAGACCTGTAGCATATTTCAGTGAGAAGTTGAATGATCCAAGGAGAAGATATTTAGTTTATGATCAAGAGTTCTACACCATAATTTAAGCCTTGAAGAAGTGGAGACATTACTTGTTGCCTAAGGAGTTTAAGTTGTATACAGATCATCAAGCTTTGCAGTATCTGAATAGTTAGGGAAAGTTGAATCAGAGACATATGAGATGGGTAGAGTTCATGCAGAGGTATACTTTTGTGTTGAAGCATAGGAGTGGTAAATCAAATAAAGTTGTTGATGCCTTGAGTAGAAGAAGAAACTTGTTGACAGAGATGAGAGTTGAAGTGTTGGGTTTTGATGAATTGAAGAACATGTATGAGGGAGACACTGATTTTGTAGAACCTTGGAAAGCATGTAAGGAACTTGTTGTGGCAGATAGGAGTAAGTGGTTAGACTATTTCATTCAAGAAGATATGTTGTTCAAAGGAAGTCAGTTGTCCATACCTAGAAGTTCAATGAGAGATAATTTGATCAAGGAAAAGCATAGTGGTGGATTGGCAGGACATTTTGGCATTGATAAGACAGTGGCTTTGGTAAGTGAAAATTACTTTTGGCCTCAGATACACAAGGATGTTCAGAGATTTATACAAAGTTGTATAGTTTGTCAAGTTGCAAAAGGGAGTAGTCAGAACATTGGATTGTATAAACCTTTGGTAGTACTGGAGAGACCTTGGGAAGACATAAGCATGGATTTTGTAATGGGATTACCTAAGACACAGAGAGGACATGATTCAATATTTGTAGTGATTGATAGATTTTTAAAAATGGCTCATTTCAATCCTTGTAAGAAGACAACTGATGCAATGCATGTAGCTGACTTATTTTTCAAGGGGGTTGTGAGATTGCATGGATTACCTAAGAATATAGTTTTAGACAGAGACACAAAGTTTGTTGGTTTCTTTTGGAAGACACTTTGGAAGAAAATGAAGATAGATTTGAAGTTCAGTTCTACTTTTCATCCACAGACAGATGGACAGACAGAGGTAGTGAATAGGAGTTTGGGAAACTTGTTGAGATGTTTGGTCGGAGACAAAGCCAGAAGTTGGGACTTGATTCTTTCACAAGAAGAGTTTGCATACAATAATTCAGTGAATAGGAGTACCAAAAGAACACCTTTTGAGATTGTTACCGGAGTGAATCCTAGAGGAGTTACAGAATTAAGAGATATCAGTACCGAAGAAAAGAGGAGTGTAGAAGGAAAAAAATTTGCAAATCATATGAAGACAGTGCATAATCAGGTGAAGAAGCATTTGGAGGACATGAACAATAAGTACAAAGAGAAAGCAGATGAGAAGAGAAGACATAAGGAATTTGAAGTTGGAAATGAAGTGATGGTGTACTTGAGAAAAGAAAGATTTCTAGTTGGGACATATAACAAGTTGAAGATGAAGAAGTTTTGACCCTAAAGAATACTTAGGAAATTTGATTCAGGAAATGCATATGAAGTGGAATTATAGGAGACATTGGGTATTTCCCCTATTTTTAACATAGTAGATCTTTATCAGTATCATGAAACAAAGTTCAGTGACTGCATGGAAGAAAACTTGAAGAAGTAGTTACCACAACAAGCACCGGAACATATTGAAGACATTTTGGATAGCAGAGTTGGACGCAACACTAGAGGAAGACAATACAAAGAATACCTTGTGAAGTGGAAAGGTAGACTGGAAGGAGATTCATCTTAGATTTCTCAGGTTGAGGTGGACCGTCTTGGTTCTCCCCTAGCCCCAACAAAGTGAGGGACTCACTTTTTCAATAACCCCGGATGTCTGATGCAGGAGCATCCCTGGTTCAAGAGAAATCTTGCATCAACCAAAAACATTTTCATTTCAATTTGTTTGCATTTTAGTTCTTTCATTTTTTTTTCAGTTTAGTTCACACAGTTCAATCAATAGCAATTCTCAGCTTGTGGTCTGGTTTTGGCATTTCACATCTTGCGAATCTGGACTTAGCATCTACATTCATTCATGTACATCATATCAAGAATTTAGAGCATTTGGATTAGTTACTGGAAAGATATCGTTATCAGAAGTTGACTATTTTCTCAGAGCAGAGCATTCTAACAGTTCTTGATAACCAGCTGAAGGAGAAGGCTTGCAGATCGTTCCTTGACTTGTGGATCTCATTGACACATCATTCAATGTTCTTTGGTTCGTGATTGACCTTCCTCAAGGGTCCGCATGTTGTTCCATTCATTTGAAGAAGTGTTCTATGCATTTAGGTCTGACCTATCTATGAACACGTTACAACTATTCATTGAAGTTTGTGACCTTCCTTGGCCATGCGGAGGAATCTATTGGTTCAGAAATGATATATATTGGTGTAATAGATCCTTAGGAAAGTACTTATCGAGTTGATGATTTAGTGATAGCTGATAATTCAGATTTTGTGCGAAGGGAGATTTAAAGCCTTATCTTGTGCATGTATGTAATCAGGCATGTGAGGCCTAATTGTAAGCCCGCATGTTGCCGACCGATCTTTATTTTGAATTCTATGATATACTAAATGACTGAATCTACATTTACTTTATTTTTTTGAGTTGTTTTCGTTGTGTTTACTCTTGTTGTACAGTCCAGACTATTCATTCTATGAACCCTCCTATTGTGACTGCACCAATTTCGCCCTATAGAAGATGGATTTGGTCACACTCTTTGTCGACAAAGAGACTTGATCGAGTACATGAATGTGAGAAGAAGGCTAAGTATCTCCAAAAGAACACATATGTTTCCACAAATGCCACGAAATACCAAGTGTTGAAATTGGTTTGATGATCTTTATAGGGCAAGCAAATGAGACAAGGATCATAGTTAGTACAATGAATGTAATTTTGACATGGTTGATGACAGAGGGTTTGAAAGCATACAAGATAATGTAGCAAACACACATGATTTTATTGAAAACACACAAGATAGTGTCATCACACTTGTTTAGGTGTGTACTAGAAGCATTTTAAGACTTCAAAATGCTATAATGGTATTTTGCATGTTATAAACATAATTGGAATGTCGGTCAATATCTAATTGGTTGAATTGGAGGATATGAAAAACTATTATAGTGGATTAGGATCAAGTAGTAGTATGAAAAATACTATTTATGCATTTTAAAATTCTATTGGCATAATTTTCTTTCATTCAAGATTAAATGTAAGTATTCATGAGGTAGACATGTTATTTTCCTTTTGATATACTAAAGTTAAATTACATCAAATGCATAGGACATACAATTATGTATCAATTTATGAAAGATTTTAATGCCTAGTATTGGATTAAAAATGTGTTCTTTGAAACATAGACAAGTGGGGTAAATGCAAAGACATGGGGGACCAAAAAGTCACCACCATCTCCAAAGTTAAAGCAAAACGTGAGCGCGTTATAACGCGCTCACCTTTTGCTTTGCATAAAAGAAAAAAAAACCCATTTCTCCTCACTCACAACCACAACCATTGCAAGATTAACAACAAAGAAAATAGGTAAAAGCGTGACTGTGTTGAAGAAAAGGCTATCCAATAAAGTGTAATAGAGAAAACAATAAATTCACAATGCCACCTCACCGCCAAAGAAGTCGTCATGCAAATTTGGAGGCTCCAGCATAGGAAGAAGGTAGGGTTTGACTGATTTTGTTAGTTTGAGAACAATTTTTGAGTTTTGCAATGTTTGATTTGTTTTTATATTGCATTTACAGTTATTGGAGAAAGAGAAAACCTAAGTCCAGCTGAGGAGGGTGAAAACAACCCCCAAAACCTTCCAAACCCTCAAAACCCACCTTCACCTCCTTTTAATGTAAGGGATAATCAAGAACACTACGTAGGGATAATAGAAGAAAACAAGAAACATCTTAAAACTATTATTCAAACCCTAAACAATCCAAGTGGAACCATTGATCGTAGGAGGGCACTTGCAAAATCACTAGAGGAGATTGTTTCCCACACGGATTCAGTGACAAAACAAATCATCGAATTCCAAGACTATAGGGAGAGGTGTTGGCAATATTATGCTGACAAGTTGTCATGTGAACAAGTCAAGAATGAAAAAATTACAAAATCTCAATTATGTGCACACTTTATTAATCCCAAAACTAGCCAAATATTAGAAGTTGCAAACAGTTTCTTATACATTGGTGTAGGAATGAAGAAATATCCTGAAACTTTTGGGATAGATGGTACATGGTCTTCGATGAGCACCCATGCAACAATAATGAGGTACCACAATATTTCTTGAGGAAACTCTATTGTGAGTTCGTCCTCAACAAGATTATGAATTATTTTGATATTCGTGAGTTCCATGGTAGAGGTGGTGGCTCTACCCAAGATAGATCTAGGGCTCAGCGAGATGAAGACTGTGTGCCTGTACCTCGAGCAAGGCTAGAACATAGGTCACTCCCTTTGGCTTTGAAGGAGAGTGTTGAGGTGGAGACATTACATTCATTGATTACTCTCACCCAAACTCTATCACAGCATGCCGATGATCTTACCCAGGCTGATGAGGGTGAGAGTAGTAGGCGTCATGTGTCCCCACATTTGCGTAGTACATGTGGGAACCTATGTGATTATGGGATGTAGGAGGCACGACATGACTCTCGGCAAGATGTTGCGATGCAGGGGTAGGATGCTGCAACACATGGGCAGGACATATTGGATGAACTTGTTCTCAGTGACGATCTCTTACAGCATACATTTGGTATTGACTCTCAGGTAATTTGTTACAAGTTTCATCTTGATTTAGTATATTGTTATTTGAAATTTGTAATTAATTTTATATGATTATCTATATTATAAGTCAAAAATAATGTATGTAATTGTCTATGCAATGAAATTCTAGGGTTAGAGTCTTCATTCTACCTCCGTTAGCTGTCCATTGGCGGGTTATGAGAGGAGGTCAAGTTAGGAGGTATGTAATTTATCGCATAATCATAATTATTGTAGATATGTCAACGGTAATATTATTTTGTGACAATTTGTTGATTTCAGTAGTCATCGGCACCTCCATGGTTTCCTTGGTCCCCTGGACACCAAACCACCACTTTTACGGAGGTAAATTTAACCATTTCTAATGATTATGCATTTTTAAAATAATTTTATGTATTTATTTTGTTTGAATAATCTTGAACTTTATTTTTTGAAACCGAATATAGTGGAGACTCCTGATCTTCACGAGTCAATGCAGATAGGCATTGCTGTATCCATGATGTCTGCAAATCCTTTGACTAAGGTATGAGCCAATAACATGAAAATGTCATAATTTTGTATTTCTTGTTTTATCTCATGTCCTTTGATGTACATAAGTGATATTTATGTTTAGTCAATTTTTCTTCTTGATGCTTCTCACAGGTGGTCGCAACTCCAGTCCATCCAAGTATGGACGTAGAGAGAGACAAGATGATGGAGAGTGATCATTAGGTGGAAGTAAGTGATCGATTACATATGTGATGTTATATATTTCATGTTATATATTAATGTGCATATATTGTTTGATTGTATTAATAGGTGGAGCTAGATTGACTTCTGTCGAAGAGCTCTACTCGACGACAGAGAGAGGATGAGTCAGTGATTGGCTTTACATCTTCACAGTCAAGCAAGGGCCGCCGATTATTTCATAAAAGTCCACAGGAAACTAGTTTTTGGGATATTTTTTGTATGCCTAGATGGGTTTGTATACATAATTTTGTATGAACTACTGATGTATATTTTTGAATATATGCATTTATGGCTTTGTTTAGACATGCCTATATGGCTTTGTATATAAACTAGATGTTATGTTCATGACATTATGTATATGACAGTGTATATTAAATATTTAATATGATGATCAATTATCGTTATAGGAATTTGGTTTTACATGTGCCAATTGCATTTGCTTGAAAGTTTACAAATCATTTTCAAATAATCCATTTTGTGCATATCTTGCAATTATTGCATTTTGTGGGACTGTGCATTTCTTTGAGGCATCATTTCAAACAGTTCATGCACCTTGGACCTATGCCTCCACACTTTCCATACAGTTCATGTGCCTTTATGAGGTGACATTTCTTTGGCGCATCATGCCAAACAGTTGACGTGCCTTGTCTATGCTTCCACACTTTGCATACATGTCTACAAGGGCCGTTGTATTTACATGATGTGACAAATTTCCTATATCCTTTATGCTTTGATGATTGTTCATACGATGTTCCAAACATTCTATTTTGGTGTATAGATAGGGAGGATTTTAGAAAAGGTGGTGGAATTTATCTTTACACGTGCCAATTGATTTTACTTGTTCAAAATATTCTAAAGTCTTTTCAACAAACCCATTTCATGCATATCTTGCAATCATTGCATTCCATGAGACAATAAAGTTGGAAGTGTGTCTATTCATCTAAATGTGCATTGAGATGTGCTTTCTAGGTCTTTTGAAGTTTTGGACCAAGGAGATGGTATTTGTTGAAGAATAGTATGATTTTTCTTTATGTGGTCACATTTAATGCTCATTCACTAGCATGTTGGCAATTGGATTGTAGTGCTTTTATTTGGTGTATGATTTGAATGTTCTTGTAGTCTTATAGCAATTGGGATGAGTAGGAAAGAGTTAATATCCAAGGTGTCTAGCTTGGATTGTTCTCCCCTTGAATGAAACCTATTAAGCCACACTCACTCACCATCCCTCATGGCTTGTGGATCAAAGGGTCACAAATTCCCCTATATTAACATGACAAAGATCCTACATTAGGGCAATCCTTTACGACTATACCTTGCATCAAAGATAGTCTGTCAGCAATTCATATCAGCATAATAGTCCCCACAAGCATTGAGCCACTTTACAAGCTTTTCACCTCTTTCTTACAATGAAAACCCCTGAAGTAACCTTTGTAGAGCTTCGTGACTATTCCTCTTCTTGTAATTTGTTTATAGGATGGCTTTGTGAACTTCTTAGGTCTTGATACCCTCAGTGATTACTAGATGAAAGTCTAAGGAGTACTCAAAACCTTTCTTTTAATATTACTCTAGTCCAAATGATTTAAGATAGTCATTAATGCTGCTCACAAGCAGGTTGGGCTCAGCTAGATAGTATTGTGATGAAGTTTAGTGAGCTAGACACATGGGGGTAGTCCTTTAGAGACCTTGATTACATATCTATACTCCCCAAAACTCATAGGATAGTCTTTTGGAAAGTTTATTAGAATAATTCTATGCATGGTTTTAATGTTAAATCAAAGCACAAAAGTTGTTACAATGTTGCCCCTATTTAGCAATCCTATATTGGTATGGTGTGGGAAGTCCTTTGATGAAATTGTATGTTTATTCCACCACAATATCTCCTGATTCTCCATAACCTGTGAACCTAGATAAAATATATGACGATATCTTTGATCCCCTCTCAAAATACTGTGATGTTAATGATCTTGAATCATCCTTGTAGATCCAAGTCACTGTACTCAATCTCATGACAACCATGGCCACCCATAACATCCATCTTATGTGATTGCACTTGAAGTAGGAATGATATAAAAGGTAACCCAAGGTGGATGACTAATACTATTCCCTTAACTTGTAATGACTTAGAGCTAGGTAATTGGAAAACTGTATCAGGATAGTGGGTTAAAGAGGGTTGCTTTGCACATAGTGTAACAAATAGTATTCAATGGGTGGGTTTGGACAGTGCTTGAAATGTAGATGACAATGTTGAATCTTTCTTTCTCCACAAGTAATTAATTTCTTACTCTTGAACAACATCTCCCCATCTTGATACAACTTTCAACCTTGCTTTCTATAATAACTCTAAGATTAAGGAGTCTCACAATAAATAGTAACATCCATTTAGGGCTGTGTGGTCAGGGTGTGACAATCTTTCGCAAGGATTTAGGGCAGTCTTCTTGATTAATTTCACTAGTCTTAATATGAAGATTTAGGCTTAGAATTTGATGGATTGCCCTAGGAAATCAAACTCTAGCCTTCATATAGATTATCCATAGTCTTGATACTCACACAAAATTAAGTTCTAATGACTCTATGGACTGGTATACCATCCTCAAAGTATTACAGACCTCTACTAGCTTTTAAAACCCTTCATAATCATGTTTGAACACTGATCTCCCTTTGCGTGACTCTATGGCAACATCAAAGTATGATTGTTTTACCTTGTGACTATTTATTTACCATTCTTTTTCATGGTATTTTGATGATTGCCTCATCATACTATCTTAGCATCATCATTAAGAGAATATGCCCACTCTCTCACATTGATTGAGGACCACATTAACTAAATAAGAAACATGACTGCACTCTGCCTCTGTGACTGTCGTTGAGATCTACCCTACACAATATCAATCAGAAGGTTGGGAAGGACTGTCTCAAGGGTAGCATATTTCAAAGTATAGGTGTGATAACCTTGTTGCACTATAAAAGACTCAATTACTTCCCTCAGAGACTTATCCTAAAACCACTTAATGAATTTAGGGTCTAGAAAACCCTCCATCAAACATAAGCCTCAAAGAATGCAGTCATGAATTTACATAGTCATGATCCTCATATAAAGGAAGAACAACACAGATTCCCCTCAAGTTTATTAATATTTTCTCCTCCAATCCTGAGACTAGCCCTCTTAGACAACCTGTAGCAATAAAATCAGAAAGGTAATAAGCTTATCATGATAAATAAATAGGGAAAAATTATAAAATCATGTGCCAAAAGGAAAAACCAATCCTAAACTTAGAAATCCTCGCGCCAATCCTAAAATTAGAAATCCTCGCCCATTTTAGAAAAATAAATAAAGGAATAGGATTCCAAATGCCCAAAACAAATGCAATTAGCTTTATATCCATAGTAGCCACGTGTGTGAGGTCATTATTAAAGAAAGATGGGTGTAGAAATTAACCTTCAATAGTTTCTTCCAAAAATAAAGAGTCTAAAAAGAGTTCAATGTTACAGTCCTATAGAGGTACACCTAGGAGCATAAATGAAGATGGTGTAAGACCACTTTGTCATTTTGTGTTGTTGTCCTAAAGAAGGTCCTTCCTCTGCATCAAGGTCCTTTCTTGAAAGTTTCTAAATCCTTATCAAAAAAACCTTTTTATGCATATCTGATGTAGAGATAGGGTAGAACACAATGGTTTCAACATCCAAAAGAAAAATTTGTAGTTTCTATTCTCATAGCCACCCTTAGGTGCATACTAGGCTCTAAGGTCTTATGGGTCATTAACACCTCAAACACCATAACCTATACCAGGAGGGTCTTACACAGGATGGAGACAACAAATACAATGCAATGATGCTTCACAAGAACTTAGGAACAACAAGCTTCTAAGATTTCCTTTTTTGACTGACCTTAGGCCTAATAGTACAACAAAATGACATTTTCTTGCACAATTTTCAACTTAGGCCTAATATCTAGAATATAAACACAGATTTAGATACCCATTTGGACTTTACACAACATACTAGGATTTTAGGGGTGGTCACTTTGTACGGAACCCTCCAAAAATTGACTGTTCTTCTGTAAATTAGGCCTAATTAGGCCTCTAGGCATAACACCAAATGGCTTTAAGGATTCAAGGCTTCCTAATTCTTGTTCCAACACCTTAGACACATTCAACAAGGTCTCAAACAACTGTTCCAACTCTAGGTATCCCTCTCCAATGACATATAACAAGATTTCACCAACTCACCATGATTAGTAAGAATTAATAAGAAAGAAGCGTAATGGCAATAATTAGCATTCAACGGTTTCTAATGAAGACCTAGGGTTTGGGTGCCAATGGAAACTCACCAAACCCTTGGATCAATCTTTATTTGAAGAGATTTTATGATTTAGACTAATACAGATGCTTGGGTATATCATGATCATATTGAGATCTAATCATTGCTTTGTTTCTTGTAGTGGTTTTTTTCATGCTTCTAATCATAATAATCAAGGTTATGGGACAACAAGGATATGGAATAGCTATTTTCATGGCATATGAGGAGATCATGGCCACAATACCATCAAGATGTGAATTTCAACAACAAATTTCCATCTGTCCAAACCCTACCATCGCACACTCAAGAAGGCTTCAGTTTCATACAGTAGAAAGGTGCTAGGAGTGACATTTTTCATTCCATAGCTCATGGGGCCGAACGGAATGTGCCAACACTTTGGGGTGGGTGGGTAAATGCCAGGGGAGGTCTCATTTTATGTGCCAAGTGCCCCAATCATTTGGGGCAACAGGCTATCGACAAAGTCCCTTAAGATCCTTAAGATGAAAAAACTACCAAACTTTGACATAGCAATTCTTGAAATTCATGGTAGATGGGAATGTTTCGTTTAGACCTATTGGTGCATGTGGGGTCCATCTACAATAACCTCTCTCAGTTTCATTCAACTCTTTTCTATATGACCATGCGTTAATCAAACGCATTCTTACAAAATGCTTTAGTTCCATGCAGTAGAAAGGTGCTAGGAGTGGCATTTTGCATTCCATATCTCGTGGGGCCAAATGAACTACACCAACACGTTGGGGTGGGTGGGTAAATGCCATGGGAGGTCTCGTTTCGTGTGCCAAGCGCCCCAATTGTTCGGGGCAGCAGGCTACTGGCAAAGTCCCTTAAGATCCTTAAGATGAAAAACTGCCAAACTTTGATAGAGTAGGTCTCAAAATTCGTGGTAGTTGGGAATGTTTCATTTAGACCTATAGGTTCATGTGGGGTCCATCCACAATAACATCTCTCAGTTTTGGTCAACTCCAGTCCGTTTGACCGTACCTAAATGAAATGCATTCTTGCAAAATGCTTCAATTTCATGCAGTAGAAAGATGCTAAGAGTGACATTTTGCATTCCATAGTTCGTGAGGCCGAACGGACTGTGCCAACATGTTGGGGTGGGTGGGTAAATGCCAGGGGAGGTCTCATTTTGTTTTCCAAGTTCCCCAATCGTTCGAGGCAGCAGGCTATTGGCTAAGTCCCTTAAGATCTCTAAGATGAAAAAACTACCAAACTTTGACGGAGCAGTTCTCAGAATTCGTGGCAGTTGGGAATGTTTCGTTAGTGATTTCAAAGCTTCAACAACAACTTTGTCTTTCCACGGGAGTCTCCCAGAGAATGCCCACAATTCATTAGTGTTTGGATCCTCAACTCTTTGATGTCTTCCAACGGCTCTAGTCATTAGAGTTTTTCTATTTATTTTCAATGCTTGACTTGTCTTTCTAGTGAGGCGAGCTTTTTTTGTTTGTTGGCTTACAATTGTAGATGTAATGACACGTCGTGTGACATTACTATCCTTGGTACGTGAGGTGGAACCCACACTCTCATACACAAGTTCATTAGATTCTTGACAATTAATTTTTCACTTGAGGCATTCAATGTTCTTAGGCCAAGAATCTTCACAGTGGGCCTAAATTTCAGATTTCTCATCAATTCAACAAAGAGACATCTTCTGGTTTCATTTAAATTCTCAAAGAATAATTTCCATATTTTATTCACATATCTTTGGCAAGTGCGCATGGGAATCTTATCCTGCATGGGCTCCAATACATTCTCATCAATATCAATTAGAAACTTAGGCTTCCTATGCAAAATTCTAGGAGGTGTTTTAATTGGTAAACTAGACTCAACATTAGGAATTTCTTCAATATTTACTTGAGATGGGATAGATGACGTACCTTCGATTGGAGGTGAAAAAAATGAAAATGACGTACCTTCAACTTGAGGTGTGAATGATGGCATGCCACCAACTTGAGAAGAAAATGTAGATGCACCTTCTACTTCACCTGTGAAAGATGGAGTGTCTCCAATTCGAGAAGATAATGATGGTGTTCCTTCAACTTGACCTATGGATGATGGAGTGCCTCCAACTTGGAGATTCCCTTTTCTCATTGCACGAAGGTTTTGCATTCATTCCCTTTGTGCCACCAATTCCATCTCTCTTAGATTCATTAGACGTGTCATGTTCCTCTTCAATTGGCAATGGTGGAATGTCTTCTTGTATGGTTGACAATTTCCCACTTTCTTGAATTCGCCTCATTCTTTCTCTTTTCCTCTCATTATTAGCTTCACGCTCTTTTGGTGTTAGAGTCTTTGCTCGTTTCATTGGCATGATGATGATTTCTACAAGCATGATGAATAAGACAATGATAATTAGAAATTTTATAATGACAATGAATAGCACAGTTAGAATGAATAACAAGGTTCTAGAAACTTCTGAATAAGACACCTCGTATCAAGATAACTTGAACATACATAAGTGAAGAGTATGCATTTGAACACACATATAAGTCATGTAGTATACACTTGAAAATATAAAGTCATGGAGTATACACTCAAATACACGAAGTCATAAATGATGCAAAGGAAGGGTGGAGTTCATGAAAATAGACCCAAAAGACAAATTGTTCTTGCATGTTCTCCATTTGTGCTCCTATGTACACCTTCCTATATGACTTCAATGAAATAAGGCAAATTCACTTGTAATGCTTTCAAAAACCTCAATACAGATTTGGGAGCCTCTTTCAAATATTCTAAAGGTGATTCCAATAGGTATTAAACACCTAAACTCAAATTCAAACCCTAACTTGCTTGGGTGCCAACACTTACTCAATGATTATAAAACTAGTCCTCTTGGGACAATCATAATAAAACTTGTCTAACCCTTGAAGAATGCTCTAAAATCCTCTGTTCAGGTCTGTAGGACCTTCTAAGACCCCTTCCCAACAAGGAATATGCACAAACAACACTTTTAGACTTAGATTTGTTGAACTTCCAATTGCTGCCCCAACACTGTCATACACAATCATTTAGGACAGTCATCACACTTTGTCAAATAATGGCCAAGAAAGCTTCAAAACTCCTTGAGCAGGTCTAAAAGACATTCATATAGATTCTTCACACCTTTGGACTCTTATATGAGTATCAAATCATTATTTTAGGTTTGGAATCATGAATTGTATGGTTAATTTTTTACATATATGAGCTGTATGGAGGTGATTTTGAAGGGTGACAAAATGAATGACATCGAAGGGGACTGTTAATTAACATAAATTGACTATCCTAATAGTCTTAAACCAGTCCGAAAACTTTACGATAGTCAAAAGAACATTAAACCTTGAAGATAACCTTTTGGATGCTAGTGATAAAAGATCAAAGACATCTTAAGTAATGCATAAATTAAAAACAACTTCATGATGGTCATGACTATGATAGTGGACTGGTATATAGACTTGTGACTGTCTTACACTCATGAAAACCTCATTTGTAGTGTTTTATCTCCTTATAATTCTCTTTGTATCATCTTGTGTATACCCTAAGACAACCCCTAAACCTCTTTTTCATGGAGATTTCTTAGATAATGGGCATGATACAACTTTTTTGAAAGCAACGAGGCCTAGGGATTTGAGCATTTTATAACAATTTTCCTAAAACTAGTTTGAAACCCTTGTTTAACTACCTTGAAGGCAAGAAAAATGTAAAACCCACCTTTCCTTCGGTGAAATCTCATGAAACTTGGTGGAATGGATGAGGTTAGGGTGTTTTTGGTGTCTGCAATGTTGTAGGAGCAGGGGAAGGCGTTGTGATCAAGTTTGTTGATGCCCTAGGCTAAAAATCTCATGTTTTTGGGTATAGAATGTGTAAATGAGTTAGGGTTTGTAGAAAAGCTCTTGGGAAAAGGTTTGTAATGGTTGGAATTATTTGGACAAACTATTTTTGACATGTCTGAGGTGTTGGTGTGAAGATTTGAAATCTAGGTTTTGAAAGTCTCATTGTGACCCATTCAAACAGGCCAAATTAGCCCTCATCCAAAGTGTAGTAACATATTTTTGATCATTGTGTTACAAGACAACCACACTTGATTTCTTGATAGGTTGAGTAGGATCAAAAAGGGTACTCAAATCTATTCTCATATTCTAGGTATGAGTTCTGGTTAGGAAATTATGTTGGAAAAGGTTAGTTTGCTGCCCTACAAGACCTAGTGGCAGCTTGTGAAGGAAACCACTTTGTTTGAGGTGTTAAGACTTTGGAAAAGTGTTGTTTGAGTTAGTTTGAAGACAACCACCCTACTCTGCATCACTCAGTGACCTAAGTGATGTATGTGCAAGGATAGTGATAGGAAGGGGATATTTTTATGGGGATGAGAGGATTTTGTGATGGGGGTGATGGGAGTAAATAAGAAGTTAGTTTTTAGTACAAGTGAGGGCTGCATATAGGGTATTTGGAAGAAAACCATAGCCTTAATTCCATAGCGAAATGCAACCGATCAAAATTCCATGCTTGGGACTGTCTTAACCAACATTTTGAATTTGTTTAGCAAATTGTCAATACCCTATCTATGAATTTAAATCTCTCTACACCTCAAGATTATTCTAGTGAAGTATGGATCAAGTGACTCATGAGATCCTACAAGCTTGTCAAATAAGGAAGAAGACTATCTTAATTAAGAAGGGATGTCATTCAATTACTCCCTAGTCATGCCTTAATTGTCACAACAATGGAAAAAAGGAAGACAGTATCATGAAATATGTTGTGAATAGTAGTGACAAAATTATGCTTTGGATTAGTGTAGAGGGTGAAGAAGGGATATCAAGAGACAATTATTGAAGTCAAGGCTCATTAATATGGCAATGCCAAACTCAAGTAGATAATCATGTGCATAAGCTAAATTGCCATAAAGGCCACTATGAAGGAGACAATCTGTTGTCATAACCAACACAAGTAGGATAATCATGAATAGGTACAAATACCTTGCTCAAGAGTGTTGTTGATATTTGAAATGAGAATGAAGGTGAGGATGGGTGTTGTAGGAAGATATCCTAAACAAGTTCATCACATGGAGACATGACTATCATATTAAGATGTAAATAAGACTGTCACAGCTATGAGGGCAGTCATAATAGTCCTAACTTTATTCGTAAGGTTCTAAGAGGATTATTTTAGAGATTTTTCAATACAGACGAAAGGTAAAAGTTTGAAGAAGGTCAAGACCAATTGTTCATAAAGGATTGTCATGCCATAACTGATTTTTTCAAAAGGATAGTCATATTCATGAAATTTGGATTGAGTTTGATTTCATTTGAGTTGTTGTGATTTACTAAAAGTGACTTATTTATGAATTGGTACATAAGGAATGTCCTAGCCCAAGACACTAAAGAGGTCTCCACATCCTCCAACCTTCTCCAAGAGAATTCATACTATGAAACATGCATGGAGAAGTTATCAAAAGGACACCTAACAATTATGCCTAAATGATCAATAGAGACAAGTGGGATTGTCATAATAGGGGGAATAGGATAGTCTAAGATTCAAGCCATTGCATGGTTCTATTATATGAATTGAATTATGCATGTATTAAGGAATAAATCCTTCTATATCATCCTAGGGCAAACATTAAGAGTCTTCCAAAATCAATTTTGGCTCCATTGATCATGAATATGAGTATGACAAATAATTGTTCACTAAAATTATTTTATGAAGTATTTGATAATGCTTTTCTCTTGTATAGCTGAAAATAGGTGAAATGAAGGCATGAAGGGTCGAAACAAGGTGGAAACATGAGGAATTTGGAGTCTCTTTGATTGAACTAACTGATATACCTAGACACATATATATCTTAGAACATAAAGAACATAAAAAACATAGACATAAAGACATAAAGACATAAAAAACATAAGAACATATATATGTGAATTAAAATGGACATAAGTTGAACATACCTTAGAATTTGATATTGCATTTGACCAGTTCTTCAAAATATGGCTTCAAAATCCTCAAATGCTTCATTTTCACAAGTTTGATTATGAATTCTATATAATTCTAGAATAGGATTAGTGAAATTTATGGAAAAAACAAACATATATCATCAAATTCAATCTATATATCAATGGTAATTAGCATTGAAACAATATCACACATGAAACATGAAACTTTCAGTTTAAATAATCAATTTTTTCCAAAAACATGCAAAATCAGTTCTTCTATGTTGAAAAAACAAAAAAAGGTGGTGGATTGATTAAAAATGATTCTCAATAAGTCAAACAACATGAAAAGTGTTTTCTTGTTTGATATACTTGTGAAAAGCAGGAATAACAGTCATGTGGGGTCTGAAACACAGATCCCACATGCTTTTTTACCATTTTTCATGCTTCCCAAAATGCACTTGTGTTATAATGTGAGCACGTTCTGGGAAGCATGAAAACACAAAGGTTCATGCATGCAAAAAACATAACCTTCTCAATGTTGGTGCCAAAATCATGGTCTAGGATGTCATGCTCTCACATACAATATATTGTAACTATGCATGTAGTGCATCAAACAGGTAATCAAGTGATGGTCCAAGAGTATCCCTAGACTCAAATATCCATGTGGTTCATGAAATAGAACTTTTTAATACTAGGAGGGACAAATGTAACCTTGTATCTACATGGGAGAGTCTCTCTCTCTCTCTCTCTCTCTTCATTTCTCTATCCTATATATAGAGAGGGATCAGGAGACATGGAGAGATAGAGAGGGACATGGACATGGATAGGGAGACAACTCAGGGACATCCATAAAGAGATGGAGAGATAGAGATAGAGTTAAATAAAGGAAAAAATATAGAAAGAGGGGCAAATAGAGAGATAGAGAGGGATAGGTGGAGATAGAGATGGGGAGAGGGAGAGATGGGGATTGAGATAGACAAAGGGGTCTATAGAGGGAGAAATATGGAGATACATATATAGAGAGAGGGGAGATATAGGGAGATAGATCTAGCAAGGGAGAGATAGATAGGGAAATACAGAGAGAGAGGTAGAGAGGGATATATTAAGAGATAGGGTTATGCATATAGATAGAGATAGGGAAAGAGATGGAGAGATGTCTAGAGACATAGGGAGAGAAATTTCAAGAGGTAGAGGGATGGGGAGAGAGATAGAGAGGAGAGAGAGGTAGAGAGGGATAGATTAAGAGATAGGGATCCATATGTCCAGAGAGATAGAGATAGGGATCCCTATTCTCCTCTCTACCTAAACCTCTAAACCTTAACCCCTAACCCCTAAACCATAAACCCTAAACCCTAAATAATGCCCCTAAACCCTAAACCCTAAAAATGAGAAACCCTAAACCCCTAACCCCTAAACCATAAAACCTGGAAGCAACCCTAAACCTCTATCTCCCTATCTCTCCCAATCTCTATTGGTCCCCTCGCTCTCTCTCTAAACCCTAAACCCTAACCCCTAAACTTGAGCAACCCTAAACCCCTAACCTCTAAACCCTAAACCCTAAACCCTAAACCCTAAACTTGAGCATCCCTAAACCCCTAAAGCCTAAATAATTCTCCTAAACCCTAACCCTAAACCCTAAACCATATTTACTTGAGCAACCCTAAACTCATGTAAACCTCAAATAGTGAGGGAGGGAGAGATAGAAAGGTAGATTTAGAGAGAGGGGATCAAAAGAGAGAGAAAGATAGAGAGATAGGGAGAGAGAGACATAGAGAGGTAGGTATAGTTAGAGAGAGGGATAGAGGAGATAGAGATATCTCTCCCAGGCTCGGTCTCCTCTATATCTCCCTATTCTCCTCTCTACCTAAACCATAAACCTAAATCTCTAAACCTTAACCCCTAACCCCTAAACCATAAACCCTAAACCCTAAATAATTCCCTTAAACCCTAACCCCTAACCCCTAACCCCTAAACCCTAAAAATGAGAAACCCTAAACCCCTAAACCCCTAAATCCTAAACCATAAAACTTGGAAGCAACCCTAAAACTCTATCTCCCTATCTCTCCCAATCTCTGTTGGTCCCCTTGCTCTATCTCTCTTTAAACCCTAACCCTAACCCCTAAACTCAAGCAACCCTAAACCCCTAACCCCTAACCCCTAAACCCTAAACCCTAAACTCAAGCATCACTAAACCCCTAAAGCCTAAATAATTCCCCCAAACCCTAACCCTAAAGGTGTTCCCTAAACCCTATTTACTTAAGAAACCCTAAACTCATGTAAACCTCAAATAGTAAGGGAGGGAGAGATAGAAAGGTAGAGATAGAGAGAGGGGATCGAAAGAGAGAGCAAGATAGAGAGATAGGGAGAGAGAGAGAGATAGAGAGAGGTAGGTATAGTTAGAGAGAAGGATAGAGGAGACAAAGATATCTCTCCCAGGCTCGGTCTCCTCTATATCTCCCTATTCTCCTCTCTAACTAAACCATAAACCTAAACCTCTAAACCTTAACCCCTAACCCCTAAACCATAAACCCTAAACCCTAAATAATGCCCCTAAACCCTAACCCCTAACCCCTAAACCCTAAAAATGAGCAACCCTAAACCCCTAAACCCCTAACCCCTAAACCATAAAACATGGAAGCAACCCTAAACCTCTATCTCCCTATCTCTCCCAATCTCTATTGGCCCCCTCGCTCTATCTCTCTCTAAACCCTAAACCCTAACCCCTAAACTCGAGCAACCCTAACCCCTAAACCCTAAACTCAAGCATCCCTAAACCCCTAAAGCCTAAATAATTCCCCTAAACCCTAACCCTAAACCCTAAACCATATTTACTTGAGCAACCCTAAATTCATGTAAACCTCAAATAATGCCCCTGACCCCTAAACCCTAAACTCGATCAACTAGGCTAAACACCTACACATATAGTTTGACCTGGGATGATGGAGGATCAATGGGAAATGGATGTAGAATTCTTGGATCTTGATTAAATCATTATACTCATTGGGATGTGATTCAAGATCTAGGATCCAAGATATTTGTTTGATTGTCTATGTTTTCTTGGGGACCAAGTGTCTCATCATGGGATATTGATGGATAATGAATAAGACTAGCATGGGATGATGGATAGGAGTGATGTGGGAACTTACTTGCTCATGGATAAGATCTTGATCATAAATAATATCTTGATCACAGGGAGGATAAGCATGGATAGTGCAATATTAGATATGGATAGGGTAAGTGGGGATGCATTGATATTAATTGGATTGGGGAGTAAGAGGTGGTGATGGGGGTTCACTAGGAGATGTTGGAGGATTAATGATGGGATTGATGTACGCAGGGGTTGACCATGAGATGGTAAGGGAATTGAGATGAGATTAGATGGGATGTTTGAATTTAGATTAGGATGGGTGGTTGGTGTTTCCACATTCTTTGGACTAGGCTCTTAATGTATAGCTATTAGGTTTCTTAGATGGATGTGATGGGTTCTTGGATCCAGGATCAATAATCTTTGGATGCTTGACAACATGGCTACATGATGGCGTTTGACTTGGACTTATGGTAGGAGACTCTTCAATGAAATGGATAGACATAGGAGTGGATGATGGTGTTGGAGTGGTAGACATGTTATTAGGAGGTTCTTTTTTAGGCTCAAGGATATGAATTTGAGTACATGATGTTCTTAGATTCCTTGCTAATAGTCCTTGGGTCACATCCTTCATGGATTCATGGGTTGATGGACTAGGATATGCATATAGTTGATGGATAATGATGGAAGATGTTGTGGGGTGAGTATTAGGATCGAGTGAATGGATATAGGAGACTTGGATGGATTAGGATTGGGAGTGTTAGAGGGGGATGAAATTGGATCAGTGGATTTGGATGGCTCCATATCTTTTATTTTATTTTTGGATTACTCTTTGGAGATAAATTTTCAAGTGTTCATGGGTTGATGGATTAGAGCTTAGAATGTTTGATGGTGGATTAGATAGTGAGTTATATGGTGGATGGATGATAGGGATTAATGGATTAGGATATGGGTGGACTAATGCGTTAGTATTACAAGGATTGGAGGGAAATTATAAAATAATTCCCCTTTAACGCTAACCCCTAAACCCTAAACTTGAGCATCCCTAGAAAATCATAAACCCTAAATAATTTACCCCTAAAGGTCTGAGCAACCCTAAACTCATAAACCCTAAATATGCCCCTAAACCTGAGTAACCTAAATCTCTCTCTCTCCCAAAACCCCTAAACCCTAAATAATACCCCTAAAATTGAACCCCTAAACCATAAACCCAAGCAACCCTAAACCCCTAAACCCTAAATAATTCCACTAAACCCTAAACTTAAGCAACCCTAAACTCATAAACCCGACCAACCCTCTCTCTCTCTCTCCTTATCACCCTATCTCTCCCCTCTCTCTCTCCCATCCATCTCCATCCTCTCTCCCTCTTCCTCCCTCTCCTCTCACATGTCGACAAAGAATATGGAAACAAGAAAACTAGGACATGCAAAGAGGGATGAGGATATAAATTGGGATGATGAAATAGAAACAAGATAATTTATGAAATTTCATTGGATGGGAAGAATGATGAGGAGAGGTAGAGAGGGGAGGGAAGTAGAGAGTGAGAGAGAGGATAGGAGGTAGAGAAAGGAGGGAAGTAGAGAGTGGGAGAGGACCGTAGGAGGTAGATAGGGGAAGGAAGAAGAGAGAGAGGGTAGGAGGTAGACAGGGGAGGGAAGCAGAGACTGAAAGAGGGCAGGAGGTAGACAGGGGAGGGAAGTAGAAAGTGAGAGAAAGGGTAAGAGGTAGAGAGGGAGGGGGGAGAAGAGAGTGAGAGAGAAGGTAGGAGGTAGAGAGGTGAGGGAAGCAAAGACTCAGAAAGAGGGTAGGAGGTAGGTAGGGGAGGGAAGTAGAGAGTGAGAGAGGATAGAAGGTAGATAGGGGAGGGAAGAAGAGAGTGAGAAAGAAGATAGGAGGTAGAGAGGGGAGGGAAGTAGAGACTCAGAGAAAGGGTAGGACATAAAGAGGGGAGGGAAGTAGAGAGTGAGAGAGATGATAGGAAGTGCAACTACCCTTGTAGACATGCATGTAAAGTGTGGAAGCATAGACAAGGCATGTCAATTGTATGATGTAACACCTCAAAGAGATGTTCTATAATGGAACATGCAATGATTGCAAGATATGCAAAAAATGGATTTGCTGAAAAGGCTTTAGAAACTTTCAAGCAAATGCAATTGGCATGTGTATTGCCGATTATGCTTAAGGTTCTTTGACGTGTTTTTATCAGTTTTTAGCAAAATCTGGAGATAATCTGGAGCGTGCTCCCCATCAGGATGGCACTTTTTTCAATGAAAACTCAAAAAAAATACCACCATAATCTTAAGCTCTCTGCTAGCTATCTAACCATATAATTTTTTTCACATTTTGAGTACGTTTAGTGTTTCATCTTGAATTTCTTTTGTTAGTGTGTCCATTTTTTGTCAAAAACTAGTGTAGTATTTTTGACTTTTTTAACCGTTCATCAAAATTTGAAATAAGTTATATTTTTAGAAACTAAACTCCATTCTACACCAATTAAAAAAAATGTTTTTTTATTTTTGATTAGTTTTCAAACATTGTAGGGGGGAGCACGCTCAAATTTCTATTTTTTAGGATGTGCCCACTTTAAAAATTACTAAAAAATCAATTATTCATTAAAAAATTATCAAAAAAATCAGGGGTAAACTACATGGTGTTAGCTAATTTCTCATTGGAGTGATTATTGAAATGCTAAAAAAAAGATAACATTTTAGGGGGAGCACACCAGACGCTATGTTATATTTTTTTGAGAAAAACAAGACCAATTTGTGTGCTCCCCCTTTTTGAACCCCTTAATACCAACCATTTTTGGAAAAAAAATAGTAGTTTAGAAACTAGATTTAGAGCACTACAACTCTTGTTTTTGTTCCATCTTCAAATTTTGAGTGTAGCTATATTCAATTTCTCATCCAACATCAATGTTTCCTAATTTTTTTAAAAAGTGGCAACTTAAGACCCCATTTTGGTCCCTCATCTTTGTGCACTTACCCAGTGGCGTGCCTTAACACTTTCCTGGTAGGTTCTTGCTAAAGGCATGCTATCATGTGTAAGGAGTTCATTATGTAGACAAACTAAATTTTTGAACCCTAACCTTGTTAGCATATCTTATATTGAGGTGGCCTGCGAAAATAAAAATGGTCCTCAAGAGATTATGTCAAGAACAAATATTTCTTAGTAGATTGTCTTCTTGTGTGTCAATCTCAATATTTGCAACAAGGCCAATTATGTATCAATCTAGATGCAACATTTTAGTGCTAATATAATTAGCATAGACCTACTAGAAATGAATTCTAATTTAGTTAGTGTCATCATTATAACTTATGTTACACTTCATTCCCCTTTGCTCATGTTTAGTCATGCATTCGCCTCTTGTATGCATTAATCTAAGAATAAAGTTGCATAGTAATGGTTTTATAAGAAAAATCTACACAAAAGAATTGAAAGTATTATTGTTGTTCAACCATTTTTTTTCAAGATCTCATTGTGACATCCCTACAAGATCTCCTTCAAATGTTTCTACTTCCTGCATTAGTGGTAGATAGGGTCAACAACTATAATTTCAAAAATATCCTCTCTTTCTCTACTTAAGGCATTGAATAGAAATACTAAACTAGTTTCAACCTGAGGCTCTAGCTTATCAAAACAAGTTTAATATTTCTATGCAATTATCATTATATAGAATTAAGTTGGAGCCCTTTTTTGATGACCTATCTTTGCTATGTGAATTATATTTTGTCTACCAACTTTGTAGGGCCATAACTATTTTATTTCTGATGTACTAGAGTTAAATTACATCAACTGCATAAAATAAGCAACTACGTATCAATCTATGAAACATTTTAATATTTAGTACTTGGTTTAAAATGTGTTTTGTTCATGTTGGCCCTATGTGTTTAAGGCCTCTCACAATATTTCAAGATGCATTTTTTTCTTTAGTGTTTTGTTGTGGATTTCTATATACTTGGTGACCATTAGTCCTCTCAAACCACTGATTCGTTGATTTATTACTCCCTTTTCATGGTGCAATCTTATGGTTTCATTTAGAGTCAAGTATGCAATCCTATAGATCTCCTCACACTCTTATGAATTGTTGGATAAAATCTCACTCAATAGCTCATGCAATAGCTTGATACAATTTGCATGTACAACCTTCTTAAAGAAATAATTGACCATTTGCACCTAATTTTAGCAACTTTTGTCAGAAGTACAAAATCTGTAAGTTAATTCTAAAACTTTTGGCAACATATATGTAGTTTTTTAGAATGTGTGGCAACATCTATCTTTTGGTATAATAAAAATGTGAGCTAATAATAATTTTGATGCAGGCAAGAAGGAACATGCATGGGTGTCTAGTTGGTTGTCCAACTATCATTGGCATTTTCCATGGAATGTCCTCCTCCATATAGAGGAATTGAGTGTCCCCTATTGGTTGAGGGACAAGATGGTGAATAAAATAAATACAAATGGGCCAAGGACCCATCATTTAGGTTGTTACATGTACACTATGGGATACCGAGCTTGTATGCCGTGAAGTTTAATGTGGCAATCAAAGTCTTGTATAAAAGTGTTTAGAAACTATTTACTTATGACAACAAATTTTTATAAAATATTTTTTTGCACATGTTTACAAACTATTTACACAATGTATCGATGACTAAATTCAGTTTTGAAAGGATTTACAAATGTTGTTGTAATTTAGTGTCGATGGGTATGGCAGTGTTTTTAATTCTGTGTGGCGGATGCTTCAACCTTAGACATGTGTAATCTTTGCACTTATTTATCTGAATTGTAATGTTTGAAATGTTTACATATTCATGTGTCATATTACATGTCTTGAAAGTAGATACGAAACTCTAATTCTGATATCAAAATATTTAATGTGGAGAATTGCACATGATGATTATAATTTACATTACAATATCTTTTTGAGAATTCATTTTAATAGCATCTCTGTATGTGTCATAATAACCAAAGTACTAGGTAAAACAAATGTATATGTATATTTCCTACTACAACATGTGACATAATTCCTCTACCCTTTATCCTTTGATGAATGTCTATGCCCTATTCCAAACCTCCCATTTTGGCACAGGTAAGGAGGATGCTAGCAAAGGTTGTGAAGTCTGGATTTACACCTTGCAATTGCATTTGCTTGAAAGTCAAACC
This sequence comes from Cunninghamia lanceolata, assembly GCA_027924645.1. NCBI lineage: Eukaryota > Viridiplantae > Streptophyta > Pinopsida > Cupressales > Cupressaceae > Cunninghamia > Cunninghamia lanceolata. The sequence continues at coordinate 9,332,197 of BSBN01001201.1, forward strand.
TTTTCAACAAATCCATTTTGTGCATATCTTGCAATCAGGGCATTCCATGAGAACACATTTCTTTGAGACATTCTGTCAGACAGTTCATGTAACTTGTCTTTGCTTCCACATTGTGGATATCTTGCCATCATGGCATTCCATGAGATGACATCTCTTTGAGGCACTCTGTCAAACAGTTCACGTGCCTTGTCTATGCTTCCACATTTGGCATACATGTCTACCAGGGCAACACAGGGACGTGTCAGAGGAAAATGAAGTTTGCAAACCCTAGAAACCCTCGAGGAGCACTTTCGGTGATATAATGAGTTTGCCAACTTTGAAATCTGCCAAAAAGAGGTCTTTCGACAGTTTGAGAGGTTTGAAAACCTTTTAATTCACCGAAACTAAGTCTTTTGAATATTTTAACAGTTCGCCAACTTAAGAAACTATCGATTAAAGCATTTCAACTTTCTAAAACCAATAACAAATCCATTTTGTGCCTATCCTCCAATCAACACATTCTAAATAAAAATGTTTCCTTTTGGCAAACTTTGACAGCTCGTGCGACGTGGCCTATGATGACACCGTTTCATCGAAGCACTTTAGTAAACGGTCCATATCTTTATCTGCAACTCAACGACCTTTATGCCAAATAATTCATAGTATTGATATATAGGTCGTGGCCTTTGATCATCTTTGCATAACATCTTGATTGTTTTGTACAAGCTGAGCATGTAACTTATTCTTCTTTACCTCAATGAAACACCGTGATATAGTACAAAACCTGGACTAGACATTAAGTTTTTGAAACTTGGGATAATTGATGATTTAATTGATTACATATCAACAACTACATTTCCATTTGGTGACATGGGATTGTTTCCACAATCTCCTCATTCTTTTAATGGCTGGACGTTGATTGTAGCTTTGAGACTTGTAACTTCATTTCTCGAACAAGTGAAGAAACAGTATTTAAAGACATTTCTTGAGCATGAGCATCTTTTATTGAAGTAACAAAATTGTTTGCATGGCTCTCCTTTAACAATCTATTTTGGATATCAATCTACATTCCATTTGGAGGGGATAAAATTGCATTTTGCTTTGTTTCTCGAACTACTCTTATAGGTATTCTCAGGTCTATGCAATTATTGAGAGTCAAATTACCATGGTCAAGATCATATTTGTAACCTTATGATGCCACAACATTAGTAACCACTTGCTCACATCCTTGTTTCGAGATGTCAATTCTAGCTCAAAAATTGAGCCACTGATGCTCATCCTCATTAAATTGACCTGTTATAAAATGAGCATGATTGAGGTCTTCACATAGACCACAAATGTCAACACTACCTTGAATTATCAAATCACACACCAAGTTTAGACAATCCTTTCTCTGAGACATATTGATGAACAAGTTGCATATCTGCTTGACTGTACCCTAAAGATAACTCAAAGAATCCATTATTTGAAACCAAAGCTGGAGTTGTAATCTACTACGATAGGTTATTGGATTTACCATATCATGAAACAATTGTGAACCTTTAATAAACAAGTGCAATAATGAGAACTTAACCAAACAAAGATGAGAGGATAACTTCACATGCAACTCAAGGAGGCAAATAGTGCATTGTAGGATTTGGTTTTGACAAAATGTGATAACTCAGAACACGGGAAAAGTTTAAAATTTTTCATGTTCAAATTTGTAGACAACACATCCTAGGTTTCGATTTTTGATAGCTTTACCCTGCAATACTTTGTAGTTCTCATGCAACTTTGCAACACTTGCAAATTGCATCCCAACTTCTGATTTATGACATCTTTACCTTATATAACTTTATAGTTTTGATGCAACTTTGCAACACTTGTAAATTGCATCCTAGGTTTTTTTTTTTTTTTTTGGTTATAGCATTACCTTGTAGAACTTGTAGCTTTATGTGCAAATTGCAAACCCCAACTACAAGTCCAAGTGCTGCAAAAGAAATGGACATATTTTTCTCGTCTCAAGTGTGCTATTCAAAAAAGGATTAGGCCAAGTACTTGAACATGTACAAGCTTTCCATTGGTAAAAAAAGAAGTCCCAAAGACTTCATCATCTATATAAACCAAATGTATAAATTCAACATACAAGCATGGATCTACACATTCAAAGGAAATGACAAAGCTTGTATGGGAAACAACTAATCATAAAAGTTAATATTTCAATATCCATTGCTATATTAATTCTATTAAACATTATAAATAAATCACATCTATACTAATTACATATTCATTTCTACAAGAAATATAAACTATACTTTCTAACCATGAACTTCTAGGATTTAATCAAACATGAGAATTTCACTACAAAATGCTATGCACATTAGACTCCAAGGTTGAGAAATACAAAAATAAATGATGGAGCTCATGCCACTTAAGTGGGCAGATTACAATCCAATACATAAATGTTTTTAATTACAAGTACAAATTTACTTACAAGGATTCCAACATTGCTATAAGCACCCAAAATTGCATCGGTCGATATTACATGTCCAATTATAATTTGGAGGTCCAACACACAACCTATGTGACATGCTTATTTCTTCTCACAAGTTTTTTTTCCTTGATTGAAGTTGTCTAGCATCCTAGTACCTTTCCTCATTGATTTTCATCCTTGTTTTCTATCCTCCTAGTCTTTCTAATCTCGTTGCCTCTTGAAAACCTTGTTTCCTTCCTTGAGCTATAGGGGTGCTTGAGAGACCTCAGGGTCACCAAAGTGACCCATGTTAATCTATAGGGTCACCCAAGAAAACTAACCTAATAGAAGGAGCAACCTAGACCTTGACATGGTTGATCCTTGTTGAACACCTAGAATACTGAGAGGGGGGGTGAATCAGTATTCTATTAAACCTTTTACTTATTAAATCATTAATCCATTTGCCACATTCGATAACAACAAAGCAAATTAAGCACAAAAGAAGCAACCACAAAGCATCACACATAAACACTAGGATTTTTACGTGGAAAACCCTAAACAGGAAAAAACCACGGTGAGTGTTAGCTCATAATAATTATGTAATAACAATACTGAATTACAAGAAGGCTCACTGTCTTAGGGCTCACTGCCCAAAGAAATGTTCACTGCAAAAAGGCTCAATGTCTAGAGAAAGAGAGAAAGGAAGAAGAATGGCTTACTGCCAAAATGAATCGCTCTGATTGCATCTAAGAATGCATGGTTACAGTTCCAATGAAGCTCAAAAACACTATCTCAAAACTCTTCATCTTGACTGTTCTGCTTTTACATTAAGCAAAATCTCTCTTCTTCTACTTTTGTCGCATGTACTGTACTTCACATATCACACATACATTCACATTCGCATCTCATCTCTCAAACACCAAATTTGATCACATATATATATCCGCAACACATGAAGTCTTCAATCTAGGTTGGCTTAATAAGGTGTAGCGTGTAGTCATGCCTTATGTAACTTGTCGGCCAAATTCATTCACCAAAATTCACAGCAAACCCAAATAATACTTGAAATACCTTCTCATATGTTGGCCTCAATTGTTCCACCACTTAGGATTAGGTTTTAAACAATAGAACTTACCACATACAAATTAAACTTATCATGTCGGCCTCCAACACAAACTGTCACTGATTCACTTCATCGGTCAGACTACATCTTTTACTGCGGACCACAAGGCTTGCTCAAAAACATATCAAAGGCTCTTTAGACATCATAGATCATACCTTCAGAACCACAAAGAAAAATATCCTCTTGTGGTAAAATGCAGACCCCAAGAACACATGCCTTGTCACAGTCAAACACCGTCAAACAATGTAGCGATACTGAACTGCTTGTAACTATCTTTCTGGTGGACTTCAGAACTTGAAACTCTGGATTTAGACACTTCATACAAGTGTTTACAACACCTTAAAATTGCATAACAAAATATGCACTACCGGAGGAATACGGACCAAATCAACTGAGTGTTCTGCTCTAAGTAGCACTATGTTCTGCTCTATCAGACTTAGGCTGTTTAAAGATATGATTTTGGTACTTATCAAGGGATAAAGTATTGGATATAAGATCACCTAAGGACTACAAACAACATACCAGAACTGCACAATCTGATCTTCAACTGCGGACCAATGCCAGTCAATACATTGTCTCTCTGTCGCCGTCTCTTATGCACTGCCAACACTTAGCCAAAATGACTAAGTCTTTTTCACCGGACCAAAAAATTTGTCACAACCTTATTCCTTTTCTTGTTTCCATCAATGACAACACCATCATGCACAATCATTCATCATCATACCAAGTTGCCAACAATCTCCCCTTTGACATTGATGGCAACACTTGATGTGAAAAACTATTACAACTCCCCCTTTCTCTTTACACACTGCTCCCCCTATCTTCATGCTTTTCTTATTATTTTTCAAATGTTTTTTACATGCTTCATTTCTTCTCCCCCTTTGACATCAATGGCAAAGGTGTATGATACAAAGATATGTACAAGTTGCCAAAATTTTAAAACTATTTTTCTAGATCGTAGTACTTACAAGTGAAATCAAAAGTACTTACTGTTGTTTAGGGAGAACATCTTTATAGATCTTTTTCAGTTGTACCACTTCTTCATCCCAATTGACCTTAGCATTGTTCAAAACTAGTATGTGCCCATTAATCTAGGATACTAACTCTTCTGCTTTCTTCATGGTAGCAGGGGCCTCAGTGATTTGCCTTGTCTTTTCTGCTATTGCTACTAGCTTGGTTAGGGATGCAATTTTGAAGCTTGCTATCTCCCAGAGCTGACTCATTCTATGCTTTATGACCTCCCTCTGGGTTTGCAACTTATGTATATTAGAATGAATAGTCTCAACGTGTGCCATCTGTTTGCCAATAGCATCTTTTACCAGGTCATAAGTTCTGGAGATCTTCATTATTTGAGCTTCCCATCTATCTATTTTATCTTTTATGTCCTTAGTCTTATTAGGCCATGTAACAAAATTGATATAGTTCACTAGCTTCTTTAATGGCCAACTGTGCATTCTCTACACTTTTATCTAACAAAATTTTATCATGAGCAAATTTGTTAGTAAGCTCAACTAACCTTTTGTCATCAATCTCTACCCTTACTTTCTTTTTTTGTATCCTTTTCAAGGGACTCAAAATGAGAGTTGATTCATTCCATTAACTTTTTCATTTGTGTAGTAGGGGTTAATGATGCATCTCTCCTTATTACGGGCATTAACTTTTCAAAAATTGCTGATGCATCTTCTATCAGCTCACTATCCTCCAAATGGGATTTCAACATCTCTTCTTGTGCAATAGCTTGAAAGATCATTCCAAGTCTTAGTTTATGCAACGGGGACATTGTAGAAAGGTTGATAGGTCCTTGCAATAGCTCAGGTGCAGTCAAAATATGAGCTTCCTTCTGCTTTTCTAAGAACTCTCTCAAAGAGTCAGCAGTGTCTCTCTTGTCTTCAACATGGGACTCCTCAACATCATATTTCTCTAGAGGATTTTCCTGAGCAGCCTCTTGTTTATTTTCCTCTACTACTGGAGCAAGATTTACATTTATTTGTTCAATGTCTTCTTTCCTCTGCTCACTTTGTTTTTCAGAGGCATTTTCTTTTAGTGTTACCTCTTCTTCCTTAGACTTCTTTTCTTCTTCTGTCTCCTTCATCTCTTCAACTTGCTTAGAGTTTATTGAAGGAGGTGTTCCATCTTGATCCATACTCTACTCTGCATTCATTTCCTCTTCATTTCCTATGCCCACCAGAGGATTAATTGTACTTTGTTCTATGTTCTGTTCCATATTTATCTCTGGAACTACATTATCAGGACCAACATTTTGCTCTTCTTCATCAGTGTCAGCAATATTTGGGATTTGTAGCTCATGTAACACTATTAGTGTTATTTCCTCTATCTCCTTGATCAATTTCTCAGTGTCACTAGACATCAGAGCATTGACTCTCTTCATGGTTCTAAATTCATCACTGAGCTTCTTAGTGACTTTGACCTTTTTTTCTCTTGTGATGTTTGGACATAGTTTTAATAAGACATATTCCTTTATTTCAGCATCTTTGGCCATGGCCCCTTCTTTTCTTGTTGTCATTATGCTGGCCAAACTATCTGGTAACTCATCTATAACTTCAATCAATGTTTTGCAAAACATATCCAAATATCTTACAACTGTTGTTTCATTGATTACCTTATCTGCATCTGATCTTTCATCATACATATCAAAAATAGGTTTCAGGGTTCCATGCTGAGCAAATGCATTGACTATGGCTTCCAAGGATATAGTCGCTTCTTCTTCCCTGTTCTTAGTCTTTTTTTCTTTCTTCTTCTTCTTCTTATCCTTAGCCTTTCCGGAGGGCTTCTCAGTAGTGGCTTCATATGTTTTTGCCCATGTTTTTCTTTAACTTCCTCATCTATTTCCATTTCTTCTTCTTCTTCTCCTCTAAGGCTTACATATACTCTCTTTGAAGCCTTTGCTTTCTTTCTTTTCTTCTTCTCTTCCGACTTCTTCTTTGGCACTTGCTCTGCAGACTCTGTCTTTTCTTTCTCAACCTCAATGGTAGCTGCTATTGAGGATGAGGCTCTTGTTCTTCTCCTAGAGCTAGATGCAGGCTTTTCTTTCTTAGATTTCTCCTCTTTCTTCTCTAGATTCTTTGATGTTTGCCCTTCCAGAGAACTTGCAGCCTTGGATTCCTTGACCTTTGGTCTTGCTTCATTTATTTGTTCATCTATAAATCCTTGGCTTTTGACAAACTCATTTTCCATTTTCCTTACATTCTTCTTGATTTCTGGTTGTTTCTGTTCCAAATGAACATTGAGTGATAATTCTTCAAATGTTCCAAATCTTCCCTCCTTAAGGTCTTTTGGTTTTCTTAACATCAAATCAACCAATCCAATCAAAACTTCCTCTGTGACTTCATATCCCATGGTTCAAACCCATACAGTTCTAGGTTCTACAGCCTCCATGAGGTATTTGTCCTTGTCCACCATGAACACAATGTCCTTTTCATATTTCTTTATAGCCTTTTCAGGGGTTTTGGCCCTAGCCTGCATTTTCTTTTGGAAATTCTTGAAATAACCCCATAGTGTTGCATTTTGTTTATCAACATTTCCTAAACTTTGCAGATGATTTCTAATTTGTGCAGCTACTGGTGAATGACCAAGCCAACCAATATTATCCATACCTGGTAACTCTCTTAGAAAATAGAAGAATAGACAGATGATTAGAGTTCCATACTTGAAGGGATATTTTGTGTCCTTTATCCTTTTTAGGTTCTCCATCAGTTGTTTCTAGAGCAACTCACATAGGTCATAGTTTGTTTTGTTCTTAACCATATCATATGTTGTATATATGGCTACTGCAGAGACTAAGTTCTCCCTATTGGAGAAATAGACCTTATAACCAATGACCTTTGATGGAAATCTAACCACTGGATCCACAATATCATTTACAGTTAATGCTCTTTTATCAAATTTTACACCTGTCAATTGCATTACTATATTGTTCTTCATAGACTTCAATTCCGGAACCTTTCCGATGGAGCACATGCCAATAACTGCTTTGATGGCATCCTTTGTTATCATATAAGGCACATGAAGCTAAAAGAACTCATCATGAATCCTGCTCAAGACATACCTAACCTAGGCATCATCTGGGACCACAGGAAAATCCAACTAGGTATCCAATTTCTTCTCATATAGGGCACTATATTCTACTTTTAGATCAAATTTATCATCAATCAGTTCCTTTAGATAAATTTCCCCTAATTTTCCATGATCATATTCATCTAGATTTGCATGTATCTATGCCCTAACATTTTTTGTATGCATAACACCATGCAAAATCTCAGAAAATGCGCCATCCAGATAAGTCTCTAAAGATTTAAAGGGATGCTTTTTGAACTTAGGGCGGCGCCTCTCTATTATCTCAACTACTTGAGGGGTAGACATCTCAACACATTTTTTTCAAGATAGAGATAGCTGTAAATACCTTTTGTTTCTGGTTAGGGGTTCTTTGCACCAATTGTTGAACACTTGGGTTTGCCTTAGCTCACTTCTCAGATCTCTTTAGTCGCTTGCAAAGTGATTTTTCTTTCAAATGAATTACTTATATCCTCTTTTCATCAAGATTCAATTCTCATAAATGCTTATCTCAAAAAGCTATCAAAAACTTTCTCTGTCACTCACAGTCGATCCAAATTGCTCCGCAATCCACCGCGTTAGGTTCTTTTCTATCGGAATCTTCTCTAGAAGATTTGTCATTCAATCTTACAACTCATATCTTCGTGCTGGATATCAGCACCACACTTCTGGCTAGGGGAATAGGATTTTCAAGTTAAGCTCCCCCTGAGCCAGAGCTCCCAATTTACTTCTCGAAGGAAGTACCTGCACCAGAATCTAGTGTGGACCCATCCTTGACCTAGAGTACTTCCTTCTTAACCCAAATTTTGTTCATTTCGTTCTTGATCTCTGTTAGATCTGCCTTTTGTACCAGTTTCTTCATCTCTGCATGATTATCCTTCTTCATGTTCTTGCTTCTGTAGAACCTTGCAATATGTCCAGGCATGTTGCAATTGAAGCATACAACATTTCTCTGTCCATTGTTCCTTTTATTCATTCTTGATCTGCATTGGTTAGCCTTGTGTCCAAATCTATTGTGTGCAAAACAATTCGCATTGAAAGATTGATCATTCCTTCCATTATTATAGTTGTTCCTTATCTGACTTCTACATTCACCAGCTCTATGACCAAACCTCTTATAAAATAGTTACCTTTGAAGGTTTGAGCATTCCTTCCATTGTTGTAACCATTCGTTATCTAACTTTTGCATTCATTAGCTTTGTGACCTACTTTATTGCAAGTTAAACACTGACTAGAGAATGATGGAACATTTTGATTCACTCTGCTCCTACATTGAGTAGCCTTATGACCAAATTTATTGCATGCATTACAATAACCATTGAAAGAAGGGTACCTTTGAGCATTTGGTTGCCTGATTGGTGGTCTTCTAGGTCTGTTCCTTTGATTTTGGATTTGTTTGCCTTTGTCTTTCTTGATTTCAACATTCATTTCTTGACCCGCTTTAGAACTTTCACCTTTCTCAAATCTCAAGCCTTCTTTGTCATTAGGACTCTTCTGACTTGCAAGTATTCTATCAAGTTGGGTAGCACTCACTCTAAATTTATCTTCCTAAATCCATGCCTATTTTAGATCAGCTTTTAGATCCATAACTTCTTGTTCAAGCTTTGTGCAGTCTTCAGTTTTACTTTTCACCAACTGATTTAGGTATTCTTTTTCTTTTGCTCTTTTTACAACTTCCACTTTCAGATCATTCAAGGTGTCATTTGCAGATATCAATTGTTCACTAACCTCCTTATATTTTTCTTTAAACTTCTTGATTTGCTCCCTCAATTTTTTGATGTACTGGACTCATCTGCTTCCTTGACATTATCTTTCAGATCCTTATTTTCTAATTCAACCTTTTCAAGATCTTCAAGGGAAAGCTTGAGTTCTTCATTAACAAGCATGCCATGTGTTTAGTCTCCAAAATCTTCCTCAAGCTGTTAGACTTCTTCCAAGGAACCAAGCTCTGATACCAATTGTTGAACACCCATAATACTAAGAGGGGGGGTGAATCAATATTCTATTAAACCTTTTACTTATTAAATCATTAATCCATTTGCCACATTTGATAACAACAAAGAAAATTAAGCACAGAAGAAGCAACAACAAAGCATCACACATAAACACTAGGATGTTTACCTAGAAAACCTTAAACTGGGAAAAACTATGGTGAGTGTTAACTCACAATAATTATGTAATAACAATACTGAATTACAAGAAGGTTCATTGCCTTAGGGCTCACTGCCTAGAGAAAGAGAGAGAGGAAGAAGAATGGCTTACTACCAAAATGAACTGCTCTAATTGCATCTAAGAATGCATGGTTACAGTTCCAATGAAGCTCATAAACATTGTCTCAATACTCTTCATCTTGACTGCTTTGCTTTTACATTAAGCAAGATCTCTCTTCTTTTGCTTTTGTCACTTGCACTGTACTTCACATATCACACATACAATCACATTCACATTCATCGCTCAAACACTAAATTTGATCACACACACACACACATACATACATATATATATATATATATATATATATATATATATATATATATATATATATATATATATATATATATATATATATATATATATATATCCGCAACACACGAAGTCTTTAAATTAGGTCAGCGTAATAAGGTGTAGCATGTAGTCATGCCTTATATAACTTGTTGGCCAAATTCATTCACCAAAATTCATAGTGGACCCAAAAAAAACTTGAAATACCTTCTCATATGTCAGCCTCAACTGTTCCACCACTTAGGATTAAGTTCTAAACAATAGAACTTACCACATACAAATTAAACTTATCATGTCAGCCTCCAACACAGACTGTCACTGATTCACTTCATCTGTCAAACTACATCTTTTACTACAGACCAAAAGACTTGCTCACAAACATATCAAAGACTCTTCAGACATCACAGATCATACCTTGAAAACTACAAAGCAAAATATCCTCTTGTGGTAAAATGCGGACCCCAAGATCACATGCCCTATCACAGTCAAACACTGTCAAACAATGTAGCGATACTCAACAACTTGTAACTATCTTTCCGGTGGACTTCAAAACCTAAAACTTTGGATTTAGACACTTCATACAAGTGTTTACAACACCTTAAAACCGTATAATAAAATATATAATATCGGAGGAATGCAGACCACATCAACTAAGTGTTATGCTCTAAATAGCACTGTGTTTTGCTCTGCTGGACTTAGGTTGTTTGAAGATATGTTTCTAGAACTTATCAAGGGCTAAAATATTGAATATAAGATAAACTAAGGACTACAAACAACATACCAGAACTATATAATCTGATCTTCAACTGCGAACCAATGCCAGCCAATACATTGTCTCTCTATCGCTGTCTCTTGTGCATTGCCAACACTTAGCCAAAACGACTAGGTCTTTTTCACCAGACCAAAATTTTTTTCACAACCTTATTCCTTTTCTTGTTGCCATCAATGACAACACCATCATGCACAATCATTCATCATCATACCAAGTTGCCAACAATCCTATCCTGTTTTAAAGTGAGTGTAAGTTGCTTATTTTTTGCTAGTTTTCTTCCAGTTTCCCTTCCAATGACTATCTTTTTGCCATGCTTTCTTCCTCGCTTTATTTCCTACTTTCATGCCTATCTTATCCTATTTTATTTCCCAAGATATTCTTCATTCCTCTCCTTATAACCCTCCCTTCTCTCATTCATAATAGAGAATAATTTTTGCATACAAGATTTGAGTAGATTTGAAGAAGTTTTTCCTTCATAGGATAGAAAGATTAGGTTACCTTTATAATTTTTTCTTTAAAGATTTACATCTCGAAGCATCAGATCACCTTAGGAGATTGCATGCCTCTCTATGTATAGCCTCAATCCTAAATTGTAAAGTACTAAAAATTTTCCACAACATAATTACTAAAGTAAAATCCACATTAACATCAAGTAAGTAAAGTAAAGTAACCAACAACATTATCATGAAAAAGAGATAACAATAAATTCAAATGTCAAAGCAAGTTTTTCCATACATGAGTTTGATATCTAATCTATTTCATTACATCATTCTGAGGTCAATTATAGAGTATACCAAATGGGTAATATTACAAGTTTCAATAATGGCACAATGCCTTACAATTCATTTTGATTTACAAGAAGTAGTATAACTGTCATCAAATGTCAAATAAATCCAATCAACCATCCTCAACTGCCATCGACCATCTGGCCATCTGCTGTGTCGAAGGACAAGAACATGGTTCAGGCACTTTTTTCCACCAAACCACAAAGTTTGCGCTTCCTCGATATCCTTCAAACTGAAGGATGCCTGACCCTGCTTGAAGGGCCTAGCAACCTGTAAACAAGTGCAAGGTGGAATCTGGTGTGTGTCTATCAATCTACATGCATTTCTATCATGAATGCAACATCTCATCAATAGGATATGGCAGGGAAATATAAATAAGAATACTAGGCTATCAAACCATTTGTTACAATGGAATACATGTTTGTTTCAACATCATGTTCGCTTTGGCCAAAGCATTAACCATTTTAATGACGTGTAGGTTTGTAAAAGAAACCTACTTCCTTGTTACCCCATACTCGACACCCGTCCTGAAAGGCAATCTTTCAAGCATAAATTAAAGAAAAACTAACCCTCCTCAATCACATAGTATTTTAAGACAAAATAACACACAATTCTCTCATGCAGTAATACAAAAGTGGGCTGTTTGTATATTTAGTTCTAGTTATACCACATGTAAGAACTATTCCATTATACTAGACTAAAAATAATGTTATTATCATTAATAATCGACTCATCAAATATGATAAGTAAGAAGGTGTAAGCCTTTACAAAAATTAACCATTAAGATTTATACAAGGAAAACACAAAACTAAATCCAAAGTAATAATAAATTCATACTCTTTTAAATAGATAGAATCATTTTATTTACTTTAGGTAATCTCTTCATTAGTGAGATGATTTTTAATTAATTCAAAGGAGCTTAAATATAAAAAGATATGAATCAGACAAGTAAATTGATTAAGTTTCCATATATATAAAAAAACTATGATGATTAAGAGAATTTTAAGATTAGCATAGTATCTATTAAGAGACAAAAAAAATAAAGGGGGGGGGGGGTTTGCGGTTAAGATTTTATTTTTGGAACTTCAATAATAGTGCAAGGAGAGGGATCAATATAAAGAACTAATTTGAAACAGTTTTAAGACTGAAACGATCTCAGGAAGAACCAAAGTTTTAGGTCTTTTTCTTTTACATTAAGGATTAAAGAGTTCCACAGGTATCGGTTCCTAAATCGAAGAAAGAGACGTTGTAATCACAGAGGCCGATCCAATCTAGATAAATCAATAGTCGTTGATTTAAAAAAAAGCAGGAGATTTGTTAAAGATATAGATAGGCTAGAGAGGACAAGATCACAAACACAGGCCGAAGAAGAAGAATGATGCCTCATCAAAGCCAGATTGGTGTCCAGAGAGGGCTGATTCAGACATGGATAACATCGCCCACTCATGGAATAAGGCATTTTTAAAGAAAAAGCATGGTTCACAGTATTTACTAATACATAGGTTGCTAGAATCTACTAGAAAGTAATGCAGAAGAAACAAGTTCTGTACAACGACGGATATGATCTTATGCCTTTGATTCAGCTACCAATCTAGATATGATCTTGACATCTGAAAAGAGCTAAAGTCTTGAGATATCTCATTTATTTTCTTTTTTAAGCAGGAATAGCAATGGCAGGACGTCTGACCAAACTCATAATGAAGCCCAAGATAGACATGGTTTTAACGTATTCCCATTTCAACTACAGGAATTTGCTTCACAACCCATTTGATGAAAAGACCTCTCTTGGTTTAAAAGAAAAGTGAATCATTAAAAGAGAAATACCGCTGCTGAAAATCAGAAGGAATTAAAACATATCATTTACTTCAGAGACCAATTTTAATGAAAACCAGTGATTCTTCTCTAAAGCTGACTCAAGAGAAAGAAGAAAAAAAATAGAAGGAAAAGTGGAGCAACTGGGGTAGTTGATCTATGTTTAGCAAAATCAGATCCTTCATATTATACGAATGCCATTGTTTCAAAACAAAAGAAAAAGAATGGTATGCCAACTATTAGCAAAGGCATTGCACAACTGTTGATAAATGAGAATTCTTTAGAGGATGCAATCTAAGTAGCCTAGAACTTATTCGATTTAACAAGAGGCTTAGGATAATAATGACAAAGAATAAAATAAAATACAGATTTAAATCTTAAACCCAACGGACCTCCCATACAAGTTTAACTGTGGAACCAAAAAGAAAACCAGAGACATTTATAACCAAATCTTTTTAGATTGTGACATATTTATATAAGCTCGAGTGGATTTCTTTCAAATGATATTATAAGAGTTGAAAGAACAAGAAGAAAACCTATTACAAGCTGTTGATGAAGATCCTTGCCCCCGAGTTCCTTCCTGTGCTAGAATCAATTCAGATCTCAGAGCTGAATGATTTCCACCCTCCAATTTCCTGGGTATCTTCCTCTTTTGAATCTGCCTCTCTTTCTTTCTCCTTTCTCTGTGTCTCTCTCTAAAAATCTCTTTTCTGCGAACCCCCTCCTTTAAATCCTTTTTTTTTTTTAAAAAAAATTCATTTTTCTTTTTGTTTTCTTTTTAAATCCCTTCCCTCATTCATTCGTTGCATAATTAAATACAAGAACTCAAATGCAGTAAACAATGAGTTATCCCCATGCACATTTAAGAAAAATTTAGTTTGCATAAAAGATAAAGGAGAAAAAGCATCGAATAAGAATAATCCAAATTTCTATATATATATTTCTATATTTGTTTATATATAGACTTGAGTTAAGTGCCCGATCAATATGATTTATCTACTTTATAATATATTTTTATTACAACATTTCTATTTAATTTAACAATAATATTTTCCTAACAAGAAAAAATTTATATAGTATTTTCAAAAATACTATGCTCATATATGTATTTATCCAATAATAGAATTTTAATAACTCAATAAAAATAAGTATTTTATTTAAGTATTTCTAAAAATTAAAGAGTTATTATTATTACTATTATATATATATGTATATGTATGTATGTAAGTATGTATGTATTTATGTACACACACACACACACACACACACATATATATACAAAGATTAACTCGTTTGTCTGTCTGAATAGGTATTGAGTATCTAGCAAGAAGGTAAAGCATAGAAAAGACAAAATTAGACAAGTAAATGCAACATTCGTAATTAAATGTTTATCAAAACAAGAATTCAATCCTAAGTGCATGTGTGAAAGAACACTAGTTAGAACCCAACACGTGTTGCCAAGAGGCTAGAACCCCTCTACCTGAGACATGCTCTTGTCCTTAGATAAGACCTGCGAACATTCACACTCATACCACCATCAATAGGTTAGTCCCAAAACATAGCCAAAGCAATTGAAATTTAAACCAATAATATATCATATCCAATATCATCAACTAATGTTCTATGATTTCAATTGAAATTAACCAATTCAAGTAATTGTGAAAGTTTGAGACGTGACATAAATCCTTTTGTTTAGTTATACTAGGAAGTTAATTCTATCTTCCTCACACTTGCATATCATAGGAAGCTAGTGTTTTCTTCTTGATGCTCACACATCATAGGAAGCTAATAATATCTTCCTCACAATTCAATCTTAATCATTCCCTGACTAGAAACTTTCCTTTCCATCAAGTGAGGGTACCCCAAGGTTAGAAGAGAAGAAGAAATGAATAAAAGTTGGACCCTCTAAAGACATTCTCACAACATTTCTTCAAGAAGATCAATAGCTTCTCCCAAGTTCTTTGATTTTGAAGAAATTTCATTTTGTAGTAATTAGATCACTCATCTTGCCTAAAGACTATAACACTCTATTATTGTTTCTTAGTTTAGTTTAAGTTTATTTGTTGTTTTGTTGGGTAGTGTTAGATCTAGATAACTTCTTATCATTTGTTGCAATAGATTAGAAGTTTTTGTTACTTTCAAGTGTATTTTAAAATAAAAATGACAAAAAACATAGTGTAGATTGCATGAAAAGTCATATAGTTAATTATCTCATACTTAATTTCAAAAAAGAAAAAAGATAAATTATCTTTTTTTCTTGCATGCATATATAGTTTAGAATTAATAGAAAAGTGCAAAAGAAAGACAAAAAGAGAAGAGAAAGTCCCCGATTCCATCATGAGTCATCTGATAGATGTCAACAAATCATCTAAATAGCACAAAATCAAACAAATCTTTCAACTACTTGAAAACAAAATATGCAAAAGAAGATAAAGCAAATGCATCAACTTCAACAAAACAAACTTCAAACCAAGCAATCACTATCTTTTAGATTCTTTATCACTCACTTGGATTTTCACACCAAGTTTGTCTTGGGATTGAAGAAAACTAGATTAAGGTGGTTTTTTATGAAATTTAAGAAAAGGTGCCCACACTTAGGCAAATTAGAGAACTCAACGAACAAAGATAAATAAGAGAAAAATCTTGCTTAAGAGAACTCACTTTCTTAGATGATCTCATTGCACACATTGACACTAGACTTGCATGAAGAGAATGTTTGAACACTAGAACAATTCAATCAATAATCATTCCATATTCCACACCTCAAATCAGTACCATATTCCACCATCGAGAACTTCTTCCTCGTGAAGGGAGTGAACTTGTTGACACAACCCCCATCCCACATCACCATTTTTCTGCCATTTGTGAAAGCCTCTTTCCATGAGAAGAGAGTGATCAATTAGGTTCTCCTTTCTTAGCTGGGGTAATTCAATCCACACAAGCAACATAGGTGTAGCATGTGCTATTTTGAGTCCACCTCATTCATTTTTTATGGTGAGAAGATTTAGAATATCACGTATTTTGGTGAACTTGACATGAAGAGCAAATCCTTTTGAATGAGATTTTCTCATTTCCTTCATTCTTTTATACATATTTTTGCCTTCCTCTCTTCTCATCCCATTTATTATGTGGTACCTATAGTACCATTGAATATGTCAAGATAAGTCTCAACACAATCGAGACAAAGTCCCTCAGAGCTAGCTAGATCTCCATCATTTGATAGGTATGTTCCCACTAACCCATTAACATCTATCTCAAATAGGTATGACTACGAAGATACCATTTCGGATGGTGGACGAAAGTGATTGCATAACTTCATCACATATGATAACCCAATTTGGAACCAAGATATTGTGCTTCAACCAAACTTGGAACAAATTAGGACACATTGAATACACACCCAATAAAAATCCATCAACATGATAATCTTATTGCAAACTACAAAGACATCACCACCCAAGTCAACAATGAAGTGAGTTTGCTAGAGAAAGACCTAGAAGAAGCCCATACAACATAAGAGGCTCTCCACATAGCTTATTAACATGAATGAGCTGAAGCATGCCAAGAAACCCCATAAAACTTCCTAGAAGAAAGGACTAATGGTGCTACACAAAATGAGAAAAATCCATCTCATGATGGAGAAATGTTAAACAAAGGAGAAGCTACACCTACAACTCTCATAGCTACCTTGGTCCAATAGATCAGGACCCTTAAAGCTAGGGGTGGTGAACAACCAACACATAACTCCATTAAACCAAATAAAAGACCAAAGTCTCCAAGGCGCAAGCCTCGTGACAATCCTTTTACAACAAAGAAAATTAAGTGAAACCAAGGGGCATATGAACTTCCCCATATGTTAATTTTTATGCACAAAACATAAATAATGAGGCCTTCATGCCTTTCTTAAAATCAACTTTCAACATGGTAAACATAAATCAACTAGGTGGGATATCTGTTAGAAATTAATATTTACTTAGTGAAGATTATTATTCTTTACTTAGTAAAGATCATTTATTACTTGTATTTTAAATGATGGGTTGAATTATTGACTTCCTTTTATTCTATTTTTATATGTTTTAAGACCTTTTCATATGATCCTGCAGATACTTTACAAACATTACTATTACTATATGTTGTTTCTCATAGACTTTTCAAAGACTTTAAACCTATGTTGATAATATGGAATATGGTGGTTATATTATCAAGTGTATGATTTAAATTATAAGTATGCATGTAATATAACTAGAATCCTATGGTTTAAATATGAGAGTTATTTTGTGTGCATATGTTTGGATAATTAACCCTGTGTAGCAAGGACGTGGCATCAAGGAAAGAGAAATTGCAATGAGTTGCAGGACAGGGGAATTAAGAGAAGTAGAGTTTGAATGCCAAGAGTGAAGATAGATGGAGGATGAATATGTACCATCATGGATTGGAATAAATGTAGAAAGGAAGACTTGTTCTAAATGCAGTCTGAGTGGTTTTTCATACAAACTGTTTCATGAGAGTTCTTGTTTGAACAAGACTTTTCTTCTTTTGATCAGTTAGATTAATAAATCAATCATGCAACTTGTATCCTAGTATCTAGGGTTGAATTGATTGAGGATTAGTTAGTGGTTGTATAGAACTCTCCTAGTTTTGTATAGGTTAGAGGGATGAGTTCATTGCTAAGTTAGTTGCTTTTCACTTTCTAGTTACTTAGCCGTTACTCTATTTTTCAATTATCAATTATCTAGACATGTTTTGATTTGAATAAAATCTGAGAAGATTTTGTTTCTGATATGAGTTGAATACAATTAGGTGTTATGAGAATGCATGAGAATCTGAAGTAGATTTGGTTTCCAGATTAAGTGAGATAGTTCCTTGAGCTGGCCACTCAAGGTACTAACCCTCACTTTGTATATTTCCTTATTTATGCATTCCTAGTTAAAATTGTTTATCTGTTATTTCATCAATTGCATCGTGAGACAAGTGAAATATCTTGATTGCTATTTCTAGTAGTTGTGATTCATGAACAAGTGCATATTTTAATTCCTTCAGAGGTAAGTGTTAGTTCTTTTATCATTTTGAGTATTTTGAGTTAATTCTGTAATTCTCTATTGAATATAGTTATCTTCAGCTTATGCTGAAGGTACCCGTAGCAACTAGATTTTAAACTATTTTTGTTGTTCTTACATTTCTGTGAACTTCAGTAAACTAGGTTAATTAGAATAAGTCTGTATGAGTTAGTTTGGGATAGAAATGAGTCTCGAAGGAATATATAGTGCAGGCATCATCATAAGCTTACGCTCCTTGGTCGATAATTCAATGTAGGAATGAAATGATAGAATGGACTATTCAGATAGGTTTACCCCCGAATTTTGTTTAAGTCTACAACACATTAGTTTTTCTCTACATTAAATACAAGCATTTTATGAAGGTTAATTACTCTCACACATATGTGAGAATAACTAACACTCATTCCTCTTCGAGGAATAATTATTTACTTTAGATTCCTTCTTAAGAGGAGTAACATGTTGCACACACTTTATGCAAGGTGACAAATGGGAGTTATGGATAACTCCCCTTCTCACCTCTATTTAAGAGGTGCCTCCTCTCTTTTATTTATTCTTCTTTCATTCTCATGTAGGCTCATTAAGGAGCACTATCTCTCTCTCTCTCTCTCTATTTTTTAGGCTTCATGCCATCTTCATAATAGGGGGTTTTTCTTTGTTTTTCCCCCTTGATAATCTTGGTCTCCTCTCCTTTGTGCATGCTCACAAATGTGATTCTACTTTACTGGTAAATTAGTTTTATTATTTATTCATTTTTATTTCACATGTTTGATTAGTAGTTTTATTTGATCCTTTAATCTTCTTTACATGGTATCAGAGCCATGCACTACTAATCTTTCTATGAAGTTTCTGTAAGCAACATTCACCTTGGAGAGTTCAAGATATATTTGATTTTCAAAAAAATAATTTTGTTTCCTGTGCAGGAATAAGGGTTTTGCACCCTTTGTTATATTTTAATTTCCAATTTGTCTAGTTGTTAACAGATCAGGAAATAGTTGCAGATCTTGTATATTTTTTTTAAAGGCCTAAGCTTTTTGTTTCTACAAAAGATTCTACTTTGTTCTATCTAAATCGTTTTTTTTTTTAAATTTAGGATTTTAACCTTGTATTTTAGTTTTTATTATTTTTTACATGCAACTAAGATATTCTTCTATCTTTTTTAAAAAAAAACCAAGGTTTACAATTTTTTTAAGTATAATTTATCCTATTTTCATCAATTTTTTTTTTTTAAAAGTATATGTTAAACTTTATAAAAAGACATTTTCAAGTTTAAAATTCTTACAAATAATTTTTTTTTTCAAAAACTCAAAGCTATTAATAAAATTTTAATACAAATAACAATTAAAAAAAAAATTATTAAAAACATTTTTTTTTTGGGCTTCTTCGGCCTTTCGACCTCAGCCTTGTATAGCAGGCCCCAAGGCCGCAGGACCATAAGGCCGCGGGAGGACTTGCAGCCCCACTCTCTCTCCCTTCTGTGCCCTCGGCTTCAACTCCCTTGCAAACCCTACATTTTTAAACACAAAAAAAAACTTTTGTTGCATAAAAAAAATCTCTTTCTCCTTCGTTGCTTTCCCATATATTTATAATGCCTTTTTTAACTTTTCTTAAGTTTCTATTTAAATTTCTGACTTAAGGTTTTAATTACTCAGTTTTTTATAATCTTTATTAATAAAATTTTTTAAAATAATTTTTAAATCTATCAAATTTTTTTTAAGGGGGCAATTAGATTATTAAGTTTTTTTTAAATGTGATTTTTTTGAAGGGGTTTATTTTTATAAAAAAAGGGTTTCCCTCTTGTGTAAGTAGTAAAATTGTTTCAATTTTTTTTTTCATCTAATTACGTAAATTTTTCAAATTTTTTTTGCCTCGATAGAATAATCCTTCTAATAATTGACAGAATAATACTCTTAAGAAGCCTCATTGTAACTATTGTAATAAAGATGGTCATTGGACTAGCGATTGTTTCAAAAAGCCAAATGCTAATATGAGGCAAAATTATAGGCACAATTCTCCACAAAATCATAAGCATCCACAAAATAATCAATCGAGGTGTGCTTTTACTTGTGCTTTGTATGATTCTCAACCACTTGAGTGGATTATTGATTCAGGTGTATCTCAACATGTTACTTCTCATAAAGAGGTATTTCAATCAATGCACACTGATAATACTAATATGTCTCTTCAACTTGCAAATAATCATAGTTGTAAAGTAGAAACATTTGGAAATGTGAATATTCCTAATGGTAAGCTACATGATGTTTTGTATGTTCTTGAATTGAAAACAAATTGGCTTTCTGTAGCTAAGCTCTGTCAAGATTACAGGATAGAGTTTTACAAAGATATGTGCTATGTGATTGATCCAAATCAAAATGACAAGGTCATTGCTAATGCTAAATTAGACAATGATAAATTATTCAAGTTCTATGAATTTGCTTCTTATAAATACTCTTTATTATCTACCATTGATTTCAATATTTGGCATGAAAGATTTGGTGATATCAATGCTGACAAAATTGCCTTGATGTAAAAATATAATATGGTAGACGGATTGCCTCGAATTGTTCCTTCTATTCTAAAATTGTATGGACAGGATGAATGAGTGGTAAGATGCATAGGGAGCCCTTTCCTAAAGGTCAAGCATGGAGGGCAAAACATAAGTTGCACCTCGTTCATAGTGACCTTTTGGGACCCATGGAAAATACATCCATCCAAGGATCAAGGTATGCACTTACTTTTGTTGATGATTATTCAAGAAGGACTTGGATCTATTTTCTAAAAAGCAAAGATCAAGTTCTTGATACTTTTATTGATTTTCATAAATTTGTTGAAAGGCAATCTGGTTTTAAAATTAAAATTTTAAGGACTGATAATAGTACTGAATATGTTAATAATGCTTTTAATAGCTACTTAAAGTCCTTTGGTATTAAGCATGAGCTAACCATTCCCTATACACCTCAACAAAATGGTGTAGCTGAAAGGAAACATAGAACTATTGTTGAAATGGCTAGATACATGTTACATGTTAAAAACATGTCTTATAAATTTTGGGCTGAAGCTACGTATTGTGCTACTTATATTATTAATAGAACTCCAACCAAAGCCTTAAGCGATATCACCCCTAAAGAGGCTTGGCCAGGTAGAAATCCCAACCTAAAAGATTTAAGAATTTTTGGCTATATTGCTTTTGTTCATACACCTAAATAAAGAAGACAAAAATTAGATTCTAAATCTTCTTCTCAAATTTTTGTTGGGTATGATGAACAATCTAAAGCTTATAGAGTTTATAATCCTGTTACAAATAAATTTGAGCTTGCTAGAGATGTATGCATTGCTAAAAATGGGGTACATGATTGTCCTAAAGCTGGTGATGATTCTTCTCAAAAGAATGTTTGTGTTATAGAGGATGATCCTCCTTCTATGAATCCTCCTTTGAACCCCCCTAATCAATCTCTTATCCAAAGTAATAGTGAACCTTCCCATGATGATTCTTCTTCAAGTGATGATACTCCTACATCTAAAAGAATACCTAAATGGTTTAAAAATCTTGTTCAAGAAAGTGATGATATTTTAACTAGAATGGATAGATCTAAGGCTAGAAAAGCAAATTATTACAATTATGCCTTAATGTCTAAGATTATGGATACTAATGATCCTCAAACTATGAGCAAGATAAAAATCAACCTCATTGGAAAAAATCTATGCAAGATGAATATGACATGTTGATTGCAAATCAAACTTGGGAGCTTGTTCCTCTACCTCAAGGTAAAAATCTTGTTTCATGCAAGTGGTTGTATAAAACCAAGTTCAATTCTAACAATGAGATTAGCAAATTCAAAGCTAGATTAGTAGCTAGAGGTTTCTCTCAAGTAGAAGGCTTAGATTATAATGAAACTTTTTCTCCCGTGGCCAAAATGCCAACTATTAAATTAGTTTTAGCTTTAGCTTCTCATTAGCATTGGCCTATTCATCAAATGGATGTTAAAAGTACATTTTTAAATGGTGATTTGCATGAAGAAATTTATATGTCTCAACCTATGGGTTTTGTTCAAAGAGGTAAAGAACATCTTGTATACAAATTGAAGAAATCAAATTATGGTTTAAAACAATCACCTAGAGAGTGGTATGCTAAAATTAATGTTTTCTTTACTTCTAAAGGTTTTACTAGGAGTCAAAATGATCCTAATCTTTATATCAAACATAGTGAAAATGATATTGTAATAGTTATTTTATATGTTGATGATTTTATTCTTACAGGTAGTTCTTACAATTTGATTTATTATACTAAGTCTTAACTAAATCATCAATTTCAAATGACTGATTTAGGTTTGTTACATTATTTTTTGGGTATGGAAGTTTGGCAAACTCCTAATGGTATTTTTCTTTCTCAACACAAATATACTCAAGATCTTTTAGAAAAATTTAAAATGAATGATGCTAATCATGTTTCTACTCCTTGTAATTAGGAGCAAAGTTAATGGTTGATATGGGAACTCCTTTTGTTGATTCTACTTTATATAGGCAACTAGTTGGAAGCTTAAATTATTTAACTCTAACTAGACCTGATATTTCTTATAGTGTTGGTTTAGTTTCTAGATTTATGTCTAAACCACAACAAACTCATTTTAAAATTGCAAAAAGAATTTTAAGATATATTAAAGGTTCCATTAATCTTGGTCTCTTTTATAATGCAAATTGTAAATTTTCTTTATATGGTTATACTGATTAAAACCTAGGATGTGATCCCAATGATGGGAGATCCACTTGTTGTTATTGTTTCTTTGTTGGATCAGGTGTCATATCATGTAATAGTAAGAAGAAATAATCTACTTCTCTTGGTTCTACTGAAGCAGAATATAAAGGTTGTACTAATGCATCTAAAGAAGCCTTATGGTTAAGGAGATTGCTTGAAGAATTTGGTCTACCTTAAAAGGATCCTAGTCCTTTGTATTGTGATAATCAAAGTGTCATTACCTTATCAAAGAATCTAGTTTTTCACACAAGGACCAAACATATTGATCTTCAACCTCACTTCATTAGAGAGAAAATTGAAGACAAACAAATTTCTCTTTTGTATTACAAGGGTGAAGATCGAGTTGCAAATATTTTCACTAAACCTCTTTATAAAGACAAATTTCTTCATCATTGTAAATCTCTTGGCTTATATCCCATTGATGGGTTTCATGTAATCTTCCCAAGTAAATATTAAGGGGGTTGTTAGAAATTAATCTTTACTTAGTGAAGATTATTATTCTTTACTTAGTAAAGATCATTTATTACTTGTATTTTAAATACAAGCATTTTATTAAGGTTAATTACTCTCACACATATGTGAGAATAATTAGCACTCATATTCCTCTTAGAGGAATAATTATTTACTTTAGATTACTCCTTAAGATGAGTAACACGTTGCACACACTTTATGCAAGGTGGCAAATGGGAGTTACAGATAACTCCCCTTCTCACCTCTATTTAAGAGGTGCCTCATCCTCTCTTTTATTTATTCTTCTTTCATTCTCATGTACGCTCATTAAGGAGCACTATCTCTCTCTGTATTTTTTTAGGCTTCATGCCATCTTCATAACATAGGGGGTTTTTCTTTGTTTTTCCCCCTTAATAATCTTGGTCTCCTCTCCTTTGGTGAATGCTCACAAATGTGATTCTACTTTACTGCTAAATCAGTTTTATTATTTATTCATTTTTATTTCACATGTTTGATTAATATTGATCCTTTAATCTTCTTTACAATATCTATCACATAGTCGACCTAAAAAGCACTCACCTAACTTCCAAAATGTAATGGTGCCTAGTTATCCTACTTTCCCAAGGTATCAAAAAACAAATATACCCATCCATATACAAAAAATGTAGCAAGCTCCCCCTTGTAGGGCTAATATTTGGAGGAACAACTTCTTGTATGCTTAACACCTTTTTGGTAACCTACTTGGAATATCTAAAAGAGCATCTAGACCTCAACCTTCATAACATCATGCTACTGCCACCTCTCCTTAAACTTTTGAAGTTTAAGGGGAAGGAGATTTTAATTTGTAGGTCAAAGCTTATAACATAGCGTAGTGTGGGACCTCCTTCCTTGGGATGGGGTAGTAACAAAATTTTCTCAAAAAATTTAGAAGGCATTGCTTTGGATTAGTACTACCGACTCCTAGAGGTATCAATCCATTCTTTTTGGCAACTCATAAGAGAATATTGTTGCTGCCTTTGACATGAACGAAATCATTAAAACAAGAATTTGAGAATTCTTAGTAGTTAAACTAGAGGTCAATGAATTAGTTGCACACTTCATTACATGATGGAGGAAAGTCCTATACTCTTCAACTAGCACACCTAGTATGGATTGCATAGAGTTTTGTGATCTCTTCCTACGTGTCCTTAACAAGGATACATATGAGGAATTTCAAAAAACCCTTATAGGTCATATGAAGAAGCTCTAGAAAGAACTCTTAGGATATATTTAGCTGCAATCGAAAGTGAGAGGAAAGAGTATGGTGTCAATAGAAAATTAGTAACAAAAAATAACAATAATAACCCCTCAGTGCCTAAAATTTTGAAGAACAATAATTGTAGTGAAACCATAGATAGAGTCATTGACATTCCACCACCTAAAAATAACAATCTTAACTACAATAGATATGGTGGTGGTAATAATTACACAAACACATGCAATTAGAATATCAACGTTATTGATTACCCCCATGAAATAATTATGAGCAACAGGGTAGACCAAATGATAGAACATACAATAATAGTTGATATGATTCCTATTAGAGACCTAACAATTACAATCATGACAAGTACCACACATTCCATAAGAGAAGGGGCAATGACATGGAGTCATGCTAGGGGTATCAATGGTCTATCTTAGACCTCCTAGAGGAGCAAACACATCTATTTATTAGTACTTCCTCTACCCTTAAGACAAATTTGGTCAAACCATGGATGTAAATGCTATCAATCATTTCCAACCAAGACAACATAAAAGTAGACAAAGCTAAAGCAGAAATAGTAACTCATCACATGGCCACACTCCTACAAGTTACTGCATGTTTCACCAAACTAGGGGGCACAATACTTCAACCCACATAAAATATAACATGATCAACTAATGCCTCCCAAAAGGTCAACAACACTGACAATTCATGAGTGCATTCCTATACTCCCATGATAAAGAACATAGGCCAACTAATCATCATCACAATCATTAACCCACCTTTGATCAAAATGTGTTAAGCCTTGTGGAATTAGATAGAGACCAAGAAATTTACACTAACTAAGGACTAGAATAATTAGACCCTGCTCCTAGTGATCCAAATTTTTCTCACATGATAAGTTCCTTATCAAAAGTTCTCTGATTCATAAGAAGACTCTCCTTGATTCTCTAAATTTAGGCCATCTACTTTAGCTACTCCAAACAAAAAGTAGTTTGCTTTCACATTAATTTTGGAAAGTTACCTGTAGCTGATAACATGGCTAAGCAAGGTGATCCTCCCCTCTACCTAGATGTTTAGGTTCATGATAATTGTATAAGAGAAGTAATTTGATCCATACAAGTAACATAGGTGCAACACGTGATGCATGTGCCATTGTGAGTCCACCTCATTCAATTTTTATAGTGACTAGATTTAGAATATCACAGCCCCAAATTATACATTTTTAGTAGAATATATAAAGTGACATTTTGATACATCTACAAGGTCAAGAAATCTTTGCACACTCTCCAAGATTCTTCAAAGGATCCATGGGCCCTAATGGTGATTCAACACCACCCAACCATGTGGAACCCTTATGCCCACCCATCTATACTAGGAGGCAATTGATTGGGTAGTCATTTGACATAAACACCAAACACAACACGTATGACACATGACCATGTCAATCAAAGTAAAACAAAAATACACATTGTACAAGGATGTCAACACGTAAGATTGGGAAGAACTGCCAATTAATGCACACACAATTGGAATCATAATATGATGCATAAACAAGGAAGAGAGTATCATAGGTACATGATGGAGTGCCATCATGAGGTTCTCAAAACCATTGTAGGGTTGGGGAGTATGTCTCCATCCAATGGGGATCCTCAATGGTATTTACATCAATCTTAAGGATCAAACTAACGTCCTTCACAGTCATGTAATATATCCACATAGGCATACAAAAGTGAACTCATGGTTTAATCTTGTTAATGTTTTAAATGTGTCACCCCATTCATTTTAGTTATTATTTTCTCTTTACCTCTTTCTTTCCATATCATAGTTTACATTACAAATGGATGGGCACAAGAGTCCACTCCATCCAAACCTAGAGTCCTCACACCCAAAGACCACATAAATAAAAAACTCAATATGTTCAAGACATGGACAATGAAATCTGATCATAGCACACCTATGGCCATATGATTCTCCATTCTATTTCCATAAGAGAATATCATTCCTAAAAAATATAACTTACAAACAAGTTTGGAATTCAATTTTTTTTTGATAACACACGCAAACTTGCAAAATTCCAAATTTCAATGGTGGGAAGTTCAAAGCCTACCAAATTTTAAAACTTAAGATTTCAAATTTCTAAGAATACCCTTTTAAATTTAAGAGCATAGAAAGCAATCTTTCCCAATCACATAAATTTTTTGAAATTATTTGCTATAGTTCTAAATAAAAAATTTCAAAATTTTAAAACATGTAATTGTTAAATTGTTCAACACACATAAAAACCCCCACACACATATATCTAGCTCAAGGAATTCTATATGAATCCACATAAGGTGGGCATAGCTAAAACATACAAATTAAATCACAAAACATGAAAAACTAGGAGGATCTTACCTCTAATCCAAGCCAATATAAATGGTGTTGGTTTTCTTGATGATGTTCCACCACAAAAACAACAATCACCAACAATACTTCCCTTCCAATTTGCAAGTTCAAGTGCAATCCAAAACCCACACCCTTCCAAAGCAAATTCCAAGCTTCAAGCAAGATCAATAGAAAAACATTAACAAAAATAACAAGTCCCCAATAAATGAACTCCCTTTTTTCTTTTATGCAAAACCCTTTATTCAAAAAGCCATTTTTCTTCATTTCACACTCAAAACCACTTTATAACAAGACATTTTAAACATATTGCATTTTTTGGGAGCAATTTTAGAGGAATGACTAATTTAATTCCATTAAAACATTTCTTTTTACAAATGCAACATTGTATTTTAACGTTACATGGCTATTTTAATTCTATTCACAATTAGGTAATATTAAAATGGCATAGATACTATATTTTTACACAAATAAATACTAGTTATGATTAAACATATATTCCATTTCACTCAAGCAATTGTCAACACATTACCGGGCAACATAAATACAAACTTTAGTTGATACTAGCATAAATTCATTTGATAAGAACTCATAAGCATTATAGAAAATGATTTAATGCAATTAACCATAGGAGTTGAATAACCTACATAAAACACAAAAACACGTTTCATGAGTTATCACAAGACTCAAAAATCTAGAATCAATCGATTTTGATCTAGGCTCACAAGGCCACACAAGACTCATCTCATAGCTCAGGATCAAGTGAAATGGGGATAAGAACACAACATTTTTTACCCAAGTTGATTGTCTTCGATTAGTCGTCGCTAGAGAAAACTACACCTGGACAATCAATACAACTGTTATGCATATTTTTAGAACACAAGATAGCTAAAGCATATTAGAGAGCAATTGAGATAATATCTAGCAGATATCAAAATATATATCTAATTGAAAATCATCTAGAACTAGTATGATTTAGATATAAAGATGCATAGTAATAACCACAATGCTAAAATCAATAGTATAAGTATAATCACATATAATAGTAAAAATAGTGAAGTTGAAACATTACAAAGCTCAAACATATAAAATCCACACATGTGAATCTTAAGGGCATAACCCATACACATAAATGGTAATACAAAACATCATTAGCAAGTACGATATCAGTATCAAAACTCAAAATTGAGCAACAAAATGAGGCACATATGCTTGAGGCCTTACATCCCCCTCCTCTAAAACTAGGCCTACTCTTGGAAGCCTACAAAAGGATAAGGATAAAGGGATTGAAACTATGTAGCATCCTCCCAAGTGGCTATTGAGTTATCTTGATGATCCCATTAGACCCTTACTTGGTCTAAGTCTCATCCTTGAAGGCTCAGCCTTTGATGCTGTAGATATGGACATGCTCCAAAGAAAGCTACTTGCCCTCCTCGACCTACAAGGCACCCCAATTAAGAGCATGCATCATATCCTAAACATATTGTCTCAAAACAAAAACCTGGAACTGTTGGAATAGGTCCGGACCTCTGAGAGGGGGGGTGAATCAGTTGTTGCTCTATTCAACCTTTTTCTATTGTTATTCCTTTTTACAACTTAAAATTAAATCAATGATATAAACATTCCAGGATTAGACAATGGCATATGAGCATAAAACATGAATGACACATTTGACACCAAGATTTTGACGTGGAAACCCGGTTAAGGGAAAAACCACAGTGGGGGTTAACCCACAAAAATTAATACCCTGTTAAAAGTATTTCACAAATGGGAATGCACATGCATTCAGGCTCATTGCCCTAAGCTCACTGCTCAAGTGGAGGCTCACTGCCTATAGAAAAGTTTACAAGATATTTACAGAGATTTTGAACTAGTAAGATGCATCTGCCAATGCTAGAGATCAATTCCAGTTAAGTGCAAATATTGACTTTGTACATTTCATCTTTATTATGCTCTTCTCTCTATTATGCCTTCATTCGGATATTAGATTTATGCTCTTTTCACATTTTCTCCATGACTGCAATACCTATATAAAATATCCACAATCATCGGCTATATATACTTATCTTGAATTACAATCACTTGCCAGTTGGCAACAACAAACAACACTTAGAACTTTTTAAGATCTCTGCTCTGTTGGTTAGATCCATACACCAATATTGATGCGAATAACACATGTAGATCATCATACAGTCGGCCACTAACATCCTATCTCATACACAGTTCATCAAAACACTTCTATTAGGTCTGTACAAGGATTTACATAAGTCTGTTTGTTCTTCATTGAATTGTTCGGTCATAATAGGACCCGGTATTTAGATGCTCATAACTTTTGATTCCTTTATCATCAAAGGCTAAAAACTTGGATTTAGATTTTCCTGGTGTCCCTTTATACTCCTTCAGTTCTGCAACACATAATGATTAACTAGAGAGATCCATTGACCAAAATACTGAACTCTACTATATGCTTTGTTTCAAGCTCCTGGACTTAGATAGATTATCATTCTGACTTTTGGTATGATCAGATACTGTACTGTAGATGTGTGGAACAATCTTAGTTTCCATCAATGACAACACCTATCAATGCTATGCAGTGTCTCTTGCCAACAATCTCCCCCTTTGGCATTGATGGAAACACTTAGTTAAAAATGACTAAGTGTCTTTGTACAACTCCCCCTTTGTCTGTACATTCATGCACTTCACTTATTCCGGTACTCCCCCTTTGCGGAATACTTCATTTTTCACTGCCCTTCACTCCCCCTTTGACATCAATGGCAAAGGGTGGGATCCGTAAATCAAAATTCTCCAAAATTTTTGTATAGATTGCCGCATATGTATTAGTAACCATTAAGTTCCATTCACATGAACTTGAGGATGTTTGCAAAACTAACTTTTATTTGCACAAGTTCGGAAGCCCAAGTACTCTTCATTCCATCCAAAATTGAAATGTACCCATTTAACACAAATGAGTATGCTTCTGCCTTTGACAGATCTGATGGAACACTAGTCTGAACTGCAGTCTGAGCTTCAGATAAGGCATTATACATTGTCTCTAACTTAGGGGCAATTAATCCCCAGAGCTCACACATTCTTTTCATAATGTTACTTTTCTCTTTGAAAAGTTTCTTTATTTCCTCAGTCAAGTTAATTACTTGAAATGCTTGACTTATGGGCAAAATTGTTTGGGGATCAAAATTTTGAGAGAGATTTGACAAATTGTGTTCTTGCTCCTTTATCTTGTTCTCAATATCCTTATTAACTTTGGGCCATGATAGACAGAATTTGTACATCTCACTTCCATCATTTAGAGCATTCTGAATACTCTTTATGCCAATACCAAGTATTCTTCTATCATTTCCTATCAGGTTCTTTATTTCACAAAATTTCTTATCTAAGAATTCTTTCTAAACTTTTACCTCCACAGACTTCTCAAAGGACTCAAAATGTGAATTTACTGAACTTACCAGATTCTTTAGATGTCCAGAGGGGGAATCATTTTGATTCTTCTAATAGGTTGGCATTAATTTCTCCAAAACTCTAGTTGCAAGTCCCAGTAGCTCATTCTCCTCCATGTGGAACTTTAACATCTTCTCTCTAGCCTTTACTTGGGTGAATGATGCTATCTTCAACAGTTGAATTGGAGAGAGAGCATCTAGATTGGCTAGACCTTGGAGTAGTTTTGGTTCATCAAGTTTAATCACTTCTTTTCCAAGAAGACCTTTTACTGTATCTGCAGTGTCTCTTGCAACCATTTTAGAATCAACCTTTTGATCTCCTATTTTCTCAGTCTCTGCTTTAGGTGCTTCAATGTTTGCACCATCTTCTTCTATTTTATCTTTCTTTTCTCTTTCTTCTTCTAACTCTGCTTCTATACTGAGTAGCTCTATGACCAAATTTGTTGTAGTTGAAACAATTTCCATTGAATGATGGATATCTTTGAGCATTTGGTTGTCTTACTAGAGGTTTTCTAGATCTATTTCTTCCATTCCTAGGTTGAAAGTTTCTCTGTCTGGATCCAGAGCTTTCACCTTCTCATGCTTATCAACATCCTTTTTCTGCCCTTGAATGAGTGCTTCAAGTTTAGCTAAGCTTATCTTGAACTTCTCCTTATACTCATTTGCAATTTCTAGGTCATGTCTGAGTGTGATAATCTATCTCTCAAGTTCTCTTTCATTGTCTCTGCTTTCTTGTAGATTAGATTCTAGAATGCCAGTTATGGCATCCAATTTGCAGCATTCTTCAAAACTCTTTTTCAGATTTTGATTTAATTCTTCTTCATCTTTCTTCTTATCTTCAATTTCCTTGGTTAGTCTGATCACTCCAATTTCCATCTCATGTTTCAGAATAGTAACTTATTTAGTTAACTTTTCACATTCCTTTGTCTTCTCATCCAGGTCCTTGTCTTCATAAGGTTTTTCCAGTTGAAGAGGTTGCTCCTTTCCTTTTGCATTGGATTTGCTTAATTTTTCTTTTAAAACTTTAATGAAGTCTTCAGCCTTTTTGAGGTTGTCTTGCAGCTCTTGAACTTCTACCTTGGACTACTCAAGATCATCTAGGGCGAGATTAAGTTGCCCTTGAAGTTCATATTCATCCATTCTACTATCTTCCCAGATCTTCCTTAAGCTGTTAATCTTTTTCAAAGGAACTTAGCTCTGATACCAATTGTTAGAATAGGTCTGGACAACTGAGAGGGGGGTGAATTAGTTGTTGCTCTATTCAACCTTTTTCTACTGTTATTCCTTTTTACAACTTAAAATTAAATAAATGATATAAAAATTCCAGCATTAGATAATGGCATATGAGCAGAAAACATGAATGACATATTTGACACCAAGATTTTGACATGGAAACCCAGTTAAGGCAAAAACCATAGTGGGGGTTAACCCACAAAAATTAATACCCTGTTAAAAGTATTTCACAAATGGGAATGCACATGCATTCGGGCTCACTGCTCAAGTGGAGGCTCATTGCCTACAGAAAAATTTACAAGAGATTTATAGAGATTTTGAACTGGTAAAATGCATCTGCCAATGCTAGAGATCAGTTTCGGTTAAGTGCAAATACTGACTTTGTACACTTCATCTTTATTCTGCTCTTCTCTCTATTCTGCCTTCATTCAGATATTAGATTTCTACTCTTTTCATATTTTCTCCATGACCGTAATACCTATATAAAATATCCACAATCATCGGCTATATATACTTATCTTGAATTATAATCACTTGCTAGTCGGCAACAACAAACAACACTTAAAACTTTTTAAGATCTCTGCTCTGTCGGCTAGATCCATACACCAATATTGATGCGTACCAAAAATAACACATGTAGATCATCATACATGTCAGCCACTAATATCCTATCTCATACACAGTTCATCAAAACACTTCTATTGGGTCCACACAAGGATTTACATAAGTCTGTCTGTTCTTCACGGAACTGTTCTGTCATAATAGGACTTGGTATTTAGATGCTCATAACTTTTGATTCCTTTATCACCGAAGGCTAAAAAAATAGATTTACATTTTACTGGTGTCCCTTTATGCTCCTTCAAATCCACAACACATAATGATTAACTAGAGAGATCCACTGGCCAAAATACTAGACTTTGCTATATGCTTTGTTTCAGGCTCCCAGACTTAGATTATCATTCTGACTTCCAGTATAATCAGATACTGCACTACGGATGTGTAGAACAATCTTAGTTTCCATCAATGACAACACCTATCAATGCTATGCAGTGTCTCTTGCCAACAGGAACATATTGTGGATGCACCAGAGACTAGGTGACAATGCAAGCCTATATGAAATAGGACTAATCCTCTCTAGGATCTCAAATGGCCCAACAAAGTGTGGTGTGAGGAGAGACATTTCTCATAAAGCATTGGGCTCTTATGTGGTTGCACTCTAAAAATCACATTATAACCAACCAAAAGTGTTGATCTAATCTCTTAACATCGACATACTTCTTCTGTCTATTCTGATTAGTCAAAAACTTTTCTAATTCAAACTAGTTGTTGTTCCATATCTTGAATCATCTTAGGACCAAGGGCAACATGATCCTCAATCCTATCCAAACTCAATGGAGTTCAGCAATGATAGACATACAAACCCTGAAATGGTACCATGTCAAGGAAATTATGGTACCCATTGTTAAACACTGGTATAAATAGTCCTCCCACTTGGATTTCTAGTCCATAATGTACATGCAGAGCATATCCTTAAGCACTTGATTCACCCTTTTAGTCTGAAAATCTATCTCTAGGTGATAGGATAACCTAAAGTTGAGTTGAGTGCCCAACACATGTTGCATGGAAGTCCACAATGAAAATGTGAACATGATATCATGATCTAAGATGATCTTGTGAGGTACTATGTGCATGTGAACAACATCCTCCATGAAGACACATGCCACTAATGCATCATTGTAAGATGTCCTCATGGGTGAAAAGTGGGCAACCTTGGTTAGCTTGTCCACTGTCACCATGATGGCATCATGATGATGAATATATAGAGGAAAACCAATAATAAAGTCCATTGAAATCATGTCCCACTTCCATTCTAGTATGTCTTCTAGATACAAAAGTTGTGTGGGATGCTAGTGCTCTACCTACCAAAAAACTCAATGATATCATGCTTAATCCCTTCCCACTAAAAAAAAATCAAAGATTAGCATTCATCTTCTTCACACTAGGATGTGCTACGTAAGGTGCACAATAAGCCTCAAACATCAAAAAAGTGTGAAGACCACCTGAAAATGGGACACAAATACGATCAAGATGTCATAATAGTTCATCTAACTCAAGAGAGAAGATGGAACACTTTCCCATAAGGGTCCTTTGTGACTCAATATTTGCCTCAACCTCCTAATACCATGGATCCCCTAGAAGTTTCTCAAGGATGCGACTTCACAAATCCATGTTATGGGACAAAAATGGGATCTTATGTTGCCTCTTGCTTAAGGTATTTGTGAAAATATTCTCCTTTCCTTTGATGTAATGAATAGATAAGTTATACTCACAAAACAATTATAAAAATGATGTTGATGTACATTCAAGTTTGGCTATGTGACAATGTACTAAAGGTTACAATGATTAGTACACAACTTAAAATGATGACACGAAAGGAAATGTATTTAGCACATAAGCACATGGATGACTGTTTCTAACTCAAGATCATGGGTAGGGTAATTAATCTCATGGTCCTTGATCTTATATGATTCACAAGCAATCACACAATCCTCTTGTATAAGGATAGCCCCTAACCCATCCAACGAAGCATTTGTGCAAACTAAAATTTGTTGTAGGGTCAGGCACTGCAAGGATTGGTGAAATGGTCAACCACTCCTTGAGAACTTGAAAGGGCTCTCTCACACTAATTTGACCACACAAACTTATTCCCTTTCCACTAAAGAGGAGTAATGAGATGTTCCACTCTTGAGAAATCCATGACAAATCAGTGGTAGTAACTTGCTAATCCCATGAAACTATGAATCTCAAAAACATTCATGGGTGTAGGCCAATCCAAAATAACATGAATTTTTGAGGAATCTAATAAGATAATCTCTCTGGATATAACACATCCCAATTACTTCACCTCAGATTATCAAAAATCACACTTTGCCAAATTACCATAAAGTTGGTTCTCTCACAAACATTATAGAACTTGGCACAAGTGGACCTCATGATCCTCCAGTGTTCTCAAATAAATCAAAATATCGTTAAGGAATATAAGGAAAAATTGGTCAAGGTAGGTGTAAAACACCTTGTTCATGAGGCTCATGAACATAGATGGAGCACTCGTCAACCCAAATGAAACTATGGTGAACTTGTAGTGCCCATAATGAATCTAAAAGGTTGTTTGATGAATATTTTCCTCTTGAATGTGAAGCTGATAATATCCAAACTTTAGATCAATCGTAGAGAACACCTTGTCTCCCTTCATTTGGTCAAACAAATCATCTATCCTTAACAAGGGATATTAGTTCTTCACTATCACCTTGTTCAACTACCAACAATTGATAGACAAGAGAAGAAACCCATCCTTCTTCATGAAGATGATTGGTACACCCCAAGGGGACACAGTAGGATGAATGTGATCCTTCTTGAGCAACTCTTTCAACTAAAAATTGAGCTCATTGAGCTCCTAGGTAGTCATCTCATTAGGCACACATGAGATGGTCTCAACACCTGGAATGTGGTCAATGTGAAACTCCACATCTCACTTTGGTGGCATACTAGAAATGACACTAAGGAAAATATCGACAAACTCTCTCAAGAGTGGGTGATCATTAAGGGGAACCTCATGACACTCATTCTCAGAAATATCACTCACCATGATAGCAAACATATGGCATCCCTTTCGCATGCTCCAGTTTAGATGTATGGCTGAGATCATATGAAGAGAGATGGCCATTTGAATTCCCATCATCACTACATGATCCACCATGATAATCAATGCACCCCATGTCAAGAACTAAGTATGAGAATGAAAATTGAATGAGACAATTTGGGATCAATTTGTAACAACCTAAAAAATGTGACTAGAAAATCATTCTTAGTTTAACGAAACATTATACTTGTTAACACAGACACACTAAGGGACAAATCTCCAAAATGTTAGTGTACCACTATACAAAATATTGACACAAGTAAGCAAAGCTTGACAAATATAAAACACAAGAACCTTTCCACCAAAACCTATCATATGGAAAATTGTATACTAATCAAGCCATAGGTCTTGAATAAGAGAATCTCCTAGATCTAGTGATGAGAAAGGACACAATATGTACCTTTATAAATCCTATGATTTCTTGCCCAACCAAAGCACTAGAACATGGGTGTTGTGAGTCTAAGGTGAGATTAGAATCTCTTACAACCTTACTTATGAGGAGATGGTCCTCAAGTGTGCTAGACACTGGAGTAGAGAAAAGTGATGTCGAGGTAATCAACCTTATCAACATCCAAGTTCCTCTTAATCTAGTTTATTGTGGTACCTTTACGATATCCAGTGTATATAAAGCACTAGGTAAAGGAAGAAGGAAATGACACTTCCACTTATGATTACACATACAACACCTTATACTCAACAAGTTCATCCATAAATATATAAAATAAATGACCAACACTTGTTGGACTTACATGCAATTGGGTTGGACAATTGTCCAAACCATCCATACAAGAATCACATTCATAGTACTAATTATTTATGTTTCTCTCTGTTAGAACATTGATTGGCAAACATCCAGGATTAGAATTTGCAAATTTTAATTTATTGATCAACATAGATACTGTAAGTACACATAATTTTCCGAACAACTTTTTTTAAGACGTTGGAAATACAAAAATATTACATGGACACAAATTCAAAGTTCAAGTAAGAATCTCACACAATTTGTAGAACAAACATAACCATTGAAATCAATCAAACATTCAAAATACATAGATTCACTTACTTAAAGGTAACTAATATATCACATAGAAGATGCCATTATGATAAAATAGTGCATTTAATATCTATTTGACAAATGACTTCAACAGTGTGTGTGTGTGTGTGTGTGTGTGTGTGTGTGTGTGTGTGTGTGTGTGTGTGTGTGTGTGTGTGTGTGTGAAATACATATATGTGCATAAATACATATATGTGTATGTATACATATCTATATGTACATATGGATGTATGTATGTATACATATGGATGTATGTAGGTATACATATATGTGTTGATGGGTGTTTTTGCACACAACTTAAATAAAATACTGAGTATTCTATCTCTCCTGAAAGGAATCAAATCCTAATAAATCAGAAAATGACTACCCCATAGTCTTTATTGTCGGGTCTTGACTTTGTGAAATGACTCAATAGTTGATGTATTTTACTGTTCCAATCAAGGGGCCTTACAAGAATTTAAACAAACTTTCAACAAGCAAGGTTAAATGCACCTAAACCAATAAGTTTTTAGATTTAGCAATGCATAGGAGAATTGATCCAAACATACATTACCATGAAATGTACCGTTTCATCTTGTAATCAACAATATATCAACTTGCATTTGTGAGATGTGAACTTTATAACAACCATATGCAAGTTTAAAAGTCTATTCTAACCAGATATGACAAAAAAAGTGTAAAAAAAGGGCATGAAAGAGAAAGGTTAGAGAGAATTCCTATGGAAAACTATAGGAGAATATAACTATTTCAGATAGACAAACCTCTACTGAAAACTAATTTCTGCTTAATCAAACCAGTCACAACACTGCATAAATGGTGCAATCTTCAAAGGGAATAAGAGATTTTCAAATTGTGAAAATTCAATAACACCCAGGTTCTGGCATAGTTTCATTAACTTCCACAATTGAACTAAATTGAATTGTGTTCCCAGTAACCATGCACAATAAGTTACAGTCAACAATTTACTAATGGTATGAACATAGGAGATCCATCAAATATCAAAAACAATCAATCATAAATGAAACTAAACTTTAACTAACAAAAAGGTGAAAAGGAACCATGAACCCAATTTTGCAATCAACAAAACAACCTGATTTGACAACAACAAATGAATTTTTGTTTATATTGATTCAACAAAATGACAGTCTCAACAATTCTACTTCTTTTCAGTCCTTTTTCTCCCTTTACAAGAGAAAGTGATTACCTTTATATAGGGGAGGCAAGAGCACTCAGTTTACAATGAGTGGTGAGGATTAATCCAACACCAATGATTCAGATTCATCAGCATTTAATGTTTGTGGCAAGGTTATTACAACTCATTTTTCACTTTTGTCTCTTAGGAAAAAGATGAAATTTCACTTTTTGGCAAGTTAAATAGGATAAAATATCTTGTTTTTTGATGAGTTGATAGGGAAAAACAAAAAGGTGGTATGTTTTTTGGAGGAGGCCACTCCATTTCTAAACTAGTTTGTTGAGGAACATGTCTGAATAGAGCCTAGAATTGAACGCTTCCTTTGTCTTCAACAGTAATTTGATCTTTGCTCCTTTTCTATCTCATATGCCTTTAAATAGACCTTCGATGATTGACATACTGGTCTTCCTGATCCAAAGATCTCCCTGAAGCATTTGATTTGTTTGCACTTTATATCACCTCCAACTTTTGATGTTTGACCTGCAAAAGGAAACTTGTAAATAAAAAACTTTGACATCATTTTATTTTTATTGCTGATACAGAAAACCCCATGTTTAATAGGATATGAATCATTTAAGTTATTGCAATTCATCCATAAACATGAAATAATCTACTTTACTCACAATAAAACACAACATTACTTTCAACAATTTGTAAGGAGCCTACTATGCATTCGATTTACCAATTTGTAGAAGGCATAATGCTTTTAAAAAAAGTTCAATTTACACAATTAGCAATTTATGCAAAAATCTAGTGACACCCCCTGCTAGTGTCGAAATTGTACGAGTTTGAATCTAATACCAATTCGTGAAAATTTCAGACCTTCAAGACATTACCATTTCCACAACGAAATCTCATAGGATAAATTCTTCATTGGTTTGTGGGGGATTTAGGTGGTCTTGAATATATGGGAATGTACACCATTGTTGACTTCACCCTTAGTTGTTTGTCCCTGATGACAATCCACAACTTGATCATGTTTGATACAGTTTGGCACATCATGTTTGACATCCTTGATGATCATGTTTAGTTGGCATTTTTGACACAGTTTCAGTTTGACATTCATTTGGCACAGTTGATTGGGTTGATTGATTTCTCTATGATGACAGTATGACAGTTAATATTCTTGATATTCTTTTAGTTGATATGATGTGGTTCTCTATTTGGTGCTAAGGCATACAATCTTGTATTTATTTTCAGTTGAGAGCCTCTTTCAAAATAGGCATTCAAAGGTTAATACAATGGTCATATTTCTACTATACATTTCAAAGGTTATAAGCTTTACTTATGTTAAAGTGTTGACCATGGTATACGTTTATTTGTTCTCCTAGCGGGCATATTCTAGTGAGCCACATTCTATATTGCAAATATGGTGTTCATTGGCATGTTAAGTTGTGTACTCCCTGAACAGGTCACTGCCAGTTGGACAAGGAAAAGTATTGGTTTCTCATTCATAAGTCACCAACCCTTCTAGGGTTTGCCAAGAATACTGGTTACATGAGATATATTTGGGCAAAATCAAGCACATATCATTCATTTTGCAAATTTTTTGATGGCAGCACTTAGGGTTTCATTCTATTCATTTTTTCTGAGAATAATCATGACACAAAATGGAAATATTAACATGAATCTTTGAAAGTTTTGCTAAAGATCTTGTTGATGTGACAAAGCTAGCTCAACTTAAGTAAACTACATTGACTCTAAGCATAGTTTTTCAGTTTCCTCTATCAGCTTTCAGGGGATTCGTTCTTGTTCTTGTTTCATAAAAGGCAGTGACAGTTATAAATCTCTTCATTTTTTCTGTGGGTTTTCAAAAATATGGAAGTAGTTTCTGTTTACCTGTAACAATGGTTAGGGTTTCAAAAGACACATCTTTCAGAGGTTGTATTTGTTGATCTTTTCTGGGGATTTGAATGCATGCAAAAGTATTCTTTCTATACCCAGTTGGGTAGTGTTTCAAAATCTAAACAAGGTTTTTGTCTCAGTTGTTTAAGAGCAGAGATGATTATTCTTGATTGTGATGCTATGGCAATGTGTATAACAGATTGCTTGTGGGCTTGTAATACATTGTTGTAACTACTCAGTTGTAACCATTTTTCTTCTCTTCGTGATATGGCAACTCTGTTGTATGAGACAGTTTCTTTGACAAGGGTTTGAAAGTTGTTATTACCTAGGGTTTGGCAGTTTACCCTAGGGTTTTCATGAGCATGGAGGCAGCCTATGTTTTTGATATTCATGTTTTGATAAAGTTTACGATGAGATTATGGTTTTCATATTGTAATGTTTCAAAAGAAGTTGAGTTAAGCTATTATGGGTCTACTCAACCATATATCAAATCTTTGATAGTTACAAACTGTTTTAGACAGTTGATAAAAAGGCAATTACATTTTTCAAACTATTTCATGAGAAGAGGGAGATATTGTGAAATGTATAAAAAGGGCTTTGAACAAAAATTGTGTGTGGTGGTGTATACACCTGATGTAATGTTGAGAGTGCATTATCTTT
The DNA here is from genome assembly GCA_027924645.1 of Cunninghamia lanceolata. Classification (NCBI taxonomy): domain Eukaryota; kingdom Viridiplantae; phylum Streptophyta; class Pinopsida; order Cupressales; family Cupressaceae; genus Cunninghamia; species Cunninghamia lanceolata. Next base: position 9,372,717 of record BSBN01001201.1, read on the forward strand.
GATATTAGATCAGAGATTGAGGATCAATGAAACATAGTGTCCCTCTGTATTTGTTTTTTTTTCTTCATGATTGAAACATGTATTGAAAGGTCAAGTCAGTGAGACAAGAAATGACCTTTGCCAATGAGGCATTTTGTGTAGCCAGTGAGGCATTTTGTAGCCAGTGAGGCCTGTAATCAGTGAGATTTATTAAATAAGATAGTGGGACATTTTTTGAGTGGTTTTTATGCCCCAGAGGGTTTTCCACTCAGGACAATCTCTGTGTTATGGTTACTTGTTCTGCTAATGAGTTTTTGTTCATTATTTCATAATTTAACTGTTATATGATGCTCGTAGTAAATCAGTACAAATGCATAATACTTTGATGCTTATCTCAGTCCAATCAAGTAACAATTTGCCTCTATTATTTTCTTGATGAATTGTTCAAATGATTCCTCATAGTTCACAAACAGTTGGTTTGTCTTTTCATGCTCACAAGTTGGTTTGATCATTCATCTTGATTCTTAAATGAATGTCTTGCTTTACCATTCAAGGTTGAGATTCACAGTTGGTAAAAGTTGATTAGGTGTTGCAAAAAACAAGTCTGTTTTATAAGACATTGATTCATCCCCCCTCTCAGTGTCTTGCGTACTCCAACAAGTGGTATCAGAGCTAGATCGTTGTCTAGTAGGTCTAACCAACCTTAGGGTTTCCTGGTCGTGGAGTACTGTGATGCATAAGTGTAAAAGAAACAGAAGTCAAAGGAAAAACACCAGTGTCAAGTCAAATGTAGTCTTGTCTCAAGAAAAGTCCTTGTCAGTTGATTCAATAAGTGATAACGAGCACAATCCTGTAGAAGAAAAGATGTCTAATAAAGAACTTGATGATTTTGTAGTTGAAATTACTTATACAGAAGGAGATTTCTTTATAGATGAAGATGGACATGAGATAAATGAAAATGATTGTGTAGTGGATTTTGAAGGAGAGCTTATATCTGCTCTAAATGTGATTAGGGATCTTGAAAGAGAAAATTAGAAACTTAAGATACAAATTGAAGAAAGAGAAAGAATTGAAAAGGAAAAGGAAGTCAAGTTGAAAGAAAAAGAAGAAATGTGTAAAAAGTTAGAGGATGAACTTGATTCCTTGAAAAAGAGTTCCCTGTTAAAAGATGATTTAGATAACATGATCTTAAATCTGAAAATAGAGATAGAGGAGACTAAGAAAACTTTGGATGCCAAAACCTTTGAGTGCCATAAACTTGAAGAAGAGTTTGTTGCTTTAAAGAAAGATCTTGAAGATCATAAGATTCAGTTAGAAAAATATAAGAAGTTTGAGAAAAGTATCAATGCACTGGATGATATGATATATAGACACAATTATTCTAATGATCTTACTGGCTTAGGGTATGAGGAAGGACAAGCATCTTCAAGTGGAACAGAATAAAAAATTGAAATAGTTTTTATATCTGCTAATGGGAAAGGATAGAGATTTAAAGACAGGAATACACCAAGGAAGAAGATTGATTTGGATCATCATCCTGCTGCTCCTAAGACTGAAGATAAATGTGTTGATGAAGGCAGAAGGACAAGCTTCTCAAGATCTTCACTTTTCAGACAAAATCAATCAATAAGGTACAATTTATTTTTTGGTTATTGCTATTGCTGTCATGCTTATGGTCATAAAGCAACTGATTGTTGGAAGCATTCTCATGAATGGTCAAATAGTGGTCAAAGTTATCAATTTGGTCATACTGCAAAGGTTTGTAATGTTCAAGCAAGACATGATCCTTCTAGGTTTTCAAGAAGATATAAGTCCTTTACTCCTTTTGGAAATAATGTCACCTATTTTAAGTGTCATAAACTTGGGCATAGGGCATATTTTTGTAGAAGTGATCATGTGAATTCACCTGGACATGACAAAAGGGTAGATACCTTGAACAAAAAGGAAAATAAATATCCTATACTAGTTTGGGGAAGAAAACAACCAAGAGATGAGAAACCAAAACCCATGCATGTTACACAAAAGACATTATCCTTCGCATGGGAACTAGCTTAATGTCAGGGGGAGATGCTTATTGTTTATCTTTCATCCCCAAGGAGTTTGGAGGTTTGTTGCTATACAAAGAGAAGTTGGTGTTAGTATGATATGTTGTCAAAAGAAGTTTGATGGCTGTCATTTTATGAGTTTTAGTTGATAATGTTCACTTTCTTTATGGAGGTGCAGTTATATGATCATCTATATCATTACAAGGTGTAGATAATCCAAGGTACAGTATAGATTCATGTCATTCACTTGGTTAACTTTCTCATTTGTAAGAGTATGATCTTGCAAGATAATTTGAAGATGATGCTTGATACTGTTTCTTCAGAACATGGTAGTTTTTTGAGATCTTCATGTTGGTATGCTTGATATGTCTCTTAGTGTGCATATGCTACATGATTAGTTAATTATTCAAAGGGGAAAAAGGACATCCTTGTGTGCCTATACTGCTTTGATTTAACAGTGTTCTTGGAAGTATTCTTTTGGGTGGTCCTTGGCTTAACAATGTTATATACGACCAAACAACTTTATTGCTAGTTCTTTCAGTGAAGTATATTGCTGCCAATGATGGTTTCTTCTGACAGTGAAGTGTATTTCTAACTTGCTTGGTTGTTCATGCTTTGAAAGTGGTGTTGCTAATGTTGAAAAGTGTTGCTCATGTGGAAAATGAAGTTGTTCATGCCTCTTGAATATCTTCTCTGCAAGGTTCATGCTATGAATGTTTTGACAGGGGTTTCTGCCAATTATTACTGTGTTTGTTATGATAGTGGTTGCTTTCTAGTTTCTGCCGGTTATGGGATATGACAATGTACAAAATGACAGATGACAGTCTTTTTGGACAGTGGTATAGAGAATGATCATGATTCATAGAGTTTCAGTGTTATGGCACAACATATTTGATAGCACATCATGTTGGTTACAGTGATGTTTGCTTGTGGCAATACATAGTGGAAGTGTAGTATTTTGCTTCATTGTAATGCCTGAAATGCTTCAGAACAGTGGGTACTATGTGTAAGATATGATAGCTTGTTTGTCATTCTAATGCATCAACAATATGTAGTTGTCTTTGAAGGTGTTAGGAGGTGAACTTGGTTATCATAAAGGACCCAACTAAAGGCAAAAGATTCACAAGTGGATAGTGAAGATGTCCACTGAAATACACTTTGCTTGGTTTCAAATGCACTTTCCTGGATTCTTTTGAAAGTGGTGAATGTTGTCTTTGTAGCCAAAATGGTTTTACTATCTCATGCTTGCATGAACAGAGAGCTAACATAGTTATCTTTGCTTTACAATTGGAACAGTTTTGCCAATGGAGCTTTGTTGCAGGGGGAGTTTGTTGTCCTTAGTTGTTGTCCTTGATGTCAAAGACACAATCTCTCTTGATTGGATATGGTTGGCCATGATACCTTGACAATGTGGCATTTGGCAGTGACTTGGCATTTGATGGTGACTTTGGTATATGTATAGTTGCTATTCATGGTGACTTTGATTTTGACATACATGAGAATAATAGTTGGCATCTTGTTTCAGATGTTTTGGATACTTATCACTCATGTGACAATCAGTCTTGGTATGGTTGTTTATATTTGCTCATTATTTCATATTTTAGGCTTCTCTTATGTATATTGGAGGCATTGCATACTTTCACTCCCTTTGCCTTGATGTCAAAAAAGGGGAGAGGAAGTTGTGTTTTGCCATCATGGACAAAGAGGGAGTTTGTTGACTTCACCCTCAGTTGTTTGTCCCTAATGACAATCCACAACTTGATCATGTTTGATACAGTTTGGCACATCATGTTTGACATCCTTGATGATCATGTTTAGTTGGCACTTTTGACACAGTTTCAATTTGACATACATTTGGCACAGTTGACTGGATTGATTGATTTCTTTATGATGACAGTATGATATTTAATATTCTTGATATTCTTTTAGTTGATATGATGTGGTTCTCTATTTGATGCTAAGGTATACAATCTTGATTTCATTTTCAGTTGAGAGCCTCTTTCAAAATAGGCATTCAAAGGTTAATACAACGGTCATATTTCTACTATACATTTCAAAGGTTATAAGCTTTACTTATGTTAAAGTGTTGACCATGATATACGTTTGTTTTCTCTCCTAGCAGGCATATTCTAGTGAGCACATTCTATATTGTAAATATGGTGTTCATTGGCATGTTAAGTTGTGTACTCCCTGAATAGGTCACTGCCAGTTGGACAAGGTAAAAGTATTGGTTTCTCATTCATAAGCCACCGTCCCTTCTAGGGTTTACCAAGAGCACCGGTTACATGAGATATATTTGGGCAGAATCAAGCACATATCATTTATTTTGCAAATTTTTTGATGGAAGCACTTAGGGTTTCATTCTATTATTTTTTCTTAGAATAATCATGACATGAAATGGAGATATTAACATGAATCTTTGAAAGTTTTGCTAAAGATCTTGTTGATGTGACAAAGCTGGTTGAACTCAAGTAAACTACGTTGACTCTAAGCATAGTTTTTCAGTTTCCTCTGTCGACTTTTAGGTGATTCGTTCTTATTCTTGTTTCATAAAACACAGTGACAATTATAAATCTCTTCATTTTTTCTGTGGGTTTTCAAAAATATGGAAGTAGTTTCTGTTTACCCATAACAATGGTTGGGGTTTCAAAGGGTTTCAAAAGACACATCTTCAGAGGTTGTATTTGATGATGTTTTCTAGGGATTCAACTGCATGCAAAAGTTTTCTTTCTATACCCAGTTGGGTAGGGTTCAAAATCTAAACAAGGTTTTTGTCTCAGTTGTTTAAGAGTAGAGATGATTATTCTTGACTATGATGTTATGGCAATGTGTATAACAGATTGTTTGTGGGCTTGTAATATGTTGTTGTAATTGCTCAGTTGTAACCATTTTTCTTCTCTTCATTATATGCCAACTCTGTTGTATGAGATAGTTTCTTTGACAAGGGTTTGAAAGTTGTTATTAACTAGGATTTGGTAGTTTACCCTAGGGTTTTCATGAGCATGGAGGCAGCCTATGTTTTTGATATTCATGTTTTGATAAAGTTTATGATGAGATTATGGTTTTCATATTGTAATGTTTCAAAAGAAGTTGAGTTAAGTTGTTATGGGTCTACTCAACCATATATCAAATATTTGATAGTTACAAACTGTTTTAGACAATTGATAAAAAAGGCAGTTACATTTTTCAAATTGTTTCATGAGAAGAGGGAGATATTGTGAAATGTATAAAAAGGGTTTTGAACAGAAATTGTGTGTGGTGGTGTATACACTTGATGTAATGTTGAGAATGCGTTATTATTGATATTAGATCAGAGATTGAGGATCAGTGAAACAGAGTGTGCCTCTATATTTATTTTTTTCTTTTTCTTCATGATTGAAACATGTATTGAAAGGTCAAGTCAGTGAGACAAGAAATGACCTTTGCCAGTGAGGCTTTGCCAGTAAGGCATTTTGTAGCCAGTGAAGCCTGTAATCAGTGAGATTCATTAAATAAGCCAGTGAGGCATTTTTCAAGTGGTTTTTATGCCCCAGAGGGTTTTCCACTCAGGGCAATCTCTGTGTTATGGTTACTTGTTCTGCTCATGAGTTTTTGTTCATTATTTCATGATTTAACTGTTATATGATGCTCATAGTAAATCAGTACAAATGCATAATACTTTGATGCTTATCTCAGTCCAATCAAATAACAATCTGCCTCTATTGTTTGTCTTGATGAACTGTTCAAATGATTCCTCATAGTTCACAAACAGTTGTTTTGTCTTTTCATGCTCATAAGTTGGTTTGACCATTTATCTTGATTCTTAAATGAATGTCTTGCGTTACCATTCAAGGTTTAGGTTCACAGTTGGTAAAAGTTGATTATAAGACACTGATTCACCGCCCCCCCCCAGTGTCTTGCGTACTCCAACAACCATAACTCCACAAGGTACTCTGAGTAAAAGTCTTGTGAGAATAATGAGGTAGCTCTGACATTGCAGAAAATTTCCCTTAATCTTCAAACTTAGTTCTGGATTCAAATTTCAAACAGGAAACTTCCTCAGGTAATGTTTATTTGCAGACTGGGTGTCAGTTGAATCCACCATCTCGCATTTGTATTTTAAATTGTCGAAAGCCTACCCTCTTCTTCAATATTTTTGTGTATAAAACCCCCCTCAGACCTGATCATCAAATTTGCAGCATTTAGGAATGAATTATAAATGCATTGTGTGAAGATTCTATTTGGTCTAAATCTATTTCGCTTTGTCAAGGTTGAGGAATGGCATCTTGGGTGTGTGTCACAATATCTTCGAATTCACCAATCTTCATCACCTAATGCAATATGTAGTCATTGTAAGCATGTTATGAATCTTGAGTCCATTTCAATTATTATGGCAAAGTGCATAATCATTAGGAAATATATAGTTTGAAATTCAATTTGAAACTGTTTGCTGACGACCTCATAATGATCTGTGGAGGAATAGAGGGTCTCAGGATGTATTTTGACTTACACCAGAGTCCTGTGACTTTTGCAGGCTTGGGGTCCATGTTGGAATTTGCGGGAGCATGGGCAGACAAGCATATGACAGAGATTTTAAGTGAACAGGATACAAACCTTATTATCTTCATCCATCTTCAAACTTTAATTTTCATCGTTCAAAATTCCAGAGATAGCACAACGGGTTGGCGGAGTTTAGGATGATATTTTCATTATATTGGGTCCAATCTTTTAAGAAATTGCATATGCGAATTTGTAAGTCCTGTGGCGTATGCAACAATGATGAGGACATTAAATATAAAGGAACCAACATCCCTGAAACTTTCAAATATAATTATGAAACTTAACATTTCATTCTTGTTGTTGATAAAGTCAGGGTGCATGGTGCAATCTTGGTCGAAAGAAAATGCAAAACCAAAATACACATACAAACCATGGACCATAGTGCTTTACAATTTTTTTACCAGCAATACAACATTTTAAGCATTCAAACATCTTGACAAGGTCACTGTCCATATACTCACACATGCCTAATTAATTCTATGATGAAAAAAAGTGTCCAAAAGGTACGGTTGCAATTATTTATAGATCTTGGGATTGTTAAGGGGCAGCTGCCCAAAAGTGAACATTTCAAAGAGTAGGATGTCTTAATACCCCATATGACTAGAGGAGGGTTTTAACTTCATGATCTAACCGTCAATTTTGATATCAACACTAATGGATTTTGAAAGGCTTTGGCACCAATGTGAATTTAAAGATCCGTAAGACTGTCCCAAGAAGGTTACATGGACATTTTAATGAAGGTCAACTAGCTTAAATGGTCCCAAAAATGATAATCCATACCTTGATTGAATCATAGAAATATTCTTATATGGAACAATCCCTTATCTCGAGGTATGTAAAAATCATAATATCATCCACAAGAGTGTTCAACAAAATGTAATTTCAAACCTTCACACCCATATTCCATCATTGTAAGTGGTCTAAAGCTAAATGACTCCTAAGGATGTCCAAGAACCATGGGTATGATCACAAAGGGGCATGACAATCAAAACATTCCATGTAGGATAAGAGACCAAGTGAAGCAACAAAGTGCATATCCAAATTCCTCAAGTCAAAGCATATCAAAGCTAAATCAAGTTGACTTAAATTGAAGCACACCAAATTGACTCAAAGCATAATAAACCAAACCAAGAGCTCTCAAGATCAAAACCACTTAAACCAGTCATAATAAGACCTCCAAGGACCACCAAATACACCTCATAACCATGTTAGGCAAACAATATCCTCAAACCATCAAAATATGTGAAACTCATGCAATGGATCTTATGAACCTTTACAATCAAACCAAGCTCCTCAATCAAGACCTAGAGCACTCACACCAAGCTGAAGAACTGAAAAAAGCCAAGAAACTCACTGAAAGCTCAAGCAAAAGAGGGGGTCCCCATTTTGCTGATGCAAAAAGTGGGGGCATGTGTAGGGCACAACAATATGTACATATAGATACCATCTATATGTACATATATGTATACATACATACATCTATATGTACTTATACATATGTGTACATACATATATATGTATATGTACATATATACATATATGTATATGTGTGTGTGTGTGTGTGTGTGTGTGTGTGTTTATATAAGTTCTAATATTACACACATGAGTTCTAATATTAAGCACTGTAAAGGTAGAAACATTACACTAAAAAAATGACATTACACTTGAACATTGGAAAAACAAAAGATAAAGTACTTCCAAAAGTAAATCAAAAGTTACATACAAAAGTAAAAAGCTCTTCAAATAAACAAGAATTAAATAAAATAATTCTTAACTCAAATTAAAATTTATGTGTCCATGTATGTCTGTAGTAAATAAATAGCTCTAAAGTAAAATAAAATAACTCTTAATTAAATAAAATAATTCTAATAATAAGTGAAATCAAATACCATAAACCATTAAATTTAGAGAAAATATGAGTGAAAATTGTGAAAAGGTGATGCTAGCGAAGGTGACAAAGTAGAGGTTGTGAGAAGAGTTCCTCATGGAGCACACAACTCCAAAGGTGGTAATCTTTGTGTCCCTTCGCATGGCTCATCTTCTACCCATAAACTTTTGATGGGGGAGAATTATGAGTGCCAAGATCTGGGGAGACTAGGGCTAAAAGTAGCAGAATTTTAGTCTTTAATGTTAACATCGAGGTGGATAAGGAAGTGCCATGTTTGTGTATTCTGGACAACTTTTTGAATTTAAAAGTTCAAAAATTGAAGAAGAATGCAATTATCACCAAATGCATTGGTATTTGGTCCACTATGGATGGACTCAAACAATAGATTTCCCAAAAATGGCTTTTCCCCTTCCAGAGGTAAGATTTCTTCCGTTAGGGTTTTTTCAAGTCATATTTTGATCTAAATTTGAGCGCAACAATATTCTTAAGGGCAGTCCTTAGTTCATGGGGAATGTAGGTCTATATATTCGGGCTTGGTCACCTGATTTTGATCCTCATGTTGAATTGATTCAAGATACCCCACTTTGGATAAGGTTGTAAAAGTTGCCTCAAGAATTATGGTATGAAGAGGTTCTCTAATTGATTGGTGACACCCTAAGATCTTATGTCTATAGTTCAAATTCTACTTCTGGTTAAACAATGGCTTCTTACGCCAATTTATCTATGTCAAGGTGAATTTAAACAAGTCGATTAGACATGCTATAAATTGATCTCTATCCTGGGGGAATGCCATCGAGAATTAGATTATGAATGTCACCTGATTAGATGTTTTAGGTGCTGGAAGCTTGGGCATATATCTAGATACTGCTCCAATCATAAGGAAGGGAAAAATAAAGAAGCGACGCATAGGAAAGAACTTGAGGTTGAACTTTTCCCTTGCTTTCTTTCTGAAGATAAGGTGACCCATGGGGAGATGGAGGTCCTCCCTGAAAGTCAAGTGCTCAAGGAGGTTGAGAACATGGAGGGCCCAAAGTGAAGGAGTTGGAACTAGGGAAAATTGTGGAGTTGGTTCCACCGAGCAAGATGAATGATCAAGGAGATGTCAAATATATTGGAAGTGATGAAGAATCTACCAAGGACTTGCTGGAAGATAAGGAGAATGTAGTTGAATGGAGTGTAGCTACTAGGTGGGGTAGAAGATTTGGGGGTAAAAATATTTATAGCAACCTTGTGGATGCAGGAGGATACAAAGATACAATGTAAAAGGGAGGAAGATGGAGGGAAACAAAGCTAAATAGAAGGCATTGAAAAATTTAGAAAATGGTACACAAGTGTCCATGAGGAAGTTTGTCAAAACCATAGGTGAGCACATCCCTACCAACAAGAAGTCATGGAAGTGGTAAGATGGAACATTCAGGGCTTAAATATTCTCAAAAAGTGTCATTTTCTCAAATGGTTCATTGAAGTGGAGGTTCCAGATATACTCTTGAATCAAGAAGTCAAGGTGGAAGGTCAACATTTTCTATATTTTCTTTCCCATCTTTGGAAGGGTAGAGAAGGATAATCAAGATGGTGGATGCTAATGGTATTGTAGGGGGACTGACTATTTAGTGGAACCAAAAATTGTTCTCTGGCATTCTCATTTCCCAATCTCATTTTTTCTTGACATCTAAATTCAAGGTGCTTAAAGATAATGATATTTTTCAATCACCAATGTTCATAGACCTAATATGGAAGAAAAATGGATTAAGGTGTGGGAGGATTTAAAGGATTTTAGAGAGGTGGAAAAGGTGGATAACGAGATTCTTGGAGAGGATTTCAATGCTACTCTCAGCTAGGAAGAAAAGATGGTTGGAAGTAAGGAAATGACTTTTGGTTCTCATTCTTTTAGAGACTTTTGTGGGGTGCTATCATTGGTAGACATTCCCGCCAAGTTTGGTCGGTTCACATGGAACAATAGGTGAATTGGGGAGAACATCCTCTATAGATTGGACAAATTTATTATAAATTTAGAATGGATGTTGGACCTCATTTTATTTTTCTCTAAAGTTATCTAATTTGGTGGCTTATATCATTGGTCAGTGAGATTAGTCCTACATAGAAGTAAGAAGCCCTTAGGTTCCCCCATCAAGATGGAGGCTTTTTGGTATGAACACCTTGATTTCCTCAAGGCCCTTGAGGAGTGGTGGAAAGTGGAACTTAGGGGATTTAAGAGGTATAGACTTCACAAAAAATTGGCTAAGGTGAAGATCAAAGTGAAGGGGTGGAATAAGGATATCATGGGAAACCTCTTTGAGGTATGTGCAGGATCATGATGTGCCAAACAATACCTCTAAGTGGCAACGAAAATGCTAAAAATCAGACTTAATCAAGTTCATGTGAAAATTATTGAGAAATGGCGAGCCTTACAGATTAAACCATTGTGGATATTAAAATATAATAATTATGTTTATTGAATCGGATGGATTTTACAATACAATGCAATGGCTTTTTAAAGCCTTATTTTTCCCGTGTATAACTTCTTACGGGAAATAACTTCCCAAAACTAACATTGTTTTATTTATATAAACTATAAACTAACCTATTTACTAAATGTAAATTTAACTATATGTAAACCTTATATTTAATCTAACAAAAGTTTGAATGGATTATCTACACAATTTGAAAAATATGTAAGAACAAATTTTGTAGAGAATTGAATCTAGTTTATGGACTACTATTTGTTTTTCAAAAAAAACTAAATTTACTTGGTAAAAAATGAATATGTCAATGAACATCTATTAAATTTTTCAAAAAAAAAAGTGGGTGTCATTCCAACCAACCTAAGTATGAACAAAAATATATATATTTTTGAATCTTTTAAAATAAGTAAAGGACTCGTGCCCGGATGTGATGCATATTTTTAAAAAAAAAATTCCAAGAAAATAATTAGTTATTATTTCTTTGTACTGTGACTTTTTAAAAAAAATAAAAAGGTAATTTTCTAGCCAACCTAACTCGATAAAAAAAATTGGAATTCAATTTCTTTTTTAAAACCTATAGTCAGAAAAGTATAGAGTGTGACACATCTTTCAGATTTGAAAAAGGTGAAACAATTTGAAAGTTATGGATGTTTTTCAATTAGTGTGTCCATCAGGATTTTAGACACACACTATATAGAAAATTATTAATAATTATTTAATAATATGATAATCAAGCAAATCTTATATTTTTAGAAAGCTAACAATTTATTTAATAAACCCTTTTCATTCTCTCAAATTTGAATTAAAAAAAGTCATGACCAACATAGAGGGTGAAGTTCGAAGAAGAGGGTGAAACCTGTAAACACGTTAGAATTCAGGGAAAGTCAACTATGGCAGTCCCAAGTCTAAATACAAGGTATTCTGAAGCAAAATGGATATCTGTAAATAATGGATATCTGTTATTAAAGTAACAAATATTCATTTTGTGGAGCTAGGAATGGATATCCGTTCCTAGGAAAGGAATATTTGTTCTTGGGAAACAGATATCCATTCCTGGGAAATGGATATCCGTTATCCTCAAGACAATATTGGGTCCGATTTGAGGGAATGCCTTAATGCACTTATATAGAAACATGTGGCCCACTCTTGTTCTAAGTTTGGCTCCTTTCTTAATACCTATAGACCCTCATATACTCCCCTCCTTTATGCATTTCCACATAGTTGACTTATCCCTACCCTATCTACACGTATTTCTACACCTACAATGTATTTTCAATAGATTGACCTAGGAGAACGTGTCGTAACGATCTAGCAGCCCCCCGAGGCTTTTGACAATCATCATAGAGAAAAGAATTTAGTGAATTAGAGAGCAAATGGAAATCCATTCAGACCAAGTGTTAAAGCACTTTTAGGCTCCATATGAAGTTCCAAAAAGCCTAGAAAATCATCTAGTATGGATTTATAATGTGTTATGATACACATAGTAGTGAATCATCTAGTATGGTAGTGATACATCTAGTATGGATTTATAATGTGTTATGATACATATGATATGATTTCTATTGATGATAACACACCTCCCTCACCTATGCATCATATTAGTAGTGGTTTATTGTGTTGGGGGAGGGGGTGCCAAACTGACTATGAGATATATATAGCTATAGCTTAAGCCTAGTCTCCCCCTGATATATAGGGCTCGACCTATGGGGATGGGATCAAGGGCACCTATATAGAGTGAGGGCCCCTATCTTGATGATATCTATTTGACATGTCATTTTGGTCTTATTCCCATAGATTCATGTGCTTTGAATGAATTACTTTTTTAATACATGATCTGATGAGTATTTAATGACAATCATTTTTCTATATCTCCACTAAACCTATGGAAACTTATAATGTAGATATATATGTCTTACCTTTACCTACGTGTGAAGATGATTCACCTCTATCCATGCCTAATGACATACTTTTTGAATTTAATTACCTATCTATGATCATTATCCTAGTGATGAGATTTATGATGATTGTACTTCATCTCTCACTAGTGATAGGCCTATACATGATACACCTTTTTCAACTTCACATGAGGTCATTACCTCCCATGTAATTCATGATGATCCATCTTGTCTATCTTGAGGCTTATGGTCTATTGATGATATGTTTAGTGATGAGCATAGTGATATTTGTTTATCTTCTTATGATGAGGTTAATGACACCCTATTTGTTACATGATTATGTGATTTATGATGAAAATTCTCTTAATACACATATGATAGAGTCATTTAGTGGTAATGAATATGTAAAGATACATGCTAGATAATTGATATCTTTAAATTATTCTTCTATACATGATGACTATATTTTGATACAAACATTTAGTGATACATTAATTTTTACCACTAAGTAATGATTTAATTCATGTCATGCTTCTCATACATCCTTTCATGCATTGTCATGTGCTTTCATAAACCACTTTACTATTGGCCCTAGACAATATTTTGCTCATGGTTTTATTTCTTATCCTTCTAGTGGCCCATTATGCATCAATACATGATATACCAAATTAGTAGAGACCCCCATTTGGATCCATTCATACTTTCACATGTCATATCTTTAAGTACTTATGGAGTACCTCCTCCTATATCCCATCTTGCACATGATATAGACATACTAACGAATGAATAACAACATGAGGATCTTTTACAATTTTTACTTGGTATATGTAAGGATAAGGTGGAATTAGTTGATAATATTTATTTGACACCCTCCACCATTGTTACATATGACATGAGGCATACACATGTGAGTTTCATACATGTTGAGAATGATATTTCACCTTATTTGAACCACCTCATTACTGGGATTGATAATCTAGAATGATATGTTGATACTCGTGCACAAAGTGTTCAACCAAAACATGACACTACTAAAATATTTCACAATCCAAGTTGGCATATGACATTTTGACTTATCCTTTAACAAATGGATTTATGGAGTTATTCAGAGTCAATTATCTAGCCACAACTCCATTGTTCCATGGAACAATCACTTGTTTCTTATAGGGAAACTATTCCTCCTATTTACCTAATGTTGGTTGTGTCACCAAAAATCTATAAGCACAAAATATGTCATTATTCCCTTCAATCTACATCTTCTTCTCATGGCCATTTTTTGTTACCTCTCTTGCCTTCCTACCCTTACATTTCCATCCTTTGATGGGTCTATGTCCGAACAGTTCATGACCACAACTTGATAGATTTTCTTTTTTATTGGTTCATACATCTTTTATCCACCTATTTCCCATGCTAGTCTTTAATCCTTTCAAGTGTCATCATAGGCTATGTCAATATCCTCTAATCTAGAATTTCTAGTCCATCTACACCTTGGTGAAATTCCTCTTCTTTCCTACACTTGGCCTCTTCCAACCAAGCAACTCTACTAGTCTCACATACCCATACGAAGTATCATGATGCATTCCTTGATATGTATATTGTACATGATATTCTATATGATCCCTATAAAAATCTCATACGTTATACTAGTGCCTTTGCCACTTGAAATCTCCATTGTGCCATCAACACCCTTGGCAATGTCTCCAATAAGTCCTTTGGTTTTGTTCACCACCTTCTTTCAACCACACATAAGTTTTGGTTTTGTTGACATAGGAAAACTTAATGGATATCCATTTTATAGAACAAATATCTATTACCTATAGATATATCTGTTGCCCAAAGAATTGGGCTTTAGGTAACATATATCTATTATGTAAAAGCAAAAAAAGGGCAAAAAGAATATTATTGGGCTCGAAGACCATGCCCACAGACCCTCTGCTATCGAAAAACCTATGATCTCTACCTGTTACAGTAAAAAAAACATTTTTATGCACTTTTGGACACAAAATTTGCCTGTTACAATCATTAGGGTGATATTTTTGTTCCCTGATGGGGAGCAACAATCGGTGTAAAGCAAAATGGAGGAGGAAAGTTACATTGGAGGAAATTGAAGCAATTAGGGAAAAGGATAGAGCAAGGAAGAGGATTGGAAGACCGGGTTTGGTTGATGCCCATCAAGGTGAAGCTTCTTCTTTACCATCTAATGACATGTAAATTGAAGGTGTTAATATTGAATATAATAAAATGTTAGATAACAATGAAATTGACCATGATATTGCAAATGAAAATGTTGCAAAATGTTATGAAACACCTATTGATAAGAGCAATATCATGGACAAAGAAGAAGAAAAACATTTTCTTGAAGATTGTGGATATGAATCTCATGATGTTGAATTTGTACTCCATAATCCATTTGTTGATAAAATTGATGAGGTTGATAACATGGATGAAACAATGAAAAGCAATGTATCTCCAAATTACATAAGAAGAGAGGACATTTGTCAAGAAGAGAATAAGAATGATAAAATTGTAAAACATCCAAGAACCCCAAAATGGTTACTTGAAATTGATGAGAACATAATGGAAAAACTTGAAGGCAAGAGGTCATCATGAACGGTTTGATTGTGGGATTCAAAACTCTTCAATGAATACTATGAGAATAAAACATTAACTGGACAATGTCAAATTTTTGTGCAATTACTAAAGATGTACAGAATGAGACCTTTACTAAATAAATTAAAGATTCGGTTAAACAAAGTATCCGATAGGAATAAAATTATTGTTAGAAGCCTTTTCAATGCACTCAATTCTATTGGAAAAACTAGCAAGGAGAAAGATAAAAGAGCTGCTCATAGAGTAACAACAACCTCAATAGTGAGCAAACAATTAAGAAAGGCTTGATTAATGAGGCAAACTTATGTTGACTTAAGCTTGAATTGTAAAACATTGTCAAAATCACTAGCATTAAGATCAAGACTAGATAGTCCTCTTGGAAATGATACTTGGGCTTTTAGTGGTAGGCTTCCACGAGTTGATAAGATGATAATCAATAACACAAAGGAAGAAATTGAACAATTTTGGCACACTAACTATAGGGTATCACCAAATGCAAAAGATGTTTTAAAGTTAATAATTGGTGATAAAGACCACACACCATATTTTAAACATTACTTGGAATGTAGCCAAACAACATTGTACAAACAATATTGTGAAACACACCTAGGTATGACAATCTCAAAAAGAGCATTTGAATCTCTTAAGCCATTTTATTGTGTTCCTCTTATCGTAATACATGTTGTTGCAAATACCATGTAGAGTTTTCTATGTATCATGAATTATTATGCAATACTCATTCTTGTTATATAGTAAAAAGAGGATGAGATGATGAATGCATGCGAGTACACTAGATCAAACCCTCCTTTCACTACAACATTCAAGGCTAAAACCAAGCTAAGTCACTACAAGATAGAAGAGGACTCAGCTACTGATTTTGTACTCTTGTTTGCAGAGGAAAGATGTGATTCAACCAAGCCTTTTATCAAACACTAGGCCATTCAATGCACTAAACCCTAGAATTTGGATAATCATCTTATAACAGAGAAACAACAACAACAAGTTAGGATTTGAAAGTGCCAAGATGATTAGTGAGATGTCCTAACTTGTCCCTCAGAAGCTGAAATGTCGTAAGATTCCAGGGTTAGCGCCCAAGTCCAGCAAGTCCTAATCTCTGAAAGCTCAAAATTGGAAAAATGTCATAAATGGTGCTTTGATGCTGAATTCAGGGCCTGTTTTAGCTGTTGGACACTGGGGCTAGCACCCAAGTCTACTACAGTGGAATTTCTAAACTCTATTTTTTGGATCTTGAATCTTTATCCCATAAGTAACCTCCCTGTACCTTCACTTCTGTAATTCTTGCTCCTGTAATATGCACACAAGAAGAAAAGGGGTTTGGGGGTTGTGGTGTTTAGGGATTTGCCTCATTCAAATCCTGGGTTATCATTCAAGCTTTCCCAACACTGTTGGTAGAGAGAGCCTATCCTTGCAGGATAGAGGCTAAAGATAATCCAAATGATGAAATGATTCAAACACAATGATAATGTCACCTTAGAGGTGAAGTCCTTAGAAGGATGAAGAATATTCAACTCATAAGGATGTTGATGATGATTCCAAATCTACAACAAACACAATACTAACACAAATAGGCAACAATAACACAATACTAACACAAATCTACAACAATAACACAATGAATGCCTTGAATTCTCTTTTTCTCAATATCATAACCTTGCTATCATCAACTTATAAACATTGAATTCAAACGTTGTTTATATATGCTATCCTGTTAAACATTCACAAATTAATTGAAAGAGCCAATAGGGAAGGACCCATTTAAAAGTCTTATGCCGACATATTAAGCCCAAGTCACAAGGTCCTTTTTGGTGGGGACCTAAGTAGCCCCTAGTTCCCATTTGACATGGGTTTCGGGGGATTTCTCATTAGGATGAATAATTTTTCTTGTAGAGTGTAAACATGGGGACCTAGGAGATAAACTATGAGGTAAAAGGCATGTGTCCACTTTTTACTCCATAACATTTAGCCCCCACTTTAATGTGTGTGTGATCCTATGATTCAACACATGCATTAAAGTACAGTCGAAGCATATCAAAACACATCAAACACTAGAATGAATACACACCCTAATCTTGAAGGACTATTTCTAGCCCCCAGACTTAGGCAAACATAAGAAAACACTTAATAGTCACATAAGACACAATGAATACAATAAGGAAGCATGCAATACCTAAAGCAGATAGTGGAAGCACACAATACGCGGGGAAGATATGAGTACAATCACGCAATACACAAAGAAGACATGAAGAGAAGACATGGTTAAGCAATTACATATCTATATATATATAACACATACAACGTGGGGGGGGGCTCATCACCACACATCTTTAGACCACACCACAAACATGCAATACACACAAGGAAGACACACGAAATACATGAGCGCCACATAGCATGTCGTCAACACACTATAAGTCTTTTACATGACAAACACATGTGATAGGAAGGAGCTCGTCATTGTACTCCACTATCTAAAACATGCCAAACACACCTGATAGTTGAGCTATGTGACCACAACCACCAAAGACACGCTTAAGGGTGAATGACTCAAGATCCAACCCTACCTCATGATGAGGGATTTGTATAAAAAGATGTGCACTAGATCAAGAGATACACCATCCCACCTTGCGATGAGGGCTTTGTTCAAAAAGGGTGTGCACTAGCTCAAGAGATACACCATCCCACTTCATGATGAGGGCTTTCAAACACACTTTGTCATTTTAAAAGTAATCAAGTAGATACCATTATATATGCCCCTACCTTAAAGTGGTTGATACTGCTTACCGATATCAAGCACATTAAGGTAAAGTGAAAACATGCAAGGGAACAAGAGCTTTTGCAAAGCCCATGCCCCAAGGGTGACAGTTTGCACATTCACCAAATGTTCCCACAAACACATTGAGATCATTTGCTAAGATAATAAAAAAGATATAAGCTTTGGTTAGAAAATTTTACTCTAAGATAACAATCAAATCAATTAACAGATGCTATATAGAAATCATATCACATGATAGAGACCAAGGCTACACTTACGGGTTCGAAACTAAGTAAAGCTGTGAGGTTATACTGCAGGTATCTTAGCACCGAGTGTAGCAACAAAGTGAGATACAAAATGATTCAAAGTGCATTGAAGTAGATTTAGAGTATTGCAAAGGTTTGTTACAACAAATATCACAACACAGAGTGATTCTACTAGTCAAGAATCAATAATATATATCAACCCCATCTTCATATATGGACTAGGTTCATTTTGTTGCAAGTATGGGCCTAACTAGTATTGTCATTGATGTCAACATACTCTTGTTGCATTAATGATAAGGTTTGGATGAGCTATGAGCTGAGGATATTGAGAAAATTAGTCTCAATTAGGAACAGTGAAGAACAGTGATGACTGTAAGGCAAAAGTCCAATATAGGATGATGATCAAAGGATGTGGATTAAAGGGTTTGAAGATAAGTGTCTATAGGAGATCCAGTAGAGATTTTAGAGGTCTGCATGAAGATATGAAGAAGTTGTGGCCGCTCAAGCAAAACTGGTTCTGGTAGGTGTTCAGAGGTGACAGAGAGTAACAAGAAAGGTCCGGTGAGATCAGGAAATGAAGTTTCCAGTTCTACAGATTTGAGGGAGTGCTGAGGAAGTCTTTGTGGTGTATCAACTCCATTGGTTCGTGGTTTGAAGGTCCGCAAGCATCTATTCCTTTGTGACAGTAATGACAGACTATGTTCTTGAGGTTCTGGATGAAGGAGAGAAGGATTTCAGTAAGAAGAAGTGTGGATGTTCTTGGTGATTCAGGCAAGCTTGTGGAGGTCTTTGGATCGTGTCCAATTCATGTTGATGGTTCGCATTGAAATTAGAGCTCACAATTAAAGAGTAACTTCTGGATGATGGTGTTCTTCTTGAGACAGGCCGACCGAATGAGTTGTCCATCTAGCGGGTAATCTTATGAATGTTTGCCAACTTAGATGATCATTCCTAAGTCGATGCCTTGTATAAACAAGGGATTGCAAAGTTAGTTTAAAGTTGTCCTTGTGGTGATGAGAGTGTGGTAGCAAGGAGGAGAGCGAAAGGCAAAGTAGAAGTATTGGGCTTAAATGGAACTGATTCAAGCATGGTGAAGATGCTATTCTCTAGTTCATGTATGTGATATTCATTTCTTTGTAGATAGTGTGTCTCTTGTAGGCAGTGAGCCTCTTGTGAGTAGTGTGCTTGGGTAGTGAGCCCTAATTGGCATGTGCCATTTTGTTCTTTCTATTTTTCTAATAGAGAATACAATCTTGGGTTAATCACCCCGTGGTTTTTCCCTTAACTGGGTTTTCCATGTCAAAATCTTGGTGTCTTATGTGTTGATATGTTTCTGCTCTTGATTTGAATGCATTATGGTTTATGATTAATATACAGCTAATCACTAAGAAGACTTAAGTGTTTAATTGGAGAAAGTTTTGAACAACTGATTCACCCCCCCTCTCAGTTGTGTGCCCTAAGTCTAACACATTTTTTCTTTCTCACTGCAGGGACACATGGTCCTTATCAGTATATATTTATTTTCATCATCCGTCGACTAGTAGAGCCACTGAAGAATAAAAAAAATAAAAATTAGAGAGGAGACAAGAGTGACTTGGGTTTACAACTCAGGAAGATGCCCCCAAGACATCCTCCACAACGTTATTCCCCCAAGGCACAACACACAACACTAAAAGAGAGGAGAGGAAAGTAGAAGAATAGAGAAACATAGAGAAGAATGGTCACAACAGAGGTGGTCTCTTTGTATCCTTGACCTTACAAGAGTATCAAGGTTCATCCAAATAGACCTAAAAAACATATAACACAATACCAGGGAACACAACAGATAAGAGGAGACCACATAAGTGAGAAACTCAAAGAGATTTTACAACAAATGTGGCTAAAAAGGGTTAGAAATACCTACCTATTTACACAACTGAATTAGCAGTTGTCGTCGAGCAAATCATCTTCCTCCCAATCTCAAATGTAAGAGGAAATGAGTACATAACGTATAATTGCCCAACTTGAATCATTTTAGTTTAACTCTTCAACCTTTAGCTCTTCCTTTGTTGATTCAATATTAGTTGGTGGAATGTTTTCTTGTTGAGGTGTTGCTTTTCAAGCTAAGGTTTGTCTCTTCTTCCTTCTTTCTCTTGATTTCCTATTCCTTCATGTTTTATTAGTGATGTTTGCAAAAGGATTCTCATGATTTTTCATAGTCTTCAACATTTCAAAAGAAGAAGCCGACACCAAGTTGATTTTCTGTGGTGAAATGCTTTGTTCTTTATGGGTATCTCCCGATCCTTGTAAGGATTGTGGAGGAGGAACCTCAGCAAAGGCTCCCTTACCTCATGGTCAAGGGGGTTATTTCAATTTAGACTGTTCTTCACTTATATTTTGTTCAATAGGAGGTCCAACCAATTTTGTTATTAACTTTGCTTTGTATATTTGGTATCCCAGGAAGAATTAGTCTTCTCTTGGTTGAGGAGGCTCAATAGGTTGTGGCCAAAATTAATCTAAGATGAAGTTTCCATGAGCAACCATACGTTTCCATCTACTATGGTGGACAACATGCACTCTCCCTTGGTGAGGAAATTTTAGACATTTATGAATTGTAGAGGGGACCACTTTCATGGAATTGAGCCATGGTTGGCCTAGTTTCACATGAAATAGGTCGA
Organism: Cunninghamia lanceolata; assembly: GCA_027924645.1. Taxonomy (NCBI): domain Eukaryota; kingdom Viridiplantae; phylum Streptophyta; class Pinopsida; order Cupressales; family Cupressaceae; genus Cunninghamia; species Cunninghamia lanceolata. Next base: position 9,393,831 of record BSBN01001201.1, read on the forward strand.
AGGTAGGGATGATGTCAAATGACTATACAAGGGCTTTCTCAACTACTTTAATCAATAATGCAATCTTCCTTATAGCCGGGAGGAAATCTCCAGTATGTTTCTTAACCATCATATGTGGGGGTTCATAAGATTCTTGTATCAAATCATGCATGTAGAGGAAATCTTCAATAATCACATTCGTCATACAATTAGGATCGATAAGGACTCCTCTTGTAGGATTTCCACTTATGTGTCCGGTAATATAAAGAGGTCCCTCAATGTCTCTAATTGTTCTATCATGTGGTGTAAAGGTTATTTTAGGTTCAGGAGTCTTCCTCTTCCTATAAACTCAAGGGACCATAGTGTCCTTATTGTGATGAGAAGCCAGGAATGTGAGATTGTTTCACACCAAGGCACTAGTTTGAGGAATTGAGTTTTTGAAGATAAAAAACACACAAATTTCACTACTAACAAAGTAAGTATGATGTAAATAGTGCTACACAACAAGGCAATATGAATGATTTAAAACATTTGTTCCAATAGTTGTGAAGAAAGTGTGTAAAACCCTTAATGTTGAAATACACATTGTGTTATTACAAAATTTGAAATTTTAATGCAAGAATGCACAATGAAGCAACACTACAACTCAAAATCAGATTTGAATGAGTGTCTAAAGAGCGAAGAAAAATCTAAAATAAGATTTTGACTACAAACCCTAGCTTTTGCAAAAACTAGGTTATATGAAAAATGCAAGTTTTTAACAAAACCCTTACAAATGAGATATGAAAATGTAAGATGTGGTATCATGAAATGATTAAGTACTGTAATTTATTTCATATCTGATGTAATAATCATAAAATTAGGTGTTTTCAATGATATGCAATGAAACAATGCAAAACTATGCCTTTGTGTGAGCCTAGAATGCTTATTTTTTTCCATTTTTTTCAAAATGTATGCAAAATTTTCCAATGAAGAATGATAAGTTTGATACAAAATATGATTTCAATGATCAACAAGATGCAAATTATTCTAAACATAGGTTCACCAAAATCTTATATAGTAAAAATAGGATGAGATGATGAATGCATGTGAGTACACTAGATCAAACCCTCCTTTCACTACAACATTCAAGGACAAAATCAAGCCAAGTCGCTACAAGATGGAAGAGGACTCAACTATTGATTTTGTACTCTTGTTTGTAGAGGAAAGATGTGATTCAACCAAACCTTTTATCAAACCCTAGGCCAATCAATGCACTAAACCCTAGAATTTGGATAATCAACTTATAACAGAGAAACATCAATAGCAAGTCAGGATCTGAAAGTACCAGGATAATTAGTGAGATGTACTAACCTATTCCTTAGAAGCTAAAATGTCAAAAGACTCTGGGGAAAGCGCCTGAGTCTAGAAAGTCTTGATCTTCGAAAGCTCAAAATTGGAAAAATGTCATAAATGGTGCTTTGATTATGAATTCAGGGTCTGTTTTAGCTATTGGACAATGGGGCTAGCACTCAAGTCTGCTACAGTGGAATTTCTGAACTCAATTTTTGGATCTTAAATCTTTATCCCTTAAGAAACCTCCCTATACCTTCACTTATGCAATTCTCTCTCCTGTAATCTACACACAAGAAGAAAAGGGGTTTGGGGGTTGTGGTTTAGGGATTTATCTCAGTCAAATCCTGGGTTAGCATTCAAACTTTTCCAACACCGTTATTAGAGAGAGAGCCTATCCTTGCAAGATAGAGGCTAAAGATAATCCAAATGATGAAATGATTCAAACACAATGATAATGTCACCTTAGAGGTGAAGTACTTAGGAGGATGAAGAGTCTTCAACTTATAAGGATGCTGACGATGATTCCAAATATGCAACAAACACAATACTAACACAAATTTGCAACAATAACACAATGAATGCCTTTAATGCTCTTTTGATCAATATCATAACCTTCCTATCATCAAATTGTTACAAAATGAATTCAAACACTTGTTTATATATGTTATCTTGTTAAACTTTCACAAATTAATTGAAAGAGTCGACAAGGAAGGACCCATTTAAAAATCATATGCTGACATATATTAAATTTTACCTCGACCAATTAGGGTGGACTTGGGCGCAGGTGCCCATATCCCAAGGTGCCTTTTTGGTTGGGACCTAAGCATTAAATGGGCCCTAGTTCCCATTTGACATGGGTTTCGTGGGATTTCTCATCGGGATGAATAATTTTTCTTGTAGAGTGTAAACACAGGGACCTAGGAGCTAAACTAGGAGGTAAAAAGGCATGTGTCCACTTTTTACTCCATAATAGTTCTACTTTGTACACTAACGAAATGTTACAAGAGTGTGGTGCAATTCAACAACCAAAGTCATCTAGGGACTTATTGGATTTATTTCTATGTATTAGAGATGATGGTTGCATTTTCTACAAGAATGATTGTTTAAATGAAAAGTGTTTACAATGTGGTGGGTTATCAAAGTTTATATCATTTTTTCATTAGGGCAATAAACATGATTTTGGAAAGAAAATGGTTGAGAAAAAGAGATATGAGACAGTGAAATACAATTTGAAAAGTGAAGGTGAAGGTTCTAGATGTGAGTTGATTGCAAGAGAGGCAAGTGTTGCTATTTTTATTGATGATTTTAAGAAAAATCTTTTTTAGAAGTATACTGGAAACAACCACAGGTATTGATGGTTAGATCAATAGTTTAGGATGTGTAAAGACTTTTTCCTGATTGGAACTATTGTCTTTGTAGTTGACTTTGCAGAAAACTACATGTTGTAACCCCAAAATGAAGTGCAATCCCAGTACTACAATTCTATTCAGATTGCTTTTTTTGTTCACATCACATATAGACATGCCCTTGAGAGTATAAGAGAATAGGAAGATTGTCAGAGAATACCATTTTTACATGAGTGATGATCGATCTCATTCATCAGAGTATGTGCAATATTGTGTTTAACAATTTTATGGGTTTTTCTAAGAAAAAGATATTAGATTGGATCAACATCTTATTTGGTTAGATAATTGCACCGGTCAATTCAAGAATGCTCGTATGTTCTATTGGTTGAGCATAATCCATGTAGAGAATTGTATACCTCATATTTGGAATTTTTTGAAGTTGGGCACAGAAAAGGGGAACATGATGGAGCAGGTGCATGCATGAAGAGAGATGTTTTCAAAGAACAACTAAAGATTAGAGGTGGTACTACATTTAATGATGCAAATTCTATTGTTAAGTGGTGTAACTATGCATTATCACAAGGAGTGGCTCTTGATTTAGAAGTGCGTAGGTTCTTTTAGTTGGTTGATGAGGGGATAGTGAGAGAGAAATTGGATTGTCAGAGAATCAATGAATCATCAAAGATGCATTCATTTTGAAGCTTAGATGCAAGTACATGGACTATTTGGACACGAGAATTAGCTTGTTTTTGTCAGAGTTGTATTAAATGTGATTGGGATAATTGTGAGTCAAGTGAGTGGGTAGATGCATGGATTCCATGATATTTAACCCCTTTATCTCAAGATCAATCATATTTAGTCAATGACATGGAGAACTCATTTAACTATGAACATCTTTCAAACCTTGTACAACCAGGTTGTTGGTTCCCAAATCAAAAGATTGCTAAACCCTAAAAGTATTCCAAGCTTTATGATCAGGTTAAACAAATTATCTAGCCAATGAACGAAATCAACTAAGGTAGTGTGAATTCCCTGTACTTTAGGCTCTGCTATGCCTAGGCATGTGTACCTCTATCACCAATAAGTGTTAATTCTTTGTGATTAACTAATTAAGCAGATTCTAAACTTCATACAATTTTTCTCAATTAAATCATCCTTTCAATCTATTTGAAATTGGCATGGGGTCTAAAATAGATAATATAATACAAAACTACCTTCTACTTCTACTCCTCAACTAAAAATTAAAATGTATTGAAAAGATTTTATAGTGAATTGTTTTGGGGATGGGGATTGATTGATGCCTTTCTTCAACTGGGTAGTGGAGTCAAAATACTAAATGATATTTGTCTTCCTTCTAATTATAACTCAAATTGTTTGGCATTGTGATGTTTATGACTTGCATAAACATGCAAAAATATAATTATCAGGTTCTTCTTTTTAATCCAAATGAGATCCTCCAGGTTACTATGACTTATTCAAAGGATTTTAATTCTTACTTGAAGAAACCAATGAAATAAACCACATAAAACATAAATGTGCTTTGATAAATTAGAAATATACTTGATACACTAATTTAAGTAACAAGGAAAATATCAAATTGGAGACAACTAGATAAGTTTTATCAATAATTTCAACACAACAATTGAAACCAGAATTTAGGGCACCAAATCAATGTTGATTTTCCATTACATTGTTTCAAAAAAGATCTTTACAATGCATTGCTTTTTCTCCACAGTCCCCTATATCTTCTTATCATATTGTATTATGTTCTATCTTCTATCTTTTTTTTAACTAGTCTTGGTTTCCTTCTTATATGTAAATGAAGGAAGTGACAAGCTTCAGATCATTAAAACTCTTCAATTATGCAACTTTTTATTACATTAACTATCTATTATTTATCTCTCTTCACAATTAATTTTATCTTCCTTCATCTCCGTGAAAAATAATTTTGTAACTATAAAGTACTTTGCAATATATTAATCTTGATGAATATGGCAATTTCACATTTCACATTTACCTGTATGCACTTTCACCCAATTTCACATTTACATTTACATATCTTTTAGGTAAAAATAATTACCCACTCCAAAATTCTTATTTTGACTTAACTCCCTCGATGGAAATATTTCATTTCTTAGTGAAAATATTTTACAATTTGCCTATCACCATTAATAAAAATTACATTCCCTCAAAATAATGTCACGTTCAATGCTGTGAGTAATTTAAATAAATTTTCCCCTTTCAAATGTAGAAATATTCATCATATTTTCCTTGCAATAAATTTTATGCTTCACTTGCATTGTTTTACGCTTCTACTGCACTACTGCATTCACTTTAGGGTTTTTAATCTTGCATTTGTGGGGGTGCAGGAAAGCTTTGAGTTCACTGCTCTCCTGCACACTCTTTTCACCAAGAGTAGAATTTATAGTTCCCAAAACAATGTCACACTTAATTAATTTTAATAAATCTTCTTTTCAAATGTAAAAGTATCCACCATATAATATATGCTTTCCCGTAACACCGCACCGGCTTTAGGGTTTTTGATCTTACATTTGCAGGGATGTAGGAAAATCCTTGAGTCACCTGCTTTCCTGCACAGGTCCGCTGCATTTCCAAATGCTTTATCTTCATCATTGTATATCAAAGACGTGTGCCATATGCCAATGGATTTTGCAAGTAGTTCATGCTCTTTTAGAAAACACCTCACCCAATTTTAAAAGCATCTTCTAAGAAATACCTTATGCTTCAGAAGAAGTTTGGACTCAAAGGGACTTCTCTCAATTTTTTTGAAAGTCATAGCCAACTCGGTACAGAGAATCAGCATAAATGAACTGTTTCAAGATTTTTAAAACATTGCATTGTATCCGAAAGGGGGAAGAATCAGTTCTGAATCATGCTCTTTTCAAGGAACGTTATTCCATAATCCAAGATGTCGTATCTTCACCAAACATGCAAGGATGCCCTTTTCAATTCTTTTGAAACACAATTTATCATTTAGAGAAATCCTTAATTCTTGGAGGTTGATCATGTTGCTCACATCTTTTTGATTAAACAACTCATTCTCTTTAGAACCAATCTTCAACCATGACGATCTTAGTGTCTTCAAATTTGAGAATCTTCAATATTCCCTTAGGCATACAATCCAACATTTGGGAGCATAATATTACACTAAGATAGGAAAGACATTTGAGTTCTCCTATCCAGCCTAGTAGCCATTGTAGGTTTGCACAATAAGAAACTAAAGATACTAAAGCCTTCTCACACATTCTGGTACCTCATTAATTCTTGTTCTAGATAAATTCAAAACCCTAAGTATAGCCAAAGTAAAAAACCCACAACACTCTCAGCTGATCAAACAAGTTCTCTTGTTAAGCCAACAATATCCTATGCCAGCTATTCAGGAGAGTGGGAGGAGAAAATTCACATCTATTCTCCATAGAAATATAAATGGCCAAATCCATAATTAATTCATGGATAGAGAAACAGAGTAAGCATCTAAAGATTGTCCTATTACATCAACTAAGCAGGTAATTCATCCCAATTTCCAATTCAATCCATTATTTTAAGAACCAATTTCCAACACATTGATTCTGTCAAAGCTATCATTATTTTCCAAACATCATGATCTTATGGATCATCCCGATAAATTGGTGTTACAGACCATACAAAATATCGTCCTGGTCTGAGAATTCTATTAATCTCCAACAAAGGTTTGCCACCATCACCATACCAATGCACCCTACACTATACACAATGTATCACATCATACACATTTCTTGGGAAAACAAGCCTTTGTGTATTAATAGCTAATAAAATAGCAAGAATGCCTTGCTCAAGAGCAAACTGAATTTTTGATTCATCTTCATCCTTAGGAGCAAATGACATTGTCAAGACACCTTTGTGAAGAATATGTCCACCAAAACTTGCCACACCACAACCCACATTTAGCACAACTCTTGTTTGTTTTTCCCATGCAATAATCAAGAAGACCTTTTCAATAAATTTGATGTAACTAGAAGCTCCACCTTTAAATTGCGTTCCACCTCCAGGAATTTTCTAGAGATTTTAACCCAATTATGATCCTTCTTGTATTTCACAAATTTGGTATGAGGAACACTTTTTTACCATATCATATCCCCACTTTGAGGCTACATAAAATACCAATGGGGTAAGCATAGACTAGTAGTTTTCAACCTTGATATCCATGGCTGGGAATCTTGAAAAAATTCTTTAGGTTGTATTCCATATATTGCAAGTAACTTTGAACTAGGATTCATACGTTTGGGCCAACTGGATTAATTTTGAATACGCATCCATCTATGACTAAGTGTTCCTCCAATGGATGTAAGAAGTGGTTGATAATAAGGAGACTCTACATCTTACTCTTTGCTGCACACTCTTTTTTTTGTTATGCCCCCTAAACATGATCAAAGATTAAATCAACTAATCTTATGACTTCATAATTGTGTGACACATGCCGGGTCCCCTTGTGGGCCTGGCTAAACAATTTTCATCTTGAATTGACCTGAGACTACTTCTGTATGCATCTGGGGTGAAAAACTGAAGTGGGTAGTCATCAAAAATTAATTTCTAGCATTTTGCATTGTGACCAGAATAAGTTGGGTAGCCTCCAAAATTACCCTATAAAATTGATCAATCATTCCCCTAGAGCCACAAAAATGCACTGACATGTTGACTAATGATAGGGAGCAAGGTGGCCAAACATATTTGCACAAATCCATCAAGATTGCAAGATATTAATGCTCAAAGTAGCTTACCTAGCTATTTTTGAAACTACACCAGTCAAAAACAAACAGGAACTCATCAAATCACCATCTTGAAAAAATAGATCTCTTCCCGGGAAACTGCCACTAGGGAAATTAGTTCATTTAGGCCCAATGAAATGTGTGCAGAAGGGCTTTTCACCAGTTTACTTCCTTCACAAAGTATTAAAAGTCAAAGGTGACCCCTTTGAAACCTTCTAGAAATGCAGACATAAAAATGTAAAAAACTTCATTTGCTTTTGACTTTGAAAAAAATATCAAACAAGGTATTGGGGCTTGGAATATGGGCATAGAAGCACATTAACATGGGAACAATTGCAAGCACCAATTGGTTCATCATGACAATCATCCATCTTGTAAATATTGACCTCCAAAGTTGACCACCTTGGCATATCTAATAAGGTGGGGACAACAAACTCTTCCAGAACCCTCCAACTTGGTGCTTCAAAACCCTGTCAAATCTGATCACTGGAAACTGAGATAAAACATACACACTTGCATATGGTAGATGAGTGTGTTTACTAAGTGATTTGGCATAAAAGTGAATAGGCTTCAAGTTATGATCCTTCAAAGTAGGCTATTGGATAGATTTCACAGGTGTATTTCTGAGTGCTGTAATCAATTTTTTTTATCATAGTCACTTCAAATTTTGCCAAAATTTGAAGGTACCATTAGTGGCTTCGACTGGGGATGTATGTCCCTTGTAGACATCATAAGAATTTAGATCTCTGGTGGAATCAGACTGAGTGTTTTATCCATTAGGTAGCAGAATCCAACTTTTCCTTTGCCTTGAACTAGTATGGTTTGAAAAAATCAAATCATAGTTGATGGCCCAAGGCCACTGGAAAAGAAAAACCTCTATTTGCCTCTATCATACACTTGGTTTTCATCATGTTGTAATGAAACTAATCTGAAAATATTATTGAAATTTGCTTGATAGAATATGTTGAAATTTTTCATCAACCTACTATACTCAATACTGCCAGTGCATTCTCCATTATTATGTATCTGGAAATCAGGCATAACCTAGAAAATTTTATCATCATGTGACAAGAAGAAGTCACATCCACCAAACAAGCCAATTTAATCACACTCATTATTTACCAAATGATTGATCTCTATTCAAACTAGAAAGAAGAACAAATCATACTGCAACAATTGTGAACCTGAAACTCCATCACCAGTTGCCTCAACAATTTGTAGATTTAACATGCTTGAATCATCAACACCCCAAGATTCAACAGAAGTATGCATTTCTAGAGCACTACTGTAATGAAATTCATAACCACCAGATGTCCCTATTTTATCAAAATGTAATCTTGAATATACTCTTTCACACTCACCATGCAATGCATCATTATTGTCACACAAAGTACCTTCACTGTCAAAGCAAATGTGTGTTGGGCGTGAAATTTCAGAATCATTCTTATGTCTATATCTCTAATATTTAATAGTCAGCAAATCTGAAATTTGTTCAATGCCTCTTCATTCACCTCATTGCTGATGTATTCTTTACTTTTTCATCATCGTAACAATACGTAGGATCATTAAGAAATAACAAATTAGATGTATTATTTTCATCAGCATAGTTATTTGCTTTACAAGTTGGTACAACATCCTAATTATCTGAAAATGCTTCATCCTCATTGTATAATGGATTTGAAAACACATGAAAATCATTCTTTGATACACCTTGGCAATATATTATTTGATTTTATTCTATTGTTTCCTCATACAAGGGGTTTGAACAAATCTAAAAACCATTTTCAGGTGTACATATTTATTCTTCACCAATTGTGTCATCATGGCACTCAATAGTTAATGGATGTGCTATTTGTTCACTGTCAAGTGGACTTGCTTCTTCACTTACCTCATTGTCAATTGCATTTGGGTACCCTTGAATACCAAAGAAATCAAGTCATCTAAACTTGTCTACATTCATCAGTCCCCTTACAAAAGGATTTTATCTTTGATGAGGTTGATATTGTTGATACTGAGGTCCCTGCTGTTGATGTTGCTGATACACACCTTGATGCATATTTTGGTTAACCCCTCTGTCGTGATGTTCACAACACACCCCATTTTACTCCCTAGCAAAATGAGGACCCCTGCTGTTGCTTTGCTTTTTTGCTTTTTATGTGTGGGTCTGTTTGGTGGTAAAGGGAAAAGAGAGTTAAATTTGCAAACTTTGATAGAAATAGAGAAAAAATGCATTTTTTAGTACCAGGGCATTATATGGTTGGATTCCTTGTGAAAAATGAGCTAGGGTTGCTTTTTGAACCATCTTAAAATTTGCCATATTTTGCAAGTTATGATCATTTTGGTAAAATGTACATTCAGGTTTGTACATCACTTTGCATATACAGGGTCGTTTGTATATGCAAAGGGTTTGTTTTTGTACTTAGTCGCATTTGCAATCAGGTTTGTATATAGGGTTGTTTGCATGTTGGTTCACTTGCATGTTGCACGTACAATCCCCTTTGTATATCGCTTTCCTATACAAAGTCGATTGTATATCTTTTTACTTGTATGCATTTGGTAAAAGTTTTGATATATACATACGAGATGGACGCGAAATAGATTAGAGTGGAAATAAATAGATGTTTTAAATCCATTGCATGTATCTCACGTTGTATGATTGATAGGTCAAAGCATACAATGCACTTATACAAATGCGGACCTGAAAGTTTATTAAATATGATTAAATTGTTGTATGCCGTGGGCTTGTATATTTATACATACATTGCCGATATACATTGTCCACATGTAAGCCGCAGACTCGAAGTGAATATTGAACAAGGTTAATCCCTTGTATATTTTGCAGGCTTGTATGTTTCGGTAGCATACAATGCGAATGTACATTGTGCAGACGCGAAAGAAAGTTAAGAGGAGCTAAATCGTTGTATAATTCCGGGTTGTATATTTTTGCATACATTGCAAGATACATTGCTTTACATACAACCGCAGGAATCGAAAACATTATGGAATGAAGTTAAGTCCTTGTATATTTCTCGCTTGTATGTATGTTAAGGTAGATGCATTTTGGTATATACAAGGCGGATTTTTGAGAAGTTTTAAATTCAATATAAACAATGCATCGAACCTAATGTATATCCGGTATGCATACATACAATGTGGAACCAAAGGGTTTTTTAAAAGTGGTTAAGTCAATGTATATTTAGTGCTTTGCATATTGAAAACATACATTTGGAATATACATTACTTTATACAATGTCCAGAACCAAAATTTTATGAAGCAGAGTTAGTTTAATGTATATCGGGCTTGTATATTCTTATATACAAGCTGATATACATTACACTCATACAACGCGGAATCAAGGAGAAAGTAAAAACTGATTAAATACTTGTATCAAATCCCGCTTGTATATCAAGGATACATTGCAATATACAACACTTTATGCAAACAAGCCGGATTTCAAAAGAGAGTTCAATATGGGGAAATCGTTAAATGTTATGAACGCTTGCATGTCCGATTTATACATTGCGATGGGTATACAAGGCGGATCTCAGCGAGGGATCAAATTTGGTTAAATATATGCATATCAGCTTGTATATCGAAAGATACAAGCACAATATGCATTGAAATATACATTGGATGGAATCGAAAAGTTATAAATTGGAGTTAAGTGCTTGTATATTTTTTGCATTTGTATGTTGCGATATACAAGCCGATATGCATTGCATATATACAAGGCGGAATCAAAGGGGGTTAGACAAGGAATATTCTTTGCATGTACATGCTTATATATAAGCGATATACATGCCAGTATGCAAGGCAAAATGTGCAATGCGTGGATTTGAAATGAAGGTTCAAAATAGAGGAATCTTTGCATATTTTGATGCTTGTTTGTTTGTGATTGGGCATGTGATATACCAGGAAATGGGCGGGAAAAAAAGCGATAAGATTTTGAAGCTATTTTTGGAGCCCGAATGCATGTTTCTGGTCAACGATGGTTGACCTGACCAGTTTAGTGTTGTATATGCATTTTGGACTCTCGATTTTCACAGATTTGGGGCTCGATTTCTGCATTCGACAATCACGACTAGATTTAACAACTATTTTTCTTCCTACAGGTTTATTAATCGATAATACTTATTGCTGGTCTATTTTTGCAGGTTTGCAGTTGAGGAAGGAGCTGAAGCTTAATGGTGATGACGTCATGGAGGGGAGATCCGATCTCAGGAGCGGAGGAAGTCAAAGGTCATCAATGATGAAGACAAAATGCAGCTGAAGACATCATTGCAGCAGACAATAGAAGTTATTATTAAGCTGCTAGGGTTTCCAAAAGGGCATATTTTCACCCAAATTTGATGTATGGTCAGAATATTTTGGGAGAGTTGTTCTCCAACATTTATTGCTGTAACCAGAGGTTTGAACCATTGCTTTACTAGGGGTTTGAGCTATATTGAGGACAATCAAAGTCTATATGTTGTGCCTCTCTACATTGTAATACTTTACACAGGGAATACATAGAGATTTGTAGCAGTAGAGCTTTAAAAGCATAACATTTAGAATAGAGGGACCTTTTAGTTTAGAAGTAGAACAAGGAGGTCACCTGTGTCTACAACAAGGAGCGTGTGGAACATCCTGCATCCTTGTTGTATCTGTAAAGCTTGTAAGTTTTCTATAATCTGATCAATGAAGCTAAGAGTCATTCAGACATTGTAAATCTTATATGACTGTATGTTTCTAATACAATTGAATCTAGAATTCTGCATCTATCTTCTGAGTGTTTTCTAGCTCTTCATTGTGTTTGAAACATTTTCTCTTAGAGCTTGCAATTTTAAGTGTATGTTTGTGAAAATGTTCAGAACTTACATTTGAGGTTTTGTTTGTGGATTTGATCAAGTTACTGTATGATTTACAAAGTGCATAACAGAACAATTAGATCCTTTGGTAGAATGAATGATGTTTAGATTAGATCTTTCTAACTTTTCCGAACCCATTTGAAAATACTTAGCTGAAAATGTAGAAATTTAAAGGAAATTGTCTCATATTTGAAAGAAGTATGCATTACTGAGTTGAAAGTAGACAATTTTCATAATATTTAAGAAAAAAAAGCTTGCAATAATATAAATCATTTAAAGCTTTGTAAACACAGTAACACTTTTATGCAAAGAAAATGAACAGCATGCTGATATTTATGATCTTTTGCATAAGTTTGAGTTCAGTAAACCAACAAGAAACCCTAAATCATGTAAGGCCCCTTGAACATTACAACTTCACATTGACCAACTGAATTTGCCCAACAGGTCTAGACCTGACCATATTAAACTTGGGATTAAGTGAATCTTAACCAATTCCTTCATATCTTTCAAGTCAATTTTGGTTCATTTTATGTGAATTTTTAACTATTGTTATGACTGTCTCAAAACAATCATCAACACCCTCTATGAGGGTTCATATTGTCGTGCACATTTTGATGTGGATATTGATATTGATACTACCCCACATACTGATTATATCCATGATTTTGGTATCTCACTCCTCTTTGACTAGGAGGAAAAGAGTAAGCATTCCCAACAGGCTAAGAAGTCATTGGCATAGTTATTGGATTTGATACTTGTGGTGCAGAAACATTTTGCTGTGTATAATGAGCATTACTTGTATTTCTAGGATGTCCAAGTGCATTATAGGGCACTTGTGGGATCAAAGAGCTACTTGTGTTTACATATCCAAGATGATTATAGTTAGGTCTATATTGTGGCACATTTGAAATAGGTTGGGCACTCAACTAAAGCAGCTCTTTCTCCAATACTTGTTTTTGCCTTATCAACTTAAGTCTTTCAACTTGTGCTCATTTTTGTTCTACCTCTTGTTTTAACTCTTGATTAGTCAGTTCTTGTAAGGTCACCTATACCCTATCTAGTATCCTATTATGATAGAGTTATTGGAATTATTATGATAGTAGAATATTATGAATGTTTGAATATTGGATTGAATAACATATGTTGTTGATTTAATCTTGTTATCAATTATTATAACATGCAATTGTTAGAATGTTTTATTTTGCATAAATATGTTTTTTATCTGCATTTTAGAATAATTATTTGAAGATTCCTTTAAGTTAATATTTAGTCATAATAGATATTAACTGCATTATTTCAATTAAATAGATATTCAAATATCTTATTTATGATTTGTCTATTTTGGTCTACAAGCAATTAAGTGGCAAATATTATGCAAAGTGGGAATCTTGAACCATTATTTCTTTTCAGTTTCAAATAAAGGAAGGTTAATTTTAGAAAAGATGAGAAAGTGGGAGAAGTGGAGTTATGAAAAATTATTGCCATTTTTCTAATTTTGTTTTACAACATAAGTTTTTAAAAAGAGGCTGGGAGAGGCTTTTGGGGCTACAATTTTTATGGGGTAAAATTGTGTTGAATCTTTTATGCCTAGAATGTTTTGAGTTGAGGGATATGAGAGATTCTTCATAGATTCATCATCATCAAAGAAGAAATCCCCTTCAGGATTGGAGAAGATGCTCATGGAAAAGTGTATGAGGGTTACATCTCTAATAAACTCAGGAGCAAGCCTGGACTTGGTCCATCTCAAAGGGTAGGAACACCTCTTTTGCTAGCTACTGGAGCTAAGAAAGAATTTCCTCACGTTGCAAATGGATGATCATGTGGTGTTTATTGTAATTGAGAATAATTGTATAAGAAAATTTGAATCTTGATTTTCATATAGGATGAATGATACAAACTTATGTTAATGTATAATTTTACTAAATGTTGATTGTACTTATGGAATATCAATTTAAAATTTTTATGTTATGGTCTTTTGTATTTTGAACTAAAGTTAACATTTGGCATTAAAAGTGTGATATTAATCTATGTGTTGAGGTTCATGCTCTAGTGTTATAGGCTGGGTGTGACAATTCTCTTGTTGAAATAGAAACAACATGGGCATCAGTAAAGTGTATCATTTGAGGTGTTTGCTCCCCAGGTCTATGTTGTGAATTTTTAACATATTGCTAGGCCATTCTCTCATCAGGTTCTTTTTAATGGAGTCACCACCCCTTTTAAAGAGGAATGATTTTTATTTTCGAGGTATTCTCCCCACCGGAGTCATTCATGTATTCCTTCACCACTACTGTAACAAAACTTTATCCAGGTCTAAAAACTTCCAAATTTTAGATTTACACCTTTTGATTCTTAACTCTTCCCAATGATAATCACTTAGTCCCCAGTAGAGTCGCCAATCTTTTGGTGGCTAAGCTAGACAAAACTTCTTAATAGTGAGCTTCAAGAGTGTGGGTATTTGTAAACATGGAGATATCAGGATAAGACACAATTTGTAAGTCCCCAATAGAGTCTCCGATCTGTTGGTTCCCAAATCAACAGATTGCTAAACCCTAAAAGTATGCCAAGATTTATGATCAGGTTCAACAAATGATCAGGCCAATGAACGAAATCAAAAAAGATAGTTTGAATTCCCTACACTTTGGGCTCTGCTATGCCTAGGCAGGTGTACCTCTATCACCAATAAGTGTTAATTCTCTGTGATTAATCGATTAAGCAAATTATAAACTTCATACAATTTTATCAATTAAACCATCCTTTCAATCTATTTCAAACTAGCATGGGGTCTAAAATAGATAATATAATACAAAACTACCTTCTATTTCTACTCCTACAACTGAAAATTAAAATGTACTGAAAAGATTTTATAGTGAATTATTTTGGGGATGGAGATTGATCGGTGCCTTTCTTCCACTGGGCAATGGAGTCAAAATATTAAATGATATGTGTCTTCCTTCTGATTATAACTCAAATTTTTTGGTACTATGATGTTTATGACTTGCATAAATGTGCAAAAATGTAATATCTGGTTCTTTTTAATCCAAATAAGATCCTCTAGGTTACTGTGACTTATTCAAAAGATTTTAATTCTTACTTGAAGAAACTCATGAAATAAACCATACAAAACATAAATGTGCTTTGATAAATCATAAATATGCTTGATACACTGATTTAAATAACAAGGAAAATATCAAATTGGAGACAACTAGATAAGTTTTATCAATAATTTCAACACAACAATTGAAACCAGAATTCAGTGCACCAAATCAATATTGATTTTCCATTACTTTATTTCAAAAAAGGTCTTTATAATGCATTGCTTTTTCCCCATAGTCCCCTATATCTTCTTATCATATTGTATTGTGTTCTATCTTCTATATTTTGTTCTATTCTCCTATCTTTTCTTTCACTGATCTTGGTTTCCTTCTTATATGCAAATGAAGGAAGCGACAAGCTTCAGATCATTACAACTTTTCAATTATGTAACTTTTCATTACATTAATTATCTATTGTTTATCTCTCTTCACAATTAATTTTATCTTCCTTCATCCCCATGAAAAATAATTTCCCAACTATAAAGTACTTTGCAATATATTAATCTTGATGACTATGGCAATTTCACATTTCACATTTACCTGTATGCAATTTCACCCAACTTAGTAAACATATCTTTCGGGTAAAAATAATTAACCACTCCAAAATTCTTATTTTCACTTAACTCCCTTGGTGGAAATATTTTATTTCTTAGTGAAAATAGTTTACAATTTGCCTATCACCATCAATAAAAATTACATTCCCTCAAAATAATGTCACATTCAATGCTATGAGTAATCTAAATAAAATTTCCCCTTTCAAATGTAGAAATATTCATTATATTTTCCTTGCAATAAATTTTTATGCTTCACTTGCATTGTTTTATGCTTCTACCGCACTACCACATTCACCTTAGGGTTTTTAATCTTGCATTTGTGGTGGTGTGGGAAAGCTTTGACTTCACTGCTCTCCCGCACACTCTTTTCACCATGGGTAAAATTTAAACTTCCCAAAATAGTGTCACACTTAATTAATTTTAATTAATCTTCTTTTCAAATGTAAAAGTATCCACCGTATAATATATGCTTTCCCGCAGCACCGCACTGGCTTTAGGGTTTTTGATCTTGCATTTGCGGGGATGTGGGAATATCCTTGAGGCACCCGCTCTCCCGTCTGCTACATTTCCAAATGCTTTATCTTCATCATTGTATATCAAATTCATGTGTCGTATGCCAATGGATTTTGCAAGTAATTCATGCTCTTTTAGCAAACACCTCAGCCAATTTTAAAAACATCTTCTAAGAAATACCTTATGCTTCAGAAGAAGTTTGGACTCCAAGGGACTTCTCTCAAATTTTTTGAAAGTCATAGCCAACTCAGTACTAGAGAATTGGCATAGATGAACTGTTTCAGGATTTTTAAAACTTTTTATTTTATCCGGGAAAGGATGAAGAATCACTTCTGAATCATGCTCCTTTTGAGGAATGTTATTCCATAATCCAAGATGTCGCATCTTCACCAGACATGCAAGGATGCCCTTTTTAATTCTTTTGAATCACAGTTTATTATTTAGAGAAATCCTTAATTCTTGGAGGTTGATCATGTTTCTCACATCTTTTGTGATGCCCCATTATGCAACCCTAGAGTGTTAGACTAACAAGTGCAAAAATAACAGAAATTTTTTTTTGAAGCAAGTAAATGCATTAATCATTAATTATAATTACACTATTAACAATCATTAAATAAAGTGAACAGCTAACACCTCTAGGGGACATAACTGCATCAGAAAAACATAAAATTATAACAATACAAGTGATATACATTATAATACAACAGAAGAGAATTTACATCATTCATTTGCAGAGATGAATAATTACAAAGGTTCAAATACAAGATTGCATGGCCGATCACATCAGTTTACAATATACAATAATATAATACAATTATGAAGGTATACTACAACTCTGAAGATATAGAACAAAACTGGAACTGGAAACACTTCTGCAATGTCCTCGAACCAGTACATCCAAGAAAACCAATGGATAGCTCTTCCACCCAACCATGTGGAACCTTGAGGTCCGCCCCTCCAAACTAGGAGATAACAATGAGCTTCCCCCTAAGACCAGGTATACCAGAAGACAAATCAACATAGATTAAATTGATAATTGAGACTACACCAATCAACAAGACCAGTCAACTCATCAAGACAATCATTAAGACTAGACAATCATGAAGACAAGTCACATCAAGACAAGACAATATAGTTTTCTAGAGGCATCAACAAAGATATAAAAAATAAGAAGTAATTAAGCTGCAGTAAGGAGAGTGTCATCGCATGGTCCTAGCATGGGTTATCTAGGCTATCTCTCACTAGAAACTAGCCCCCATCTATGGTTATCCAGGTGACCTCTCTATACGCACCGGCCCCATAGGGTGACACATGCGGAGCTGACACATCCTTTCATGGGGACAAGGAGGTCGACCTTGCCAACCAGGCCTTCTCATCCCATCCTTAGCCTGTGAGAGCACTCAAGGCATGGGTGAGGCATCATACATATCTTATTATGTGCATTACTACCCAACCCACCTAGATAAATTAATTAAGTTATCACTTGATTACAACTTCCATGGGGTTATCCAGGCATCCACTTTGGGCACCGACCCCACCATGGAAGCCACTCTCCTTCATACAACTAGCATTCCAAAACCAATAACATGCATGGACAAGGGACTATAAGACATCCATCTCTTACAATCTGATCCATTACATAGGCCATTCAAACTTTAACCTCACCAATAAAAGTTCCCTTATCCACTTCAAAAATCTTGAATCAATACAACATTGGAACATAATGACACAATTAACAAGTTGAAACCAAAGCAATTAAGCCTCTGGAGTTGGTAATTTGAACTCTTTACCACTATACTAAAGTACATCTGCAGATATGGAAACCAGGGTACAAATGACTATGACATTCCCTTAGACCAATATGATTCAGGGCCAAAGAGAATAAAGAAGAAAAAGAAAAATAACTCAATTTCATCATTATTACAAGTCGATAATAATATACAATGGTGTTCCAAGGGTGACCTTATACTATGATATCATTGACTCAACATACCACTTCCCAACAAGTTTTAACAAAATGAAACACTTCAATGAAAAAAGTTAATACAACATTACAACCCATATCCAAAACATTCTTACTTACTTCTATAGACTTTCATTTTCGACAATAATGACCTACTGATAGGATAAATGAAGCCCAAAAATTACAAGACACTAAACCTACTCAAGAAAGAAAATAATTGTTAAACATCATTAAATTAACACGACTATTAACATGATTAATACGACTACAATTATAAGGAACTATTTTGAACTCCTCATTTGACTCTAGAATAATCTTAATTTGACCATTATATATAAAACAATTAACCGATAAAGACATCAATTGGCAAGGGTAAAATTTTTATTAAATTATATTCTATTCTAACACCTTCTTCCAAAACCCCATAATTAATTTTATTACAAAATCTTATAACCAAAAACATTAAACTTAATCACAAGGCACTTTAGGATCATAGAATTTGGCTCTTAAAAGAAATCATCCTAAGTTTAATTATTAGTGATACCAATTTTCTAATCTCTTCAAAGCCTTATTCGACTAGATAGGTAACACTTAAAGAAAATCGCTATCAACAAAAATCTAACGTGGTGAAGATGTACTATATTCCTATAAGTTCAACTAGATGTGCCCCACGAAGTCAAATTTTACTAATGGTAACTAATATTTAGCTACCTAATTCTTAAGCTCTACATACGGGAATGTTTTTAAGGAAATACTACCTAAAAGAGTCTCAGTGGCCGATCCTTCTCTGGCTGAATGAGGGGCATTGGGCAATAATAAAAATTAGACAATACTAAACATAGTCGTCATCACTGTCCAATGTCTCCACAAAACGAGATGTTAGTTTAACGCTGGTCTAAACAAAATAAGGAAAGTTACTACAAATCTACAACCATTCCGACTCAGATAACCTATAATACCCACCACTGACAACGACTAAGGGAAAAATAAATTACAGAGATTTGAGAGTTTGAACAAAAATTGACTTAAGGGAATCCTGAGGGTGCAAACAAGCGAGGGTTTCATAGATATAGAATTCCACTGCCGTTAAACTATTAAGAGGAGTCAAGTTTCATCCTCCATCCTCAGCCAATGAACTGGTTTGAGTGCTCATCATCCACAGAGAAAGAGGCACGACGAAACTAGGGCAACAACAAGATGTTGCCAGGGATAAATGTGGAAACACAAAACAAAGGAACACTACATGCTTTGCAGGGTCTTCATGCAAAATGACTACATTAGGTCGACAATCTCTGTGGCGTCGATGAGGGGCATTGAACCATAAAACTTCTATTGGAGCTTGAAGATTCTCCCTCACAAGGTTGACTGGGTTAAGTGATAAGGAGTTTTCAAAGGGATTACAAAAGAACTTGGTTATATCCTTCAAGGAGAATGACAGGGTTGCATGAGGGACACATGGTTCGAGTTCACATTTCCACAGTCCTACAAGCTCTATATCAAAAAATCTGATGCTCAAGTGAAGTAGTGAATCGGTGGAGAAAATAGGGAGATGAGATTTCAAAAACAAGATAATCATAAAACGACAAGAACCCATATGCTCGATTGGACTACAGAGCAAAGATTATAGTTGATCCCATCTAAGAAGAGATAAGTGTTATAGTGAGATGGTTTTGTAGGCTAACTATATTGCCAAATCATTCTGTAAGAGCATCTAACAAGTCGCAGAATGATTACAGAGTTGAAGAAGGATCAATTACAAATCAGTTTCCTTTGAGGAGCAAGAATGTTAAGGAAGATGACTCAGACTCAGAGTTTCCAAAACTTTGAGAGCAAACTAGGCAACAAAACATTCTAATTTCTCAGAGCACAACATAGGCAAGAATAAAGAAATTCATAGAATTTAACTATACAACAATATTGACATACCCGTACTTTTCATGCTCCAAAAATTGAATCCTTCTGCATAACTTCTCTTCCTCTTCCCTCTCTCTGTATGACTGCCTTCCCAAAAATCACCCCAAAGCAAAATAGCCAAGAGTCATAAATGCCCACTATCCCAATCTATTGCCCAGAATGCCCCTCTCCAAAAGAATTTTAAATTTTTACTTATAGCAGAGATTCCCCAATCTGGAATCATAAATGACAACTAACCACATTAAATTATTCAGCAGTATTATTCTATAAATAACCATATATATTAATGAATTAAAACAAAGCTTTTGACCCACATATATGTTTTTACAAACATTAAATAGTTAATTGATTCTGCATTAAAGTTTACTTAAATAATATTCCAATTTTACGACTAAGAAAAAATACTATAATGTTTGACAATTAATAACATTATAATAATATTAATTCATTTATGCATACCAGAATACACCTGGGCTAACTAAACAAGGACTCGACAATAACCCTACAAACCACTTGATGACCAACAACCTGAAGACTGAACTGACCTAGGGAATAAACCTCATGCTATCTCCATCAACATTATCCATTGGTGCAAGGGCTCGCTCAGACCTGCTAAGTTAGGTGGAGTCGAGGCCTGGTACCTACAACCTGTATCAAAACAATATGTTGCATACAAGTATATATATACCTATATAACACATACATAGAGTTAGGGATTCACAGCGTAGTAGGGTGCTCGGAGTGAGCAATACTACACTGTCCCTTCTCTAAAATCATGACAATAAACATATGCATCCCTAACTAGAAGTTAGATAACATTAAACTATGTAAACAAGATTATATCAATCTTCATAATTCAACTAACCATCAACTAAACATGTCGAAATACATCATGAGCTGAAATATCAATAATGCCATCATAAAACTCATAACATATGTCAAAAAACCACCTTAGTCAAACATAGTTCATCACGATCATGATAAGCATCAAACATAAGTCTAACATCTCAAATATCACAACTATCAAAGTACAATATAAAACTACTAATTGTCTCAAAACTATCTAAAACAATAGAAAACCAATATATGTCTCAAACCAAAAATGAGGGGCATTACATCCTCCCCCCAAGAGTCAGGCTTGCTCCTAGAAGCCTGCAAATAGGTAAGGGTATAACTCTCTCATCCTGGAAGCATCCTCCTAGGTAGCAGAAGTCTCGTCATTAGGATCCCACTAGACCCTGACCTGCTCCATGTCTCTGCCCCTGAGAGCAAGTCTCCTGTGCTATAGAATGCCTATGGGCTCCAAAGCCAGCTACCCTTCCTCTACCTATAGAGCAGTCCAATCAAGAACATGAGCAATATTTGGATAGTACAGTCTAAGTACAGAAACATGAAACACATCATGGATGCATGAAAGACGGGGCGACAAAGCAAGATGATAAGCAACAGGACCGGTCCTCTCCAACACCTCAAAAGGTCCTACAAAGCGTGGTGCCAGCTTAGTGCCCTTTCCATAATAGATTGGACTCTTTCATGGTTGTACATGCAAGAACACCCGATCCCCAACTGAAAACTGTCAATCGACTCTAGGAGCATCTGCATACTTCTTTTCTCTATCCCACGCCGTCACCAGATGCTCTCTAATCCTCTCAACCTATTGCTCCATATCTCTAAGCATATCTGGTCCTAGAAGAACTCTATCCTCAAGATGATCCCAACTCAGAGGGGTCCGACAAGGATGACCATACAAAGCCTGAAATGGAGACATGCCGATAGAACTGTGACATCCATTATTATAAGAAAACTCTACCAGATACATGTAGTCCTCCCAACGGGTCTGCCAATCCATCACATACATCCTAAGCATATCCTCGAGAATCTGATTAACCCTTTCAGTCTGACCATCAGTCTTAGGATGGTATGCTAAACTAAAGTTTAGTTGTGTCCCCAAGGCATGTTGCAGAGAAGTCCAAAGGGCTAAAGTAAAAATTGGATCCCTATCAGAGATGATCCTACAAGGAATCCCATGAAGTCTGACTATGTCCTCCATGAATACTCTAGCCACTGTAGAAGCATTATAAGAAGAACGAACAGGAGAGAAGTGAGCTACCTTCGTCAACCTATCCATAGTGACCATAATGGCATCGTGTCGACAGGAGGATACCGGCAAACTAACAAGAAGTCTATTGAAATGATGTCCCATTTCCATTTTGGAACAAGATGAGGCTACAAAAGACCTGCAGGGTCCTGATGCTCTGCCTTCACCCTCTGACACTCAAGACATCTCGACACAAAATCAGTAATATCCCGCTTCATGCCACTCCAAAAGTAAAACTGACGTAGATCTGTATGCATCTTCTTAACACCCAGATGAACCGAATAGGGTGCCTGATGCGCCTCTGACATAACTAGGGTATGAAGGCCCTCCAAACTAGGAACATAGATATGACCCAAATGTCACAAAAGACCATCTAGCTCAAGAGAGTAACCAGAAAATCTACCCTCCAAAGGTCTACCCGACTCAACCTTGGACTTCACCCCCTGATACCATCTGTCGGTAGGAAGTGCTGCAAGAATCTAACCTCTCAATTCAACTGTGAGAGAGACAACTGAGATCTCATGTCTTCGACGACTAAGAGCATCCACTACCACATTCTCTTTGCCCTGAATATACTTGACCTCATAGTCATCTTCGCACAAGAATTCCATCCAATGCCTCTGCCTCGCATTCAAGTTTGGCTGCGTGAAAATATACTACAAACTACGATGATCATTATGTAGCTCAAACCGATGCCCTGAGAGAAAATGCCTCCACCTCACCAAGGCATGCACAACTACAGCTAACTCTAGATCATGAGTGGGATAGTTCAATTCATGATCCTTGAGTTTGTGAGACTCATAGGCAATCACACGACCATCCTGCATCAGAACTGCTCCTAAACCCTCCAAAGAAGCATATGTACATACAACAAAGTCCCTGATAGGATCAGGAACTACTAAAATAGGTGCACTGGTCAACTACTCCTTAAGGGTCTAAAAAGTTGCCTGACACTATTCTGACCAAACAAACTTCTTCCCTTTTCTCTGAAGAGAAGTAATAGGATGGGCAATCCTTGAAAACCCCATAACAAAATGGCGATAGTAACCTGCCAAACCTATAAAACTGCGGACCTCTGAAACATTAGTAGGTGTAGGCCAATCCATAATAGCTTGGATCTTCGAAGGATCCACCGCAATACCCTCTCCAGAGATGACATGACCCAAATACTTTACCTCTGTTTGAAAGAATTCGCACTTCGACAAATTAGCATAGAGCTAATTTTCTTTCAAACACTACAACACTTGACTCAAATGCTCCTCATGCTCCTCCATAGTCCTCGAATAGATCAAGATATCATCCAAAAAGACAAGGACAAACCTGTCGAGATAAGTGTAGAAAATGCCATCCATCAGGCTCATGAAAACTAAAGGTACATTCATTAACCTGAATGGTACTACCGTGAACTCATAATGTCCATAACGGGTGCGAAATGTTATTTTATGAATATCTGCCTCAAATATCCGTAACTAGTGATATCCCGACTGAAGGTTAATTTTAGAAAACACCTTTGCTCCCTTAATCTGGTCAAACAAATCATTGATCCGAGGTAAGGGGTACCTATTTTTCACTGTCACCTTATTGAGCTGTCGATAGTCGATACACAGCCACAGAGATCCATCCTTCTTTTTCATAAAGATCACAGGTGCTCCCCAAGGAGAAACACTGGGTTGAATGAATCCCTTGGCTAACAATTCCTCCCACTGCAGTCGGAGCTCCTTAAGCTCCTGAGTAGTCATCTTGTATGGAGCTCGTGAGATAGGCTCTGCACTGGGAACAAGATCAATCCTAAAGTCAATGTCATGCTTAGGTGGCATCCCCAGAATCTCAGAAGGAAAAACATTAGCATACTCCCTCAAAAGTGGGTGATCATCAAGAGATGCCTCTCAACTCTCCTCCATCTCCAAGTCACTAACTGACACTGCAAAAAGATGACATCCCTAACGCATGCATCTCTTAAGCTGCATAGCGGAGATCATACGTAGGGAAATAGGTCTCTGAACTCCTACTACCTCCACCCCTCTACCAGAATCATCCACACAACTGACAAACTTATGCTGACAATCAATCACTGCCTGATGGGCCTCTAGCCAATCCATCCCCAAAACTATATCATATGAACCAAGGGGTAGGATGCCAAGGTCTACTATAGTAGATAGAGAACCAATCCTTAACTCACAACTGAGCACTAGAGACTCAACTGCGACCTTGGCCCTAGAAGCTAACTCAACCTGCCACCTATCATCCTACTTTGTTGCCACTAACCCACAATGTTCCACAAGAGAAGGAGATATGAACGAATCAGATGCACCAGAATCAAAGAGAACAGAAAAACCAATACCTCACATGAAACCAGAAGTCTCCACCACAGTGCCCTGATGCTCTGCCTGATGGTTATCCACTGCTGCAAAGACTCTGTGTGATCTACCTGCATCACCAATCATTGGCTCTGAAGCCTCTGGTCGATGTCCAAACCCTAAAGTACTCCTCTGAGGACATTGTCTAGCAATATGGCCATGTTGGCCACAAGAGAAGCACCTAGTGCCTCTACCAAAACTACCACCACCCTGGAAAGCACTAGACTACTTGAAACTACCCCTGCTCACTGTAGATTGCGTACTCTAAGCAGGGTGATCAACACGATCCTATCTAGAACGCTGCCAACGTCAGTTTTTCTTATTCTGAAATCTAACACCCTGGTGAGTCTGAGAATTCTTTGGTTTGGTTTGAGAGTGTTGCTACCATCCACCCTTTGAGGGTGCATGAGATATTGATGCCTGAGCATGACCACCATGAGAACTATATCCTGCAGATGGTGCACTACCATTATGCACACCTGTATGCCCACTGAGTGCCATAGCCAGATTCTCCTCCACTAACCGGGCTTTCTCCACTGCTACCTCCATAGTCTTAGGTTTGAATACATGAACCCCTCCATTGATCCGGGCATTCAAGCCCCTGATAAAATGTTGTACGAGCATAGACTCGTCATCTCTTATACCTGCAAACTGCTTGAGCTCATAGAATCTGCGCTCATACTTCTCAATTGACATGGCCATCTGCCTTAGCTCATGGAACTCATCTGCACGATGCTTCCTCCAATGATCTGATAGGAAACGGGCTCTGAATCTCTCTAAGAACAACTCCCAAGAAACAGTGCTAATGTCTAAGTGCAGCTTCTGCTCCTCTAAACGCCACCAAGTCGAAGCAAAACATCAGAGATGCAAAATAGCACATCTGGATTTGGTGTTGCTTCAATTAGGATGCATGGCAAAACACCTACCTATATCCAATAACCAAGTCTCCACCTCTAGACCACTACCAGCTCCATCAAAGGTGGAAGAGCGTTCCCTCAGAAGATCTCTCATATGACTGGCTAGTGTGGCCTCCTATTCAACTGTCAACTCTCTTCACCTAGGTGATCTCTCTCTTTCACTAGGTTCTAGCTGATCTACCTCCTGTCCCCCTCTAGGCTGCTCAACCTCCTGTCTCAGGCCTAATCGAGCAAGGGCCTCCTCAAGTAACCGTCTCAGCTGGGCTCCCTCAGGCTGACCCTGACCTTCCATGTTCTAACCCCCACCTTCATGGGCACTCTCATGAGGAGAACTGGGAGGAGGTGTACTGCCACCACCTCTCCCACGACCCCTACCTCTAGGCATCTACCTACAACACCAAGAGATGATTTATTACACACAGAAAGGGAAACAATAGGGATGAAGATAATCTACAGAGTTTAAGCACTAGGTCACATAATGGGCTCCATTATAACCAAAGTACCCAGTGTTTAAACCTAGCTTTGATACCAAATGTGATGCCCCATTATGCAACCCTAGAGTGTTAGACTAACAAGTGAAAAAATAACAGAAATATTTTTTTTTTGAAGCAAGTAAATGCATTAATCATTAATTATAATTACACTATTAACAATCATTAAATAAAGTGAACAACTAACACCTCTAGGGAACATAACTACATCAGAAAAACATAAAATTATAACAATGCAAGTGATATACATTATAATACAATAGAAGAGAATTTACATCATTCATTTGCAGAGATGAATAATTACAAAGGTTCAAATACAAGATTGCATGGCTGATCACATTAGTTTACAATATACAATAATATAATACAATTATGAAGGTATACTACAACTTTGAAGATGAAGAACAAAACTGGAACTAGAAACACTTCTGTAATGTCCTCGAACTAGTACATCCAAGAAAACCAATGGATAGCTCTTCCACCGAACCATGTGGAACCCTGAGGTCCACCCCTTCGAGCTAGGAGATAACAATGAGGTTCCCCCTAAGACCAGGTATACCAAAAGACAACTCGACACATATTAAATAGATAATTGAGACTACACCAATCAACAAGACCAGTCAACTCATCAAGACAATCATTAAGACTAGACAATCATGAAGACAAGTCACATCAAGACAAGACAATATAGTTTTCTAGAGGCATCAACAAAGATAAAAAACAAGAAGTAATTAAGCTGCAGTAAGGAGAGTGTCATTGCATGGTCCTCACATGGGTTATCCAGGCTATCTCTCACTAGAAACTGGCCCCCATATATGGTTATCCAGGTGACCTCTCTATAGGTACCGGCCCCATAGGGTGACACATGCGGAGCTGACACATCCTTTCATGGAGACAAGGAGGTCGACCTTGCCAACTAGGCCTTCTCATCCCATCCTTAGCCTGTGAGAGCACTCAAGGCATGGGTGAGGCATCATACTTATCTTATTATGTGATTACTACCCAACCCACCTAGATAAATTAATTAAGTTATCACTTGATTACAACTTCCATGGGGTTATCCAAGCAGCCACTTTGGACACCGGCCCCACCATGGAAGCCACTCTCCTTCATACAACTAGCATCCCAAAACCAATAACATGCATGGACAAGGGACTATAAGACATTCATTTCTTACAATCCGATCCATTACATAGGCCATTCAAACTTTAACCTCACCGATAAAAGTTCCCTTATCCACTTCAAAAATCTCGAATCAATAGAACATTGGAATAGAATGACATAATTAACAAGTTGAAACCCAAGTAGTTAAGCCTCTGGAGTCGCTAATTTGAACTCTTTACCACTATACAAAAGTACATCTCCTGATATGGAAACCAGGGTACAAACGACTATGACATTCCCTTAGACCAATATGATTCAGGGCCAAAGAGAATAAAGAAGAAAAAGAAAAATAACTCAATTTCATCATTATTACAAGTCAATAATAATATACAATGGTGTTCCAAGGGTGACCTTATACTATGATATCACCGACTCAACATACCACTTCCGAACAAGTTTTAAGAGAATGAAACACTTCAACGAAAAAGGTTACTACAACATTACAACCCATATCCAAAACATTCTTACTTCTATAGACTTGCATTTTCGACAATAATGACCTACTGATAGGATAAATGAAGCCCAAAAATTACAAGACACTAAACCTACTCAAGAAAGAAAATAATAGTTAAACATCATTAAATTAACATGACAATTGACATGATTAATATGACTACAATTATAAGGAACTATTTTGAACTCCTCATTTGACTCTAGAATAATCTTAATTTGACCATTATATATAAAACAATTAACCGATAAAGACATCAATTGGCAAGGGTAAAATTTTTATTAAATTATATTTTATTCTAACACCTTCTTCCAAAACCCCATAATTAATTTTATTACAAAATCTTATAACCAAAAACATTAAACTTAATCACAAGGCACTCTAGGATCATAGAATTTGGCCCTTAAAATAAATCATCCTAAGTTTAATTATTAGTGATACCAATTTTCTAATCTCTTCAAAGCCTTATTCGACTAGATAGGTAACACGAAGAAGATCGCTATCAACCAAAATCTAATGCGGTGAAGGAGTACTATATTCCTATAAGTTCAACTAGATGTGGCCCACAAAGTCAAATTTTACTAATGGTAACTAATATTTAGCCACCTAATTCTTAAGCTCTGTATATGGGAATGTTTTTAAGGAAATACTGCCTAAAAGAGTCTCAGCGGCCGATCCTTCTCTGGCAGAATGAGGGGCATTGGGCAATAATAAAAATCAGA
Organism: Cunninghamia lanceolata; assembly: GCA_027924645.1. NCBI lineage: Eukaryota > Viridiplantae > Streptophyta > Pinopsida > Cupressales > Cupressaceae > Cunninghamia > Cunninghamia lanceolata. Next base: position 9,422,341 of record BSBN01001201.1, read on the forward strand.
CAATACTAAACATAGCCATCATCACTGCCTGATGTCTCCATAAAATGAGACGTTAGTTTAACACTGGTCTAAACAAAATAAGGAAAGTTACTGCAAATCTGCAACCATTCTGACTCAGATAACCTATAATACCCACCACTGATAGCAACCAAGGGAAAAACAAATTACAGAGATTTGAGAGTTTGAACAAAAATTGACTTAAGGTAATCCTGAGGGTGCAAACAGGCAAGGGTTTCATAGATATAGAATTCCACTGCCGTTAAACTATTAAGAGGAGTCAAGTTTCATCCTCCATCCTCAGTCGATGGACTAGTTTGAGTGCTCATCATCCACAGAGAGAGAGGCACGACAAAACTAGGGCAACAACAAGATGTCGCCATGGATAAACATGGTCACACAAAATAGAGGAACACTACGTGCTTTGGCAGCGGCTTCATGCAAAATGACTACATCAGGTTGAGAATCTCTATGGCGTCGGTGAGGGGCATTGAACCATAAAACTTCTATTGGAGCTTGAAGATTCTCCCTCACAAGGTGGATCAGGTTATGTGATAAGGAGTTTTCAAAGGGATTACAAAAGAACTTGGTTATATCATTCAAGGAGAACGACAAGGATGCATGAGGGACACATAGTTTGAGCTCACATTTCCATAGTCCTACAAGCTCTATATCAGAAAATCTGATGCTCAAGTGAAGCAGTGAATTGGTGGAGAAAATAAGGAGATGAGATTTTGAAAATAAGATAATCCTAAAATGACAAGAACCCATATGCTCAATTGGACTACAGAGCAAAGATTACAGTTGATCCCATCTAAGAAGAGATAAGTGTTGTAGTGAGATGGTTTTGCAGGCTAACTATATTGCTAAATCATCCTGTAAGAGCATCCGACAAGTTGCAAAATGATTACTGAGTTGAAGGATGAATTACAAATCAGTTTCCTTTAAGGAGATAGAACGTTCAGGAAGATGACTGAGACTCAGAGTTTCCAAAACTTTGAGAGCAAACCAGGCAACAAAATATTCTAATTTCTCAGAGCACAACATAGGCAAGAATAAAGAAATGCACAGAATTTAACTATACAGCAATATTGACATACCCGTACTTTTCATGCTCCAAAAATTGAATCCTTCTGCAAAACTTCTCTTCCTCTTCCCTCTCTCCGTATGACTACCTTCGCAAACATCACCCCAAAGTAAAATAGCCAAGAGTCATAAATGCCCACTATCCTAATCCGTTGTCCAGAATCCCCCTCTCCAGAAGAATTTTAAATTTGTACTTATAACAGAGATTCCCCAATCTAGAATCATAAATGACAACTAACCACATTAAATTATTCACCAGTATTATTCTATAAATAACCATATATATTAATGAATTAAAACAAAGCTTTTGACCCACATATATGTTTTTACAAACATTAAAATAGTTAATTGATTCTGCATTAAAGTTTACTTAAATAATATTCCAATTTTATGACTAAGCAAAAATACTATAATGTTTGACAATTAATAACATTATAATAATATTAGTTCATTTATGCATACCAGAATACACCTGGGCTAACTAAACAAGGACTCGACAATAACCCTACAAACCACTTGATGACCAACAACCTAAAGACTGAACTGACCTAGGGAATAAACCTCATGTTATCTCTGTCAACGTCATCCATTGGTGCAAGGGCCCGCTTAGACCTACTAAGTCAGGTGGAGTTGAGGCCCGATACTTGCAACCTGTATCAAAACAATATGTTGCATACAAGTATATATATACCTATATAACACATACACAGAGTTAGGGATTCGCAGCGTAGTAGGGTGCTCGGAGTGAGCAATACTACACTGTTCCTTCTCTGAAATAGTGACAATAAACATATGTATCCCTAACTAGAAGTTAGATAACATTAAACTACGTAAACAAGATTATATCAATCTGCATAATCCAACTAACCATCAACTAAACATGTCAAAATACATCATGAGCTGAAATATCAATAATGTCATCATAAAACTCATAACATATGTCAAAAAACCACCTCAGTCAAACATAGTTCATCATGATCATGATAAGCATCAAACATAAGTCTAACATCTCAAATATCACAACTATCAAAGTTCAATATAAAACTACTACTTGTCTCAAAACTGTCTAAAACAATAGAAAACCAATATCTGTCTCAAACCAAAAATGAGGGGCATTACATCTTTTATATTCAGCAATTCATTCTCTTGAAAACCAAGCTTCAACCATGATGATCTTAGTGCCTTCAGATTTGAGAAGCTTCAATATTCCCTTAGGCATACAATCCAACATTTGGGAGCATAATATTACACTGAGATAGGAAAGGCATTTGAGTTCTCCTATCTAGTCTAGTAGCCATTGTAGGTTTTCACAATAATAAATTGAAGGTACTTGAGCCTTCTCACAATTTTGGTACCTCATTAATACTTGTCCTAGATAAATTTAGAACCTTGAGTATAGCCAAAGTCAAGAACCCGCAACACTCTAAGCTGATCAAACAAGTTCTCTTGTTGAGCCAACAATATCCTACGGTAGCTTTTTAGGAGAGAGGGAGGAGTAAATTCACATCTATTCTCCATAGAAATATAAATGGCCACATCCATCATTAATTCGTGGATAGAGCAAAAGAGTGAAGCATCTAAAGATTGTCTTGTTACATCAACTAAGTAAGTCATCCCAATTTCTAATTGAATCCATTGTTTTAAGTACCAATTTCTAACACATTGACTCTGTCAAAGTCATCATTGTTTTCCATACATCATGATCTTGTGGATCATCTCGATAAACTGGTGTTGTAGACCATACAAAATACCCTCCGAGTTTGAGAATTCTATTAATCTCCAACAAAGGTTTGCCACCATCACCATACCAATGCACCCTACACCATGCACAATGTATCACATCATACATATTGCTTGGGAAAATAAGCCTTTGTGTATTAATAGCTAATAAAATAGCTGGAATGCCTCGCTCAAGAGCAAACTAAATTTGTGATTCATGTTCATCCTTAGGAGCAAATGACATTGTCAAGGCACCTTTGTCAAGAAGATGTCCACTAAAACTTGCCACACCACAACCCACATTTAGCACAACTCTTGTTTGTTTTCCCCACGCAATAATTGGGAAGACCTTTTTAATAAAGTTGATGTAACTGGAACCTCCACCTTTAAATTGTGTTCCACCTCTAGGAATTTTCCAAAGATTTTAACCCAATTCTGATCCTTCTTGTATTCCACAAATTTGGTATGAGGAACATTTTTTTACCATTTCATGTCCCCACTTTGAGGCCATAGACAATACCAACGGGGTAAGCAGAGACCAGTAGTTTTCAACCCTGATATCCATGTCTAGGAATCTTTAAAAAATTCTTTAGGTTGTATTCCATATATTGCAGGTAACTTTGAACTAGGATTCATACGATTGGGCCAACTAGATTAATTTTGAATAGGCATCCATCTATAACTAAGTGTTCCTCTAATTCATGTGAGAAGTGGCTGATAATAAGTAGACTCTGCATCTTGCTCTTTGTTGCACACTCTTCTTTTTTGTTATGCCCCCTAAACATGATCAAAGATTAAATCAACTAATATTATGACTTCATAATTGTGTGACACATGCTAGGTCCCCTTGTGTGCCCAGCTAATTTTTTTTCATTTTGAAACAATTTTCATCCTGAATTGACCTAAGACTGCTTTTGTATGCATCTGGGGTGAAAAACTAAAGTGGGTAGTCATCAGAATTTGATTTCTAGCATTTTGCACTATTACCAAAATAAGTTAGGTAGCCTCCAGAATTACCCTGGAAAATTGATCAATCATTCCCCCAGAGCCATGCCAATGCACTGACATGTTGACTGATGATATGGGAGCAAGGTGGCCAAACGGATTTGCACGATGCCATCAAGATTGCAAGATATTAATGCTCAAAGTAGCTTATCTAGTTGGTTGTGAAACTACACCTGTCAAAAACCAACTGGAACTAATCAAGTCACCACCTTGAAAAAATAATAGATCTCTTCTTGGGAAACTGCCACTAGGGAAATTAGTTCATTTAGGCCCAATGAACATGTGTGTAGAATGGCTTTTCACCAATTTACTCCCTTCACAAAGTATTAAAAATCAAAGGTGACCCCTTTGAAACCTTCTGGAAATGCAGACATCAAAAATGTAAAAACTTCATTTACTTTTGACTTTGAAACAATATCAAATAAGGTACTGGGGCTTGGAAAATGGACATAGAAGCATGTTAACATGGGTAAAATTGCAAGAACCAATTGGTTCATTATGACAATCATCGAGCTTGTAAATATTGACCTCCAAAGTTGAGCACCCTGGCAAATCTAATAAGGTGGGGAAAACAAACTCTTCCAGAAGCCCCCAACTTGGTGCTTCAAAACCTTGTCAAATCTGATCATAGGAAATTGAAATCAAATGTACACACTTGCATATGGTAGATGAGTGTGTTTACCAAGTGATTTGGCATAAAAGTGAACATGCATTAAGTTATGATCCTTCAAATTAGGCTACTAGGATAGATTTCATAGGTGTATTTCTGAGTGTTGTAATCAATTTCTTTATCATAGGCACTACAAATTTTGCCAAAATTTGAAGGTGCCAACACAGGTGATGATTATGCAGTTGTTGCACCACATGGAAATGAAGAGAGATTAGACTATTGGTTGGCACGATGTGTACAGAGAAAACAAAAACTAACATGACCTACAAAAGATGATGATGGGTTCACATATCCTACAGGATCAATTTTTATTGCTGGGACTTGGTTGTGAACATATATGATTAGAAAGAATGGAATTCCTATATTTGAAGACTTTGAGAAGCATAAAACCATATTGAGGTATTCGTACCTAGTTGTAGCAACAAATGTTAAGTTACTAAGGAATCATGCAAAACCAAAAACAAAACAACTATGGACACTTAGTAATGTTGATCATGAAGCAATATTGGATACTCTGAAGGTAAGAGATGAGCCCTCAGTTACGTTTGACTAGCATTTAAACTTCTAGATGGACAGACCTTATGACAATTTTTATCTTAACTGGTTCTTGTTTTTTCTATTTTTTAGAATTGTTTTATTAAAAATCTTGTTTCTTTAACTATAATGCATGCCTTTGACTATACAAGACTGCGAATGGGGGTATTTTAAATGGCATCATAGACGTGAGGTACAATTTTTAGTGTGCATTTATGTTTCTTATTATTTTACTTTCTAGATTTTTGTACATACTAATTTCTAAATTCATTTTGTGCATATCTGCAATCAAGGCATTCCATGAGATTGTTGTTATATGGAGCCTAATTAGACTCGGAGGTTAAATTTACCCTTTTATCGGCACAGTTTCCCCCCAAATTATTTGATAGGGTCAAGGGGCAGTGCCCCCAAGACGGGGTCTAGGGGCAGCGCCCCTTGCGGGGTCCAGGGGTCAAAGGGTTTTTTATTATTTTATAAAGGCGTTGGGAGTTATTTTTCTATTGGCCAACATAAAAAACCCTATTTTTGTAACCGACATAAAGCTTGATAAAAGCGACTAAGGGTTAGGTTTTTTTTAATGTATTGTAGCATTTGCAGTGGTATTAAGTTGCAAGGATTGTTGGTTGTAATTGGTTTGATTTACTGGATAATAATATTGGACTCTCTGCTGGTGGATGTAGCTCGAGTTTGAGTGAACCACGTTAAAACTTGTCTCTGTTATTATTTCTGTGTATTTTCATTCTTCTGTTTAATCTTTATTTGCATTTAATTGATATCTTATGTCGGCTAACCCTAACAGAGATGACATCTCTTTGATGTGTTATGCCGAACAGTTCATGTACCTTGTCTATGCTTCCACATATTCCATACATGTGTCATAGGGTAATTGCAACTACAAAATCTGACAAAATTCTCATATCCTTAATTCAACAAATCTATTTTGTGCATATCTTGCAATTATTACATTTCTTTAGACAACATCTCTTTGAGTTGTTTTGTCAAATAGTTCACGTGGCTTTTCTATGCTTCCACACTTTGCATGCATGTCTATGAAGGCAGTTTCAACTACAACATTTGACAAAATTCTCCTATCCTTAAAGCAACAAATCTATTTTATGCATATCTTGCAATCATTGCATTCCATCAGACAACATCTCTTTGAGTTGTTTTGTCGAATAGTTCATGTGGCTTGTCTATGCTTCCACATTTTTCATACATGTCTACTAAGGCAGTTGCAACTACAACATCTAAAAAAACTCTCATATCCTTTATACTTTGGTGGATGTCCATATCATGTTCCAAACATCCCATTTTGGCATAGGTAGGGAGCATGCTGGCAAAGGTTGTGGAATTTGGCTTTGCCAATTGTATTTTCTTGAAATTTTCTAAAGCAACAAATCCATTTTGTGCATATCTTGCAATAATTGCATTCCATCAAACAACATCTCTTTGAGGTTTTCTATCAAAAAGTTCATGTGCCTTGTCTTTTCATCTCTTTGGTCTAGAAAATTCTTCAAACCCCATATACCATGCCTACTTGCCATCTCTCAAGCATAAATAACAAGATAGCTAATTTTGTTACCAAGACTTCCCTTGCAGCATTAGGTTATCATGTTTCAAGCATATATATTAATATGCAGCTATACTATGTGTAATTTTGACATCATGACCTTCATGTGCAACTTCTTATTTTCTATTTTCTCATCATTTCATCCATAAACATACCTTCATCCACGCATTTACATGAAATGATCAATCTAGACTATAAGATCTTCATGACTTTCCTAGCTGAAAGTGAATAACCATAAAAGTCTTAAGATGATTTTGTTTTTGGTCTTAGATCTCTTCACCACCCTTGTGTTTGATCTTTGCATGCTCTAAGATAGCCTCTTCAACCTTCTCCAGAGCTTAGGATAAAAAATCTTTAGGGACATCATGACCATATTCATACGGACTAGTATAACAGTGAAGTTATGATAGTCCCTAGGTGATTGCCTCCTATTGGCCCATTGTTGATGTGGTAGTGATGTAGAATGACTTCATTAATACTTTGATCCCAATGAGACCAAGACTATTCAAGTACATGCCACCAACCTCATCATAAAGGAACTCATTACTATTACCCTAAAACAACAAGAGTCATATGACGACTATGGCAACCTTTCTTGACTACTACATTTGTGACTATCATATGCTTTGATTAGATAGTAGTAGTCATTTAATGGAAAGTCATGCTTTATCTAGAACCACTGGTATACTAACACCAAACCCTAACATCCCATGTCTCACTAATAGCTTGATAATGTTACAATACTCGACCAAAATAAGATTGCATCATCCTTTATTAGACTATGACATTCCTAAACCTAAAAGGACCATTATCTTGACAACTTTGAAATCTTTCATGAACTGTCCTGCTTATCTCTAGCTAGTGGTTTAATTTAATGGTCATATTACTGTCTTGGAAAACACTCAATGTAATAAAGTCCACATATTCTCAAGCAAGCCTATGACACATTGTTGTCTTGATAGTCCACCATAGGGTTCAAAGGAAGACATTTCATTCTATCCTATTTACCACCATCCTCTCATAAAATAGTGCCTACACAGAGATGATAGTATTTCTTGCCACCCATGGACATGATGTCAATATTCTAGGATCTTAATAAAATAGGGTTGTCCAGTCTTGTTTGGATCAATGGTCAATCAACTCTACCTCATGCATATACCACCCAAAACTAAGCTATGGCAATCTACCAATGACCAAGGAGCACCCATTGTTCTCATGCAACTATTTTCCAAGGTTAGATTCCCCACTGATGTCTTTTCAACATGGATTGATCCCAAAAGGACAGGGGGAGAAAAGTGAGTTTATAACAATCTCAACATTGATGAAAACCCCTCACACTTATGAATATCTTCCCTCATCACTATGATAACTTTTTTTGGATTGCAAAGTCATCTTCAAATAGTTATAGGAGCAAGGAAAAACTTCCTAGAATGCATTTTATACTTGTGTTTAGGTTCTATGGATGATAGTTCTAATGACCACATCTATGATCTATGTTCTCATCTAATGACCACATCTATGATCTATGTGTTTAGGTTCTATGGATGATAGTTCTAGTTCAAGGTTCCTAACAGTCCCACCCACCATCTATAACAATAATTGCATAGTAAACAATAACTCTAGACACTATCATGTGTTATTTTAGCTATAGCAGTCCTATTATTGGTTTTTACAAGATAACAAGATCTTTATAATGTGAACAATGGATGACATGGGTAGACAAGTTTGTGTTGAGGTCATGGTTCATTCTTGGTGGCCTTCCTTAACTACTTAGGTTGCTTATGACAAGAGACCTTAGTTGAAACCAAATAGAGTGTTGATTCCTTATGACTATCATAAAGTATAGGGATATCTAGGGTAATCTAAGTAAAATAATCCCCTCCACCATGACTAAACGTAGAACATGTGTGCATAGCAGTGCATTCTATGCATGAGGCAAAATGATAGGATGGTTTCATGATTAAAAAATTGGCATCATTCAAGTAAGAAGACTATATTTCTTCTTGGAGTTGTGATGATCATGCGATGTCTTAATAGGAAACCCACTTATGTGAGGAACCCATTACATCTTCCTTGTCATTTGTACCTTGAATGATCTATAAGTGATGGATAACAACTTAGTGAAGCCATTATAGTTTTAACAATCTTTCCCATGAAATCCTTATACAACTTCCTCTCTTTGTGGTCTTGTGACTAAAATCCTTCATGAAATGTAGAAAGTCTACTATGATTGTCACAACAGTCAACCCTTGAAAACCTTGTGCAAACTAATTGATGGCTTTGAATCTTTATTAATTTGAAATTGTAACCAATAGCACAAGAATTATATTAGAGTTTGATATCATGAAATGATAGTATGCATCACAGATCAAAAAATAGGATCTCCTTCAACAAAATAGATGCTAGGCTTTGGTGAGTTGCCATTGGAAACCAAACCTTAGGTCCTCTATATCTCACTTTGGAGGAAAAACCCTACATAAAAACATTAGATAAACATGACATTATTTTAGTCTAGGCCTGAAACATGTTAATCATCATGAAAAATAACCCAAAACCATAAAAGAACAATGTATTTTAGCTCTCTTCCATGGCTAGGAATGTTATAACTATCCAAACTTAAACATGTTGGTCCTTTTCTATTGCATTCCACCCAAAAATCTTTATGAAAGGTGAGTTTTAATTAAGTAAAAATGAAGCACAAATACCCCTTGAACATTTTCACACATGTGAGGATCCAACCATGAGGTTTGAGTGTTGAACAAGGCTTTACAATAGTTGTCTACAAGGACAGGGTAGTCATGAAATGGGAAAAATCATAAATCCAATAACTTATATGATAGGTAAAATTTGAGACACAAACATAAACAAAAGAAATCAAAATCAAATACAATTTACCTCCCTTTGCATTCACAAATCTAACTTCACTGATTGAGAGTACTGAAGTGCACCCAACTCCAATCAATTGCTCTTTTCTACATTTATCTGGATTGCTCAAATTGTTATCATAACCTTGTATTATGAGGATAATAGGATCTAGAATGATTTCAGCAGCGTGGTGTTGTATGAAGATGAGAGATCCTTAGATGGTTTGTAGAACATTTTATTTATAGACCATCAAGAATGAAGATCAATGGTTTTGAATGATCAGAGAGATCAATGGATAGAATTGGTTGAGAGGACATGAGCAAATGAGAGAGTGACAAGTGTCCTTGTCCTCTCATGCATCAGGGGAGTTAATAGATTTGATTGGAGAGTTGCCTGAGTTGATTAGTTAGTTAACTTAATTGACTGACTTGTTAAACTAAATTGATTGACTAGTCAACTAAATTGATTGGTTTAGTTAACTAATTTTATTGATTTAGTTAACTAATTTGATTGATTAGTTATCTAAACTGATTGAGAGTGAATTATGGATGAGAGGGAATAATAGAAAATTAAATAAATTAATTATTTAATTTCATACACATGGATAAATAAATATAATATTGAATTTTATTTATTTTGGAGAAATGGAATATTAGCTTTAATTAAATAAATAATTTAAATTTATTTAATTAATATGTAGAGGAAAATTGACTTAATTAAATAATTAGAATTGTTTAATTATTATGGAGGATAAATTGATTTAATTAAATAATTAGAATTATTTAATTAATATGGAGGATAAATTGATTTAATTAAATAATTAAAATTATTTTATTGATATGGAGGATAAATTTGATGGTGATCGATAGATGAACTTAATCAAATAACTAAGAATTATTTAATTAATGTGAAGTATGGCAGGTGAATGTCTGATCTGGGAATGGGACAATTTTAGGTGTCTACATTTTGCCCCTCTTTGAGATGGTCTTGCAAAGTAACATCATTTCAAAGAAGTTTAAAACATAGTGCTATGTTGGATAGAAGAAGATTTTGGTTTAGAAGAACAATATGATTGGATTAGAAATGATAATGCCCCAATCAGGTAGATGAAGTACTTAGTAGATTAATTAATAGGTTGAATGATGCCCCCTCAAGAGGACAGATGAATTGGAAGAATATGGGTGTGCTCTCGAAATGAATGAATGTGAAGAAAAGGAGATAGAAGATGGAGAATAACATAGAGAAAAATGAAGAAGATAAAAGGATGGATGATAGAATGATGAATTTAATACAAGGAGTAGTTATGCTTACTTGAGTAGAGCAATCCTATAGTTTGATATAATACTAGACATTATGCACCAAGGTATATGGACCAGGGTGATGATGTGGCTTGTGCACCCAGCGTAATACAACCTTGTCCAGACGTATGAGAAAGGATACTTAGAGCATTAAAGTCCTAATACACAGAAGGTATGATATGACCTTAGATGCAAAGGATAATGCAAAAATCTATTCCAACATACACAAGATATGAATATTAGATAGAAAGATATGGATTTGAGACAAATGCAAGATAAAAAAGATGACACACACAAGCAAGCATGCACAAATGATACAAAAACAAACAAGGTATTGCCCCTGTCAAGCTATAAATCGATGATCGATTGATTTGATGATGATGATGATAGTGTTGTCATTGTGGGGAATAATATATCCCTAGATCAACACAAGGATGTGGGAACGATATATCCCATTGATGATTGATTGATGGTGATTAATTGATTTGGTTTATGACAAGATTAGGATCAAGTCCAAAGGATGTGATTCAATGATTTGGCTAGATTGATTGACTAGATTGGTATGGATTAAGGATGATTTGCATTTGGTTTATTGCTTGGCTTTTTTTAAAAATATTTGAGTTTTTTTGTATTTTTGAGATTTTTTAATTTTTGTTTTGGATATTTTTTAAGATTTTTTTTTTGTTTTAAGATATTTTTGAAATTTTTTGGTTGTTTTTGAATTTTTTTGAGTTTTTTATTATTTTTGGATATTTTTGTTTTATGGGATGGCATCGTATTAGCATGTGGATAGCCTTGTTCCTAGATACCAATTACAAGGGAAAACCAGGTCTAGATGCAAGGAGGAAGATGGGATTAGATAAGTGGACAAAAGGATGAGTGATAATTAAATAATTATTTTAAATTATTTAATTATTTATTATCTATTTCTTCCATTATCTAGCTAATTTAAATAAAATATTTAAATTAGTCCTCACCTTTATCCTCATTCCAACACATGTCCTCTCATTATTTAAGTAATTTTTTATTTAAATTATGTGTCATACTACAACCATACTACAACTTTAATTTAATGCTTTGTCACACTACCAACTAATTTAAGTAATTTTATAATTTAAATTAGGTCACCTCTATTCTTATCTTCACACTTGTCATACCACTACCTTTTTATTAAATGAAAGGGTTTATCTTAAATCACCTTTTAATCTTAGCCGTTCACATCACACAATTCAACTTTCAATCCCCAGGTCCTTCATTCAAATCTAAGTCTTCTATAAAAGCAACCCTCTAACTTTATTTCAGCCTAACCATAATCATAATCTTCAAGTTTTTGTTGTATCATTCTCATTGAGATAAGCATCTCTCTTGCATGTTGCAAATTTAAGAGCAATTTAGGGTAAAATGGAGAAGAACAATGGAGGAGACCCAAGCTTGACATAGGAATTTAGATATTGTTGTTGTTATCATTTGATTTCTATGTTCATTTTGTGCTTCATTGTTGGATTAGAGCTTTTTATAGCTTGAATTTGATAGTTTGTGTTGCTATTTTATGATTCAAGCTTGTTTCCTGATTTTTCCTGACCTAAAAAAAAACAAATACTGATAAGGACCATGTGTCGCTTCAGCAAGTAAGTAAAAATGGACCCAATCCATATATGAATATGGGGTTGATATATATATTTGAAACTTAGCTAGTAGAATCACTCGGTGTGATCCATCTTGTTGTCATATCTCTTGTAACAAACATTTGCAATACTCTCAATCTGCTTTTATGTACTTTGGATGGTTTTGTATCTCACCTTGTTTTTACACTCAGTTCTAAGATACCAGTAGTATAGCCCAACGACTATACTTGGTTTCAAACCTATAAGTGTAGCCTTGGTCCTTGATGTGATCTAATACATGATTTATGCATAGCTTCTATGATTTAATTTGGTTATTATCTTAGAGTAAGATGTTCTAACCTTATCTCTTGTTGATTATCTTAGCAATTCATACTGATGTGTTTGTGGGAACATTCAACGATCGTGGCACATGTCACTTTTAGGGCACAAGCTTTGTGAGAGCTCTTGTTCCCTTGTATGTTTCACTCTACCTTAATGTGCTTGATATTGGCAAGTGGTAACAACCACCTTAAGGTGGGGGCATATATAATGGTATTTGTCTGATTACTTTTACACTAACAAAGCGTGTTTGAAAGCCCTCACCACAAGATGGGATGGTGTATCTCTTGAGCTAGTGCACATCCTTTTAAAAAGAAAACAAGAAAGCCCTCACTATGAGGTGAGGTTGCGTATCTCTTGAGCTAATGTGTATCCTTTTATACAAAGCCCTTCTACGGAAGGCGGGATGGTGTATCTCTTGAGCTAGTGCACATCCTTTTATACAAAGTCCTTTGTGGAGGTGGAGTTGGATCTTGAGTCATCCACCCTTAAGCGTGTCTTTGGTGGTTGTGGTCATGTAGCTCAACCATCAAATGTGTTTGGTTTGTTTTAGATGGTGGGACTTAGCCATAAGCTCCTTCCCATTGCCTGTGTTTGCCTTGTATAAGACCTATAGTGTGTCTATGGCATACTATGTAGCGATCGTGTATTTTGTGTGTTTTCCTTATGTGTTTGTTGTGTCTTCCCCCGAGTGTGGTATAAAGGTGTGTAGCGATGAGCTCCCTCCACACTTGGGTTTTTGTTTGACATGTCTTCCCCTGGTGTGGTCTAAAGGCACATAGAGATGAGCTCCCTCCACACTTTGGGTTTTGTTTGCATGTTTTTAGCAGTCTAAAGGTGCATAGCGATGAGCTCCCTCTATCCCCTGAGCTTAGGATTTATTTTAGTTGTTAAATCAATGTATTCTTCATGTATTGTGTGACTGCTCTCATGTCTTCTTCGTGTATTGCGTGCTTCCACTGTATTCTTTGTGTTTTGCATGCTTCTTACTATCTTCCTTGTGTCTTGCGTGTCGTCCATGTGTTTTTTGGTGCTTACCTGAGATTGGGGGCTAGAAATAATCCTCCAACCTTTGGGTATGCCTTAGCTCTATGTGCTTGGCGTGTTTGATGTGTTTGATGTGCTTCAACCATACTTTAATGCATGTATGGAATCATAAGATCATACATACATTAAAGTGGGGGCTAAATGTTATGGATTAAAAAGTATCCCTATGCATTTTTACCTTCTAGTTAGCTCCTAGGTCCCAGTGTTTACACTTTATAAGATTAATACTTATCCTGGAATAATTTCCCCTGAAACCCATGTCAAATGGGAGTTAGGGGCCCACTCTAAATGTTAATCAAGACCAAAAAAGGGCCTTGGGACTTGGGTGCCCACACCCAAGTCTAGGCTAATTTGTCGGGATCCAAATTTTAATGTGTCGGCATAGGACCTTTAAAAATGTTTTCCTCTGTCAGCCTTTTCAATTTAACTTACGAATGTTAGAAGGAAAGCATATATAAGTGAGTTCATGTCTTCATTTTACACCTAGATGGATAATGTGAACTTGTGATATTGAGCTAAGGGATTTCAAGGCATTCATTATGTTGTATTGCAGAATTATGTTGTTATTATGTTTGTTTGTTGTAGATTTGGCTTCATCAATCCATCTCCTCATGATTTGAAGGATCTTCATCTCCATGAGGGCTTCACCTCTAAGGTGACATCTATTTGTGTTTCAATCATTCTATTCATCATTGGATTTGGCCTCTTCCCTCCTTGGGCATGTACTCTATCTAACAATGGTGTTGGAAGACTTGAATGTCATTCCGAAGCTTGACTGAGGCAAGATCCTAAACACCACAACCCCCAAACCCCTCTCTTTGTGATTGCAAGTTACATGTGCAGGATTTGGGAACATGTAGGTGTAGAGAAGCAATTCAAAGAATAAGGATGTTGGAAAGATAGTTGTTGTTGCACCAAAAGATCAACCTGTTAATGCCTGATACAACCGCTAGAGTTAATGAATCCACGGGAGGCAGTTAAGCCTTGTCATGAACCCAAGTGCTGCACTGCACAACACAAGGAGACCAAAGGTACACACCTTGCAACAATCCCCCCAGCACAAGCGAGGGGTTCAAAACTGTGACCCAGGCTTTAATACCAATTGTTGGAAAGACAGTTGCCATTGCACCAAAAGATCAACCTGTTAATGCCTGATACAACTGCCAAAGTTAATGAATCCACAGGAGGTGGTTAAGCCTTGTCACGAATCCAAGCACTGCACTACACATCACAAGGAGACCAAGGGCACACACCTTGCAACAACCAACACTATACAAAGATGCTAAGGACTATGCAAAAAGATGTGATATTTGTCAAAAGGTAGGAAGACCCACCAACCAGGACAAAATGCCCTTGAGACTGGTACTAGCCCAAAATCCTTTCACGAAATGGGTGATAGAATTCATTGGGCCCATTGACCCTCCAGAAAATACTCAAAAGCCCAATTCATTATCATTGGTATAGAATACCTAAGGAACCAACATACTCTCTATAATCAGTCTGAACCCATATATATGGGATGGCCAACCCAACCCATTACTATATCTGTATTATATATGTAATACACGAGTATATAAGTAGAAGGGAAATAGTCCCCTAAGGTTGGTTGGTTATAGCATCTCGACAGCATCCACTCCAATCCAAGCGCATCATTCGCGCATCACTTTGCTCGTGCCTTCACCCCAACCTCTATAGATGGATATGGCCCAGCGAGCCCAGCTGTTCTGAGTAAAGTCTATATAGATGGCTCCAGTCCTGAACCCAACTTAGCCGTTGGTTTATTCATAGTCTATAGTCCTAGCTGGTCCCCATCCAATCAATCTATCTATCACTCAATCATTCATTTCGTATGGGAGGGAAAGAGTAATTCCCCTTCCCATTAGCCATTATAGTTCTAAATCCAGATGATTGTAGCCGTTTGGTAATGGTTGGGTTGGTTTGGTGTGTGTATCGTTCGTTCAATAATGGTGTACCGTCGAGTGGGAAGTGGTCAACATTCGCATTCAGTCGATTATATCTATATCTATATCTAGATATATAAGATAAGGCCAACTCCCCCTCGCCCTCCCTAGATAGATCTATAGGGCGGTCGAGTGCCTAAAGGCCCTCTATACAGACATGGTCCACTATCACGTATGTCAGGGCCCTATATCTATTATATATATGGGCCAACGGAGCAGCATCAACATTAGCATCTATATAGTGGGGGTAGGGTAGGGAGCCTGAGAGCCTGCCCCCATCCCCGCCAACTATATATGGGATATGGATATAGGGCCCAGCTATAAGCAAGCTAGCAATATATGTCGTGAGTGCCATACCATAGAGCCAAGCCTACTATGAAGTACTATACACCACCTTGGCAAGCCGATCTGTGATTTAAGATCGGCTTGCCAATGCCAATGTAGTATAATTTCCCTGAACTATGGTGATGGAATATATCTACTGGGGGGAGACTCCATCCTCCACTCAATCTTCATCCCTCGATTTGATTCCTTGATTCCAGAGATTCTCGGTTAGTGATATACCCGGGTGCGGAGCAGAATCTAGAATCTATATAGTTTGTATGTTGATCAAGCCCTAGAGCTATATAGCTTCGTCGGGAGAGCGCTCTTACCTTACTATCACATGCATATGCGCTCAAGAGAGATATATAGACAGGAGGGGGATTCATCAAGAGAGATCCCTCTGATTAGATTATAAACGGAGTGCCCTACCAACGAGATGAAGTGGCCCCTATCTATATATCTGCTAACGAGGTGGCTAATGCCCTATCCATTCTATATATCTGCTAACGAACCACCCTATCCATTCTGAACAGTGACGCTTGAACCACCGGTGAACCCCCATATATCTAGAGGGGTGCGGTGAATGGAGGTGGCCCTAATACTTGGACTTAGACATGTGCTCTACTCTAGGGTAGGGTCGGGTTGGGGTGGGGTTATAGCAATGAACGAGGCACCCCACTTACAATACCAATACAAGGTTGGCCAACTCGGTGAATGGTTGTAGATGAGTAGTGATGAGCTTGATCAGTCATCTTGTATGCTCGATGGCCCACTAAAGGCCATGGGGAGATACATACATTTATGCTATGCTCTGACGGCCTACTATGTAAGATTATAGATTCTATATAGCTGGGGGATAGGGGGAGGACACGACCATTCAGCCAGCGCATGCAGTCGATAGGGGGAGGACAGAGCCATTCAGCCATGAGAGGAGAGCGCATGCAGTCAGGGTTTATTCAGTAGGTTCAATGCTTACTCCTACTACATTGGTAGTATAGTAGGGCGTAGAGGCACCGCAGCCCCTATCTCTATATTCGAAACTATATAGGCCATTAGGGTCCCTCTCCCTCGACCAACCAATCAGAAGGAGAAGGTCGAGTCCCCACATAGAGATAAGGATTCTGGATTAAAGCATATTAGGAGCTACTCCCCCCTTGGTCTGAGGAATCGAGGGCCCCAGATATAGAAAGGGGGGGTTGGGTTGGGCCAACTAAACTACATACAGTCGAGGGGGTCGAGCGGACCCTATATTCAATAGGGGTCAGGCACCGGCACTTTCCCAGCTACCATATATATATATCAAAGGGGCTCCCTATGAATTGAAAGGCCCAGCGGCCGAGAGAACCCATATATATATAGGGCTTCCCAGCTGCCATATATCTATAGAGGGGGATCCCAGCGGCCAAGAGTAGGTCGAGAGCCTCTCCCTTGGTCTCCCAAGAGAGCCCCCTCCCCCTCCCCCTCTAATTGAAAGGCCCCCTCTTTTCTACCTATGCAAGTGGGTGGGAAACAATAGTTCCGGGTGGGAGGAGAATAAAGTTGGTGGGTGGGGGGAAAGGCGAAAGGGCTGTCTAGCGAGGGGCCCCATCTATATCTATAGAGAAGAGATCTGGGCACCTATATCTATGCTCACTCCTCGCCCCACCCTCCCCAGATAGATCAGATCGAATCTATAGGGGCAAGGGGGCCATATCTAGAGAGGGGGGACTAGCCTGACTAGCCTTCAATCAAACCCTTTCTATATAGATGGGCAACTAGCTAGCCTTCAAACCAAACCTTTTGACTAGTAGTTAGTATAGTCTGGTGGTACCAAGTTTTATATGAAAACATCATTACAAGATACAGAAGCCCATTAAGCATAGTTAGTGACCAAGGCAAGCACTTCATAAAAAAATGATAAAATAATTATTACAAAATTTTATGGTAACATATAAAAAAGCTCACCTTATCATTTGCAAGCAAATGGGGCCAGTGAAGCCTTAAATAAGATAATCTAGAAAGCATTGACAAAAAAGTGCAACAGCAACTGGATAGACTGGGACATTAAGATACCGACAATACTCTGGGCGTACTGGACTTTCTACAAGAGAACTAGCAAGTTCACACCATTTCAATTGGTGTATGGTTTTGATGCAATGGTACCCATGCATTTTGTAATCCCCAACATATGCATAGCACTGACCTTATGGCTGGAAGAGGATGAATCTTTAAAGGCGAGAATAGAACAATTAGAAAAGCTAGATGAATTAAGGCAGATTGCTCGATATAACCAACAAGTAGAAAGGCAAAGGAAGAAGGCATGGCATGACCGTAACCTCCACCAGAAAACATTCAAAAATAGGGGACTTAGTCTTACTCTATGACAATAAATTTAAGAAACAAGGGAAGCTGAACGTCCGGTGGCTATGGCCCTATTACATTCAACATATTGGAGAATCCAAAGCAGTCAAACTCCAACAATTGGATAATACACCTGTACCAAGACATGTCAATGGGACTCATCTGAAACATTACTTACTGTCGGAATAAACACATTAAACAAAAATATTGTATAATATTGTATAATAGTGTATAATACTTGTAAAATAAAATAACAACATATATACACCACTGCTAAAACACCTTAATAGTTCAAAGGATCCACCAAACCGGACACCATAATAAATGCCCAGCTACTTCTTGAAGGACTTTAGCTCACACCCCACTACCCCAAATTCTATAAAATCCTAGAGACTCCACTCAATTCCTCACAAAAGAAAAAACCTGCCAAGCTCCTGACGATTAAGCAAAGAATACCCCTGCAAAAATCTCTCCTATGTTAAAAGAATCCCTCAACATAATGGCCACTCCAATAGTTGTTCACATATCTGAGAAGCCCAAACCAGTTTTCAAAAGGGTTCCATTCAAGGCAATGGTTACCGATAAGGAGGGGGTGTTCTTGTTAGTACCACATAATGTAGTCTACCTGGAGGACGTGAGGAAATATATTCATGAACCCATTGCAGAGCTTAATCACACTAAGCTAGAAGATCTCCGCCAACAACTACTAGAATGATAAAAAGACATATAAGCTAGAGTAGAAAGAAACTGGCTGGAAAATCTTAGATGTGTGGAAAGACTACCCAGACTTTTGTAATGAAGATGAATGGGTTCAAATCATGTTGAATCAGGTCCATGATGATTTCATATATCTGGACAAACCACACAGAATTACCAAGGAATCTATCCACACCGTAATAGTGAAGTAGAAAAATTGACTAGGGCTTCTTTTGATGGTAGGAGTTTGAGCCTAAGGACAATCACAAACCCTGCAGTATGGTATGCCGCAATGGGCATAGCCTGGAAGATCTACTAGACCAACCGGGAGGACTCTACCACCGCCACCACTATCCACACAACCTATCAAATGGTGGTTGAAGGTAAAGACTTTGATTTGTGCGAGGTCCTGTGAGAGTAACTGCTGGAGAACCTACACAAAATTAAGTCCTCCAGATATCATTTCCGGTATGGCACACTGCTTATCTGTTTAACATTTTACTTTTTAAATGAATTATCCAATTTAAATGGTAAAGTCTGGCACCTCCACCACACCATTGGAGCACAAATTAAATATCACACCAAGCAATACAAACACTTTCAAGAGAAGAAAGATGCATACTAGGGGTTTTTCAAGACCCTCCAAGAGCAAATGTAAGAAAGAGACCAGGTCCTCTACCTCTCAGCAAATAAATATGAGAAAACTATAACATTTTTGGTGGACAAAGATTCCATGTATATGGAGGTGCTTGAACCCCACATGGTATATGTTCTGACACTGCCATATGAAGTAAGCACAATAGAAATTGATACATACGTAGCCACCCTACTCTAGAGCCCCAAGGACCCTAATGCAGAAAGGTTTGATACATACCAAGAGTTAATATAGGAAGATGGAGCAGGAGATACATGAGGATATAGAAAAGAATAAGAACAAAGCCCAAAAGTAAGCAAGCAAAATAGAGGAGGAGATGAAACCAACAACAGTTGCTCTGACACATTCAAAACCTTCTGATACAAGGGCCACAAGGTCACAAACCCCTACATAAGGTATTTTGGAGGGGGCCACAACATCAGCACTGGTAGATGCTTAACCAAGGACACCACCACTGGCTACAAAAAGAACCCGACAGTTGAGGAAAAAAGTGAAGGCTCAGAGACCTAAGGGGGAGACGAAGGAGGTAGATATTGAAGAGATCTTAGAGGAAGAAGAAGAGGTTGAACAACCTCTAAAGAAGAAAAGAAAATAACTCCAGACACACCTCCATCCCAACTGAAGGAACAAAAGGGAGAAGAAAAGGAAAAAAACACCAGAACCGCAATCTTTGGAATTCATAAGTGGACCTATTGATATATTAGCTACATTTAATGCATTTTTGCACCATGGGATGCTACCACAAATCCTTCAAACCTATAAGGATTATGACAAAAGTAGAAAGGATAAAATAATACAAGGTCTAGTTTGGTATGTAAATTATTTAAATAAAGGGCTAGAGGAAACAATGAAGGAGTTTCTAGAGGAAATAGCAATAGAAATAAGGGTAAAAAGAGCCAAAGCCTTGGCCCGTGATGAGGAAATAAAGGAGCAAGCTATATCAATCATAAGCTTCGACATCACAGAGGAGCAAAAACAAGCCTTGGCACAAGCACAAGCTAAAGAGCTCCTAACAAAACAATGGGTGGATAGGTTAATGATGGATGATCTAGCACAAATAGAGGCTCTCCAAAAAGAAACTAAAGAAACAACCTGGAAGCTTTATCAGGAAAAACAAAAGTCTGGAGCAGCCAACAGGGCCAAACCTAGATAATGTCAACCCCGGACAAATTGGTAAGACATCAAAAGAACAAAAAGAGATACTAGAAGATAATTTAGGGAGCTCGGATAGGGAGGACAAAATAGAGAAAAAGGAGGATTCTGAAGAAGTATCCACTCCCTTGGATACAATATTTGCAATCAAAAATATTTTGGCCCAGTAACAACAAATTCAACCGGCACCAATACCAAAGTTGATCCAAGTTCCATTAGTGGACTCAGAGGTGAATTTGTCCAATATGTCACCAATTCAAAAACTTCAATTAGGGGATATTTTCCACACTACTGCTAGAGAGGAACTCCTCCATGAGCATGTCCAATAGACATAACAATTGCAGGAGGCAATTGATACACTCCAAAAGGTGATTCTCCATTTTTCCAGGGACCAGTCCCTCCCGATACCGTAGCATCTACAACAATTGGTCACCAATTTGCAAGCGGACATTACATCCCAAAAAGAGAAGATAAGGAAAGATGCCCATGATGAGTTAATAAAACAAAATACTCAACAGTCTGTCAATAAATGTGCTACGACACAAACTCAACTGGAGCAACAAATTAAGCAAATAAAAAATAATATCCATGTTGTTGCTACACTTTACTATTTTTGTTTGCAATGGTCCAACACAACAAAGAGCCTCTAGAGCCAGATAATCCAAACAAAGGATCAAATAGCACAGATAAGCTATGATCCCCTACAGGATCCAACATGAGCAACAAGGGATAACATTGAACAACTCCACATCTAGCTACAATAGCTCCATACTCAGAGAGAGCTGGTCAAGGAACAAGTCCAACAACTCCACGAGGCAATGGATAGTGAATTAAGGTTCCTCCAACATATTTTGAAAGAAGCAAAGAAAAAAACCAATAACATCAACATCCCCACCAATCTCCGGGAGGTCAATCTTACATTAGCACAAATCCAAGCTCAGCTAAGTACCCTCCTCCATGCACAGGCACATTGGGTCACCACATTGGCGAAACTCAAGGTAAAACATCAGAATATACTGCCAAATTGAGCTACATGTCTTGAGGACAAGACGACATTTTAAAAGGGGGGATAATGTTAGCAGATTAAGAACTAGAATAGGGGATACCAGAGAATATTGAAAGACAGGTCAAGAACTGGAAGAAGACCACGATACCGGAGGAGACATGAGGTGAAAAACAAGGGACATATCACTTTAGAGAAACATAGGTATATATATGCCTTATGGTGTAATATGAATCATTACTGGAGCAGAGACTAGACTTGCCCACCTATATCTATTATGACCTGCAATATATATATATATATATATATATATATATATATATATATATGAATAACTCTTTTCTTTTGTTCATATGTTATGATGTGTCATGTATGGCTATTTGATTCTTACTAGGTAGGCTTAATTCTATGATTGTTTCCTCTGGGGTATAATTAGACTACTCAAGAAGTATTGGGGTGTACATTTCTTCAGACTATACCAGCCCCATATCTCTTGCCAACAATAATGAAAGTAAACCTTATAACACCCTTCAATTGTAGAATACTTCATAATCATCAAACACACCTGGTCCCACAAAGGTAGAAGCTTCTCCTGCTCAAAACCCCCTACATTTTAGTCATTGTTTCCCCCTCTAAAAAAGACCGCCATACTTTCTGGGTTAGGAACCTTGCTCGATAGCAATGTTTTCTCCCTTTGGTAGACATACCTGTTGCCTAGCTTATGACTTCTTTAGTCACCTCGAAGCTAATGCCACCTAACCAAACATGCCTATTGTCTTAGGAATCTACAAACTAGCAAGAGAGGTTCTCGTCATGACCTTTCAAAATTTCAAGAAAGGAAGTCACCCCCCTTCCTAGAGGATATACTAGATATTAGGGTCATTTTTAAATTCATCAAGGGAAGAGGTTTCTATTCTCACAATATCTCCTCCCATGGCAGCACCTTGGTTAACACACAGTAACACATATGTTGCAGGATTGCTTTTGTCTTTTCTGCAAGAATTGAGCCAATCTAATTGATAAATTCTTGATCCTTTCATGCACCTCGTATCACTCCAATGAGTGTCATTCTGGATTTGATAGGAGCTATAATGATAGATAGGACGAGGGGAGCTCCTACCACCTTTCTTCACCACTAGGGGAAGAGCGTACACCTGCCACCTCATGTCAAAATTAATGTAGAGGTGATCAGAGATGAAATCATGATAGTTTCTATAATGCTAGCCTGTCCTCCAACCATTCCCGTCAAGTGGGCCACCTTCACCACTAGAAATCCAATCAACAACAAGTTGCTGACTCATGGCTTGCCAATCCACGTTAGCCTTATTGCTTTTAAGGATTTGAATCCCAACCACTCCATTATTCATTTTAATTTTATCCCTAAGGACATTATATCCTCCCGTGGTCCTATTGAAAACCCACCCTTTCAATTCATCCACATTTATCTCGACATTGATGCAGAGGAACATGGTTAGGGTAACCCAAATAGAATTTGCCTAACAATCAACCTCCCTTCATGGGGCTCAAGATCCAAAATATTATCAAGGCCTACTACCATCTTTCACAATGAGGGCTTGGACTTTATCGGGTAGATTAGAAGCCTTTCTCTAGCATCTCCAAGAGGAGCTATTAATAGCAACATTAGCCATAGCATCCACAATAGCATTACCTTCCCTGTATATATAGGAGACCACAAATTACTCAAAGCCACTTAGAAGCATTTTTATGTTCCTGACCACATCCATAAGTTGCCAACTAGGGTTAGTTGTGCCAAGAACAACATTAAAAAGGAGTTTAGAATCTCCTTCCAAATAGAGTTTTTTGATACCCAAATAATGAGTTAGTTTAACTCCCCATAACATAGAAAGAGCCACAACATCACTATTACTTCTGATCCCTAAACCTCTAGCATAAGAAGCCAAATAGACATCAATGTCATATCTAATAATACCTCCTCCACTAGTCTATCCTGGGTTGCCTTTGGTAGCCCCATCACAATTCAACTTGCACCAATCCTTCTGAGGGGGTTTCCAAATAGTCTTGGCTCATGCAAGCTTCCTGGAGTTGTCCACTTGATAGAGACCCTTAGGAACAACCTAATAATTTAGAATATCCACTTCATCATGGCTAGGGTGACTCAACATCTTCAAAATTGCAAGTGTTCAAATTTTTAGTTAGGAGTCTGGAGAAATCTTAGAAGACTTCAAGGGGAGTTCTAGAGGTGTCCCCGAAGATCCTATTAGTCCCCTCCTTCTAGATATGCCACCCAAGGTGAGGGAGGATTTTTCTCCATAGCTCCTTGGTCACCAGGAAGGAAAAGGGGGACACCCATTCCCTGACAAAATCATTCAGGTTCTCATTGAACACCCACTCCACACCCATCCTCTACAACATTAAACCCCAAACTTCCCTAGAGAATTCATAGGAAAACAACATATGGGGAATAGTCTCTTCATCCTTTTGACAAAGAGAACACCTATTTGGGAATTGAAATTCCCTTTTCTTTAGGTTATCTAAGGTGATAATTTTATTGTGATTAAGAGTCCACCAGAAGAAATTTATTTTAGGGATGAGTTTAAAATTCCAAACTTTATGCCAAAATCTATCTTCCACAGGGTCTAATAGCAGACCATATGTTGTTTTCACAGTAAAAAGACCTCTACTATATTTCTCCTAGGCAATTTAATCCTCTCTCGAGAACAGAGAGAGTTTGTAGTTATACAATTCCCTTTGGAGCTATAAGGCAAGCTGTCTATCCTCATTCTAATCATGACAACAATCAAGTAGGCTTTTCCAACTTCTAGAGTGACCATTGTGACCAATGTAAGAAGACACAACCAAACCAAAGAAATAGATGGCTTTGTGAACCAACCTACCAAAATGCAGCTCCCTGAAAGGTTGCTCCCCTAACCATCTGCCCCCCCAAAAGCTGATAAACTTGCCATTACCCACCCTCCATTTGATACCTTTGTGCAAGAGCCCTCTTGATTTTAGGGTACCATTCTAGATGACCAATCCCTTAGGGAGATTTTGTTCTGAGAAGAAATTGAAAGATTGCCCCCCTGAAATATTTATCTCTCATGATGTCCCCCCAGTCTTTTTTACCATTGATCAAATTCCATCCAATCTTAGCTAGAAGGGATTTATTCATAAGGTGGATTTTTTTTATACCCAAGCCCCCCCTAGGTTTTGGGCAAATAGACCTTGTCCTAACTAACCAAGGCTAACCTTCTTTTTTCCTCCACCCCTGACCATAGGAATTTTTTCTGAATATGTTCAAACTTTTCAGGTAAGTGTTTAGGGATTTTGAAAAGACTGTGGAAATAGGTGGGAATACCATTGAGAGAAGCCTTAAGAAGATAAAACTTCCCAGCTTGGCTAAGAATCCTACCTTTCCATCTTGCCAATTTCTTCTGGATTCTTTCAAGAATTGAATTCCAATAGTCACAAGTAACTTTTTTCATAGTGAGAGGGAGTCCAAGATATGCAGACGATAGAAGTTCACTAGAGCATCCCAGAATACCCTTAATTTTAAGCTATAGATCATCAAGGGTGATAAGGAAGTAGATTTGGCTCTTTTCAAAGTTGATGCTCTGACTAGAAACAACCTCATATTCATTCAAAAGAAGTTTCCATCTTTTGTGCTCAACATTAACAGAGGCGATTCCAAACAAGATCGTGCCATCAACAAACTACTATATAACTAAAGGTTGGGCAATGGAAGCCAACCTAACCCCTTGAAGGGAGCCATTCCTCAATGTTAGGGTTAGCTGGCAGAAGATATCAATTAAATGCAAATAAAGATTAAATAGAGAAATGGAAATACATAGAATTAATAATAGGGAGAGACAAGTTTTAACGTGGTTCACCCAAACTCGGGCTACATCCACCAAACAGAGAGTCCAATATTATTATCCAGTAAATCAAACCAATTACAACCAGTAATCCCTGCAACTCAATACTGCTGCAAATGCTACAATATAATATATCAAAACCCTAACCCTTAGCCGCTTTTATCAAGCTTTTTGTTGATTACAAAAATAGGGTTTTCTTATGTCGGTCAATGAAAAAATAACTCCCAGTGCCTTTATAAAATAATAAAAAACTGTGTCAGGTTTCGGGGGCGCTGCCCCCAAGCCCCCACAAGGGCATTGCCCCTTGACCTCGTCTAGGGGGTGCTGCCCCCAAACCCCCACAAGGGGCACTGCCCCTTGACCCTGTAGGAATTTGGGGGGAAACCACGCCTATAAAAGTGGGGAAAATGTAACCTCCGAGTCTGATTAGGCTCCATATAACAACACTCAACATGTTATAGACATTCCTTCCCAAGACTTCAGCCATAATGATAAAAAGGTATGGGGATAAGGGGTCCCCTTGTCTAATTCCCCTAGAAGTAGGAAAGAAACCACGACGAATTCCATTGACAAGAATAGAGAATCTAGCAGTGGAAACACACTCTTTCACCAGGCTAATGACTCTATCTTGAAAACTAGATCTCCTGAGGACTTTGAACAAGAAATCCCAGTTGACCCTATCATAACCCTTAGAATTATCAAGTTTAAAAGCTATACCTGGGATATTATCTTGGAAATGGAGTGGATAACTTCGTGGGTAGAGATAGCAGCATCAAGAATTTGTTTGCCTAAGACAAAACCTTTTTTATTAACAACAATAATCTTGTCCAATAGGGGTTGCAATCTAAACACCATGATCTTCATAATTATCTTATAGATAGTTTTGCAGACTTATGGGTTTGAAGTCAGTCATAGAAGTAGGATCAACCTTTTTAGGAACTAGGGCTATGAAAGTGATGTTCAACTACCGCAGGAGTTTCCAAGTTCTAAAGAAGTCTTTAGCAGCGTCAATAACATCCTTTCTAACAATATCCCAAAAATCTTGGAAAAAAGTGGGGAGAAAACCATCCGGCCTAGGAGCCTTGAATTCACCCATAAAGAAAACCACTGCCCTAACTTCTTCCTTAGTGACTAGTTTGGTCAAAAGATAGTTGTCCTCCTCAAACAGAAGAGTGGGGATAGGAATCAACAACATTTCTTCTTCCAGGGGGCGATGTTAATAGGTTGGGCAGCCAGAAGCGATTGAAAATACCTGGATGCCAACTCCCCCAGTTGTTCATCCGAAGTGGTTTCTATACCTTCCTCATCCAGTAGCCTAGATATGGTATTTCTTTTCCTGTGCCTCAAAGTAGATTGATGGAAGAAGGGAGTGTTTCTATCTCCTTCCTTCAACCATTGGTAATGGGATTTTGGCTTCCAAAAGAGCTCCTCCTTCCGAAGAACCAAAAACCAGTCCTTAGATAAGGATTTTTCCAGAGAGAAAATCCCTCTGAGCTATCACCTTGCTCTATTATGGTCTTAATGTCTAACAGTTGTCTAGCTAAAGCCTTCTTTTGCTCGAAAACATTCCTGAAGGAGAACCCATTCCAACCTTTTACCCAGTTTTTAACATTGATGAGTTTTTGGGCTAATCTGAACATAGCTGGTCCTTGGATTAGAATTTTCCACCAGTTGGATAAGCAGTCCTTGAAGTCTAGGTGAACAACCCACATCATTTCAAATATAAAAGGATAAGGTCCTCTGGGAATTTTGTCCTGCCATTTCACCAACAAAGGGTTGTGGTCCAAACCAACACGAGGGAGGGCCTCTAGATTGAGGAGGTCAACAGTATTCCAGTTAGAAGAGATAAGGACCCTATCTAAATTACCTTGAATAAGATGGCTTCCTTGCCTTCTATTGGACCAAGTGAAGGATTGACCAGAGAATCAATGTCCATTAGGCCAGCATTATTCATAAACTCCACGAAGTCAGCCATGATACCTCCCAATTTTTTTGAAGGAAAAAGAGGGGTATTGAAGTCTCTTGCAACCATCAAATGGAGCTTTTTGAAATGGTTAATTTATGAAGACAAATAGTCCCAAACTTCCTTCCAGCCCATTCTAGAGTTAGGGGCATAGACATTGACCACAGACCAATCCCTATCCTGAAAGGAGAAAGAGACTTCCAGACAGTGTCTAGTATGGGTAACAATCGAGCCCTTCACATTTTGCCCCCACATAGTAACAATGTCATTGGATGCCCCCTGAGCTTCACTAATAGAGAAACTGGCATTAGGCCAAATGTTATTAGCAACTAATTTGAAATTACCTTCAAACATCTTGACTTCTTGCAACAATAAAATATCAATCTTGTTGTCAAAAATATAGTATTTAGCCAAAAATTGTTTGTGAGGACTCTATTTAGTCCTCTAATATTCCAAGAGAGAATCTTCATTTCATTAGCTTCCTAGAAGACAATTGCAAGGTGGCCTGTCTTCCATTTGCTATCTCCTTTACAATCTCACGTTGCCAAGTTTGGATATGTGAAGGTCTTGCAGACTTCAGGTTGACCCCAACATCTGCGGTCTTCCTACTTTGCCCTTTACCCCATCTTTTAGTTGTGGACCAACCATTAGAGTCATCTATAGGTTTAGTGGACCAACCCTTAGAGTCATCTGTAGGTTTATTGGTACTTGCCCTTAGGGATGGGGAGAAAGTTTCGCGCGAAGTGCTTTTGCTTAATGAAGAGCCTCTTAACTTCTAAGGGGGACTAAGGACTTGCATTCGTTCCATTTCTTACTCCAGGGTGGCCTATGCTACTTCCCCTTCCATAGCAGAGCCCGAGTCTCCCAATGGCAGAAGGATCTCACCCTCTTCTCTTTCAGAGGTTGTCCCCTGCATATCTAGGATAGTAGATTCTGACTTGTGGGGGTTATTGTCTGGCTTCTGTTCCATAGCATTCAAGATTCCCAATTGTTTCTCTTCAATTCTGTTGTCCGTGTGTTGTTTGTCCAACAAAGTTTGACTCTCCACAACTTTCTCCCCCTTAGTCTGAATAGGGCCATGCAGTGTTTCTCCTTCTAAGGTCTTCACTGGGGAAGCTAGGGGAGAACTAATGAGATTCAAGATATTCTCCTTGAATGGATATTCCTCCACATCCTCCTTCATTTTTTCCACATATTCCTTAGGCTTAGGAACATGTTTTTTGGGGGCCTGACACTGAGTTATGACATGACCTGGCTTCATGTAGTTCTAGCAGAAGACCTGAGAGTTCTCATAGAGGATACTCTAGGTCCATCTCCCAAATTTAGACTCTAGGATAACATGGAGGTTGGGAGGGTTTTAAGGATGTCTACACTAACATAGAATTTAGCATAAACAAGCCTAGATTTTGCCTTGGTAACCTTATCCATTGTCACATAATCTCCAAAAGTTCCCAATCTGGGCAAAAATTTCTTCGTCCTAATATTCGAGGGGCAACCCATGTCGCCTTACCCATACTGGAGCCGACTGATTCTGTTGCAAGTATGGGCCTAACTGGTGTTGTCATTGATGTCAACATACTCATGCTGCATTAATGAGAAGGATTGGATGAGCAGAGAGGAGCAATGGAGACAATGAAGTGGAGATCCTAGCTAAGATGCAGATCAGAGGTTGCGGTTCAAAGGGTTTGTAGATATGAGTCTTGAGATGATCCAATAAAGTTTTCAGAGGTCCACATGAAGATCTGAAGAAGTTATGGCTACTCAAGTAGAACCAGCTCCGGCAGGTGTTCAGAGGTGACAGAGTGACACAGATAGGTCTTGTGAGATCCGGTAATGCACTATCCCATTCTGCAGATTTGAGGGAGTGTTGAGGACGTTCGTGTGAAGTGTCAACTCGATTGGTTAGTGGTTTGAAGGTCTGGAAGAACCTATTCCTTTGTGATAGTAATGACAGATTATGTTCTTAAAGCTCCAGATGAGGAGAATTCTAGCAAGCAGATGAAGTGTGGATGTTCTCAAGTGATTCGGAAAGGTTGTGGTGATCCTTGGATCATATCCAGTTCATGTTGGTGGTCCACATTAAAGTTAGAGTGCAGATTTGAAGAATAACCACTAGATGATGGTGTTCTTCTTGAGACTGGCCGACCGGATGTATTACACATCTTACGGATGTTCTTGTAGATGTTTGCCGACTTAGATGATTATTCCTAAGTCGATGCCTTGTATAAATAAGGGATTGTGAAGTCTTTCCAAAGTGTGTCTTGTGGTGATGAGTGTGTGGTAGCGAAGAAGAGAGCGAACGGCAAAGCAGAAGTATTGAGCTTAATGGAATTGATTCAAGCATGGTGAAGATGCTATTCTCCAGTTCATGTATGTGATACTTATTTCTTTGTAGACAGTGTGTCTCTTGTAGGTAGTGAGCCTCTTCTGAGCAGTGAGCCCTAATTGGCATGTGCCATTTTGTTCTTTCTATTCTTCTAATAGAGAATACATTCTTGGGTTAATCACCCCGTGGTTTTTCCCTTAACTGGGTTTTCCACGTCAAAATCTTGGTGTCTTATGTGTTGATGAGTTTCTGCTTTTGATTTAAATGCATTATGTTTCATGTTTAATATACTGCTAATCACTAAGAGGATTTAAGTGTGTAAATTGGAGAAAGTTTTGCACAACTGATTCACCCCCCTCTCAGTTGTGTGCCCTAAGTCTAACAGATTCAAGTCTACCTTTGGGTCGAACCCAGGTCTCCACTTGCACATAGAAAGAGAATGCTTCCCATATAGCCATGGACCACCTGATAAAACATGGAGGAGATCTTCTTCGGAGGTAAATTTAAAGAGAAACATACCACCCGCCATGGCGCTAGCTGAGACACTACCCTTAAGCTACCATTTAGCTGCAATCCACCTTCTGACAAGGTCAATGTTGGGGCCATAGGCAAAGAACTTGCCCACCAACATATTTTCCATTGTTGACACCACCCATTGGATGGTCAAGTTTGGCAGCTTCAAAGTCATTCCTTCCTCTGACTCAGACAGTAGAGGGATCGCCACCCTACTAGCTTGACTGACATGGTCATTTCCCACAAGGGTAGCTTTCCAACCCTTAGGCCCTAAACTCAAGGCTAAAATCACATGGGGCAAGTGGGCCACAGGGACCCCCCGGGCTGTTGACCGCCATTCTTGCTCAGATTCAAATTCTAAAAACTAATTAAGGCAGGGAAGTTGCAGAGCATCAGTTTGTCACTTACACCCTTGTTATGAAACTTGTGAAGAGAATATTTCAGAACAAGTGAGAAGAAGCTATCATTGCTCAAGAAGACATATCTTGCAAAAACTCCAACAAATGCTAATGCAGGAAAGCATCAAAGAAGAATCTTGCAAGCTACAAAACTCTTGACAATATATACTACGAAGAGCAATGAATACTCATAAACAAAGCTCATAGTAATGTTGGTATATCCAAAGTGTTGTGGAAAATCAAGTTGCATGAGAAAAAGCCTCTAAACTATGTGAGAAGCCAAAGCATAACCAATCTATTGCATGAGAGATTGTCAAAGAGAGAATCCAACTTTTTTCAAAAATTCTCTATCATCCAATTTGCTATTCTTGGTAAGAGAGGGAATATTGTTGCAAATTCGATAGAAGCTAAGGAATGATGGTTAGAAAACAAAAGGAAGTTGAAAATACATTGTCCTAGCCTTAAATGGAATTTGTACAACCATATTGTTGCGAGATAGAATTACAACTACAAAGACATTTGCACAACTACATTTTCATCTTAGAGAAATCAAATTAAAAACATCATAAGATGGTTATAATAAACATTAAAAACATTAAAAACTCATGACAAGAGAACACTAACATATAGGCACACACCACACTTGGCATTTAGACTAGAAAAAGGGTTAAAGATAGGTTGAAATGAGTTCTAAAAACATATTACAAGAATGAATATTAAAGCACATACAATTTATAGATCAAAACTATAAGGTATGTAATTTTCAATATTACACTTGGTTTGTACACCCACTCTCAACTAAAAATATATCATTTGTACGCTTATTGTTACATCTCTAACCAAAATGGACCCAAAGCATAAAGGAAAAAGACATGAGTATGCAAATTTTCACCATGACAAGCCAATGTAAAATAAATAAAGTAGCTGGAAAGATTCAAAAGCACTCATTGTAAGCCCCAACCATTGGTGAAAATGTTAATTGAATGCTTTTGCACATGTGGTATGGTCAGCTCCTTGTCATTAATTACTATTATACTTTGGACCAGCTGAAAAAAAGGTGTAGGTTATAATTGATTTATTCTAAATCGAAGTGGTGAGTTGGTAACCAATTGATGTCTAGGAAGGAACTCATCGTTACCCCTCCCGAGAAAATGCATGCTCTACAACGAAGCGTGCACGGTCAAATACAAAGCAAGATTGCTATAATGTGGTCAGACAAACATGGAGCCCACAATTTTTTTTTAGTTAACAAGCAACGTCGACAACAGAATCTTTCTTGACTGTCGGTAGGAAAATTTCTCGAAAATCTCGCCTCCACTCAAGAAAAATAATTAATCACCCAATTTGCCTAGTTTTATATAGGTAATCAGGAAAAGCCACTGCCTTCGTTTCCAAACATTCCTTGCCATCAACTCTTCACAGTTTTACAACACTATAATACCTTGCATTAGCAATATTAAATGGCACATCGGTATCTTGCTTTTTCATATATTTATTTGGCATGATGTGGGTTGAGAGGAAGATATGAGAATGTGCTAGGCAGAGTGGGAAAAGGAGGTCTGATATTCTCTTTCATGGGGAATTGTGTGTTTGGGAGTTTTGCAGAGCAGGAGGAGGCCATCAAGGTCATGACCCCCAGTGGAGGAGTAATGGAATTTGAAGGACCTCTCACTGCTGAATGCATTACCAATGACTACCCTGGTCATGGGATTTTTCATGGCAGACTCACTTCTCAGCCCCTGCCCCAAAATGAAGACCTCCTCCATGGAGAATTGTACTACCTGCTGCCTCTGGATCACAGTCACATTGAGGAGGCGGCCGCGGCGGCGGAGGGGCCACCAGTCCAGTGGCCTTGTGGTTCAGATCACCTCCTTCCTAGGATTTCTACTCACACCATTTCTACTGTTACTAAGTGCAAAAAGTCATGTGTAGAAATGCTCCCCAAGCAGAGGAATGGTGTCTGGCGGGTGAAGCTTGTCATAACGCCAGAACAGCTTACAGAGATTCTATCCCAGGACTCCAATACAGAGGCCTTGATTGAGAGTGTCAGAACTGTGGCTAAATGTGCTACTAATACTAATGCTTGCCAAGATCATGACCCAGGAGACTGTAACTCCTGGAAGCCATCAGATGGGTTGGTTGATGAGTAAGTAGCAGTTTTTGTTTGCGTAGAAATGTTTAAGAAGAAACAATATGGTTCTCTATGCTATTTCATATGCGTTTTTTGAAATCTCTGTAATAGTTGATTTGAAATTTGCATAGCACTTAGCGTAGGAAATTTGCATAACACTCCTTTCAAGATTAATGTAGGAAGCTTTTCAGCACACCTTTACTTCCTTACAGTTCACAGATCCCCTATACCATAGACTCATGTGCACTCAGTGTAGGAAATTTGCATAACACTCCTCTCAAGATTAGCGTAGGAAGATTTTCGCCACACCTTTGCTTCCATAAAAATGTTTAGGAAGAAACAATACGGTTCTCTATGCTATTTCATATGTTTTTCTTGAAATCTCTGTAATAGTTGATTTGAAATTTGTATAACACTCCTCTCAAAGTTAGGGTAGGAAATTTGCACAACACTCCTCTCAAAATTAGTGTAGGAAGCTTTTCCGCACACCTTTGCTTCCTTACTGTTCTCAGATCTGCTATACCATGAATTGATGTGCAGGTCTGTGGATCGAGGGATTTGAAGATGGATTGTGGGCCGCCCAATGTATCAACGTACATGTCGATGTAATAATCCTGGGCCCTTGTTCAATGGCTGTTGGAGGACATTTGTATCAAACTAAAAATTACTGTCTGTATAGTTTGTATCAGGAGGATCTGCCATAGAAGTTGAAGTTCAAACGGTATGGCCACTGTATTGTTCTTTTTTCTCAAAATCTATAAACGATGTACGCAAGAATCACAGTATAATTTTCGGAACGAGAGAACAGAGCATGGATCCTGATCTGTTGTTTTCACGGATTAATTGTTGATAATTTTACAGGATTTGCAAAAAAAAATTGGTTAGAGCAAAAGCTTAAATATCTAGTTGTGGTGATTAGATTCTAGACTTAAATAATAAATAGGAAGTTCCCTGTTTTATAAAAAGCAAAAGTCACTTGCAAAGTACAAGCGAACATTGAAAGAATTAGATTGAAAATAAAATATTTGCGCTACCTAGTGGGAGTTCTATTAGTGGACAAGTCTAAAGTGTAGCTACGTAGCTGTTTAATTTTGTCGTTTAACTTTTCAAGTATATGTCGTCTTATGTAAATTTTTAATAAAATATAAAGGTTAATATAGAATTTTTTTTTTTTTAATAATAGTGGAGTTACTGCAGTTTAGATATTAATAAAATTGTAGATTAAAAAGGGGTTAAAATTGTATAGCCATTGCGTAATGAAAAAGGTATCATATGGTTGCAAATGTTTTCTCCCCTACTTTTTTCACTTATTTATTTTTTAAAATTTTATAAGAAAAAAAATTTAAATTAACTCAACAATAACATGGGACCTTATTGCAAGGTTAAGATTCATGCCAAAGAGTTTGAAGTGCATGTACATTGTCCTATACAATAGTTATTTAAGTCTATTTAGGGAATTTCTTCTGGATTTAACTTTTGGCTACCAATTCTCTTCACAACTATCACAAATTGACATTTCGCACAAAGGAAATCATGTTCATTAAATGTTATATCTTTAACACAAATCTTGTAGGTGTTTTTATGAAAAAATTGGAAGTAGCTTTCAAATTCTATCAATAATTAAAATATATATAAATACATGGCCCGATTCATACTAATCCCCACTTCTTTCATTGTGTTTTTTAACACCAAAGACCAAGTGGGAAAGATTGCTAAGGCTAAGTTGGAAAAGAAATGATCTTATACAGGAATCCTAAATTGAGAGATGAGACCAATCCATGAACTAGTCATGGATGGATAGAAATCAATACTTCTCGATACCACAACCTAAATGGTCTTGAGGAGGCGCATGTTATTTCAACACTTGGGAGATCCACCATTTAAAGGAATTCTACTCATGGTATAGAAGTATTCCCCCAAGCGCAACGTAGGTTGTTGTAGGTGAGCAAGCTTGAAGTGAACCTTCTCAACTTGGATTTTAGTTTGTAGAAAAGTAGGGTTGGTAAATGTGTAAAACTAAAGAAATGGATTCTTTTATGGATAGGCTAGGGTAAATAAATGTAGCGATCAATAATAATCAAAATGCCCTAACTTATTTAGCGGAGTCTCAATTTACTACACAAATATGTTATGAAAATTGACAAAGAAGATTATAGCACTTAGCTAGGAAGAGGCTCTATTGTAACTTGCATGTAGGGATCCAACTCTAATCTCTACTTTAGATATGAAACTATGAAGCTTTGATAGACTAATAAATGACTTACACTTTATTTAAGTAAATCTTGCACCTATAATTTTGAGCTTTTTTCTATAGTATTAACCTTGTGTAAAGAGTAGGTATGTCATTCATGTTGCATATCCTAAGGTTTAATATAATTTAATTATTCATAGATGGTTAATTATATATGCATCTCCAAAGTTCATGGAGTGGATGAAATGGAACACCCATGTGAGGGTGGGGACATATGTAATTATTTTATTGTTCTCTAAGGACTTGGAAATATTATTGTAATGAGGTATTGTTGAGGGGGTTACATAGTGGACTTGGAGCATCTTCCATTATTAGTGGTGTAAGATGTAATTGGTGCTTCATGGGGGAGTGCTTAGGAGTTACATATGCCAACTTGAGTCCTAAAAGTCAAAGATGCTTGTGGAAGAGTTACATTCTAATTTTGGAGGCCACTCTTTTGGAGTGGATTGTAAGATTTCTTACCATATTTTTTCAGTGCATGTTCTGGGCTTATGGTTTTTTTTTTCCTGTTTTTCTGTCTCCTTAAGCCTATATATTGAGGCCTTGATGGAAGCATTAATCATTATTTCTTATAGGTTATGACACTAGTTTTTCTTCAAGATTAAAGAGTGTTGATCTCCATGGAAGACATGAAGTGCTATATTGTATTGTAACAATGTTGTTACTAAGAATACATTGGTTTTGGTGCTTTGAAGGCTAGGTTTTTCCTGAGGTATATTTATGTCACTCATATCTTCTTTGAGCCCATCCCAAAAGAAATCTTACTTGAGTCTATAATAAATCTTTAAGAAATATGAGTGCCCACCTACTAGAGAAGCATGTAGTTCTACCAAAACCTTAAACTTAAGGTTCAAGTTCTTACATTGATACAACTTGTTCTTGTACCATAAAACATTTACTTTCCATGAAAATGTGTTTTGCACACTTGAATCTTGTTGGAGTTTCTCAATGATAATTTGAATATCCATGTCCATCTCCCACTCTTGTCATGCCTCATTTACCCAATCTTCATGTAAAATGGAAATGGCATATAGTAGTGACTCTCTGGGTTCATCCCTCCTAGATAGAGCATCAACCACAACAATATCCTTTCCTTTTTTATGAATGATCTCAAAGTCATATCACAACATGTTTGTGACCTAATTATGTTGTTCTTTAGATGGCAAACTTTGTTCCAAGAAGCATTTGAGACTATCATGATTTATCTTTACCTTAAAGTGTCTTCCCATTAGATAAGGTCTCCATTGCTTGACTACATGCATGATACCCAACATCTCATTCTCATAAGCTATATTTAACAAATTCTTACCTTTGAGTTGGTGACTCAAATGTTATGGGTCTTCCTTCTTGCATGAGTACTACTCCTAAGCCGTGTTTCAAAGCATCACATTCCACAATGAACATTTTATAGAAATCTACAATAGCTAGAATTAGAGTTGTGCACATGAGTTCCTTTATCTTCTCAAATGTCCTAGTAGATTCCTTCTTCAACTAAGATGTGAGAGGTGATGCTATATTGCCATAATTATTTATAAATTGATGATAGTAACCAGTAAGCCCTAAGAAACCTATAGGTTCTTGAGGGTCCTAGGACATTTCCATTCTACTATTGCCTTGATCTTGTGAGGATCCACCTTGACTCCCTCATGTGAAAAATGTTACCTTAGAGCTACTCCACTTCTTTGACTCTAAATACACACTTGGGTGACTTAACATAAAGTTGATGTTGTTCAAGAATGTCCAAAACTTGATTCACATGCTACAACTATCCTTCCCAAGTTTTGTTATATATTAAGATGTCAAAAAAATACCAAAATAAATTTGTACATAAATGGCTTTAAGATAGCTCGAACTCATCAAACTTTTAAATTGTAATGACGATAATTTCCTATTTTATAATTTTCACACTATGTTTTGCACTTTCTTTGGTGTTTTCTTCCCATAGTACGCTTTAGGGAGCACTAAGCCTATAACCCTGACCTATTCCTTCACTAATTTTCCCATATCTACATCACATTTTGATATTTCTTGCTGATTTGGAGCTACCTATCCAAATTTTGAGTATTTCCCCAAGACACCAATGTAAAACATGGATGTTTGTGTGACATGCTAGTGTCTTGTGAGTTTTGAAAATTTAAGCCATTGATTTCTTTGCCAGCTTCCTAATCTTGTTGCTACAATGCTTGTTTGTCAAGAAAACTACTCTTGTGTCCAAATAGGACCCTTCAACTTCCTCATGAGCCTTTTAAAAAATCAAATTTTAATCTTAACACAACACACGCAGCTTCCTTTATCTTCTTGGTTGCACTTTGTTGGTTACACCTCCATTGTTGAAGCTTGTTGTGGGTAAATGGTGATGCACTTACATTAACATCCTCAAATGCTCATTCATCTCTTCTCTCTCTTGCTAGTACAACATCATTCTAATAAGCTTGCTGTATACTTTCATTTCTATTTTGATATTATTATAGTTGCTTCTTCTGTATTATTGCACTTCTCTATTTCTCTTGGCATTTATCTTGGTGACCATCACCACCTCTTGTCCAATCTCATACACACTAGTGTATTGATCCTTGTAGACCTCGGATTTAATACTTATAAGTTTACTTTACTTTGTTGTTCTTAGTCCTAGACACATATATACTAAGCACACACACTATCCAATCTCTCCTCATTCTAATGGTTTCCCATGGATGTCAAAAAATTGAAATAGGGGCTTGACCTAAAGGCAAGATCCTAAGTAGAACAAACCTTTCCTTCTATTCTAGAATAGGTTTTTGGAGGACTTCAATTGCATAAAGTTTTTGTTTTCTCTCTTCCCCTTTGTTATCATTTCAATATCTTTAAAATAGTTAGTTTAAATTAATGTATTCATTTCTATACCTTTCTAGATATACCCAGTGCTCTATTATCTATGTCTTTACCTTCTCGTGTGTAGGCCCATATGGATTATGGAAGGATATTAGAGTTTTGGATTAACTATTCATGACAACACACATGTTGTATTATAGTTGTTATGTCATCCTTCCTTCTTGCATGAGTACTACTCCTAAACCGTGTTTCAAAGCATCACATTCCACAATGAACATTTTATAGAAATCTATGGTAGCTAGAATTAGAGTTGTGCACATGAGTTCCTTTATCTTCTCAAATGTCCTAGTAGATTCCTTCTTTAACTAAGATCTGAGAGGTGATGCTATATTGCCATAATTCTTTATAAATTGATGATAGTAACTAGTAAGCCCTAAGAAACCTTCAGTGTAACAACCCAATTCTTGAACAAGACTAAAATCAAATATTTACCATGAGATAAAAATACATAAGGTGAAAAAGATTGAATTTTTTTAAAAATTAAAATAATCTCAACGAACCAAGATACATCACAAAATCATAATTTCCTTTTTGAAATATACAAAATGTTATAATTTACAAAATTGACATCCTGTCATTTCATTTACAATACATAACTGCACTTGACATAAAGAATAGTTTTTTCTCATAAATTTGACTATGAAAAGTCATAACATGGAATACAATACATTTGGAATATTAATAGCCATCTTCACAAGCCTCATTGAGTCATCTGCTATAGAGGGAGAGCATTATCCGAGTGCTTTTCCTCCAACCATAGACCAACGGTCCCCCACACACCTTCCAAATGGAAGTGGCCCTACCCTTCACAAAGAGTACAAATATAAGGTAACCAATAGTTATTTGCCATCCAAGTCCTGGTGTTATATCCTACATAACATTATCAATCATACAATCCCCTAGATACCCTCTAGCTAAGTATGATCATTCCAATAGCTTATGCCATCCAGATACACTGAACTAACAAATGCATGCAGAGACAAATGCATTACTTTGGCCAAAGATTCAATATAAATACGCATTCGCAATGAACGTAGTCATAATGTCCACCCACCCACCAACTCGACTTGGAGACTTTCTCATCTTACAGTTTGACTTTCTTTATTTAGTAACTCTAGACACAATCTTGTTTGTATTAGGTAGATCCATTCTAGTCAATCTGACTTAGAATAAATCCTTAATCTAGGATATATTTGCAATATTAAGATTTAGGTATTTCTAACCTTTTAAAGAGTCCCTCATTGCATACTTGCAATTTCTAGGTTCTATGACCTTCTGTCATTCTACTCTCTAATTCAAATATCAAACATCTTTAATGCATTATAACAAATTTTGACTCTATCATAGGATCACTTAAATTTGATAAAGTACTACCAAGACTCTTCCTATCTTTCTCTATGGTTTTCTCGACCTTTCACTATCGACCTATATATATAACGTCATATCTGACATAAGAGTTATAGGTTTCCTATATCCTCCTTGATTTAATAATAGGGTTTAACTTCTCTAACCCAATACATGGAAATATCAAACATCCTTGTTTTCCAAAGGTAATAGCATAAGTATAACAAAATATGAGAACAAATACCTCTAGTCTTTCCTAGACCACTTGGCATTGCTCAAGTTCACATTTCAAGTAACATGAATAAGCATAGTATTTGAGGTATTTCCTCACCAATATAATATCTAAATGAATATTATCATTTCATATCAATTGTTTTGATCTAAGCCAATCTTTCAACCCTAAAAGGTTTGATTCATAAAAGATAATAATCTTATTTCAACCCCTTGGTCTACCTAAGTCTATCAACTTTTATAACATCCTTGTATATATGTGTCACATAAACCTTTATCAACAAAGATAATTACAACAATCATGTGGGATTGAGTTATGAATCTCCCAACATGCCCCACCCTAGGATAAATCACTCCAATGATGCCCAACCTAGGGTTAACTTTGTCTTTTGTGCACTTAGCACTAAAATAAGTTCTATTGAACAAAAATTGTGAGATCTGTATCTTTGTATTGCCTAGTTTACTCTCTCTCCTAAGATAACATAACATAAGTAATAGTTGTTAATCAAAAGACTATCTAAATTTCCACATACTTGGTTTGCCTCTTCTCCTAGATATGACATGCAAAACTCAATTTCGCATTAGGAATTCTATATCCATGATGCAACATTGTCACTTCAATATCATAAAGTTATTATCTCACTAAAATCTCCATTCAGATAAATAGCAATTATATGCTTCTAAAAGCAAGAATACATCTATTGAACTATCATAGTCTTCAACCTAGATATTCCTTTAAGACTATAATGTCATCATTTAAGAAGACATAAGGGAGGGATAACAAAAGTCATTTTATCTCTCTCAAAAGAAGCATCTAATGCATTCTTGAAAGAATGGAGTGGAGAAATTTTTCAATAGACATGTTCTATTATTACTCACCCTAAATTGACCTTTTTATTGGCATGCCATCCTATCTCTACCTAAGCTTATTGATTTCAACCCTTACTTCTAAAACAAGGTTTCAATAGGTTCAAAATTTGTAGTATAATTATTATATTTACCAGTTTATTACTAAGTCTTAGTCTATCATGTCTCAACATTATCTCGGCCTTATGCAGAGATATCTTCTCATATATTATCTTGGCCACATAATAAAAATAGCTCATTATTTGACTATGTCAAAATATGATGCCATTGGCCTTCTTGGGAGCAATGCACACTAATATAAAAGTTTAACACATTGATCATCGAACACTAGGTTTAGAAGAATAGTAGACACCATTCGGTTGACCTTAAGTCGACTATACTAATTGATGCAGAGCATATGCCCAGCTGGAGCGTGTGAACCAGTTCAAAAACCTCTTGGAGCCCGCAAGACAGCCAAAAGAAACTATATCGGCAAGACTTTGGAATTGTCTCACCGATGTGTACCCACTCTTGCCTATCGGCAAGACAATAACTATCGGCCCACCTTTCTTCAGCGTTCACCGATACTGAATGTCACGCCAAACACTTATCACCAGCTGCTCCGTCGGCGTGACTCCCATGTTCGTCACCCCGATCGGTGAGACTTCCTACTGTCGCTCTAGCTTTGAATTCTTCCGCCGATGCCTCCTTTCTCGCCGATGACCTATCTCTATCGATGAGACCACCTACCGTCGGTGCCACCTTTCTTCTTTCTGCTGATGAGGGGACTCATGCCGATATAAACTACATCGGCCAGACTTCTCCGTTATCACTCTGATGACTATGTTGATCCCTCCGTCGGGCTGACCTCTACCGTCGGCCCAGCGTTGAATTCTTTCGCCGATACACCCCTCTCTCACCGATGACCTCAACTCTATCGGTGAGACCACCTATCGTCGGCGCCACCTTTCTCCCTTCTGCCGATATCTCATGTTCCGCCGAAACTCCTACGCCGACCCCTTTCGGCCAGACTTCCCTACAGCTCATGCCGATGACTTGAATGCAAACCGTTGTCGGTGTGACTTGCTACCATCGGACCAACACACTTCCTCTTGGCCGATGCCCTGACTCTCGCCGATGCCTTCGGCCGCGATTACTATTGGTGAGACTTTCACCATCGGATGAATCTAATTTCGGCACGCCGATATCAATCCTTACGCCGATGGTTTCTCCATCAGAGGCACAGTTGGAAACTCACGCCGATGTCTCCAAAACATACATTTCAGGCTTGAATTGACATCTAAACTGTTCAACGATGCTCATACAGACACAACTAAAGGATACACACAAAATATTCACTCTGCAAATGCATTAATACACATACTTAAGGACGATCTTCTCAGGAAAGGATTCTGCAAATTCTATCCCACCATACTTAACAGTCAAACAAATAAACAAAAATGGAGGGGGATAGTTTACAAATCCATTCCACTGATTTCCCCAAAAATCTGCCAGTGGAATGGATTTATCTAGTTCATTCGACCACAGAGACCCAAAATTAATTTACATACAATTTCTACACAGAATGAATTTCTATACAGGGTATCTACACAGCATTCAGACTCTAAAAAGAAAGCAATTTCCAGAACTCCTATTCCTCCTTAATGCTTCTGAATTACATTACCCTCCTCCTTTTCTCAAAAGACAAAACATATATATCGTCCACCTCGCTACAAAAAGGTTTTTCCCTTTTTATCTTTCCCAATGTGAGGGACTGACATTCCCCTCTGTTTCTGGGATTTGAATTTTTCAAAACTATTGGTAAAGACTCCTAATTAGTTACATGACATCTGCAGAGTATAGGACAGCAAAACTCTAGTGCTTAAGACACCTTGATTAACTTTCCCTTAATCCAAGTTGTCAGAAACTTCATACAGAAAATGCTAACATTACATTATAAACAGGAAATGCTAACATTGGATGTTACATTTGAAGATGCTATAGATAACATGAAATGTTAACTTAAAGTTAGTCTTCTTCTCCTTCCTCTTGTGTATATTGGTCCTTTTGAAGGGGTGCACCTGCACCACTAATCTACACTTCATACTAACCATAATCTGCCACTGGTAAGCCAAACAGATCTTAAACAATTGTTTGTAGTTTAAAACACCAAAAAGATAGACTGTTATCAACATTGATCATCAGTCTACAAGGTTTATATGCCTCTATCGACTTAAAGCTACGTGCAAAGGTTAATTTTATATATATATATATGTTGACCTTTTACTACCCAAAGGTTTATGTAAATTTGTCAACCATTTTATACATAAATTGACCTTATAATCAAAAAATTTATATATATCCTCATATAATATAGAGACAATAAAACTCTTGGCCTAAATACGCACAAAATTGACTAAGCCTTCGGCCATAGAAAATAGCTTTAGTTTCAAAGCCTATCGGCTGGACACAGTCACAACACTATATTCTAAGTACGTTGGCCTATTTCATAAAGAGTATTGGCCTATATAATAGATATAAGATAATAAAGTTCTTAAATAAAGACAACAAGGCTTATACAGAGAGAACAAAGCCTATACCATAACCATTATTTGTAGTAAAGGAGTAAAATGATCACACCTCTCATTGAGCTATAATTTTATCCAGAGATCGGCCTTCTCTTTCAACACCTTGCCTTCTCTATCCATCATTCTACTATCCCAGAGCATATATGATATTCCACTCCCTTATTTCGATGGTGAAAGCCTTCTCCTCCAACTCAGTCACGGCGTATATCCTCCCCAAAATATAGAATGTCTTATTTTGAGTTAATCCACACGTATTTGAGTGCTTCCTGTCATGCCGTCATGCCCCCGACTCTCTTACTATTCTCCTTTCTTCACACTCACAGTGTCAACTCCTTAGTGATGTCCACGACATAACCTCCTTTTCTTTGCCTTCTCT
Organism: Cunninghamia lanceolata; assembly: GCA_027924645.1. Lineage (NCBI taxonomy): Eukaryota > Viridiplantae > Streptophyta > Pinopsida > Cupressales > Cupressaceae > Cunninghamia > Cunninghamia lanceolata. The sequence goes on from BSBN01001201.1 coordinate 9,465,898, forward strand.
TTTAATGTAAGCATTCTTGCTAACTTGACATCACACCAGACCGCGGAGCTTATGGCAAGTTATATGCCTAATCACATGCTTGCTCGCATGCAAGAGTAGTGGGTAGCTGGTCTTAATGACCATCCCCTCCTTAACATCAAGAAGCTTAATTATGCTTTACACCTTGCTAAACTCCCATAGTTAGTCTCCTTAAAATAAGCCTATAAAATCTCTCACAGAGACATGTAATGGATAGTGAAGTGATGGGTCATAAAGACCACTTTGATACCTTAATAAAAGTTCCTCCACTCTCTACATGATAACCTCCATTACCAATACACCAACAAACTTTTAAAAACCCTAACGACTTATGCCTATCATTAATAATGACTCCACTCAAGAGTCGATAAAGGTAACTTCCCACTCATAGTTGTTACACTCTTTTCTCCACAAGCCGTGGATACTTCTACTTTTAAAGCCTCCAAATGCTTGTGAGTCGAGCATGCAACAAGAGGGAAATGTGGGTTATTAAAATCCACTCTCTCAGCAATCAACGACTTCAAAAGACATTTAAAGTTATCAATTCGGTTAAGAAGGGAAGTTTTTTTTTATGACCAAGGTTATTATCATAGAAACCTGATTAACAATTACTTCTCTCAACTCGAAAACATTCACATATAATAATAGTCTAAAACAAGCTTACCTATTAATATTAATAGGATTAATAAAAATGTTTTTACATAAACTTACACAGAATACGTGATTGGGTCGAGTCCATCTCCCCTTCACGTATTAAAAGCAAAACACGTCGATTTCATTTGACAACAAACAAAATATTCAACGTTGAAATTATAAACTAGAAACATGACTTTATAATCTTTTCTAACAACATTATAGCAGAAGTAAACATTTTCTCATTTATGGCACACAGGATGTTGTTTTCGTTGAAAAGTCGCGTTAGTCAAAAAACAACTAACGCTCAACGTTAACAACGTTGATTACGCTATAAACGACTAAATTGTCATTTAAAAGACTCTAAAAGACATCGACAACTTGTCGAGTCGAGAAATAAACTTATACCAAAAATGGTGGGTTGAATACCACATACCTGACTCAACTAGGTTCACTAATTTGCACCAACACAAGACTTAAGATGGCAACAAACTGTTCTTTTCCTTGTATCTATACTATTCTCTTCGATGATGCTCTCCCTCCCTTTCTTGGAAGGGTGGAAACTTATTTCTTGTATGCAACTTGCAATCACCAACCTGTGATTAGTGTATCAATAATCATTTTGTAATCCATATGAAATCATAACATCTTGACAACATATAAACACATGTTAATTATAAACATAACTCATGAAATAATTGATTTTTCTTGACATTTTTACTAAACGTCAAATCATTGAATCATGTGAAATCACCTACTAGTTACTTCAAAAGTAAAAAGTAAAACATAGTCAAAGTTAGGGATGTAACATATCTCTCCCCATAAGATTCATCGTCCTCGATGATCTAATGTATCCAAAACCTTAATAAGATAAAAATTTTGTTTAGCCTACAAAAGCGTAAATAATGGATAAAATCTTTGCTATAAAATCATGGTAAAATTTCAATGTCATATTACCCTCTACACGATGTCCCACTGGACCTTGCAATGAGTAATCTCTTTGTTTTGCAAGCAGAGCTTGTGATCTTCAAGCATTTAAAAATTTCATTCATGACCACTCCTGGGTCATGTTCCTATAAAACATTCTAACAATATAATAGTCATCTGTTATATACTTTTCAAATATAAATCATAAAAAGCATTATACCTCCTGGCAATAGCTAATAATAAAATGATTCTGAAATCAATCGAACTGATAACTTTGAAAACTTTGAAGAGTCCTTCATATCTAGAGACTGGTTTGGAATACTTTTCAAATTTTATGAATCTTTTCGGTGATTTAACCCTCAAAGAATTTTTTTCTCCAACTGAAAATTTACTTGGTGTATGATGCCTATCAATTTCTTCTGCCAATCTTTTCTTATCAGCTCGATCTGTTCATCTATTTCTAACAACATTTCTAGACTAATGTTAATCCTAACTTCTAGCTTACCCAGCTTATAGGAGTTTGGAATCTTCTTCTGTCTAGTGTTTCAAATGGAGTCATTATGATAGCAGATTTATAGAAGTTGTTATAAACAATTCCATAATAGGTGGATACTCTTTCCACTTATATTGTTGTTCTTTGCAATACATTTGCAAAAATTCTTCTAAAATTTGAGTTACCCTCTCTGTCTGACCATCTATCATAGAGTGATAAACTAAGTTTATATTAAGTTGAGTTCCTGGCATTGAAGACAAAGCTTGCCAAAACCTTGGCGTCATACGCGCATCTCTATTGAAGATTATCTTCTCAGGAACTTTAGGCAATCTAAACACTTATTGTACAAACTTACAAACTAAAGCTAATACTTCATCCTTTAGATTCCCAGGTATAAAGTGAGCTGCCTTGGTGAGTTTGTTCACCACCACAAAATAGCATCTAGCTTAAATTGAGACATAGGATGCCCTACTGGGTGCTTATGCTTAGCCTTGAATTTCTGGCGCTCTTACTACAAATCTTGCAACATCACTCTTCATTCTTTTCTAGAAATAAAGGGATTTCACATTGATTAGGAGTTTAGTTACTCCTGGATGACTTATTTATGGTTTGGAATGAATTTCCTTCCACACAAGGTTTCTTAATTCTAAAGAGTTAGGGACATTCCAAGTGCATTCTTTACAATTTACTCCCCTACATAATCCACCAAAGGCCCATCCAAGACATGATAGAGGTAAACATTGTATAAACATAGTGAACAACCAAAATGTTCTGGTATAGCCACCACAATAATTTAAATCAATATCAAAGTATAAGCAATTTCATATTTAACAATAAGTTAAAAGAATGAGCTCAATTTTCAACAATAAATCAAATTTTGACCAACTGGTCATAAAATAGACAATCTTCAAAATTTGATGGCTAGACCATTCCAAAAAAAAAGGAATAAAACAATGATAATCTTTGCAAATATAAAAAGGATTCTACCAAAAATCCAAAGAAGTTTCAAAATCCAGAGGAACACTTACTATGCACTACGTGACTAACCAAGTCACTAACAAGCGAGTAGATTGCTGCACTACACTTGGATTTTCCAAAAACTTATAGTGGGTTAGTAATCATGCTACAAGCCCAACAAATAAATAAGCCCCTTAAGACTTTCATCTTTCTCAAAAATTTTGCAAATCAAAAGGTTATAACACATCCACTCCTATTTCCTGGAGTATCTATCATTCATCACCCAGATGACATTGTAAGGCCGTGTTATCGCATCGTAAAGGAAATAAATTTAGAATACAAGCTTCTTCTTTTTGCTCCAATTAACAAAATTTTATTCCTTACCTAACTGAATAGGTTACTTGTTCAAAACTTTAAACAACTTGACTAAATATCTTGGTGATAATTACACTCACCATTGTAGTTGTACTTTCTAGCTCACTCCAAGAGGCAAAGTACATAGTTCTCAACCATTTGGCGAAAATGCCATGAGATTAACCAATATCTTCTCCTTACACCTATTATTAATTACCTCGCAAACTTCATGTAGTGTCTTAACAAAAGTTTCAAAGAAAGGTACTAACCCCAATCTTTATTTATCCAAAAATTGCCTGAGAGGATCCACTTTATTTACGTCCTCTACCACACAGTGACACATTTTTCCAAAGACTTTATGAAATTCTAGGAAACTCTTATTCATCTCTTCTTATGCACATTTCTCATATATGTCAATTAGTTTTCTCATGAATCTTGGAAAACAAAAACATTTCCAAGTCTTGTGCCATTTTTCCAAGCATTTTATGCCAATATAAATTACTACTTTCCTATAATGATCCTTTTATTCTGCTTGGCTCATTCCAAGACATCTAGGATTTAGAAAAGAACTCACTTATCCACGTATCTTTGATATAATTCTAAGATCTTCAACACTCATTTTCTCCTGCTTCTGGTTGAATGTTTCTGGATCTTCCATCCCTAAATTCTTGAAAAATAAGAGCACTTAGCTTTGCCTAGGTTCACTTGTCCTCAATAATTTTGAGTCTAACACAATAGGCTCATAGGCCCTAGTATTTCAACCAATGTTTTCATCATCTCTTCATATAAACTCTGCTCTACCCGAGCTCTTAGTATGATTAGCAATTGACCAAGGTTTTACCTTTCTAGTCAAAGTCTCAAAATCTTTCCGCTATGCAACCTCAACAGAATTTATTTTCTCTTGGAGTTTTAACTCCTCAGTTGGTTCTCTCGTAGCCATTAACTTGGTAAGTGTTGGAAAATAGTCTTCCTGACAGTTTCCTTGGTTTTTTTCTCTATGCCATTCAGGCATAAAACCAATTTTCAAACATTAGCTAATCTACTGAATGTTAACGAGTTTTCTTGTAATGAGCTCATAGGTCCATGTGTTGAACTCTGTTAGCTTTGATACCCTATGTAAAAACCCAATTCTTGAACAAGACTAAAATCAAATATTTACCATGAGATAAAAAAAAATAAGGTGAAAAAGATTGATTTTTTTTTTAAATTAAAATAATCTCAACGAACCAAGATACATAAAAAAATCATAATTTCCTTTTTGAAATATACAACATGTTATAATTTAAAAAATTTACATCCTATCATTTCATTTATAATACATAACTGCACTTGGCATAAAGAATAGTTTTACCTCATAAATTTGACTATGAAAAGTCATAACACAGAATACACTGCATCTGGAATATTGATATCCGTCTTCACAAGCCTTGGCGAGTCATCTGCTACTGAGGGAGAGCATCATCCGAGTGCTTTTCCTCCAACCACATATCGACGGACCCCCATACACCTTCCAAATGGAAGTGGCCCTACCCTTCATGAAGAGTATAGATATAAGGTAACCAATGGTTATTTGCCATTCGAGTCTTGGTGTTGTATCCTACATAACACTATCGATCATACAATCCCCTAGATACCCTCTAGCTAAGTATGATCATTCCAATTGGTTATGCCATCCAAATACAGTGAACCGACTAATGCATGTAGAGACAGATGCATTACTTTGGCCAAAGATTCAATATAAATAGGCATTCGCAATGAACGTAGTCGTAATGTCCATCCACCCACCAACTCGACTTGGAGACTGTCTCATCCTACAGTTTGACTTTCTTTATTTAGTAACTCTAGACACAATCTTGTCTATATTAGGTAGATCCATTCTAGTCAATCTGACATAGAATAAATCCTTAATCTAGGATATATTTGCAATATTAAGATTTAGGTATTTCTAACCTTTTAAAGAGTCCCTCATTGCATACTTGCAATTTCTTGGTTCAATGACCTTCTATCATTCTGCTCTCTGATTCAAATATCAAACATCTTTAGTGCATTATAACAAGTTTCGACTCTATCATAGGATCACTTAAATTTGATAAAGTACTACAAGACTCTTCCTATCTTGCTCTATGGTTTTCTCAACCTTTCACTGTCGACCAATATATATATATATATATATACAATGTCATATCTGACATAAGAGTTATAGGTTTCCTATATCCTCCTTGATTTAATACTAGGGTTTAGCTTCTCTAACCCAATACATGGAAATATCAAACATCTTTGTTTCCCAAGGGTAATAGCATAAGTATAACAAAATATGAGAACAAATACCTCTAGTCTTTCCTAGACCACTTGGCATTGCTCGAGTTCACATTTCACGTAACATGAATAAGCATAGTATTCAAGGTATTTCCTCACCAATATAATATCTAAATGAATATTATCATTTCATATCACTTGTTTTGATCTAAGCCAATCTTTCAACCCTAAAAGGTTTGATTCATAAAAGATAATAATCTACTTTCAACCCCTTGGTCTACTTAAGTCTATCAACTTTTAACATGAGATAAGTCATGAACTCATGTATAACATCCTTATATATATTTCACATAAACCTTTATCAACAAAGATAATTACAACAATCATGTGGGATTGAGTTAAGAATCTCCCAACATGCCCCACCTTGGGATAAGTTACTCCAGTGATGCCCAACCTAGGGTTAACCTTGTCTTCTATGCACTTAGCACTAAAATAAGTTCTATTGAACAAAAACTATGAGATTTGTATCTTTGCATTGCCTAGTTTACTCTCTCTCCCAAGATAACATAACATAAGTAATAGTTGTTAATCAAAAGGCTATCTCAATTTCCACATTCTTGGTTTGCCTCTTCTCCTACATTTGTTTTACAAAATGACATGCAAAACTCAATTTTGCATGAGGAATTCTATATCCATGATGCAACATTGTCACTTCGATATCATAAGGTTATTACCTCACTAAAATCTCCATTCAGATAAATAGCAATTATATGCTTCTAAAAGCAAGAATACATCTATTGAACTATCATAGTCTTCAACCTAGATATTGCTTTAAGACTATAATGCTATCATTTAAGATGACATAAGGGAGGGATAACAAAGGTCATTTTATCTCTCTTGAAAGAAGCATCTAATCCATTCTTGAAAGAATAGAGTGGAGAAATTTTTCAATAGACATCTTCTATTATTACTCACCCTAAATTGACCTTTTTATTGGCATGCCATCCTATCTCTACCTAAGCTTACTGATTTCAACCCTTACTTATAAAACAAGGTTTCAATAGGTTCAAAATTTGAAATATAATTATTATATCTAGCAATTTATTACTGAGTCTTAAGCTATCATGTCTAGGATTGTCTTGGCCTTATGCAGAGATATCATCTCATATATTATGTTGGCCACAATAAAAATAGCTCATTATATGACTATGTCAAAATATGATGCCATTGGCCTTCTTGGGAGCAATGCAAACTAATAGAAAAGTTTAACACATTGATCGTTGAACACTAGGTTTAGAAGAATAGTAGACACCATTCAGTTGACCTAAAGTCGACTATACTAATCTACACTTCATATTAACCATAATCTACCACTGGTAAACCAAATAGATCTTAAACAATTGTTTGTGGTTTAAAACACCAAAAAGATATGACTGTTATCAACATTGATCATCAGTCTACAAGGTTTATATGCCTCTGTCAGCTAAAAGCTAGACAACGGTTAATTTTATATATATTTGTCAACCTTTTACTACCCAAAGGTTTATATCAATTTGTTGACCATTTTATACATAAATCGACCTTATAATCAAGAAATTTATATATAGCCTCATATAACACATAGACAATAAAACTCTTGGCCTAAATACACACAAAATTGACTAAGTCTTCGGCCATAGAAAATAGCTTTTGTTTCAAAACCTATCAGCTGGACATAGTCACAGCACTATATTCTAAGTACGTTGGCTTATTTCATAAAGAGTATTGGCCTATATAATAGATATAAGATAATAAAGTTCTTAAATAAATACAACAAGGCTTATACATAGAGAATAAAGCCTATACCATAACCATTATTCGCAGTAAAGGAGTAAAATGACCTCACCTCTCACTAATCTATAATATTATCCAGAGATCGGCCTTCTCTTTCAACACTTCACCTTCTCTACCCATCTTTCTACTATCTGAGAGCATATATGATGTTCCACTCCTTTATTTCGATGGTGAAATCCTTCTCCTCCAACTCAGTCACGGCATATATCCTCCCCAAAATATAGAATAAGTCTTATTTTAAGTTAATCCACACGTATCTGAGTGCTTCTTGTCATGCCATCATGCCCCCAAGTCTCTTACTATTCTCCTTTCTTCACACTCATGGTGTCAGCTCCTGAGTTATGTCCATGACATAACCTCCTTTTCTTTGTCTTCTCTTTTAATGTAAGCATTCTTGCTAACTTGACATCACACCAGGCCGCAGAGATTATGGCAAGTTATATGCCTAATCACATGCTTACTCGCATGCAAGAGTAGTGGGTAGTTGGTCTTAATGACCATCCCCTCCTTAATGTCAAGAAAATAGTCTTTATTATGCTTTACACCTTGCTAAACTTTCATAGTTAGTCTCCTTAAAATGAGCCTAGAAAAGCTCTCACAGAGACATGTAATGGATAGTGAAGTGATGGGTCATAAAGACCACTTCGATACCTTAATAGAATCTCCTCCACTCTCTACACAATAACCTTCATTACCAATACACCAACAAACGTTTAAAAACCCTAATGACATATGCCTGTTGTTAATAATGACTCCACTCACAAGTTGACAAAGGTAACATCCCACTCATAGTTGTTATACTCTTTTCTCCACAAGCCGTGGATACTTCCACTTTAAAAGCCTCTAAATGCTCGTCAGTTGAGCATGCAATGAGAAGGAAATGTGCGTTATTAAACTCCACTCTCTCAACAATCAACGACTTCAAAAGACATTCAAAGTTATCAATTCGGTTAAGGGAAGTTTATTTTTATGACCAAGGTTATTATCATATAAACCTAATTAACAATTACTTCTCTCAACTCGAAAATATTCACATATAATAATAGTCTAAAACAAGCTTACCTATTAATATTAATAGGATTAATAAAAATGTTTTTACGTAAACTTACACACAATACGTGATTGGGTTGAGTCCATCTCCCCTTCACATATTAAAAGCAAAACACGTTGATTTCATTTGACAACAAATGAAATATTCAACATTAAAATTATAAACTAGAAACACGCCTTTATAATCTTTTCCAACAACATTATAGCAGAAGTAAACATATTCTCGTTTATGATGCAAGGGGCGTCATTTTCATTGAAGAGTCACATTAGTCAAAAAATGACTAACACTCAATGTTAACAACATTGATTATGCTATAAACGACTAAACTATAGTTTAAAATACTCTAAACGACATCAACAACTTGTTGAGTCAAAAAATAAACTTAAACCAAAAAGGGGGGGTTGAGTACCACATACTTGAGTCAACTAGGTTCACTAATTTGCACCAACATAAGACTTAAGATGGCGACAAACTGTTCTTTTCCTTTTATCTATACTCTTCTCTTCAATGATGCTCTCCCTCCCTTTCTTGGAGGGGTGGAAACCTGTTTCTTGTATGCAACTTGCAACCACCAACCTGTGATTAGTGTATCAATAATCATTTCATAATCCATATGAAATCATAATGTCTTGACAACATATAAACACATGTTAATTATAAACATATCTCATGAAAACATTGATTTTTCCTAACATTTTTACTAAACGTCAAATCATTGAATCATGCGAAATCACCTACTAGTTACTTCAAAAGTAAAATGTAAAACATATTCAAAGTTAGGGATGTAACATATAGGTTCTTGAGGGTCCTAGGACATTTCCATTCTACTATGGCCTTGATCTTGTGAGGGTCCACCTTGACTCCCTCATGTGAAAAATGTGATCTTAGAGGTACTCCACTTCTTTGACTCTAAATACACACTTGGGTGACTTAACATAAAGTCGATGTTGTTCAAGAATATCGAAAACTTGTTTCACATGCTACAAGTGTCCTTCCCAAGTTTTGCTATATATTAAGATGTCATAAAAATACCAAAATAAATTTGTACATAAATGGCTTGAAGATAGAGAACTCATCAAACTTTTAAATTGTAATGACGATTTGCATATTTTATAATTTTCACACTATGATTTGCACTTGCTTTGGTGTTTTCTTCCCATAGTACACTCTAGGGAGCACTAAGCCTATAACTCTGACCTATTCCTTCATTAATTTTCCCATATCTACATCACATTCTGATATTTCTTGCTGATTTAGAGCTACCTATCCAAATTTTGAGTATTTCCCCAAGACACCAATGTAAAACATGGATGTTTGTGCGACATGCTAGTGTCTTGTGATTTTTCAAAATTTAAGCCATCAATTTCTTTCCCAACTTCCTAATCTTGTCGCTACAATGCTTGTTTGTCAAGAAAACTACTCTTGTGACCAAACAAGACCTTTCAACTTCCTCATGAGCCTTTTGAAAAATCAAATTTTAATCTTAACACAACACATGCAACTTCCTTTATCTTCTTGGTTGCACATTGTTGGTTACACCTCCATTTTTGAATCTTGTTGTGGGTAAATGTTGATGCACTTACATTAACATCCTCAAATGTGTGTTCATCTCTTCTCTCTTGCTAGTAACATCATTCTAATAAGCTTGCTGTATATTTTCATTTCTATTTTGATAGTAGTATGGTTTCATCTTCTTTATTATTGCACTTCTCTATTTCTCTTGGCATATCTCTTGGTGACCATCACCACCTCTTGTCCAATCTCATATACACTAGTGTATTGATCCTTGTAGACCTAGGATTTTATACTTATAAGTTTACTTTAATTTGTTGTTCTTAGTCCTAGACACATGTAGACTAAGCACACACACCATCCAATCTCTCATCATTCTAATGTTTTCCCATGGATGTCAAAAAATTGAAATAGGGGCTTGACCTAAAGGAAAGCTCCTAAGTAAACCCAACCTTTCCTTCTATCCTAGAATAGGTTTTTGGAGGAGTTAAATTACATGAAGTTTTTGTTTTCTCTCTTCCTCTTTGTTATTATTTCAATATCTTTAAAATAGTTAGTTTAAATTGATTTATTCATTTCTATACCTTTCTAGATATACCCAATGCTCTGTTATTTATGTCTTTACCTTCTCATGTGTAGGCCCTTATGGATTTTGGAAGGATATTAGAGTTTTGGATTAACTATGCATGGCAACACACATGTTGTATGATAGTTGTTATGTCATAAATTGTGCTCCTTCTTGGATTAGCACAATTTCACTAAGTTTAGCTCCTACCTTTTAGTGTCCCTCAACCCCTTTCATCATTGGACCTATTTAGAACCTGATTAATGCATATCTCATTGAAGAAGTGTCATATTTTAGAGTGGTTTATGACAAAACCTGAAAAGAAATGCTGGATGCCAGACATTTAGGGCACCCTTAAGCAAGTTCCAGAGTAAAATTTACGGGATGGACTTGAGGGCCAACCGTCCAAGTCCTACCTTAATCCTTGAGATCCAAATTTTGTTGTGGTTTCATCTTTTCCTGTGTGATTTGGGATTCTAAATTCAAAATTTCACTTTCACGCAATGTCAGCATGTTATTTCAAATTATTTCACCTCTAAGGTTGGATATTTAAAGAGAATTGAAAATCATTTTATCACACACAACTCACATGCAAGATTACTTCGCCAAAATTTTGCTACTATTTCTATTGAAGTCTACAAAGTGTTGAAGCTCATTGAAGAATTTGTTCTTTGTTATCATGGAGATATGTTGTGGAGATTAGGAATCAAGATCTTGAGTCTATCTTGCTCTTCCTAGTGTTTTGTCAAGCCCTTTGTACAATCGGGAGAAGGGTTGAAGCCTCCAACTCAAGTTTTGGAATCCTCTGGGGATATGGCTGCCTCACCTTCTTGTTCTACAAGTCTTCATTGATGTCATCTCCTTGTGGTGAAGTTGTTGTTTCCTTGAGTGAAACATTTGTGGATCTAATTCTTGATGCTTGAGTCATTTAGGATCTTGCATTTGTTTATGCTTACACATTGTGGTTTACAAGCACACACATCTATATACTTTGACATTGGCTATTGTTGAGGTAGAAATACTAAAGATGGGGTTTGATTGAGGCAAACTCCTATATAGCCACAACTATCTTTCTCCTTCTTTTGCTTGTGTAGGTTGGATTCAAGAAGATTAGACGGAAAGAATCAGAGAAGAAGAAGGTGTTACATGTACAGACATCATGGAAGTTACAGATTTGTTGTCTGATATATTTAGGATGCTTTCAACAACTTCCCTTGTCCTTCAGACCCCTAGATCTAGGATTTAGGACCCTCATCGGAGACTCAGGTGCCTGATATAGTTAGTTCTATGATAGCAAAACTTTAGGATGAATTCAGTGGCTGCCCTAGTCCATCAAGCCTTCAAACTTTAGGTGCACAATCTCTGTGACTTTTTGTCAGTGTTTCTACAATCATCTTATAGGTTTCTGTACCTAGAATCAATTTATACATGTATATCTTGTAACTAGGATTTAGTTGAATAAAGCGAGTTTGGGTTTTTTGAAACTTAGTTGGAGCATCTTTTCATGTACAACAATAAGTGATATGATACTTGTATCTTCATCCTTTCATAGTGATTGAGCTCGGTTCATATTCTGAATGTTAGTGCAACGAAAAGAGGGGTTTGACCTAGTTCACACATAATATCATTCTGTCTCCTTTCACCACTAAACATTTTGGTGAACCCATGTTTAAAAGAATTTGCATCCTTTGTATTTGCTATTCTAAATTAGATTTATATTGCAAACCCTCTTTCATGAAAAGTACATGCATTGCATTTTGATTGATATATCTATCTTTTTCATTGAAAGAGTATAAAGTTGAAATTTTTTTACTTGCATAGTGATATATTGTTTCATTCTTGCAAAGTATATGCTATCTTGTTTTACATTTAAGTCTTGGGGTAACTAGATTATGCGGAAATGTTGGACTTCTTTTTACAATACTTTAATGCATATAATGAGTCATTTAGTTGTGATGACTTCAATATGTTAGATGAAGCCTTGGATGACTTTATCTCTATTGAATATTCCATTATGATTCCTAAATTGTTGTTATTTCAAAGATTAGTAAATGTAATTTATGTTCCTAAATCTCAAGAAGAACATGTGAAACCAAATATAGTGGTCAACATGCATTTCGATGTACCTCAAACATAGATGAAACCATTGCTCATTGTACGAGGTTTTACAACTTCTTCTCAACCTCCTAATTGCATCTATAACAAAGATAAACAAATCACAAGTCAAAATCAACCATATCAATATGGATCACAATATTCCAACCACAATGTGGTTTCTCATACATACATTACATGGAATAACAAATAAAGTAAACATCAATCAACTATTATGATATCTTTACCAACTTCTCAGCCTATGCTTCCTCAACCACCTCATTTAACACATAAGGTTGGTCAAGATTATGATTTATTTGAGTAGCTTTGCGCTACTCCTGCTAAGATCTCTCTTTGGGAACTTATACAAACATTGCCTACATACCACGAAATGCTCCAGGAAGCTTTACAAAAGGTGATTGTATCATTGGTTGTTAAGCCTAATGATGTAGCAACCCTATTAGATTGTATGCATCATGTGATAAAAACAAATATTTTGTTTCAAAAACATGAGTTACCCTCTATGGAAGTTCAGAAACAAAATGATCCTCTTATGTTCTTTGTCATTGTAAATAAAAAGTTGATAAAGAGAGTTATGGTTGATAATGGATCGGATCTTAATGTTTGTGTGGTTGATTTGTTACATAAAATCAACATTGATACAAAGTTAATTAAGCCAGATAAGTTAAACATTTATGGCTTTGTTAATGTTGGTAGACCATCCTTGGGTACTATAACTTTACCTATAAAGGTTAGACCCGTGACATTGTATACCCTTTTTTATGTCATGCCCAGTGCTCTTTCATATAATATGATTCTTGGAAGACTATGGATTCACACTATGGGGGCAGTTCCATCTTCCCGTCATCGATCAATAAAGTTCATTTATACAAATAAACTTCAAACCATTGAAGCTAATCCGGAACCAAAAATTTGTTTACATATTGAAACTCAAAAACAAACCATTGATCATAAGATCCTAAACAACTTAAAAGTTAATTCATCAAAACCTCTTGCCATAGACAATGTTGTGCAAGATGCTCAACCATAATAGAATGCATTTCTTGGTGACGATTGGTGTTCATTAGATTTTACTCCTACCTTCATAGGGGAGTACAAACTTAATAACACTGAAACATCAAAAGTTGCATCGATCTCATCTAAACAATCTGTGGAAACACCTAAAGAATCCCAACCTTCTATAGTTAACAAGGAGGAGAATACTCTTACTTATACTACAGATTATGAGACCTATGAAGCTCCACCATCTTCTAAAGAAATGACATCTCTTTATGGTCGAGGATTTAAAATCCTTTATAAGAACTGTTACTACGTAGGTAATGGTTGTGGTGTAAATCAACAAGGAATTAGAGTACCTTTACAAGTTATTGGAATTAACTACACATCCAGTATTGGATACCACTTCTTGAAGCCCACTAAAGCTTACAAATGTCCTAATCTTAATGTTAATACTATATCAACACTCAATTTGATATATCCTGAGATGATTGACACAAATTGTCCTCTAGGAGATATCGAATTGGATTATTTCTCTACAAATGAAGCAATAATTGAATTTATGGGAGCTTATGACAATTTGCCTTGTTATCATCATAAGCGTAGATTACCTTATTATTTAAATAGTAATGCATACTTTATAAAATCAACTTGCTTGATAAATTCTACTCTAACACCTAATGAAGAATCTATAGAAGCATCACAATCACCTAGCCTCCAAGACCACAGTACTTTACTTAATGGAAAGATTGTCGATGTCTTGATGGAGAAGGATAACCCTAAAAAAGTTATCCCTATAGGAGAATGTTTAAGTATAGAAGAAAAAGAAGATATGACAAAACTTTTACATGAGTTTTCTGAATTATTTGCTTGGAATTATTCGAACATGACTAGCATTGATCCTAAGATTGTAACACATAATATTGTATTACAACCTGATGCTAAGTCGGTTAAATAGAAGATTCATAAAATGAATCCCAAGGTTGCGGTGTTAGTCAAAGTTGAAATAGAAAAGCTTTTACAAGCTGGTTTTATCTGCCCTATTGACTACTCACTTGGATTTCAACTATTGTGGCAGTTGCTAAACTTGACAACCGTATTCGGATGTGTACTAACTTTAGAGATTTAAATCTCCCTTCTTTGAAAGATGAATTTCCCCTTCTAAATATTGATATGATTGTTGATTCAATAGTTGGCCATGAATTGCTTTCCTTCATGGATGGATTTTCAGGTTATAATCAAATCTTTATCAACCCTCAAGATCAATATAAGATAACTTTTATCAACCCATGGGGAAAATTTTGTTGGGTAGTCATGTTGTTTGGATTAAAGAACATTGGAAGAACTTACCACTGCATTATGACTCTTATCTTTCATGATTACATGCATAACATCTTAGAGGATAATGTCAATGACATTCTTACGAAGTCTATTTGTCACCAGGATCATGTCACAATCCTCTGTCAAATCTTTGAGCGGATACGAAAATATAACATGTGCTTAAATCCTCGTAAATGTGTCTTTGGCATAGACAGTGGAAAACTGTTGGGATTTATAGTTTTGCATCATGGTATTGAAGTAGACACAGAAAATTGACGTGATTGTTAACATTCCATCTCCTCGAAATATCACTCAACTTCATAGGTTACAAGGGAAGATGTGTAATGAAAAATTTGGATAAATTGAAAGATGATAAAACAATACAAATGCATTACCTGATCCAAATCTTCAATACCTTGAATAGATGCAAGATCGCTTGATTGATTCAATGATTTGATATGTTGGTTTCTCAATTCCACAGCATAACATTAAGATGAAGGTTGATAGATGGAAGATGATAGATGATAGATGGAGATAATGGATGAATGATGCAAAGGCTCTAATGATATTTTGGCAGCATAAGGATACTCAACTCAATGCATGAAAATGGCTTATGAGGGGATTAATTTATAGGCAAGGCTTGGTTCAAATGGATGGTTGAGATTAAAAGGCTAAATGATTGATGTGGACTTCCCACTCTTCAAGGAAGTTGTAGTCATATGACAAGTGTACAAAGGGAGATAAAGCTCATATGTGACCGTGTACACAAAAAGTACTACATGTATGATTGTGTACATAAAAGAATATTAAATTAAAAATGTACTACCACACATGTTTCAAATGGAAGATGGACAAATGTCGGCATGTGGTGAGAGGTGAGGACCTAATTCAAAAATTTTATTTGAATTAGTTGGGATATGTGAGGGAAATTAATTAAATAAATAATATTTATTTAATTAATTGGGAAGATGATTAGGATAGGATTGGGATATGATGTGGAAATTAATTAAATAAATAAAATTTATTTAATTAATTGGAAAGTGGGATTATGAATGTGAAATTAATTAAATAAATAAAATTTATTTAATTAATTGGCTAAGTGGGATAAGGATGGGATTAAGATGGGATTTTAATTAAATAAATAAAATTTATTTAATTAATTAGCTAATGGATTAAGGATTAAGAGTGGGATTTGGACAAAATGCTACATAATGTCTAAGTGATGTTTTTGACTAGGTGTTGCAAGACATGGACAAATTTGGGTGTCTACATTTTGCCTCTCTTTGAGATGATGTTCGAGATGATAAGCTTTGTGTCAAGTAACATCATTTCAAAGAAGCTAAGGTATGGATAGAAGAAAATGATGGTGATGAAATGGGATGATAATGGAAAGATAGGATAAGGATGATGGAAAGATAGGATGATGATGCCCCCTTGAGAGGATATGCAGGTTGGACAAACACGGGTAGGCTTTCAAAAGAAAATGAATTGTTCAAGAAGATAAGGGGATGGATAGAAGAAATGAATGATGTGTTATGTTGCAATGAAGGTGAGCAACCATGATGTTTGATATAGCACTAGACGTTACACACCAAGGTATAAGGACCAGGGTGATGATGTGTCTTGTGCCCCAACGTAATACAACCTTGTCTAACATATGAGGAAGTACACTTAGAGCATTAAAGTCCTAATGCACAAAAGGTATAATATGACCTTAGATGCAAAGGATAATACAAAAAGATATGCCAACATACACAAGATATGAATATTAGCTGGAATGATTACTGATTTGATACAACTACAAGATAAAATGATAGCACACACAAGCAAGCATGCACAAATGATTCAAAAACAAACAAGGTATTGCCCCTGTCAAGCTATAAACCAATGATTAATTGTTTGATTGTTTTGTTGATGATTTGATAGTGTTGTCATTGTGGAGAACACTATATCCCTAGATGAACACAAGGATGTTTGATGATGATGATTGATTGATTAATTGATTTAGTTTACGACAAGATTAGGATCAAGACCATGGATGTAATTGGATAATTTGACAAGATTGATTGACTAGATTGGTATGGATTAAGGATGACTTGCATTTGGATCTATTGGATTGGAGTGACTTGATGATTTTGATTGGATTTGGTTTTTGATGAAGTGATGGATTTGATTTGAGGGTTGGTTTTATTGCTTGGATTTTTTATGGATATTTGATTTTTTTTGGATTTTTGGGATATTTGATTTTTTTTGTATTTTTTGAATTTTTTTTTTGGATTTTTGAGATGTTTTGGAAATGCCAATGGATTTACAATTTAGGTAGCCTTTGTGCTTGATACCAATGACAAAGGAAAACCAAGTCTAGGTGCAAGGATGGATGAATGGGATTGGATGGATAAAAGGATGGGTGATAGTAAATGGGATGGAAGGCTCATGATAAATGGGTGGATAAAGGGATAGGCCATGGAAGGGAAAGCTCATGATAGATTGATAGATATAAGAATAGGCTATGGAATGGGAAGCTCGTGATAAATGGATAGATATAAGAATAGACTATAGTGCATGGATGTATGCCTCATAATGGAGCTAGGATGTGATCTCCAAAAACTATGTCACATAGGAATAACATGTCCCATTCTAGGTATAATACTTAGGATTGTGCATGACAATGCTTATGACGAAAGGATGACATGATGGATTTTACATGACAAGGCTTATGATGGGTGGATAATGATAGGATTGTTTGGAAAGGATGGAGGTATATCAAGAGATATCCAAAGCATGTTTCAACATTTTGTCCCTATGTCTTCATCAAGATGAAAAGGAGGCAGGGAGGATGGAGAGACTCGATATGATAGGTACATGGGTGTAATGGATAAGGATGGTAGGATAGGATATGGAAATGCTAGGACATGATAGAAAGTGATATGATAGGATAGATAGTGTGGATGAGACAAGGTGCCCCCAAGTGTAAGTGACATAGAAGATCAACCTACACATGACGCTTGTTTGCCAGGTTTTCATCATGGTACTTATCCAAGGCACTTGTTTACCAGGTTTTCACCATTGGATGAAAGGGATTACTCTTTACGTTTTTTCTTTTTTTTCTTTTTTTTGTGTTTTTTTTTTTAATGGGATAGCATGACAATTACACACGGCGCCTATTTGCCAGGTTTTCACCATGGTAATGGATAGGACAGACTCAAGTGTCTAATGCTATGAAAGGTGATAGTGTCCCATTGGAGATGGATGTCAACGCATGGACCATGTCATTATGCTCATAGATGTTGGTAAGAGATTGCATGAAAGGGAGATGAAGTAGGTGGATAGTGGATTAGGATGTGGATTATGTAGGGCTTATGGAAAAGGATGGATGAAATACTTATGCAAAAGCATGGACCATAGAAAGGTGATGGAGAAGATATGTAGGATAATGGATGAAGCTTGGGGAGATGGAGATATGTGGGAATGTTTTGGAATGGAAGGGAATCATGACCAACAGTTGCACACATTGTGATAAACAAGGAAGCTTTTGATGGGAAGGTGGTGTAGGAAACAATGGTGTTGTTTGCTTAGGAGATAGTTGATGGAGTGACTTAGGTACCCGCATAGACTTAGTATTTTTATGATTTTTTCTTTGCTTGTGGGATTTAGGAAGTTGAAACTTTTGTATGGAATGGATTTTTGGATGGAAGGGGATGATTGGGATTTTTGAGAGGTGGATGCCTCATTTGACTTGCTTGATTTTTGCTTAGGGACCCAAATCATTTTGCTTTTGGAGGTATGGGTTGGATGGATTTTTGAATGTATTTGGCTTTGATTCTCTATATTGATGCCCTAAGGCATGAGGATCTTTAGGATTTTTGGTAGGATTCTTGGCTTTATAGGTAGAGGCATCCAAATTTTTACTTTGGAATCCCATGGGTTTGGTTGAAGTGGGGTTGGTGAAATGAGTGGAATCTTTATGTTTAGACAATATGTGCATTTGTTGGTCATGATAAGGAATATAAGGGTACTTATGGATAAATGGATAAGGGGATTGGAGGATAGGGATAATAGGTGTTGGGATTAATGGTGGTAAAGTGGATGGAGGGATATTAGGAGTTGGAAGGAGTGGAGGTAAAGTGGATGGTGGAAGGTGTATGGTCACATGATTTTGCAATTTGTAGGATAGTGGAGGTGAAAAGACAACATATGCTTTGGGTATATGATGTGGTTTGTGATGGAAAGTGGAATTAGGAGGGATGGAGGAACTACCAACATCTTTATCTTGTTTACCTTGGGGTGTATATCAAAGGCCATATGAGCATGGAGGAATCTTGACATGGTTTGGCTCCAAAATGCCTTGTTCATAAAGGCCTAGGCCTTTACCTTGGTAGTTAATGTTTTGGAGTATGCTATGGACAATGGGACTTGGCGAACTTTGGGAACTAGAATTGAGATCATTATTAGATGGAGAAGGTGAAGTGGATAAAGGTTGTTGTTGTCCTAAGGAGGAACACTCAGGGAGGAAGGTGGTAAGACCACTAGGACATGATAATGGATTTGAACTAGAGTTGATGGTGGATGTGGAAGGAGGATCATTAGGATCTTGATTAGCATTGTGTTCACTAAGATCCAAGTTATTTGTTTGATCTTTTATGCATACTTGGGGGACAAGTGTCTCATCATGACAAGTGGATGTTTTCTCATTATGGATAGGGCTAGATGGCGGATGACTAGGAGCAATTTGGATATCTTGTTCATGGATAGATATAGGATTATGGATAAGATCAAGGTGCTCATGGATAGCTTCTTCATAGGTATCATCTTGATCATAAATAAGGTAAATGTTATGAATAGGTTGAATTTGGATAGCTTGCTCATGAATAGTTGTTGGGAAATGGATAGGATCAAGTGGATCATGGATAGATTCATCATTATGGCTATCATCTTGATCATAGAAAAGATACATGTTATGGATGGGTTGCATAAAAGTGATTTGATCTTGACTTGGACTAGGGCTTAATGTTTCCACGTGCTTAGGATTAAACCTTTGACATACCTCTTGACTTTGGATGGAAATGGATGACTCTTGAATAGATTATTGGTTAGCAACATAAAGGCATGATGGCTCTTGACTTGGGTTCATGGGAGGTTCGTGAATAGGTTTGATGGCTTGTGGATCACATGGTGGGCTTAAAGAGCTAGACATGTTATTGGAGGACTCATGAATCGATGTTTGACATGGGGATAAGTTGTTCCTAGCTAGTAGCCAATAGATCACATCCTTTGCAAGTACATGTGTGGAAGGACAATATAGTGGATGTACAATAATGGTGGATGGTGTTGTAGGCTTAGGATTATGATTAGGTTGAGGGCTAATTGGATTAAATAGATTAGGTTTTGAAGTGGGATTAATCTTACCACAATTTATGAGGTTTTTGATCAATCTCTTAAGTTTGGCACAATTGGTTTTCGTATGACCCTTAACCCTATGATATGCACAATATTCATCATCTTTATACCAAGGGGGTTTGAAGTGGATTTCTTCAAAGGATTTTATTGGTGGAAGCTCAATCAAATTTGCTTGGACCAATTGTTGTACAGTTATGTCCAAGGGATCTTGTGGTGGAGGATTAGTGGAACATGTGGATGAAGGTAATGAAGGTCAATGGACCAATGGACTAGGGGTAGGATCACATGGTGATGTTGGGATAGGCTCATGGATTGGCATGTGATCGGATGGTGGAGGCCACTCATAGGATGCATTGGCTAGATTGGTATCTCCCTTGTCAAAGATTATTAGATCTTGCATAGGATAACTTGGGCTTGTTTGATTTATGTACAAGGGACCACTTGGACTTGCATGTGCTTCTTGTTGCAAAGGTAGACTTAGGGTCACTTGTGCTTGTTATGGAGGCCATTTATAGTCTTGGTGGTTGGGTGAAATGGTGGGATATGTAGATAAAAGGTCTTGGGGTTGGTATGAAGTTGAGGGAATTTGATCTTGTTGTGATGTGGGTGGATATGTTGATGTGGAATTAATTTGACATGTGGATGAATGGGATTTTGGACTTGTCTCATCCTCATAAATAAAGAGATAGTCTCCTCGAAGTATAAACTTGGTCTTAGGAGGAGATGCTCCTTTAATTGTGATCTTGGGCTTTGGTTCATTCTCATGATTTAAATTAGGAGGATAACCACCCTTAATTGCGACCTTGGGTCTTGGTTTATCCTCATGATTTGGATTAGGAAGAGGGGCTCCTCTAATTGTGACAAGTGTTTGACTTGGCCTAAGATGATGTGGAATGATTAGGTTGATGACTGGGATAATGAAAGGGATGATTAGATTGAATAGATGGATGAATAGGAGGGTTGGATAAGTGACTAGGATGATGGTGATTGGATGATGTGGAATGTTGTGGCTTAAGATGTGTGTTGACTAGGATGAATGTTTAGATTGATTTGTTTATGTGTTTGGTGTTTATAGCTTGAGTTGGCAATGTTCAAACAAATAATTATGCATATACACACATGAATCACTCGCGCAAAAACACAAGCAATTTTAACTTTGAAATTGAAATGTGATGATTATTAAGCAAGCACTTGAAAACACATCACAAGACTAATATCTAGTCAAGTAGGTATGGTTAATTAGGTCTTAAGCTAGATTGCACAAAGTTGACTAGGGAATTGAAAATGAAATCCCACCACACAGCTGGAAGAAAGGGGTAACCCGCCCTTCACCTTCACTTCCCAAAGGTATAAAGTTCTTTGGGGCTTAGCCAAGAGTGACAAGATTCCAACTCCCAATGAGCATGTCTTTAGATTTAGCCTCGGTTGAGGTCATCCCTTGGATTGGTGTGTC
The DNA here is from genome assembly GCA_027924645.1 of Cunninghamia lanceolata. Taxonomy (NCBI): domain Eukaryota; kingdom Viridiplantae; phylum Streptophyta; class Pinopsida; order Cupressales; family Cupressaceae; genus Cunninghamia; species Cunninghamia lanceolata. Next base: position 9,487,778 of record BSBN01001201.1, read on the forward strand.
TCCAAGAAGGCCTCCTAGATAGGGTAAACAAAAGCAAACCAAGTGAGTTGTCACTTGATTCACACTTGCAGTTGTAAATTAACCCTTTAGAAAATGGAATGTGTGGAAGACAATTCAATCATTTGTTCTTTTTAGATCCAAAGCCAAAATTTGATTAAAGACACTTGTTCATTTTAAGCCAATTTCAACGATGTGATTGCAAGCAAGTTGTTCGTTTTAAGCCCAAAATTGAAGTGTGATCAAATAATGATTAAGAGATGAAAGATTAGAATGAGTGCACTTGATTATTTTACTGTCCACTTGTTGTTTTGATTGATCCAAATGCTACTCCAGCTCCTTTGATTCACCTACAAGTCACCAAATCACAAAAGAAACAAGTAAACTTGCAAAGAAGATGATTATGTGAAAAATAGGAAATTTGATAAAATCTGATGAAAATGATCTGATACAAAAAAATAGATTGCATAAATAGAAGGTTTAGGAGATTCTAAGCAATTTGAAAAAAAAATCATTGGAATTCGATTGATTGCACTCAAGATATGCTCAATTAAAGTTTAAAAACAAGTTTGAATTTGAATGATAAAAATATGGTAAAATGATATAGTCACCTGATAAAACCTGCTCCGTTGTGAAGTTCGTCCTCTCATCTTTTCAACGAGTCCTTGTTTGCGCGATTTGGCCTCCGTATGTGAAAGTTATGATAGAAAAACCAAAATCCACAATGACAGCAACCAAAAGTGAGTTATAGTTACCAGAAGCGATCAACTATTGATTATAAGTGATCTAAATTATGCCAAAAGTGATCAGTTACCAATCAGAAGCAAAACAAAAAAACCAGAGGTGACCGGTTATTGCTCATAAGCGATTCAAATCTGCAGGATGCATGAAAAAATTTTGTTTCTAAAAAACTAGGGTTAGGGTTATGAAATAAAAATGACTATTAGAGATTGTAAACCCTAAAATGGCAAACCTAGTGGATGAAATATGATCAGATGGATACTCTGCAACCACAAATTGATTAACTAAAAACCCTAGAATGATAACTTGATAAGATCTTGCAAAACTAAGGGTGTTAGCTCAATTAAAATGAAAACCCTAATCAAATTGATTGGTAGATGATAGTATTATGATCAGAGACATGCAAAACATAGATTAGAACCCCTGATTAATCAATAAAAATCCAGCACAGCAACCTGCAAGATCAAATGTTAACAGAGAAACCCTAGACTATCGAAAGCGACTGGAACAGCCGGAAGCGATCGCTTTTTGATCAAAAGCAATTCACTGTAGACTAGAAGTGACCAATAATAGTTCAAAAGTGACTCAGGAAAAGCCAAAAGCGATGGCTAATAGCTCAAAAGCAATTTGGAAAGTTTCAGGTGATAGAATACAGTGCTAACCAGAAGCAACCAAGTTTACCAGAGGTGATAGGTTTTCATTCAAAAGCGATGCAAATTTTGCCAAAAGTGATGTACTGTCATTCAAAAGTGATGCAAATTTTGCCAAAAGCAAGCTAAATTTACCAAAAGTGAGCAGTTTTTGTTCAAAAATGAGCTAAATTACCAAAAGTGATTTTCTGCAGCTCGAATGCGAGTTTCTTCACCAAACACTCTTTTCTTCACGAAATCTAGGCAAATTTGTACTCAAAATTTATGGAAATGGCCTGCCAGATGCAATGGTGAGGTTATATTTGAGCTAGGAGATCATCTTCATATATTTTCATCCAAATCTTGACAAACTAAGGTTAGAAAAAGGTAAATTTTTGCAACAAAAACCTACAAAAACTAATGATTAGATCCAATAGGGCATGTTCATGTCAGGTTCACCAAAATGTGTATGACGAAAAATTTGGATAAAATGAAAAGGATAAAACAATATAATTGAATTACTTAATCCAAATTCTTCAATACCTCGAATAGATGCAAGATCGCTTTATTGATTCAATGATTTGATATGTTGGTTGCTCAATTCTATAGCATAACATTAAGATGGAGGTTGATAGATGGAAGATGATAAATGATAGATGGAGATAATGGATGAATGATGCAAAGGCTCTAATGATATTTCAGCAGCATAAGGATACTCAACTCAATGCATGAAAATGGCTTATGAGGGGATTAATTTAAGGCAAGGCTTGGTTCAAATGGATGGTTGAGATTAAAAGGCTAAATGATTGATGTGGACAACTATGATTGATTAGTTATTCCCACTTTTCAAGGAAGTTGTAGTCATATGACAAGTGTACAAAGGAAGATAAAGCTCATATGTGACCGTGTACACAAAAAGTACTACATGTGTGATTGTGTACATAAAAAGAATATTAAATGAAAAATGTACTACCACACATGTTTCAAATGGAAGATGGACAAATGTCGGCATGTGGTGAGAGGTGAGCACCTAATTCAAATATTTTAGTTGAATTAGTTGGGATATGTGAGGGAAATTAATTAAATAAATAAGATTTATTTAATTAATTGGGAAGATGATTAGCATAGGATTGGGATATGATGTGGAAATTAATTAAATAAATAAAATTTATTTAATTAATTGAAAAGTGGGATTATGAATGTGAAATTAATTAAATAAATAAATTTATTTAATTACTTGGCTAAGTGGGATAAGGATGGGATTAAGATGGGATTTTAATTAAATAAATAAAATTTATTTAATTAATTAGCTAATGGATTAAGGATTAAGAGTGGGATTTGGACAAAATGCTACATAATGTCTAAGTAATGTTTTTGACTAGGTGTTGCAAGACATGGACAAATTTGGGTGTCTATAAAAGATATAGGCCATTCATTGATTTGTATCACAATTCGTAGATAGGTCTCACCCTTTCACACAATTACTTAAGAAAGAATCAAAGTTCCAATGGAATTCAGATTGTCAAAAATCCTTCGAAGAGTTGAAAGACTATTTATCTAATCCACCTGTTTTACAACCAGCAACTACAGAAAAGCCCTTTATTCTTTACACATCAGCTTCTACTAATGCTCTAGTGGCATTATTAGCACAACATGATAGTGAAGGAAAGGAATGCATTGTATATTATATAAGCCAAACTTTGCTCGATTATGAAGTGTGATATACTGTCATAGAGAAACAATGCTTAGCTCTTGTTTTTGCAATGCAAAAGTTAAGACATTATCTCCTAAATTGTGAAATTCATGTTATGGTAAAATTTGATCATTTGAAGCATCTATTTGTTAAAACGGATCTCTCAGGTTGCCTAGCTAAATGGGTTATGTTGTTAATGGAATTTGATCTCAAGTTTATCTCTCTCAAAGAAATAAAAGGACAAGCATTAACCGACCATTTAGCCAAAGCACCTTCACCTTTCTCTATTCAAAATAGTGAAGAATTTCCTAACGATCAAATTCTAACTATTGATAAAGATGATAAATGGGAATTATATTTTGGTGGTTCAATATGTAGAACTGGCTTGGGTGCTGGTATAATCTTGGTACCTCTTTCATGTAAGCCAATTCCTCTTTCCTACTATCTAAACTTCTCATGCACAAATAACATTGTTGAGTACACAGCTCTCATTGCAGGAATTTGTGCCGCTTTGTCTCCAAATATTAAACACATTGCTATCTATGGTTGATTCACAATTAATTGTAAGACAAGTCACTAGATCTTCTCAAGCAAAGAAAGATAAGCTATCTTAGTATCGTGATCTTGCCTTTTTGTTATTAAAACAATTTTCATCTTTTACAATTGACATAGTTCCAAGGAAAGACAATCGACATGCAGATGCAATTGCAAGCGTAGATTCCCTCATGTATCATGTTGATTTAATTGACAAATATCATTTCATCATTCATAATCTCAAAACATCAATTGTAGCCAAGGCCACCCCCTCAGATACTAACTTATGTTGTAACACAAATGATGATGAATGGTACTCCCATATATTTCAATATTTGCATGATAGTACCTTCCCTAATTCAGCATCTAAAAATACAAGAGTTTGCATACGCAAACTCACAACAAATTACATTATCTTATCCAATGTGTTGTATCGAAGAAGCTATAATGGCATTCTTCTCCATTGTCTTAATAAATTAGAAATTCCAATTGCTTTAGAAGAAGCTCACTCCAGTGCCTATGGAGGGTATTTTGGAGGAAAATCCTTGGTACAAAAATTATTATGTATGGGGTTCTATTGGAAAACCATGGAACAAGATTCCTTCGTGTTCATCAAGAAGTGCCCGCAATGTCAACAACACAATAACTTAATTCAAGCTCCTGCCTAGGAACTTCGAGCCCAGGTTTCACCTTGGCCATTTTTTGTATGGGGCTTGGATCTAATTGGAAAGATTTCTCTGTTGATAACTAAGAGGGGGGTGAATCAGTTATCTTAATTATTTCAGCTTTCTAAACTTTCTTAATAATTAATGCAGCATTAATTCAAATAAGTAAATATAACCATGAAATGGAAATACACATGACACAATATTTTTGACGTGGAAACCCTGTTAAGGGAGAAAACCACGGGGTGATTAACCCAAGATTGTATTCTCTGTTAGAAGAATAGAAATAGAAAATGGCACTTGCCAATTAGGGCTTACTGCCCGAGCACACTGCTCACAAGAGAGTCACTGTCTACAAGTTGTAATCAAGAATAATAAGATACTTGAACTGATGTGAAGCATCCACACATGTTGGAGTTCAGTTCCGGTTTGGGCTTAGTAAACTGATCTGCTGCACTTCATCCTTCCTTTTCTTTTGTTTTGCTGTCCTTTCACATACTGGATATTCCTTACTGCTTTCACTCTGCTCTTTTCCTTTTCTTCACTTACTACACAACACAACTACCACATGCCTCATCGAAATCCATCTGGTATATATATCCGCACAAGGGATTTCATCCTCTTTCTAGTCGGCATCCGGAATAGTCAATATTTCCCAAAATTTAGTCTGTCGGCTGAATCATTGCTTCCCAAGTGATGCGGATCAAAATAAACTTATAGAAGTTGTCTAATAAGTCGGCCAATCATGAATGATACCTTGGGAATCTTTATCATCATCAACATATCATCTGGAATAACTTCTCATGCTCTGCCTATCAGTCCTTCCTCTGTCTGTTCTACCAAACCAGACCACAATGCTTAGAAGCTTATATCTCTTTACTCTTTCAACACCGAAGGCTCAAACCCTGGAATCTATCAGTCAAGATACTCCTCTTGACTTCCCCAAGTCCGCACTTTCTAAGGATACTTCCTCTAATAGATCCGGACCTGACTGTCGAACCTTCTGCATGCTCTGTTCTTGCTTACCGGACCTGAAAGCCCTTCAATCTGACTTCTGGTAGAGACACACCATGTCCTGCAGATGTGTGGGATGAACTTTGTTGCCATCAATGACAACAATCATGAAGCTCCAATGTGTCTCTTGCCAACAATCTCCCCCTTTGGCATTGATGGCAACACTTAATGAAAAATGACTAAGTGTTACTATACTCCACCTTTGTTGATGCTTTCTTCTAATGTACACTTTACCGGAGCTCCCCCTTAGCTGGATCCCACATTTTTCACTGTTCCTCACTCCCCCTTTGACATCAATGGCAAAGGGTAGGGTCCACACACCAAAATTGCCCAAAAATTCAACTATACTTAGACGCATAAGTATATAGACAGGTTTTACTTACATATACTGTAATATGTCTGCAAAGGTTGTCTTCAACTATACAACTTGTGTCGCCCAACTCTGCTTCATCCTATCCAAAATTGAGATATGACCACTCAGTAGGAATGCAAGAGCTTCTGCCCTAAAGGAAGTGATATCTTCAATTGTCATAGCTCTCTTGTCAAATTTTGATCCGGTTGCATCACTCACTATCTGATTCTTGACAGATTTGAGAACAGGTATCCCACCAGATGAGTGCAGACTGGTTACTGCCCTAATTGCATCTTCGGTGATCTTAAATGGTCTATTCAACCATAGGAAGTTATCATGTACTCTGCTCAACACATACCGGACCCATTCATCTTCTTCAAAATAGGGGAAATGAATGCACTATGCAAAATGCTTATCCTGGATGGCCTTGAACTGAGGTTTGAGCTCAAGAGAATCATCTAGTAATTGATTGTGATAGATATCAGCAATCTTAGATTCCCCAAATTCTTCAATATTCGCATGAATATATGCCCTAACATCTTCTACATGTAGAACCCCATGCGGAATGCTTGAAAAAGAGCCGAGGGGATCAACTTCTAGGGATTTATATGGATGGTTCTTAAATTTAGGGCGTGGCCTATTAGAAATCTTCACTATATTTGGAGTAGTCATCTTTCAAAGATTTGCAAAGAGATATTAAGAACGGAAAATACCTTTTACGCTTCTAGGTTTCACGGAGAGAGTCGGATCAATTGCCGGATGAAACGGATTCTGTAGATGATCTTTAATGGGCTTGAGGAATTTCAGTTGCAGAGCTTCTTTTCACTTCTTCTTGAGTGTAAAATGAGCAAATGATTGATAGTAGAAACCCTTATACTGCTTCGCAAACCCTAATACCAATTTGCAATAAATGCTCAACCTAAGTCATTTCGGTTTGCCTTGTTTTCCTTAATCGGATGATTTGAAGAACCGGATCAATCTTGATCTAAACATCTTGCAGATCTTCCATATCTTAACCATAGTTTATTTAGATGTTTCTCTTATGAACCCTTTAATCCGCAACTCTCCTTGTGCCAGTTCCAGCACCAATTGACTGGCTGGGGGAAAATGGTTTTCTTTGTGTCTCCCCCTGAGCCAGAGCTCACTTTTTAATTTTCGGAAGGAATATCAACACCAGAGTTTGGTGCAGATCCATCCCCTACATTCTCTGTACTTTTCTTCACCCAAATCTTGTTCATCTCACTTTGAACTTCATCTGCATTCACTTTTTGTTTTCCCTTGTCTTGATTCTGATTATGATGTACCGGACCTCTTTTGTCCTGATTCTTGCTTCTACAGAATTTGGCAATATGACCAGATCTATTGCAAATTTGGCAAACAACATTTCTTTGCATATTTGATTGATATCCTCTTGATCTACATTGATTAGCCATGTGACCCATTCTATTGCATGCAAAGCATCTACCATTGAATGAATTGTTCATTTGCATATTTATGCATTCATGAGATTTGTGACCATACCTTTTACAGTTGAAACACTGTCCGGAGAAGGATGTATTAGTCTGATTCATTCTCTTTCTGCACTGATTAGCTCTATGACCAAAGTTATTGCAGTTGTGGCAGTATCTATTGAAGGATGAATATCTTTGAGCATTTGGCTACCTTACCAGAGGTCTTCTAGGCCTGTTCCTTGGATTTTCTAATCCAAAATTCTTCTGACTGGATCCGGAGCTTTCTCCTTTCTCATATCCCAAACCACACTTGTCATCTACCCTCTTTTGAATTTCAAGAAGAACTTCAAGTTGAGCAGAACTTATCTTGAATTTCTCTTTATATTCATTTGTTGTTTGAAGATCCCTTTTAAGAGAGACAATTTGATCCTCAAGTTTTTCTTCATTATCTTTAGCATCTTTAAGATCAGATTCAAGATGTCTGATAATTCTATCCATCTTGTGGCAATCTTCTGATTTCTCCTTGAGAGATTGTCTTAGATCATCTTCAGTTTTTCTTTTCTCTTCAATCTCTTGGGTAAACTTCATAACTCCTGATTCCATTTCATGTCTTGCCATAATGATTTCTTTTGATAACTTTTCACATAACTTGGTTTTCTCCTTTAGATCTCCATTTGTATCATTGGCTTCACTTTGACTTACCAGTTGTTGAAGTAGCTCCTTTCTCTTTTTCATAGAGACTCAGTTTCTCTTTTAATTCATTTATGAAATCATCAGCCTGTTTGAGTCTTTCCTTCAATTCATTGATTTCAGAATTTGACTGCTCAAGATCATCTAGGGTAGACTTAAGTTTCTCCCTCATACCATACACATCCATTTTGAATTCCCAGGTCTTCCTCAAGCTGTTAGGCTCTGTTGAGAGGAATTTGTCTCTGATACCAATTGTTAATAACTGAGAGGGGGGGGGGTGAATCAGTTATCTTAATTATTCCAGCTTTCTGAACTTTCTTAATAATTATTGCAGCATTAATTCAAATAAGCAAAAATAACCATGAAATGGAAATACACATGACACAATATTTTTGACATGGAAACCCTGTTAAGGGAGAAAACCACGGGGTGATTAACCCAAGATTGTATTCTCTATTAGAAGAATAGAAATAGAAAATGGCACTTGCCAATTAGGGCTCACTGCCCAAGCACACTGCTCACAAGAGACTCACTGTCTACAAGTTGTAATCAAGAATAATAAGATACTTGAAATAATGTGAAGCATCCACACATGCTGGAGTTCAATTCCGATTTGGGCTCAGTAAACTGATCTACCGCACTTCATCCTTCCTTTTCTTTTGTTCTGCTGTCCTTTCACATACTGGACATTCCTTACTGCTTTCACTTTGCTCTTTTCCTTTTCTTCGCTTACTACACAACACAACTACCACATGCCTCATCGAAATCCATCTAGTATATATATCCGCACAAGGGATTTCATCCTCTTTCTAGTCAGCATCCGGAATAGTCAATATTTCCCAAACTTTAGTCTGTCAGCTAAATCATTGCTTCCCAGGTGATGCAGATCAAAAATAAACTTATAGAAGTTGTCTAATAAGTCGGCCAATCATGAATGATACCATGGGAATCTTTATCATCATCATCAACATATCATCCGGAATAACTTCTGATGCTTTGCCTGTCAGTCCTTCCTCTGTCTGTTCTACCAAACTGGACCACAGTGCTTAGAAGCTTATATCTCTTCACTCTTTCAACACCGGAGGCTCAAACCCTGGAATCTATCGGTCAAGATACTCCTCTTGACTTCCCCAAGTCTGCACTTTCCAAGGATACTTCCTCTAACAGATCCAGACCTGACTGTCAGACCTTCTGCATGCTCTGTTCTTGCTTACCAGACTTGAAAGCCCCTTCAATCTGACTTCCAATAGAGACACACCATGTCCTGCGGATGTGTGGGATGAACTTTGTTGCCATCAATGACAACAATCATGAAGCTCCAATGTGTCTCTTGCCAACATTCTCCTCCTTTTGTTGGGAAAATGTGGCCCAACCTTGCAATTATACAAGGTTTATTGTTCATAGGATATATATTTATATATCCTTCCTAGTTACACCGATAGGTGTAATATACAATGGGAGCACGGGGTGAAGTGGGATGCGTTTTAACATTTTTTTGTTAAAAAAAATGCTAAATGGCTGACATACATTAGATTAATGATATATTGTAAATCTGGACCATTCATTATTAGGTTTTAGATCTGATGGTAGATATTTTGTTGGCTTGTCTTGCCCTAGAAGGTAACCCTAATTTATGAGGGCGTTGTATTATGACTGTGGTATCATGATGTATTTTGAGAGTCTTATAGTGGTCATGTTGTCTCTGGATCTCTGGTGTTGATAGTCCTATTAGAATCTTTCTCTGTAAGTATATTGTAATCTTTGTGATTTCAGAATAATATATTGGATGGCTTTTGGAGTGTGGGGTTTTTCTCCCGAAAGGGTTTTCCCCACGTAAATCACTATGTTGTGGTATGCATGATATGTATGTTTATTTTTTTAAGTTTCTATAACTATTAAATATCTATAAATTTTTGCATTATTCTCCTCTCAAGATTAGTGTAGGAAGTTGTTTTGCTACCTTAGCTTCCTTACAAGTGGTGTCAGAACCTAATCACCTTTGGTTTCAGTTGTGGGTTCTTAGGTTTTTTGAACTAATCCAAATTTGAGTGGGAGCTTGTGCAGAAGACACTTTATGATCTTGCTGCAAGAATTTTTAGATGGCAAGTTCATCAGGGAGAATAGAGGTGGATAAATTTTCTAGAAATAATTTTGAAATGTGGAAGCTAAAGATGGAGGATCTGTTGATAGATCGAGATCTGTGGGATGCTATTGATGAGAAGGTTTCAAGGCCCGCAAATCCTACTTTAGCTACTCAATATGATGTTATGAACTGTAAAGCCAAGGGTCTAATCAGATTGTGTTTGGCAGACTTTGTTTTAATGAATGTCCATGAAGAGACCTCTGCACAGAAACTATGAAAGAAGCTTGATGAGATTTATCAAGCCAAATCTTTAGTGAACGAGATTTTCTTGAGGAATAAATTGTATTCCTTGAGAATGGAAGAGGGTGGACAAATTATAGACCACCTAGAAGCATTCAATATGCTAGTGGCTCAATTGGCATCAGTTGGTGTCAAAATTGATGAGGAGAAATGTCAAATATTGCTTTGTTCTTTGCCTGATTTGTGGGATTCTCTTGTTATGGCTATTGGGAGTACTTCTATTATATTAAAGATTGAAGATGTGGTGGGTTCTTTGCTTTCTAAAGAGATGAGGAGCAAGGTATCCATCAGTGCCAAGGAGGCCCTAAATATTCATGGAAGACCTAAGGAAAAAGGAAAGAAGAATGAGAAGCATGATAAATCCAAGTCCAAGGGGAGATCCAAATCTCCTGGAAAGTCCAAAGTTGTTTGTTGGAACTGTGGTAAGCCTGAACATATTCATAAGGAATGCAAAGAAGAAAAGAAGAAGAAAAAGAAGAGATTTGATTCTGATTCTAAGCTTGAGAAGGAAGATGGTGATGCATTCATTGCATCTTTGGCAACTCGCATGGTTAATTGACTCAGGTGCATCTTTCTATATGACCTTTAATAGAGATTGGTTTTCTAGATATGAAGAATTTGATGGAGGTAAGGTGTACTTGGGTGATGATTCTTATTTAAATATTGTTGGTTGTGGTAAAGTTAGAATCAGGTTTCCTGATGGTAGAATAAAAAGGATTAATGGTGTGTTGCATATCCCTAGATTAGCACAAAATTTGTTATCTGTGAGAAAACTAATAGATGCAAGATGGTTAGAGGCGCTATGGTGATTTCTAGAGGTGTAAGATATGGCACATTATATAAGCTTGATGCATGCACTATTGAGTGCAATAGTACTTCTGTGAAAAGCAAGTTTGTGGAAGAGGTAAGGGTTTCATTTTTAGGAGATGGTCATGGCTTTTGGGTACCCAAGGGTGCTCTTTCTTCAGAATCAAAGTTACCTATAGAGAAAACTATGTTATGGCACTAGAGATTGGCCACATTGGAGAAAAGGGTCTAAGGACCTTGAAAAATAAAAACCTTGCTGAAGGGTTGTCTGATTGTAATCTTGAGTTTGATTTATGTGAGCATTGCATTTATGGAAAACAAAACTGCGTTTAGTTTTACTCGATTTCTCATAAATCTTGTGGTGTATTGGATCTTATTCATTCTGATGTGTTTGGTCGTGTAGATGTTCCTTCAATTGGAAAATTGACATATTATGTTTCATTTATTGATGACTATAGTAGAAGGACATGGGTATACTTTCTAAAGAGTAAATCTGATGTTTTCAGTCGATTTAATAAATTTAAAGCAATGGTTGAGTTGTAGACTGGAAAGAAAATAAAATGTTTGAGGACTGATAATGGAATTAAGTGAATTTTGCTCTAATGATTTTGATAGATTTTGTAAAGATTGTGATATTCATAGACAAAAGACAACTCTGTATTCTCCACAATAGAATGGAGTTGTAGAAAGAATGAACAGGACACTAATGGAGAAGGCTAGGAGTATGTTGAGTGGTGCTGGTATAGAACAAAGGTTTTGGGTTGAAGTTGTTGCCACTACCTGTTACCTGATTAATAGGTCTCCTACATCAACTCTTGTTGATAATATGCCTATAGAGGCATGGTAGGGTCACAAGCCTTCATTAAGACATCTTAGAGTGTTTGGTTGCAAGGCATATGCACATGTGCCAAAGGAGAAGCAAGCAAAGTTGGAGAACAAGGCTGTGAGATACATCTTCATCGAATACAATTATGGTGTAAAAGGATACAAGCTTTGGGATCATGTTGCACAGAAGGTAATATATAGTAGAAGTTTTATTTTTAGAGAAACTAAGCCTTCTTATGTTACATTGTAGCCAGAAAAAAGTAAACAGGAAGATGTGATTCAATTTCCTTCTACACCTAAGAAAGTTTAATCGAGGCCCATGGATAGACAAAAAGTTGAGGAGAGTTGATCTAGCTCTAAATCTTTAGAAGAGGATGAAGAACCTCCAACTCAGCTTGTTTGTAAGTCTATAAGGCATAGACAACCACTTGAAATATATTCACCTGATGATTGGAGATGTATTTTTTATTTGAATACTAAAATGGATGAACCCAAATCTATAGAAGAGGCATTAGGTATGAATGATGTAGAATCTTGGAAGATTGCTATGGATGAAGAAATGACATCTTTGAAAAAGAATGATACATGGGATCTTGTACCATTGCCTGAAGGATGAAAACATGTTGGTTGCCAGTGGGTGTTCAAGAAAAAGATTGGTTCATATGGAGGTATTGAGAAGTACAAAGCAAGGTTGGATGTGAAAGGATACTCTCAAGTTGAGGGTGTTGATTATGGTGAGATATTTTCTGCTGTTACAAAAATGACATCCATTAGATTTTTTCTTTCTATTGTTACTGCTTATGATTTAGAGGTTGAGCAAATGGATGTGAAAACTTCTTTCCTTCATGGAGGAGGATATTTATATGACACAGCTAGAGCACTATGTGGTGAAAGGTAAAGGTAATTTGGTTTGCAAATTGAAGAAATCTTTGTATGGCCTAAAACTAAGTCCTATGATGTGGTACCAAAAATTTGATACATATGTGTTGAGTTTGGGATTTGAGCATTCTAAATCAGATCATTGTGTTTATTATAAAACTGATGGTGATCATTTCCTATTTATTACATTATATATTGATGATATGTTATTTATTGGTAAAGAGAAATGTATGATTTCAGAACTGAAATCTCAACTTGCTGCTAAATTTGAAATGAAAGACTTTGGTGCAGCTAGACACATTCTTGGGATGGAAATTAGAAGAGATAGAGTGAATAGTAAGTATGTCAATTCAATTTTATAGAGGTTTAACATGTAGGACTGTAGACCATTGTGCATTTCCTTTTTAGTTGGATCAAAGTTATCTTTTTCAGATTGTCCAACATCTCCATCAGAGATGGAAGAGATGAGTAGAGTGCCTTACTAGAGTGCAGTTGGAAGTTTGATGTATGCTAAGGTTTGTACTAGACCAGACATTACCCAAGCAGTGGGAGTTCTTTCTAGATATATGTCTAATCCTGGTAGACTTCATTGGGATTTAGTTAAAAGAGTCTTCAAATATTTGTGCGATACCTCAGAGTATTCCTTGTGTTATCATAGTAATTTGACTGAAGATGAGATTTCCCTTGATATTCATGGTTATGTGGATTCAGACTGGGCAAGTGATATTGATAGAAGATGATCCACCAATGCTTATGTGTTTACTTTATTTGGTGGTGCAATTAGTTGCATGAGTAAGTGACAGGTTGTGGTTGCTTTGTCCACTACTGAAGCTAAGTATATGGTAGCTACTCATGCTTGTAAAGAAGCCATTTGGCTTAAGAGATTGTTTTTAGATAATGGAATAAAACAAGGCACAGTGACAATTTATTGCGACAATCAGAGTGTGATCTGTCTAGCTAAGAACCTGACATTTCATGCCAAGACCAAGCACATTGATGTACAATATCATTTTGTCAAAGATATGGTCAAAGATGGAAGGGTGAAGCTGGTTAAGGTAGAGACTTTGACAAATATTGCTGATTCTTTAACTAATCCTATGAGCACAAAAAAAGTTTAGATGGTGTTTAGATACTATGGGCTTTTTGGCCCCTAGCAATTAAGAGATGATGTTTACTCCCTCCTATTGCTCTTGCAAAGTGTTCGACAAGTGGGAGATTTGTTGGGAAAATGTGTCTCAACCTTGCAATTATATAAGGTTCATTGTTGATAGGATATATATATATATATATATATATATATATATATATATATATATATATATATATATATATATATATATATATATATATATATATATATATATATATATATTTCCTAGTTACACCGATATGAGGTGTAGTGGGATGTGTGTTAACATTTTTTGTTAACAAAAACTATTAAATGGCTAACATACATTAATATAATGATATATTGTAAAATTAGACAGTTCATTATTAGGTTTTAGATATGATGGTAGATATTTTGTTAGCTTGTCTTGCCCTAGAAGGTAACCCTATTTTATGAGGGTGTTATATTACAGCTACAGTATCGTGATGTATCCTGAGAGTCTGATAGCATTCGTGTTGTCTCTGGATCTCTGGTGGTGATACTCCTATGAGAAGCTTTCTCTGCAAGTATATTGTAATCTTTGTGATTTATGAATAATATATTGGGTAGATTTTGGAGTGTGGGGTTTTTCTCTTGAAAGGGTTTTCCCCATGTAAATCACTATGTTGTGGTATGCATGATATCTATGTTTATTTATGTTTAAGTTTCTATAATTGTTAAAGGTCTATAAAGTTTTGCATTATCCTCCTCTCAAGATTAGTGTAGGAAGTTGTTCCACTACCTTAGCTTCCTTATAGCTTCCTCTCAAGGACACACTTTCATCATTACTGCTATTGATTACTTTACAAAGTGGGTTGAAGCTATGTCGCTACATTCCACGACTGCTGAGGTAATATGTTGCTTCATTCAAGATAGTATAATCTCACGATTTGGCATTCCTTCTTCCTTGGTTTCTGATAATGGTACACCATTTAAGAATAAGGATGTGAAGAAATTCCATGAAAAATACCACATTCAATGTCACTTCTCTATGCCATATTATCCACAATCAAATGGCCAAGTAGAAGCTTCAAATACGATTATTGGACAAATTCTTAGAGAAATTATTAATAAACATAAAAAAGGATTGGCATACTCAACTCTCCTATGTGCTTTTGGCCTATAGGACAAGTGTCTATACGGCTACTGGTGCTACACCATACAACCTTGTATATGGGATCGATGTAATAATGCCTTTAGAGTTAGAAATTCCTTCATTGCGAGTTTCCCTAAGGGACATTATTGATGATAACTTGGAAAGAGAGAAGAGATTACAACTATAGATGCTCAATGAACAGTGTATCAATACTCCCAACCATCTTAAAGCTCATAAAAAAAGTATCCAACAATCATACAATGAACATGTCATGCATCACTCATTCGACATTGGGGACTTGGTACTTAATGAAAATTAGCGTAATGTGAATGCACCTCTTGGTGAAAAGGGGAAGTTCGGCCCTAATTGGATAGGACCATATGATATCACTGAAGTTTTTGGATCAGGAGCGTACAAGTTAGCCGATGAACAAGATATGCCTCTTAAAGAGCCTATTAATGCTATGCATTTGCAAAAATTTCATGCTTAAGATAGTATGGTAGATATCACTTTATAAAGTAATTAGTTATTAATTGTTTCAATTTTGACAAGATAGAACATTTTGTCTTAATTTATTTAGCATAAGATCTTTAAAACACAATAATCATTGTTGCATCTAATTAAACCAAGTTTTGTTAGATTACAATCGCATTAATTGGAAACAATATCTTTACTCGTGTAAAATTTTTAATCATTGTATCTTAAACAGTCTATAAAGATTGATTAAATCACAATAGTATTAAATACATTTTCACATGATCATCAAAATTATCAGTTGTTGCATTTTATAAATCACATGTGGTACACCATAGCATTAATAGAAAAACATCATATATATATATGCATCATTTTGAATATACAAATCAAAACCGATTATCCCATACATCAAAATGGGATGTTGTAGTACATGAGATACAAATCATATAGCTGAACCTCGGTTACTAGACCCCTCAAGACCTAGTGGTGTATAAGTGACAAAAGGCTGCCCATGTGAGGTGGTAGATCGCGAATGACTCCTAGAGGCACTCCGCGATCATATACCCCTAAGCTCTCCTCTAAGCTCTCTTACCTCACCCCGAGAATCCATGTAGAGATGATGGAACCTATCTCTCTCTGATTGTGGTCTATCTCTGTCTAGATGTGCTCTGTCTCTCTCTGATTATGCTCTATCTCTCTCAACTTTCACCCAATCTAACTTGATGTGTAAGATATAAGTCACGGTATAGCCCATCTCAATCAGAGGCGATGTCGTAGCCTGCTCTCGTTGTGCTTCGAGCTTTGCCTCCGCATGCTCTACTCTCTAGATAGCCTGATCTCTCTTACCTATAACATGATCTAACATGGATTCCATAGATACTCTGTATCTCATGATGGGAATAAAGACCTCCGCATGCTCTACTCTCTAGATAGCCTGATCTCTCTTACCTATAACATGATCTAACATGGATTCCATAGATACTCTGTATCTCATGATGGGAATAAAGACCTCCGCATTTCACCATGTTATGTGTTGTGGCGAGTATCTTGTCTGCACTCGCTTCTTTGCTACATTAGAAGGATTCATACTCACTATGATGTGACTCACAAAGTCACACCATGCTCTGTACTAACTATCAAAAGCAATACAAAGATAATATCAGTATCTCATCATCATACATATATAACATCAACATAAGTAATCCTCAAAGCAATATATCAACATTCTCACCAAGGTCGCCATCCTGCCAACTAAAATCTCATACTGCTGTCACTATAGCTACATCTATAGTTGCCTCTATAGCTAGGGGAATAGAGGTGCTTGCCTCCCCTCATTTGAGTTGACTCAATCTTCTAGTGGTCGTGGGATCTGGACCACGATCTCTCAACCTGGGTCTCTCCTCAGTCTCCTCGTCATCGTCCACCTCTTGTTGCCCTCATTGTGGCCTCACTCTAAAGACAGCATGATGGTGAATCATCATCATCATAATAATAATAACTTCTGAAGTGATTGAAGTCATCCTCGTCACCTAAATCGGCTCCATGATCTCTCCATGCTTAGGGATCGCCTGTGGGGTGATCAACGGGAACAATTGGTCAAGCTCCAATGTCTCCCACCAATTTGTGTATGCTTGGGTACAACTGACATCATCTATCTCTGACATTAGATCTGCATCTGCCACACCATCATCCTCACTCTTAATAACATCAGTGATAGTCAATCATGGGGCATCATTAGCCCTAACCATGCTACGCACTGAGCGTGCATAGCTTTGACACATGCGAGGAACACCCTACACATGTCCAAACTATCACATCACTCAATCAAAATAAAAACTAATGATGATGTTATCGCGATGACTGGCTAGAAGTCAATCTCATTGTATCCATGCTAGCTATCCACACTATCCCATCCATGGTTTTCCATTGTGATATGATTTCCATCTAATGTCATCGAGTTGCAGTCTATCAAATACAACTCTCCAATACAGCAGATCACCGTGTCTCTAGCATCTAATCATTGGGTAGGCATGTGCATGTGGATGTGTCCATGCCAACTCTATGGTAAATCCCACTAGCCATGTACATGTGATGTGCTCAAGCACCCAAACCTATAGCAAGGTACATATCATCAACCCATGTGCCTCATGATGAACATACTAACTCAACTCTCGATAAAGGTGTGCAAGCATACTACACCCCCATGAGTAGACTATCCACTTCTCCTCCATCACTCTGATGGTAAGGATGAGACCACCATGGAGATGAATGCCTCATCCATCTGGTGTAATTGCTAATGCAACAGTAGCGCAATGCGATGATCCAAAGGTATGTCTACACTACCCTGCTCTAGCCACTGAAGAATGATGTGTCCCCGTCTGGCAGACATGACAACATGACCCAGACAATAGAGGTGAATCGAACGAGCATACTCCTCAAAGTGCTGCTCTATGACCCATTCTGTCTGACCTCGTATTGGAAGCTGGAGGATGTGGTACACATCCTCGAGTGTCACTATCATCTCTCCTATAGGGAGATGGAATGTGGACGTGTTTGCATCCCATCACTCCATCAGAGCCATAAGTATACTACTGTGAAATCTCATCATGGGCATAATGAATACCTACCACGTGTCCACGTCCTGCAAAAGACTCCTATTGGCATCAAGTAGTGTATCTGCATGTCTCCACAACAATCTCAAGAAATGGCCACTGATATGCTCTCTCATGTGATGTCTTGTCAAACATATAAATTCAATCTCAATCAGAAAATGCTTATGGGAGATCAAATCACTTAACATCAAACTTCAAATCCTACCTAGTCCCCTAGACCCATGGCCTATACAAGACATGGGCGCCCCAAGAGGACTTGGGCACCCGAGGAGGACTTGGGCACCCCATCAAGTTCCCTTGTCTGGAAACTAATCTAAAACCACAATAATCAAGAAAAACAAAGCAAACAAGAAAGAATTGATGACAGAAGCAAAGTTCAAAGACCTACCTCCTGCTTGTCTCACCTCTTTGTTACTCAGGACTGAAGTGCATCCAACATCGAGGCCTGATATGGGCATCGGGTCAGCATTGTACCTCTCTCTCTCTTCTTCTCCTCTTCTTCTCTGAAAGTGAAAATGACAAATGAATGGTGAAAAAATGAAAAACTCCCTTTACGTATAGTAGATGGGTGAGAATTCCTTTCACTAACTAGCAACAAAAATGTCCAACATTGATCAAACATCTCTTTCTCAGGTTGCCGAACTCTGATTTATGCATTGTTAGTTGCATTGGAATCTTGATTTCGTCCTTCATCTAACCCAATGCCTTGTGTCTTGATGTTGTTCGAAATAATAACCCTACCAATGTATTATCTCATTAAGTTTTCCCTGAAATCCATGTGTGCAGATTACCACCTTGTTTCTCTTTTTCAGACTAAGCAAGCAGAAACACGGGGGGCATATATATCCTGTGATTTCCACCCTAATCATGTCTCATCACTTATCCCTTTAGTATTTATAACTAAATTAGTCATCTGTTGTTTGTAGGATTATTTTATTATTTCTCTAACTAATCTTTCTTTGCAAGTTGCAGTTCCTAACTTTTGTGATCTTGCAGGATTACAGATTGGGGGCTTCTTCCTCTCACTTGGCAGCATTTGACATCCTCTACAGTATCCTTTTGGGTATCCTTTTTGTGATTACTATATTTAATTTCCTTTAGTTGCATATGCACGTAGTGTCATATAGCCACTAAAGTGGGCACTAAATGTTATGTCATAAATTGTGCTCATGCTTAGATTAGCACAATTTCACTAAGTTTAGCTCCTATCTTTTAGTGTCTCTCAACCCCTTTCATCATTGGACCTATTTAGAACCTAATTAACACATATCTCATTGAAGAAGCGTCGTATTTTGAAGTGATTTTTGACAAAACCCAAAAAGAAATGCTGGATGCCAAACATTTAGGGCACTCTTAAGCAAGTTCTAGAGTAAGATTTAGGGGCTAGATTTGGGCGCCAACTGCCCAAGTCCCGCCTTAATCCTTGAGATCCAAATTTTGTTGTGGTGTTGGCTTTTCCCATGTGCTTCAAGATTTTGAATTCAAAATTTTGTTTTCACTTGATGTAGACATGTTATTTAGAATTATTTCACCTCTAAGGTTGGATATTTAAAGAGAATTGAAAATCATTTTATCACACACAACTCACATGCAAGCTTACTACACCGAAATTCTACTACTATTTCTATTGAAGTCTACAAAGTTTTGAAGCTCATTGAAGAATCTGTTCTTTGCTATCATGGAGATATGTTGTGGAGATTAGGAATCAAGATCTTGAGTCTATCTTGCTCTTCCTATGGTTTTGTCAAGCCCTTTGTATGATCAAGAGAAGGGTTGAAGCCTCCAAATTGAGTTTTGGAATCCTCTGCGGATATGGCTGCCTCACCTTCTTGTTCTACAAGTCTTCATTGATGTCATCTCCTTGAGTGAAACATTTGTGGATCTAATCCTTGATGCTTGAGTCATTTAGGATCTTGCATTTGTTTATGCTTACACTTTTGGTTTACAAGCACACACATTTGCATACTTTAACATTGGTTTTCATTGAGGTAGAAATACCAAAGATAAGGTTTGACTGAGGAAAACTCCTATATAGCCACAACCATCTTTCTCTTTCTTTTTCTTGTGCAAGTTGGATTAGGGAAGATCAGATGAAAAGAATTAGAGGAGAAACAGGTGTTATAGGTATAGACATCATGGAAGTTATAGATTTGTCATCTGATATATTTAGGATGCTTTCAGAAATTGCCCTTGTGCTTTAGACCCCTAGATATGGGATTCAGGACCCTCATTAGAGACTCAGGTGCCTGATACAGTCAATTATGCGATAACAGAACTTCAGGATGAATTTGGTGGCCACTTTAATCCATCAGGCCTTCAAACGTCAAGTGCACAGTCTCTGTAACTTCTTGTATGTGTTTCTGTAATCATCCTGTAGGTTTCTACACCTGGAATCAGTTTATTCGTGTATATCTTGTAACTAGGGTTTGGTTGAATAAAGCGAGTTTGGGTTTGTGGAAACTTAGTTGGAGAATCTTTTCATGTACAACAATAAGGGATATGATAAATGTAGCTTCATCCTCTCATAGTGATTGAGCTTGGTTCATATTCTGAATGTTAGTGCAATGAAAAGAGGGGTTTGACCTAGTTTACACATACTATCATTCTCTCTCTTTTCACCACTAAACAATAGTGCATCATGATGGTGTCTGATCTAATAAGCTTCCTAAGTCTTGTTCTAGGTTCTTTATCATTTCAACATTTCTATTTTGTAATTAGTTTTCTATTTCTAATTTTGTAGCTTCTATTTTTCCAATTTTTCCTCATTTCCATAACCTAGCTCACCTAATGTAATGTAATATAAGTTTAACATAATTTAAATTTTATTTTACATTTTGGTGAACTTTCCTTTCTAGCACATGACTTTGTCTTTTTTATTTCATTTTCTTTCCAAAACCAATTCAATTTTTTTTCTTTCCCTAATTGTTTTAAGGTTCTTCCCTAAACTGTGTTCCATAGTCCTAAAGGAGAAAAATAGTGGCCTTCAATCGAATTCTCTACACCTTTCTTAACCAATTTTCTATTCCCCATACTTTCTCATGGATTCTTCTAGTTCTTTCTCTTGGGATTCCCTACAAGCATACATCATGGATTATGCATTATTCTTTCATTTTATTGATTCCTATCCCTGTCTAAGATGATATAACCTTCATTTATAAAATATATACATATACATGTTTCATGCATAATATCTTTAATTTCTTCTCTAATCCTTTTGCATTTATATATATTATGCATGTATTCCCTTCTGTATTACAAGATTTCACTACATTTATCTCCATGACCTATCAAGATAGTGCATTGTATAAGATTGATGATGTTGATAGTCATTATACTATCCTTTGTTCCACCTCTCATCCTATTGAGAATCCTTCTCCTATTTTCTCTACCTCTCCCATAGTCCATGATGGTAACATGTATTTTCCCATTTCTCTCCCTCGACCTTTGCCTACATATTCAAACTCTATGGATCTCCCAAAGGATGTTGATGCCTCCTTTTCTTCCCTCATTGCCTTGAGGATTCTATTCTTATAGTTGATGATACTTATTCATCAATGGCTCTTAAAATCCTCTTGATAATATTTGACTTAGTGCCTTTGATGACTCTTTTTCAATTGATGATGATAATCATGCTTCTATTGATCCTTTCTCTTGTCAAGATGGTCTCTTCTCTTGTTCTTCCTC
Organism: Cunninghamia lanceolata; assembly: GCA_027924645.1. Lineage (NCBI taxonomy): Eukaryota > Viridiplantae > Streptophyta > Pinopsida > Cupressales > Cupressaceae > Cunninghamia > Cunninghamia lanceolata. The sequence continues at coordinate 9,509,454 of BSBN01001201.1, forward strand.
TCTTTCTCTAAAGGATGAACTCCCTCTTGCAGATAATATGGAGCATGCTAGCATGACTCATTATTTCCTTAATGTCACATTAGTCAAACTTCCTTCTTCGATAGATATTGATAATTGTTTCAGTGATTCTATATCTACTATTTCCTCTCATACATCAAATTAATCTCTTCTAGACCTTGACCCTTACCAAATGTTATATTTTTCCACCTTCTTTGCCTACTACCACTTCTATACCACTTTATTTTTTGGATGAATCACCATCTATTTCTTGTGAGTTTCCTTCTATTGTTTCTTCTACACCTACATGGACATGCTCGCCTTTGTCTATTGAGGTTCTTGAATACCCCTCTCCTATTGGTATAGAAACTTTTTCTTTTGACAAGTATAATGGCCATGGTGACCCTTTGCACCATTTGAGACACTTCTCCACCATTTTCTTGAATCATAGATGTGATGACTATGTCTTGGCCAAATTCTTTCCTATTACCGTAATAGATATCACTTTAGACTAGTTTTGTACCTTACCTATTAGTTCCCTACACTCCTTTTTTAATGTTTCTCATGTCTTTATCTCTCATTTTCAATATAACATGGAGCCTAAAATCTCTTACACACTTGTCTCAATACAAACAAGATTTTAATGAGTGTCCAAGGCTTCACTTCTCATTTATTTTCCTTTCTTGTTCGATGGGGTTTCCAACCTGTTAATGACCTTATACATCTTTTCCATGAGAACTTATTGTTGAATATCTAATAGGTTATACTTTTTCAGTAATTTTATTCTCTTTTGACTTAGTTCTTCATACAATTAAGGTTTACCAAATCCTCTTAGACCATCCTCAACTTAAATATTATGGACCCTCTCTTACCCCTCCACCCATGGATCCTCCTTGTAACTTTTCTCCACCTAACCAACCTACTTCTTATCCATCCAGACTTGAACCTAGATCCTATACACATCTTGTTGACCCTCTTGAACATATCTTACCCATTCTCTTAGATTCCAAATAAAATTTTGAAAACCATTATATCCCTTCTTCTCTAGCTTCCCCTATGTTACATATTGTTGCTATGGAACCTATTTCTATTCCAAAGATCTCTCATGTGCCCACCATGTCCCCTATTACTATTTTAATTGATACACCTCTCCCTTCTCCTAATGAGAAGTTATTTGGGTTTGTTGCTGACATTCCTTCTATAACTCTTGTATTCACTTCTACACCTTACCCTTTGAAGAATTATTTCTTCATTCTTCTTTTGAGGCACACTTTGCAAAGTCATCTGATCACTTTCCCTTTTTATTGGTTGATTCCACTCACACAATTATTATCTCAGTTGTTATAGTACCTATTATGTGGCACACATACCTTCCTTCATTTGCTTGTTTCCATGCCATGGTGGTACAATTTGGATGCAACCATCTTCTCTTCTTTTTGGTCATAACACGACAATCTTCATCTATATTGTCCTCACCCATATTCTAGGGGGCACAAACAACTTGTTCATACATCCTATATATGTCCTTATTTAGGACTTTTTCCTCTTTATATTCCCTTTCATCTACCATAAAATCAATTGCATACACTTCTTCTATGTAATTATTTTTTAGGGGGGCATACATCTACCATTTGTACATCCTAGCATGCTTTCCTAGCATATACAATTTGTGGTCCCAAGTACATAGTATGCTTGGACATAGCCAACCCTATCAAGATTGCCTAGCAATAAAGTACACTAGCACATGTAATCCTTGGAATTGTATTTGTGCATATATCTCCTAGAAACAAAGTACACTAGTGCAAGTGATTCATATTACCATCAAATTTTCATGATTCTTGGTGATAGAGCAAGCTAGAATATAAATAATGCATTATTTCTCTTTGTGTGCACTAGTTTATTCTTTTTAAACTAAATTCTCTATTCGTCATATTCTTCTCATCGGATAAGGTTTCTTCTCTATTTGTTTCATTGTACACGTATGTATTTTTTGTTTTCCATATACATGTGATTTTCTAACATATTTTTTTGTAGGTTTTGTGATTTACTAACATGTTTGCATTATAGGTCATGTGCTCTAACACTATTTGTTTTGTAGGTTTTAATTGCCTAACATGTGGTATTGTAGTTTCTTGGTTGGGGATGCAAGCCTTCTTGATCAAGAGAACTAATCTGTATCCTTTTTATATCCTCAAAATGTTATTTACTTTTAGTATTTTCCTTTATGTACTTTAGCATAGCAATATCACTTAGAGACATCAACTTGATAAAGTGGGAGAAAAATGTAATGACACAAATTGCATACTTTGCAATTTTCACAATATATTTTACACTCACTTTGAGATCTACTTCCCATAGTATGTTGTATGGTGCACTAAGCCTATGGCCCTAGCCTTTTCCTTCACCAATTTCCTAATTTGTACATCATATTCTAGTATTTCTTGCCAACTTGGAGCTATGTGTCTAAATTTTAAATATTTTCTCTAGGACACCGGTACGATGTACTAGCATCCTGCAAGTTTTTAAAATTTGATCCATTGGTTTCTGACCTAGCTAACCACTCTTTCTTTTTTTAATGCTCATCTATAGATGTAGGAGCATCTGAGTTCACAAGCAATCATGTCTCACACAATATATATATATATTCTAAGTTTTTGTTTTTCTTCTTTGATGTTGTGTTGCAACGGGTTTAACATGTTGCTTCAAGAGAAAATTCCATCCATTTTGGCTAAGTGAAAATCATTTTGGGGTAATTTTGAGCCTTTGTTTCAGTCACTTTCACTGTTCACGAATTCCTTAGTTCACTGAAAGTAGCTCACCAAGAAGGATTTGCAAGGGGAGTTTGTATTTGACTTGGTTCGTCAGAGAAGTCAATAATTGAAATTACTTGGTTTCTTTCATTTTTGGTGCACCTTCTGGTTCATGAACTCTTTAGTTTGTTGAAAGCTTCTTCTACTGAAATATTTGTATGGTGTCTTGCTTTTCATCAAAAGTTTGAAGTTTGCAAAAATTATCTTTTGTCGGTAAGTTTGTTTCTTTTTAGTTTCAGCCAAATTCCAAGTTCATGAACTACTTAGTTCGCCGAATGAATTGATCGTCAAAAAGTCATTGTTTTCTTTAGTTTCAGCCAAAGTTTTGGATTGTGAACTACTTAGTTCGCCAAATTGTTATACCACCAAAGAAGGAATGGTTCGCCAAAGGAGTTCACATTTTCTTTGGTTCACTAAAATCTATGTTTGTCGAAAGAGACATTAAGTCCAACATTCATGGGAGATACTTTTCGTTGAAAAGGGCACTTGGAAATATTTCCTTGATTTTTATTATGTAATGTCATAGTGCAAGAATTGTTTATATTGTCGAACAAGGAGATCAAAGCTATGTATTAAGTGGTGTTTCCACACTTTAACTAGTTTGTGAACTAGTGTGAATGCCAAAAGGGAGTTCATGGAATTCCTTCTTTGTCGAACATAAGGGATTTAGAGTTTAGAAAAGATTAATCTTGATGAAAGGGAAATAATGGTATCGATGAAGTGTTATACAGGGGTCAATAGTTCATGAAATTGGAATCTTGTTGAAAGGTGTTGTTTCTACTATATCAATGTTCTATTTATTCTAATACCATGACTTTTGCTTATTCTATAATGAATCGATACGTTCCATTGGAGTTACTTGATTGTTTAGTTCCATAACTCAATTATTATCAATTGTTCAACTTTCATCTAGAAAATATAAATGGGATCATTGTTCTTGTTTGGGGTTCGACCATTCTGATAGAGAGATTTTTGCATTGCAGACACTAGTTCGAGAGGTTGAAGATTATAATCTTTAGTGGAATTGTACTCCTATAATAAGTGATTGTTGCACACATATAATGAATATTGAGTTTCTATTAAAATTATGAGTTTGTGTTTGTGTCTTGATTTTTTGTTGCTTATCCTGATTATTTGATAAGGCACTCAGGGTTTATCCTACACCAAGTGGTATCAAAGAAGGCTTCCTATTGAGGTTGTGGGCATGTCAAAGAAGGGATTCTAAATTTTTTGTTGTGGGTAAAGAAGAGTGAGTGTAGACCTGCAACTGTAGAGAATCTGGAGAAGACATAGAATATAGAGGATGTGGTAGAGGAAGAGCACCACGGGCTAGTGATATAGTGATTGTGGAGATGTTGAGAGGAATAACAACTTGATTAGATGCTATGGAGATGGTGCAATGTAGAGGAGTACAATTCGAAGACATGAGTGAAGATGATGGAAATGAAGAAGGTGATGAACTAGAAAGGCAATTTTTGAGGGCAATGTCTAAAAATATAGTAAACCTTGTTTGGATCCTTTGAGTTATAATGGTAGTTTGAATCTAGAAGAATTGATCGACTAGATTTCAAAAATGGAAAAGTATTTTTATTTTGAATCAATTGAAGACCCCAAGAAAGTGAAGTTTTCCTACACAAAATTGAAGGGTCATGCATCCCTATGGTGGGAACATGTTTAGATAGAAAGACAGAGAAAAGGCAAGGAGAAAATCAAACCTTGGGAAAGAATGGTAATCAAATTGAAAGCTAAATTTTACTAGCAGGATATCAAATTAGTTTGTTTAAGGAATTACACAATTTGAAACAAAAGGAAAAGAATGTTCAAGAATATACAGAGGAATTCTGTAGACTTAACATTTAGGTTGGCCATGTTGATGAATATGCTGACAAGGTTTATAGGTATGTCAATAGGTTACACTATTCCATCCAAGATGAAATAAGCCTGGTACAAATCACCAGCATTGAAGAAGCTTATCAATATGCCCTAAAGGCTAAAGAAAAACTTTCTAGAAAGAAAAATAATACCAGAGGAAGGGGTGGATTTTCATGAGGTAGAGGAAAGTCTAGTGGTGGAAGAGGATACCAAAACAAACAAGGAGAGGCTAGTTCATTGTAAAACAATACCCAAGAAAATAAAGGAAGTGGAGATTACTTAAGAGGAAGAGGTGATTATTCTAGAGGCAAAGGATCTTTTGGAAGAGGTAGAGGAAGAAGATTTAGTGGCACTTGTTTTCAATGTGGAGAAACTAGACTTAGGGCATTTTAATGTCCTCATATATAGAAAATTAGTGGGAAAGGAAAAGAAACAACAATTAATATTGCACAAGCTGATAATGAAAGTGTGGCTTCACCAACGTGTGAGAAGTTCCAAGGCATGGAGAATCCTTGAAGTTGAGGAGGATTTTGTTGAATCTAGAGAAGGAGAAACCTGAACCAATTCAAAGGAGGAACTTGTTTTGAACCAAATACAAGTTGGGTGGAAAATGTTGCAAAGTGATAGTGGACAGTGGAAGTACAAACAATATTGTGTTTGAAGAGATGGTAAACAAATTGAGATTGAATAGGTTGAAGCATACCAGTCCCTAAAAAGTTTACTGGTTGCAGAAAGAATATCAATTGGTGGTAAGAGAACAATGTCTTGTGAATATTCAAATTGATAGTTATAAGGATGAGATATTGTTTGATGTAATTCCAATGGATGCATGCCATATTTTGTTGGGTAGACCTTGGAAATTTGATAGACAGGATGTACATGATGGAAGGACTAATACATATAGAATCAAAAAGTATGGACAAGAATTTACCTTGAATCCACTAAAGGATAAAGAGGATGAAGTGGAGAACAACCCTAAAGTTTGTTTGGTTTCTGGAAAGAAATTCTTGAAAGAGTTGAAGAAAGAAGGGGCATGTTTTGTATTTATTCCCAAGCTTGTAGCAGCTATGACAACAGAGAAACAAGAAGAACCACCAGTAAAAATTCAAGAAATTTTAGAAGAATATGTATATATAATGGTGAAAGAGTTGATAGATGGAATGCCACCTATGAGAGAGATTAGTCATTGTATGGACCTGATACCTAGTGCATGTTTTCCTAATAAATCACCATATAGGATGACGCCTATGGAAAATGAAAAGATAAATAGGCAAGTACAAGAGATGTTGGATAAGGGGTTGATTAGGGAAAGTCTCATTCCTTGTGTTGTATCAATAGTGTTGACACCAAAGAAAGATAGAGAGTGGTGTATGTGTACAAATTCAAGAGCCATAAACAAGATAACAATCAAGTATAGGTTTCCATTTCTACAAATGGATGATATGATGGATTGTCTAAGTGGATCCAATTACTTCACAAAGATTGACATGAAGAGTGGATACCATCAAATAAGGATAAGAGAAGGGGATGAGTGGAAGATAGCCTTCAAGACAAAAGATGGTTTGTACGGATGGTTGGTGATGCCATTCTAATTGACAAATGCTCCCAACACCTTTGTGAGATTGATGAATGAAGTGTTGAAGCCTTTTCTTGGTAAGTTTTTCATTGTGTATCTTGATGATATTTTGATTTTTAGTAAGACAAAAGAAGAGAATTTTTTGCATGTAAGAGAAGTATTGCAGAGGTTGAAAGAAGAAAAATTGTTAGTGAATTTGAAGAAATGTAGTTTCATGAAAGAAGAACTGGTATATTTGGGGTTTATTGTTTCTAGTGATGGGTTGAAATGGATCTAGAAAAGGTAAAGGGGATTGTGGATTGGCCTTCACCCCATAGTATGTTTTAAGCCAAACATTTTCATGGATTGGCAAGCTTCTATAGGAAGTTCATTCATAATTTTAGTGGAATTTGTGTACCTATCATTGAGACAATGAATGGTAATAGGAAAGAATTTGTTTGGACAACTACAGTAGAGAAAAGTTTTAAATTGTTGAAGACAAAAGTGACTAAACAACAAGTGTTGGCACTTCTAGATTTTGGAAAAGTTTCAAGTTGATTGTGACGTAAGGAGGACAATGATTGGAGGTGTTTTGAGTCAAGAAGGGAGACCAATTGCATACTTCAATGAGAATTTGAAGGAGACAAAAAGGAAATATTATGTATATGATCAAGAGTTTTATGCAATTGTACAGGCACTCAAGAAATGGAGACACTATTTTCTACCTAAGGAGTTTGTATTGTATACTGATCATCATGCTTTGTAGTTCATAAACAATGAAGGTAAGTTAAATCAGAGAAACATGAAATGGTTTAAATTTTTGCAGAGTTTTTCTTTTGTTTGAAACACAGAAGTGGAAATTCTAACCGGTTAGTTGATGTATTGAGTAGATGTTTGTTGTTGAATGAGTTAAGAGTGAATGCAGTTGGTTTTGATTTCATGCAAAGAGTTGTATGAGATAGATCCATATTTTAAAGAGGCATGGGTATCTTGTGTGAATCTAGTTGATAAAGATAGAATGCAATGGATGGAGTATTTTATTCAAGAAGGTTTGTTGTTCAAAGGAAAAAGACTATGTATACCTCAACGATCAATGAGGGACAATTCGATGACAAAAAATCATAGTGGTGGATTGAGTGGACACTTTGGTGTTGATAAGATGTTGGCACAATTGAATGAAGGTTGTTTTTGGCCTAGTCTGACTAAAAATGTGAAGAAGTTGGTACAAGGTTGTAGATTTTTCCAACATGCGAAAGAAGTAAGGAAGAATATTGGTTTGTATCAACCATTTCCTATACTAGAGAGGTCATGGGAACATATAAGTATGGACTTTGTTTTGGGATTGTCTCGAACACAAAGAGGTAATGATTCTATTTCTATTCTTGTTGATAGATTCTGGAAAATGGTTCATTTTATCCCTTGTCAAAAGAGTAATGATGCTTCCCACATAGCCACATTATTTTTCAAGGAGGTAGTTAGGCTTTATGGTTTGCCTAAGAGTATTATTTCAGATCGTGATGTGAAATTTGTTCATCATTTTTGGCGTACCTTGTGGAAGAAAATGGGTACACAATTGGGTTTTAGTTCATCGTACCATCCTCAAACTAATGGTCAAATAGAAGTTGTAAATAGAAGCCTTGGTAACTTGTTGATATGTTTGGTAGGTGATAAGCCCAACTAGTGGGACTTGATATTGGGTCATGCAGAATTTGCTTATGATAATTCAATCACTAGGAGTGTAGGAAAAAGTCTTTTCCATATTGTCTATGGATATAACCCTAGGGGTATTGATGAGTTGAGAGATAGTGCAGATTTACTTAGGAAAAGTGTTGTGGCAGAAGATTTTGCTAAATACCTTCATGAGTTGCATAAGGAGGTGAAATAAAATTTGGAGACAAGTGCCATGAAATATAAGGAGCATGCTGATATGCATCAGAGAGAGCAGGAATTCTAGGTAGGTGATATGGTTTTGACACATTTGAGAAAAAAGAGATTCCCACAGGGAACATATAATAAATTGAAGTGGAAGAAGATTGGGCCTTGTAACGTGTTGAGAAAGTTTTCATTCAATGCCTATGAGATTGAACTTCCGGCTGGGATAGATATATCTCGCATCTTTAATGTTATTGATTTGTACATATATTATGAAGGAGAAACACGTACACAAGGGAATTCAAGTTCAAATTGGTAGTATTCACATGGATGGGTACATTAGTTGTCTAAAAATAAATTTGAATAGGTTGACAAAGTGATATATTCTTGACTGGCTAGAAGAACAAGGGGGAAAGAATACATGGAGTATCTTGTCCTTTGGAAGGATAGACAAGCAGATGAAGCCGCTTGGATGCAAGCTTCAGAATTGGTTAAGTACATGGGATACCCATTCTAGACTTACCTAAATTTTCATGAGTTTAAACCTCATAGAACTTTTCACTTACTTGGTGTGTCTAATGCAGGAGCATCCAGGTTCACAAGCAATCCTTTGTCACATAAAAAAATATTTTTTCTAAGTTTTTGTTTTTCTTCTTTGATTTTGTCTTGTAGTGGGTTTAACATTTTGCTTCAGGAGAAAATTTCATCCATTTTGGCTAAGTGAAGATCATTTTGGGCTAAGTTTGAGCCTTTGTTTCAACCGTTTTTATAGCTCACGAACTCTTTAGTTCACTGAAAGCAGCTCACAAAGTTGATGCTTCACTGAGAAGGCTTTGCAAGGGGAGTTTGTATTTCACTTGGTTTATCAAAGAAGTCAGTCACTAAAAAGAATTAGTTGCTTTCATTTTTAGTGCACCTTCTGGTTCATGAACTCTTTAGTTTGTCCAAAGCTTCTTCTTTTGAAAGCTTTCTATAATATCTTCCTTTTCATCAAAAGTTTGAAGTTTGCAAAAATTATCTTTTGTTGGTAAGTTTGTTTCTTTTACGTTTCAGCCAAAGTCCAAGTTGGCGAACTACTTAGTTCACCGAATGAATTGATCATCGAAAAGTCATTGTTTTCTTTAGTTTCAGCCAAAGTTCTGATTTGCGAACTACTTAGTTCACTGAAAGGTGATACCACTAAAGAAGGAATGGTTTTCTAAAGGTGTTCACATTTTCTTTGGTTCGCCGAAAGATATGTTTGCCAAAAGAGACATTAAGTCCAAGGTTTGTGGGAGATAGTTTTCACTGAGAAGAGCACTTCTAAGAAAGATTTCCTTGATTTTTTTTATGTAATGTCACAGTTTGAGAATTGTAGATATTGCCAAAAAAAGGAGATCAAAGCTATGTATTAAGTGGTGTTTTGGCACTTTAACTTGTTTGTGAACTAGTGTGAACATTGAAAGGGAGTTTGTGGAATTCCTTCTTCACCAAACGTAAGGGATTTAGAGTTCACAAATGTCTAAGCTTGCTGAAAGGGAAATAATGGTGTCGATGTAGTGTTATATGGGTGTCAGTAGTTTGTGAAATTGGAATTATGTTGAAAGGTGTTGTTTTGACTATATCAATTTTCTATTTATTCTGATACCATGAATTTTATTTATTCTATAATGAATCAAGATGTTTCATTGGAGTTACCTCTTTGTTAGTTCCATAACTGAATTATTGGCAACTATTCAAATTTCACTTGGAAAATATAAATGGGATCCTTGTTCTAGTTTGGGGGTTCAACCATTCTGATAGAGAGAATTTTACATTGCAGAGGCTGGTTTGGGAGGTTGAATATTGTAATCTATAGTGGAATTGTACTCCTGTAATAAGTGGTTGCTACATACATATAATGAATATTGAGTTTCTGTTGAAATTATGATTTTATGTTTGTGTGTTGATTTTTTGCTGCATATCCTGATTATTTGATAAGGCACTCGGGGTTTGTCCTGCACCATCTATCAAGAAAATCACTCTTATATCCAAACACAACCTTTCAACTTTCTCATGAGCCTTTTGAAAAAACAAATTTTGATCTTAACACAACACATGCAACTTCCTCTATCTTCTTGGTTGTACTTTTTTGGTTACACCTCCAATGTTGAACCTTGCTATGGATAAATGTTGTTGCACTTCCATTGACATCCTCAAATTCTCATTCATCTCTTCTCTCTCTTGTTGGTAACATCATTCTAATAAGATTGCTACATTTTTTTATTTCTATTTTTTATAGTATTGCAACGTCTTCTTCTTTATTATTACACTTCTCTATTTCTCTTGGCATATCTCTTGGTGACCATCACCACCTCTCGTCCAATCTCATATACACTAAGGCATTGATCCTTGTAGACCTAAGATTTAATCCTTATAGGTTTACTTTTTTGTTCTTAGTCCTAGACACATGTTGGCTAAGCACACACACTATCCAATCTCTCCTCATTCCATTAGCTTCTCATGTATGCCAAAAGAATGAAATAAGAGCTTGACTTGAAGGCAGGCTCCTAAGCAACCCCAACCTTTCCTTCTATCCTAGAATAAGTTTTTAGAGAAATTCAACTACACAAAGGTTTTGTTTTCTCTCTTCCTCTTCATTATCATTTTAGTATCTCATTTAAAATAGTTAGTTTAGATTGATTTCTTCATCTCTATAACTTTTTTGATATACCTAGTTCTCTATTCTCCATGTCTTTGCGTTCCTATGTGTGGGCACATATAGATTCTAGAAGGATATTAGAGTTTTTCATTAACTATGGATGATAACACATCATGCTAGCATTTGAGCTAGTGATCTTCTTAAGTCTTGTTCCAAGTTCTTTATCATTTTAGCATTTTTGTTCTACAATTAGTTTTATATTTATATTTTTTTCCTCATTTCGATAACCCAACTCACATAATGTAATATAATATAAGTTTAACATAGTTTATAGAAATGTAGATGGTGCATTTGTCAAGCCAAAGGCATCATGAAATATTCATAATGACCCTCATGGGTTTGGAGAGCTATCTTATGTACATCCTCATCTCTATTTTGATTTGGTGATAACCAAATTTAAGATCAAGTTTGGTATAATAAATAGAACCATTAAGCTCATCTAACAAATCATCAATTACTAGAACTGGAAACTTATCATTTATAGTGTACTTTTTGAGATCTCTATATCAAGACACATCCTCTAGGTGTCATCTTTCTTTCACACCATTACCACTAGAGAGGAGTAAGCACTTTGACTATGCCTAATAATACTTGCCTCTAGCATCTCTTTTACCATCTTCTTGATCTCAAGTTTTTCTACATATGGATACCTATAGGGATTGATGTTGGGCAATTGGGTTTTTGGTACTAGTTGAATTCCATGACCATGATCTCTTTTAGGAGGCAATCCTTTTGGAAAATCTCCAAAATCTATGGATTGAATATCTATAACTAAGTTTATAGATCTAACAGTGTAGTAATATTTGACTTATAGGCTTCTAATAAAAAAAATTGGGCCACAACCCCACTTGCCCCCTTATTAGATATATTTTGTATTTTATGAGAAGTTACTATCTACAAATACTTTGCATGCAACCCTCTTAGTTTGATTGTCCTACCCTCTAAGTGAAAACACATGAATAGCTCCTAGAATTTCATCGCAATTGTCCCCAATGTAGTAATCCACTAGACTCATAACACAATGTTTGATATACCTATGAAGATAATAAACATAGCATGGAAATCACATTCATAGTCTCCCATGGATAATTTGATGCTATGAAATTTCCCTAAACAACTGATAGTACCCCCATCTATAATCATGAGATAAAATTTTGGAAATAGATAGATGAAACAATTCAAACTAGTGGCTAACTTCTTATTGATGAATTTGTGAGTTCTTCTTAAGTCTATCAACATTATTACTCTCTTTCTTCAAGAAACCTAGACTACCTTGAGAGTTTGTGAGGTGTTGATGCTAGAAAGTGCATGACAAGAAATGGTTGGTTGGGTATCTCCTAATTCCTCATCTACCTCATTGCCAAACTCTAATATCTATTCTTCTTCTTCCTCAGTCGACCCTTTAATGCAGAAAAATTTATTTTTAGTAATTTTTTTCTCTAATATATTTTCTATCATAGTTAAAACAAACCTATTTTCCCTTTTTTCTTCAATTTATTGAGGAGTCAATCTAGTGGATTAAGGGAATTGTCGTGCAAAAATATTTTCTTTCTTATGACATTGAACCCTTGCCTTCTAGGAGATAAAAACTTCTCCTCTACCTTGCATGCTAGGACAAGAGACTTAGATATAGTAGTAGGACTAAACATGCATTCCTCATATTGGTTGTGATCCTTGAGCCCACCAAGAAATAATTCATTCAAGTTCTCTATAATATCTACTCACAAGGATAGGTTTTAGAATTGTTAAATATAATCCTTGATTGATCCTATTTGTCATAGTTTGGATAAATGGATAAAGTAGTTTTTTGACACACTATTGCTATAGTGTGACTATAGCTCCTCCGTAAAAACTAACCAAGTGATAGTGAGATCATTTTTCTTCCTTTGAGCACATAGGAATCAATACCAAATGAATTGATTTGATTCTAGATATAAAGAACCCATTATCACTTTTTTCTCACTCAGAATATGATGTACATCAAAAAATTCCCATTTGATTTATCCTTAATTCAATGGATCCTTGCCATAAAAATTGTGCATATCCACTTTTGGCATTAGGTTTCAATATCTTGTATGAGTACTACCATTTGGATCTAGATTGGTTGGCTTGGACAATCCATCTTGATTTCTTGAAACATCATGTTGTGCTTTTGGTTGTGAGATAGATAGAATTTGGATAGATCTTTGTAGTTGGGACATTATGTCCTTGATGTTAGCCATGCCATCTTTCATACTAGTCACTTCTCCTTTCATACAAACCACTTCTAATATTTGAGATTACATATTTTAAATACTTTCTTCCAACTTTTGAACTTTTTCATTTATTGAAGATATCATATCTAAAGTTCAACCTGATCCTAACTCTAAATATATATCTTCCTTATTAGGAGATTTTCCTAGTGTGTGGGAATTCTTTCCTTAGCCTCTAGTTTATGGCCTCGTCATGATGCCTCCAAAATAGTTTTGTCAATAACTTATTCAAAACAAATCAAAATATGCCAAAATTTTTACTGTAATTTATCTCTACCTGTAATTTACTGAGCTACTTGGAACTCACTTCTCTAAAGGATCTCCAAGAAATTTGTTGATTTGTAGCTTTGGGAGATAATTTGATGTAAACCCTAATTTCACAATGACTTCTTCAAATTTGCTTCAAATAACATCAAATTTGTATTGTAGTAGCTTCAATATGTCTTTGATAAAAAAATCATCGATTTGAGTCCTTAGAGTGAATTTGGTTGAAACCCTAATTTTACAATAACTTCTCCAAATTGGCTCCAAAGGATATTAAACTTGGACTATAAAAACTTCAATATATCCATAATTGACCCTCCAAAAATTACCAAATTGAGAGAGATATGTGCTTCACAATCTAACCTCAAAAAAAATTACCTTGTTTCCTTCCCTCTAGATGCTAAGGTCATGCTCTAATACGACTTGTAACAAAATAAATTTCATAAGAGAAGAATATAATAGGAAATATGCTAAAAATATTTGAGAATATTTTAAAATAATAAGCCACTTCAAGAGGAAAAACCTCCACAAGTCTCCAGTGGGAACACAATTTGTAATATGATGATCATAAACTAACCATTAGCTCTTATATATACCATACTTATGCCTTGGATGCCAACTAGGCTATCCTACCCTAACTATATAAGACTATATAAATGATTATATAATTAAGGATCACTCTAGCCACAAGTTAGCTACACATATCTCAATACAATCAATAGGTTAAGGGTATATCACTCTAAATTACCCCAATGATTCTATTTTTGCTAAAGTAGGTGATTTTATCATTTAGATTTGTGTGAACTGTCAAGTCATTTTAAAACTTTTATTCTTGAAACATGAGAAATGAGGCTTTCATACCTCCTTCGTCACCTATTGTACAATGTGGCAATTACATACCAACCTAGAGGGATTCCCCTAACTAGACTCAATGTTACACAACCCCCTCCACATTTCAACTAGTCAACCCAGTGCATCAAAATTACCCAAATCCCAAGTTAGGTTCAAAAAATCTCATCATGTCTTCTAGGAACCTTCAAACTACTAGACTCCACCTCCAAGATCCATCTTTGGAGGATTGCCTCCCCTATGCATGATCCCTTTTGGGGTAACTTTCTCAAATATTTGAAGGAACCATTGGATAATGTCATTAGGAATGCTATTCTACCAAGACCACTCCCTAATCTCCCTAAATTCAAATAAGATAGAGATCCTAATGCACATAAAAAATCTTATGTCATGCAGTATGAGAACTATTTCCATGAGGTTCGGTAGTCACATGAATTTTTCCAAAGGATTTGGAAGGAATTGCCTTAGACTAGTATTACTTGTTGCTTGAAGGCTTGATTCATTATTTTAAAAAATTCATCATTGAGTTCATCATGACATTTGGCATAAAAAATCTCATTAAATCTAGGATCCATTATTTCTAAGCATCAAACATGATCATAATGAATCAATCACTCACTTTATAATATCTACTCATCAACAAGCAAACCTCATACATGTTGGCAACATGGTCAAGAGACACTACTGATATGTTGAAGACTTGATGTTGTCATTGATGGAAACAATTAGACATGATTTGGAATAGTCTCTAAGACAAAGTTGTATGTAGCATTTTGGTCTGAAAAGACAAACTTAGCCAAAATTGACTATGTATTAGCAGTTTACCAAGACAGCGATAGTGATTCAGTTGGTACTCCTCCACAATTGAAGATCATGATATGTGGTTCTAGTATGTTACAGAAAATCCTTTGATGATGTTATGATCCAGTTTTCAAGTCTTGACAGTCTCCGGAAGTTATGTTGTAAATTGCCTAAGTCCGATAAGTAGAGTACACTGAAGAACAGTGTAGAACACTTTAGTAATTCACTCTGCATTCCTCTGCTACTGATGATTTTGATTTGCAGTTTGAAGGTGTTGCAAACACATATGATAACTATCTAATTCCAGATTTGTAGAGCTTGAAGTGTATCAGATCATCATCTACAAGTTCTTATGTATCGGCAGATAGTTTGACAGTGTTCAATTAAGACAAAGGTAACAGTTATGAGGTCTGCATGTCTCCACACAAGAATATTATGATCTATGGTTTTGATGGTATCATTGATGATGTCTAATGAATACTTGATGTGAATTTTGAGGTTTCATATGGTCTGCATTAGAAGTTATGTTATGACAGATAATAAGGTTTAAGTCTATATTTTGGGATAAGGCTGACAGTCAGTTAGATCCTTGTGCGGTAAAGATATATTAATTAAATCATTATTCTAAGTGGATCTAAAATTGGCCTATACCTATATGAATATCCCTAAAGGTTTTCATTGGTTCGCATAACTTCATATAAATAATTCAAGCCAATAGAGTATGAGCTTTTTGTGTACACGTTTCATCACTGGCAAGCTGACTAGATTTTGGGTTAGATCTTATTGTGGATATATATACTTGATGGATTTGGGTATTGGAGGAAAGGTGTGGTGCGAATAGAGTGCAAATTTGATGTGTATGTGATCTAAGGCAATTTTGTGATAAGAAAAGAGTAGTAAGGGCAGAAGAATAGAGTATATGTGAAGCAGAGCAGAAAAGCAGGGAAAATATAATGAAGACTTTTGAATCTATATACTAAGTTGTTAATGGAATTGCATTTCAGCATTCTATAGATGCATTTGTAGTAGACCTCTCTTAGCAGTGAGCCAATCCTTCTTCTATCTTCTCTTCTATTTTCTTGGCAGTGAGCCTATTGCAGTGAGCACTTCTTTGGATAGTGAGTCTTTGGGTAGTGAGCCTTCATGTTATTTGGTTTTGATATCATAATATATTGTGAGATAACACTCATCGTGGTTTTTCCCTTTTTGGGTTTTCCACGTAAAAATCTTGATGTCTATGTGTTATGACTTTGTGGCTACTCTTCTTATGTTTATTTTTCTTTCATGTTATTGAATTTGGTAAATGGATTAAAGAATATGTGAAAGAAAGGTTTTTTAGAATAAGTTGATTCACCTCCCTCTCAGTATTCTTTGTGTTCAATAATTGGTATTAGAGAAAGGTTCCTTGGAATAAGTTTAACAACTTGAGGAAGATCTAGGAAAGTATGCGCATGGCAGCCAGAAGGTATCCTACTCCAGGCAATGTCACAATTGATGATTGCACATATGTTAGTATTCAAGAATTAAAAACTACTCTTGAAGATCTTGATAAGTATGAAGCACATATTCAAGATTTGAAGGAAAATGTCAAAGAAGCTGATGAGTGCATCCTAAAGCTAAGAGAGTAAGTCAAGAGATCAAAGGATAGGAGTAGAGAGCTAAGTGAATAGTTGTTTGCAGCAAATGAAACCCTAAATGATTTATCAAGGTTGGTTGAAGAGAAAGAAAATATTGAGGAACATTTGAATCAAGTTTTGAAAGACAAGTCTGAAGAATGTGAAAAATTGGCAAAACATGTTGTGCTTCTAAAGTTTGATTTAGAGGTAGCAAACAGTTACAAAGAAAAATTCAAAATAAGCTCTACAAAGTTTGATGAGTTTCTTGGTAGCCAAAAAAATCTAAAGGACAAGAAAGGTCTGGGATTTGAAAGAGGAGAAATTTCTAAATCAGGTCAAGCAAACACTGAGATGAAGAAAAATAAAGGGAACCAGTTCCAGAATCAGAGAAGTAGACCTAGCAGACCTCCAATCAGGCAGCCAAATGCTCAAAGGTACCCATCTTTTAATGGCTATTGCTTTAAATGCAATAAGTATGGTCATAAGGCTACTCAGTGCAAGAGTAGAATGAATCAAAATCTTTCAACCTTTCCTGGTCAGTGTTTTAATTGCAAGAAAATTAGTCATAGAGCAAATTAGTGTAGAAGTACGATAAGGAATCATCCCAACAATGCAAGAAATACTCAATCTTTCAATGGAAAGTGCTTTTCTTGCAATAGATTTGAACATATGGCTAACCAATGCAGATCAAGAATAAATCAAAAAAATGGAAGGAATCAAGGACAGAGGAATGTGGTATGCTACAATTGCAATAAGTTTGGACATATTGCAAGATTCTGCAAAAGCAAGAATGAGAAAAGAGACTATCCTGTAGAAAAGAGGAAAACAGAGCAGAGAGAAGATAAAGGTAAGAACAAGGCTGATCTGGTGGAAATCAAGAAGAAAATGAGCAAGGTCTAGATTAAGAAGGATGTAAATGAGGTCAAGGATGGATCCACACCAGCTTCTGGTGCAGATACTTCCTTTGGGAAGTAAATTGGGAGCTTTCGCTCAGGGGGAGCTTTTAATGAATATTTTGATCCCCTAGCCAGATAGTGGGTGCTAATATCCAACACTAAGGTATGAGCTAAAGTAGTATTGGATGGATCATTTGTAGAAGAAACTGGGAGAAAAACACTTGATGCAGCACATTACAGAGCAATCTTGATCGACTAAACTTAACAATGAAGTGTTTGATAGCGTTTTGAGAACAACATTTATGACAATTAGGTTTTGGTATAACAAGGGTTAAAAAGGGTCACATTCTAAAGACTAATCACTTTGCACACAAGCCATCAAGTGTCCAAGGAGAACTGAAGCAGAATTCTAAGCAATTTCATCAATTTCTAGTGATTCAAAGCAACTTAGAGTGATTTCAAGTGAAGAAAACCCTAATTTGACAAAAGAGGTATTCACAATTTAAAACCCTTCCGTGAACTTGTTTGAATTCTTACTGAAATGGCAACATCGCAAGTTATTGATATCACTGAGACAGCATGACCAAAATTCAAGAAACACCCTTTCAAATCAAAAGAAGTCGATCCAAATGGTACATTTTTAGAAGTACCCCATGGAGTGATGGATGCAGAGGATATTAGGGCTTACATCCATGTTGCCCTAGAAGAACATGGCAATAGCCAATTTACAGATTTGTATCTAAAACATCTAAGTGGTGATAATTTTGATCTGAAGAAAGAATATAAGGCATTAGAAGAGAAGAAATTTATTCAGTATATAGATTTCCCAACATTTGTTGAAGATGAATGGGTCTGGTATGTGTTAAGCAGGAACCATGATGAATTTATGTGGCTCGAGAAACCCTTCATGATCACTAAGGATGCTATAAGGGTTGTTACATGACTGAACTCTACCTAAAAAGTGCCTGTATTAAAGGTTGTGAAGAATGATATGGTGATGGATGCTACCGGAGATAAATTTGATAAAAGAGCATTGACAGTCAACAATATTGAAGATCATGCAATAATGTTCGCATCAATGGTGATCGGATATAAGATTTACTTCACCAACTGGGAGAACTCTGTCTCCGGTACTGCCATATACACAACATATGAGATGGTGAAGAAAAATGCTGGTTATGACCTCTGTGAGTTGCTCCGGCAATAGTTAATGGAAAACCTAAAGAAGACAAAGGAATCAAAATATCCATTCAAGTTTGGTAAGTTAATTATTTTCCTATTTTTCTATTTCATGCAAGAGTTACCAGGAATGAAAAACTTGTTCTGGTCTAGCAACAATCCGGCTGCAGTACAAATAAGAAATCAACTAAGAAGTATAGGAAACTATGATGCACAGAGTATAGCCCTATGGGGCTATTTTAAGAATTTCCAAAAGGTCATGCAGTCTAGGGAAAGGATCCCTAAGTCAATTGTTGAGAAATATAAGAATGACATATGTTTCATTGTAACCAAAGATCAATGCATGATGGAGGCAATTGAGCCTAGGATAGTTTGGGTCCTTCCAATGGGCTATGAAGTGGTAGAAAACATATGGGATGGTTATGCTAACCTTATGTTGAAGAAACCCAGAGACACCAATGAGCCAAGATTTGGTACCTACGAGGAGTTATCTATGAAAGTGCATGTTGAACTAAGAAAGCCAGAAACTCAGAAAAAGATGAAGAAATTGGTAGAGGAATATGCCTCGAGCATAGGACTTACAAAAGAAGAGATTGCTAAAACAAGAGCAAGGGTTGAAGTAGCTAGGGAAGCTGAAAAAATAAAACAAGGTGAGCCTGAAAAGGCTCTGGAAGTGCAAGAAATAAAATCAAAGGTACCTGCAGCTCCAAAGAAAAGGACAAGAGGTTCCACATTTGCTTAAACAACCTCAAAATCCTCAGGTCCTACCCCATCTGTAGAAGCACCCACCAAAAAAACCACTGACAAGGGTCATAAAAGGCAAAAGACCAAAGGACACAGAATGTATGTCAGTGTGGGTAAAGATGATGAAGAAACAGAATCAGATGAAGAGGTTAAAAATATGAAAGCAAAATCAAATGAAGTCTCTGGTACCAAGCAAGACAAGCCCTCTAGAAAGGGCAAAGGAAGAAAGAAGGCAAGGAAAGCAGAGTCTGAAAAAGAAGAAGCTACAATCAATCTGGAGGATGTCTTAAAGGCTATAATAGTTGATGGAAATCTAAAGTCTATAGCTCAACTGTATGATGAGTATAATGATGCAAACAAAGGCATCATTGGGACTATTATAATCAGATATTTGGAGATATATAATAAATCTCTCATTGAAATAATAACTGATCTCCCTGACACCCTTGCCATCATTATGTCTGCTAGAAAGGAAGAAGCTATGGAAAAGGATATTGAGATTAGAGAATATGCACTAATAAAGCTATGTTCTGAGATCTCTCTGGAAGAAAAAGCAAAGGTCTCCAAAATACTTGGTGTGAGGTTTAGGACAAAGAAAAGGACAAACACTCTCATGTTAGGTGACATTGAGAAATTGGCTAAAGAAACTGAAGAAATCACTCTGGAAGTACTGAAGGAATTCCATCTCCCAACTATATATGCTAAAAAAGATACAAGTATTGGTGATGACATGTCTGTTCCAGAAGTCAGCATGGATCAAGGGTTAGACAAAATTGAAGAAGAGATAAAGGAGAAAGAAGATGATCAAACCCCTACATCTAATCAAGCCCATACTGCTAATGATCAAGATAAAGTTGATAAGGACCAATCAAAGACAAGTCCTCCTCCAGATGAGCAAACTGGTGATCAAGAAAACAAGGAAAAGACTGCAGAGAAAAATAAAGACAATGAACAAGCTAAGAAAATCCCTCCACCGAAACAAAACATTAGTGAACAAGAGGCTATGGATCTAGATCCACCAGAGTAGAATTAAGAAGAAAAGTGTATGATGATAAGGCAAGAGACACTGCTACTACACCGGATCTGGTAAATTCTATCAAAGAATTTTTGGAGAAGCAACAAGGAATAGAAGTGTTGGATGAACTTGAGTTTTTACAAGGACCAATAAATTTTGCCTCAATGTCTCATGTGTCTAAATTCAAACTAGTATCAATTGTACAGGCCAAAGCTCAAGAAGAAATCTTGAAATCCTATGTCCAAGATAGTGAGCTCATTGATAAGGTATCTAATGTATTGGAGAAATTGATGCCTGAACTACATAAAGATACAACACTTACATCATTTGAGAAAATCAAAAGGCTCATAAACTCTGTAAGTACGCATTTATAATCTTTTGAAAAGTCTACTGATATAAAGGTTAGGAAGGAATTTGATGATTAAAGACTAACAAAGTTGAAGACTAAGTTAGACAGTGACAAAATTTTGTTAGATAATAGCAACAAGAATATAGAGTATGCTATTAAGGAAGCTTGTGACATATATAAATTTTGCTTATCTTGGCCTGAGACCACTAAGGAAATGGATGATAAGATCAAAGCTATGGAACTTTGACTAGTAAATATTTCTAAGTCTTATGATCCAGCAGTTAATTCCATAAGCAATCAGGAAATACAAGTTGTAAATATTCATAATAGCGTAAGTAGTCCGCTGAGCAAAAAGGAAGAAGTGAAAAATAGGATGTGCCAATAGAGAGGGTTAATAAGCCCTAAAATTGATTCAATGTCAAGTCTAACTGTTGAAGTCTTAAAAGTGAAGGCAATAACTAATACACCTACAAATGTGTAGAAGGTAGAAGACTTAGTTTTTTAGATTAATGGTAACATTCAAATTTTGAACAATGTTAAGAATAGGTGGGATGGAGAACTAGCACAATTAAAGATTGTTTACAATGATATCCTATCACCCACAACTAACTAAATTGAAAGATTGCACCTATACATATGCGGCTAAGTATAACAATTTTGCAATATAATTTTGTTACCTGTACATACACCTTTGCCATTGATGTCAAAGAGGGAGAAGAAGATCTAGTGAAAAATGGCTAAATAAATTAAGGAAAGAAGAAAAATAGAGTGTACATAGTAAGGGGGAGCAGACAAGCATTTTTCACTGAGTGTTGCCATCAATGCTAAAGGGGGGATTGTTGGCAACATGGTCAAGAGACACTATTGATATGGTGAAGACTTGATGTTATCATTTATGGCAACAATAAGACATGATTTGGAATAGCCTCTAAGACAAATTTGTATGTAGCCTTTGGTCTGGAAAGACTAACTTAGCCAAAATTGACTAAGTATTGGTAGTTTACCAAGATAGCGATAGTGATTCAGTTGGTACTCCTCTACAATTGAAGATCATGACATGTAGTTCTAGTATGTTACACAAAATCCTTTGATGATGTTATGTTCCAGTTTTCAAGTCTTGATAGTCTCTGGAAGTTATGTTGTCAATTGCCTAAGTCCGGTAAGAAAAGTACAATGAAGAACAGTGTAGAACACTTGAGTAATTCACTCCGCATTCCTCTACTACTGATTATTTTGATTTGCAGTTTGAAGGTGTTGTAAACACATATGATAAATATCTAATTCCAGATTTATAGAGCTTGAAGTGTATCAGATCATCATCTACAAGTTCTTCAGTATCAGAAAATAGTTTGATAGTGTTCAATTAAGACTGAGGTAATAGTTCTGAGGTCTGCATGTCTCCACACAAGAATATTATGATCTGTAGTTTTCAAGGTATCATTGATGATGTCTAATTGGTGTAGTCACAGTAGGAGGGTTCACATAATGAACTGTCCAGACCGTACAGCAAGAGTAAACACAACAGAAACAACTCCAAGATATGAACCAAATGCAGATTTAGTGATTCAGTATATCAAAGAATTCAAATACAAATGGACCAGCAACATGCGGGCTTACAAGTGGGCTCACAGGCTTGATTACAGAATATTAGAATATGCACAAGATATTGCTTTAAAGCTCCTTCACTCAAAATCTAAACTATCAACTATCTCTATATCATGAACTATCAAATTCTCCTTTCCTAAGGATCTATTACATCAATATATATCATATCCAGAACATAAGATTCCTCTGTGTCAGCCAAGGAAGATCACAAACTCCAATGAAGAGTTGTAACGTGTGTACATGAATAGGTCAGACCTAATCATGAAGAACTCCTTCGCAAATGAATGAAATGATGAGCGGATCTCTAGGAAGGTCAGCCACGAACCAAAGATCATTGAATGATGTGTCGTTAGGCTCCACAAGTCAGGAAATGCTCCGTAGGTCTTCTCCTTTAGTTGATTGTCTGAAACTGTCAGGATGCTCTGTTCTGAGAAAACAATCAATCTTCTGATAGATATATCTTTCCGGTATCTTAACCAAATGCTATCAATTCTAGATATGATGTAGATGAATGTATCTAGATGCTAATTTTTAGCTCCGCAAGGTCTAAGATACAACTACGGCAAAATGCGGACCAAAATATAGAAATTGCTACTGATTAAACTGCCTAAACTGAACTATAAACAAATTGAAATGCAAATGTTTTTGGTTGATAAAAGATTGATCTTGAACCAGGGATGCTCTTGCATCAGACATCCAGGGTTATTGAAAAAGTGAGTCCCTCACTTTGCTAGAGCTAGAGGAAAACCAAGATGGTCCACCTCAGCCTAAGAAATCCATGATGAATCTTCTTCTGGTTTGCCTTTCCACTTCACAAGGTATTCGTTGTATATTCTTCCTCTGGTACTGCACCCAACTTTGTTGTCCAAAATGTCTTCAATTTGCTTCGGTGCTTGTTGTGGTAACTGCTTCTTCAAGTCTTCTTCCATGTTGTCACTGGACTCTACTTCATGATACTGATATAGGTCTGCAATGTTGAAAATAGGTGATATGCCCAATGTCTCTAGTAATTCCACTTCATAGGCATTTCTTGAATCAAATTTTTGAGTATCTTGCAAGGTCCAAACTTCTTCATCTTCAACTTGTTATATGTCCCAAATGGAAATCTTTCTTTTCTCAAGTATACCATCACTTCATCTCCAACTGCAAATTCTTTATGTCTTCTCTTCTCATCTACCTTTTCCTTATACTTATTGTTCATTTCCTCCAAATACTTCTTAACCTGATGATGCATTGTCTTCATATGTTCTACAAATTCTTCTGCTTCTGCACTTCTCTTTTCTTCCAAACTGATATCTCTCAATTCTACAACTCCTCTAGGGTTTGTTCCGGTAACAATCACAAAAGGTGTTCTTCTGGTGATCCTATTTACTAAATTATTGTATGCAAACTCTGCTTGTGAAAGAACCAAATCCCAACTTCATGCCTTCTCTCCATCAAACATCTCAACAAATTTCCCAAACTCCTATTCACTACCTCTGTCTGTCCATCAGTCTGTGGATGAAATGCTGAACTTAACTTCAAATCTATCTTCATCTTCTTCCAAAGTGTCTTCCAAAAGTATCCAAGAAATTTGGCATCTCTATCTGAAACTATGCTCTTAGGTAATCCATGCAATCTCACAATCTCCTTGAAAAATAGGTCAGCTACATGCACTGCATCAGTTGTCTTCTTACAAGGTATGAAATGTGTCATCTTTGAAAATCTATCCACCACTACAAATATTGAATCATGTCCTCTCTGTGTCATAGGCAATCCCATCACAAAATCCATACTTATGTCTTTCCAAGGTCTCTCTGGTACTGTCAAAGGTTTGTACAATCCAGTATTCTGACTACTCCCTTTTGCAACTTGACAAACTCTACAACTCTGCACAAATTTCCTAACATCCTTATGTATCTAAGGCCAAAAGTAGTTTTCACTCACCAAAGCCACTATCTTGTCAATGCCAAAATGTCCTGCCAATCCACCATTGTGTTTCTCCTTAATCAAATTATCTCTCATTGAACTTCTAGGTATGCATAACTGACTTCCTTTAAACAACATATCTTCTTGAATGAAATAATCCAACCACTTACTCATATCTATCACAATAGGTTCCTTACATGCTTTCCAAGGTTCTGCAAAATCACTGTCTCCCTCATACATGTTCTTCAATTCATCAAATCCCATCACTTCTATTCTCATCTCTGGTAGCACATTTCTTCTCCTACTCAAGGCATCAGCAACTTTGTTTAATTTTTCACTCCTATGCTTCAACACAAAAGTATAACTCTACATGAATTCTACCCATCTCATATGTCTCTGATTCAACTTACCTTGACTATTTAAATACTGCAAAGCTTGATGATCTGTATACAACACAAACTCCTTAGGCAACAAGTAATGTCTCCACTTCTTCAAGGCTTGAATTATGACATAGAACTCTTGATCATAAATTGAATATCTTCTCCTTGCATCATTCAACTTCTCACTAAAATATGCTACAGATCAACCTTCTTGACTTAATACTGCTCCAATTGCATTTCCACTTGCATCACAATCAACTTGAAATACCTTATTGAAATTCAGTAATGCCAAAACAGTTTGCTCTGTCACTTTCTGCTTCAAAAATTCAAAACTTTTATCTGCTCCTGATGTCCATTTGAAATCCTTTCTATCACCTCTCATTGTCTCTGTCATAGGGTTACAAACTGAACTGAAATTTCTGATAAACTTCCGGTAGAAACTGGCTAATCCATGAAATGATCTAACTTCTCCAATGCTCTCTAGTGTAGGACATTCAACAATTGCTCTTACCTTCTCAAGGTCCATCTTTAATCCTTCCATAGAAATCACAAATCCCAAGTATACCAATTCTTCCTTCATAAAACTACACTTCTTGATGTTTATCAGCAATTTCTCTTCTCTCAACCTCTGCAATACTTGTCTCAAGTGCTGCAAATGTTCTTCTTTTGTCTTACAAAAAATTAGAATGTCATCCAAATATACAATAACAATATTACCCAAGAATTTCTTCAAGACTTCATTCATCAATCTCATAAAAGTACTAGGTGCATTTGTCAATCCAAAAGGCATCACTAACCAATCATACAATCCTTCATTTGTCTTAAAAGTAGTCTTCCATTCATCACCCTCTTTGATTCTAATATGATGGTATCCACTCTTCAAATCTATCTTTGTGAAATATCTTGCTCCACTCAAACAATCCATGATATCATCCATCCTAGGTAAAGGAAATCTATACTTAATTGTGATCTTGTTGATTTCTCTAGAGTTAGTACACATTCTCCATTCTCCATCTTTCTTTGGTGCCAACACTGTAGATACTACATAAGGACTCAAACTTTCTCTGATCAAACCTTTCCTTAATAGCTCTTGTATCTATCTATTCAATTCTTCATTCTCTGTCGGTGTCATTCTGTGTGCTACTTTGTTAGGAAAACTTGCTCCGGGTATGAGATCCATGTGATGACTGATACTCCTTATTGGCGTTAATCCTTTAGGTACATTGTCTGATATGATGTCTTCATACTCTGTCAGCAACTCCTTTATCTCCTTTGGTTGTGATTCTTCAGTCTCCTTTTTTAATGTTTCAGGCTTCTTAGGAATCAAAGCATAACACATATTCTCATGTCTCAAACCATCCAAAAATTTTCTTCCATCTACAAAGTAGATTCTAGCATTTCCACATACTTTACTCTTAGGATCATCTTCCAAAGGAATCAAGGTAATTCTCTTTCCATTTGCTGTTATAGTGTATGTATTCTTTCTCCCATCATGTATAGCTTTTCTATCATACTGGCAAGGTCTACCCAACAAAATATGACAAACATCCATAGGCATAATTGTTATCACTGGGAATTACACCCGTATGCAAGGCTGGTTAAAGCACTGCAATTCCATGTAACATGGGACTAATTTCAGGTTGTGGGTGCCCTATGACGAAACTAGACCTCTAGATTGTGGGTTGGTTCCCTTCAAATGTTCTATTGAGATGTATATTTTTTATTTTTTGGGAAAAGGGAAGAAACAAACTAATTGAATACAAAAGATAAAATGGTGATGCACCTGATTTGGGTAGAAATAATGTAATCTATCCACAATGTTTGCTTAGAAAACTGACTTTTACACAATCCAAACTTGGCATAAATACCACAAAAGTGATTCTAAGGAAGGTTTGAAAATAGGTTTTTATGAAGGAAATGGTTTTTTCACAGCATAAAAAGACTATTTCTGGTTAACACAACCTAAAACCTATGATGAATATATGCTTTAATGCTGCAAACAAGGAGGTGAGACAATAATTTTGAAGGTTTAATAATAAACACAGAAAAATTTCATCAAATCACTTCAACATTCAGCACAAAAAGGAAAGGTAATTCAACTGATCTGAAATAAACAAAGGAAAGTTTTGCAAATAAGACAAAAAGATAACCTGTAACCTGTCGATCTCTCAATAAAACTGTAAAAGTGAGCTACAAGAATTCTCTAATCTGTCTGAATCGGAATGAGGATCAAGAACTAGCAAAAACAAACTTTTACCTTACAATATATAGGTTTTCTCTCTCCAAGAGGCATGCAAAAAATATGGACTTGTAGATAATTGCCTCTAAAAATACTCACTCCCAAGCAACCTCAAAAATCCTCAAAATTAGGGCCTAAAATTGCCACAAATTGAGCAAAAATAGCTCCAATTTGGACCTCTCCATATGCTTGGCCAAAAGTTGACCAAGGACCCTAAAAATACTCCTAAAAGCATGCAAAATCTCCTAGCTGACCTAGTTAACTCCACTAATCAATTTGCATGATTTTGCATGAGCAAAATTGATTGTGAGTAAATAATAAAGTAATAGAATATTATTTTATTATTGGTTACAATTTGTTCTATTTTCAATTTTACAATTTGTGAAAAATAATGAAGTAATTTATAGAATATTACTTTATTATTTATTTACAATTAATGACTTTGTAAAATCATGCATGATTAGAAGAAAAATATGACTCCTTATCACTCCAATTACATTTGCCTATTTTGCATGATATGAGCAAAAAATGGGACTTAGGGACAAATACAAACTCCTTATAACTCCTGGTAAGAAAATATCTCTATTTTGCATGACTTAAATATACATTAAGGCAAAAATATTTATATCCTTATCACTCCATGATCAACAAAAAAAACATTATCTCTCTCTGCAAGATAAAAAAAGATGAGTCACTCCATGCATCATGACACTCTATGCACAAAACAATATGCATAAACATCCTTATGACTCCCCTTTGTTGCCTTAGTGCACATACATTACATTTTCTAAACCACCTTATATCCCCATATGCAATTTGAGATCAAGAAAGAAAAACAACTCCATAACCCATCACTGCACCATCATACTGCCATCATGCATAAATGCTTACCTTTGAAAACTCCATGCATAGTCCTGAACATATGCCATGTCTAAAATCACACCTTCTTGTCTTTGTTGTCCATCATGCATAATCAGGAAGTATTCAACCTTTTGATGTTTTGAATAAGATAAGGAACATTAGCATGTGAAACTTTGTCTATGCATAACCCAACCACCAAGGAATCCTTAAGAAGTTTATAAGGCATAAAACATTTCCCTCACATCACATCGGCCCTCTTGACTTCATAAAATTAAGCACTAAGATTTGCTTGTCGGCCACTCCATGTTATGATGGTTAGGATATTCAAGCCAAAAGGTCTTGACCACGGCACTCCTTTGGATAATGTAATTTTTTTTTACAAGTCAAAAACACACTTGGTAAAAGAACCTTCGAAGAAAAGTGAGGAAACAACCCTAATTTTGTCCATTCTTCATTTGGTTTTCTTTCCTCAGAGCTTTGCAACTGCACTATGCCGGCCTTAGGGTTTGAAACTCATTCATCATGGCTTTGGTTTTTCACTCCTCTCAACGAGATCTTTGGTTGGATCTTGGAACTGCATCATTAAAAAAGAAGGTAACATTGTTTTCTGCTCTATATGAGGCATTTACTCATCTCTGTGGCTTTATTTTTTCATGGTTGCGGCCTCCTTTCCTCTTTTATGGCTCTCTCTTTGCATTATGAATTCCTTAACACCTTTTCTCTTCTCTGTATCCTTTTTCTTGCAACCTTCACCTATTCTTGAAAGCTTTAAGGCCACTGTGAGGCCATGGGTAGACCCTTCTTCCTATCGGTGAAATGAGGTATGCTCTTGTCATTTTTCATCTCCTGTAGCTTCTTTTGTCTCTTTTCACAGTTAAAAAAAATGGCAAGGGTTGTTTGAGGTTATGGGTATTGCATTTTTTGGCAAAAAATGGCTTATCACTTTCGGCCATGACTGTATATATCTCCTTTTAGCTTGACTTGTCTGTAGATGTAGAAAAACCTAAGGGTTTGAGTCCTTGAGCTGAGGGTTTGCTATCTTCTTTCACTTATAAGGCCTCCACCTGTCATAGCCATGCTTCATCTGTATACAGGCACAACTATGTAAACTATTAAGGGTTTGGAAGTTTTGAAACTAGGGTTTCAACCCTCCTTACACAAAAATTCCTTCACAGTGCCATGGCCATCTTCTTTCACTGTTATCTCTTTCTTCTTATGACTATAAATGAAGAAAAGAAACAAGGTTTTGAACTTCCTATCAAGGGTTTGCTCTTTCTATACTTTCAAGGCTTCAAATTGTTATGGCCACTCTCCTATATTTTTTACTGCTCTTTCTTTTTACTTGTAAGTGTAAAAGAAACCTGAGGGTTTGAGATCTTGAATGACCTTATTCATTCTGTAGATGGGTATACACTTATCATGAAAAATGCTACTCTTCTGTGATGGATATGAATTTATTTCTCTTTATTTGAGTCTTCTTGACCGTGGGTGCAAAAAATAGCATTAGGGTTTGATTTTCTGTCAAATGGGTATACCTGATATCATGAGAAACCTTGCTCTCTTGTCATGGCTATGACTGTATCTTCTTTTTCTCAACTCTCTTGACTGTGGGTGCAAAAATGAATATTAGAGTTTGATATCTTGATTAGAAAATACATTTTAGCATGAGTCATGCTTCTTTCTGTATATTATCTTCTAGAACATAGGTTTTTTCTGTAGGAAACAGCATTAAGAGTTTGAGGTGTTAATAGATGGAGTTTCTTTCTTTGCTTTCATAACACCTTCTAACTGTCATATCATTAATGATGGTGATACACCTCTATTGTCTATCTCACTATAGCTACTTGGCATAAGCAAGTCTTTATATTCTATATGACAACAAATCATTTAATATTCTGTAGTATACATTGTTATCATCTAATATTCTGTAGCATACATTGGCACCTCTGTGAGACTCTCCTGTAGCATAGATGGTCTCTTTATTTGTTTGCATATGATAACTTGTAATCTTGCAAACTATATATGGTGGACACTTATCATATGGTATTTATCTTTGACTGTGTGTTGTCCTTCTTCTCTTTGACTATATTCTAACATGGCATAGATCATGCTACCTTCTTTTGTGACTGCGTTTGCAAAAATGCACCTATAGCTATGATTACATGTTCTTATCTCTCCTTGATGTTTCTCCTTCATTATTGACTAACTCCTGTAGATGGATATGGTAACTGTCATATGCTCTGACTGTCTCTTGCTTATATAAGCCACTTTGTTGATCACTATCTTGACCATCTATAGTGAAGATGACTACACTTTATCCTTGTTCTTGCAATGTATCTTTCCTTAAGTCATGGCACCTTCTTGATTGTACCATGGCATCACTGTAGCTCCAATGTGTATGAGATAAGGTTTGTTTGGTCAAACAATGATGAGGTGTATGGAAACCACCTTGTTATCTTTGGGTTGTGGCATTCTTAATACTCTACTATGCATACTGTATTTGGATCCTTCTTTTCTAGACATGACAGTCTCTTACTTTTGGATTTATACTTGACTGTCATGACAGTGATGATAAATGAATGCTTCTCCTATTTTGTTCTTCTTCTAAGATTTTTGATACTAAGTGACAGTCTTCATCACTTGATGAGTGCTCTTTAGAGAGCATGCTATATGCATCTGTCATTTGCATCTTTGCCTCTAGCATGTGACTGCCACATTCTCAATATGCATTGTATCTCTTATCTTGGATGTTGTCTCATGTGTTGTTCCATGTAGCATCTTGTTTGATTGTCTCTATGACACACTTGCAACTTGAATGTGATATAACTGTTAAACTCTGAACATCTTTGACAATATGAGGTAATATGAGAAATACCTGGTGTAGAGTGTTGCCTCATCTTTGAAAACTAAGTCCTATCTGCTCTAGTTTGAATTGTTTCATTGTATATCCATGTATCCTGATGGTTTTGAAGCTTCAAGGCATTGATGACTGCTTAGCTATTAGTCCAAGACAATGATATATTCATGACTGCATTTTCACACTGCCATATATTAGCCTAGAGCTAATAATGCCTTGCTGTTTTGATTTGTCTCTTTAAAGGCATAACTTGTATCTTTCGCTGTGTTGTCTTTCATCTCTTTATCAACCACATTAATCTGAAAACTTGTATCATATCCTTGAACTATGAATGCACTATGTCAGTTGCTCTTTATTAGCTGTGATGAAATAAATGCATGCATTCATAATGATACTGTACCTTAGATGGCTCATGTAGCTTGGATGACTGTAATCTAATTTTTTGCATTTAGTCATGTTAATTTGATTTTCTCTAATCAACTGTAATAATGCCATGATGACATATCCTTTCTGCAAGTTGATTAGATGACGCATGATATAGCTCAGAATGATGCATCCTATCTTTTCTGATACTCTTTTCAAAAAATGAAAAGAAACATGCTGGGCTCAAACTCTTGTGGGAGCCACATTTAATCCACATGTTTATTTGTCTTCAAATCAGCAACAAAATTTGTCCTATACCTACACAGTGAACAAACAAGTTAGCATAAAAAAGTACCTGATAGCATTGATTGATCTCCTTCATGATTTCTTCCTGATTTGTGTCATATATCTTATTTGATTTCTCATATGAATGCATGATGTGATAAGTAGATGTCTCTGTTTGATAAAAGCATGTGATAACTGTAAACATCCAGAGCACTAACAGGGTTGTCCCCAAAATTTTGTAGGTTTCAACTTGATGATGGCTTGGAGTGAAGAATGAAGACTGAAGACTTGAAGGCTAGCTTCAACAGCAACCTCCATCATCAGGCAATGATGGATGTTTAAATTTATCATATGTTTTTTCTCTTTTCTTTTATCAAACAAATACATAGCTTGCATGTCTGCAATTGCTCAGTCTAGTTACTCACATGGCTTGTGTGGGACACATTTGAACACTTCTTTTAAACATGATCAGTTAGTTTCTCTGATGCATATGATGTATATGTATTTCCTTTTCAATCAATGCATGAGATAAAGTAACAGATACCTGAATGTATGTTCAAAACATGACATGAAATAATAGTGCAAACAAATATCTTTCTTTCTTTCATTCAAAACTGATTAACTGAATAATCAATTTAACTTATAACTCCTGAAAGATCAAACTGTGTAGAACAACTGTATTTCATGAATCTTTGATTTCTTGACAATCAATTTTCTTGTCATGATAACTTATCAATCCTAATTGGATTGATGGGTTATCCTGACAACTGGATATCATTCTCTTCTTTGTCAAGGCATCAATCATTCAATGAATGTATAACTTGGAGGTTTTCTTTTATTTCTTCTGAACAACTACACTTAGGTCCAACTATTTTTTTAAGTGTGAACAAAAAATTAGTAACAATAATATCATACAATACTTCATCATGATATGACCCAATATGAAATTTCACCAAACATTGTTCACTCACCAGTACCTTATGATCATCCTGAATCCATGCTATCTGATAGGGCTTATGGTGTTTCAATCTTTCTAACTTCAGCTTAGTCACCATCTCCTCTGAAACTAGATTATCTGAGCTACCACTATCAATTACAACTTTGCAACACTTACCTCCTGATTTGCATCTGGTTCTAAACAAATGTTTCCTCTGCAGTAGTTCCTCATTTGTCTCTGCTTGAAATAGTGCTCTCCTCATCACAAGTGATTCTCCTTTCTCAGGTTTGCCAACTGAACTCGATGATCCAATAGGTTCCTCTTCCACATAGGCTGCTCTTCCACTGTTCTTTGTTCTCTTGCTTGTACTACATTGATTACACTCAAATGCTCTATGTCCTTCACCTCCACACTTGAAACAAGTGCCTCTGAATTTTCTCTTATCAAATCCTCTTCTTATGTATCCTTCATTCTTGTTTGAATTATAATTGCCTTTGTGATGAAAATTTCTATCATTGCTTCGGTAGGTATTGCTATCTCTGTCATCGTTCTTAAATGGGTTGTCAGGCTTGCTTTGCTCTGGATGTGATCTGTCTCCTCCAGAAAATGTTCTACCTCTCTGAAATTTACCTCATCTGCCTCTCTGTCTCTGATCATGCCTCTTGTTTAACTTCTCTTCAACTTTCAGGGTGAATTGATATGCTTCCTCCAAAGATGTCATCCTCACTAAACTTAGTTCTTCTTGAATATTCAATCTCAGTCCATTGATGTATCTAGCCACTTTCTCCTTGCTTTCTTCACTATGTCTTGTTCTTATGATCATCTTGTGAAATTCTTTAGTATACTCCTTCACAGATTTCTCCTTTTGTCTCAGGGTTTGCAATCTCTTCAACAGTTCCAACTCATAATCAACAGGTACGAATTGATTCTTCAATTTTGTCACCATTATATCCCATTTTGTAATCTTCTCTTTTCTTCTTCTATTCCTATCCAACTAAACTTCCTTCCACCATATAGCAGCATGTCCTTTCAACATTGTTTTTGAAAATTTTACCTTCTCCGGATCTTCAACTTCCTCATATTCAAAGTATTCTTCCATGTCATTTATCTAGTCAATCAACTCTTCAAGGTTCAGATTGCCAGTGTAATTAGGTACATCTACTCTAGGTCTCTTTCCAATCTTTGAAATAGCTTGCAACATCTTTACTTGATCTAATTCTTCTTCTTCATCACCTCCTACGGTTTTGCCAATTTGTTCAATAGATTGAAATTCCTCTTCATCATCACTTTCAACATTAGGTCTCAGTGTCAATCCTCTTCGCCTATCTTCCTCAATAGCATCCAATCAAATTCTCATTATTTTCATTATTTCCATCATCTCATCCATTCTACTAGCCATTGTTCCAACAATAGCTACTCTCCTCGGCAGCATCTTCCTAGGATCAAATGCAAACTGCCTCAAGTTCGATGATTAGGCTACAAGGTGACAACTACCTCACAATCGGTGATCGGTTGTGACACAAGTAACCTTCCTCAATTCAACAATCTATCCACAACAAGACCTTACAGAATTCCTTCACCAACTCCTCTCAATTTGCTCCCAAGGATTCAGAATTTTTGCTCTAGTACCACTTGGTGTAGTCACGATAGGAGGGTTTACAGAATGAATTGTCCAAAACATGCAGCAAGAGTAAACACAATGGAAACAAATCCAAGATATGAAGCAAATATAGATTCATTCATTCAGTATATCAAAGAATTCAAATACATATGGGCCGAAAACATGTGGGCTTACAATTGGACTCACAGGCCTGATTACATAATATCAGAATATGCACAAGATATTGCTTTAAAGCTCCTTCGCTCAAAATCTAAACTATCAACTATCTCTATATCATGAACTATCAAATTCTCCTTTCCTAAGGATCTATTACATCAATATATATCATATCCAGAACATAAGATTCCTTCGCATCTACCAAGGAAGATCACAAACTCCAATGAAGAGCTATAACGTGTGTACACGAGTAGGTCAGACCTGATCATGAAGAACTCCTCTGTAAATGAATGAAATGATGTGCGGGTCTCTGGGAAGGTTGGCTATGAACCAAAGATCATTGAATGATGTGTCGTTAGGCTACACAAGTTAGGAAATGCTCTGTAGGTCTTTTCCTTTAGCTGCTTGTCTGAGACTGTCAGGATGCTCTATTTTGAGAAAATAATCAATCTTCTGATAGCGATATCTTTTCGACATCTTAAGAAAATGCTCTAAATTCTAGATATGATGTAGATGAATGTATCTAGATGCTAAGTCTAGCTCCACAAGGTCTAAGATGCAACTGTGGTAGAATACGTACCAAAATACAGAAACTGCTACTGACTGAACTACCTGAACTGAACTGGAAAATGAAAGAAAACAAACTGAACTACAAACAAACTGAAATGCAAATGTTTTTGGTTGATACAAGATTTCTCTTGAATCAGGGATGCTCTTGCATCACTAATGGATACTTGATGTGAATTTTGAGGTTTCATATGGTCCGCATTAGAAGTTATGTTATGACTGATAACAAGGTTTAAGTCTGTATTTTGGGATAAGGATAACACTCAGTTAGATCCTTATGTAGTAAAGATATATTGATTAAATCATTATTCTAAGTAGATATACAAGAGGTCCATACCTATATGAAGATCCCTGAAGGTTTTCATTGGTTCGCATAACTTCATATAAAGAATTCAAGCCGACAAAGCATGAGCTTTTTGTGTGCACGTTTCATAACTAGCAAGCTGACCAAATTTTGGGTTAGATCTAATTACAGATATATATACTTGATGGATTTTGGTATTGGAGGAAAGGTGTGGTGTGAATAGAGTGCGAATTTGATGTGTATGCGATCTAAGGCAATTTTGTGATAAGAAAAGAGCATTAAGGGTAAAAGAACAGAGTATATGTGAAGCAGAGCAAAAAAGTAGGGCATATATAATGAAGACTTTTGAATCTGTGTACTGAGCTATTAATGGAACTGCATTTCAACATTCTGTAGATGCATTTGTAGTAGTCCTCTCTTGGCAATGAGCCAATCCTTCTTCTATCTTCTCTTCTATTTTCTTGGCAATGAGCCTATTGCAGTGAGCACTTCTTTGGATAGTGAGTCCTTGGGCAGTGAGCCTTCATGTAATTTAGTTTTGATATCATAATATATTGTGATCTAACACTCACCGTGGCTTTTCCTTTTTTGGGTTTTCCATGTAAAAATCCTAGTGTTTATGTGTTATGACTTTGTGGCTGCTCTTCTTATGTTTATTTTTCTTTCATGTTATTGAATTTGGTAAATAGATTAAAGAATATGTGAAAGAAAGGTTTTTCAGAATGTTGATTCACCCCCCCTCTCAATATTCTTTGTGTTCAACAATATGAACTACCAAGAACTATGTGACCTCTTCTTACATTGAATAGGGATACATGAGAGGAAGTCCAAAATATTTTCTATAAATCCTACAAAGAATTCATAGAAAGAACCTTTTGAATTGACCAAGCAACTATTGACAGTAGAAGCAAAAGATACAAAATTAATAGAAGGTTGATAACCCAAAATTAGGGTAATAATCAAAATTTAAGAAACAAAAACAAAAATAATAATAGTAACCCCTCCATTCCTAAAACCCTAAAGAATAATATAGAAGCACCACAATAGATGGGGTCACAAATACTCCACTTGTGAAGAACAATAGTGCTAGGAATAGCAATCACAACTATAATGGGGAAAATTACAATGAAAACAATAGTTACCCAAATTAGGTAAATTAAAAGGTTGACATGTTGGCCAACACAATCAACTACCCCCTCAAAATGATTATCCCTAATGGAATAATTATTTCCAAAGAGACAATTGATAACAAAACTATCACAACGTTGACAAAAACTAGTACGATCCTTATTGAAGACCTAGGTATTATGATCCTGATAGAATTTTTCTCCTTTCAAAAAACTAGGAGGCACAATACTAAAACATTCCAAGACTACAATTATTTTATTTATAAGATACCAAATAAACAATATTATCTCTTTATCAACATGTTCCTTTACCCTCACGATATTCTAGATAATGATAGTTGTTAGGGACCCATTGCTCCCAGACTGCTAACCTACAAATCCATCAAGTCCCATTTCCCCCACATCAACATGCTAACAATTCAAGATATCCCAACTCACCCAACCCTCTACATCTAAATCAACAATTACCTTAACCCCATAAGGACCAAGCTTTGCCACTCAATTATGCATAAAGGGACAGACAAATTTTTTGGAGTTAATCAAACTAATCAAGGATGATGAAAACCAAGAACCTCACATTGCCTCATTGAATGAGAAATAAGGACACAGTCTATGCAAGCCATACTCGCATAGAAAACCTACCAAGCCTTACAATCTTGTTGAGGATCTTAAGAGAACATTAACTAAGATCTTGTTTATAGATCTTTTGAGAAACTCTCTAGCACATCAAGTATCTATATTAGAGGCTATTGACCTAAAGTATCATAGAAACATAACTCCACCTCCCTAAGAGAAAATTAATCAATTCAATTTGGACCTAAATCCATTGAAAGTTGAATTATAAGACTGAGGATTCTTCTTCAAACCTAACAAAATGCCTATAAAGGTTGAGATGATGAGATGAGGAGATGACACTTTATATTTACAAGTGTGTATTTATGAAACATGCATTAAAAAAAACCTTGGTTAATGATGGAGCCATGGTAAACATTGTTTCGTTCTCTATTCTACAAAGGATGGGGTATGACACAAAAATATAACCTATTACTAATGTTACACATAAGGTTCCTAGGGTTTTCATTGATGTCAACACTATCACAAGGTTATCATTGATGTCAACACTATCACGGAGGTGTGTTGGTGTTCATGGTTGGATGTCATGTCCTATCCAGCAAAGAAGATATAGTTCATGGTTGGATGTCATGTGGTTACTAAAGTTCATGGTTGGATGTCATGCCTTGATCAGTGGATAGTTAAGTATGAAGACATATTAATATGGGAATTAGAATTAGTAAGATGATCATATGTGTTTTTTATGTTAAGAAGATGTTACGGGTGGTCTGGTCCAAGTTTCATGATGATTGGATTACCGGAAGATTGTTTTGCAGTTTGAAGACAGTGTTGAAGACATCTACTATACGGAAATAGAATGCTCTGCATTTTCAGATATGTCTATGCAATTCTAGAGCTATGTTCAAGGTGAAGTGAAGGTCATAATTCCAAAAATTCAGATCATTTTTCCTTATGTTGTGAAAGTTATGCATGATAGAGTACTGGCATGTGTTTTGGCAGAGTGAGTTGGTGTTGAAGGCCTATTGGAATGCTCCACATTCCTTTGGATGTCAATGTTTGGCTTTGCCATTTTGTGGACATGTTTATGAATGTGCATTACATGCTTCCTTGCAGTTTCAAGGTTCTTGGTGGTCCATAAGCTTAGTTTTTCAATGACAGTATGTTGCAGTGTGTTCTGAATGATTGGTTGTTCTCAGAGTTCATGGTTGAAGATGTGCGGCACAAAATCTTTGATGTGCAGAGGTAAAGGAGTGTTTGTAGATGTTGTATGAGTCCTTAGACTCATCTAGCAAAGTTTCATGAGGATCTTTCTTGTTTCCAGTACTGCACAAGGTTTTCAAGCTGTTGTGGTTGTTATGCTCCAAGTTTCATATGTCTTTGCTTAATGTTGTCCTATTTTCAAATGACAGATTGTGCAGATGTAATTCCTTGATGTTTGAAACTGTGAAGGATGTTTTGGACTTGATTAAGCAAAATTTTATGTCCACAAAGCATGGGTCTTTTGTTGGTGTAGCATGTAGTCTTGTTTAGGACTTGTCCTCTACATGTTTCATGTTGTGTGTTGTCTGGCCGACTTGTAAATGTATTTTTCATGTTGTCTCTAGATGACAAACAATATAATCAATGTAATATCTTGTATAAATTTTAAATCAAATTGAGTTAGGCGAGATGCGATTGCAAAGTGATTGATAAGGCTCACAAGCAAGATAAGGAACAAAATGAATGCATTATGATGTGCGAATGAAGGAGAAAGAGTAGAAGTTGTTGATGCTGTCCTAATTCATCTTGAAGACATATCTATGATAGTTATCAAGTATAGAGTGTGCCTACCTAATCTGATCATCAGAAGGAAATGTTAAGAGGTAGTATTGCAATCATCAAAGGTGTGAATTTCAATGTCATTTTTCAAACAGTAGTAAGACTGTCATACTGTAATATGTTCTAAAGTGTGTTCTCAATTCAGGGAGTAGTATCTTCCTTGGGAGTGACCCTAAAACAAAGTATTCATGGAGTATTAGCTTCCTTGGGAGTGACCCTAAAGAAAAGTTTTCAGGGAGTAGTTGTGTAATGCCCCGTCATGCAACCCTAGAGTGCAAGGCTAAAAGTACAAAATTACAGAACTAATTTTTTTTTGAAGCAAGTAAATGCAATAAGAGTAACCAAAGATGTCATAATACACGACATGAAGAAAAGTGCACTTCTAACTCCTCTAGGGAAACATAACTGCATTAGAGAATATAAAGTATAAACCACATGAGTGATAACCATTTTACTACTGCTATAAATCAAATCAACTTTTACATTAGCAAGATAGTTAATTTAACAAGGTCGTAGTACAAGATTACAAGATTACAAGACCGATCTTATCGGTTTACAAAAGAATGCATAAGAAAGTATACAACACCACCGAAGGTAGGAAGCAAACTGGAACTGGAACACCTCTACGCAGAACTCGAACTGCATCTCCAAAAAAGACCAATGGATAGCTCTTACCACCCAACCATGTGGAACCCTGAGGTCCACCCCTCCGAGCTAGGAGATAAAGACGAGGATTCCACTAAGCCAAGAAACAACATCCAAAAATAAAAGAATGATAACTGACTTGACACAACTGACCATATCATCAAAGCTGCACAAGACAAGACATCACTCCAGAGGTACTACCAAGAAACAACAGAACTGCGTAAGGAGAGTGTCATCGCATGGTCCTAACATGGGTTACCTAGGCTATCTATCCCCAGAAGCCGGCCCCCATCTATGGTTACCCTGGTAGCCTCTCTCTAGGTGCCGGCCCCATAGGGTGACACATGCGGAGCCGACAGGTCCTCTCATGGAGACAAGGAGGTCGACCTTGCCAACCAGGCCTTCTCATCCCATCCTTAGCCTATGAGAGCACTCAAGGCATGGGTGAGGTCTCTTACTTATCTTGTTAAGTGTTTTAATACCCCAACCCTCTTGATTAAATTATTAAGTTTTCCACATGCTTACAACTTCCATGGGGTTACCCACACGACCTCTCACTAGGCACCGGCCCCACCATGAAAGCCACTCCCTTAGCGTTCTCTGATCAAACATACATACCACACATACAGGTAATAATCACCAATCAAATCCGAGTCATAACTTACACCATTCACTAGGCCACAACAATAAGTCCATAGAAACCCATCAAAATTTGAAGCAATACCATCAAGAAACCAAGAACTATATTCAAGAGACCATTCTCATTCATTACAAGATATGAAAATCCAGATATCCCATTACATTGACATGCCACTATCTGGACCAACGATCAAGACACCTCACCTCTGGAGTTAGGTCCAACCAAAGATAAAGAAACCATAATCAGACAAGGTCAACACTTCCACATTGACAACAAGTGGCCATGACATCACACAAGATTCCTACTTCACAACAAACCAACATAGACCAAGCTCCACCCCAAGGTAACATAATACTCCAATACAAACATAAGCTATAACCAAGGAGGAGATCGAGTAAGAGTTTCAAAGGACTCCAGATTCAATCAAGAAATCAACTTACATCAAGTTATCACAAATAGCAAAACTTCAAAACTTTAGGAGTTAATAGGGCAAGAATGGTGAACCATAAACTGAACATCCTTACTTAAACAAAGGTCAAAGAAAGCTCATAAAATAATTCCATTAATAAATCAATCCCAAGTCAAAGACACTCTAATTACCCTTAATATAACCAAACACAATTCCTTGATTTCCAAAATAAAAGTATCTAAAATGAAGAAACTACATATACGATGATATCCTCTGTTCACAAAGCACGAAATAGAATATTACAAGACTGACCAAAAGATTAATATTTAACAAGGTAATTAATACCCGAAGCACAATATTGTTACCTCATGAATCAGGAACATTAATACGAATTACTTCTACTATTTCCAAAGACAACTAAAAACAAATACATTCCCTTAAGTCCATTTCCTAACAATTACCAATTGTAGAACCACAACAATATTCGTAATTCCCTTTACATGCCATCTACTAACTGCCCTACTACAATTTTCAAATCATTACAACCCTAATTAATTTAACTTACCATTTAAGATCTGCCACTTATCATTTCTAAATAAACATCTATAAGTACTTTATTTACAATAAGTAAAATCTTTCTCTGACGTTAAAACAATTACAAACAAAATCAAAACAACTATAACATAAATATTTCTCCAATAAGCACCTTCCAATCTACTAACTCTACGAGCACATTCATGAAAATAGGATAAATATCTTTAAAAGCATAATTTACTATCACAATAGACTATTTACCACAATCTACTAATTTAAACTTTTATATATACCCTTACAGGCTTAAACTACAAGCTCTACAACATCATTCATAAATAGATTTCTTAAGATTACATTTCTATTTCACAAGAACGATCACGTGCCAAAACCATTATACGAATCACAACTTCAATTACAAACATTATAAAACAACCATTATAAACCTATACAATTTCCTATAGGCATATATGCCCAACTAACCTTTTTACCAAATATCATTTCAAATCAAAAACACTATAAATGATTATAAATTTCACACTATCCATATGTAACAGATTCGCTAAGAAAACCAACTTCCAATTTAATTTCCTATCTAATAATATATCGTCTACCATTTCCTACTGAAATGCATATCTTTGTTACCAAGAGCAAAAACTTCCATTCATATATAACCAACTATGACCTCATGAATCTACGACTTCCCTAAACGCACAACTTCCATTACCTTTTCCAACTGCCACAAATTCACTAAATAAATAAACTCCCATTGACATAAAACACCTACAACAAATATACTTATATCCCAAGCATAACTTTTATTTAATAATTAACATATCTAGCAAAACACACCATTAGGTTGTATACCCAAATGAAAAATGTAATTTCAAGAACTTAGCAATACTTGAGTACCAAGGATAATACTACTATGCATCACTTAAGAGATTTTAACTTATTTCAGATAACATAAATAACTATGAAATAAAATAAACACAATATCGAATTCATTTCTATATTGTACTTTGGATAAAATAAATAAATAAAATTAAATACAATACCTAATGAATAATAAATAGTTTCCCTAACATTACTCAATTAAATAATAAGAGAAATTAAATTTAAAGAATAAAACATCTCCAAATTCTTTTATCTAATAAGAAGTTTAACCAAATTTCTAAAAACATCTTCCCTAAGTATTCTTCATAATTTCCACAACTCTCTCTCTCTAACAACTTACTAAATTAAAACCTTATTATATTAATTCACTAAACAAATTAACATTCCATAATAATGAGAGAAATCTCTTAAAAGATAAGGAAATATGTATACATATATTTTTTTAAGATAACATACTATATTTCTATTTTCTCTCTAAACTAGTTTCCACTCCCTTATAAGAAAGTAAGGAAAAAATAATAGAATGTTACCTTTCCTAATTCTATGTAGGTTAAGAGAAAAGGCAACTTTTCTTAAGCAATCAAGCTTTTAAGCTAAAATGGAGATGCCTCAAATGATGATTTTAAAACATAACTGAATATTCACAAAGTCATCTGCCATTACACAAATCTAATTATTGCTTGGCAAGAAGAAATATTTTTCTATCTACAAGTTTTTGTTCATAGAATGATATTAAGAAGATTATATACAGAGATTCACACCCAGCAAGTGTATAGAGATTATGGTATAATACCATTGACAAGCAGAGGAAATAAAAGAATGGATTGTCATGCAGAGGCAAATTTAATGAGTGGATGGCACAAAGATTTGATAATATTGCTAAAATGCAGGTTTAAACAGAGACTGGATGCCTCTATAGCATGATCAAAATGTAGATTTAAAACTGAGGTTCAATGCTTCTATGGAATGGTCAAAATGCAGATTTAACATAGATATAGTCAAACCCATATTTTTTCAGTAGTTTCCAGGGAGCCAACTTCCATCTCAAACTGCGCGCAAATGAAGATGAATCTCAAAATTCTGGGACATGGGTTTTGTGCAGAATGGCCCATATTGAGTAGTAACGCGGGCAGTTTTCTCAAATTCGAAAAGGTTTAGGAGTTATGGTCGAAGCATTAAACTTAGGCAAGCATGGAAAAATGTCTTCCATAAAATGGCCCTGAGTCCTCATATCAAACTTCACAAAAATGAAGGAAAGAGAACAAGTGGAAAGAATTAAAGGAATGAGATGGCAGAATGAGAGCAAGAGTTGATGCTTGAGCCAAGATAAATTTTATCATCAAGGTATTTATAAACTCATCATGGATGATAAAGAATGTGCTTTGTTACACTCAGCAGGAAGAAATTGTTGAGGTGCAGTTCTAAAAAGATCAAAAGAGTTGCTACAGACTAATGACTAAAGAGTGAGGGAGATACACATTTGAATACATAACTATCACAAACAATATCTAATCCATTGATTCGATTGACATACCTGGAATTTTATCTTCGAGACTCTGAATCCTCTACCCTTTTGCTTTCCTTCCTTCTTCCTATTCCTCTTCTACCAAAAACCCCCAAATCTTGTCTCCCCCCTAAAATTTTCCATGATCCCTTCAAATATTCCTCCTATCATAAAAATAGCCAAAACCATAAATTCCATCCCATAACTCTCCCGTTCCACTTCCTCAAAAATTAAATACATTAAATTTCATTAAATTTTCCACCACCAGGAAGATTCTTCCAATCTTATAATTTATAACCACTCAAACGACAACTCACTATTAATAAAATTAAACTTATAAATACAATATAAAATAGTATCTAACAAAGGATATTTACTCATTTAATATGATATTAAATATTTATAATTTATCTATTATTACTATAAAAATTATTAATTAAATTTCTATCAAATATTTAATATTTCACAAAATTAATATTATTTATTTACAAAATAGATTAATAATCTCTATTAAATGAAACAATTAAACCAACAATAAGCAACTCAAAATTACATACCAAACATTTCCAATGATAACACTCTACAGAACAAAGAGACTCATATACGACAACTCAAGGCATTTATTTCCCATATCAAAATTGTTCTGAGCCAATATAAATTGATAATCCATAATTCCAAATTAATGACATAAATGCTCTTGAACAACAGATAATCAACTCTAGTCTATTTTAGAATCCAACCAAGGAATCAATCCAAGTTCTAAACCAACCAAATATTATGTAATAATCATAATAGAAGCATTATTAGTTAATAATAGATCATAAAAGTATTTTTCCAACCACAAATAACATTATTAACATGACTTGACTATACATTACAACACGAGATACCCAACATAACAAAGCAAGACCACGACTCAAAACAACAACAGAAAACAAGGACCGACCTAGTGGAATAGACCTCGCATTATCTCCCGTCATTAATACCCATTGGTGTAAGAACCCGCTCGAACCTGCTATATCAGGTGGAGTCGAGGTTCAGTACCTGTAGCCTGCATCTGAGCAATTGGTTGTATAAAATCAAACACATATATGCCAACACACACACAGAGTCAGAGAATCGCGGCGTAGTAGGGTACTCGAAGCGAGTAGTACTACACCGTCTTTGCTCTTGAAACAATATCATAACAACTTTTATCTGAATTCAACCACCACAATTCAAATAACACATGATGATATTAATTCGCATCATAACTAAAATAACAGTAGTGCCATCATAAACTCATAATACCTGTCTAATTATACCAATCAAACATAGTTCATCAAAATAAACATAAATCATGACCTACTAATCAACTGCCTCAGACTGAATCAATGCAATGAACGACTAACAACTGTCACCAATTTGACAGAGAGCAATGCAAAACCACCACTATCACAAGCCAATGACAAGGGGGCACTACAAGTTGCTTCCTTGGGTTGTAGCCCTAAAACAAAGTCAATAGGGATTAGTAGCTTCCTTGGGTTGTAGCCCTAAAACAAAGTTATTATTTGAGCTTCATATATTGTAAGTTAATCCTCACTATGGTTTTTCCCTTCTTGGGTTTTCCACATATATCTGGTGTTATGTGTTGATGTGCATTGTGTTAATATTGCATGCTTATGTTAATATTGTGATGCTTAAGTTTTAATCTACTCTAGATAAGTTGAAGTTGTTTAGATATTGATTCACCCCTTACTCAGTATCCTAGTGTGTTTAACAATTGGTATCAGAGCCAAGTTCCTCTTAAGGAAGCTTAACTACTTGAGGAAGGTCCATGATGGCACTTAATGGATCTGGCAAGATACCTAGGTTTGATGGAACAAATTATGCTTTTTGGAAGCTAAGGATGGAAGCCTATATCAATTCTCTAGGGTGTGGTGTTTGGGAATCTGTCAAGACTAGTTACAAAGTTCTTGCTACTATT
This sequence comes from Cunninghamia lanceolata, assembly GCA_027924645.1. NCBI lineage: Eukaryota > Viridiplantae > Streptophyta > Pinopsida > Cupressales > Cupressaceae > Cunninghamia > Cunninghamia lanceolata. Next base: position 9,554,398 of record BSBN01001201.1, read on the forward strand.
CCTATAGATGCAGATGAAGTTAAGAAGTCTGATAACAATGCCAAGGAAAAGTTTGCTATCATGAGTGGGTTAGCTGATTCAGAACTATCAAAGGTAATGAGTTGCAGTTCTGTTAAAGAAGTTTGGGTTAAACTTGAAATCATTTATGAAGGAGACATGAAAGTAAAAACAGCAAAGATGCAAATCTTCAAGAGTAGATTTGAGACCCTCAAAATGTTAGAGGTGAAGACACTGCTAGATATATGCTCCATGTGAATGAAGTGGTTAATGGCATCACAGGTCTTGGTGGAGAAGTGAAAGAAGGTGAGATTGTGAAGAAGGTTCTGAGATCTCTTCCCAAATCTTATAGTCATAAGGTATCTTTTATTGAGGAGAATGTGGACTTGGATACATACACTATAGACAAATTGTTCGGTTCCCTTACTGCTTTTGAGATGAGAGAGTTTGGCAATGATGCTCCAAAGAAAGAAGATACTTTCAAAGTTAGTATGAAGACAAAGAATGAAGTTGCGAATGAAGATGAGAGATTTGATGAATATGAAGCAAATTTTGTGAGAAGACTGAAGAAAGGCACTAACAAATACAAAGGTAAGTTACCCTTCAAATGTTTCAATTGTGGAAAGGTTGGTCACTTTGCTTCTAAATGTCCTATTAAAGAATCAAGAGGTAGTAACAAGAGAGACAAGTTCAAGATAGAGAGAAGTTATTCTTCAAAAGATGAGGATCATGATGATTCAAATGATGAAACACTTTTCATGGCCCTGAGTGTTGGTGATAGAAAGGATGATGTTGGAAAATGTGAGAAGATTGATGCCTTACAAATAAATCAAAACAATGAAAGATCAATGGTTGTATGGACTACCTTTCATGCAAGAGAAGAAGCCAAGGCTTGGGTAATTGACAATGGATGCTCAAATCATATGACTGGTGACAAGGAGAAGTTTATCAACCTTAAGAAGTGGGATGGTTTTGTTGTCAAGTTTGGTGTTGATCAGTCAACACAACTATGTGGAAAAGGTGCTATAACTATTGATGGGAAGAATAGGATCAAGGATGTCCTCTATGTAAAAGGGCTAAAACACAATCTTATATGTGTTAGTCAGATGTGCATCAAGGGTTATAATCTCACCTTTTATGCCAAAGGCTATGAAATCAGGAAGGCAAGGCCCATAAAGCTAGTTGCGGAAGGTATCAAGACATATGGTGATATCTATCATCTGAAGGAGGTAAATGGAAGAACATGTTTGTTGGCTCAATCCAGTGAGTGTTGGTTGTGGCACAAGAGAATGGGACACACCAATTTTGATAATATGGTAAGGACCAGTTCTACTCATGCAGTGAGAGACATGCCTAAGATAATAAAGCCTACAAACACAATATGCAGGGAATGTCAAATAGGAAAGTAGACAAAGACAAGTTTCAAAAGTAAGGAGTATTCCTCTTCAAAACCATTGGAGTTGATTCACATTGATCTTTATCGCCCTACTAGAGTAAAGAGTCAACAAGGTGAGAGGTATTTTATGTTGCTTATTGATGACTATTCTAGAATGACTTGGGTTACTTTCTTAAGAGAAAAATCAGATGCCCTTGATAAATTTAAGGTGTTCAAAGCTATGGTTGAAAATGAAGTGGATGTTAAGATCAAGTGTTTAAGGTCTAAAAGAGGAGGTGAGTTTACTTCAAATGAATTTGAAAGATTTTGTGAAGATCATGGTATTAGGAGACATCTAGGACCCCTCAACAAAATGGGGTAATGGAAAGGAAAAATAGGACTATGCAAGAGATGTCTAGGGCAATGTTGAAAGATATAGATCTACTTGATATGTATTGGAAAGAGACAGTTCACATTGTTGTCTATCTAATTAACAAAGTGCAATTGAGGATCAACAACACTAAGACCCCTTATGAGCTTTGGTATGGAAGACCTCCCTTTGTTTATTACTTCAGGATCTTTGGCAACAAATGCTACATTAGAAGAGATGAAGAAGACCTAGGAAAGTTTGATTCAAGAAGTGATGAAGGAATCTTTATCAATTACTCGACCAAAAGCAAGGCTTATAGATGTTACAACAAGAGGTTGGGAAACATGATTGAAATCACAAATGTCAAGATAGATGAAGACCTGTATCAGATCTCACAAGAATTAGAGGACTCTGAATCTGATATCTTTCCATGCATTGAAGATGAAGAAGATGAAGAAGTGAAAGAAGAAAAAGACCAAGAACCAAAGCAGATACCTAAGACTCTAAAAAAGTGTGTTCAGAAAAACCACTCAAAAGATCAGATCATTGGAGATTAGAATGAAGGTGTGTTGACAAGGAGAAGGCTTGCTAAGACACATGAGCAAGTAAATTTGTGTTTGTTATCAAAAGTTGAACCTAAAACCTTTTCTAATGCTAGCAAAGATGATGGATGGATAAAGGCAGTGGAAGAAGAATTGGATTAGATTGAGAAGAATCAGACATGGAAATTGGTTCCCAAACTAGCTAATAAGAATGTTATAGGAACAAAGTGGGTGTTCTAGAACAAGATGAATGAAGGTGAAGTTGTAAGGAATAAAGCAATATTGGTATGAAAAGGATACACACAAGTTGAAGACATTGACTTTGAGGAGACTTTTGCTCTAGTAGCCAGGATGGAGGCAATCAGAATGTTCCTTGCTCTTACTGCTCAGAAGAAGGTGGCAGAAAAGGAAGTAAGGTTGGAATATGTTCCAATAAAGGATCAATTGGTAGATATTTTCACAAAGGCTCTTGCAAAGGATACTTTTATGGATCTCTGATAGAGGTTAGGGGTAATTGCCCCTCCTTCTTCTTGCTAGATGCATAGTGGTGCATCTGTCCAGGGGGAGTTCATGTTATATCCTATTCCTAGACTGATGGTGGCTACCTCTTAAGGGGAGTAGCTAGTGGTTGCTGATGATAGGGGAATTTGTTTGCTGCAAGAAGAAGTTAGGCTCTAAGAAAGAATGTGCAAGTATGTGGTCACTGATGAGAAGGTAGTGGTTGTCCTTTGTCCTTGTTGTCAAAGGGGAAGAAATGTGCAGGTATGTGTTGCCATCAATGCCAAAGGGGTAGATTGTTACACATATGGTTCCTAGGGTTGTCATTGATGTCAAAACTATCACAAGGTTGTCATTGATGTCAACACTATCATGGAGGTGTGTTGGTGTTCATGGTTGGATGTCATGTCCTATCAAACAAAGAAGATATAGTTCATGGTTGGATGTCATGTGGTTACTAAAGTTCATGGTTGGATGCCATGCCTTGATTAGTGCAGAATTAAGTATGAAGACATATTAATATGGGAATTAGAAGCACTAAGATGATCAGATGTGTTTCTAATGTTAAGAAGATGTTACTGGTGGCCTGTTCCAAATTTCATGATGATTGGATTACTGGAAGATTGTTTTGTAGTTTGAAGATAGTGTTGAAGACAATTACTATACGGCAATAGAATGCTCTGCATTTGCAGATATGGATATGTGGTTCTAGTACTATGTTCAGGGTGAAGTGAAGGTCATAATCCCAAAGATTTAGATCATTTTTCCTTCCATTATGAAAGTTATGCATGATAGAGTACCAACATGTGTTCTAGCAGAGTGATTTGGTGTTGAAGGCCTATTGGAATGCTCCACATTCCTCCGAATGTCAATGTTTGGATTTACAATTTTGTGGATATGTTTATGAATGTGCATTACATGCTTCCTTGCAGTTTCAAGGTTCTTGGTGGTCCGCAAATTCAATTTTTCAATGATAGTATGTTGCAGTGAGTTCTAGATGACTGGTTGTTCTCAGATTTTATGGTTGAAGATGTGCGGCATACAATATTTGATGTGCGGAGGTAAATGAGTGTTTTTAGATGTTGTATGAGTCATGTAGACTCATCTGGAAAAATTTCATGAAGATCTTTCTTGCTTCCAGTACCGCACAAGGTTTTCAAGTTGTTGTGACCATTATGCTTCAAGTTTCAAGTCTTTTCTTAAGGCTGTCCTATTTTCAAATGAGCGGAGTGTGTGGATGTAATTCCTTGATGTTTTAAGTTGTGAAGGATGTTTTGGACCTGATTAAGCAAATGGTGATGTTTGCAAAGCATGGGTCTTCTATTGGTGTAGAGTGTAGTCTTGTTTAGGACTTGTCCTCTAAACAATTCATGTTGTGTGTTATCTGGTCGACTTGTAAATGTATTTTTCATCTTGTCTTTGGTCAACAAGAAATTTAAGCAATATAATATCTTGTATAAATTATAAATCAAATTGAGTTAGGTGAGGTGTAATTTTAAAGTGATTGATAAGGCTCGCAAGCAAGATAAGGAGCAGAATAAATGCATTATGATGTGCGACTAAAGGAGAAAGACCATAAGTTGTTGATGATGTCCTAATTCATCTTGAAGACATATATGTGACAGTGATCAAGTATAGAGTGTGCCTACCTGATATGATCATCAAAAGGAAGTGTGAAGAGGTAGTATTGCAATCATCAAAGGTGTGAATTTCAATGTCAATTTTCAGACACTAGTAAGACTATCATATTGTAATCCGTTCTCAATTCAGGGAGTAGTAGCTTCCTTGGGAGTGATCCTAAAACAAAGTATTCAAGGAGTAGTATCTTCCTTGGGAGTGACCCTAAAGCAAAGTTTTCAGGGAGTAGTTGCTTCCTTGGGTTGTAGCCCTAAAACAAAGTCAACAGGGAGTAGTAGCTTCCTTGGGTTGTTGCCCTAAAACAAAGTTGTTATTTGAGCTTCATATATTGTGAGTTAATCCTCATCATGGTTTTTCCCTTGTTGGGTTTTCCACGTATATCTGGTGTTATGTGTTGATGTGCATTGTGTTAAACTTTCATGCTTACGTTAATACTATGATTCTTAAGTTTTAATCTACTCTGGATAAGTTGAATTTGTTTAGATATTGATTCACCCCCCCCCTCTCAATATCTTGGTGTGTTCAACAACTAAGACACTTTATGAAGATGTGATAACTTAAATGTCACAAGCACCCAAAAATAGAGAATTATTTTTTTATTTAAAGAGGTTAATTAGGCTAAGTAGTTTATGTTCATGAATTATTACACACACTTGACCAATTAAGTATTCAAAAAATATTCTTTATTCAACCATTCACCTTACTAATTAAACATAATTTGTAAGAGGAAAATATGGATGAGGAAGACGATGATATTCTTGAGGATGCTATGCAAGGGGAGGAGGGCAACAACTTGTTCCCACAAATGAATGCTCCTGATTCTGAGGATGAGGATGAGGTGGTTGATGTGGTTGTTCAGGAGCAACTTGTAGGGAAGAAGAGGGAGAAGAGGTGTGATATTTGTGAGCAAACTACTAAGGTGTCTGCCCTCAAAGTCAAGGTGGTCAAGCTCAAGAAAAATTGGAAGGTGATGGCGTGCTTTAGCACCAAAATCATGCACCATTCAACTACTACCCTCTTAGTGTTGTAGGACCTAGAGTTAAAGAAACATGGTGTTGGTATTGATTGTATGGGTCAACATGAGGAAATGTACAAATTCCTCACAGAAGACTAGGTTGATATTTTGTTCTTAGTTTCTCTAGTTTTTGGTTAAGTTGTGTCGAACTCTATTTTTTAGGTTTTGTTGTTAATCTGTTGCTGAAGCATTGTTTCTGGCCATTTGGGGCCTTTTTTTCTTTGCCCATGTTGCATCTTTTGTAAAGGTATCTAGACCGTCTCTTCTATCTTACTTAATCAAAAACATTTTCTTATGTTTTCTTGGTTTAGATTTAAGATTTTCCTTATTTATTTTACCATATATTTAGATTTTTTAAGTAGTTGAATTGCATTTATTTCCTTAGATTAGAGCATAAACTTGAAAACTAAGAGATCCCAACATTCTTTTCAACATTGCATAAATAATTGAGAGATTTCTTTCGTCTCACCAAAAACTGCAACACAAAAACATTTAATCACATTGCACATGGGAAAAGCCATCTAGCTGCATACATAAAGAAAGATTTATTTTCTGAAAGTAGTTTTATTAGATAACATCTAAATTTGAGAAAACATAAAAAATGGAGTAGATTATTTCTGCATACATTTAAACTGAATTGCATTTAGAAACAAAATCCAAAACATAAAAACACCAAAAATAGAGAAAGCATAATCCCTCAATAACATCATGATACACACAACAACACTCAAGCAAGCATAAAAAAAAGAGAGTGGGTTAGATTCCTCAATATTAAGTCATCCACAAATCCCCTTATGGATCCTCACTAGGCATCTCACATCAATGTGTTCTAGAATTTGAGAGGATTGGGTTGTGTCTATCTTGAGATAAATCAAGGTCAATAAACCAACCCATGAGGCCCTATAGACCAAGACTATGTCTAGGAGCAAACTTAGATTTTGAGATAAATAGAACAAAACAAAACAAGAGTTCACATAGAAAGGGTTTTTTAAATACAAAGTCAACATGTAAACCACTTTTTCATAGACACTTGACAAGAATTAAACATTATCTGAGAAACTACAAACATAAATCTGAACTTGCTACAAGAGCTAATAGCAACACTCCATCAAATCAACATTACCAACAATGATAATTAAAATCCTACTCAAGGCCATCAATTATCAAACCCCTATGCCACTAATAAGATCCTTCTCCCTTGAGAAGAGGATAGTCCAGTAGTCACTCCCCTGTTTCACTAGTTATTTCCACACAAGTAGGAGTGACTTTCCCTCACTAAATGCATAGTGGAAGCACATGTAATCTCTCATCTGTACATAGTAGTGGTAGGTTAGATTTTACTATTCATAATGCTTAAGAGTCATGAACACCCATTGGATATGCAATCCAACATACAAAAAGGAGCAGAGGGTTGTCCTATGTAATAGCAATGGAGTGTCATCACTTGAGGAGCATGCCTCCATCCCATGGAGGTCCTCAATGACATCAGTATTGAAGTGCAAGTCTATCCCAAGATCCATGGTCTCAAAAATGCCAAACCATTGCACCTTTCCTTCATAGTCCTTTCCATTTATCCTCATGGGCTTACAGAAGTGACTCATAGATTATCTTTCATTAATGTTTACATGCTTGATTCCCCATTAATCTTAATTATATCTTATATTATCCTCTTGTTTCCTCAACCTCACTCAAAATACAATTGGATGGGTGAGAGAGTCTACTCCATTCTAGCATAGGGTCCTCAACTCCTATGGATTTGTAAATAAAATCACATGAACACATAACATGAAGAACAAGGTCCAAAACAAGGCACACATAAGACCATTTGGTTTTCCCATCCTATTTCCATGAAAACCCACATTCCCACATAACATATTACATCCACAAATGTAAACATTCATTTTCAAAATCAAGCACACATAAGCTTTTTCACAACTCCAAGATTTCAATGCCAATTTTACCAATTTTTTAGACATAAATTTTCAAGAATTCAAGCATACCATTTTGGAGTCAAGGGCATGGAAATCACTCTTTTCCAAACACATACAAATTGTGAAGAAATTTCACCATAGTTTTGGCATAAAATGCAAAATCTCCAAATGCTTACAATGGAGATTGTTGAATTGATTCCCATCAATTCAAAAAATTACTCAAACAATATTTCCTACAAAAAGGAAATCCAATGCATCCAATTAAGGTGGGCATGACATAAATACAAGGAAAATAAACATGAGGGGGAATGAAACCCTTACCTTCTAGCAAATGCATGACAAAGGAAGGAGGAGAAATCTCTAATGGAATGAAGCTCCTTCCACACACATGAAAACAACCCTTTCACCAAGAATCCCATGCCACATTCCAAGGGCATCACATTCACATTCCCACACCCAAGAGCAAGAATATGAAAGAGGAGAGGAAGAACATGGAGGAAGCCAAAATATTGTTCACAACTCCCCAAACCAACACCCAACCGATCAAAAAGCTCCCATGTCCAAGGAAAGCAAGGGATAAAGAGGTAAAAAGGGAAAAAATATTGTTTCAAACCCTCATGCCCAACCAAGAGCAGTCCTCTCCTTCCTATGTCCCCAAATGGGCTCTTTTTCATTATTTTTATATAAAAGTATTTTCCTCCAAACACCCTTTTCCCCATTTCAAAAAATAATTATTATTTCTATAAAATTCACTTTTCAAATCTTATTAACGATACATAATTGTTCCAATTAAAACATTCAATGTCAGACACAAATAAAATCATTCACTTTTTACGTAATTAAATAATGACTTTCTGATAAAACATAAGTTCATTAAATCAAACAATGACATCAATTATAAATATGAAAACACTTGAAATTATAATTTAATTTATTACCAACATACAATAAACTCACATAAAATAATTAAATAAGTTTGATTATAGAAGTATGACAATTTATAGAAAATGATTAAATAAAATAAATCACAGGAATTGAGCAAACATTCAAACACATTTATGTGATTTGCACATGACTCGAGAATCTATAATCAACTAACTCATACTTAGGTTCACAAGGCCACAGAAGACACATCTCATATCTTGACTTTGAGTGAGATGGAAAGGCACAACACAATTGCATTTGCCCAAGTCGATTGTCTCCAATAATCCAATTAATCACTATTGGGGATAACATGTGCCTGCACACTCAAAGAAAACATCAGGTGTACATGTCCAATACAAAATAGTCAAAGAATAGTATATAATAGCCACTAATGAGAAAATATCAAAATCTACATATAACTAGAAACCATTTAATGCTAGCTTGATTTAGATATACAACTACAAAATACATAATCACAATGTTAGACTCAATGAACATAGGCAAAACCACATTTCATAATGAAAATAGTGGAATTATGCACTATTGAATCCATGCATAATAAAAACCACACATGAACATAAGTATAGGTACACAAATCTGTACACCTTAATGGCAATCCAATGAACATCATTACTTAGTACAATAGCCATACCTAAAACACAACGTGAGTCCAAACATATACAAATCCAGATATACATATAAATCTAAAATACATGATCCATACACTTTTATGGAAATACAAAAATAACATCATCGACAAGTATGGCATGGTATATATTAAAATCCAAAATACAAAACCTCATCGACAATGCACATGGATGGCAATCCAAAACACCACATATAGTGATAAGACATAAAATCGCAACATAAATATCCAAGTACACAATCAAAACACCTTGATGGCAATATAAGGCCCCATCAGGGAGTTTAGTACCAAAATATCATAACATCTATGTCCTAAAACACTCAATACAAAATATAATATCTAGAATTGAATAATGCATGAGGCACATACGCTAGTAGGCATCATACCTCTTACACATGCTATAAATAGTTAGTTAAAAATACTAGTCATAGTCCACCGAGCCCCTATTTAATGACTTTTACAATCATCATAAGATTGTAACATCATAACTTGCATACCCTTGCAATTTCACACTATATTTTGGCCTTGATTTAGTGTCCATTCCCTTAGTTTGTTTGTAGGCTCATTTTAGCCCTTGCAAATTAGCCTTTTCCCTCCCATGGTGCTTAGGCCTTATTTTTAGTGTTGTCTTTTCATCAAATTTGTCGTCACTTTTTTTAAGCCATGTGATGTTCTAGTTCCTCATAGTTTTTTATCCCAAATTTTCCAAACACTAGCGCTTCATGCAAACGTCCATGCAATGCACTAGCATCCCACGACAATTTTGTGTTTTGTGGTCATTTTTGGGTGTTTCTCCACTGTCATATTTTGTTGGTCAGTGGTAACACCTTGGGAATATTTCAAATGGCTTGTTGGCTCTTCCTCTTCCCTCCTTCCCCTCTTTTTGAATATATCTTTTGAATCTTGCATTCCTCTCTTGGTTCTCTTTGCAATTTTCTTGCATTCTCAAACTCTCTACAACTTTCTATGGTTTTCTATAGCCTTATACATCATTTTTTTCTCAACTCTCTTTAGATTTTTCAAGCCCCCTTTCAAATAGTATTGTTCTTATTTATTATTGTTGCAAGCTTTTATATTTGTTGTACCCTTGAGCACCTTTGGATCCTCACATCCCTTTTATTTCTTTCATTGTAGTCTACACTATTTGCACAATCATAGCTCTTATCATTCCCAAGCACATTTGGGATAGAAGCATTCACACACATTTTTATTTATCTATCTATTTGGTTGCTGTGGAGGTCGAAAGACCAAAGCAAGGGTTTGATTGAGGCAAATCCCCAAACAACCCCAAAAATTTCTTTTTTTCTCAATTATAGATATTTGGGAAGCATTCAACCGCATGGAGGTTTGTTGGTTTCTTCCCTTCTCTCAAGTCCATTCTATTATTTAATTTGATTTAGTGAGTTTATCTTTTTTATTTTTATTTCTTTTAGTACTTGGTAGCTTACTGGTGTGTTTCATCTTCTGATATTACAGATTGGACGAACTATTGTGTTGTATTTTCATGTTTTTGGGCCGCACAAACGATAGTGCTTAGTGAAAATGTCAATGCGGTGCGCTGGCATCTTGGATAGTGGCGTCATCCTTCTAGCTCTAGGTTCTTCTCTTTTCCCTCTCTTCAACTATGTACTTCATTTTTGTAAATCAATTTCTAGCTCCTATAGATTAGCATTTTCCATTCCAGGACCTATGTAATGTAATGTAGAAAGTGAAGGTACCACTTTTTCCTACGTACATTTTGGTGAATATACCTCTTTAACACAACACTTCTTCTTTTTCATTCAATTTTTTTTCTTCCAAACATGAAAAAAATTCTTTCCTCAAAAAAAAAAATTCAAGGCACTGCCCCAAACCCTAACCTTCAGCTAGATTTGTCAATACCTTCCTTAAGTTTCTCCTTCTATTTTTCTAAATCAACATGTTCTCTTCTTTTCTTACATCACTTTCCAACTTTTCTCAAAAGGTTTGTGAGAGTGATGTTCCCTTCCATGCATGTGATGGTGACTTAGCTCTTCCTATGTCACTTTATTCTTTTGATCCCTCTCCTAAAATTTCTCCTACTTGTGAGGATATTTTGGCACATGAGGATGAAATCATTGATACTTTCCTTAGAATTACTTTACCTTCTCTTAATGTTGATGCTCTCCCTTTTAGAGATGAAGCATTAGTAGATGAAGAGTCTCACCTCACTTCAGATCCCCCATGGATAGATGTTGAGTATAGTTCTTCCATTTCTTCTCCTACATCATGTATTTCTCAAGGAGATCATTATGTTAATACAATCATTGTTAATTGACTTATCCCACCTGTTAAGGGGATGATGGATAAGTGCATTAATGTTCAAAATCTTTCTTCTATTCCTAAAATCATTATGGATAGGGTACATGATCTGCCCCTGCCCTCTCATCCTGTGATCATTATTCGGGGTATTCCTGAAAATCCTTGATCTTCGAATCATTTTTTAGAAATTGCAAAGTCTATAACTCTAAATGTGTTTGAGGATCTGCACTACCATGTAGTAGCCCACACATATAATACTCATCAAAACAAATAGGTTACTCTTGCCCTTGCTTTCCTTTCCTCCACCACATCCTATTCTTCCTCCAGCTCCCTGTCTTCCTCAAAAGAACTATTGGAGAGTATAATCTTGTTGAGTATCTCCATGCTACTCATGCTAATATATCTCTTTGTGAGCTCATTCAAACTTTACCAACATATCATGGCATGCTCCAAGAAGCGTTACAGAAGATCCCTATAGCATCTTCTACCAGGTCAAATGATGTAGCTACCCTACTCAATTACATATACACAAATTCCATAGATATAACATTCCAACAATATGAGTTACCATCTTTGGAGGTTCAAAAGCAAAATGATCCTCATCTAATTATTGTTGGAATTAATTCTTTTAGAGTCAAGCATACCCTTATTGACAACGGTTTAGATCTCAATGTTTGTGGTGTAGACTTGTTGAACTGTATAAATATTGATGTCTTATATCTTCCCTTCTAATCTTTCTATTTGTGGCTTTGATAACGTTTGTAAATGAACACTAGGCACAATCATGTTGCCAATTGAATTGGGTCCTGTCACTTTGCCTACCCTCTTTCATGTCATGCTTGGTGCATTATCCTATAATCTCCTTCTCGGTGGATTGTGGATTCATGCCATGGATGCAATTCCATCTACCTTACATGGTTCAATAAAATTTGTTCATGATGACAAAACCTACACAATCATAGTTTATCCAAATCCTATGTGGTATTATCAACAAGTGGATTTTGTGACACAGCTTGATACTTCTCCTACTCTCCAAAATTTTATTCCTTATTCTGTCAAAGGTGATTCCCCATCCTCAACTCATACTCAAGAAGTTGACAATGGTGTTGATTTATCCTTAAATGCATGGCTTGGTGATGATTGGACCTCCTTAGACTTCACACCCCCATGGGTCTGGTGAATATAAGGTTGACCCTTCTCACTTGGATATTCCCACATTCAATAAGGATCTGAATTCTGGTATTATAATTGATCCCTCATCTCATGTGAATTATGTTATTTCTTCTCTTCCAACATGTGCATACATGTATCTCATTTCAACAAGGCTAGTGATATTGATTCTCCTCATCTTTTTTATTTGGAGACATGTTATGGGCTCGAATATAAAATCATTTTTAAGCATGGATACAATGGAAATGGTCTAGGGTGTATGGAACAAGGAGTTAAGGTCCCTATGGAACTTACACTGCACTTAAATTATAAAGTGGGTTTAGGTTAGCAACCTTCTCCTGTGTCTACATCCCCTCCTCCATTGTCTGAGGTCTTTATGGCTTCTTCTTTTCAGAAATCGAACCTTTCGCCATAACAGAATGGGTTACTTCTATTGCAAGGTGTGCGCCCTTGGTCTCCTTGTGCTCTGCATGCAGCGCTTGGGTTCGTGACAAGGCTTAACCATCTCCCATGGATTCATTAACTTTGGCGGTTGTATCGGGCATTAACAGGTCGATCTTTTGGTGCAACGGCAACCGTCTTTGCAACAATTGGTATCAAAGCCTAGGTCACAGGTTCGAACCCGTTGCTTGCGCTAGGGGGGATTGTTGCTGTGAGGACCACCCTTTTTCCTTCTGTTGTTATGACTATTTACATTACTGTTATTGTTACTTTTTATATTTGTGGGATAGCAGTTCCCAGAATTGTCAAACTATTAAACTTTATTATGATTACGGAAAAACTAATTGGGTGATGTTTGGATAAGTTACATTTCAGAAAAGTTAATTAGGTGATGATGGAAAATTGTAATATGATTTCATTTATGCTAATTAAAAGCTATGTCATGATAATGCATGTTTTTAAGTTGCTTCGGCTATGATGATTATATGTGGATACTGATCTTGTAATTTAGTGTGCAGGATTACTAATCGAACCACAGATTTCGGAGATCATTCCGCACCTTGTTATTTGTTATTCCCTGTTAAGCCGATCTGGTTCCACGAGGAACCAAGATCTCTCTGTGTTTGATGTGATGTTGTATTGTGGTCTTTCGTATGGTCGAGTGGGTTAGGTTACCCTCGTGTAACACTATTTTATGATTTGTGTTGTAAAAAAGATTGAATTTGAATTTCTTTATTTTATTTAAATCTATGAGGCCTTTTCATGTGCTTTACCTTGACCATGGGTGTCCTGGATGGGTTAAAGTTGACCCTGGGTTATACCCCATGGGTCCAGGGGCCCATTTGGCATGGGTAACCCTTGAGTAACCTCCATCTAGTCATCTTAACTTCCCCCTGAAGTTAAGTGGCGAAAATTGGAGGTATGGAGGGGACATGATGGGTTGTACCAACACCCAACCCATCCCTCTTCAATCCCCAAGGTACGAGATGACTACAAACCCATCCATTATTGAAGGATTGACTTGAAGTCACCTCCTCCATTAGTGAGATTCCCCCATGTGTTGTGGGGCCATCCATGTGAAGGAGGGAAGAAGAGGCATGGGTCACCTGTCTTTTCTTCCTTTAACTCCTTTTATTTCTCCCATGCGTAAGAGAAATGACATGAGGAGAGGGATAAGGAGTACTCTAGGGATGGGTGAGTGACATAAGCCACCAGGACAGAATAGTGGTTTTGGGGGAGGGTGAGGAGGTGACAAGTGTCACCTCCCCATTCCTCTAAACTGGAAAAGAATTTGGGTTATTTGTTTCCAATTTTGGGATGAGAGAGAGTTAGTTAAATTTTGGGGAGAGTTTTATTATGATTGCGAAAGAATAGGAAAGTTAGCTTGGAGGAGAGAAAAGGGAGAGAGGAGTTGTTGGCTAAGGTTGGAAGAGAACTCAGTGGAGCTCTGCAACAGTTTCATTCCAGGAGGGCTTTGTAAGGTTGGTTTGATTTTTACCTTTCTTTCGTATATCTAGATGTGTATGTAAAGTTTGTGAAAGATGCTTATTTATTTGTGTTTAGATTTGTTTTCTATGGGGTTTGTTGTCGGGTTGTTTGACAGAGCTTCTCCCACTTGGGAGAAATGCTCATCAAGTTTGGGGTAGGGGAGGAGAGATCCTCCTCGGGTGCATATCTGTTTCCATCTTTTGGGATGTTGAAAGCCTTGAGGGCATGTATCTGTGACTGTATCTTTGACTTGAGAGTCAAATACAGATTTCTTAAAAATTTGTGATCAAACTTGGTTTGAGGCCAAAAGAAATTGTGTTGGTTAAATTATCTGTAAGGGTGACACTCTGGAGTCGAGTGTGTCCACTCTCCTGCCCCTTATGAAACTCACTGTAGTTGAGTTTCCGTGTTGTGTAATTTACCACGGGTGTTTGTGTGCTTTGGGTTTGTTGTTGTCCCTGTTGTGAAGTGGAGTGCTTGAGTTACCCAGGTGTGAGTATGGTCTCCCTAGCTCGGGGGTGACCCTCTTGCGGGTCTACGGAAGGGAGGAGAGCTATATGAGTGGTGTTTTCTTCTTTGTTTGTCTTTGATACGCAGGTTTCCTCTTGGAGCTTATGGTTGGATTTGGAGAAGTTATATTTATGAAGAAATAGTTTATTCTTCTTTGTCATGAGAATTAGATCATGTTCTTTTCATAAGAGTGTAAAAGAGAGCACCTCTCTTGATATTGTTGTAATTTATTGTCACCCTGGGAGTGAATGAAATAACCTCTGTGATCTTGTTATTGGGTGTGACTGTTACTTAGTTGTTACATAACTTCTTTGTATGTTGGTTGGGAGAAGGGAATCCTTATCTTTCATCTTGTTAAGGGTAGTGAAAGAGTTAATCTTCTTGTATTGTGTATGATGTAATTATTTACCTTGAATTTCATATGGAAAGTTTGAAGTTATATAAAAAGTTTTACTGTATTAAATGTGTTATTGAAAGGAAGAGATCATTACTTACTTGCAATAAAATCTGAACTTGTTTATGTAATTATAAGAATAGATTTGCTTAAATAGTTGAAATGGACACTTACTTGACAAATTACAGAATTAAACTGATTAAAAATCCATTTCCTTTGTTCTTTGGATTAGTAGTTATTTAATGTTATCATGTTGAGATTAGTACGAAAGAAATTGTAATTATGAGATAATGTGACTGTAAGAATTTTGCATCTACTTGGTAAAATTATTCTTTCATTTTATCCTTTTTGAGAAAGTTTTGTTCTCTATTAAAATTTGAGTAAAGGTGAGCTAAAAGTATATATATTCTTTATTGAATTTCTTATATGATCATTTTAACAGAACATGAGAAACTGAATAAAGCACTGTATTTGTGAAATTTGAGTTTTATATATATATTTGAATTGTTATATATTTTACCTTTTTATTTGTTAAACAAAAATTTGAGACACTGTATATATTACTGAGTAATATCATGCAACTGTTATATATATATATAAATATACATATATATATATATCATTAATTATTAATGAGATGGAATTTAAACCTCATGGAAATCGAAATAAAGATATGTGGATGTCACTGTGTAAAACACAGTATATAAAAAAAAATTTACATGTGGCGGTGGGGTTTGAAACCCCACCGCAGTCCCTTTTAAGGTGTGGGGAGGGGCGGAGCCCCACCCACACCCCACATCGTGGGATGTGGGTGGGGCTCCGCCCCTCCCCACATCCCTACAAAGAAACTCGGCCCCGCCGTTATGCCTTCCCCGCAACGCGCTGTGCGCAGCGTTTTCCCCGCCGCGCGGTCCTTCCGCCACCCACACTCCGCTCTGCCCAGTGCGGCCTCCGCCGCCCACACTCTGCTCTGCCCTCCATCTCTGACTCCACCCTCTGGTTCCGACCGCCGCCGCTCCCCTTGACCCCTGCCCTGCACAAAAACAATCACAGTTAGTTCATTTTTTTTTTATGTTGAACAAAACAACCAAAGAAAATGATATTATAATCCCATGGTAAGGGTTTTATAAAGAGGATAGCCTCTTAGCTAGTTTAACAATGATATATATATATATATATATATAATCATATTATATTCAAAAGAAAAGAAGACATATTATTGTTAGATCATTAGAAATATAGAATAATAACAATTGAGATAATAAAAATAGTAATATTATTTAAATAATTTAATAAAATAATCTAACTAGTGTAATAATCGTATTAGTACGAATTAATAGTAATAATAACAATAGTAATTATAACGATAAGAGAAATATAATTGTATGTATATGTTTATATAGATATATATATATATATACACACAAATGTATCGGAATATACATATGTTATTTAAATAATAATTTTATCGGAGAGGCCATTTGTTTCCCTTTTCAATATCAAAGAAAATAAAATTATAATTAAAGGAGAGCGTAAAGGACTTTACGGTAATCCTCCGGGAAGAGTTTCTCGGAAGTTTCCACTATCAACGCGATTCAATAACCGGGAAAATGAAGAGGAAAATTACACGTCACCTTGCTTAAAAGATCACTGGAAATAAACTTAAGAAGCCATCACAGACATTCCATGTGAGGCCATTTTAATCTCAACTGTAGTAAACGTCCATATAAGTAAACCTGTAAGAGTCAAAAGAAGAAAAAGTAACATTGGAAAACACAGAGGAGAAAATGCGCGGCATTTCCCACATGGGATAAGAGAACTAAGTTGATGGACCCTCCTGCCAAAATTTGCTTAGGAACAAGTTCAATTAATACATACGGAGAGGAGAAACCTAGATCGGAGAAAACTAGGAGACCGAGTCCAGCGAAGTAGTAAACCAGTCTATATGACCTGGACCATTCGGGAGTTAGGATTAATGCAAGAATAGATACAGTGATAACCCTGATTGATGTAAAATATGAAGAAAGGCCTAGATAAACATAAAGAAAGCATAGAATCCGAAAGAGAGAGAGACTGAAATATAAATAAACTAAATTATCAGAGAAATAGTTAAGGTGAGCGCGATAAAAATACAATCAAAATTAAGACCCAGAGAAAAGGGAAGAGAGAGCAAACGAACCGCCTTGTTGAGAATGCTAAGTCGAAGGAGGAGTATATTTCAGGAAGCAAGAGAGGAGACAGACAACCATGCCTTGCTGAAAAAATGATTCAATAGGGAGATCACGAGTCGGTTTAGTCAGAACAAGGCGTCGTGGGAAGTTGTTAATCTATCAGTGAACCACGTGCGTAATATAGGGTTGAGTGATTCCCACTTACGCCGTAAGGCGTTATGCTGCCGGAATCTGCCGAGATTTAGATTTAGGAACCTTGATATTAACAACCTTGTAGTGAAGTTAACGATGTCGTAGAGATCCACTTGTTGGTCTGCTCGCGTCCGGTTGCACGCAATTGTACTTGTACCCCACCGACAACTGTAGTGTTTTCACCTTGAGCGAACACCACTGAGCATGCTTACGCATGTGAGGGGGTTTTTAGGGAAGCGTGAGAAATTTTTTTGATATCTCGTGTCATAACCACATGACAAATGTGACTATGACACATGTGATATGTGTTGTGACCACATGAGAAATGTGGGCATGACAGTTGCAAGGTGTGCACCCTTGGTCTCCTTGTGTCATGCAGCATAGTGCTTGGGTTCGTGACAAGGCTTAACTGCCTCCCATGGATTCATTAACTCTAGCAGTTGTATCAAGCATTAACAGGTTGATATTTTGGTGCAACGACAACCATCTTTACAACAACTTCCAACTCCATCTAATTCTTCTCTTCTATATAAACAAGAGTGTATTTTGTTGAGGCTTCTCAAAGCCCACTTGATCACTCTTCCTCCTCCTTCACACAAAAATTTTCTGCAACATATTCAATCAACACTTCCTTTGTGTGCATATCATTGAGTGCTTGGCCATTCCACCAGTGAATGTCACGCCTTGCATAACAAAATTCAACAACTTCTTGACATGGGTACTCTCACTCTTCCTACTGTTGAAGTACACATCTCTTCTATACATCACAAGTGATATTGAGCATGGTCTCTATCTGGTTCATTCTTCTTCCTCCATAATCACATCATGATTACCTCTAGCATTGTTATAAAATGGCATGGTATAGATTCTACCTCTATCTTTCTTTCTTATACTTTCTCCTAAGGTTTTCACACCTCCCTTCTTCTATTGTGTTGCTACCCACTATGTGGCAACCATATCTTTATTTGTTTGCTCATTTCTATTCATGGTGGTACAATCTCACGTGCAACCATACTTTATTTTTTATAAAACAATATTCACTTTCATGGTTGTACTCACCCGTATTCTAGGGGCAGAGACAACTTGTTCTAGGGGTGCGCATTCTTTTTTAGGATCTCCCCTCCTTGTTCTTCCCCTTTCCCTTACCTTAAAATATTTGCATATTATACATGCTAATATTTTAAGGGGGCATATACTCTGCTCACATTTGCATCCATACATGCACTTTTCTTTATTTACACCCCATGAAATGTTTCTTATTAATTCGCCTCCCTGTGGTGTTGTTTATTTTACGTGCTCCCAGAAGCGTTCACCCCCTAAAGTGTTGATGTTTGATAAGCTCCCTAAGGTTTTGAGTTTTGATACGCTCATTGACGCATTGGTAGCATGTGAGACACCTAGCATAATGCAACTTGTTGGCCTAAATGTGCTTCATATGACCTACCTTTTTACACTCATGGTTACCTAGCATAATACAGCTTGCTAGTCTGTGATCCATAGGGGCATTGTCATTTGCATGACCCCTAGTGACAGAGCAAGCTAGTGTCTAAGTCATGTACTCTCCTTCGTTCGTATTGATTGCTTCCCTATCTATCTGTATGTCTTCTATCCTTGAAGCAATCGATCGACTCGTTACATTCTTCTCTTCTATTAAGAATTCCTCTATTTGTTGTTTTCTTTATTTTTTGTTGTATTTTGGGGACGACGCATGGTATTGAGACAACCTTTCACATTGAGGTCTCTTTCACTTTGCTGGATCAAAATTTTTCTTTTCTTTTTGTGTGTTTCTCTCCTCTATGTATGTGTTGTTTATGTTTATGTATATGTTTATAATGCTTTGACATAGTGGTTTTGCAGGTTTATGCTCTAACACTATTATCTTGTAGGTTTTTGTTGTCTAATGTACGTGTTTTGTAGATTCTTAGCGTGGGGGCTTAATGCCTTTTCTCGAAGAGCTCTGCATCCTCTATAGTACCCTTTTGTTGTTATGATGTTATTTACTATCATTTTTTACTTTAGCATGCATATTCACATGGTGTCATAAGCTCGTTAAAGTGGGGCTAAATGTAACATCATAAATTGCATACCCTTGCAATTTCATGCTATATTTTGGCCTTGCTTTAGTGTACATTCCCTTAGTTTGTTTGTAAGCTCAATTTAGCCCTTGCATTAGCCTTTTTCCCTCCCATGGTGCTTAGACCTTGTTTTTAGTGTTGTCTTTTCATCAAACTTTGTCATTACTTTTGTGTTAGCCATGTGATGTTCTAGTGCCTCATAGTTTTTGAGCCCAAACTATCTAGACACTAGCACTTCATGCAAACATCTGCGCAACGCGCTAGAGTCCCACGGCAATTTTGTGTTTTCTTGTCATTTTTGGGTGTTTCTCTAGTTGTCCTTTTTTGTTGGTCAATGGTAACTCCTTGGGAATATTTCAAACGAATCGTTGGCTCTTCCTCTTCCCTCCTTTCCCTCTTTTTGAATCTATCTTTTGAATAGATTGCATTCCTCTCTTGGAAATTCTCAAGCTCTCTACAACTTTCTGTAGTTTTCTACAGCCTTCTATAGTATTTTTCTCTCAACTCTCTTTGGCTTTTTCAAGCCCCCTTTCAGGTAATATTGTTCTTGTTTATTATTGTTGCAAGCTTTTTTATTTGTTGTACCCTTGAGCACCTTGGGATCCTCACATCCCTTATATTTATGTTGTTGTAGTCTACACTATTTGCACAATCACGGCTCTTAACGTTCCCAAGCATATTTGGGATAGGAGCATTCACACATTTTTATTTATCTACCTATTTGGCTATTATGGAGGTCGAAAGACCAAAGTAGGGGTTTGACTAAACCCAAACAACCCCAACAATTTCTCTTTTTCTCAACTATAGGTATTTGGGAAGCATACAACCGCATGGAGGTTTGTTGGTTTCTTCCCTTCTCTTGTCCATTCTATTATTTCATTTGATTTAGTGAGTTTATCTTTGTTATTTTTATTTATGTTAGTACTTGGTAGCTTACTGTTGTGTTTCATCTTTTGATATTGTATATTGGACGAACTATTGTGCTGGATTTTCATATTTTTGGGCCGCACGGAGGATAACACTTAGTGCAGGCATCTGCACGACGTTCTGGCATCTTGGACAGTGGCTTCATCCTTCCGACTCTAGGTTCTTCTCTTTTCCCTCTCTTCAGCTTTGTACTTCATTTTTGTAAATCAATTTCATGTTCCTGTAGATTAGCATTTTCCATTCCACCACCTATGTAATGTAATGTAGAAAGTGAAGGTACCACTTTTTCCTATGTACAAAGACTAATGGCACGTGGTGGAGAGTGTCAACTATGGAATTTGAAGGTTCCATCTAAGTGGGGCACCCTTTTCTATGTGGGCACATTATTTAAAATATTATAAAATATTAAATAATTGCAACTAGACCTAAGACTTGCAAAGTGTACAACACCACCTAGTCCCCTTGTCCCAATAATTCCTAGGTATGAATGGTCCTTGGAATTTGAATGTTCCTTCTTATTCTTGGATATGTTTAAATGTGCAAATGAATGTCTTTAAATGCCAAGACATAATGAATAGTTGGATAAAAATGTACCAAGTCAGCGCCTAATGACTATTAGAAAGTGGGAGTCCACAATTTTGAATTTGAATTTTTTTATTCTGGGGTCAAATCTAGTGTGAGAGCAAACCTACATGCCATAGGATTGATCCAAAATGGAGAATCTACAATCTAAGGATTGAGAATAAATATATAAAAGTGGAAGTTAATAATAAAATGAATGTGTAAAAACATTTACCAAATAAAACAAAACGAAAATAGAATATATAAAGTACATGTAAAATAGAAATAGATAAAGATTAGGTAGGAAGGCAAACTTAATACAAAATGTGCAACCTACTTGTCACTAGAGTCACATTAATACATCTCATCAAAATGGGCCCAAAAACTCAATGGGAATTGACATGGGTACCTAAATTCTCTAAGAAAACAAATTACGTTTTCACATTAATACAAATTCACGAGGCAACATACAAACAAATAATTATCGACGTAGGCAAAAATTTGTTTTAAAAATTAAGTTTAATAATAATGTACGGTTTTGTAAAGGTTTTATATAATATCTTAAGATTCTTTCCTTACCAAACGATCTTACAATTGACTTTGTGCCTCCTCCGTGTTTCCCTTTGCTTTCGTGCTCACAAAAATCAAAGCAATATTCTTCAAGTGGGTCCTCTTCACTGCACCAATCAATATCTTCTTTGTCATTAACGTTGACAAAAGTGTTGCAAAACTTCTTAATCATAGAATATAGCCACCTAATTAAAGGTTTTGATTACGAGGGTTTGGCATAAAGCAAAAACTCAACATCTTGTTAAGGAATCAAGCACCCCACATTAAATAACTAGGCTAATCATTTAATTAAGAAATTTTGGTTTTTTATGGTAGGTATAAGTATTGAAATAAATGGTAAATTGATAAAGAAAGAGAGATGTGTTTGATTTTGTGTGTTATAATAAACTATTTTGTATATAAAATATAATGAAGTTACAATACAGTACAAATTGATATATGTTTTATGTTTTTTGTTTGGAATTAAAATTAGAAACTAGTATTATTGAGTTTTTGTGTGGTCTTGATCCTTCAATGGTGATCTTGAATTATGTATTTCTAACCTTTAGAAACATGTTTGTATGTGTGCACATGAATAGAGATGTGCTAAAAAGTATTGGTAGAACCTACTAACAAGTTAGGGAATTTGTGGATCATCTTGATTGTAGTTAGATCATGTGCATTGACTCAATGGTATTTGAAGATCAAAGACATGCCAAGTAGATTACAAAATGCATATGTATTTGTATGTGTGTATGTAGATGTTCATGCAATGATTACTCTAGATGCCAAATTTTTATGCTTTGTAATGATAATGTGATAGGAGCTCATCATGATCTCGATGACCTAGGGCTTTATTTTTTTAATTAACACCCTAGCATTCAAATCGTGAGTTGGCGAGTAACAATTTGTTGGGATAAAGTTGGCCATGATTAAATTTGAATTTGGAAATTGTGGGTCAACATTATGATAACGGTCATGATCTAGGTTCAAGGTTGCCCAAGCAATCTTCACACAAGACTAAGAACAAAAAATAAAAGACTAAATCTAGATCACTAAAGAATATGAACTTAGGGTAAAAAATACCATTTAAACATTAGATATTTATTGAAAAGGAGAATAATTTTTCCATTGGATAAAATTGAGGTTAATTGAATTAATACAAGAAAATAAACACAATCAACCTAGATTAATTAAATGAACTGGAGGAATAGTAAATTAAAAAAAGTTCCTTGAACATTGAATGAGGTGGATAGTGGTACTTAGTTTAATAACCAAATAATGATACCAAATGCATAAGGATTTGAAATATACATGTCAACACTTAGAAACAGTGTTTTTCTATGAATGAAATGTCTTGGACTTCTAAATTGGATCTCTATCCTATCAAAGTATATGTTCACAAGTCTAAGATAAGTTCATGACCATAGATTTGTACTTGTGCTCCAAATTCATCCTAGAAATTTGTAGAGTTATGTCCTACAATGTTTCTTAATACATAATATTTTTCTCGAGCTTTTCTAAAAAATTGGGGACTAGCGGTGTCGATAGGTACTTTGTTAGGTTGTTATACAATTAAGCCACGAGGGTGCTACACCTTGATCAATCCCTTGATATTAAACAATATCAAAAACAAAGGCAAGCATCTAAGATGCAAATTCTTTCCTCTTTTTATTACACCAAATTGAAATATGTCACTATTATTTGCTCCTTAGAATGACTGCCTTGTAACTTTTATGAATTTAACTACAATAAGTCATTAAATATTTTTAAATACTAGCACATAACATCAAATCGCACCAAAAAGTGTGTTTAGACAACTCAAAGTAGAGGAGTAAAGGGGACCAATCACCAAATTTGAATTTTGAATTTAAAATTGGGAAGGGACATGTTCAAGACCATGAGGTCACCCTCACATCCGTAGACTGTCCTAGAATGGAATAATAGTTAGATCCAAGTTGTCAATGGCCAAATGGAGTTAGGTGTATAGATAGGTGTGATAAACAGGTAGATAAGACGAATGTATATAGGAGTGTGTGTGCAAACAAATAAGGTAGAGCTAAATTAATAGGGATATGTGTGTGTAAATGGATGGAGAGGATAAGGGAAAGAGCCCAACTTCATATAATATCGTGGAAATTATCACTATTTACATATATTAAGACGTTACCTCAAAATAGACACAAAACTAAATGGGAAATAGCATGGGTATGCAATTTTCACCATTATATTTTCCACTTTGAGGTGCATGTGAACCCTAAGATGATCATGCATCTCAAAGTATGTAGCACTTATAAACATGCATGTAGGGTAAATATTCAAACACTTAAAGGATATTGCCATAGACTCTATATATAAAGTAATAGACCCTACAAGGATATGATCATGTGTGTTCACCTTTTGTGTATGTATTTTTCCATATGATGAGTCTCCTTAAGCACCCATGTCTATCTACATATCTAAACATAGGAATGTTAGTGATAGCATATCTACCCCTCATTCCAATCTCCACACCCCCCCCCCCCATCATGACAATTGATCATGTCCATAAGATACAAGGAATTGTCAAAAGATTGAAAGATAGTACATGAAAATAAAATGTAATCTAAGCATGTAATCATATAATTGTGTAAGCATAAAAGCATCTAATCATGTAATCATATAAGCATTGAATCATATAACAATATAAGAAAGAAGTAATAAGTATATAGAATGTATCATGTAAGCACATCATGGACTGGAGATAATAGTGAAGAAGGATGTTGCCCCTAGCATGGACAATAAAATGATGGTGTGGCCCTTGGTGGCCTAGTAACACCTATGTAAGTATATAGAGTACTAGGATAGATATATACCCCCTAATGTGTCATCCAAAATCATGAGCACAAAGGTTGGTAAGGTAATAGGTCCCTAGTGGCATGGAATTGAAACTATGAGCAAGCCAACCCGCATAAAGTCAAGATAGAAATCTTAAAGCAAAAATATAAGGCATAAAGACATGATAAGGGGATAGAGCCCTCAAATACGTGTATTATAAAAGCAATTGGGCAAGCCCCCAAGGTATAGTAACAGTAGGCACAATATGGAAAAGAGGGAAGAATGATACCCCCAAATGTAAATAGGAGGAATGCTCAGCATAGTGCCCCCAATGTAAAGATGTAATCATGAAGGTGCAACATATAGAAAATAAGGAAGACATGATTCTCCCCAAAAGTAAATGCTAAAGATGTGGCAATAGGATCACATAAGCTATGAAAGGGAAAATTATGATGCCCCCTAAGTGTAAAGATATAGCAATAGAATCATAAAATATGAGTGGGAGAGACATGATGCCCCTTGATGTAAAGGTGTGGCAAAGTAAGCTCAATTTGTCATGGGGGAAAATCACAATGTTTCCCCATAGTATAAGTGACTTTAGAATATAGAACATGCCAATATAGGATCAAAGTGTAAAACTCTAGAAGCATAATATAGCAATATAAGTGTAACAAGTAACTATAGGGAGTAAGATGTATAAATATATAGACTTAATCTATAAAGCTCTAATAAGACAGATGTATCAATGCAAGACCATATTAGAAGCTCTAATAAGCATAATATGTCAATGCAAGAATATTATAACATGATGTATCATAGTAGGAACAATATGTAAGCTCCATATATTGGGGTAGGTGTGTCATACACCTTTAATTGTAATGTTTGATTTATTTATTATTTATTAATTATTTGTGATCCCTCAAGGAAAAGGGCATCCCACTATGACTTAGCTATTTTTCATGTGTATGCATAGGTACAAAATATGTAAGGTAAGCTCTTGTCATCTAAAATGTGTAAGCACATTCATGACAATGTAAGAACATGTAAGAGGTGTAAGAGATTCTATGACACATGTAAGAGCATGTAAGAGGGGAGTTACATTATTGACTTGACTTATTGACCAACCTATGATGTATGTTATGATGAATCATAGGGCATATTTTAATGGAGATAATGGAATACCCAAGTTGGAGAGTGGATTATGATGAAGTTATGACAATGTATGGCAAGTGTAAGGAATATGTTAGTTTTATCTTGTGGACTCATCTTGGTGGTTTTAGCTCATGGTTTCCCATTTATCATTTGGTGGTTTCATGTATTTTTTCTCTTGTTTATTTGGTGCTTGAGATGGAAGTTTCATAGTGTATTTGCAACTACTTTAATGCTACCAAAAACTCTCTAGACACAATTGGTGATGCATAAGGGTGGATGTTCATAGATTTTTTGTACATATTGTTACTATCTCATAGATTATTGTAGGAAGTGTTTTTGTTATCTTCGGTTTTCTTCACCGAGAAGTATAATATGAAATCAATAAGTAAATTCTAGGAATGTATGATATAGCAATATAAAATTAATGAGTGAGATCTAGGAAAAACATGATATAATAATATAGGTTCAATGGATAAGCTCTAAAAAGCATTATTATAAACAATGTCATAGCAATGAATTATGAGCATAAGAAAGACAAAAGACAATGCAAACATGGGCAAAATGATAATAGATAAACAAAAACAAAATAGGCAACCAAGTAGGGAAATAGGAATAAAGGCTTAAGAACAATGTAAAAAGGACACCCAATAATGCCCCCCAAGTGGGGGAAGGGAAATATAGAAGTTGAAATAAGTATAAAAGTCACAAAAATGTAGGTAAAATTGAAAGACTAAAGCATAAAATAGAAAATCAAAGAAAGAACTAAGGTATGAAATCGAACAAGGAGAAAATAAATGAAATCTAACCTATAAGTATATATAAATATATGCTATAGTGGTGCTCATAAATAATTGAACATTGCATTTTATTAGGTGTCACCTTGGGTACCACCATCTTAGGTTAATCAATCATTAG
This sequence comes from Cunninghamia lanceolata, assembly GCA_027924645.1. Lineage (NCBI taxonomy): Eukaryota > Viridiplantae > Streptophyta > Pinopsida > Cupressales > Cupressaceae > Cunninghamia > Cunninghamia lanceolata. The sequence continues at coordinate 9,580,976 of BSBN01001201.1, forward strand.
ATCATGACTACTCTAAAAATAATCATGCAATTTTTCTACCTTTTGTTTTGATTTTCGCTCATCTTTGATTGATTTTTCAATGATGTGTTTCATCTTGATATGATTTTTCACTTGGTGAAAAGGTGTTCTCAATAGGTGTGAGATTATTTACTTCTTTGCTTACCCATTCTTACTTTTTAACTTGTGGTTGTGGTGGAATGATAGTCTTTTTATGCACCACACCTTCTTGCTTTGGTTTCCATGTAGCCTCTTGTGCACAAAACTCAATGAGTGGTGCTACTTTTACTGCTTTTGTATACTTATTTTGATTTTTCTTTATCTTTGGTATGTGTATGATTTGTTGTTCATATGGATTACTGGAATATTATGTATGTTTAGAACTCCATTAATATTAACCATTGGTTGTGCAATTTGAGGCTCTTTTGGTTTTGAAAAATATTTATCTAATCTCTTTTCAATCCCTTTAGCTCATCAAGATGTATCTTGTACAAATCATGTATATCATCATTTCTCTCATGGGTACATATTTTGGCCTTTACACAAATGTATCTAGTATGAAGTGGCTAGCATCAAATATTGATTTATAATGGGCCCTTTCAATTGTGACCACTTTCATTCATGAAAAAATTTAACACATTGATGAAAAACAAAAGGAACAACTCTACATTGCTCAATCCATGGTCTCCCAATTAATACACCAAATCTATCAAAAGATGGTATCACATGACATAAAATAGGTAACTTCTTAGGTCCAACTCTTAAATATACAATAATGCAACCCAAGGAGTTAATTAGCATGAACCATTAGCCATTTTCAATGAAACCCTAGAATGTGCTTACTCTCAATCTCTAATATGTGTTAAACAATACATCTTCTATACAAACATTGTATCGACATGTAGGATCAATAAGAAACTTAGTAGGTGATGAGCCTAAGTTAAAATTCCCTTGTATATATAATGGACCATAACACTTGTTTTATGGGATTTCCTCTTTTTCTGATGTTGATGCCTCCTAAAATGGACTCGTAGAATGTAATCAATGGTAGACTAGAAGGTGAAGAAGATGTGGCTTTAGACTTCATATTTCCCACAAAAATCTTAATAACCCTCTTTTTCCATATAATCATTATTCACTTATGTATAAGACATCTCAACCATATGTGAATTACTTGGAAATAGATCTATATATCAAAAATCTATTGTTAGGGGGTGAAACTAATGGATTTCATTATCATTACTCCATAAATTTTAATCATGTTAGTGTCAATAACATCTCAAGCCTTAGGTTTGGAAGTGAAGAAAGATTATGTGTGATTCCCTTTGACCCTGATAATTACAAAATGTTTGTGACTTATGAAATGGTTTATAGGTATCCAATGCATAGATATAAGGGATTTAATGAGATTCACACTCAAACTTTGAAGCACATCATCCATGAATTATTGAAGCTTAGTGAACTTCCTTGGAGTAATTTGGAGTAATTTGTTTAAAGAAGGGGAAAAAAGGTATGAGGCACTTGATTTACATTTTCCTTTATACCATCACCCTTTAATTTTTTTTTTGATACTTATAAGGGTAGGAAGCATGTTGACTTGATGATCCATATTTAAAAGAATTACATGCAAGAAACTATTCCACATTTTTAACATGTTCAAACAAATCCATAACAAAAGAGAAAATGTTTAAATACACATTGTGTTGAATTGGTTTGATTAATCCCTTAATAAAGATGTTTGTACTTTAGTATAATATAAAAGAGTAATCAACTTAGAGCACAAAGACTAAAATCTAAAAATTATATAGTCACTAATGTGTTTATTAGGTCCTTTCCATCCAACATAGTCAAATAAATCGACAACAATTACTCTAAGGTCCACATTAACTTTGAATTTCTTTAGAAATAATTTAGTAAGCTCATCAAAAGAATGAATAGACCCTTAAGGAAGTGAAAATAAACACTCTATAGAAACATATTTCAAAGTGAATAGAAATAACTTTGTTAACAACTTATCCTCATAAATAAAGTCTACACATGTAGTAGCATAAGATCTAAGATGTGTGTTAGGGTCACCTTTACCATCATACATATAAAATCATAGTACCATAAATACAATAGACAATAGAAATGCCACAATATCATAAGATAGTGGTGTGCATCTAGCATCCATTCTCTTTTCTACTTGATCTATTTTGTAAGCAGTGCATCTAGGGTAGAGGAAGGAAAGGTGGATAAATGGGAACCACTAGGGGATGTATGGGATCTAAAAGAAATGGATGAAGTAATGGCTTGGGATAGAGGCATGGAGGAGGAAAGGTACTTAAGAGTATTTATGGTATGGGATGTTGTATGGGGTATGGAAATGAGTTGAATAAGTGGGGTAACTATAGGTCTAGTAGTAGAGGAAAGAGGTGTGGAGGTGTGGGTCATCATGTGGGTAGTGGGTATCATGGGAGGAGTATATGTAATGCCTACCTATGTTAACTATTATCCCGTCTTGTTTAATAAATGATCAAATCATGTATTACGATGATGTCATAATTATATGTTATTATTGAAATGTGAATTATGATGATCAGTTGATTTTACCATTAGATTTAGTCATTGTTACGTATTGATCCAATGCATGTAATGTGTGATTGAAGTGTGTAGCTACAAGTAAAATCCCAATGGTGGTTAGTTGGAGGTGTTCACATAGTTTTCTTGGTATTGTTAACCCATATTGCTTTGTGTGGAGGTGATAAGACATGAGATGTTTATACTTGTGAAACTCTATCTGAATTATGTGCAATTCTGGATCCCCATTATGCTAGCCTAGTAAATGTTTGCATTCCCTTATGTGCTTTTATCATTTTCACATATGCATATTGGTTTCTTTGGAGAAAAATAATTAAATAGATTTGTAAAATGTTAGAATGCACTTGAAATTATAAGATGGATGTTTGAAATTAAAATGAGAAATTTAAAGGTCTTCTAGAATATTGTTTTCTTAATATTATTGAAAAATGAAGTGGGTTCCCTATCTATATACCCTAGGAAGGTTCTTAACTTATCAAAAAGTACAAATTAATTTTCAAAACATGATAAAGGGGTCGTATTAGATATTTTTGAGAAAAAATAGATATTTGTTAGAAATTAGATATTATTTTTTCTTTTCCTCATGAGTTTTTGGAAAGAAAAGAGAGAGAGCGTGTGTGTGTATTTTTTAAACCATTGCTTGCTTACATTGAAAGATTGAAGGAGGTTTTGTAAAAGCTTGGGATTACTTGTTGATTCTTCTTGGAGTGGGAAAGATTTGCAACAGGTTCTAACCTTGGATTCATTGCAAATAAAAAATGTATTCCTTGTGATTTTTCTATAGCTTTAGGAAAGATATGTATGATTTTGTTTATTTTTATGTGAAGAAAAATTGAATTTGTTAGTATGTATGTGTATGGTCATGCTCCCATTTTAATTGGTGATCCATATGGATTTGTTGTTTTGTGTGTGTTGTAGTTAAGGAAAATAAATCTTTGCACTTGGCAATTGTTAGGTTTATTTTTCATGTTGTAGGAAATTTAATTTTTAAAATATGAGTTTTGTACCCAAACCCTTGCAAGTTTTCTTTAAAAAATTATATGATTGTATAAGTGTGTTGTTGGGCAAATTTGGGACAACAAGGTATTTTAGAATCTGAGTTTGTTTGTATTTCAAAACTTGAAAAGAATACCTGAAGGTTCTCTAATGGTGGAACTTGGGTATTGAGAAATTTTAGAAAACTTTATATTATTTATTTACTTGAAATTTGTAACTTGTGAACGGTTTTTATTTTGTGGAGTAACAAGTTTTACCATAGAAATAGTTTGTTTACTCCTTGGGAAGCGTGTTTGCATGAAACCCAATTTTCCATGCTTTCTTTAACTCTATTGGATTTTATCTAGGGTTAAGACATGAATGGTTAAGTCATTATGTTAAGAATGGATAAATAAGTAAAGGATTAGAGTGGCCATGATTGGTCTAACTCTAGATGAGATTGTTTCTAGGGTTAATACATGATTGGATTCATTAAATTAATCAAATTTGGGTTCAAATAGTAATTAAAAAAAAGACTTAAATGCAACATTATTTTCCAACTCTATGGGATTTTATCTAGAGTTGATGCAAATATTGTAGGCAAGAGGACACTACTTTCCAAACTATTGGATTTTATCTAGTTTGATGAAAATGTTTAAAGGAATACATTAGTTGTGATGAATGTTACTTGAGATACTCATTTCTCCAAAGTCTTCTTTGTATCTTAGAGATCTAAGGCAAAGACAATCCATGTCTTAAGCTTCCCTTTCTCTTCCTCTTGTGTAAATTTTGATTCTTATGTGGAACCAATTTGTGAAATGGAACTATGCTTGATTGTGTTGTGTTTAAGATCAATCATGTATGTCATTCTTATGTTTACAACCATGTGTTTGTCTCTTAGCATATAGGGGTGGCCTTCAGGTCCCACATGGTTGGGTGGTGTTGTTTACCATTGAGATGTGTTTTGGGATTGTGACGGTGCATCTTGGAGCATGTGTAGGAATCTCATCTCTCTGGGTTGTTATATCTTGACTTATTATAATTTGTCATATTTGTGAACTTGTAACATATGGTTATTGGTGAACTTTTGTTAAAGCATGGAAAAGTGGTAATTGTATATGTACCTCATCTTTGTAATGGAATGAAATACATTCATGTTTGGTATGTGATTTCTCCTTTGTAACTGTGTAAAGTTTATGATTTAATGAGAAATCAATCTTGTTTTGGAATGAAATATCATGATTGAATGTAAATCCTAATGTGTACTTGCAAAGGAAAGTGATGGATTAATAATGTTATGTTTTTTTTAGATGAAGTGAATGTATGGAAATTGTTAATAATATGTTTGTGTTCTCAATGCTTGACTTTGGAGGTTGCATCTGATTACATGTCCCATTGTTGTGTTTTGTGTAGACGAATGCTTGCATGTGAATAGTGTTTTTTTTGATAAAATGAATATGGATATTTTGTGAGTTTAAGGATGTCATAATGTGGCTTAAGATATTTTAAGTTGGTTGTGTAAACTATTTTTTAGCATCTTGTAAATCGAGAAAGTTATGGCATGTTTTGTGTAGGTTTCTTTAGGCTTGCCTAGGCCTAGCCCTTTTCTCATTTTGGGGATTTGTTCCTCATTCATGGCTTGTTTGTGAGGATGTTTAAATTTGTGTGAATCCATCCTTGGGTGTTTGTTTGAGGGCTTAAATGTGTTTGGGATGAACTTTAGTATGGGCTTTAGTTCTTTACATTCTTGCCCATCATTGGTTGGGAGGAGTTTCTATCTCCTTCATTTCTCATCATGTTGGTCCATTGTTTCATGATGTTTGTGCAAGTCTTCCAATTTTGTTTATATGTTGGTGGGGCTTGACCTTGTATCATCATGCACTTCATAGTGTCATTGCCTATGTTGATCACGATGAACATTGTTCAATTTTAACATCATGTGTGTGAGAGTAAGGTTGTGACATGTGTTTTTCATAATCATAATGAAAAAAAATTATTCATCTATGTTTTATCCACTAACGTCCTGGTGTAAAAGTTGGAACATTATAACATATCCAAGAGCTAGGCCATAAGGTGAAGGATATTGGAAAAAGGGTTTGTACTAAATGGTGGGACACTAATGGCCATGGTACTATGAGGGTGAGTAGTGGTTATGGAAGGAGTAATAGTAGAAGAGGGGTTTATGATAGAGATGGGGATAGATGCACTAGTCACTACATAAGAAGTAAGCTTATCCAAAATTGCTTTCAAAGTTTATTCAAATGCCCATATGGTTTACTTGCAAACATATCATGACACATATTTGCTAGTTGTGTAGGATTTTTTGCATTAGCTTGACTAGCCAACTCATTTGCAAAATCTTGATTATCCACTTCAAAATCATGATCATAGTCCTCATCATTCTGAATATGACCATCAAAATAACTTCATTTTTATTGATTTGGGCCATGTTGGGGTTTAGGTAGACACTCCTAGGTGGCATAAACAAAAGATAGGAAAAGTAAGCTAAAATTTCTAATTTCATATCAAAAAATTAAAAAAAATATTGGTATATCAAGTTTTAAAATGAAACCCTAATGTGATAACCAAGGGCGAGTAGGGTGGGTGAAAAAGATATCTTGATAAAGCACACAAACCCTAAAAGAAAATAATATATCAATGAAATATAATAATATAAAAGGAAGGGTAGATATTAAAATAAGATGTAATCTTGGAAAAATGTAGATTTAAAAACCCTAATATCAAACCCTTGAAAGAAGGTTGGGGTGTGCAGGATTGAATGGGTTCACCATTTAAATGAAATGGAAAATAATGTTTCCTTCAGATGAAATCTAGGTTGGTCAAATTAATACAAGAAAAAAAGAAAAAATGCACAATCAACCTAGATTAATGAAGTGGAGGAACAATAAATTGAACAAAGTGCCTTGAAAATCGAATGGGGTGGATATTGGTACTTAGCTCAACAACTGAAGAATGATACCAAATGGATAAGGATTTGAAATTGGATGTTGTCAAACCATGGAAATAATATCTTTCTATCAATGAAATTGCTTGGAATTCTATCATGTTGGATCTCTATTCTTTTTTGTCAATGAGGTTTGTGGGTTTAAAATGAGTTCACAATTGCAAATTTGTACTTGTGCTACAAATTCATTCTAACAATCTATAGAGTTTTGTCAGGTACAACTTCACCTGATACACTATCTTCTACTCTATCTTTTCTAAAATTTTAGAGATTGATGTTATTGATAAATATCTTGTTAGTTTTTCATAAAACTAAGCCACAAGGGCACTACACCTTAATCAACCCCTTGAAATTGAAAAATATCAAAAATAATAGGCAAGCACCTTTGATGCAAATTCTTTACTCTTTTTATGGCACCAATTTGAAATATGTCACTATTGATTGCTCTCTAGAATGATTGCCTTGTAATTTATATGGATGATTAGATTGAATGCATTGAATGTCTTTAAATACTAACACATAATATCAAATCATGCCAGAAGTGTGTTTAGTTAGCTCAAGGTGGGTAAATGGGGCTAGTCGACAAAATTTAAATTTTGAGCTTTGAATTGGGAATGGACACGTTTACAATTGCAAGGGCACCCCCACATCCATTGACTTATCTTGGAATGAAATAATGGCTAGATCTATGTGACAAATGACTAAATGTAGGTAGGTGCATAGATAGGTGTGATAAACAGACAAATAAGATGAATATATAGGAGTATGTGCACAAGTGGATAGGGTAGTGCTAAATGTATAGGGATATGTTTATGTGTATATTGATTAAGAGGCTAAGAGAATGAGCCCAACTTCACACAATCTCATTGCATTTGTCACTATGCATGTATGTATTATGATATTACTTCAAATTAGACACAAAACTAAATGGGAAATGTCATGGGTGTGCAAATCTCACCATGAAGTAAAAATGCACAATCAACCTAGATTAATTAAGTGGAGAAATAGTAAATTGAATAAAGTTCCTTCAAAATTGAATGAGGTGGATAGTGGTACTTAGCTCCACAATTGAAGAATGATGCCAAATAGATAAAGATTTAAAATTTGTATGTTGTCGAACCATGGAAACTATTAGAAATGAAGGTAAACCACCACAATATATGGAAATCTGAAATAAATTGCAAATCTAAAATTTATTCTATAGAATGCTAAAATGAATATTTAAACTAATGTAAACTAGCAACAAGGAAATCAACAAACTCAAGAGAATAACACATGACATAGAGATTTATGTGGAGAAACCATTTTAGAAAAAAAAACTCCACCAGAAAAGAGGACAAATCTGTATTATCTTTAAAAGGGATTGCAATACAATCACTTCCTTCAATCCTACATCCAATTTGATTACACTTGTGTACCTGTAAAACATTCAACTCATATTCTACACTTCTCAAGCTTATGTTAAATAGAAATGCAAGCTTACAAAAGAAGTTTCTCAAACATGGTGCCCAAACTTAGGAATATTCGATGACCTATCTTGGGAATCTCACAATCAACATATTATTAGCCTCTTACAGATGTCATAAAACTGCATTACAAATATTGCACCCAAGATAGACAAAATCCCATGCCCACCTTTGGGAAAGTCAATAATAGGCTATAAATAATCTCTTACACCTTCTTACAAGTTGTCATAAGATGCTCTATGATAAAGCTCCACTTATAGTTGATTCCTTACAACATGTAAGACACTAATATTAGTAGATGCTTTTACACCTGTCATAAACCATTAATAAACTTGGATGCCCCATATTTACTTGTTTACTATCCCAAAGTAAAATAACATAAATTGTCGTCACCATAATTAAATAATTATTGTAGTCATTGGAACCTTCATCCCTTATGGTTCATGCATTTACAAAATAATGTTAGGAGTAATTAAATATATCGAACTTACAAGGTTGATGGCACCTTAATTCTAATAGAAACAATGTCTTTCTATCAGTGAAACTGCTTTGAATTCTATGTTGTATCTCTATTCTTTTTTGTTAGTGAAGTTTTTGGGTCTATAATGAGTTCATGATTAAAAATTTGTACTTATGCTCCAAATTTGTTCTCACAATCTATAGAGTTCTATCCTACAACTTCACCTGATACACTATCTTTTACTCTAACTTTTCAAAAATTTTAGGGATTGATGGTATTGATAAATACCTTGTTCAATTGCCATACAACTAAGCCATGAGGGAACTATGCCTTGATCAACCCCTTGAAATTGAATAATAACAAAAATAATAAGGAAACACCTATGATGCATAGTCTTTACTCTTTTTATTGCACTAATTCAAAATGTGTCACTATTGATTGCTCTCTAGAATGATTGCCTTGTAATTTCTATGGATGAGTAGAGTGAATGCATTGAATGTGTTAGAAATGAAAGCAACACTACTCAACGGAAATATGATTCAAATGTATATTTAACGATCTTTAACAGAGTATTAAAGATGGAGATTGCACCACAGAATATAAACCCACAATACAGAAATATACCAGAAACAGAATGAAGCACACAACACAGTGTTTAACATGGAGAAAACCCTTGCGGGTAAAAAACTCCACCAAGAAAAGAGGCCAAGTTGTATTATCTTTACAAAAGGAGATTACAAATACATTCACTTCCTCTGTCCTTCAACCTTCACTCTGGCAGAACCTAGGTACCTATAAACTATTATACATCTCATCTACTATGCCATGGTTTATATAGAATTTACACAACCTCAAGATGGGTGTCCACCTTGGAATCTTCACCCATGCAGCATTCAATGACTTCTTACAAGCTCATAACACTTGTCAAGAGTCACCAATACAACCTTGGGCATCCATGGACAAAAATAGGCTCTTATGAGGTCATAAAAGCTATCACACATGCATCCTACACTTGGCAAAATATGCCCATGCAAGCTTGAATGCCTAGGGGCCAAAAATAGCCACTTACAACATCTTATGACATGTCATATGCTGTCATAAATGTCATAGATTTTTATGACAACTTACAGTTGTCATAGAATCTCTTACACCTTACATCATCTATGACGTGCATCATAACACTAAAAATAGGTGATTCCTCTACATGTGCACCCCACTTTGACCAATTACCATTTACCATAGTAAATGACATCCTGTAACTACCACCGGTAACTCCGAAACTTACCGGTGTAGTAACTCCATAATTACTACGGATATTAAATAATTTTTACCACTGCCGGTGAAACTAGTACATCCCTTATGGGTAATTACAAATAATAAATAGAATAATACAATAATGGGATTTACAAGGTTAATGGCACCTTATCCCAACATTCTCCCACTTGACATTATGCATTGTAAATCAACCCATAGGAAAAACCTTTGTAAATAATCAGGCACTAGAAACAAGGCCCATGGCCTCTCTGCAACACACAAACTTCTCTGTGCTCATAGGCTTGGTCAATGAATCTGCAACATTCTCCTGACTGTCTATCTTCTTCAGCTTAATCTGTCCATTTGCAACTAACTCTCGAACAAAGTGATACTGAACATCAACATGCTTAGTCTGAGCATGATACATGGAATTCTTGGCCAAACAGATAGCACTCTAGCTATCACAACCAATCTGAATGATCTCGCAATCAAATCCAATACCTATACATAGTCTCCTCAACCAAACTGCCTCATTAGAGACATGGGTAGCAGCCATATACTCTGCTTCTGTGGTGGACAAAGCAACTGGGGGCTACCTCTTACTCATCCAACTCACTGCTCCTCCAAACAGAGTAAACACATAGCCACTAGTGGACCTTCGACTATTCAAGTCACCTACCCAATCTAAATCAACAAAACCCTGTATTTCCAAAGATTTATCAACACTATCAGTACTAAAGTAAACCAAACAATAATCAGGAGTACCTGTAAAATACTTAAGCACCCTCTTCTTAAAATTTCAATGTTGTCTACCAGGGTTAAACATAAATCTGCTCAAAACTCCCACTGCTTGGGCAATATCTGGCCTAGTGCAAACCATTGCAAACATCAAACTCCCTATAACACTAGCATATGACACATTAGGCATATCCTCAAGATCATCTTCAATCTTTGGACACATATCTAATGAAATCTTAGTACTAATGGGTAAAGGAACTCTAACTAGGTTACAGTCCTGCATACTAAATCTCTACAAAATGGTACTCACATACTTACTTTGTGACAACCAAAGCTTTATGTTACCTCTGTCCCTTCTGATCTCCATTCCCAGAATATACCTAATAGCTCCAAGATCCTTCATATCAAATGCACCTAAAAGTTGGGCTTTAAGCTCATTGATCATACCCTTAGTATTGCTGAAAAATAACATGTTATCAACATACAATGCAATAACCAGTATAGAATCATCAATACAATGAATGTAAACACAATGATCCTCGTCGCTTCTAACAAAACCCAATTTCAACACAAATGAATCAAACTTTTGATACCACATTCTGGGGGGCTATTTTAAACCATAGAGATACTTCTTTAACCTGCAAAACCATTTCTCTTTCCCTTTTACCTCAAAACCTGTAGGCTGTTGCATATAAATTTCTTCCTCAAGATCTCCATGGAAGAACGCAGTCTTAACATCCATTTACTCAATCTCCCAATCATAAGCTGCATCAACGGATTAAAAAAATCTAATAGAAGTCAATTTAGCAATAGGAGAGAATATCTCACCAAAATCAATTCCCTCTCTGGGAGTAGCCCTTTGCTACCAGTCTAGCCTTGTACTTCTCCAATGACCCGTTTGCTCCAAACTTCTTCTTGAAGACCCACTTACAACCTATGGCCTTTCTTCCTTTGGGCAAACAAACAAGATCCCAGGTATTACAAGAGTCTAAAGCCATCATCTCCTCCTGCATGGCTAACTGCCAAGACTCACTATCATCTGAAAGAATAGCTTCCATGTAGGATCTAGGCTCATCGTTAGTACTTAATAAAGCAAATACACAACGGAAATCTGATGGGCTATACCTGTCAACTAGATTTCATTGTCTTGTGGATCTCCTCGAGGGTGGAGTAAGAGTCTCAACTTGTTCTTCTACATGGTCATCTGTACCAACTTCTTCTGTAACAACAAACTCATCTTCATTAGAACTACTCGAATCTTCTTCTTCTTCTTCACCCCCCAATCCATCATTCTATTCTTCCTGAGGTGCATCTTGCTACTCTAACTCAAAGTGCACTCTCTTTACCTTTTCATCTTTTTCTTTTGGTTGCTCAGGTTCAGAAATAGCTCTAAGTTCCCTAAAAATAACATCTCTAGAATAGATAATCTTACAGGTTAGTAGATTCCAAAGCTTATAACATTTGACATTATCACCATATCCAATGAATGTACACTTTTAGCTTTTGGATCCAACTTAGATTGCTTTTCCTCAGGCACATGAACAAAAGCCTCATAGCCAAAAACCCTTAAATGTGAAACAAAAGGTTTCTTACCTATCCACATTTCATAAGGTGTCGAATCAAGAGCCTTACAAGGAGATATGTTAATCAAGTAGCAAGTAGTACACACAGCCTCTGCCTAAAAACATTTATCCAACTGTGCATCACTTAGCATACTTCTGGCCCTTTCCATGATTGTTCAGTTCATCTTTCTACAACACCATTCTACTGTGGTGTATACAGAATTGTCTTTTGTCTAAGAATACCTGCATGCTTGCAAAACTCATCAAATTCCTTAGAGCAATATTCCCCTCCATTGTCAGATCTTAATATTTTTATCTTCAATCCTGATTGGTTCTCTACTAAGACTTTAAACTCCTTAAACTTAGTAAAAACTTCAGATTTGTGTTTCATAAAATAAGTCCAAGTAAATCTGGACACATCATCAATGAAGGTAACAAAATAACGAGATTTTTTGATAGAATAATTATCGACGAGTCCAAACACATCCATATGAATAATTTCTAACTTCTCTTTTTCTCTATTGCTTCTTAAAGGAAATAATTTTCTGTTTTGTTTACCAAACACACAATGCTCACAGAAATCAAAATGCTCATCAGAATAAGAGAAACCATCCAACAAATCTTTATTCTTAATAGTTTTCAAAACATTATTACTAGTGTGACCTAATCTATGGTGCCACAACATACATGTATTTTCAATGTTGGCCTCAGATACATAGGAGGCATTACAAACTGTAGTGGCTTCAAGCTTGAACATGTTTCCCAATCTCTTCCCCTTCACTACCACCAAGTTCCCTCTCACCAATCTTGCCTTTCCCAACTATCGGATATGTAGAGTTGTCTCCAAGGTAGATATTACCTCCATCATATTCCTCATATGTGGAGAACCATTCCTTATGTGGGGTCATATGAAACAAGCATCTTGAGTCAACCAACCAGTTTTCATTAGAAACAATATTGCATGTAGAAAGTAAAACATCTTCACCTACATTCGAGGACTTATCCAAAGCACTCTCCCACTATTTCTTTGGGTTCCTGCACTCCTTCACATGTCCCCTTTTACCGCAATTCCAACACTTAACTCTTCTCTTCTTCCCAGGAGTCTTAGACTGGCCCTTAGACCCTTTTTGATCTCTTTTCGATCCTTTTTCCCTAGACCTTCCCCTGACACTGAGAGCATCCCCTGAACTATTTAAACTCTTCTTCCTCAATTCCTGTGACAGTAGCACTGAAACAAGAGTATCCAACTTTAGATCCGCAAGGTTAGCAGTGATAGCAAGGATAACATTCTCCCAAGACTCAGGTAAAGAACAAATAAGTAAGATACATTTATCTTTCTCACCAACATCAACATCTACTAAAGCAAGTTGACTCAACAACAAATTAAAAGAATTTAAATGCTATGCAACTGAATCACCCTCTCTCACTTTCATGGAAAACAGTTTTCTTTTCAAATAGAGTTTATTTACCATACTCTTGGCTTGATAGATTTCACCCAACCGATTCCACAACTTGTGTGCGGTCTCTTCCTTTGCGATATTCAACAGGATAGAGTCTGACAGACACAAACAGATGGTTCCCCGTGCCTTCTTATCCAACCTTTCCCATTCATCCATAGAGACTTCATCAGGTTTCTTCTCTTTTTTGAACAACCAACCACTGGTTTCTTTCTTCCAACAAATCCTCCATTTTCAGCTTCTACAACTCATACCCCGTTCCGTTGAACTTCTCAATGTCCAAACAAGAGGTTGATGCAATGGCAGATCCAGCCATAATATCAACACAAGATCTGCAAGACAAACACAACCAAATCTCCCACTGTAGCTACAAATTTCACACTACCACCCAAGAGTCAAAGCTGGCCAGGCTCTGATACCAAATGTTAGAAATGAAAGCAACACTACTCAATGAAAATCTGATTTAAATGTATATTTAACGATCTTTAACAGAGTATTAAAGATGGAGATTGCAACATAGAATATAAACCCACAACATAGAAATATACAAGAAGCAGAATGAAGAACACAACATAGTGTTTAACATGGAGAAAACCCTTGTGGGTAAAAAACTCCACCAAGAAAAGAGGCCAAGTTGTATTATCTTCACAAAAGGAGATTACAAATACATTCACTTCCTCTATCCTTCAACCTTCACTCCGACAGAACCTAGGTACCTAGAAACTGTTATACATCTCATCTACTATGCCATGGTTTATATAGAATTTACACAACCTCAAGATGGGTGTCCACCTTGAAATTTTTACCCATGCAGCATTCAATGACTTCTTACAAGCTCATAACACTTGTCAAGAGTTAACAATACAATCTTGGGCGTCCATGGACAAAAATAGGCTCTTGCGAGGTCATAAAAGTTGTCATACATGCATCCTACACTTGGCAAAAGATGCCCATGCAAGCTTGAATGCCTAGGGGCTAAAAATAGCCACTTATAGCATCTTATGACGTGCCATATGCTGTCATAAATGTCATAGATTCTTATGACAACTTATAGTTGTCATAGAATCTTTTACACCTTCTTACAACATCTATGATGCACGTCATAACACTAAAATAGACAATTCCTCCACATGTGCACCCCATTTTGACCAATTACTATTTACCATAGTAAATGACATCCCGTAACTACCACCGGTAACTCCAGAACTTATCGGTGCAGTAACTCCATAATTATTGTGGACAATAAATAATTTTTACCATTGCCAGTGAAACTAGTACATCCCTTATGGGTAATTACAAATAATAAATGGAATAATACAATAATGGGATTTACAAGGTTAATGGCACCTTATCCCAATAGAATGTCTTCAAATACTAGCACATAACATCAAATCATGCCAGAAAGTGAGTTTAGTCAGCGCAAGGTGTAAAGGGGGCTAGTTGACAAATTTTGAATTTTTTATTTTTAATTGGGAAGGGACAAGTTTACAATTGTAAGGGTGCCCCCACAGTGATAGACTAGTCTTAGAATGGAATAATAGTTAGATCTACGTGGCAAATGATGAAATGTAGGTAGATGCATAGATAGCTGTGATACATAGGCAAATAAGATGAATATATAGGAGTGTGTGTGTGTAAGTGGCTAGGTTAGGGCTAAATGTATAAGGGTATGTGTATGTATAAATTGATAAAGAGGCTAAGAGAATGAGCCCAACTTCACACAATATCATGTCATTTGTCACCATGTACATGTATTAAGACATTACTTCAAAATAGACACAAAACTAAATGGCAAATGTCATGTGTATGCAAATTTCTCCATGAAGAGACAAAAAGTAAAGCCAATCTAAAAGTAGGGAGATACATATTTTCTTTGTCTCCAATTTGTCTTTTTTACATATCCAATCTATTACTAATTTAGGAGAGAGGACCCACTAATTGTGCACTAACTTCGTGCCTCTCAAAATTGTATGTGGTGATTTTGAATGACTCAATTTTTTATAGGAGCTTACTTGGGAAGTTAACTACTTAAACCTAAGGTTCCAAGGCTTATCATCAAATATGACTGTATCTTCAAATATGACACCACATCAACATGCTTTGATTGATGTGTCATAATGATATTTTTTAAAAAAAGTTAGTTTAATAATTTTACACAAAATTATGTTTTTTTTTTTTGCTTTTCAAATATAATCTATTCTTATAAACTCATTTCATTTGATTGTTAATAATAATAATCAACACTAATAATTTTGAAATCACAATTAATAATATTATTAGTATTTTTTAAATAAATAAAATAAAAAAGAAATAAAAGGCTATAGAAATAAAATGAAAAGCTGGTAAGTTTAAATAAAGATAACAGTATATTAGTAAAAGTGAATTAGTAAATATACTGTGTATTTAGAGAATAAAAAGCAGGTAAGTTTAAAGTATATTAGTAAATATGCTGTATATTTAGAGAATAAATTAATTTGTAATACAGGTAAAATATAAGCTAAAAAAGATTAGTATGAAAAATTTATTTTAAGAAGAGAAATAGAAGGATTAACTAATAAATGGAATACTGGAGAGCTCGGCCTTCTATGGCGTGGCCTGTTGCAATCGGCTGGATTCGAACTCGTGTCATAGTTGCCCAACAAAAGTGTTCTAAAATTAAATTAAAATTCACAATCTTTTAATATATCAATACACTCACAGTTCTATGAAGGCCCCGCTCGACAATTGGATCGCCATGAAAAACAAGGGCGAATCCAATTCGAAAAGGCTAAATACAGCAAATATTAGATTCCGATTCTGTGCAATCCAGACAATTTATGTATAGCAACTGGGCCGCGAAGAGATTCCTATCACAATTACACAAGTTTAATTAAACAGTTACAGGCCTTCTCATATCGAAGGCATGGCGTTTATTCAACTCCAAAACCCTAGGCGGAGCCACGGATCGCCGTTTCCATAGATTTATTTCACCCACCACAGGCTGCGGCGGAGAAAACGAGCTCTGGCTTTCTTTTTCTTCTTCTTCTTCTTCCCATAATACCTTTGCAAGCGGTTTCTTGAAACCCTCGTTTTCATCATCTTCTTCCGATAATTCCCTGGGGGAAGCTTCCTCAGCGGAATCTTGTCTCCAAATCTCAACATCATCTGCAGAAAAATTGGACAAGGCATCCGGCTCCCGCTGTGAAGAAAACCGCTTCAACTGCGTCACATGAGTATAAGAAAGCCGGGGAGAAAAGCTTTCATTTTGTGAAGGAAATTCATGAGAGGCAGGCGTGCGGTTCGAACCGTGGACCTGGACCTGAATTTTCCTCTTGGAAGAAAAGGAAAAAAGCTTCTTTATCCATGAAAGCCTACCCTGACTCTGTGTTGAGCGAGATCCGACTTCAGAACCCCAGGGGCATCGTCCTTCACGGCCTTTACTAGCGATTGCCTTGAGTTTAACTCCGTCTTTCTGCTTCAGCTTGATCCGTCCAAGGCAAGAAACATCAGGAGATCCAGGGTCATAAATCTTAAAACTATTGCCGCTCCCCTTGGAATTCGACATGGCTTCTCGCGGAACCACAGAAAACAGAGGCGCCGTCGATCTTCTGCATTTTCTCGAGATACTGCACCTAATTCTCGCTGAAAAATCCGCCTTTCTGAATTTCGTATCAGGCCGCTTCGGCAAACCTATAATGGACGCAAAGAATCTGCGGCTCCCTGAATCCTTATTGATTTTCTTCGTCGCTTTCTCAAAACTTGAGCTTGCTTCTTCCTCTTCATCTTCACACTGGCTTCCTCTGCAATTCTTCTGCGCAGCAAATTGCGATGACACTGTCATCCGTATCCAAAACCTGCAAAATACAAGAGAAATTTGTCTACAATGGCTTCCACCATGCTTGTTTTGTTTTATATCCAAATCTTCCGTGTGGAGAAGGTGTGCGTCACACGGTCGAAGGTCAGAGGAGATTCACCAATGGCGGTAACTTATTAAAATAAGTATATTTATATTTTAAAAAATATATTTATGTTATGAGGAGATATCTTCTAGAGGTTATGTACTTGCTTCTTTTACGTTTTTCATATTTTTTTATTTTCTTTTACCTTTTTCTCAATTTCTTTAATCTCTTTTACGTTTTCCACTCTTTTAAGCTCTTCCGTGGCATTTGGAGAAACCCAAAAATATTCCTCAAAATCGGATATGTCTAGTTATGAGCTTGATGTGCGGGAAGCTAGGGTGGGTGGGTACTCACCTAATTTCTTTTTTTTGGTTTCATATTTTTTTTTTGTGATTTTCTCCACCTTTCTATCATTCATATTTTTCATTTTTTATTTTCTCCAATTTCTTTTTTGGTTTTTATTTTTATTTTTTTTAAATATTTACACCGAATAAATAAATACTCTCATCTCCACCCCACTATAACTATAACTGTAGAATGCCTCTGGCGTAATAAGTGATTTGTGTAAAGCAGACCGAGTCTCCGACGTGACAGCTATCTTACTTTCTTTTCCTTTGACTGGACTGACGAGCAACCTCCTTTACGACTTTTCACCAACTATTTGACTCCAAGGTGGGGAGATGTGATTAAAACCAAAACCCGTGGAATCTGCGGGCGCGGGCCTTTCTTTCTAGAAAGTTAAAAAATACAAACTTAAACCTGCCGCCGCCAAACCCAGCAATCCCAGCCGACCACTTGTGTAACAATCAACGCTAGCTGGATATGCTCTTATTATTGAAGCATAAATCGGCACTAAGTTTCAACTTTCAACCAAGGGGGCACAAAAGTATGGCAGACTCTACCATCTAGAAAGCTGTGAGTAGAATTCACATGATTTTTTTCCAACTTGTCTTTTTCTGAAATAAAAAAAATATCTTTTTATTCTAAATTATTATCATTAGTTTTTTTTTGGTAACTCCAACCAGGTGGCAAGACTAGCCTAGTGTTTGACGCCAATGTTCACATGTATATATGCTTTGGACATGGTTAAAGTTCCTATTATTTTTTTGGAATCTTCTTGCATGTCCATGGGGAATGTATAATGCGTGGTTAAAGTTCCTATTATTTTTGTTAAATCTTCTTGCATGTCCATGGGGAATGTATATTACATGGTTAAAGTTCCTATTGTTTTTTGTTAAATTTTCTTGCATGACTATGGGGAATGTATCTTAGTATCTTTCATGTGATTTTCATGTTTTTGGAATTATATAATTATGTTGTTTTTTATGTATTGATTAGTGTGTAAGTAGGGGGAATGTATAATAGTATCTTTCATGTGATTTTCTATGTTTTGGAATTATATAATTAGGTTGTTTTTATATTGATTAGTGTGTAAGTTCATATATTTTTTGGTGAAAGTTGGTAAATAACTTTATTTGAGATTTTCCTCATCTAGGCTCGATTGTTGAATCTATCGTTCACCACCTTGGTTCAAATTCATGAGTGCATAATTACCTAGATGATTTTCGTGCTTGTAGATTTGAACTTGAAACTTTAAAATAGATATTTTTTAAATGGGCACACATTACCCTCCCTTAATAATCATTATGAGTCGATTAAAGCACAAATTATTTTAAATTGCATGTTAGTGTGGTGTATTTAAGGACTAACCCTAATTCATTTGCATCATCTAAGGAATCTATTAAGCACATGTAGATATCAATTACAAAAAGACAAAAGGTTGTACATCAACTTCCTAAGATCATATTGCATGGCTTCCTATTGCCTTTGATATTTGTTCATCATCATTGAATCCACCCACCTAGGGGTGTAATGCCCCAAGCTTTTGCCCAAGACATTAATGGTAAAATATGAATGAACAATTTTTTTGCGACGCAAATGCAACATCAACATGCCACATTACACACCTATGCACTCGAGATGCCATAGTTGAACACAGTGAAACTCAAGTTAGACAATGCCCATCCATCACAGATGGCAAGACAACAAAAGACTTAACCCTGTCATGGGGCAAAGTCACAGCAATGATCATATGAGAGGATGGAGCTTCCGCCACAATGGAGATCAAATGCTAGTCCGCGATCTTGCTCTCTCGTGAGCACAAGGAATAGAATGAGTGACACCCACTTCATTACACATCCCAACATGACACAAATTGACATCCAATCACTAGGAATACCTACATAAGAGGTAGGCCCATTGGGAGATACAAGGTCTCGAACTGTTGACTAGTCAATTTCACACAAGGACATGTGTTCCAACACATAGGAGTGGATAATTTGCAAAGCACAACATATTTATCCTAAGTGAGATGATAGGAAGGTAAGATAAACCAATGGGGACAACTTTACTTTAGAAAATTTTCCCCAAACCCCAAAAAGTTCAAGAAGTACCAGTTGTCCAATGGCCACCCCTTATATCAATTTAGGTTACCCAGAACATGCCAAGTTGCCCATAGGGTTGACCATACTAAATTGGGTGATCCCCAAGGTCCCCATTGGCAAACTGGGTGACCCCTAGGGTCCCTACTAGTAATATGGGTGACTCATAATAGGGAACAAGCTCATTCATGGTCTTAAGGGTCATGGAAGCCTTGAATCAAGGTTTTTGTCAGTTGAACCAAAGGATCCTAACCTCACCTATCCACTTGAGAAACCCTAAGGTAAGAATTGGTTGCACACAACCTAATCCAAGTGCAAGGATTAAGCCTAAACATGCCTAATGCAAGTTAAACACTAAAGGAGGCATAACCACCTCAATCCTAGTGTTGTTGGGAAGGGATTCAATTGAACACTTACTCATGGCTCAAGGTTACAATCAATAAGATAAAATTCACTAAAAATAAAGGATTTATTTTAACCCAAGAAGCTAATATTCACTGGTACACCCATTTCCTCATGTACAACACAAGCATATGTGGTGGGTCTTGACTCTCACAAGAATCAAAATATTAACATAAACTCATGATTCTAAACATAATCATAGAAATGTACAAAACATGACACCATATTAAACATCATAACAAATGAAAGTAAACTACCTTTACACATCATATTAGGATAATCAAAACATAGGATTCCATTTCAAAATCTAATATCTAAACATAGCATATGACAATAACTTAGAAAAGAATGTAATATGAAGCCTCCATCCCAAATGTGGATAGTTTACCATGGATTACAAAGTTCATTCATGACTCCAATACAAATTGAGTCAATGAGTAATGAAACTCCTTAGTTACACATCTCAAAAAATGTTACAATGAAGGTCTACCATGCCATAACCAAGTAATAAATTTTGTACGCTCTCCCAAGCATATACATAGATCTAGCTAGCCCCAATAGTGGTCAACACCACCAAACCATGTGGAAACCTTAGGTCCACCTCTATGTGTTGAGAGACAATAGACAATCATACACAAACATAATACAATATGGGAAATGATACAAAAATCATGGCACCACAACATACCAAGTTTTGTAAGCACCAAAATCACGCACAACCTCCACGAGGACCTCGTTGATGACTCACAATCCTTGTCACATACATGCAAGCATGGAATAATGTCCTTTCAACAGTGATTCTCTTGGTACCATGTGGTGTCTTCTTCCTTTTTTTGTTTCCTCTGTCATGCTAACCCTCTCCTCCCTTTCCACACTTTTTGACACTTGTCAATTTGCATTTCTTGTGCTTGCGACTTTGTCCCTAAGCCTTGTATTCATTCATTTGTTGTGTTTTAACCTTCCCCCAATGTTTTCATCCATTCCCAACCCTAGGATCCCTCTAGAAGACCTACCAAGCCATCTCCAACTTTCAGTTTTTAGTTTCAGTCAACCAATACAAATCTCCCCATTTTATTTCCAGATCTCCCTTAGGAGATTTGACATTTGCAAGTGGAGATTTGGTTTTTGACCCCTGTTTGACCAGTTTCTGAAGGCAGTTCACCTCTTTTTCCCCTAGTTCATCTCCCATATAGAACTTTCACCCAGGACCCCTCCTCTGAGGGTCTCCCATGGGTTTCCCCCGAGTGACCTTGACTGGTGAAGGGGGCAACCAGGTGGCAACCCTACTGTCTTTTCCAGACACAATTAAATTTGAGTTTTTGGCCAAAAATAGCTCTGTTTTTGCCCATTTTTGCTTCTGTTTCCATGAAATTTTGTCCCAAAGATAGAGTTAACTATTTCATGCATTCAACCATGCATATTTAGATCTTTTTATATCTTTATTTCTTAATCCATGCATTCTTCTAACTGTATTTCTTCTTGAGTAATAAGTTATATTGGTTAGATCACTCCAATTTTAGCCTAGATCACTCTTGTGTCTTCTAAGTTAACTCATCAATCAAAGGGAGCTACCTCTTCATCCTCTCCATCTCTCATACCTTCTTCTAACCTATAAATACCCCCTCCCCCAAGCACAAAGGGAGGCAATTTCATTTGTGCACATAATTCTTGTAGGTTTTTGCTCTCCAATCTAGCATCCATATGCTCACACAGGATGTCCAAGCCTTTTGCTCTTATTGTTGTCTTATCTAGCTTTGCTAAAAGCTCATCTAGTGTCGTTACGATGCCTACATCACAAGCCATAGTGCTCACAAAGCTTGCATTGATCTCTCATTCAAGCTTCCAAATGCTTCTTTTTTTCATATCTTTCTTATTGTTACCAAGAGGATCACCCCATTGTTGCAAGAGGATAAGAGGTTGTTTTTTAGGGTAGTGGAGGCTCATGAGTCTCTTTATTCCAAGTTCCTTCATGCTTTTTATTTCATAGTAATTCGAAAATCACATTTGCTCTTGGGAATAGTAAATGCATGTTGCTTTTTCCTTGATAGGCTAAGTAGATCTTGCATTGTTGAAGTGGTTTACTTTCAAAATTTCATAGATTAGATTCATTTGTAAGGAATTTCCCTTTCCTAGAGTAATTGTTCCACATATTCAGAAAAATAAAATAAAAACATAAATCAATTGCATTTAGATAAATTCATATTAGATTGCATTCATTTTCCAATTCCTAGAATAGAAAAAAGTACTTTCATTTGCATAAATAGAAAAAAGCACAAAAAAAATGTTTTGCACTCATATAGGCTTGTATGCATCCAAAAATTGAAAAGAACAAAAACATTAGCATCATAGAACATTCACAAACTCTTGATTTCAGCACAAGGTCAACGTAAAGTCAAACCTTAGGTCAAACAAACCCTAAGTCAAAACCCTAGGTCAAATCGAGGTTAGCTTTAACTATCTCTCTTGGTTTGGGCTCATGAATGTGCCCTGGACTTAGAGGTGATTGGGTGAGGGCAATCCTTGACTGGATAGAGGAGATCCACCCTAGACCACAACAAGACCAACACATAATTCAACAACAACAAAAAAGGTTAAGGACATTCCAAATATAGGCTATCATCCAACAGTTCGAATAACAATGCCAAATTGAAAGAAGTATCAATAAAAATAATAGTCAACCTACACAACATTGGAACCTTAGAAATCCAAATAGAAGAACGGTGACTAGTGACCCTTTGGGTCATATGGTTATTTTAACAATGGTCACAGAACATCACATCTGAACAAACACATGAGAAAGGCCCCATGACTGGCTAACCACTCTCTATGAAGTCCATCTCTCAAGCGAGTTAGACCACCCCCGTGTCTCACCTCCTCTCAACTAGCTACTTCCACAAGAGCGAGAGTGATGTGAAGGTTCGCCTTGTGGCAAGGAGAGGGGTCCATGTGCGTGCCAAAGCTGACTCAACCGCCCTAGGCCATCGAGTTGTGTTTTTGAGTGTACATATTTTGGTGAACCTGACATGAAAGGCAAAGCCTCTTGGTTATGCTTTTTGCATTCCCATTGGTTGGATCCCATTTCCATCATCATTGTGACATTGTAAGGTCCTAGGAGTTTCATTAACTTAACCATAGTCAAAGAATAACTCTAGTTCATAAATTCTCAGAATAAAACAATAAGTATACACATCTTTCATTTATAAGTTCATTTTTTCACATGAATACATTTTTTTTTTATAAAGATAATGCACTTGGTAAACTTTTTAACGTGACCGGTGATGCTGGTGCAACACACCCTCCGGCTCCACACAATGCTTTTGCCCAGAGCTATGAATCGGTGAGGCCACAACATGGGGGACCTCATCCCCAAGAAAGAACACTTCAAACTTGCGAGCTCGTTGGCCCAGCGAAGGTGTAACACCTTGCGAGCTCATTGGCCCAATGGGGGTTTGAACTCTGATGGCCGCCACTACAACTGAGCGACTTAACCACCGAACCACGCCCTTATCAGCTTCACATGAATACAATTGAATACCACTTAGAAGTTCATATTATTACAATTGCAAAGATCTATACATCCTAGGCTTATAGCCCATCCAAATGTACTATTATCAATGAAGAAATCTCAATATAATACAAGTATGGATTAACAATAATAGCAATCAAATCCAAAAGTCTCTCTAGTTGCTGATGAGTCAATCTGCCATCTGCAAGCCAAAGACAAGAACATGGATTGGGTTCTTTTCCAGCCAACCACGAAGCATACGCTTCCCCAGAATCCTTCAACAAGAAGGATACCCGACCTTGCACGAAGAGCCTAGCAATCTGTAATAATAAGTAGTATGGAATCTAGTGCATGCCTATTAACCTACATGCATTACTAATCATGAATGTAGCATCTCAATAACAGGATGAGACAGAGAAAATAAAACAACTAGACATAATTCCATCTATTTCAATGTTTCAAAAGTTAACTTTGATCAAATTATGAAACCGATTATAACGGTAGTGTAGGTTTTGAAAAAGAAAGCCTACATCTCTGTTATTCCTCATTCGGCACCCGTCCTGGAAGGTATCTTCCCCCAAAACACTCAAAGCATATCAAGCAATGCATTCAATTTTATTTTCATATTTAAATATTCATTTTCATGCAAGTATGACTTAAGAAATAAGCAAATCGTTATGTTTAATTTCATCATACCTAAAACCATGTTTCCAATTATCATATCAATCACAAGGCAAACAATTTCTTTCAAAGACATTCAATCACTTCTCTTTGATTCAAAAGAAAAATTAAGACAATTCTTTCTATCAATATAATGCATGAGATAAATCAATTCTTTTGTATTGTTTTCCACTCTAAAACGGTCTCAAAAGTTTATAACAGCAGTTACATGTTTGAATCAGCATTGTATATGTTTGGAACAACGTTGTAAGAGGTAGAACAATAGTGTAATAGGTTGGAACAACAGTACATACACTTGTTGTAGCAGTGTATATGCATGCTGCAGTAGTGCATATGCATGCTACAACAATGTATTCATCTATCCCAATAATGTATAGGTTTAAAAATACAATGACAGGAGGAATTTTTTATCTCAAGTGTTTTGATTCAACATGACAGTACAAATTTCAATTCAACAAAGGGATTGTACAGTCATGTGAATGGTTATATATGCAATATATATTATATTGGCACACACACACACACACACACACACACACATAATCATTGTCTTCAATTTTTCTATCAAATAAAAGCAGAAAAATTACTTATGGGGGCTGAAAATGGAATTTTTACATAATTTTAGTATAGTGTTTGTTGTTCCCAATTGTTTTTACTATCATTTTAGTTTTCTAATGGTCTCAGAAGTTTGCATACAAAAAATAATTCTTTTTCCAAGGTTTATATAGAAATGTTTTTAAACTCATGTGTATTTAGCCACAAAACAGTCTCATATGGTTTATGACAACAATATAATCATTTAAAACAATAGTGTATTTTTGGTAACAACACTGTTTTCTTACATAGCAACATTGTTTTAATGCCAAAAAGGAAACTATAGTAACATTTTTAGTCTCAGATTGATATGGATAGCATAATAGCCATATTTTTGTGTCAAACAAGGTTTTATACCACCATTTGAATGCATACATATGCATATATATACAGATATATATATGGGCATATGTGTGTGTGTTAAAAAAATCTCAGATAAAATCATATAAGGATCATACAGGTTGTATAAGAACAATTGAAATCAATTAAATACATCTCTTTTATATGCCATTTCAGGTTTTTGCAATAATGAAATCTAAAATATAGTATCAAGAACTTGTTTTTCCTTCACAATTTATATGTTTCTAATGCTCATATACAAAAAATAAGAAGAGAACATGTGTGTGCCTAGATGATCTCTATTTGGTGAAGGGAGTTTTCTTCTTCTTTTTTCTTATCTTTTCCAATTCCTTGCTTTCTTTCCTCTATATTTCTTTTCCGTTTTCTATATATGATCTTCTCTTACTTCTGCCCTCCTTTTTCCTTCTTTTTCCTTCTAATTGTTGTGTATATGGTTGTGATTTTTCCTTAATACCCTCTGCTGTTTTATTCTGTATATCCTCCTCCTAAAAAGCGTTTACAAACCCTATTTTTGGCATCCCAAAATAGAGCCCTAAATTCTCTTATTTTTAGCTTTTTAAATTAGATTTCCTTATGGCTTATTTTGGCCACCCTACCTCTCCCATGCGTGGGATTTCCATAGTTTTCTCCTCCTTTTTCAATTTCATGCAAGTGATAATAATATTCCTCTATACTAAGTTAAATGTTTTAACATATAACTATGTTGTTCTATGCAGATTAGGCACCTAAAATCAGGCCGCCTCTCCCTTCTACGCAGGGCTTAAATTTGACAATCAACCTTGACTGTCAAGCAATTTTTTTATGACAGCTATCTATTCAATAGTACCTTTAAAATACTATGACATACTTAAATATAAGTAAGTTATATAAAAACCAAATATATATATCATCATAATCTTATATAAATCTTGACAGTTTGTCCAAAATCTCTCCTTTCATATGACATAGTCTTTTCAAAATTTCAATTGTATTTTACAGCTAAAATGTCAAAATACAGCTATACAACTGTCAAATTTAATACCTGCTTCTACGCATGCATAATCTCTCTTTATATATATATATATATATATAAACATTTATAAATTTGGCATCTATATTTTTTTAATTAAATTTTGGATTTCTAACTATATATATTAATATATATTTAGTTATATAAATAATTACTTTTATATATATATATTTTTTTATTTATTTATTTATAATTAAAGAAATTACAAAAAAAAATCATGCATTAAGCTATATACCCAAAATGATGACTAATTGCATTTCCAACATGTATATGCACAATGAAGTAAACATCGAATAATGATGAAAAGTAGCCAAAAGATTTCTATGCACAAGAGATAAACGTCGAAATCACTAATGAAAAAGTAAACACGGATATACACATGAGCAACATTGGAATACATTTGACAGAAAACAACATGAACACCATGACGGAAATTAATCAATGAATAGAGATGATAAGAGTGAACACGAGTATACAAGATAGTCAAACAATGCAACTTTCAGGTAGTCATGAACTATGTGAGTGTGTGTGATACATCGATTACATCCACCTTATTCTTACTGACGGCTAGGACTCCTCTGCCCAACCCATGTTCTCGCCTTCGACAATCCTGTATCATGCGCACTCATTCCACCATTAATAGGTTAGTTTCTAAGAAATCATAGCCGAAGCACAAGTTTTTAATCTTTCCATAATAAATATGCATCATTAATCAATCAGTTAAATGCAGTTAACACATCCACATTAAGTTGTCACCTTAATTTAACCAAGCATCATAGATTAAATCTAATTGAGTCTCTAAATTATGGAAATTAAATGAAAGTCAAATTCGAGAAGTGACATCCTTCCCCACCTGGAAGAGACATTGTCTCGATGTCTTAGTACAACATAAAACAATAATATATCAAACTAATACTACTTAATGCATCAAATGTATCATCATCAAAGTATCAGAGTATCTCTAATGTGCATGAAATGGTCTATGCTATTTCCCCCAAATGCAGAAATGGTCTATTAATCTCTACAGCATCCTCCCAAGTGGCACTGTCCACTGAATACTGGGCCCACTGGACCTTATACTACACTATGTCTCTATTGCGCAACTTAATATTGTGCTTCTCCAAGACTCAAATGGGCTCCATTAGCACCACTTCTGGATCCTACACCTGCAGAGCACGCCAATCAAGAATATGCAATACATTAGGATGATAAGGTTTGAGTAATGACAAATGAAAAACATTATGGATCTTGGTGAGAGCTAGCAGCAAAGCAAGTCTATATGCAACTGGATTGATCACTTCTAGAATGTTGAAAGATCCTACAAATCTGGGCGCTAGCTTGGATGTTATGCCAAATGAAAATGAAATCAAACTCTTGTGTGGCTTGACTTTTAGAAACACTTTGTGACCTACTGAGAATTGCCTAAAAGTGTTGTTTTTATCTACATAACTTTTCTGTCTATCTGAGGCTTGCTTTAATTTCTATTTTATTAGCCTCATCTGATCTTCCATTTCTTTTAACATGTCAGGTCCAACTACTACCCTGTCTTCAATCTTGTCCCAACTGATTGGTGTTTGACACTTGCGCCCATAAAGAGCCTCAAATGGCGTCATTCCTAAGGATGCTTGGTATGAGTTATTATATGCAAACTCTACCAATGGCAGATATTCCTCCCATTTATACTGTTGATTCATACAATACATCCTCAGAAGATCCTCCACTACCTGGTTGACTCTCTCCGTCTGTCTATCTATTTGAGGATGATAAGTTGGGCTAAAGTTCAACTTAGTTCCCAATGCTACATTAAGCATGGTCCAAAACCTAGATGCCATGTGATTGTCATGATCTGAACTGATCGTCTCTGGCACTCCATGTAGTTGAAAGATCTCTTGGACAAACTTTTTCGCTAAGGTCAATGACCCATCTAAGAGATTTTCAGGAACGAAGTGAGCCACTTTTGTCAGTTTGTCCACCACCACCAAGTTGACATCATGCCTGTTCTTTGACATGGGCAATCCTTGAATAAAGTCCATGCTAATATTGTTGTCATAAACCATATGAGACTATGTTGTGGCTAAATACACATGAGTTTAAAATAGCAGTGTATTGTTGGTAACAGCAGAGTTTTCTTACATAACAACATTGTTTTAATGCCAAAAAGGAAACTATAGTCACATTTTCAGTCTCAGATTGATGTGGATAGCATAACAACCATATTTTTATGTCAAACAAGGTTTTATACTGTCATTTGAATGCATACATACATACATACATACATACATACATACATATAGATATCTATATATAGATATTAAAAAAGCTCTTAGATAAAATCATATAAGGATCATACATGTTGTATAAGAACAATTGAAATCAATTAAATACATCTCTTTTATATGCCATTTTAGGTTTTTGCAATAATAAAATCAAAAATACAGTATCAAGAACTTGTTTTTCCTTCACAATTTATGTTTCTAATGCTCATATACAAAGAATAAGAAGAGAACCTATATGTGCCCAGATGATCTCTGTTCAGTGAAGGGAGTTTTCTTCTTTTTTCTTATCTTTTCCAATTCCTTGCTTTCTTTCCTCTGTATTTATTTTCCATTTTCTATATATGATCTTCTCTTACTTCTGCCCTCCTTTTTCCTTCTTTTTCCTTCTAATTACTGTGTATATGGTTGTGCTTTTTCCTTGATACCCTCTACTGTTTTGTTTTGTATATCCTCCTCCTAAAAAGTGTTACAAACCCTATTTTTGGCATCCCAAAATAGAGCCCTAAATTCTCTTATTTTTAGCTTTTTAAATTAGATTTCCATATGGCCTATTTTGGCTGCCCTACCTCTCCTATTCATGGGATTTCCATAGTTTTCTCCTCCTTTTTCAATCTCATGCAAGTCATAATAATATTCATCTATACTAAGTTCAATGTTTTAACATATAACTATGTTGTTCTCAGCAGATTAGGCACCTAAAATCAGGCCGCCTCTCCCTTCTACGCAAGGCTTAAATTTGGCAATCAACTTTGACTGTCAAGCAATTTTTTATGACAGTTATCTATTCAATAGTACCTTTAAAATACTATGACATACTTTAATATAAGTAAGTTATATAAAAACCAAATATATATATATATATATATCATAATCTTATATAAATCTTGACAGTTTGTCCAAAATCTCTCCTTTCATATTATATAGTCTTTTCAAAATTTCAATTGTATTTTACAACTAAAATGTCTAAATACAGCTATACAACTTTCAAATTTAATCCCTGCTTCTACGCATGCATAATCCCTCTTTATATATATATATATATATATATATATATATATAAACATTTAAAAATTTGGCATCTATATTTTTTTAAATTAAATTTTGGATTTCTAACTATATATATTAATAGATATTTAGCTATATAAATAATTACTTATATTTATATATCTAAGTATATATTTATAATTAAACAAACTACGAAAAAATAATCATGCATTAAGCTATATACCCAAAATGATGACTAATTGCATTTCCAACATGTATATACACAATGAAGTAAACATCGAATAATGACGAAAAAGTAGCCAAAAGATTTCTATGCACAAGAGATAAACGTCGAAATCACTAACAGAAAAGTAAACATGGATATGCACATGAGCAACATTGGAATACATTTGATGGAAATAAACATGAACACTATGATGGAAATTAATCAATGAATAGAGATGATAAGAGCAAACTCGAGTATGCAAGATAGTCAAACAATGCAACTTTCAGGGACTCATGAACTACATGAATGTGTGTGTGATACACCGATTACATCCAACTTATTCTTACCGATGGCTAGGACTCCTTTGCCCAACCCATGTTCTCACCTTCAACAATCTTGCATCATGCACACTCGTTCCACCATTAATAGGTTAGTTTATAAGAAATCATAACCAAAGCACAAGTTTATAATCTTTCCATAATAAATATGCATCATTAATTAATCAGTTAAATGCAATTAACACATTCACATTAAATTTTCACCTTAATTTAACCAATCATTATAGATTAAATCTAATTGAGTCTCTAAATTATGGAAATTAAATGAAAGTCAAATTTGAGATGTGAAAGACATACAATGTTGGATTCACCACATATTTTGGTGAACCTGACATGAAATTACAAATCCTTCTAGGATGAGGGATTTTGTGTTTCAAACTCAAGAATTCAATCATTTTCACTTTCATTTTCACAACCATCTTTGCCTCTTCCACCTTTGCCTTCGCTCGTTCCATTTATTATGTGGTGTTTATGACACCCCTGAATATGACGGAACTAGACTTAAACTTAGGGAACATTCCCTCAAGGGAACCAAAAAATTCCCTCTTTTGATAGGTATGTGCCACCTGATCCAAATGCATTGGTTTCAAACTGCTATGACTATGAAGATTTAGACTATGAACAAGATAGAAGAGAACCCAAAAGGTCTCCGTCATTCAACAACCCTACATGGGAGCATAATCCTGTCATACCAAACACACCTCACAAAGTGAAAAGAATACAAATGAGGTCGGAAGTCCATCATGTGGATCAACCATCCAAAAGACATGCAAGCACTCATCTTGACAATGAAGTAAGAAGGCTCGAATGAAACTTACAAGAAGCAAAAGATGCTCAAGAAGCCTAAAAGTTTCCTTGCGAGAAGAGTAATGAGAAAATGCTATTCAAGAATAAATACAAAATCATGAAAACATATGCAATGAAAACCCTAGAAACAATGAAGTGCCTAGAGGTCCTACATGTGCAGACCTCATTGCAACTCTAGTACAAAGAATTAGAACTCTGGAGGCATAACAACATGTCCCAGAAAGAAGACAAAAATCACATAAAAATATCAGAATTGAACAAGACCGAGGGGCATCTCAGAATCCCGCTTACCTCAACTACTACTCACGAAATGGGAGTAATGACATGTTCCCAAATGGGAACCCTCCTATTCAAAACAATCAAGCAATACAGGGAAATCATGTGAATCAAACAATAGCATTGGGTTATCAAAGCCCACCAATGGGGCTAATGTTGTCAACTCCACAATCATAGAGTGCCTTTTTAGGCACATACTTGTAGTATTTAAAGGGGCTACTTGACATGGTCATAAGGAGTGTTTTGTTACCTTGACCATTACTAGATCTCCTAAAGTTCAAAGAGAAGGAGACCCGAACTGGTGCAGGAGCACCTTCTCTATGGTGGATCCAATCTTGGATCATTTGAATTCTATGCATGTCATGTTTTGTTTATGTTTTCAATAAGGATTTTTAAGCCACATCATGTTTGTAATAAGGATTTTATGTCAATTTGGTCACTAGACCTATGTAGACCATGTTTTGGTCAAGTTTGATGTAATAACACAATGAAAACATGTAGTTTTCTTGTGAGAGGAGAAACCCAATGGCTAACTGACTTTCAAAATTAGTTTGTACAGTTGGGAGGGAGGTTAACTAATGTCTCAAGTCTTCTATAGGCGAAGTATGATGTAACTTGAAGGCATGAATGAAGATTTGGAAATTTAATGTGCTGAAAACACTATTTTCCTGAATAATTCACTGTAACAGTCATTATGTACAGCTGTACGGATAAGTGACCACCTGAAACTACTTGGAGATGTTCATGCATTGAGGTAGCTTTCATTTGGAAGTAGTTTGGTGTTTTGAAGTATTGTAGTCTATGAGATATTGTTATTTTTGCAAAGACTAGTCTGAAAACCTAGAAACTAGGGTTTTGTGAATAAATGGAGTGTAATTCCTCTGTCCCCTGAAAGCAAGATTCTCAATTTTAGTGTGATGGAGGAATACAATGTATATTTTGGGTTTCTTGTGGTTTTGGGTCAAGCACTCAAGGATCCAAGGAGTTTGACATGAGTTTGACTAGGCATCTCTATGTGACTAGTCACTGAAACGATAGGAAAAGTGCTGTTATGTGAGAACAGTTGGAGGAGTGACTAAATTGATGAGTGATCAAGTGTTTGTAGAGGATTATAGACCCTTTGATATCACTATTTTGTCCTAAGCAGTTTAGTCTTGAAAGTCATAGATTTGCTGTATGGACCTAAAGAGTATCCGAGTCTGTAATGTGTTTTGGAGGTTACACCGATCAATGGTGTTGGACCAATAGGAGGTACATCAATGAAGAATGGTTCTAGTCTCACTGAAGACAACACATATCAGCATATCAGGAGAATGAACAAGGAGTTCACTAATGAAGGAAGTCACATCGAAGTGTCGGGGGTAGTTAAACAAAGTCAAGTGCATCGGCGCATCGGCCAAAATTCATAAGTGCTCATCGATGAAGGAAGTCACGCTGAAGTGTCAGAGGTAGTTGAACGAAGTCAAGTGTATTGGTACATCAGCCAAGGTTCATAAGTGTCTGCCAATGAACTAAGTCTTACCGATAGCAAAAGACGAAGGGCAGATCGCTGAGACATAAGTCAGACTCTTACCGATCAATTTTTGATCAGTTGTGTACTTCCACTTGCACTCTGCATCATATTGGTATTAGAGCCAATATTTGAATTGGAGCAGTGTATGTTAGACAAGGAGATAGAAACTAAGGCTAGCATAATGCCTCCTAAGTCTATGAGCCAAGAAGCCATCAAGAAGATGGTAGAGGAGATGCTTGAAGCAAGATTAAAGGAAGAGAGGTCCAAGGGTAAGAGTAAAGAGGATGGAAGTGCTTCTGATGTAGAAGAAGAAGAAGAGACAGAGGAGAGCCCTCAAGAACAAGATATGTCTGTAGACCAAAAGGCCTTCTTGAATGCACTCAAAGGTGCTTATGGAGATAGTGGTGATCTAAAGATGGATGTTCCTACATTCAATGGGAAACTAGATGGAGATGCCCTCATGGATTGGATTGAAGCCATGTGCAACTATTTTGACTTCAAGGAGTATAGTGACAGCAAGAAAATCAAGTTTGCTAAGACAAGATTGAGAGGTTCTGCCCTAGTTTGGTGGAACTATATGCAAGGTGAAAGAGAGAAAGTTGGAAAGAACCCTATCACCAAATGGAGTAGAATGGTGGCCATGCTAAGAGACAAGTTCATGCCATCTGATTATGAGTTGCAGACCATTAGGAAGTTTAATCACCTCAGACAAAAGGATATGGATTTGGCTACATATACTGAAGAATTTCATAGATTGAGCATGAGAGTCAATCACAAGGAGGAGGAGAAAGAGATGGTGGCTAGATATCTCAATGGATTGAGGTATAAAATACAAGATGAATTTAGTATGGTGGTTCCCAAAATAGTGGATGAGTGTTTTCAATTAGCCTCTAGGGCAGAAGAGAAGTTGAAAAGAAAGAGTGATCAAAACACTAGAGGAAGAGGTGGCAGAAATAATAGGGGAAGAGGCAGTTGTGGTAGAGGATAGTCAAGTAGAAATGAAAACCCAAGAAAACAAGAGTCTCATTCTGATGTAGACCATAGGGATGGTACTTTCAGAGGTTGGAGAAGACCAAATGGGAGAGGTAGAAGTGGTGGTGCATGAAGAGGACCTAGAGTTTTCACTGGTAGATGCTATGGCTGCAATCAAGTAGGCCATACTATGAGCAAATGCCCTGAGAAGGCAACTAATTCCCATGATGGTCGAAGAAGGAATCAGTTGTTGAAAGATGATGATTGCCAAAGTGTGAATTCACCCATTGGTAGTGCTACACCAGTCCTTGAAGGAGAGAACATGATGATCAAGAGGACCTTAATGAAGATGCCATTGAAACAAGAACCCCCACAAAGGAAGACTCTCTTCAAAACCCAAGGTATAGCATATGGTAAACTTTGTAAAATCATTGTTGATTCAGATTCTACTGAGAATGTAGTGTCTACTGAAATGGTAGAGAAGTGTAAGTTGAAAAGACTGCCCCATGTTAGTCCTCATAAGATCTCTTGGTTGAATAAGAATCAAAATTACATGGTAGAAGAACAAACTTGGGTTGAGTTTGAGATAGGTGATTATAAGGACAAGGTACTATGTGAGATTATTCCTATGGATGCTTGTCACCTTCTTCTTGGACGTCCATGGTAGTATGATGTGAAGGCACAACATGATGGTGAGAAGAACACATACCTCATCACCAAGAATGGAAGGAAGTTTAGGATGGATCCTATGCAAGAGCATATTGGAGAGAAGAGTAATGACACCAATGTCATGATGGTTAGTGGCAAAGAGTTCTTACACCTCATGAAGGAGAAGGATACCCAAAGGTATGCCTTGGTAATGAAGCCTAAAGATGAATCAGGTCAGCAAGACAAAAAGCAGAAAGAGATTCCACTAGAAGTGCAACAATTGTTGGATAAGTACCAAGATCTTGTGGTAGAGGATACTCCTAACTCCTTACCACCCCTGAGAGATATAAGTCATCAAATTGACTTGATCCCAGGTGCCACATTGCCCAATAAGGTTGCCTATAAATTGACACCACAGCAAAATGAAGAGGTGAGTAGACAAATTCAAGAACTCTTAGAGAAAGGACTGATTAGAAAGAGTCTTAGTCCATGTGCAGTCCCTAGTGTACTTGCTCCAAAAAAAAGATGGGAAGTGGAGACTATGTACGGATTCAAGGGCCATAAATAAGATCACAATAAGGTATAGATTCCCTATGCTAAGGATTGAGGATCTTTTGGACTATCTTGGAGGGTGATGTTATTATTCAAAGATTGATTTGAAATTTGGTTATCATCAAATCAGAATTAGGTAGGGAGATGAATGGAAGACTGCCTTCAAGAAAAATGAAGGTCTCTATGAGTGGCTTTTCATGCCATTTGGCCTTAGCAATGCCCCAAGCACATTCATGCATTTGATGAATGAGGTACTTGTTGAATTCATTGGCAAATTTGTAATTGTTTATCTTGATGACATCCTTGTTTTCAGTAGGACAAAAGAAAAACATGTGAAGCATCTTAGACAAGTGATGAAGAAGTTGCATTAGAATAAGTTGATGATCAACTTGGATAAGTGTGAGTTCATGAAAAATGAACTTGTGTACCTAGGTTTTGTGATTTCTAATGGTTGTTTGAAGATGGACCCCACAAAGGTTGAGGCCATTCTCAATTGGCCTACTCCTAGGACAGTGGAAGATGCTAGAAGCTTCCATGGCTTGTAAACTTTTTATAGGAATTTCATTAGAGGATTTAGGCACATAAGTGCTCCTATTCTTAACACCATCAAGGGCGAAATAAAGTGCAAATTTCAGTGGACAAGGCAAGCAGATGATAGCTTTGAATTGTTAAAGAAGAAAGTGGCTGAATTACCTACATTGATGCTCCTTGATTTTGACAAAGTTTTTGTAGTGGAATGTGATGCAAGTTAGAAAGCAATAGGTGTTGTTCTTAGTCAAGATGGACATCCAGTGGCCTTTTTTTCAGAGAAGTTGAATGAGGCTAAACAAAGGTACTCTACCTATGGCCTAGAGCTTTATGCAATGGTGCAAGCTCTCAAAAAGTGGAGACACTATTTGCTGCCCAAAGAATTCATTGTTTTTACTGATAACCATGCTCTTAGCTTTCTAAATAGTCAAGAAAAGTTGAATCATAGGCATGTCAAGTGGATGGAACAATTACAGGCCTATACCTTCACTATTAAGCATAAAAAAGGTGTTGCCAAGAAAGTGGCTAATGCTTTAAGTAGAAGGATGCTTGTCATACATGAAGTACAGATGGAAAGCATGGGGATAGATTGTTTGAAGGGGTTATACAAGGAGGTTGCAGATTTCAAAGCGTCTTATGAAGTTTGTGCTAGTTTGGCTAACACTTTTCATGGTGAATATTTAGATTTTGTGTTGCAGGAAAGTCTCTTATTCAAGGGTAGTTTGCTATGTGTCCCTAAGTGTTCAATGAGGGATAGCATCATCAAAGAGAAGCACAATGGAACCTTAGGAGGATTCTTTAGGTTGGACAAGACTTTGGAACAAGTCACTAGATTCTACTATTGGCCAAAGGTACAATCAGATGTAAGGAGATATGTTGCAAGTTGTACCATATGTCAAAAGGCCAAAGGTATGTCTTCTAATGCTAGTTTATACCTACCCCTTCCTATTCCCCATAGGCCTTGGGAGAGCATTAGTATGGATTTTGTACTTGGTCTTCCTAAGACAGCAAGGGGTGTGGATAGTGTTTTTGTCATTGTGGACGGATTTAGTAAGATGCCTCATTTTGTGCCATGTAAATGCACAAATGATGCATCTCACATTGTTGGTCTCTTTTTCAGAGAAGTGGTTAGAATCCATGGTTTGCCCCTTTCAATTGTCACTGATAGAGACTCCAAGTTTGTTGGTCATTTTTGGAGGACCTTATGGAGAAAATTGGGAACACAATTGTCTTTCTCATCAGCCTACCATCCCCAAACAAATGGTTAGATTGAGGTTGTTAATAGGTCCCTAGGAAACCTTCTTAGATGCCTCACCAAGCAACATGGGTTGGCATGGGACTTGGTTATCAGTCAAGCTGAGTATGCTTACAATGATTTAGTGAATAGAAGCATTGGGAAGAGTCCATTTGAAATTGTTTATGGTTTCCATCCAAGAGGACCACTTGAACTCCAAGACCTACAAGGTTGGGATAAGAGGAGTGCTCTAGGAGAAGATTTTGCTTCCACCATGAAGGCAGTTCATGATCAAGTCAAAGTTCAGTTGGAAAAAAATAGTCTCCAAATACAAAGATAGGGTAGATCTCAAAAGGAGAGATGTATAGTTCAAGGTGGGAGATTTGGTAATGGCCTATCTAAGGAAGGAAAGGCTGCCTAAAGGATAGCCAACCAAGCTTCTGATGAAGAAAATAGGACCATGCAAGGTAGTGCATAAGTTTGGTCCAAATGCTTATGAAATAGAATTGCCATCCTGTCTTGGTATTTCTCCCATATTCAATGTTCCAAACCTCTTTCCATCCAGACCTCCATTGCATGCTGAAGATGGATCAAATGTTGTGATTGAAGATGAAGATTGGGTCAGAGATCTACCTCCAAGTAAGCCTTTACAATTGGAATGCATCTTAGATTCCAAGGTTATCAAAAAGACAAGGAAGGGTGTGTACAAGGAGTACTTGGTGAAGTGGCAAGATCTTCCTGATTCAGAGGCTACATGGATGAGTGAGGCAGACATTTTGAAGCATGGGAAGACACTTCAACAGTTGGCAACTCAAGGGACTTGAGTTTTCTTGCAGGGGGAGTATGGTGCAGGAGCACCTTCTCTATGGTGGATCCAATCTTGGATCATTTGAATTCTATGCATGTCATGTTTTGTTTATGTTTTCAATAAGGATTTTTAAGCCACATCATGTTTGTAATAAGGATTTTATGTTAATTTGGTCACTAGACCTATGTAGACCATGTTTTGGTCAAGTTTGATGTAATAACATAATGAAAACATGTAGTTTTCTTGTGAGAGGAGAAACCCAATGGCTAACTGACTTTCAAAATCAGTTTGCATAGTTGGGAGGGAGCTTAAATAATGTATCAAGCCTTCTATAGGTAAAGTATGATGTAACTTGAAGGCATGAATGAAGATTTGGAGATTTGATGTGCTAAAAACACTATTTTCCTGAATAATTCGCTGTAACAGTCATTTTGTATGGCTGTACGAATAAGTGATCACCTGAAACCAATTGGAGATGTTCATGCATTGAGGTAGCTTTCATTTGGAAGTAGTTTGGTGTTTTGAAGTGTTGTAGTCTGTGAGATATTGTTATTTTTGCAAAGACTAGTCTGAAAACCTATAAACTAGGGTTTTGTGAATAAATGGATTGTTATTCCTTTGTCCGCTGAAAGAAAGATTCTCAATTTTAGTTTGATGGAGGAATACAATGTATATTTTGTGTTTCTTGTGGTTTTAGGTCAAGCACTCAAGGATCCAAGGAGTTTGGCATGAGTTTGACTAGGCATCTCTATGTGACTAGTCACTGAAACGATAGGAAAAGTGCTATTATGTGAGAACAGTTGGAGGAGTGACCAAATTGATGGGTGATCAAGTGTTTGTAGAGGATTATAGACCCTTTGACATCACTATTTTGTCTTGATTAGTTCGGTCTTGAAAGTCATAGATTTGCTATATGGACCTAAAGAGTATCTGAGTCTGTAATGTGTTTTGGAGGTTACACTGATGAACGGTGTTGGACCGATAGGAGGCACATTAGTGAAGAATGGTTCTAGTCTCATTGAAGACAAGACATATCGGCATATCAAGAGAATGAACAAGGAGTTCACCGATGAAGAAAGTCACACCGAATTGTCAGGGGTAGTTAAACAAAGTCAAGTGCATCGACGCATCGGCCAAAGTTCATAAGTGCTCACCGATGAAGGAAGTCACGCCGAAGTGTTAGAGGTAGTCGAACAAATTCAAGTGTATCAATACATCAGCTAAGGTTCATAAGTGTTCATCGATGAACTAAGTCTTACCGATAGCAAAAGACAAAGGGCAGATCACCGAGACATAAGTCAGACTCTCGCCGATTAGTTTTGTTTTGTTACTGCTTCCACTGTGCACTCTACATCACGAACTCACATATTAAAGCTTACATAACTGCAATAAGAGAACTCCTCCCTTGGGATGGGGTTGTCACCAAAATCTTCCCTAAGACACTCGAAGGAATAGCCTAAGATTGGTATTATCGCTTACCTGAGGCCTTGATACACTCATTTAGATAATTAATCACAGAGTTTGTCATGGCTTTTGACATGCACAAAATCGTGAAGACAGGGATCCAAGAATTCTTGACCATGAAATAAGAACCAAAAGAATCAATAGCCCATTTCATCACTCAATGGAGACATGTTCTCTATTCTTTGACAAGTGCTCCAAACATGGATCTTCATGAGTTGTACGATCTCTTCTTGGATGCCTTGAATAGGGATATGAGAGAAGAAATCTAAAAGTTTCTTTACAAGTCCTATGAAGAAGCCGTGGAAAGCGCCTTATAGATTGACCAAGAAACCATTGACAGTGGTCAAAGAACTTTTGACACTAATGGAAAATTCAAAGTCTCAAAAGGGGCTAAGAAGAATACCTCAAACATCACAGTAGATAAAGATATCAATGTCGTAAGGAGTGCACCCAACAATGATAAGTGGCATCAAAAAGGAAATCAAGGACCATGTCGTTTCTTCTATGTTCCCGACACATATTTTTGGTTCCATGGAACAAAAGGTCATGACATGAAAACCTGTTATAGAATCAATAAAGCTATCTCAAAGCTTACCCTAGAGCAACAACAAAAGTTCCTCTCTCTCCTACAATCCCAAAGAAAGGAGAAGGAATCTCAGAACAAAAAAGGAAATACTGATAAAAAAGTTCTAATCATGTGGAACTAAATCCAAAATTGTTTTTGATCTAAGAAGAGGAACAAATTAACCAAACAAAAAGTGTCTTCTCTCAAGTGATGAACCTAATAAAGCCTCCACTTCACACCAAAAAATATTCTTGGAAGTATTGGAAGTGGGATGCTCAACACAAGAAGAACCAACCCTTGTCACCTTCGATATTTCAAGACTCCTAAAAGATGAGGGAAACAAGAATAAAGATTCACCATTATACATATAGGTTCAGGTCGAAGAGGTCATCATAAAGAGAGTGGTAATGGATTAAGGATCGATAGTCAACCTCTTACCAACTTACTTCTTACAAAGAAAGGGATATAGTAAAATAGGCATAAAGCAACAAGCTGCCACCTTAAGGTATACGAAAGTCAAGGCATTCAAACAATTGGGAAAATCAGTCTGCCACTCGCCTTAATGTCTAAAACACTTCCCATGGACTTCTATGTTATCAACAAAGAAACTGATTACAATATGATCCTCAGAAGACCTTGGATTCATGTAATGAAGGCCGTAGCCTCCACATTGTTTCAAGAAATCCATTTCCTTCATTTGGGAAAAACACACATCATGAAGGCAGATCCTGACCCTTTCAATGTTTATAAGAAGGAGCAAGAAGAAAAGGATAAAAATTTAAATACACAGGAGAAAAACAAACGAAGAGACTCAAAACCCTCAGCCAAATGTAAAAACTCTCGACATATCACATCAAAAAATGGATCACCTCAGAGAACTCCCCTTCGATCCTCACACCACCAAGTCTCATGCTCCATTTGGCTTAGAAGCCATCCCTTGCATGAATGAGTACAATATTAAAAACCTCTCAATTGGGACAATATAAATCATTGAAGAAGGGGAGGAAACAGAGGAAAAGCAAAAATCAACTTACGAATTCGGAGAAACATCCCAATCACAAAGCATTCAAGACTTATGGACTCTCCACTTTGATGGAGCCTGTTGTAAAACAAGGGCAAGAATGGGGATAATCCTCACTTCCCCAGAATAGAAAGTTTTGAGCCCTTTCATGTTTAGATTAGATTTCTTCTTCACAAATTATATTGCTGAATACAAAGCCTTGTCCCTAGGAGTTATGCTAGCCATGAGGATGGGAATCAAGAAGATCTCTTCTTTTGAGACTCCCAACTTGTGATCAACCAAGTCGCCATACCCAGAATGATTACAGCCATACAAATAAACTATTAGAAAGTTGGTTCAATTCTTTGATTTCTTTTCCATTAGAGCCATACCTAAGGAAGAGAACCAAGTGGAAGACTCAATGACCACCTTTGCTGCATTATTTTGCCCTCACGCCCAACTTCAAAATTTAGAGTTCATTGTGTCAATTCGTGGAGAACCACTATTGGAAAGTGAAGAGTTACCAAACATTTTAGACTACACTACAAA
Organism: Cunninghamia lanceolata; assembly: GCA_027924645.1. Classification (NCBI taxonomy): domain Eukaryota; kingdom Viridiplantae; phylum Streptophyta; class Pinopsida; order Cupressales; family Cupressaceae; genus Cunninghamia; species Cunninghamia lanceolata. The sequence goes on from BSBN01001201.1 coordinate 9,622,040, forward strand.
TCAAACAGAGAAACTAACCTGAGATTATGCTAAAAATGATGAAGCCATCCTAGAATATTTGTATGCTTATGATGGGCTTCCAAGAGTGTACCACAAGAAAGGATACATGCTCCTTCCTCATCCAGATGATTATTTTGGAAGTGAGAAAGAAATCCTCCATAGTGAGGGAAATCTAGATTTACACCTGCACCTCAAAAATTTGAAGAGGGACATCTGTCACTAACTAAAGACACCATTGATGTCAATGTAGGAAACCCTGAGAAGCCAAAAATGCTAAAATTAGGAGGAGAATTGAATGATGAAGAATTGGAAGAATACACTAAGTTTCTTATCGAATATTTTGATGTCTTTTCTTGGACATATTCAGACATGCCCGAGCTAGACCCAAAAATCATGGTGCACAATTTGGTAATCAAGCCTGACACAAAACCCATAAAGAAAAAGTTGAGGCCCATACAGACTCAAGTAGCCGAAATGGTAAAAGAGGAATTGAAGAAATTGTTGAATGTGGGCTTTATCAAACTAGTAGACTATTCAAGTTAGGTGTCAAACATCATCCCAATTTTAAAGAAGAATGGAAAAATTTGGATATGTCTCAATTTTTTGATATCAACCAAGCTTGTCCAAAAGATGACTTCCCCTTACCATCCATTGATCAAATTGTCGATTCAATAGTCATTTACTTCATTTAGGTATGCAAATACTATATGTGCCTTGTTTACAATTATGTTTCCTCCACATGCATTTGTGTAAGTATTATTATTATATGTTTAATTTGAATATATTTGTAATTCTATTATGATACAAAAATAATTTTATGTATAATTATTTGTTGCAGGAGCATCCGTGTAGGGCCTAATCTTTACTAACAATCGCTTATGCATATGATAGATTTGTTTATGAAATTATGATATAAGTTATAAAGAGATTAGAATTTAGCAATAAGGTCTTGATATGGTTTAGTTAATTGATTTAAATTAATTATTCTTGTGTGTTGAAGGGAATAAGAGCTCTTTTATCATTATTTTTGGTAAAATTAAGACCATAGGTCAATCACCTAAGGGTAGGGTACTTGTTTATTCATAAAAAAATATGTTTTAGAGTTGTTTTAATGTATTTTTAGTGCATAAGAAAATATGTGATGAGATTGGCAGATGAAGAGTCGTCTTCTCTTGAAGAGTCTTCGAGCATCCAAGTCATGAAGAAAAGAAATAAAAAGGAAATCCCAAGAAAGACATTTTTTGAAAAGAAATGGACGCCACAAGCAAGAAGGGAAAATAAGAGAAGAGCTCAAGTTTATTTCTGATTTTTATAGGTCATCAAGAGGATGTCCATTACTAATGTTTAAGATAATTCTTCAAGGAAATTACATCCATTTCGATGAGGCAAAGAAAGTATACATTCATGGTGACTTGTTAGGTGAAAAATTTCTAAATTTCCTAAGGAGGGCAATATAATCCTAGTTAGAAGAAAGAAAGCGCACAACTGAATAAGATGAAAGATCTCACATTAAGGAATATTGGAATCTCTCTTCATGGGAATTTGGAGGTATCCTTCATTAATTAAATCCTTGAGACATTTCCTTGAAAACTTACCATTATTTATGTTAATGTTTTTCTGAAATTTTTCGAACAAATTTGTAGTTGTCTCATGAAATTTATCTTTTCATAGGAATTATTTTATAAAAAGGTTTCTAGGTTTTGTGTATCTTGTTTTCATCTTTCTAAAACATCTTATGGTTTTAAATTTAATTAAGTATTAAGAAAGTTATCATGCTTTTAGTACTGCTGTAACCTTACTAAAACCCTGCTATAAACCCTACTGATGTTTTATAAACTACTCTCTACACGAGAAGGGGATTGTTAAATTGTTTCTAGTTTATGAGAATATGTATATAATCTTTCTGTAAAATTTTACGGTTTTATATTTCGTTAAGTATTCTGAAAGATATGACATTTTTATTACTGTTGTAGAAGAAATTTAAAATCTAGGGTTTTGTTGGTAGTTTACTTTGTTGGAAATGAATTATTCTCATTACATAAGTGTGTTAGATGAATTTTCATATTTTCTTCTTGGAATGGGTATGATTAGATAATCTTTCATATATTTAGTTGCATGCAAAAATTAGATTGAATCAAGTATATACTTGTAGTGCAAGAAGGTCAAATTAAACCCTTATGTTGATTAGTTTATAAGAACAATTGTTAAATCATACATATATATATTGTATAGTTATTTCAATGTCATATTTTAAGAAAAATAATAGATCTTGATCTTTTAGTATTTCTATCATTCATTATAATATAGGGAATACTTTTGAGTAATTAAATCATTCTCGATTCATGATCAACTTTGGGTTAAATCTGGATTCGAGGGAAAGGGATGATTGTAGTAAACACTACCCCCTCATCTTATAGAAGTTTTCTAATTATTTTCTAGATTTTATTCCCCTTACCCTTACCTTTCCAAAACATCTTTAATTTTAAAATTTCACTAAGAAATAAGAAAGTTATGACAGATTTACTATTGGGTGGTTTTTCATGTTAAGGCTATTTCTATTTGATTATTTAATTTTATTCTTATTCTTAAATTTATTTTATTCATTGAAATTAAGTTTGAGATTGCATAGAAGACTAATTTAATTTATATAAATATAATTCCTTTTTAATACATTATTTGTATTATGTTTAGTATTATTGTGTGCTTGTATTGGTAACAATGGTAAGAGGTAGATTTTGAGTTTGAAAGAAGATAATAGAAAGATTTTATTTCCAATCATCTAGAATGTTTTATCAACACTTGAAATTATTTTATATAGGTCAATAATTGAAGTTGTGAATCTCATTTAAGTAAGTAGAGTAAATTATTTTCTTAGAATCTTTAATGTGTAACTAGTCATGTATGAAAGAATAGAACCCTAGAGATACTTGTGCATTGCTTTATTGACTTAGGAATTGGAGGTTTTCTTATTGAATGGAAAACATAGTAGGCTATCCATTAGATACCTTAAGCTATGTTTTACTTGTTTTTGGATAATAGAATTGTAGATTAGAATTTAGGAATGAGGCTAAAAAATTAAATTATAGTGTAAATGAGGATGAGAGAAATATAATGGAAAGTGTGTTTCATATCAATGTCCATGGGATTAAATAGGTATAAATTACAAGTTGAAATTACGTTTAATTTATTAACATCATACATGTTCTTAGATCTTTGATAATAATGTTTTAATACATTTGTTCTAGTATGGTGTAGGTTTGACCATAAAGAAGTCTAGGATGATATAATGAATTAGTGAATATATAAATAGATGAAATCTAGTCAACCTTGTTTAAGGCATACTTCTGAAGGAAATAACATTGTTATAGTAATTTTAAATTGATACTAGGTATGTTCTTGTAGCATAGTGCTATAAATCATTTTATTTTGAACTTGAATATATGATGATAATTTCCTATTGATGATAGAAATTTTCATTTATTGCAATCTAAGTAATTGCCTGTATCCAAGAGAATGGTTGGAATATTTTTGTTGTTATAACTTCCCTATTATACCCCTGTAGGGGTTATTTATAAATTTAATTGTTGCATGCACTCTCTAGATCTTGAATGATATAGTCATCGCATGGTGTATTTTATCTTGAGAACAATAGGGATGTGTATATTAATTGGTTTATTGACTCTAGAAAATATTATGTGATGAACTAAATCCCTTATGAGTTATTGTATCTAAGTCAATCTTATGGTTGCAAGACTAGTTACCCCGATCTACGAAGTCTCTGCGCTGCACATATGTAGGCAAGGCCATCATGAGCCCTCGAGACATTAGGTTTGGCCCTTAGGGCCTATAGTCACATCATCTTGTGCAATGATATCTATTATGTATATTTAATGACTTTACGAAACTAATGTTTATATTTAGTTGTGCAAATTTAGGACTGTTACTTGTACATAGTACTGATGCTAAGAAAGTGATTTCCCACCTTGCGAATGGATGTTCATATGACGCTCATTGTAATTTTGTATAATTGTATTAGAAATGATAAAATCTTGATTTTTCATATATATAAAACTTATGACTAATGTAAAAAAAATGTATTCAAATTTGGTTTTGCATATGGTATATTAGTTAAAATTTATTGAAATGATTTTTACTAAATTTAAAACTAAAGTTTAAATTTTCATGTTAGAAAAAGAAATAAATCTATGTTTAGTGGTTCATGTTCAAGTGTTACATCTTGGGCATGACAGCAACCACAACCTGTTTCTTACTCATCCAACTAATTGCACCACCAAATAAAGTAAATACATAAGTACCGATGGATCGTCGACTATCAACATCACTTACTCAGTCTGAATCCACATACCCATGAATATCAAGAGAATGCATGTCTCCTATCAAATTACCATGATAACACAATGAATACTTTGAGGTACCCTGCAAATATCTAAAGAATATTTTAACTGCATCCTAATGAACTCTACCAAGATTAGACATATATTTGGAAAGAACTCCCACTACTTGGGAAATGTTTGGTCTAGTACAGACCATAACATACATCAAAATTCCAACTACACTCTGGTAAGGCACTTTGCTCATGTCTTCCATCTCTAATGGGGATGTTGGACATTGTGAAGTAGATAACTTCGTTCCAATTGTATAAGGAACACATAATGGTCTACAATCCTGCATGTTAAACCTTTGTAATATTGAATTGATATAATTACTTTGGCTAAGCCATAGTTTTTTGTTTACTCTATCTCTTCTTACTTCCATCCCAAGAATGTGTTTAGCTACACCAAGATCTTTCATTTCAAATTTCGTTGCAAGTTCAGAATTTAGTTCTGAAATCATTCATTTCCCTTTACTAATAAATAACATATCATCAACATATAATGCAATATACAGGAAATGACCACCATCAAATTTATAATAAACATAGTGATCAGATTTAGAACACTCAAATCCCAAACTAAATACATATGTATAAAATTTTTGGTACCACATCCTAGGACTTTCTTTGAGGTCATTCCAAAAATTTATTTAATTTACAAACCAAATTACTTTTTCCTTTCACCATGTAGTGCTCTGGCTATGTCATATAAATATCCTCCTCCAAATCACCATGAAAGAAAGTCATTTTCAAATCCATTTTCTCAACCTCTAGATCATAAGTAGCAAGAATAGAATGCAAGAATCTAATGGACGTCATTTTTGCAATAGGAGAAAATATCTCACTGTAATCAACACCCTCAACCTGAGAGTAACCTTTCACAACCAACCATACTTTGTACTTCTCAATACCTCCATTAGAATGAATCTTTTTTTGAAACACCCATTTGCAACCAATAAGTTTTTGTCCTTCAGGCAATGGCACTAGGTCTCATGTATCATTCTTTTTCAAAGTTGTCATTTCTTCATCCATAGCAATCTTCCAAGACTCTGTGTCATTCATCACTAATGCCTCTTCTACAGATCTAGGTTCATCTATGTTAGTATTTAAAGAAAAAATACATCTCCAGTTATTAGGTGAATAGCTTTCAAGTGGTTGTCTATTCCTTGTAGACCTTCGAACAAGTTGAGTTGGAGGTTCTTCCTCCTCTTCTAAAGATTCAGAGTTAGATGAGCTCTCCTCAACTTTATATCTATTTAGGGGCCTTGATTCAACTTTCTCAGGTGTATAAGGGAGTTGAATCAAATATTTCTGTTCACTTTGTTCTGGCTGCAATGTAACAAAAGAAGGCTTAGTTTCTCTAAAAATAACACTTCTAATATATATTACCTTCTATGAAACAGGGTCCCAAAGCTTGTATCCTTTCACACCATAACATACCCAATGAAGATACATTTCACAGCCTTAATCTCCAACTTTGTTCACTTCTCCTTTGGCACATGTGCATATGCCTCACAACTAGAAACTCTTAAGATGTCTCAATGAAGCCTTGTGCCCTGACCACACCTCCATAGGTGTTTTATCAACAAACATTGATGTAGGAGACCTGTTAATTAGGTAGCAAGTAGTAGAAACAACTCCAATCCAAAACCTTTGTTCTAGACCAGCACCACTAAGCATACTCCTAGCCTTCTCCATCAGTGTCATGTTCATTCTTTCTACAACTCCATTCTGCTGTGGAGAATACAAAGTTGTCTTCTATCTTTGAATGCCACAATCTTTACAAAATCTATCAAAATCATTAGAATAAAATTCACCACCATTGTCAGTCCTCAAACAATTTATTTTCTTTCCAGTTTGCAACTTAATCATTGCTTTAAATTCTTTAAATCAATTGAAACTTTAGATTTATTCTTTAGAAAACATACCCATGTCCTTTTATTATAATCATCAATAAATGAAACATAATATGTGGATTTCATAATGGAAGGAACATCTACAAGACCAAACACATCAGAATGAATAAGATCTAATACACATTTATGAGAACTTGAGTAAAAATAAATGTGGCTTTGTTTACCATAAATGCAATGCTCACATAAATCAAAATCAAGATTACAATCAATCAAACCTTCAACAAGGTTTTTATTTTCCAAGATCCTTAGACCCTTTTCTCTGATATGGCCTAATCTCTGGTGCCATAACATATTCTTCTTTGCAAGCAATTTTGATTCAGAAGAAAGAGCACCCTTAGGTACCCAAAGCCACAACCATCCATTGAAAATGAAACCCTCTCCTTTTCCAATGAAGTAGTCACATATTTGATTTTTGTAGAAGTACTATTGTACTCAATAGTGCATGCATCAATCTTATATAATGTGCCAAACTTGACACCTCTAGTAATCACCATAGCACCTCTTACCATCTTGCATCTTGAATCAGAAAAGACTACCTGCACACCTTCATCTATTAGTTTGCTCACAGATAATAAATTTTGTGCTAATCTAGGGATATGCAACACACCATTAATATTTTTTATTCTATCATCAAGAAATGTGATTTTAACTTTACCATGGCCAACAATATTTAAATGAGAATCATCACCCAAGTACACCTTACCTCCATCAAATTCTTCATATTTAGAAAACCAATCTCTATTAGGGTTCATATGGAAATATGCACCTGAGTCAATTAACCATGCATCATTACCTACATGAGTGGCCAAAGCTACAATGAATGCATCACCATCTTCCTTCTCAAACTTAGAATCAGAATAAAATTTCTTATTTTTCTTCTTCTTTTCTTCTTTACACTCCTTCTAGAAGTGTCCACACTTACTACAATTCCAACATATAACTTTGGACTTTCTATGATATTTGGACCTCCCCTTGGACTTGGATTTGTCACGTTTTTCACTCTTCTTGCCCTTTTATTTGGGTCTTCCACGAACACTTAGGGATTCTTTGGCATTAATGGATACCTTCATCCTAATTTCTTCATAAAGTAAAGAACCCACAACATCTTCAACTTTCAAGATAATAAAAGTACTCCCAGTCACCATAACAAGAGAATCCCATGAATTAGACAAAGAACAAAGTAGGATCTGACATCACTCCTCCTCATCCATTTTTACACCAACTGATGCCAATTGAGCCTACAATTCATCCACCCTCTTCCATTCTCAAGGAATGCAATTTCTTCCTCAATAAAATCTTGTTCACTAATGTTTTGGCTTTATATATCTCACCGAGTTTATTCCATAGTTTCTTTGCAGAGGGCTCTTCATGGACATTGATTAAAATAGAGCCTGTCAGGCATAATCTGATTAGACCCTTGGCTTTATGGTCCATAACATCATATGCAGTAGCCAAAGTAACATCTATGGACCTTGAAACATTCTCATCAATAGCATCCCACAGATCTCAATCAATTAACATATCCTCCATCTTTAGCTTCCACATCTCAAAATTGTTACTAGAAAATGTTTCTACCTCTATTCTCTCTAATGTGCTCACAATCTGAAAATCCCTGCAACAAGATCACAAAGTATCTTTTGCACAAGCTCCCACTCAAAACTGGATTAGTTTATAAAACCTAACAACCCACAACTGAAACCAAATGTGATCAAGCTCTAATACCACTTGTAAGGAAGCTAAGGTAGCAGAACAACTTCCTACATTAATCTTGAGGGAAGGGATATGTAAAACTTTTCAGAACTTTACAATAGTTACAAAAATAAAGACAAATAGCAATCATACCACAACACAATAATTACATGGGGAAACCCTTTCAGGAGAAACCCCACACTCCAAAGCCGCCTAATATATTATTCAAGAATAAAGAAGATTACAATATAATTGCTGAGAAAGATGTCATAGGAGTATAAGAAATTAGAAATCTAGAGGCAACTCAACATCTATAAGACTCTTATAGACAACCTCCATCTTAAGCTCCTGATATATAGGAGATATAATACAATAAACCACCAATGGTAATTACAAAACCATGAGCCAAAACTACCCAAAAGTGGTGCCCAAATGATCTCCAATCAAAGATGCCTTGCAAATCACACACCAACATGTGTAACTCTCCCCTTTATAACTCTTTTAAGTGTACAACACATTTTCATATTTCCCAAAATAGGAGTTCCAACTTCTGGAGGCCATAACTTTTGATCTGGGTGTTTGATTGACGAACCATTGGATGTGTTAGAAATCTTGTGAAGATATATATCAAGATATAACCCACTTTTTCAATTACGACAATTTTAAGGCATTTAGGGACCTCTAAGTCTCTCAAATATGAGTTCAAAATGTTTTTTGGGAGTTTAAAAAATAGAAACTTGAATATCTTGCAATCTAGGAATGATCTTGAGTCAAAATTACCCAAGATGTTTCCTTGATAGTTTCACACCTTTTAAGAAAATTTCAGGTCGATCCATGCTCAAATGTAGAGTTACTAAAAATAGTAAGAGTCGCCATTTTTAGCCCTTGTTGAAACTTTGAAAGTTCTAAACCATTCTTCAAGATAAAGGGTATTTGAAAAGATCAAAATTGGGAAGAATAGAAACATTTTGTAGTTGCAAGGTTGAGGCACCTTTCCTAACATGTTTAAAGAATGAACCAATAAGAAATTGAATGAAATAATAATGAAATACCTTTGTTCTTTCAATACAATTCACACCCACAAAGATTGGCGAGATCTTATTTGCTCCCCACACACACCAAGCAAGACTTTCAAGATCTTTCCCTTCCAATAGTGTATCAATCCACCAAGAACTCACAAACCACTTTCAAAACAAGCATCTACATGAGAGACAGAGAGATAACTCTTCCTTTTCATTTTCATTCCCAAAATTCCCTAGACCCCCTAAAACCTTTTCCCTCCTTTCCCCATTAACAAGATAATTTCAAAAGAGAAACAAGCACCCATACTAGAGAGAGAGCCCAAAATTCCCTAAATCCCTAATAACCTTTTTCCTCCTTTTCCCACTAACAAGATAATTTTAAAAGAGGTTATTCTACTTAGATATTTACAAATATATATTTACCTTAGGAAATTCACTCATTATTAATTAAATGCATATATATAATTATTTTAATGACTAACGAATATAATTTAACCAAATTGACTAATAATTTCACCCAAACATCTTTTAAACTTAATGAATTTTCCAAATATTTAATATTAAAATGCTCAAGGCCATTCCACGAAGGCAATAAAAAAAACTAACTTCTCACCTTAAGCATTTAGGTTATTTGTAAACACCCCAAAACAAGCATTGTAGAAGTTGATAACATGCAACAAAAATCAAGAGTCAAATAAACATGTGTAAAGAGAACACACATTTCATGGGTTTATTCACAACACATAGATCTAGAATCAACACTGATTTGGATCATGGTCTCATAAGGATACACAAGATACATCTTACAACTCAAATCGAGTGAGACAGGGAGGCTTACACAACATATTTACCTTGATTGTTCATGTCTAATTATCCATTGTTGGGGTAAAACCTATGCCTACACACTCAAGAAAACATTAGGCATACTTGCTCCATACAAGATAGTTGAAGAATAAAATAAAGATCCAATGTGATATAAGATTAATGAAATAATATCAATAAATTGCATCAAATAAAATCATCTTAAGGCCACATGATCTAGATAACACAAATGTAGGAATCAAATGATAAACACAAATATAATGTTGAACTAGATAACATAATCAAATCACATATAATATATATAGTGAAAACAACAAAGTTGAAGCATTGAAATAGTCCAAACATATAAAATCAAAATGCATGCATCCCATAATACATAGTTGGACACTAGATACCAATACAAAACATCATTGATAAAGTACATTGACATAATTACAAAACATCATTGATAAGTATAGTATTAGAACCAAATTAGAATCAAGCAAACATGTAAGACACATATGCCTAAGGTTTATAAATAATGGTAGATGACTATTATAGGTCACAAACACAAAGGTGAATAGGTTACAAAGGCTCAAATTAGAGATGTTTACATTTTTTATTTGAGGTCCAATTTTGCACATAAGTTTAGTTGGAAACACTCACATAGATCACTTCTACACTCATGGAAGTGAACTAGATAGTCATGTTGGTGTGAACGGGGTATATTACCTAATATATGTCCCTTCTATGCCTTTTTCACACTTACTTAGTTAAGTTTAGTTAGGGTGTTTACTTTTTGTGCCTCAAGTCATGAGATCATGATAGTTATCATAATCTTATGTTGTCTTATGTATCACCTTTTCCTATATATATGAGGGTCCCATGTGTACATTTAATTACATTGCATTATACATACTATTAAGAGTATTGACATTATAGAATTTTCATTGCTTCTCTCTTGTGTGGAAAGTTATTTTGGTTTTGTATATGATTCTTGCTCCTATGAGTCCTTTTGTGACTTCAACATGGTATTAGAGCTCTAGATCTATAAGCCCCTTCTTTCTTTTGAGAGATTTTTGCCAAACATTTTTATTCTGTACATCTTGTCCCAAATCTAATCTCATAGTTGAGTCTAGAGGGCTCAAATATGTATGGATCAATAGTACACTTGATAGGATTCAAAGTAGCTACAATTTTGGCCATTTTAAAGGGTATCAAGCTTTTCAGTCATATAAATTTTTTATAGTCATATGACTGTACATCCACACCACTTATGCATAGTCTGTGGTACCACCTCCTATTAAATCTATAGAATATTTTCTACAAATCCTACATCACATCTATGTCAAATCCATACTTTGTATTGCGTCAGATCCATTCCCTAGCTATATTCATATGGCGTCATGCTTGTTTTTGTAGGGTTGTGACATTAGTGACAAGCATGTTGCACTATCATGACATCATTAGGGCATCTCTTAAAAAAAACTAGCCCCTAGTCACATGGGGGATTCAATCCCCAATCATGCACAAGCAATGGGGGCTTAAATTTTCTAGCAAGGAGGTAATTTTTTTCTTTCTGTGTATTAATTTTGTGCAAGGAGGTATATTTTTTTCAAGAGCTATAACTTTCACTCACAGTGTTAGATTTTTGACTTCTTATAGGTGACATAGATCTCTTTTTGAGCACTTTGTAGTAGTGGTAGTGATTTTCTAGATTCTACTCTAGGTGACAAAAATTTATGTTTTATGTCATTTCTTGCATTTTTTGTGATAGACATAACTTTGCTCATAGATTCAAATTTTGGCAATTTGTTTTTAAAATTTACCTTGTTATAAATGATCAATTTAGGCTTGTCCATTATACACATTGGACTTAAGTGTCCATTGTTATTTGTTGGCGGTTACAATTACAACATTAATACATTTTTTTTTTTTTTTTTGGGGGGGGGGGGGAGGGGTAAGGAATGATTTAAGTGCCCATTATTTTTTTTATCTCTTGGTGTTTGTTGCTAATCATGGTAGAACCTAGGGCTATGGAGCTCACTTTGCACAACTATTATGCATATAAACTAAAAATGAGATAACTTCTAGAATCTAAGGACTATGGCAAATGATGGTTGAAAAGCCTCCAAAATTTAATAAAGAGTTTGAAAAATTTGCTTATAAAAATAAGTTAGATGAATCCATGGGGTTAATTGGATTTCATATATCAAATATTTTTTTGGTCACAGAGTGCATTACACCTAAAAAATTATAGGACAAATTTGATAATTTTTTTGGCACCATTAATAATTTCTATGTTTTGAAATAAGAGGTCAATTTGAAATCACTCTCTCTAGATGATTTTCCTTCTATTGAGGATTTGTGAAGTTCAAGTTGTTATTATCATAGTTAAAATGTTGTGGATGAGATAAAATAGATAAATAATGTATCTTCTTGATTTTTTTCTAAGTTGAAGAGTCTATTTCAAGTGTTCTCATCTACCTACTACTCCACCATGGATGCCTTAGGGACTAAAATTAAGATGCCCACTTTTGAGTTTTTTTGTAAATATCTTACTAGAGAATAGGCCAAGCCTATTCACTGTTAGATGCACTTCCTAGTTCTAAGAGCCAAACATTGATTGCTCAATCATCTAAGTGAAGAAGTAAGAATAATAAAAAGTCTAAGATATAGTCTACTTCAGGTTGTAAGCCTTCTTCCAAACCAAATTAGAAGAACACTCAAAAGTCCACACCTCTCTCCAATTCTTCCAAGTTAGGGGAGTCTTCCTACGAGATGAAGAAAAGATAGGTGATCCTTTTAATTTATGTGCTAAGCTTGAACATGATGAATCCAAATACATTGGAAAAGGATAGAAGCTCTAGAGGAATCTATTTAATGACATAAGGTTTATATCTCTAAGCCCTCTTCCACAAGTAAAGGGAAAGCCCTTTTTGCATGCACTTTACATGGTTCATCTTCACATGATTAGATACTTGATTTAGGTGGTTCTCACCATATGCACATTCACATAATCTACTTTGTTTAATCTTTAATAGTAGTACTACTTAAATTGTGGTGGGTGACTCTTCACATATTCATGTTTTGGGATTAGGCACAATACAATTGGTAGATGGGTGAATCAATAATGTTCTCTTAGTTCTAAAGTTTTTTAGTAACCTTCCTTGTATCTATCAGATTTATCATTCTAGTGAGGGAAATACTATTGAGTTCACACCACATGATGTAGTCATTCAAGAGCTACAAGAACTTGAGGTTGTTGTTTCTATAGGGAGTGTTGTTCATTTATCCCATTTGTATAGGTTTGATGGTTTTGAGTCTTCTTTAGGATCATCCATCATTACACAGAAGATATTTTTGTCATTTGAATTATAGATATCTTCAATAGTTGAGTGCACAAGATATGGTGATTGGTCTTCCTAAGATTTCATGCATTGAGGGAGTTTGCCAATGTTGTGTATTTGAAAAACATCATTAGGAACTCTTTCCTAAGGATAAGGCCTCTTGTGCCAAGGCACCCCTTGAGTTGGTTCATAGTGATCTTATGTCATTTTTGATTCCATCATTTTCAAGGGTGAAGTATGTGCTCACCTTTATTGATGACTTCTCACGATACACATGGGTATATATTCTCAAGTACAAGAGAAAGGTTTTCACCATTTTTAGGAACTTCAAAGTGTTTGTGGAGAAGTAGTCTAGTTTTTCTATTTAGCAGATACACAGATAATGGGGGGAGTATTTGAGTTCTAAGCATTTCAAGATTTTTGTAGTGAGCATGATATTCAACATTAGCACATAGTTTCCTACACTCCTCAATACAATTGTGTGGTCGAGAGGAAGAATATGAATTTATGGGAGATGGGAATTTGCATGATTTAGTCTAGGTCTATGGTACCAAATTTTTGGGTTGAAGTAGTCACTTGTGCAACTAAATGCAAAACCATATGCCCCACAAGTAGTGTAGACTATGATTCTTGAGGAGGCTAGGTTCCATATTAAGCTTGATGTGTCTTCTTTCTATGTTTTTGGTAGTGAGGCTTGGGAATTTATTCTAGATGGTTGATATAAGGATACAAAGAATAAGAGTCAACCTTTGATTTTTATTAGCTATTTTGAGGATGTGAAGGCTTATAGGTTGTTTGATCCTATCACTCAAGATGACTTCTTTTAGTGAGATGTATAGTTTGATGAACACTTCACACAAATGGATTCATTATCACCTACTTCTCCCTCACCACCTACTCCATCTCTTGAGGACACTTTACTTCTTAAGGATGATGATGATGATGCTGATGTTACTAATCCACCATCTTCTGGTGCATAATCATTGTCCCATTGGGATTTCACCACTCTTGAGGAGGTTTCACCTTTGGTTGGTAATCCTACATATTCTCACCACACTCATTCATAGGTAAAAAATTTCAATATTTTGAGTTACACACTTTCATATGATCCTTAGATGTTTTTAGATGCCATAGTTATTCTAGAATGGGATAGTGTTATGGCCAAGGAGTTTTCTTCTTTGATAAAGAATCACACATGAGATCTCATATCTCTTCCTAAGGGAAGAAAGTTGGTTCAATGTAAGTGAGTGTTTAGAAGAAAATACGTAGTCAATGGGTCCATTGAAAAGTACAAGGCATGTCTTATGGATAAGGGGTTTTCATAGGTTGAGGGTATTGATTATTCTAAGAATTTTTGTCCTATTGCTAAGATGAATTTTATTTTCTTGTACTTTCTCTTGTTACATCACAAGGATGGTTAGTTTATTAGATGGAAGTGAAGAGTGCCTTCTTGCATGATAATCTTCATGAGGAGATCTATATGGAGTAGCCTCTAGGTTTTGTGTAGGATTATTCACTTGTGCAATATTTATTACTCATTATATGGTCTCAGATAGACCCGTTGGGATTGGTATGAAGATGGATAACTTCTTGCATGCTTATAGTTTCTCACATTAAAGTTTTGATCTAACAATTTACACCTAGAGATATGGAGAGGATCTTTGGATACTTGTTTTGTATATGGATGACTTGATTCTCATAGGTAGTTCCACCTCCATGATCTAGGGTGTTCAAAGAACATTTATGGATTAGTTTGATATGACTAATCTCAAGTTTCTACATTTCTTCCTTGGTCTTCAAGTTCTTTAGTTTTCTAAGGGGATTTCCATTGTTAGCATAAGCATGCTCTTAATTTTCTTTAGAGATTTGGAATGGATGATTGCAAGCATTTCCCACTCCATTTTAGTCAGGTGTCACACTGTCTACTAGTTACACTACACCCAGAGTTGATGCTACATTGTATTGGTAGTTAGTTTGTAGTCTTTCATATTTAACATGTGTATAGTCATCCTAATATTTCCTTTATGATTGGTTTTATCTCCTATTTATCTTAGGATCCTCATGAGAGTCAAGTTAGAAAGAAACCAAATGTATCTTGAGATATATCAAAGGAGCATCACTTTTTTTCTTTAAGTATACATTAGAAGATTCTTGGATTGTGGGCTTAATTGACTTAGATTGGGTTGGTGATGTTGATGATTGGAAGCCTACTTCTAGTTTTGTCTACTATCTTGGTTTTGGTCTAACTACATGATATTACAAGAGGTAGATAACTATTGCATTATCATGTATAGAGGTTTAGTATCAAGGTGTAGTTCCTTTACTTGTACATGTTTTCTTTTCATATTTTGTCTTTTGGGAAGGAGCTTTTTCTACATTTTTTCTCCTTTTCTCCATTTGCAAGAGATCTTAAATGTTCATGGGAACCTCATTAGCTCTTGTTACTAGGACCCATATTTAAGTATTTTTCTCTTTTGGTTTTCCTCCCTAAGTTGTACTTAAGGGGGGTCTTGGTGTGAATGGGGTATATACTACCTAACTAGTTTCCCTTCTAGGTCCTTTTGACACCTAGTTAGTTAAATTTACTTTGTGTCTCAAGTCATGAGATCATGACATTTGTCATAATCTCATGTTGTCTTATGTCTCACTCTTGCCTATATACAAGTTTCCTCTATGTACATTGCATTCCATGAGTATTAAGATTATAACAATTTCATTACTTCTCTCTTATGTGGAAGGTTATTTTGGTGTTGTAGATGGTTCTTGCTCTTGTGAGTCCTTTTTGTGACTTTATGAAGTCATGTAACCAATTTGATAATTTTGTAATAATCATTTGACATGTCCTAATTTTATAATACATTGGTGAACAAATTTGTGACACCTATTATAGCTAAATTCTATATTGGATCTAGAGCTAAGTACCTTTTGTCTATTTATAAAATTTCTACATTAACTACAATATTTATTCTATTATTATTTCTCAGTCTAGCTCTTTATCTTAGGTTTTTTTACTTATTATTGTTGTTTAACTAATTAATCTACCTTAGGATATTTGTGTGAAGTGATTTATTCTCTTAGATAAATTGGTAAACTAGATATTCTTACATGATCTAGGGTTTTGACCTTATGGTTTATCTCTCTTTCTTAGGATTTTTAGATCTAACTTTTTGATGGAATTCATTTTATATTAGATTGCATTAAGGTTTGGATCCACCCTTATTTATGTATCATTGACTTATCTTAGTGTTTTGGGCTTGTATTGTTTAATATCTATTTGATCCCTACCCACCTACTCTTCCGATGTGCACATTCACTACTAGATATTTATCATGGCTATCTTATCCTCTTTCATAACCGAATTCACTCCCTACACCATTATGCTTTATTATGATGATGCCTCTTTCATGGCCTCTAAAAATGACCTTGCCCTTATTTTCACCCTATACTCTCTTCATACATCTAGGGATGATGTTTTATGTGACGAGGCTATACCTTCTTTAGCTATTCATGGTGATGTTGCACCTTGTGATACAATTCCTCTTATATGTCTTGATAGACATTTTTTTATGCCTTTAGGTTCATGTAATTTTGATGCTACATCTTGTCAAGAGTCTAGTGTTATTGATTTATGTGAGCCATCTTCTTTTATACATGATGATTATACACTTTGTGAGGATAGTACATTTATATCTCATATGAATTCTATGGTTATTCATGATGATATTTTACCTTGTGATACATTATATGATGATAGAATGCATTACACAATTATACTCTATTTGATTCTTATGTAGATGTTATTCATGATTTGTTATCTTCTTTTTAGTACATGATGATAGTAATATTCTTGGTGAGGAGTTATTACATAATGAATTTGATGGTACTACTAATGTATCCTTATATGTTAAGTAATTTTCTTACTAATTATGAGTATTTTAATGATGATATCTTATTGATTAGTGAGTTTAGACTTCATTTGAGTGGTAAAATATTGCAATGGTTTCATTCATCTTGTTTATTCTATCATTCATTTATGGATTTGCTATAAACTTTTATTTCTCATTTTTCATGTCCTAGTGTGCTTGAGGATAACTTGTGGACATAGTTGAACCTTCTCATGATCTATCTTTACATTCATATTCAATGTCTCCACCTACTATCCATACATGGAGTATGTAACTTCATGTCCTACCTTTCATGCTAAGCCATCTTGTACTAAGCATTTGCCTACTTTTCATGCCAAAATTACTTCACAGAGTTATCATATAGTTGGACATACATATTAAAGGATGGCTAGCAATCAAAATATTCCATCTTTGTAGCCAATTTTGTTATCTAATATACTTAATCTTCCTCCACCTAAGCTTACAACTAAGGCACATAAGGAGTATGCCATTATTGATCAACTTCTAAATACACAAGCTAAGGTATTTCTTTGGGATTTAATATGTACTTCACCTTTGTATAAGGATATCATGAAAAAATGCTTTAGAAAAGTTACAAGTCAATTTTGATACTACTCCAAAGTTAGTCACTTCTTTGATAGAATCTATTGGTTATAAGGAACATTATGCATTTTCATTCAATGACATTGATTTTCCATCCAACTCAATTATTAATGAGCACTTAGCTTTGCACATTATAGTGAACCACGGTAGGTTGCATAATAGTATAGATATACATCTATCTAAAAGATGTTGAAAGATATAAATATGATACAATTAATATAAAATATTAATTATATAATATAAATAAAATATTAATTTGTATATAAGTTATTTTTATTTATATAATTATTAGTTATTCTATTATATTAAATAATTATTAACTAAAGTAATATTATTATTAGGGTGAAAGCACAATAGTATGTCCCACTTCTGGGCCACCCTATTTGTGCCTAAAATCATGTTTTTTTATTAAAAATGCATGGGGGTTGAATCTACGGGGGTTGATCTAAGCTTTGGGGAGATTAAATCGAAACCCCTTAGATTGAACTTGTTGTTGTTTGCACAATACACCCTAATTTCTTGTTGTGAAACGAAGGATCCCCTCTTTGAAAATATTGATTTTGGAATTCTTACTATTGATGCCCTATGCATGATCATGTTTGCCCTTAGTCTTCTGAGTTGATAAGACCACTTTATGTATTTGAGCATTTGAAAATTTTATCTATCACTTTCTTTATTTAAGCACTTAAAATCTTTATCATGCCATTTAAGCATGTAGAAATTTTCCATGTAGTGGCAATTATGTTTTCATGTTTCACATTAAGCACTTAAAATCTTTATCATGCCATTTAAGCATGTAGAGATTTTCCATGTAGTGACAATTATGTTTTCATGTTTCACATTAAGTTTTAATAAATTCATGGTCTAGTTTTGTATGTGCTGAAAGATATAAAATTTATCTATCGAGTTTAAATATGTTTGTTTCCAATGACCCCATTTTGAATCTCCTTGTCCATGTATATTTTGGCTTGTTAGGACTTCAACTCTGTATATTGACCTTGTGTCTTTGGCTCTTCAATTGAACATGCTTTGGCTTCATGGTTGTCTATACTTTAGCTGTTTGTTTATATTTATATGCTTTGGTTTGGTAACACACTTCAAGCTCACAGTCTTGCTTTTGGGTCACATTTTATTCTTCGTGCAAAGTTTCTTGTATATATTGTGAAATGTTTTTAACTTTGTTGAAGCTTTAAAAAAAAAAAACGTCTCCATGCCTTTTGTCTATGTCTGCAAGCTTTACTGTCAAGTCTTAACCAAATGCGACCTGCCTCACATTTCACTTCGTAATCTAATTTGGCCGAGTCTTGTGAGCTGGTTTAGAGTCACTTAGAGATTCCTTTCTAGCTTGAGAGTGACCATTTACTTATTAGCAGGCTTCAGGCAATTGAATTAGTTATCCATTGCAACTTCCTATGGAGCTCAGATCATCATTTAAACTAATTTTATAGTATTAATTGGTGTCTATTTTTATCTTTGTAAATGTTCATACAAATTCATCATTTAAACTAATTTTATAATATTAATTGGTGGAATTTTTTTCCTACAGTTTAGTCTTTAGTATTTCCTGTCATGTGACAATTAATTTTTTTAAATGCAAGTCTAAAACTTCGACTTATTCTAAGGATAGAATCATAGATAGATAAGATATTTTAAAAAGGTTCACTATTTTTGATGTGCAGCAAAAGCTTAGAAAGCTCTGTTGAAAAAATTTAGGATAAATAAAATATTTTTATAAAAAAAACGAATCTAAGAGATTTTTTTTTTAAATAATAGAAGTTTCTATTAAAAAATTTAAAAATAAAAGTAAAAAACTAAAAATTTAGAATGGATATATTCTATAAAAAAACTTCTATTTCTTAAATAATAGTTCTTATTAAAAAATTTAAAAATAAAAGCAAAAAACTAGAAAAAAAAAAAAAATTCTTAAATAATAGAAGTTCTTATTAAAAAATTTATTCTAGAAATTTAGAATGAATATATTCCTTTAAAAAACAAATCTATTTCTTAAATAATAGAAGTAAAATTAGAAATTTAGAATGAATATATTTTATAAAAAATAAATCTATTTGAGAAATTTTTTCTTAAATAATCGAAGAACTTATTAAACAATTTAAAAATAAATGGAAAAAATATATATATTATATAATTTAAAATGAATATATAATTTTATTCATAAAAAAAAAATCTAAAAGATATATATTTAAAATGAATATATAATTATATTCATAAAAAACAAATCTAAAAATTTGGGATATATTTTATTAAAAAACAAATCTAATATATATAGAGAGAGAGTCAGATTTTCATATTAATTGTTTTTTTCACAGTTTTTTAAATAAATTACTTGTATATCAATACAGTCAAATATTTATTTTTATATATTTTACAGCTAAAATCTTTAAATACCAATTGTCAAATTTAAGCCTTGGTCCCACTCCATTACAACCATACGTTTAAAAGCAGTATACAAGTTTTGTTTTATAACTGGTCAACCAGATATCCATGGTCTCCATATTCTTAAGTGACTATTTGTGATGCACATTGACTTGCTACCTCTTGATGACACCGTGGGTGCCGGCTTGGTCAGTATTCCTATACCTACCCAATGGTTCAATGCCTTTTGTTTCTGCATTCTTTACACATTTATATGCTTTAATGAATTGGGGTACATGTGTCACCCCATGGTAAAACACTACTATTAAATAATGTGCAACTTGTCTCATGCCTAATGCTCTAACCAGCTAATTTTATTAGTTCTTAATATGCCAGAGGATCATATCACTACTAAAAAGAAAGGCACGCACACACGCTTTTAACCAAATTTAACAAAAATACGCCTATGCTTGTCTTAATTAAAACAAAAGAATACCTATTGGATGCATGTCATGTTTTTGCTTAGATCGGAGAATCACCTCATACTTTCTAGCTCAAATAATGACCTAACAACATGGATTTTGGAATTAATCTCTCTGCACAGTCGATTCTCGATAGGATTTAAACAATAAGGTAACATGGGAGCTTGCCATGTAATCTTTAGCTGGTCCCACTTGTGTTATTATGTCACATCAGTGATAAATTTAAAGGAGTCCTATGTTGAGGGAATATGACCGCATAAGATCTCATGAGCCATTGGATTGAGATGTATCTAATGAACCGTACTCCTTGGGGTATTGTTTTTTAGCTGTGACACCATAGGGGACCCTTCAAACCATTCAATCCACTTCAATCAATGGCAAGGAATAATCAACACTACCACATGAGATTTATGACATGAATTTGACAATTGGCATTGATATTAAAAATGTTCTATGGGACCATCTGCAATGAATTTTAAAGCCGTGCTTATGCCATGGATTGTAAGGACTGTAAAACTCTGAACCACTCTCAATATTTTAACTTCACATTGCAAGCTTTAACATATGAATGGAATTATTGAAATACAACTTGAATGTGAACTATGGCAAAAATCTGCATTATATTGGGATCAATTTTTACATTGAAATTATGAAATATGAAATTGGGACAAAATGAGAAGAGTGACCTTATCCATAATATGGGCTTGCATTAGCATTGTGGAGACATGGAATTGAATTGTATGAGAAATTAAATCATTTGTGATGAAGTAATTGGTGCCATAAGAATCTTGATTTTCCTCCTCTCATTAAACTATTGGTTGAAAATGGATTCAATAAATGCATTCCTTAGATCTAATTATTTTTATGAGATTCATTGTATGTTAAATGTTTTAAGATGTTTTAAAGAAAATTGATACTCTATTTTCTTCTTTGTAGGACTTTAATTGGACAATAGATTTGGAGCATTATGAGGATGTTGTTGAGTTGATATTGATGAGAACAAGCACAAGGATTTAATGAAGACTAATGTGAACCAAATTGATAATGTTTTTATTTTATAGAGATTCATTTCAAAGCTTTATCTTAATGAACTTTTTGCTACTAGTTTTAAATGAAATCTTTCTTATTTGAGAAAAGAAAGAAGTCTAAGTTACCTAAATTAAAATTATGTATACGGAGACTAAATAATGAGACCATTTAAATTGAGAACAATGCTAAGGTTTGACAAAGATATACTTGAAGCATTGATTAGAGACTTGATAATTAAAATGGGACCTCTCTATAAGAGGTTGTTGAAATAATGAATGTGCTTCATACAACATCTTTAGACTTGAGGACCATGATGGATTGTGAATTTAATTTGTACATGAATATTGTAGCTATACCCACATTTCTTGGTGGTTGATCTACTTCTTTGATTATTGCACCTTCTTGCATTCTTGGTTATTTGAATAATAGTCAATCAATATTAGTTTTTCATTGGATTTGTCTACTTTATAAAATTGGATTTTGCATCAACATTAAAACTTATTTTTCATTTTTCTTTTCCCTCAATCTTTTGCATTTTCTTAAATAATATTTTAGTTTAGGATTATATTTAGGGTTATATTACTATTTTGATTAGGATTTAAACTTGTCCCTTGTTTTGAAAATTTAAATTCATTTGGTTACAATTACTTTCTATTGCTACTTTGCATATGCTTATAAAGAACAAATGCAATGGAAGCAATGCAAGATCATATGGAGTAAATTGATAAACTTAATTTTACTAATTAGTGTTTAATTGCAATAAGACTTTGTGAAACATTTCTCTTAGTTTTCATGGTAGCCCCTTGATTGAAATAACAAAAAAATAGCCTCTAGGTTACCTAAGTGTGCACAGATTTGGTGATATAAACCCTCCTTTCAAGTGAGGTGTAGAAGATTTCTACTCTATCTAAGTTGTGTCAAAACATGCATCAAAAGATTACCACTAGAAGGAGGCTTCTTTTAGAATTTAAGGTTCTTGAGTGTGTTGTCACAATTACAAAGTTTTAATTTTCAAGCTAGAACCTAAGACTATCACAAGGTCAAAGTGCATTGATGATGACTTTGAGCTACTATACAGGTTCCCCAACATAGAAAAACTAGAGTTGACAAAGGGAAACCTAGATCTGGACTGACACAATATATAAATAATTCACCCATGGCTTTTGTTCTTTTAGCCAACCCTTTTGCTACCCCTCATAATCAACCAATGACTAGCCTAGTTGCATGAGCTTAGTTCGAAATAGTCTCTTGAACAAGACAAGTCTAGTATATGTCTAACCTAAAAATATTAATTTTTTTCCCAAAATTCAAATATGGTGGAATCTAAATAGCTAAGGAACATATACATGATTACAAGGATACTTTGAAACCCACTCAAATTCAACATGAAAATGTGGCTTTTCAAAAGTTTCCTTATATATTAGATTAATTTTATTTAGTTGGTACATTGGCTTTCCAGTTTGATCTAGAACCTCTTGAACTAAACATGAAATTGCATTTATCAACCATTTTAGAGTATGCATAGATCCAACAATTTTATATCATCAATTTATTATTAATTGTAGAGAACTCAATAAGCCTATGAGTCTATTTAACACTTATTTCCATAAACTATATGTAGGGATAGACACGGGGAGCCATTATGAAGCTACAGTCTTCAATGATCAAATCATAGAACTAACCACCACAAGAGAATGCTCGAGCATGAGTTTGCATAAGGAGAAACAGATTTGAGAAAACTAAATTGATATATTACAATGAATCTCACTTATTTTACAAATGTGATAAATGGCTTTTATAGCCTTACATTCTCGTGAATTAAGCACCCTAACTGGTTACGGGAATAACTTCCCAACTATAACTATTGAACAATTATTTGCCTAAGTAAAACTTAAGCAAGGTAAAATCTATTTACCCTAACACCCCCCATTAAGTGCAACTTAGGGAGAATAATTATAATGAGATACAAGATGCAATTTGGGTCCTGGCTACACAACCATGTTAGGTACCCATTTACAAAGCAAAATGTGATGCAATCTCTCACAACCGGAGAAAAGGAGAAAAACCCTGTGGGAGAAAACTCCTCTCCAAAAGAGAGAAAAAAGAAAACAAAATGCATGTATGGAGGACTCACTAATACCCCCAAGGACTACATACATCATGTGTGTATAGTCAATGGTCCTCCCATAGGAAGGAAAGAAGGAGACTACATAGCCCCCCCATAATAAATAATGTCCTGCAAAGATGGTAAGTGTTTGAAGGCAAAACAAAATCCAATCCTTACAAACCACTTGTCTCCCCTTAGGAAGAAACAAAACCATGTATAGATGCAGGTATGCTTCCCACTCAGGATATGCTTTGAAAGATGGAAGCATGAAGAATGATGATGATGATGTTGTCTCTAAAAAATGCTCATGTGTCTCCTTGTCCAAATAGAATGATGATGCCACAATCCAATTAGGTACATCCCCAATCAAGAAAGAAGGTGACAAACTAGAACTATGTGGAAACTGATATAGAACAAACTCCAAAGATGAAAATGTTGAAATATGTCTTCCAATGAAATATGAAAGACAATGATTGTCCTGCTGATCAGGAATAATGGAAGTCTCAATCAATGACTCTGGATAAGAAGCCAATCGATGTGAAGATGGATCAACTATCTTTGAAGAAGAATCAGGAACCTCTGAAGCAATTGCAACCTCATCTGAAGTCTCAAAAACCTCCAAAGGATCACAAACATGGTTTATCTTCTCTAAAGAATAATGAGGCACATCATAGTTGGAAGGAGAAGCGTCGAGAGATGGTGGAGGATCATGATCTCCATATGATTCTCAAATGTAAGTCCAAAGAGCATAAGGGCAATCAAAATGAACAAGTGAATCCAAAAGGTCATCATCTACATGCTCAAAAATAACTCTAAAGACTTCAGCCCTATAGCCTTTCCAAATATGATACTCACGAGGTGTACTAGGAATAGAAACATCATTATAGAGATATGACAATAGATTGTGCTCACTAAGATGAGTGAGGATGGATTCACTCCATTGCTCATAGTTCCCTTTCTCCAAAGAAAAACCCATTAAGCTATAATTCTTCAAAACACAAAGATAGTACCTTCTATATGTAGAACTTCCAAATAAGATATGCAACTGAAAACAAAGTCCCCCCACAAATTATACCTCTCCAAGTGTCAGGATATCCAAGTTATCAAGTAAGTGCCCAAAAAACACAAAACTCAATAGATAGTACCTGGTGTTGAACAGGAAAAGAGGGCATGGACTAGATGAAAGAGCTCCTCAGCACCTTTCTGACGCCAAAAGAATGACAAAAATAAGAGATCGAGGCACCAAGTTACGAGCTCAGGAGTCCAAAAAAGAAGGTTGACTTCAAGCTACTATAGATACTGATAGACAACAAAATCAGGCAGATTGACCTGCACCACTGCGAGGTTGGTGGAATCACCTTTTTGATTATATATGGAACTCAAAATTTTGACTTTGAATGCCCAAGATATCCTCCGTGGAAAAAATATCACTGATATGGAGCCCATTGAATAATAGAGGGGGCCGGATTGAGCCCTAGGGCGGATTGACCCTTGATCACACACATGACCACCTGCTAAGAATGGGCAAAAAATAGCCTATAAGGCTAAAAATAGAGAACTGTGATTGGGTGCAATATAAGGGGCCCACCGAATGGGTTAGTTGATATGTTGGCGGGATACTTGCGCCAATCGAATAGACAAATCACCAAGCATCAACATGGAAGTCTGAGTCAACAACCATCAATCGGCCAATCACCAAATTCGTATTCCACGTGAGAGAGTGTCGAAACATGATTTCTTCAGCCTTGCTCATGGTAATAAGGTGGGTGTCAGACTATATAAGGCTCGATAAACAATGGAACGAGTGGAATGTGGGATATAACTCTCATGCATTTGGTGTCAAAATGAAGGTTACACGGTGACCAATTTGCCTGATGGTGAAAGCTTGCACCACAGGCATTGCCCTATTTCCTTTAGCACCACGGATCCCAACTACATTGTTTGCCATGATTCTCATGAAACATCAACATGCCCACTTCTCCAAAACTTGAACTTTCTCAGGTTTTCGCTAGAAAAAAAATATAGGGCTTATTCCTCCTCAGCAGGAAGGATAGTGCTTACACCCAACAAAAAGTGATGGGCCCACCATTTCTCCTTCACGCTGCTGGAAGTGAAAAACCCTAACAAATAATATTTCAACAAAACTTTAGAAATGCTAAAGTATTTTCATCAATGAGAAATGGTGCACAATCTCTTTAAATGCATACAACAGACTATATTACTGTTTGAACCCCGCGGACACCAAGCTCTCTGGATTAAATCTACACCTTTCGCATTTGGAAATGAGGCCGATAGGGTTTTTAAACAATGAGCTTCCACCAAATAATATAAATCCAATGCTACCTTAACTTCAATGGTGATATTTGAAGGCAAACTTGTCAGAATTCTGTAGATGAAAGCCACAAAACCAACCAGAATGGCCGCTGCGATCTCTTTAATGAAATTGATATGAGGAAGACATGGATAGATGCCTCTAGAATTCCACTCAGCTCCAGATCAGCATGGATTTATGCCTCTAGAAACTGATGTAGGGACGGATTGATGCCTATATGATTGCTTCTCTAGCAACTCAATTCTCCAATACGAGTAGAAAGTTTCTTGATTCCGGCTCTGATACCATGTAGGGATAGACACAGGTAGCCATTATGAAGCTGCAGTCTTCAATGATCAAATCAGAGAACTAACCACCACAAGAGAATGCTCAAGCATGAGTTTGCATAAGGAGAAAAGGATTTGAGAAAACTAAATTGATATATTACAATGAATCTCACTTATTTTACAAATGTGACATATGGCTTTTATAGCCTTACATTCCTGTGAATTAACCACCCTAACTGGTTACGGGAATAACTTCCCAACTATAACTATTGAATAATTATTTGCCTAAGTAAAACTTAAGCAAGGTAAAATCTATTTACCCTAACACTATACACAAGATTAGAAGCACCATATGCACCAATAGAGGTAGTAGTTTTTTATATGTACCTTAAATATTTGGACCTATTGATTTCCATGTTTATGAGAAGAGATCATACACTTACATTTTTAACCCTATAATATAATGAGGCTATGATAGTAGAACAACAATTATTTCTTTAGGGTTATAGTTTGGGATCATTACCTTTCACTTGGACAAATAGTTGGATATAACCAAATCCCAACGATATCAAGCTATCATGTAGAATATATGAATGTTAAATTGTCATGTCCACTTGTACATAACTATCGAAATGGATATAACACAATACAACTATTTTTTGTTGCAACACTATAAAATACCGAGGAACACTACTCTTAATTAGGAATGATGTGCACTCAATATCATTGCATATGTAATGAATGGGGCACATCGCTCAACATGAAGGGGGATACTATAAAGGCGAGTGATAGAACTCCAATCGCAACATCCTAGAAAAGTGGAGGAAATTTAATAAGGTGATGATGACATTGTCTGTGGTATCATGAGGGAAATATCACATGAGGAATCTCCCCTAGGCTTTCTAAGTGAAAGTGATAACTCTTCATAACCTAGAGTGAATTGAACAAATAAATGACACATTGATGAAATTAAATCAAAATTTAATATTTAAAATTAAACCTACATTTAGAATTATATCATTTACCTTCATGACTCATTGCACAAATAAATATAATTATCACAATATAATTCATCCCACAATTTAATTTAAAGATAAATACAAAAAAAATTATGTGGAAAATAAATAATTTTCATCTACAAGGATAAATCAACAATAACTTGATTGCTAAGGATTGATAATTATTATATTAACCATTTCTACAACAATAGGATAAAACTAAAGTAAATAAATAAATTTCCCTACAAAATTTATTTATTTTACACTTACCTACTTTATCCTTTCACTAAGTAAAACTTTTCTTTTTAAATTAATTTAAATTTGAAAATAAAACACATATACATTAAATCTTGTTTTGAATTCAGTAACAATCAAATAAGCCATAAATTATTGAGTCAATTAGCTAAAATATAGGTATGTAGTTTACACCAATAAAATAAAATAAAATCACCTTAATTTTAATTTTACAAATAAAGTACAAACACAACACTCACAAAACTAAATCCACTTTTTTATGCAAGTTACACTTACATCCTCTACTTAAGGATTTCATTTACTATTATCTAGGATATGATTTGCATAATAGAATAAATGAAAAAGAAAATTTTAAAATATATTTTAAAATAGCATATAAAAGCCTATTTTTTTCCTTGACTCACTAATTTTCTCATTTCTCCTTTTTATTCTTCTATGGTTTCTTTTATTTCACTGTGATGTAGGTTTGAGGAAAAGTTGAGATGAATAAGTTGTAGGAAAGGCTAGGGAATACCCTTCCATTACCACCCTTCTCCAATTTGATTAAACACACACACACACACACATACATTTCTTTGGTCTCGTTGTGTAGGTATGGAGGGATTTACAAGGCTAAAAAGATTTGTAGATCTAGGAGTTTATTTTTCATTATAGGTTTCCACAAAATGGTGATGGCATGCAAGGTTTCCAAAAAAAGGAATATGAGTTTTTCCCAAATTACTTAGATCTTGATAGAGTCTAGACAATATATGAGAGAAGAAATTATTTATTTATTTATATAAAAAAACCCTAAAGGGGGTTTGTACAAAGATCAACCATGATTGAAATGAAAGAAAATAAACACCATTAATATCACATGTATTTTGTTTTAATAGACTAGAGTTATTGGCTTTTCTTAAAGATGACTCCCATGTTGATTTAAAAATAAAGAAGGTTAAGATAGCTCGTGTATTTTACGGTGGTACTTAGATCTTGATAGAGTCTAGACAATATATGAGAGAAGAAATTATTTATTTATTTATATAAAAAAACCCTAAAGGGGGTTTGTACAAAGATCAACCATGATTGAAATGAAAGAAAATAAACACCATTAATATCACATGTATTTTGTTTTAATAGACTAGAGTTATTGGCTTTTCTTGAAGATGACTCTCGTGTTGATTTAAAAATAAATGTTATTCATTTTATAACTCCAAAAGTAAATACTACTTTAAATGCTAGTTTTTTATTTATTGTGTAGTGGAAAATCAATTTTGAATAGAGATAACAAAAATAAGAAAATGGTATTATAATACAAAGTTATAGTTTTCTTTGAATTCTCTTCATATGCAAATGTGCATATATATTTTTTAATGTTATAAAGAAAAATTTAGAAAGAATGTTCGAGTTATATTTTTTTTCATATCAATAAAGGGTTGCACCTCTCTCTGGGGAGCCCCATAACTTCCCATGTAATCATAGCTATGTGGGGAGGCGTCTGGTTCCTTCCTCACTCCTCCCATGACATTTAAGTTATTTAAATTAGATAAAAAAATATAGCAAAAGGTTTATGCTTTATGTTATTTTTTAAAAATTAATTTTTTTAGTGTTTTTTTAAATGAACACAATGCAATATGATTCTCAGTTGAAATATATATGTATATGTATATGTATAAATAGTGAAAAGTAAATTTTGGAATACTGTAAAAATGTATAACAGATTAAACATATTTTTTAAGCAGCTGCGACTTTCATTTGAAGAAAGTAAAATATGTCAAACAAATATACTTTCAAATATGTGTGTGTGGAACTAAAGTTTCTATTTCTGTATGTATATATATCAGAAAATAAACTTAAGAGAAAGTTCTGTATTAGTAGATGTAACAAAAAAATTCCTCTAGGTTGAAGAATTGAAGAATATATATAGATTTTTTTTCTATTTATGTATTTATAACTAAAAAGAAAGGCAACTGAATTTTATTGATAAATAAATCCGAGTTTCTAATTAATTGTTATTTAAACTATGCAATAAAATTTAAGAATCTAAAAATAAACATTATCATTCACTTTTCTTAATAACTTCAAGTCTGAAATAAGTAATTCAAAAATAAGGAATGGGAATATTTTTTTTTGAAAATGTACATACACAAAAACTTCCTTCTATTTAAATAATAATACATTAACCAAATCGGACAATATTTCCATTTATAGACTTGACTCAACTCCTTAGTGACAAACAAATGTGTCAACTTCAAATGAGTATTCTAACACAAACCCATAAATAATAAGGGTTTTCGTAAGAGTCTCCAATGACTCAAGAACCCAAGATCATCTGCAAAACCAAGATTAACCTTCTACAAGAGAGCTACAAAAAAATAATGTTGAATTAGGTGCAACAATGAATAATGATATTATTACACACTCCATTATATGAAATGTACTTGAGAGAGACCCCAAAGTGCTAGCCTCTAATGCTACACTATACGACTGAGCTCTAAAGAAAGTTTCTTACCCTCCTCAACATGTAAGGTACCCCAGTCAAGCACATGCGTCACAATTGGAATATACTATCTAAGAACATAAACATGAAATACATCATGGATGCATGAGAGATTGGGTGGCAAGGCAAGCCGATAAGTGACTGGACCTATCCTCTTAAGGATCTCAAAAGGTCTAACAAAATATGGTGTAAGATTAAAACCTTTTCCATAATGGATTGTGCTCTTATGTTGTCATACTCTCAACAACACATGATCACCAACTAAAAAATGTTGATCCAACCTCTTGGCATTAACATACTTCTTTTGTCTATCCTAGGCAGTCAACAACTACTCTATGATTTGAACTGCCTATGAGTCCATCTATTCTAAAGTATCTTAGGGCCAAAAACAACCCAATCTTCTAGTCTAACTCAACTCAAGGGAGTATGGCACAGATGCCCATACAAGGCCTAAAATGGTGACATAACAAGAGAGATATAATAACAATTGTTATAAGAAAACTCAGCAAAATACAAATAGTCCTCCCAATGGGACTATTGGTCCATAACATACATGTGAATCATATTCTCTAATACCTCATTCACTCTTTCTATTTGACCATCAGTTTGAAGGTGATAAGTAGAGCTAAAATTAATTTGGACAGCCAATGCATGTTACAAGGATGTCCACAACAATGACATGAAAATAAGATCTCAGTTTGAAATGATCCTACGAGGTACTCCATGCAAGCATACAATCTCATCCTTAAAGGTGCGTGCCACCAACATAGTGCTATAGGATGCCTTCATGGGTAATAATAGGAAACCTTGGTCAACTTGTATACTATCACCATGATGGCATCATAATGATGAGAAGACATAGGTAACCCAACAATAAAGTCTATATAAATCATGTACCATTTCCATTCAGGAACATCATGTGGTTGTAGGAGACTTATCAAATGTTGATTCTCAACTTTATCTCTTTAAAATTAAAGGCACATAACAACAAAATCATTGGCATTGCACCTCATTCCCACCCAATAGAATAATTTATGTTATTTTCATGCATCTTCTTCACACTAGGATGTGTTATGTAAGGAGCACAATGTGCTTTAGTCATCACAACATGATAGAGGCCACCAAAAATTAGGACATAAATATAACCAAGATGTTGTAATAGTCCATCAGACTCTAAAGAATAACTAGAAAACTTTCCCCAAAGGGTCCTCTAAGATTATAACCTTGCTCTAACATCCTAATACCATGAATGTTTTAGGAGATTTCCCCAAATACGCCCCCGCAAATCTATACTTAGGTATAAAATTAAGACCTCATGTTGTCTCTTGCTCAAAGAATCAGTGACCACATTCTCCTTTCCCATGATGTACTTGACACCAAAATTATATTTGTAGAATAATTCCATCCATAAACACTATTGAGAAATTGAGTCTAGTTTCATGAAGATGTATTTTAAGCTGCAATGGTCAATATGAATCTCAAATTGATGGCCCAATAGTAAATTTATCAATCAAATGAGAGTATGAATTATATCCACCAACTCTAAATAATGGGTGGGGTAATTTATCTCATGATCCTTTAGATTACATAACTCATAAGAAATCACTTAACCCTCATGCATAAGGACCACTCGTAAACCTTCTAATGATGCATCTGTGTAAATCACAAAATTTGTTGTGGGATCAAGCACTACAAGGATTGATGCACTAGTTAACCATTCCTTTAGATGTACTAAGACTGACAGGATCAAACTACTTCTTGCATTGATATAACCAAACAAACTTCTTCCCTTTCCTCTAAAGGGAAGTAATCAGATGAGCGAATATTGAAAAGTCTAGGACATATCAGTGGTTATAACCTACTGGTTCCATGAAACTATAAACTTCTATGACATTCATGGGTGTTGACCAATACAATGGTCTAAACCTTTGAGGGATCAATAGAAATACCCTCACTAGAGATAACATGGCCCAAGTACCTACCTCAGACTGGAAGAATTCAAAATTTTCTAAGTAACTAAATAATTGTTTACCATGCAAACACTAGAGAACCTGGCCCAAGTGAACCTCATGCTCTTCCATTGTCCTTGAATAGACTAGAGTATCTTCAAGAAATGCAAGGATAAACTAGTAAAGTGCTTGATGGAAAAAAAGAGAGAGGCCTAGTCAATCATGTTTTAACTAAGTCAATCCTTTTGATCAAATATTGGAACACAAATCAAGCTTGACTACAGCCCTGAAGTAGAGCCAAGATGTAGGGGTTCTGTTCCTTTTTTGTAATTAGAAAGATTGAGATGAAATATCTAGATCTAGGGTTTCTATGATGAAATATGCTAAAACAAAAGCAACATACCTGACAAAACTGAAAAACCTAGAAAATAGGGCTTGGAATGAGCAGTGCAGAGCTGGCAGAAGTTACTGCCAGAAATCAAGGTAGATCTGGGAGTACTATTTTGCCTAAGCATAGCTGTCCTAGAGTTTAGGGCCCTCTAAAGGTGGTTTTTGAGAGTTAGGATTTGTAATCATCAATCTCCTCTTTGATCTATTGTACTTGGTTCCAATCTTCCTTAATATGCACAAACATAAGAGAGAAAGTGGTTTGGGCCATTTTAGGGGCTTGCCTTAGTCAAACCCCATGAATGGTGTTCCCACTTCCATAATAGCCAAGATGATTGATGATGATAAAGAGTGCGTATCCTTACAGGACAAAGGCAAAATCAACATAAATGAATGCTGTAATAAAGTACCTTTACCACAGCACAAACCCTGGTGGGATGACACAAGATTTCCACAAGGATGAAGATGGAGGAAGAAGCTTCCTCTAGAACCTAGAATAATGTTATAAATCTGCAATAGAGAGCTTCATATAAATTTGCATAACATTTACACTAGAGCTTTGATCACTTGAATATCACTTGAAGTCCTAACATTGCTTAACCTTATTAATGTGAGAGGTAGACTTGTTTATATATTCTTTTCAATTCATTTTCGAGAAAACCTTTTGAGAAAATCTGAGAAAGTGTATCACCTAAACTAACAAGGCTGACACCCAAGGCCACACAAACTTTCATTTTTGCAAATATCAAGGACACTAGCACATGGGCGTTAGTGTCTAGGTGTTTGGGCTCCTTTCAGGGCTTGTAGCTAGAGTATAACACTTGGAGCTAGCATCTGCTTCATAATCCAGTTTTCTTTCAATAGAGGTCTACATATCAGTCCACAAGGGTGCTAAACCTAGTGTAAATCACTGCTATCAAAAATTTACGACACTACATTTAGCCCCCACTTTAGAGTGGGTATGATCTTACGCTCACATGCACACTAAAGTATAGAGAAAAATAAACTCCTTCACTAGAATGTCGAAGCCATTAGAATAACGCTAAGTTGAGAACTATGAAAGCCTCCAAGATTAGGATTCTAAAGGTCTACAAAGCATAACAAGAAGAGATTAAATACACACCAAACCAACATAATTCACACTTACATGGAGTATTCATTAAGCATAAAATAATGTAAAACACGAAGCATACACACAATACACGGAGTAGACATAGAGCATACACGAAGTAAACATGTGAGCATTAGTTGAAATTTAAATATAAAATGGGCCTCCTAAGAAACTCTAAAAAAGAAAAACATGTCTCATATAATATAGATTACTTAATTATAAATAAATAAAAATTAGTTAACTACACCAGGCCTGGAATTTGATGGTCAATTTAACCATTTTTTCAATTTTAGACTGTATTTTACAATCATAAAAATTTAAAATTTATTAGACCGTATAACTTGACTTTGCTATATTTTTATATAACAATACATATGACTCTTTAAATTATTTGTAAACTGTAATATTTTATTATACTTGGAAATATAATATATGTTGAAAGCTTGTTGGTGTTGTCATTGATGTCAACCACTAGCATTGGAGTTGTTGGAAGCTGGTGTTGCCATTAGTGTTGCTATTGATGTCAACATCTAGTGTATTCATGATGAGAAGTGCTTGAGGATGCTAAGAAGTGTTGTTGATGAAGATGGTTCACCTAGTTTCCAAGTGCTTTTGAAAAAATTTGAATGAAAGAGTGTGCAGTGTGACAGAGGTGTGTTCTGTATTGTGCTCCACATTTCTTCATGAGTGAAGATATGCTTGTATGGTTTGGAAGTGATGATCAGAGGTGTTCACAGGTATTATATCTAGAGTTTCAAGTTCTAGATCGTGTGGCAGTGGAAGATGTGGTTGACAGAGTGTTTGCCTATGAAAAAGGTTGTCTGGGAGAAATGAAATTGCTCTACATTTCTCCGTGTTGAGGTTTCTTAACTTGCAGATCTGGGAACATGCTTATATTATCTATATCTACTTTTCCTTGGAGTTTCTAGTGTTGGGTCCCTCTGCAAGTTTAGTTCTTGTGTTGGAATTCAAGTGGTAGTGCATCCTAATATGCAACATGAAGGCATTCTTTGTTTTAGATGGTTAAGGCAGTATTGTTGAAGGGTATGATGAAGATGAATATTGAGGAATATTGTACGATGTTGTTTATGTGGTTTGAAAGTTATTTTTAGACTTGATGAAGTAGGAACTTAACTGCTTAAGGGTGTTAATGCAAGTTTGGCCAACCTGGCATGTTAGTGCTAATTGCAGATGTGCTTCGTTGCTTGTGGTAGCGTGGTGTAGCATGTTGATGTAGATTTGGGTCCTGATTAACCCTTGGTGTGGTTCACATTCATTTCTTTCCACCACAGATGTGTTTGACATCAACCTATTTGGTATTTGCACGTTTGAAGTGTATATGTCTCTTTGTGGCCGCCTTGAAGATGTTTTTCAAGTTATAGATGATATAAATGCAAGGTGAAGTTTGATTAGAAAACATAGATAGTGCAAGATGTGAATATAATTAAGTGTGGTGATTTGAGTGAGAGCATAAAAGCTTATGACTTCCGGATGTAGTGTGCAGAAGGTTTCTACATTTTAGTCTACTTGAAGTTACTGGAGGTAGTGAGCCAAAGGTTGTGGATGGCATAAGGTTGCAATGGTAGAATTATCCTATTTCTATGAGATAGTGGATCTCTTTGTAACAATCTTCTTCTATTCTTCTTTCTTCTGGATAGTGAGCCTTTCTTCTTTTTCTAGGCAATGAGCCCTTGGCAATGAGCCTACTTGTATTCAGTATTGTTATTCATATATATATGAGCCAATCCTCACCATGGTTTTTCCCTTCTTGGTTTTTCCACATAAATCTAGTGTTTCTATGTGTTTGGATGTGTTTGCATTTTTATTTCATATGTTTACATTTTGCTAATGCATAATAAGGGTTACAAGATTAACAAGGGTTTGAAATTCAATGAGGGATTGAATGTTTTAATGTACAACTGATTCACCGCCCTCTCAGTTGTCCTGTGCATCTAACATTGGTATTAGAGACAAATTCCTTGAAGAAGCTTAACCGCTTGGGGTAGATCAAGATGGCATATAGGAAAGGTATTGAGATTCCTTTGTTTGATGGAACAAATTATGTTTTCTAGAAGATCGGGATGGAAAGATTTCTTGTCTCATTAGGGTATGGTGTATGGAAATTAGTTGAAAAAGAATATACTATACCTACTGATGGTCCACAGGATGATGATGAGATTAAATACTATGAGAACAATGGTTAGGCAAGGAGTGCTCTTCTGAGTAGTCTTTCTGATTCATAATTAGTGAAGGTAATGAGCTACAAAACTACTAATGAGATTTGGAAGAAGTTGGAAAGTATCTATGAAGGATATGCCAAGGTCAAGAAAGTAAAGATGCAGAATTTGAAGACCAAGTTTGAAACCCTAAAGATGTCAGAGGATGAAAATATCACAAGCTACATGCATAGAGTGGTTGAAGTTGTCAATTCAATTAATGGTCTTGGTGGAAAGCTGGAGGAAAATGAAGTGGTAAAGAAGGTACTAAGAGATCTTCCAAAATCTTATAGTGCTAAAGTTTATGCTATTGAAGAAGCTAAAAATTTGGATAATTATACTAGGGATCAATTGTTTGGTACTTTAACTACTTTTGAATTAAGAGAGTTTGGTTAACATGATTCAAGAAAAGAGACTACTTTTAAGGTTAGCAAGAAAGAAAAGAATGATGAGTCAGATCCAAATGATTTTGATGAAGTGAAAGAAAATTTTGTAAGTAGATTGAAAAAGGGCTTTGGAAAACACAAAGGTAAGTTACCCTTAAAATATTTTAACTGTGGAAAGATAGGTCATTATGCTTCAAAATGTCCGGTCAAATTTTCAAATGACAAATACAAGGATAACAAAGGAAAATCAACCAAGAGGAGTTATTATGTTAAAGAATATGCTAGCATATCTGATGACGAGTCTGACTATCTAGATGATGAAAGTGATGAATGTTTTTTCATGGCTTTGAGTGTTGGAACTAATTCTACTGACTCTGAAAGATGTATGAAGAAAATTGCTTCGAAAATAGGGCACAATATCAAAGGAGCTTTGGTAACTACTTTTCATGCAAGAGAAGAGGAAAACTAATGGATAATTGACAGTGGATGTTCAAATCATATGACAAGGGATAATAATAAGTTTGTTAAGCTTGAGAAGTTTGATGGAGGTTTTGTTAAGTTTGGAGATGATGCATCTGCTAAGATCTGTGGAAAAGGTTTAATTAGTTTTGATGGCAAGCATAATACAGATGATGTTCTCTATGTCAAGGGTCTCTGGCATAATCTTCTAAGTGTAGGACAAATGTGTAGCAGAGGATGTAACCTTATGTTTCAGGATGATGGCTATGAGATCATAAAAGAAAGCTCCAGAACTCTAGTTGCTACAGGAACAAGGACAAAATGAAATGTATATCAGCTCAAAGGTACTAATGGTATGTTCTTTATGAATCAAATTAATTAAATTTGTCTATGGCATAGAATAATGTGTCACATCAATTTTGATAGCCTAGTGAGGATCAACTCTACTCAAGCTGTGAGAGATTTGCCAGGAATAACAAAGCCTATCAATGCAATTTGCAAAGAATGTCAGATTGGGAAGCAAACAAGAAAGAATTTCAAAATCAAAGAGTATTCTACCACAAGACCCTTGGATTTGGTACATACAAATTTCTGTGGGCCTACAAGAATAGGAATCTTTCAAGGTGATAGGTATTTTATGTTGTTAATTGATGATTACTCTATAATGACTTGGGTAACTTTTCTCAAAGAAAAATTAGAATCTCTAGATAAGTTTAAAGCATTTAAGGTTATGGTTGAGAATGAAATATACATGAAAATCAAGTGCTTGAGGTCTGACAAAGGTGGTGACTTTACCTCCAATGAGTTTAATTGTTTTTGTGAAGATCATGGAATAAAAAGGCATTTATCAACTCCTAGGACTCCTCAACAAAATGGAGTTGTGGAAAGGAAAAATAGGAAAGTTTAGGAAGCAATTAGGACAATGTTGAAAGAAGCAAATCTACCAGATATCTATTGGAGAGATGCTATTCACACTGCAACCTACATACAAAATAGAGTGCAAGCAAGGCTCAATAGTTCAAAGACTCTATATGAACTATGGTTTGGAAGAACTCCTAGGGTTTAATATTTTAGAGTGTTTGGAAGCAAGTGATATATTAGGAGAGATGAAAATTTGGGAAAGTTTGACACAAGATCAAATGAAGGAATCTTCCTTGGATATTCTACAAAGAGCAAGGCTTACAGGTGCTACAACAAGAGGCTAAAAATGTTAGTTGAAAGTGCAAATGTCAAAGTGGTGTTGGATCTAGGGCATACAACTGAGAGGGGGGGGGTGAATCAGTTGTATAGAACTTGTTCTCTTTCAAACACTTAATTCTCTGTTGTTAGTTAGCAGCATATCAAATAATCATTCATGGAAGCACAATACATAAACACAAGAGCAGATAAGCATCAACACATTGAACACCAAGATTTTGACGTGGAAAACCCGGTTAAGGGAAAAACCACGGGGTGATTAACCCAAGAATTATTCTCTGTTAGAAGAATAAGGAAAAATGAATGGCACATGCCAATAAGGGCTCATTGCCCGAGCACACTGCTCACAAAGAGGCCCACTGCCTACAAGGAGACACACTGTCTACAGAGTGATAAAAATCACAGTCTTGAACTGGAGAATGACATCTCTACCATGTCCGGATCAGTTCCAATTAAGCCCAACAATCTCTGCTCTGCCTTTCGCACCTTTCTTCGCTACACCTTACTCATCCACATACAACTTCACTGAAATGAATTCACAAATCATTATTTATACAAGACATCGACTTAGGAACAAGCATCTAAGTCGGCAAACAACCATAGGAGTATCCGCAAGATGAATAACACATCCGGTCGGCTATCACAAGAACATTCGCAGGATGAACAACTCATCCGGTCGGCTAAACAGAGCAATAACTTCATCCGGAAGAGTAACTTCAATTCCGGGCTCTACCATCAATGCGGACCAACAACACAACCTAAACATGATTCAAGAACCTTCACAAGTCTGTCTGAATGTCCGGATACATCCGCACTTTCTCTGCTTACTGGGATCTCTTGTCTTCCTCATCCGGAACTTCAAGAACACAGTCTATCGCCACTGTCATAATGCAGGAGGTACATCCAGACCTCCAAATTACACACAAATCAGGATGAAACATCACAAGGACATATAAAACACTCCTTCCAATCCGCAGATTATGATAATACAATTCCGGACCTCACCGGACCTTTTTGTGATCCTCTGTCACCTCCGGATACTTGCCAGACCCGGTTCTATACCGGCAGCCATAACTCCTTCAGATCTTCATGCGGACCTCTGAAATCTTAACTGTAGCATCTTAAGACTCATATCTACTAACCCTTTAATCCGCATCCTCCGGTTCTCATCCTATACAGTATATTTACCTTCTTCTCATCACTGTTCTTCACTGTTCCTGACTGAGGCTAATTTTCTCAATATCCTCAGCACAAAGCTCATCAAATCCTTCTTGTCAATGCAGTGTGAGTATGTTGACATCAATGACAACAATGGCTCACCTCATACTTGCAACAATCTCCCCCTTTGTCATTGATGGCAACATATGATGTGAAAAACCATCAAGACAAGAACTTCTCTTTTCTGTCACAGCTCCCCCTATCAACAACAACTTGTTTTTCACATGTCTTCTCTCCCCCTTTGACATCAATGGCAAAGGGCTCATACTTGCAACTCTCATGCATCAGAATAATACCAGCTGCTCCCCCTTAGTTGCAGCTCCCCATTAGTCCGGATCACAAGATATGACTGTGATAGCCACCGGACTGATGCACATCAGTGCATCTTAGTTCATCACCGGAGGGGCCATGACCCCTAACTTCTCCTGGAGATATTCAAAAGAGTCCTTGGGAAGAGGTTTTGTAAAGATATCTGCAATCTGATCCTTGGAGGGAACATACTCCAATCTGACTTCTTCCTTGTTTACTTGTTCTCTCAAAAAGTGAAATTTGATAGATATGTGCTTAGTCTTAGAATGCAATACCGGATTCTTGGAAATATTAATTGCACTTGAATTATCACAGAAAATTGTGATAGGCTCCTCATATTCAACTTTGATGTCTCTTAGCATCTGCTTCATCCACAAGATTTGAGTGCAACTACCTGCTGCTGCAATGTATTCTGCTTCAGTTGTAGACAGAGATATTGCATCTTGTTTCTTGCTTAGCCAAGAAACCAATCTCTTCCCCAAAAAGAATGCTCCACCACTAGTGCTCTTCCGGTCATCCACATCTCCTGCCCAATCTGCATCTGTGTAAGCATGAAGAGAAAAATCCGGATCTCTAGGATACCATAGACCATACTCAACTGTCCCTTTCAAGTATCTAAAAATTCTTTTGATTGCCATAACATGAGATTCTCTAGGATCAGCCTGGAATCTTGCCACAAGACCAACAGCTTGCATTATATCTGGTCTAGTTTGAGTGAGATACAACAATCCACCAATCATTGATCTATACTTTGTCTGATCTGCCTTTGGAGAATCATCATCTTTGCTTAACTTACATCCGGTTGCCATAGGAGTGTTCATAGGCTTTGAGTCTTCCATACCAAATTTCTTTAACAATTCTTTCACATATTTGGTCTGAGAAATGAAGATCCCTTCTTTTGTTTGAGTAATTTGTAGACCCAAGAAGAAATTCATTTCACCAAGCATAGACATTTCAAACTCACTTTTCATCTGATTTGCAAAAGTTTTACACATACTATCTCTTCCTCCAAAAATGATATCATCCACAAACACTTCAACAATCAGAATGTTTTCATGATCAATTTTGAAATATAAGTTGCTGTCAGCAGTACCTTTGTTGAATCCAATCTGCACAAGATGCTTATCCAACCTTTCATACCATGCTCTTGGGGCTTGCTTCAATCCATACAAAGCTTTCTTCAACTTGCAGACCATATCATTATTATCAGACAATTGAAATCCATCCGGTTGTTCAATGTAGACTTCTTCTTCCAGATCACCATTTAAGAAGGCAGACTTGACATCCATCTGATATACCTTGAAATCTTTGAAGGCAGCAAATGCAAGAAGTAATCTGACTGCTTCAATTCTTGCTACCGGAGCAAAAGTCTCTTCAAAGTCAATTCCTTCTATTTGAGAGTAGCCTTTGCAGACCAATCTAGCTTTGTTTCTGATTACTTCACCAGCTTCATTTAGTTTGTTCCGGAAGACCCACTTGGTTCCAATTACATTCCTGTCTCTAGGTCTGGGAACAAGATCCCAAGTATGATTTTTCTCAATTTGCATCAGTTCATCTTCCATTGCTTTGGTCCAATTTTCATCATTGCAGGCTTCATTTATTGTTTTAGGTTCAATCCTTGAAATCAGACAACATTCATTCTGATCTTGAGCAATATTCCTTCTAGTTTGTACACCTTTGCTTCTGTCACCTATGATCTGATCTTCAGAGTGATTCAGTTTTACATACCTTGGAATTTTGGGAGTATCCAGTACTGCTGTTTCTTGATCAGGCTCATTTAAACCTAACTCTTCTTCCTGATTTACCGGATCAGGCTGACTCTGTTTCACCGGAGAGGATTGAGTTCCTTGAACACTATCTTGGTCATCTTCATCAAATTCATAAAATCTTGAAGGCTTCTCAATTCCTTCATCAACCTTTACATTGGTACTTTCTATCATCTTCCTCAATCTCTTATTGTAACACCGATATGCTTTGCTTTGAGTGGAGTAGCCCAAGAAAATTCCTTCATCACTTCTAGCATCAAACTTTCCTAGATCTTCATCTCTTTTAATATAACACTTGCTACCAAATACCCTGAAATATTTCACAGTAGGAGTGATGCCAAACCAAAGTTCATAGGGGGTCTTACCGGTGTTGTTTCTGATTTGAACTCGATTGAGAGTGTAGACTGCAGTGCTGATAGCTTCTTTCCAAAACATTTGAGGAACATTTGCTTCCAACATCATTGTCCTAGCAGCTTCCTGGATGGTCCGGTTCTTTCTCTCAACTACTCCATTCTGCTGTGGAGTCCTAGGAGCAGACAACTGTCTCCTTATACCCTGTTTCTCACAAAAGTCAATGAATTCACCAGATGTAAATTCACCACCTCTATCAGACCTTAGACACTTTAGTTTCAATCCGGTTTGATTCTCCACCATAGCTTTGAAGATTTTGAACTTCTCAAAAGCTTCTGATTTTTCTTTCAGAAAGGTAACCCACATCATCCGGGAATGATCATCAATTAACAACATGAAATATCTATCACCTTGCAGACTCTTGATTCTTGTCGGACCACATAGATCAGTATGTACTAATTCCAACAATCCGGTAGAAGACTGATCTTTGCTTTTAAAAGAGACTCTGCTTTGTTTGCCTAACTGACATTCTTTACACACACTGTTTGTAGGTTTTATCAACTTTGGAAGATCTCTCACAGCCTGAGTATTGCTTATTTTGATGATGTTATCAAAATTTACATGACACATTCTTCTATGCCATAACCAACTCTGATCAATTTGAACAAACAAACAACTTTTATTTGAACCAACCAGATGAAAGATGTTACCTCTTGTCTGAGTACCGGATGCAATTTCAGTTCCGGAGCTTGTAAAGATTCTGCATTTTCCATTCTTGAACCGGAGATCATAGCCTTTGTCCACTAACTGACCAACACTGAGAAGATTGTGCTTCAATCCTTCAACATATAGTACATTACCTGTTTTGCTCTTACCATCAAAGGAAATAGTTCCCCTACCTCTGATTCTGCCAGCAGAATTGTCACCAAACTTTACCATTCCTCCTTCATATCTTTCCAAATCTAAGAACTTATTCTTGTCACCAGTCATATGGTGAGAGCATCCACTGTCAATAACCCAATCATCCTTTTCTTCCACTTGAGCAGCCAAGGCTTTTTCAACAACTTTGTGATTGACAGATTCAGAGAGCAAGGAATCTTCTTCCTTGATGGCTATAAACACCCACTCATTTCCGGATTTGCTTCCTGGATCTGATTCATCATCTGTTACTCCTTCATTGTCATCTTCTTCATGAACATAATAGCAATTCTTTTGAAACCTTTGTCTGTGAGTATTAGATCTTGCAGATCTCTCCGGACATCTTGAGGCAAAATGACCAATCTTATTGCAGTTAAAACACTTAAAGGGTAGTTTTCCTTCATATTTACCGGATCCTCTTGGCAGTCTCTTTGCAATGAGGGCTTCAAGTTGAGCTGTTTCTGCTTCTTCTTCTTCCATGTCTCTTCTTGCTTGATCATACCATGACATTTTCCTTGATGAGTTTTCACCCGGATCAAATCTCTGTTTGCCTTTCACATAGGCACTGGCTTTAAAAGCAGACTCAGTCTTGGGTGGATCATCTCCAAACTCGGTCATTTCAAATGCAGCTAGTTTGCCAGCCAATTGTTCTCTTGTGACAGTTGTGTGGGCTCTGAATTCATCAATGGCAGCAACTTTGATTTTGTAGGCAGCAGGAAGGGATCTTAGGATTTTGCAGACAATCTCATTTTCAT
This sequence comes from Cunninghamia lanceolata, assembly GCA_027924645.1. Taxonomy (NCBI): domain Eukaryota; kingdom Viridiplantae; phylum Streptophyta; class Pinopsida; order Cupressales; family Cupressaceae; genus Cunninghamia; species Cunninghamia lanceolata. The sequence continues at coordinate 9,665,062 of BSBN01001201.1, forward strand.
CTAGAGTTCCACCAGCATTTCTGATTCCACATACCAGCTCATTTACTCTTGGCATAAAGGTAGTAATGTTTTCATCATCTCTCATTTTCAATCTTTCAAATTTCCCTTTCAGACTTTGCAACCTTGCACTTTTGACAAACTCATCTCCTTCATACAGAAGTTCCAGTTTAGTTAGGATCTCATATGCAGTTGGTAGGTCAATGACATTCGAGAGATCTGAGTCATTCAATGCGCTTAGAAGAGCTTCCTTGGTCCGCAGATTGTTTTCAGCTTCTGTGGTTTCATCAGGAGTTGTCGGACCACCTTGTGGGGGTATATATGGTTTTGAAATCATAGCCAAGTATGCTTTTCCCATACATTCCAAATGACACTTCATGCGACCTTTCCAGAGAGTGAAGTTGGTTCCATCGAACTTCGGACTATCCTTCTTGTATGACGACATCCTGGATCACCTCAAGCGGTTAAGCTCCTATCAGAGGAACTCAGCTCTGATACCAATTGTTGGATCTAGGGCATACAACTGAGAGGGGGGGGTGAATCAGTTGTATAGAACTTGTTCTCTTTCAAACACTTAATTCTCTGTTGTTAGTTAGCAGCATATCAAATAATCATTCATGGAAGCACAATACATAAACACAAGAGCAGATAAGCATCAACACATTGAACACCAAGATTTTGACGTGGAAAACCCGGTTAAGGGAAAAACCACAGGGTGATTAACCCAAGAATTATTCTCTGTTAGAAGAATAAGGAAAAATGAATGGCACATGCCAATAAGGGCTCACTGCCCGAGCACACTGCTCACAAAGAGGCCCACTGCCTACAAGGAGACACACTGTCTACAGAGTGATAAAAATCACAGTCTTGAACTGGAGAATGACATCTCTACCATGTCCGGATCAGTTCCAATTAAGCCCAACAATCTCTGCTCTGCCTTTCGCACCTTTCTTCGCTACACCTTACTCATCCACATACAACTTCACTGAAATGAATTCACAAATCATTATTTATACAAGACATCGACTTAGGAACAAGAATCTAAGTCGGCAAACAACCATAGGAGTATCCGCAAGATGAATAACACATCCGGTCGGCTATCACAAGAACATTCGCAGGATGAACAACTCATCCGGTCGGCTAAACAGAGCAATAACTTCATCCGGAAGAGTAACTTCAATTCCGGGCTCTACCATCAATGCGGACCAACAACACAACCTAAACATGATTCAAGAACCTTCACAAGTCTGTCTGAATGTCCGGATACATCCGCACTTTCTCTGCTTACTGGGATCTCTTGTCTTCCTCATCCGGAACTTCAAGAACACAGTCTGTCGCCACTGTCATAATGCAGGAGGTACATCCGGACCTCCAAATTACACACAAATCAGGATGAAACATCACAAGGACATATAAAACACTCCTTCCAATCCGCAGATTATGATAATACAATTCCGGACCTCACCGGACCTTTTTGTGATCCTCTGTCACCTCCGGATACTTGCCGGACCCGGTTCTATACCGGCAGCCATAACTCCTTCAGATCTTCATGCGGACCTCTGAAATCTTAACTGTAGCATCTTAAGACTCATATCTACTAACCCTTTAATCCGCATCCTCCGGTTCTCATCCTATACAGTATATTTACCTTCTTCTCATCACTGTTCTTCACTGTTCCTGACTGAGGCTAATTTTCTCAATATCCTCAGCACAAAGCTCATCAAATCCTTCTTGTCAATGCAGTGTGAGTATGTTGACATCAATGACAACAATGGCTCACCTCATACTTGCAACAAGTGGATGAAGAACCACATCAAAGCTTAGTGCTGATAGAAGGATATGAATCTGATGAGTTCCCTTGCAAAGAAGAAGAAAGACAAGAAGAAAAGGAAAAGGAGATGCAAGTTGATGAAGAGGATGCTTTGAAAAGGATTCCTAAGACTCCCAAGTATGTGCAGAAGAATCATTCTGAGGATCAAATCATTGGAGACAAGAACAAAGGTGTATTGACAAGAAGAAAACTTTCTATGATAGATGAATGAGTAAATTTGTGCTTATTGTCTAAAATAGAACCTAAAATAGTGACTGAAGCATACAAAGATGAAAATTAGATCAAAGCTATGGAAGAAGAATTGATGCAGATTGAGAAGAATCAGACTTGGGAAATTGTCCCAAGACTAGCAGACAAAAATGTGATAGGAACCAAATGGGTGTTCTAGAACAAATTGAATGAGAATGGAGAAGTAATCAGAAATAAGGCCAGACTTGTGTGTAAAGGCTACTCACAAGTGGAAGGAATAGATTTTGAGGAAACATTTGCTTTGGTGGAAAGAATGGATTCCATTAGAATTTTTTTGGCCTTTGTAGCTCATAAGGACTTCAAAGTTTATCAGATGGATGTGAAATCTGCATTCTTAAATGGAGAGTTGGAAGAAGAGGTATACATTGAACAACCAGAAGGCTTTTAGTTATCAGATGATCCAAATATGGTTTGTGAATTGAAGAAGGCATTGCATCGACTCAAACAAGCTCCTAGAGCTTGGTATGCAAGATTAGATAGATACTTTTTGCAACAAGGATTCAAAAGGGTACTATAGATAGCAATTTATACTTCAAAGTTCAAGAAGATCAAATCCTGATTGTGGTGGTATATGCTAATGATATAATCTTTGGAGGAAATGAAGGTATGTGCCAAAAATTTGTAGAAGAGATGCATAAAGAGTTTGAAATGTCAATGTGTGGGGAAATGAATTTCTTCCTTGGATTACAAATCAGTCAATTAGAAAAAGGTATTTTCATTTCATAGTCAAAGTATATTAAGGAAATGTTGAAGAAGTTCAGGATGGAGGATTCTAAACCGGTATGTACTCCTATGGTTACTGGATGTAAGCTGAGCAAGAATGATGAATCTCGTAAGGCTAATCTAAGAAAGTACATATTAATGATTGGTGGATTGTTATACCTAACTTCTACTAGATCAGATATCATGCATTTAGTTTGTCTTGTGGCTAGATTTCAAGAAGATCCTAGAGAATCACATGTTACAATAGCGAAAAGTATTTAGATAGTTGAAGGGTACTCTGGATTATGTCTTATGGTATCCTAAGGATTGATTGAATATACAGATGCAGACTGGGCAGGATGTATAGATGATATAATAAGTACAAGTGGTGGTGCTTTCTTTCTTGGAAATAGATTGGTTTCATGGTTGAGTAAGAAGTAGGATTCAATGCCATTATCTACTGCAGAGGCAGAGTATATTGTAGAAGCATCTTGCTACACACAAGTGTTGTGGATGAAGCAGACATTGAAGGATATAAAAGTATCATATGATGAACCTATTCCTATTTTGTATGATAGTACAAGTGCTATCAATATCTCAAAGAACCTAGTAATGCATTCAAGAACAAAACATATCTCTATCTGGTATCACTTTCTAAGAGAGAAGGTTGCAGAGAATGAGGTGAAATATCAGTATGTGCCTACTAAGGATCAAGTTGCAGATATTTTTACAAAGGCTCTTCCTAAAGATACTTTTGATTATCTCCAACAAAAGTTAGGGGTTATTGCCACTCCTTTTAATTAGATGCATAAGTGTGTGCATCTATCCGAGAAGCATTTCAAGATACATTTTTGGTCCTAGACTGATGTTGAAGGCTACTTCTTAGGGGGAGTAGGCCTAATGGTTCTGCTGGTTGATGCAATTAGATGGAGCATATTTTTTACCCCTAAGGGGGAGAGTGCAAAAAAGTGAGAGCAGTGGAGAGAGAGAGTAGGTGCTTGCTGGTGTTGCAAGTGTTTCCCTTTGAAGTGTTGTCAAAGGGGGAGAGCAAAATAATTCAATGCAGAAGAGGAAAGTGTGAAGTATGCAGGAAGGAGAGTTGGCTGAGTTTGTTGCCCTTTTCCATTGATGTCAAAGTGGGAGAGAGTTAGAGTGGTTAATTAAAAAACCAGAGTGTAGGAAAGTTGGTTTGGAAAACACAGGGTGAGAGAGTGTGTTCATAAGAGAATGAAGAACTCCTTAGGTAGGGGGAGAAGAAGTTTGTGAAGTAGAGGTAAAGAGTGTGAAGAATAAGAGGTGCTCTAGTTAGGGGGGAGTGCTGCTGGTTGTATAATTGATGGTTTTCCAAGAGAGTTGGTGTTTCCATCAATGACAAAGGGGGAGATTGTTGAAAGCTTGATGGTGTTGTCATTGATGTCAACCAATAGCATTGGAGTTGTTGGAAGCTGGTGCTATCATTAGTGTTGTTATTGATGTCAACCTCTAGTGTATTTATTATTGATTCTCAAATCTATAGATTGTAAAACCCTAAAAGTATGCCATGCTTTATGATTAGGTTCTACGACTAATTTGGTCAATTGACAGAATCAACCAAGATGGTTTGAATTCCTTGCACTTCACGTTCTACTTTGCCTAGGTGGGTATACCTTATTCAGCAATTAATTAATGACATCACTCAATTTGTTGGTAACTAATTAGCAGATTATAACCCTCATATAATTCTTTTTTATACTCTATTCAACACTGGCATGAGGTCTAAAATAGATGCTATAGTACAGATTGTTTTTCTACTCTTATTTCTACTCCTACAATAGAAAATTAAAATGTATAAATAAGGTTTTGTGAGATAATGTTTTTAGAATAGATATGATCAGTGCCTTCTACTTATTAGGCAATGGAGTCAAGATGTGAATGATAAGTGTCCTCCTTTTGGCTGGAGTCACCAAATTATAGCTTCTTTTCCATTGATTTGCTTCAAAAAGATTTTACAATATGCACCAAAAGTCTTCTTTCTTCCAAAAATTATATTCTCCTCATTTCCTACTATTTACTCGTATCTCTTCTTCAGTCCTGGTTTTTTCTTTCATATATACTTTGTATTTCCAAGGGTTATGACCCTTCATATTCATCCCATGCAACTTTTCATTATCTTTTGCTACTTAAAATATTTATTTTATCACCTTTCACTTTGCATCCCATGAAAAATAATTTTGCCAATATATTTTGCAATAATGACTACTATCATCCCATTTTCACATTCACATGTATGCATTTTCACTCAATCTGGAAAACATAACCTTCGGGTAAGAAATAATTACCCCCTCTAGGATTTCTACCCTCACTTAACTTCCTCAGTGAAAATACTTGACATCTTAGTGAAAATATTTATAATGTATTATATTCCCCAAAGAAATTGATATTTTCCCAAAGTAATATCACATCCAATTAATTTTTTCCTTCCCCATGTATAAATATTCACCAATATTTAATCACAATAAATTCTCATTTATTCTTTATTTGCATTTGCACTTTCACACTTGGCAGGTTCCTGTAATACCGCAACTGTGTTTAGGGTTTTTTTAAATCTTGCCATTATAGGGATGTGGGATGAAAGAGAGGAGAGTGAAAATATTTTAATGTGTGGATCATTTCATCGAAGGGACTTTAAAAACATCTCCTCCCGATATGTTGTAGTCTCTTCGATGATGTTTAGGCGGATCATTTAGTAACTCTTCTAATGTTACAGAAGGAGCATCTACACTATCAATCATAGAGGCTATCTCTGATGGTTGATAATTCTTATTTCTATACAAGGAAAACTTGGACTCCATCTCTTGGTCTTCTTCCAATTCATCCAAAAGATTTTCATAGTCTTGAACTTCCCTTGCATCCTCTGTTCTAACTTTAGAAGATGGATCCACCTCCATGGGAAGATTATTAAGTTTCCAAGGCCAAGGCTTACCTCTCTTCTTTTGGCGTTTCTCTTCATAACTTTTCTTTACCAAAACCACATTAGGAAGATTTAGTCCTTTATATTTGTTCATTTCCAAATTATTAGTATTTGCACCATAGAGATCAAAACCAAGAGCATAGTCTCTGGGATTCAGAAGATGACCCAGATGAGTTTTCACATTAAATATTATATCATTCTTTCCAAAGTCTGAAACACAAGCAACCTATGCATCTACCAATGAATACTTCATACCACCCACAGTAATCAAACCAACATTAACCTCAACATCCAAAACAATATACTCTACCAATTGCCTGCCTGTGGAAGAGGCCTAAAGGGCACCCTCCAATACTGATTTGCATCCGTAAATGCATGGCTTGAGGTAAATGGATCAAGCAACATAATATTAGTATTCACTTTGGTGCACAAAATAAGAGGACCCAAGTAATCAATCTCTACCTTGTCTGCACCCTGCCCTTCACTTTGCATAATAGAACTGATAGGAAAAAATGTTGCAACTGTTAGCACACTAGCCTTTGAATTCTTATGTCTTCATTGTCAAAATATTGATAAGACAATGGCATAGAGCTATCAACAACATAATTGTGTCCTTTACTGGAAGCAACATTATTGGTTATTCTGAGAGAACTAAAATATTCATCACAAAACTCATCAAAAGCTGGTGAGGGCAAACTAGTGTTTGGGATCACATTAAAATGTTGATGTGGATCTTGAGAAGGGACACCCCTTTCAAAGGGTTTAGCAACTTAAAAAATATTAGCGCTGCCACACACATATTTTGTAATTGCATTAGAGACCCCCATCATTGCCAATCTTATCATTTAAACAATTGTCTTTCTTTTCTAACTAGTATGCTTGTTCTTCAGGACATCTATTTGAAAGAACTGGCTCCATACACTCTCATCTAACATTGTCAAGAATTTCTAAAATGTGATGACCATAGGAAAATGCTTCTCATCTATATCAATTAAATTATCTACAATATTTTGAAACTCCTGTAGACTATCACTATTGTCATGAATTGCCAGGCAGGAAGTATGATCCTTTCCCTATACAAAATTGTCAATGTGACTAATGTGATTCCTTATTGCTGAACAAAGCTTTGCACTAACAGTGAAAAACATTTGGCGAAGACAACTTGAATTAAGATATTCTTCTTGCAAATCTTTTCTATTTTTGTTACATCAAAGGGACTAAAAATTACTCACTCCGATATCCAATAGTCCCTTCGATCTTTCCATCTGAGAAGTCTTGAAATTGTCCCTTCAAATTTTTATTGTCACTTCGATATATCTATGGGCCCACTTTATATTAGATTATATTTTTTCAATCTTGGCCAATATAAGATTTTACCCTTTGTATTATTAGATTGGGGGGACTCTCACAAGTTATTTCCCATATAGTTCAGTCTCTTCGATAAACTATATATTCTTGAAAGTGGATCTCTTCATCGAAGGGACTCCAAAACATGTCTTCCTGATATAATATAGTCTCTTCGATAATGTTTATGTTCTTTGTTGTAGATCATTTCATCGAAGGGACTTTAAATCATCTCCTCCCAATATGCTATAGTCTCTTCAATGATGCTTTTTCATGTGAACTATTTTATCGGAGGGGCTTTAAGTAAGTCCTAGCGATATGGTGTAGTCTCCCTGATGTAAGCTATTTGATATTAAGACCCGATAAAAAGTATGAGATTAATAAGAAGATGACTATGGGAGAACAATGAGATGTTTAAGGTGACAAATTTACATGGAAAATTGAGTGATAGGCTGCATCAAAAGAATCATAGCAAAATACCATTTGTCACTGGCTCAGGATTAGGGTTTTTTAAAGATAGGATTATGCAGATTTTTATCAGTCCTAACAGTGGCTCTAATTGGGGATGAATGGATTACTAGGCATTGTAAGAATCCAGAAGCTATCTTTGGGATGCAGACCAAAATGTAAAAATTGTATATAAAAGGAGAACCAGAACTTGGGGACAAACCTAAACTACTGTGCATGGAAGAAAGATCTTCTTTAAGAAAAGAAGTGTTTCAGAAATTGTCCATGTACTAGTAATTCCTTATTTTCACCCACCATGTTTTTCAAATAATATGAGTCTTCACCACACTTTCTTGTGATGACAAATGGACCAATCCATAAAGCTTCAAACTTTCCATGTTTTCCTTTTCCCTGATTCCTAGCATTCCACATAAGGACCATATCATCAATTTGAAACTTCTTGTCCTTAGCCTTCTTATCAAACAAATATTTTATATGTACTTGCATTTTCTCATTTTTATTTTGTTCTTGAGTCCTAATTTCATCCAATTTTGCCAACTATTCCATTCTCTCCTGCATTGGCTCAGGTATATCTATATCCTCTTGCAAGATAAACTTATAAACATGCAACAAATTATGCATTGGAATTCTATCTTGAGATCCATAGACCAATTCAAAGGGTGATTTTCCAGTGACTTTATTGTGATTCTATCAGCCCACAACGCCAGTTTCAGTTTTGAGTCCCAAGCTCTTCTATTATTGTCAAGCATTTTCTTGATTATCTTCATGATACTTTTATTACTTGACTCAGCTTGACCATTGGCCTGGGGGTGGTATGGAGAAGCATATGAAATTATTATTCCATAAGATTCACAAAACTTCCTGAATTCATCATAGTTAAAGCACATTCTATTGTCTATAACAATCTTAATAGGAACTCCAAATCTAGTAATGATGTTTACTAACAAGAAGTCAATTACTACTTTACTAGTTGCTTGTTTGGTAGGAATTGCCTTAATCCACTTAGTAAAGTACTCAATAGTAATGAGGATCTCTCTATGCCCCCACTTGACTTATCAGTTATCTCTCTTATAAAGTCGATACCCTATTGATGAAAAGGTGCTTCTACTTGCATAGGCCTTAAAGGTAGAGCTCCTTGATATTTCATTTTACCAGAAAATTTTTGACATGCTTCACACTTCCTCACATATTTATGGGCATCAGGAAAAATAGTTGGCTAATAATAGCCTACTCTTAGTATCTTATGTGTAGTAGTCTTAGCTGAGAAATATCCTCCATAGACCCCTTCATGCATTCCTTTCAGAGCTTTGTTTGCCTGTCCTTCATCTAAACACAATAATAAAACACCATATTTGTCTTTCCAAAACAAATCTCCATTTAGAAAAACATACATCAATGCTTGAAGCTTCAGTGTTCTTTGGTTATCACCCATATGATTAGGGCATTTCATAGTTTTGAGATAATAAACCACATCTATATACCAAGGTGTGTGTTCTATACTAGACACCATACCTTCTTCTTCCCCCACATTACATACCTATGTAACTTCCAGATTTGATTCAACCATTAATTTTGCCAATCCTTGTCCTCGCACCAATTTTGTGATCTGGATACTTATATTGAACTCTTGGATTCTATTTATCCATCAACATCTTCTTCCTGTAACCTTAGTCTAAACAAGGGCATCTTTGACTACTACATTCAGAACATAGGCAATCACTTGTGCTCCCACCAGATAAGGTCTGAATGACTTTACAACTTTTACAAGTGCATAAGATTTCTTTTTAATAATGTCATACTTCAATTCAGCTCCTTGTAATGACTTTCTAAAGAATGAAATTGGTTGTTCATATCCTTCTTCATTCTTCTGTAACATGACAACAACAATTGTATGGAAGGATGCAAAAGAAAAAATCTGAAATGGCTTACTAAAATCTGGAGATTTTAGAATAGGGGCTTCCTTAATAGCCTTTTTTATTGAAGCAAATGCTTCAATAGCCTCTGATATCCAATCAATCTTTGACCCTTTTTTCAACATTTTTGCAATGGGTTTTACAATCTCAACAAAATTATAAATGAATCTCCTTACAAAGTTTATCTACCCAAAGACTGATTGAATGGCTTTGATTGTTTTAGGGATTGGAATCTTATCAATACCTTCAACTCTTTCTAGATCAATCCTTATCCCATCTTTGGAAACTATATGACCAAGCAAATTCGCTTTAGTCACAACAAAATGACACTTCTTAGGATTCAAGGAGATCCCATATTCTAATGCCCTAACAAATATCTTTTCTAGATGCATGAAATGATCCTCAACTTTCTTAGAATATGCAGTTAAGTCATCCTGATATACGACCATTATTGTATTGATCAAATCTGCAAAGGCTACATCCATAGCTCTCTAAAAAGTAGCACCAACATTTGTGTGTCCAAATGGAATTCTCACATACACATAAGTACCCCAAGGTGTAGTAAAGGTTGTTTTATATTGTTCTAACTCTTTAACCTTTACCTAATTATATCCAAAAAATCCATCCATCATGGATAGCAGTTCACACCCTGTCACTTTTTGCAACATTGCTTCCATATTTGGGAGTGGATAGTTGTCTTTTAATGATGAGACATTAAGATTATGAAAGTCAACACATAATTGTATGTCTCCATTATTTTTCCTTATAGTTACCAAATTTGAAACCCAAGAGGAATGTATGATAGGCTTGATGAATCTGCTATCCCCGAGTTTCATCAATTCCTCCTACATCTTTGGTGCTAAGACCAATCAGTGGAATCTTGTGTTGAAAGAGGTCTTCTCTATAGGCTTTGAGATCTTCATATGACTAAGCAAACACTTGCTTGTATTTTCTCAAAAAGGTTATAAGCATTTCTCTAACCTTAGGGCTTATTTTCTTGCCTATATACACTTTCTTTAGAGAATTTTCAGTTCCAAGATTTACCTCTTCAAGATGACCAGGATGAACTGATGTTTGCTTTAGTTGAGATCTGTCATTTCCATCAAAAACTCTTTCTAAAGCCACTAGACCTTTTGGAATTTTGTTTGATTTTAATTGCACCACTTCCTGACTGAAGACAATATCCTTACCATCAATATTTTGAACAAAAGCACTAAAGTCTATCTCTTAAGTCTCATATTTGTCAACACATTGAAGAACATTTATCAAATCCTTATCATCATCGAATACTTGCCAAGTGTATACATTGTCAGGAATGTAAGGTATGGTTTTAAATTCTATGTTTGAAACACCAGTCAATGTAATGTCATCCCTTCTCAAAGCAACATTTTCAAGGAAATCGGCCATCATTTTTTTTATCTATCCACCCACGCTATAGAGAATGCATCAAGGAGTTCAATTGTATCCCATACAACATATTTGTATTGCTTGAGCCTTTTATTTTTTGTGGCATATTTAGATCTTATCTATGATACAACCAACTCAGAGTCTCCATACATAGTTAGCAACTTAATTCCATTTTTGGTAGCAAGATTTAGGCCCAATAGTAATGCTTCATATTCTGCTATATTATTAGTGCACTTAAATGACAACAAAAATGAATACTTGAAAGTTTTGCCACTAGGTGCAATGAAGACTACACTAGATCCATTTCCTTCTTTACTATAGGCTCCATCAAAATACATTTGCCATACACCAGATTTATCCATTTGAATTGCATTGCTTATTGGATCACCATTTTTCAATTGTGGTTGTGATTGTTCAACCCTAAAATTTCCCAAATCCACATCACAAAAATAGTTCATTTGATTTGGATCAATATGTCCTACCACCTGTTTAGACCTTGGTTCCCTATACAACTTTACCTCTTTTCCATTCACAAGTATAGTTGCATATGACAGATCTAACTGAACATTTCCTTTGACAGTAGCAATCCATTATCTAGATAGCAACATACCATAATATGGAGGAATATTGACTACGATAATATAAGTTTTGTAAGTAGCTTTAGGATAGGCAACCAATTTTATTTCCACATTATTCATGACACCTATAACAAGGATAGATTTGTTGTCCTTGGCATAACATTTTCCATAGGTGGAGTCAACCCATAAGCCCAGCTCTTTCATAATTTCCATGGGCATGATATTTATAGCTGCTCCTAAATCTATCATACAGTTTCTCACCAATCTATTATTTATTAACAAAGTGGTATAAAAAGGATCCACTTGAGATGGACTCTTTGTTAATGTGGTTCCTAGATAAATTTCTGGTGTTTTAATTGCTTCACCTTTAACACTGTTAATTTGTTTCTCATTTTTGCTACTTGTATTTTTGTTTTGATCTTTAAGTTTATTTGGCACTTTCGAGATCAACTTTATTGCACTATCTCTATATTCATCTATCCTCATCATCTCCATCAAAGGAACAAAAAATTTAATTTGAGATAAAGCTTGTGTCATATCAAAAGAAGGCAAACCTGTGACAGGCTTTGTTTTGTTGACTTCTACCTTAGCAGCCTTTTTATTCTCCATTACTTGTTGTTTAGGCTCATACTTTGTCTTGTTCTGATCATCTTTCAATGCATCTCTTGGCACATATTTTTGAGTTGTTTTCTAGGTTTTTTCACTTTCATTATTCCTTTGAAGTTTAGAGGTAACCCTTTTATCACTTTGCCGATTCTTTAGAAATAATCCTCCTAGTGTTCCTTGGTTTGCATTCACAGTTTTATTTTTGAGATTATAGTTTCTCCTAGCCAGTGCCACGACAACAACTATGAGTGATTTGATCTCTTCTTCAATTGGTCTCCTCAACTGTATTTGATTTGATTGTGCCCATGTAACATAGACTAATGGGTATTCCATATTGATCAGAAAACACCTCTTGTTGTCCAACATGAACATTGTATTTTTGGTGGCTTACATCATATTCAAACCCATCTTCTTCTAAAGAAGAATATTCCTTGTTCACCTCATAGGGCTTTACTGTTAGCATGTTAATGGAATGATCATCTATCTCTTGGTTAGATAATGTTTCAATTTCTTGGAGTGATTGTGCCACTACACAATACTCAAGAGCATGAGGCAAATTGCAAGGTACACACCATGGAGTGTCTTCTATCATGTTTGTTCTATGTCTATTTAATGGGTCAAGAGTCTCTTTATTATGATTTTGCTTGTGATCACCATCCAAGGGCCTTCCATCTTTCCAATTTGTCTTATAAGGAATGTCATGTAATCTTGGCCTTTCATTCCTTTGATAATTAGGTTTATCATATGATATACCTTTTTCATTTCTTGCTACCTTGTATGATAAATCTTTGACAGCACTCCATACTTTGTCCAACTTATCTTCTTCTTTTGGTTGCCTGTTCTGTTGAGCTTTAGGATTTTGTAATATTTTAATATCATCTCTCTTACCAAATTTTCCTAAAGCTTTCATGTTGTTCTCAATGTTCAAGGCAGCCTTGAATGCTTTATTGAGAACAAGAGGGTTCCTTGTTCTAAGTTCATATCCAGTCTTTGGATCAAATGCATTCAAATAAAATACCAAGCACATTGGATCTGTGGGCTTTAGATAATGAGGAATTTTGTTGAATAGCTTCATAAATCTGGTATTGAAATATGTCATTGCTGATTCATTGTAAGCCTTTTGGATGTTTGTTAATTCATGCAAAGCAAACTTTGGATCAGAATGATCACCATATTGTTCTTGAATACTCTTTTGAATTCAGCCTAGGAACTAATTGAAGCATCAGGCATGTTTCTATACCAGTCCCTGGCATCATCAATCAATGATTGCATGAATAATTTCATATAGACATCTTCATGTTGCACATCAAAATTATCCATGACTATCTCGAATGCTTTTATATGATCCTCTCCTGAAATAGTAGTACTCCCAGAAAACTTTGGAATTTCTTTCCATACTTTATTATCAATATCATTTGGATACCCTTGGATTCCAAAGAAATCTAATTGTTTGAATCTATGAACATTCATATGCCCTCTCGCAAATGGATTTTGCCTATGATGTGGTTGATATTGTTGATGTTGAGATCCTTGCTGATGAAATGGTTGATTCATACCATGCTGCATATTTTCATTAACACCTCCAACATGGTACATATTACCCTACACATTTGGATATGGAATAGGATATTGATACTGGTATTGCCCTGCATATTGATTATAGCCTAGATTTTACATTCTTACTCCTTGACTAGGAGGAAAAGGATAAGCATTCTTGAATGATGAGAAGTGATTGGGGTACCTATTGTACAAGAGGAACACTTCTTGTATTCATAGGATTTGTAGTTGTACTACGAGGCATTTGTAAAATTGAAGAAGTACTTGCATTGGCACAACTGACCTGATTATTGATAGGTCTATATTGTGATGGGATTGGAATAGGTTGAGAATTCAACTGATGTAATTCTTGAGCCAATGCTACTCTTTGTCTCATCAATTTGAGTCTTTCAACTTTAGCTCCCATTCTTTCTACATCTTGTTTCAAATCTTGATCAATTTCTCTTGAAGTAACAATAGCACGAGCATCTATAAACCTTACCCTTCTTGGAATTTTCTTTATGAACACTTGTTGTGCCATCCTTTGCTCATAGTCTCTCTTTGCTTCATTTCATCTCATTTCTGCTTCCAGGCAGTCCTTGAACTCCTTCTAAGACTCAAGAATATTAAAAAGATCTCTTGGTTGAAATCGAGCTCATTTTTACATACTTTAGTTTCAATCATAGGACTATTATATCTGATGTAGGGCTGTGCTGAAACATTCACTTCATCACTTTGTGGATTCTCATGGAATTCAGAAATTACAGGTACATTTGCTGAATTTCCTCCATCATCAATAGATGAGGTTGAAAGAGGCTTTGAAACATCTTTGTTCTTTTCAGGCCCCTTTTGGATCTTATTTGGAAAATTACTCTTAGATATCCTACCATCCATGGCAAATGAGAATGAAATGTTTTTGAAGATTTGACTTTTCAATTCAAAATTTTTTAGAGTCGCCACCTCTTTTTAGAAAAAGAGGAAACTAAAAAAACTTCAAACTCACAGAATCGTGGAATTTTGACCATTTTTATGCAACTCCCCAATAGAGCCACTAATTTGTTGGTGGCTCAGATGGGTAAAAACTTCACTAAAGATTCCAAGGTAGGATTGAACAATACTTTCTCTTCAATTCCCTAGAAGAGTCACTAATTTGTTGGTTCTCAAATCTATAGATGGAAAACCATAAAAGTATGATAGGCTTTATGATTAGGTTCTACAACTAATTTGGCCAATTGATGGAATCAACCAGGATGGTTTGAATTCCCTGCACTTCAGGATCTGCTTCGCCTAGGTGGGTATACATGAATCACCAATTAATTACTGACAACACTCAATTTGTTGGTGATTGATTAGTAGATTATAACCCTCATATAATTCTTTTTTATACTCTATTCCACTTTGGCATGAGGTTTGAAATAGATGCTATAGTACAGATTGTTTTTCTACACCTATTTCTACTCCTACAATAGAAAATTAAAATGTATAAAGAAGGTTTTGTGACATACTATTTTTAGAATAGATGTGATCAGTGCCTTCTACTTATTGAGCAATGGAGTCAAGATGTGAATGATATGTGTCCTCCTTTTGGCTAAAATTTGAATTATTTGGCACTTGAGATGTTTATAACTTGTATAAACATGCAATATTATAGTTACCGGGATCTTCTTATCGATCCCAATGATGCTCCCCAGGTTACTATGATTCACTTAAAATAATTTAATCCTTGCTTGAAGGAACCAGTAAAATTAATCACACAAAAACAACAAATGTGTCTTGATAAATCAAATATATGCTTGATACATTGATTTAAATAACAAGGAAAGATCAAACTGGAGACAACAAGATAACATTCATCAATGAATTCTAACAAACAATTGAAACCAAAATTTTGGTCACCAAATTATAGCTTCTTTTCCATTGATTTGCTTCAAAAAGATTTTACAATATGCACCAGAAGTCTTCTTTCTTCAAAAAATTATATTGTCCTCATTTCCTACTACTTACTGTTATCTCCTCTTCTTCAGTCCTAGTTTTTTCTTTCATATATACTTTGTATTTCCAAGGGTTATGACCGTTCATATTCATCCTATGCAACTTTTCATTATCTTTTGCCACTTAAAATATTTATTTTAT
This sequence comes from Cunninghamia lanceolata, assembly GCA_027924645.1. Lineage (NCBI taxonomy): Eukaryota > Viridiplantae > Streptophyta > Pinopsida > Cupressales > Cupressaceae > Cunninghamia > Cunninghamia lanceolata. Next base: position 9,680,776 of record BSBN01001201.1, read on the forward strand.
CATCTTTCACTTTGCATCCCGTGAAAAATAATTTTGCCAATATATTTTGTAATAATGACTATTGTCATCCCCTTTTCACATTCACCTGTATGCATTTTCACTCAATCTAGAAAACATAACCTTTGAATAAGAAATAATTACTGTGAGGGTAAAATAGTGATCAATCAAATGAATAATAGAGGACCCAAACATCAACAGAATAGAGAAACAAAGAAGATTCAAGTAAACAAAGCAATGAACAAACACAGCAAACCTCTTCCGTTTCGAAACTTCTGTTGTTCGCCTATCACGAATCGTCCTTTCGTAGATGAGATGAGCCCTCAGAGAGTGCAATCTTTTAAAGCTGTTTGAGGAAGTCGATGGTGAACGGCTATGGTGTGATATGCAATGAAGGTGAGCTCCAATGCAACAATGGTGATCTCAAGCTTGTAGATGACAAGTGGGTGCCAAAGGCGCGCTGGTGGTATTTCTGCAGAGTAACGATGTCAAAAGCCTGGATGATAAAAATGGAAGAATGAAGCTTCATTTATAGACTTGGAAGAATGGGAATCAACGGTTGAGAGAAGATATGAAGATCAACGGCTGAGGATGGTTGAGGAATGTGCAACCAGTGGAAATGTGACAAGTGTCCCAGCTCCATCATGAAAGGTGGGATGTGACAAAACTGATTGGAGAGTTAACTCCATTGACTGGTCTGTTAACAGAATTGACGGATCAGTTAGAAGAGTGGATTGTGGAACTGACTGGATTGATTGAGGGTTTGACTCAACTGACAGGTTAGTTAACAGGTTTGATTGGTTGGTTAACTGACCTCTGATTGGAGAAGAAATAGGCCATGTGGGTGAGGGAAAATAAGGCAATTAAATATTAAATATATTTAATTACATGTGCAACTTGATGAGGTGGACAGGGTAAGGTGGAAAAGGTGAGGTGTAAAGGTGACGTGGAATTTTGAATTTAGAACTTTAGGATAGAGGAATTTGGATTAATTAAATAATTTATGATTATTTAATTGTGAAGGACAAATAGAAGAATTTTAATTAAATAAATAGAATTTATTTAATTATGGGATAGTGAATTGATTAAATAAATTTAGAACATTTATTTAATTAATAGAAGAAGGGAATAAATATTTAGAATATTTATTTAGGATGATTTGTGTCATTTTTAGGCGTATACATTTTGCCCCTCTTTGATGCAATGCAGTTTACAGCGTTGCTTCAAAGAATTTGATAGTTTGAATGATGATACATGCCCCAGTTTGCCCCTGGTACAGGTTAAATGACGATAGGATGCCCCCTCGGGAGATTGGACGGGAAAAACGGTGAAAGTTTTGGAGACGGATGATCTCACGACGAAGAAGGGGTGAGGATAGGTTGGAGGAAAAGGGACACGGTCAGGGATGTGGGAAGAAAAAGGGAGGAAAAACGGACACGGGAAGTAGTCACAGTCATCACCTAGCCAGAATTAGGGTTTGGAGGCTATAAATAGGAGCTGGGTCCACAAGAATAGTCATTTGCACACTTGGTTGATCTGGATTGGAGGAAGAGAGCTCAAAGCAAACTTAGAGCAGCATGGCGGCCAGAGCAGCAGATATACCACGCGAGGAGCACCGATTCGAGCGAGTTCGACGATTCGGGCGGCCAGCAGAGGCAGGACCCTCGGTATGTGCTTCGAAAAATTTCCCCTAGGGTCGAGTTTAGGCGTCATAAATGCACGTAGAAAATAGGTGAAACGAATGCACCGAAACGTAGAACGGCGCATATGCCTCGCGAAGCTGCGCTTTTGCATTTTCGCGGCGCATATGTCAGTTTCGGCGGCTCATGCGTGAAAGCTACGCTTTTGTGCATTTTAGCTGCGCATGCGTAATTTGGCGGCGCTTTTGTATTTTTGCCGCGCATATGTGAAATATAGCAGCGCATTTGAGAAAGTTGCTCATATGTGGATTCTTGCGGCGCATGCGTAATTTCGCGGTGCATGCGTGGAGTTCTACGGCGCATGTGTGCACTGTAGCAGCGCATATGCATTTTGCGGCGCATATGTTGATTCATGCGGCGCATATACCAGAAACGGCGCTTTTACCACCTGTAGTGGCGCATTTGCTTGGGATGGCCAATTACTTAGCCAAATTGATTCGATTAGCATCTTGTTTGACGCAGGAATCGATGAGCTATCTCTGAGATTGCAGGAATCTAGTCAAGAGATGTAGTGTGCTGTTTTGATCAATTTGAAATACTAAGTTTAGTTGATATAGTTTAGTAGATATGTTGAGTATGGTATATGCAGCTTGAGACTGACGCCTTGCTTTGTGTGCTTGCAGGAGGAGATACGAGAGACTCTGCAGTCGAGGGAGACGTTCCCTATGCCTTTATTGCAGAGATACATGCTGATGGAGGCTGACAGAGTGGCACTTGGTGCCATGGGTTTAGATTACGTTTGCTTTATGCCCGAGGTGCAGGCGAACCGAGGACTATTGACAGCTGCCGTGGAGAGATTCCACAGTGAGGATGGGACCTTCCACTTCCCTACTGGAGAGATGACGGTGACCCTGGAGGATGTCTACAGGATACTGCACTTGCCCGTGGTAGGCGAGTTAGTGGAGTATGATGCACAGCGGGACGCGGGACTCGCCGAGTGTCAGCGAGTATTTGATGATCTTGAGCTGGTGGGACAGGTCATCCCTTGGCAAGATATATATGACTGTTATGACTACTTCCCTGGGATTGTGGCTGGACTGATTGGGGGCGTTGTATGCCCAGATAGGAGATCGCACGAGTTCCCCATTGGATGGGGCAGGATCATGGAGCGGATGCTGACTGAGGGCACCCAATATGCGTGGGGACCCTGCGTGCTAGCCCACCTTTACCATGACATGCATCAGGTGGTGTACCACCGCAGCACGAGTCTATCGGCTGGGGTGTTGCTGTTACAGTTCTGGCTGTGGGAGCACATAGCGATGACCAGGCCGATATGCATCTTTGCTAGGCAGCGAGGAGAGCCATACAGCTATGGCTATGCAGGAGTGATTTTCCAGCACAGGCTGGGGAAGCCAGAGTATTGGAGGCACACTTTGGATGGGGTAGATGTGGTCGTCTGGCGGCCATATCTAGATTGCGAGCCCTGGGATGACGAGGGAGATGAGCTACCCTACTGCTTCCAGACCAGGTGGTTGATAGGCCGGACACGGCACATACTGGAGAGGCAGATGGTGGGCCGAGTGCTGAGACAGTTTGGGTGGAGACAGGGCATGCCACAGGGACAGGCCATGTTTGCCCAGACACATGCAGAGAGGGTCAGATGGGGGCCGATGGCTTCTTACGAGGAGGCTCTGGCAGAGTTCCAGCAGTTGCCTTACGTGGCATGGGACATGTGGAGAGAGATAGCAGACGTGGGGGTTACACAGGAGTACGAGGACTGGATCACTGCACATCCTTTCCTGAGATATTCAGGACCCAGTATGCTGGTGCCTCGTATTGATGAGGCGGACTCAGAGGAGGAGGGAGAGGCTGGTCCAGGGCGGAGGGGCGCTAGAGGAGGACGAGGACGACGGGGTGGCCGAGCTGCAGAGAGGCTGAGGTAGCGGAGGAGGATAGATCAGGCTGGGCAGGCAGTGCCAGGATAGGGAGAGGTACAGCAGCAGGTGCCGCAGCAGGCACAGATGCCACCACCCCAGCAGGTACCACAGCAGCAGGTGCCGCAGCAGTAGGTGCCACAGCAGCAGGTGCCAAGACAGGCAGAGGCAGCACAGGGGCCAGTGCAGGGTGAGGCTCATGAGAGGACCATAGCCAGCCTGAGGGGACAGGTGCGAGAGCTGCAGGCACAGCTGAGGAGAGTGGAGAGGAGGCGAGACACAGACGCAGCGGTGATTGCTGGTTTGACTGGCAAGAGAGACATGGCAGACGCATGGGTACGCCTTATCCGTGTAGAGTGGGATACTGCAGTGGCTGCCATGGGGACAGATGCAGCTAGTTCTTTTCTGGTTGGGCAGGTGCAGCAGGCACAGGCACAGGTAGGCCAGTTGCAGATGCAGTTGGCACAGGCGCAGATAGACCTAGCCAGAGCGCAGTCACAGGCACAGTACTACCGAGGCTTGTATCATGGTGCCGTGGCATCGAGCCAGAGGGCAGGGAGCTTCCGGAGTCAGTCCGGGGTGGCTCACAGAGCGGGTCCATCCCAGTCAGGGGCATCCGTGATGGGACCTCAGCAGTCAAGAGCTGGCAGTGGTGGCCCACAGCAGCAGGGGTAGACACAGACCAGATTTTGGGCATTTTTGAGACATGTATCACCGTCTATTTAGACGCATATTGTATATGACACTTTGATTTTTGAGAGAGATGGTGATATTGTACATTTGGACCTCTTTTATATGATAGTATATATGATGATGCACTCTGTGTATCTATTGCATGTGTTATGAGATGATGATTTTACTTCTATTGTATGATGTGATTCATTGCATAGTTAGATGGTCTATCTGATGTTATATGAGATACATTTTGATATGCTACTATATGATTTCTATATGTTTCTAATGTGACAAATGAATGCCAATTGTGATATGATGTCTATGTGATGATGCAAATGTATGTATATGAATCATGATTTCTATGTTGTGATGTAACTGTATATGTGATGTCTATATGATCTAATGCAAATGTATACATATGTGAGATGGTTTCTATGTGATGATGCTGTACAGATATATGGGACACTACTGGTTGTTTATATGATGTAATGCTTTGAATGTATGCAGTTGTAACATGAGTACTATGTGGTGATGCAGTATAGTGATATGATGCACGTGGATATGTTTTGTGATTTTATGTGCCTTTGAGATGCGATGTGATGCAGATGTATTGGTGAGCTAATGCATTGGATGGTGCATTCTACTAACCTAATCATGTGCGTGACTAGTTCCTACGAATGATATGATATGCTCCTATATGTTTTGCTTTTGTGAAGTCCAAATGTACTCTATCGACATAAGAATGACATGATGGATAGAAGAATGGTTGTGATAGAATGACCTAGAAACTTTACTTGATATCGTTATTCTGCATAGTTGGGATAATGAGGATTGTATGGGATACGGATGCATGGATGTGTATATGGATATAGGACGGATGCTTTGCTTTTAGATTGCTTTATTTCATCATTGGGCATTTTGTTTTTGGTACTTTTCGGAAATGTTGTAAGTGAATACAAGCATCTAGGTATAATTGAACCGAGATGACCTGAGTATCGCTTACATGGAGTGTGATGTAGCAAGTTAATACAAGCATCTAGTCAAAATTGAATCTAGATGACCTGAGTACTTCTTGCGTTTTCAACAAGCAAGGATTGCCCCCGTTCCTGTAAGACCTTTGATGTCTTTGATGATCTTTTGCCGATCATGTCCTTAGACAAGGCTTCACATTATTAAAGTTTAATCCACAAACAACAAACAAAGAAAATAATCATGCCCCCATCATAGCATCTCTAGCTTTTGGCATCCTTGAGTAGCATAGGAAGGTAGGATAGCAAAAATCAAGACTCTGTAACTTAACCCTAGGTTCAAATCTACAAAGCATATTTGCGTTGATATGCGTTTATTTCTTTCCTTAATTTGCAGAAAATCATTTAGAAGACCTTGGGTAGTTGCTTTGCATTGCATAGGTTAAGATGCTCATAGTCAAGGTTTCTGCTTGAAGCGCGGGTTTTGCTTGCATTTGCTTGCTTGATGAGAAGGTTGCATAATCCTTATTGAGAAGACGGACCCTAAGGGACTGACCTAGTGCCTCGGGGGCTCATTGCTAAATGGCCTTGCCTACGTGACGACGCAGAGGCAACGTAGTTCGGGGTAAACCCTAAAGGACCATGGATGGACTAGAAGAAAGACGACAAGAATGAAGACAAGAAAGGAGACGAATGGGACCTTGGGAGAGATGGAAGCCTCAGGGGCGCATTGGAATAATGGCCTTGCCTACGTGACGGCGCAGAGGCAACGTAGTTCACGGATTCGGACCATAGACACCGACGAGAGACACTACACTAGGCTTACATTGAGGAGACGGTATGGGACAAAACCTTGGTCGACAAGGCTACAAGGTGAGTATCAAGCCATGATAGGTAACTGTCAAGCGTTTGTTTGTGGGATGGATATGGGTCGAATGGGAAAAATAGAGGAGGAATGGACTCAAGGTGATTGGATTCCCAAAGATGGAGAATGCGGTCTGTCACAAGTAACACCTGTTTACCAGGTTTTCATCACTTGCTTTTATTTGCATGAGAAGATAGAAAGTAACATGATGCTTGATTGCCAGGTTTTCATCATGATACCTATCCAAGGCGCCTGTTTGCCAGGTTTTCACCAAAGGATGATTTTTTTTGTATGTTTTCTATTTTTTTTTTATTTTTTTGATTTTTTAATTTTTTAATTTTTTGATTTTTTGATTTTTTGATTTTATGATTTTATTGTACCCCCTTGCATTGGGATTCTCTTAAATATAGAACCGGCGAAGGTGCATGCTATTGATTGGATCATCAAACAACTCACCCTCTGATGTGGCCAACTGATATGCCCCCGATCCGTAAGCCGCTACAATTACATAGGGTCCAAGCCAGTTAGGCTCGAACTTACCTTTCTTTTCTCTGTCCTGCTGATTGTGAGGGTTCTCTCTTAGGACGAGGTCCCCAACCTTGAAGCATCTTGGTCTAACCTTGTGGTTGTAGCTTCTTGACATCATCTGTTGATAGGCTTTGAGATGGTCAAAAGCTTTCTGGCACCTTTCCTCTAGCAGTTCTAGCTCCTGTAGTCTGGATACTCTGTACTCTTCGTCTGATATGAGACCTTTCAACGACACCCGAAGGGATGGGAGTTCGACCTCAATGGGAAGGATGGCTTCGGAACCATAGACGAGGGCGTAGGGTGTAGCACCTGTGGGAGTGCGTATGCTGGTTCTATAGGCCCACAGAGCGGGATTGAGTTGGACGTGCCAATCGCGACCAGCTTCATTAACAGTCTTCTTTAGGATTTTCAGAATGGTTTTGTTCGAGGCCTCAGCTTGGCCGTTACCTTGGGGATAGTATGGAGTGGAGAAACGATGTTGGATTTTAAAACGCTCACAAAGTTCCTGGACATCCTGATTTTTGAAGGGTCTCCCGTTATCCGTTATGATGGATGAAGGGATGCCATATCGGCAGATAATGTAATTCAGAATGAAAGAGGAAATTTGCTTTCCTGTGATGGTTGATAAGGGAACGGCTTCAATCCACTTTGTAAAGTACTCAGTGGCGGTTATGATGAATTTATGGCCGTTGGAAGAAGGTGGATGAATCTTTCCCACGAGGTCAAGTCCCCACTGGCAAAAGGGCCAGGGTGTCGTTAGAGGTCTCAACTCTTGAGTAGGTGCATGAATCAGGTTCCTGTGTATCTGGCACTGTTTGCACTTTTTGACGAACTGATATGAATCCATTTCCATATTGGGCCAGTAATAACCCAAACGCATGAGTTTCTTAGCTAAGGAAGGACCGCTGGAGTGTGTTCCGCAGATCCCTTCGTGCACGTCTCGCAAGGCAGTTACAGATTCTTCTTGTTCTAGACAACGGAGTAAAGTACCATCCAGACCACGTCGGTAAAGGGTATTGGCGACAATGGTGTAACGGGAGGTTTGTCGGATGAAAGCTCGTTTTTGGTTGGAAGAGAGGTCCAAAGGAAGGATATTGTCCTTGAGGTAAGTGTAGGTCTTACCCTACCAAGGTGAATCAGATCCTACTAGGAGGCAAATGGAATGGGTTTCGAGGAGATCTTAAGCCGGTTGTCGAATGGTTTCTACTAAGAACTCATACCGCGACTCATGTTCAGGTATCTCAAGAAGAGAGGCTATGGTCGCCATTGCATCGGCTGCTTTGTTCTCTATCCTGGGTATTTGCTCAAACGAGATGGTCCCAAAATGTGCTTTGAGGTCGTCGACCATCCGTTTGTATGGGATGAGCTTCTCATCTTTGGTCTGATACTCGTCGTTGACCTGGTTTATGATAAGCTGCGAATCACCGTAGACACATAGTGCTTGGATTTTCCACTCAGTGGCCATCTTGAGACCAATTACCAAGGCTTCATATTCCGCTATATTGTTAGTGCATGGGAATAACATCCTGTAGGACTTTGGAATAGTGTCGCCTTGGGAAGTGATAAACAAGATACCTGCCCCCGATCCATGGTTGGTGTAAGACCCATCGAAGTAGAGTTTCCAAGGAGATGTTGACAGAGTGAATAAAGACTCATCGGGGAACTCAAACTGCATTGGTGAAGTGTCCTATAACGGTGCCTCAGCTAGTTGGTCAGCGATGATTTGCCCCTTGATGGCTTTTCTATCCACATACTCTATATCATATTCGCTAAGAAGCATAACCCATTTGGCTAGTCGACCTGTGAGAGCTGCTTTGCTGAGAAGATATTTTAGTGGGTCGATCTTGGCACTGAGTTTGATAGGATGTGCCAACATGTAGTGTCAGAGTTTTTGTGAGGCAAAAACCACCGCAAGGCATGAACGTTCCACCTGTGAATACTGCAACTCGTAGCCTACTAAGGTTCGACTGATGTAGTACACAGCTCTTTCCTTGTTCTCATAGTCTTGCTGCACTAGGAGAGCCCCAAGAGCAGTAGGTGTAGCAGATATGTAGAGAATCAAAGGTTTTCCTTGGATCGGAGGCATGAGTATAGGAGGGTTCATGAGGTACTCCTTGAGCTTGTTGAATGCCTCTTCGCACTGCTCATCCCATTTAAATGGAACATTCTTATGTAGGAGATGGCTGAAAGGATGGCATTTGTCTGCCAGCTGTGAGATGAACCTGCGGATGGCCTGGAGCTTGCCCTGTAAGGATCTCAACTGTGTTAGAGTTTTGGGCGGGGGCATGTCCATGATTGCTTTGACCTTGGCCGGGTCTACCTCTATGTCATTTGCTGACACGATGAAGCCTAGCAGCTTGCCTGATGTGACCCCAAACACACACTTCTTTGGGTTCAGTTTTACTTGGAATTGGTCCAGCCGTTGGAAGACTTGCTCTAGAATATCCAGGTGTGAGTCCCTCATGGGAGATTTTGCCAAGATGTCGTCAACATAATCTTCCATGGTCACATGCATCATGTCGTGGAATATGGTTGTCATGGCCCGCTGATATGTAGCACCTGCGTTTTTCAGCCCAAATGGCATGACATTCCAGCAAAAGGTACCCCATGGACAAGTGAAAGCGGTTTTGTGCTGATCCTCTGGTGCTATTTTGATCTGGTTGTACCCTGAGAATCCATCCATGAGTGACAGCATTGTATGTCCTGCCGTGAGGTCGACTATGATATCGATGTTAGGCAAGGGAAAGTCTTCCTTGCGACATGCTTTGTTTAAGTCTCTAAAATCATTGCATAGTCGAACCCTGCCATCTGGTTTAGACACTGGCACGATGTTTGATATCCATTCGGGGTAATCTATGGCCCTGATGAACCCCACGTCTAGCAATTTCTTGAGTTCTTCCTTGACCAGAAGGGCTATATGGGGACGCATCTTCCTCAGTTTCTGCTTTACGGGCTTCACCCCTGAATCCAATGGCAAGTGATGTAGAATCAGGTTTGGGTCCAAACCTGGCATGTCGGCATATGACCAAGCAAAGCTGCCTCTCTTCTTTTTAAAGAATGGTACAAACCTGGTTTTCTCAGGTAGCGTGAGAGATTTTGCAAAGTGGATAATCTTAGGCTGCTCTTCGGTTCCAATGTTCACTGGCTCTGTTGGCTCCACCACGATCTGTGACCTTTCTTGATACATATCACTTGGGAGGGTGTCAAGCATTCCATTGTCAGGTGCCACAGTTTTTTCACCTTCGGATACGTCCTTTCTTTTTACTTTTTTATGATCTGACCCTGCCGCATGGCGGTTTTCACCATCAGATCCATTTTTGATTTTGATATTCTTGCGACTAGAAGGCTTGGCACCCTCCCCGAAGTAAGCCACAGTGTTGAGTTCGATAGCAAAACCAGCTTTATGATCTCCTTTTGGTAAGTGATCCCTAAGTTCCATATAGTCAATGTAAGCATCATCATTCTGGAACATATCTAATTGAGGGGTTCCTTGCAGATCCCAGTCGATAAGCTCAGGGTGTAAGAGGGGAAGGGAGTTAGATGAGAGATCTGATTCGTTAATGTTGTGAATGGAAATATTATGGGCACTGGCGGGGATAGTGTTCTGGGTGGTACTGTCCTCCAGGTTGTTTATCGCAATGGAATCAAAACTTTCCCCAAAAGCCATAACCTCAGGGAGGGGCAAATCAGACTCCAGTGGTCTGTCCCGTTGCGTCTGTTCCTCATGGTAGGGGCTGAGAGTTTGGATGGTGTCAATCTCCTTGTCATCGTAGGAGTGCTCTGTTAGCTCGTCCCACTCATACTCGTTTGAATTATCTGAATCCATGTCCCTATCCACTTGGGATGTTTGAATTGTCTCCACAAGGCAGGCATTTTCCTTGGCTTTACCTTTACCTTTGTACCCTAGGCCAGTTGTGTTTCTAGCTGAAGAGGATGAAGAAGGTTGGATAGGTTCAACGATTCCTTCTTTTCTGAGGCCTATGGGGCCTTGTCCTTCGTATCCCATCCTGTGCAAGATAGTTTCACCCCGTCCATAGAGTTCTGTAGGGAGTCTAGGCAACTCTTGGGATGTGTTTTCCTCTTCAGCGTAAAGCCATTGCAGGAGATCTCGCTCCTCTGTCTCATCAGATAAGGTCCCCCATTTTACAAAGGGATTTGCGGGAGTTTTAGGAGGAGCAGATGGCTTTGGAAAATGCCTAGGTTGATGCTTGGGTTTGCCAAAGGAGCGAGGAGACAAAGGCATGGTGGCAAGGTTGAGGCTGTGCTCAATGGAGTACTCCCCCATGCCATTTTCTTTTATGGTAAGTTTCAGCGGTTTGGGCCTCGAGGAGGAAGCTTCAGCAGTATGGTCTTGTGGTGGAGTAGGGGAAATGTAGGCTCGGTTATTGGGAATGACGCATTCAGATTTTGCTTGGAATGAATTGCAATGCTGGTAGGGGTCGGGGTCGCCTTGTATGGTGACCTGCTTGCCATCGTGTGGGAACTTTATGCATTGATGGTAGGTGGAGGGGACAGCCTTCATGGCGTGGATCCATGGTCTCCCTAGTAGAATATTGTAAGCAAGCTCCCGATCATGGACTTGGCACACCACATCTTTAATTACCGGTCCCACTTGAATGGGTAGGACAACTGTGCCCTTTGTGGTTCGTTCCTCCTCGTCATAGGCTTTGATAGTAATTTTCCGTCTTGGATCTACTGCCTGTTCGGAGAACCCCAGTGCAAGGACTAGCTTCAACGTGCAAATATTTAGACCGGCGCCCCCATCAATGAGAACCCTCTTGATGCAGTGCTTGTGCACGAATGCGACAATGTGTAGAGGAGTGTTGTGGGGTTGAGATATGGAAAGGTCATCTTGCTCTGTAAACGAGATGGAAGTGGAGGATGTCAAATTACCCACCATGGTTTGAAACTTTTCTTGGGCTAGGTTAGTGGGGACAGTAGTTTCCACTAAGGCTTTCTCAAGAATCTCCTTATGAGAAGGAGATAGACGCAAGAGCTCCAATATAGAAATGTGAGCCAGAGTTTTTTGCAATTGGTCGATGACATTATATGGGCGGGAGTTGGACGGAGATGGTGATGACCTTGGAGGAGTGGTGTTGATCGTGACTCTACCACTGCGGGTAATTATACTACAACCAGTTCTGTTAGGTCCTGGTTGTTGGTTGGGGGATATGACGTTGACTTGCGAAACATGCTCAGAAATGTAGTTAATGGTGTACTCAAAGGGAACGCTTGCATAGTTAGCATTACTCGACCCACTGTTCTGGTTTGGCCTGTTGCGATTGTTGTCATTATTGTTATGGCCATTGGAGTTGTTGCCGTTGTAACCATCGTTGCTGTTGTGGCCATTGTTGCGATTATTGTTATACGGCCAGTTGTGGTTTAGAAGAGGATCCCGGTAGGCCACGTGAGATTCATTGGAGGTATGTTGTTGTGTCCCTCCCTGATTTTGATCCAGTATATCCTGTATGACATTCTTGAGGCAGATGCCATTGTTAGTCGTGTGCCCCCGTCCTCGATGATACTCACAATAATCTGTGTCCTTCCAATAGGGAGGTTTGACTATAGGCTCATAGTCACTTGTTGGCGGTAGAGAAATTTCATTGTTAGCCAACAACTTTCTGAGGGCCGATTCTTGAGATTCTCCTAACGGTGTGAATTTCCTCCTTGGATTCGAATTGAACCAAGGTCTAGGTTCCCGAGGGGGTGGCTTGTTGAGCGCACCGTTATTTGCTTCTTCCTTAAGAGTGAATATGGGTTGTTGTTTAGGGGCTGCCGCCTTGGCATCCACTACTCCATCGTTGACCACATTCTTGTTCTTGGTCCAAAACTTTGACTTGTCAGTTGTGTAATTGGAAGGAGGTGTGTCCTTGTAGAGCTTGAGAGTTCCTTTAGCGATCATAGCTTTCTCAATGAATAGCCCCATTTCAATGACTTTAGCGAATGAGGTAGGGCATTGTATCTAAATCTGATAGCTAAGATCGGGATTCAAATTGTGGACAAACATTGCCAATAGTTGTTTCTCAGGCATGTCGTAAGAACACTTACTAGCTAGCTGTCTCCATCGTTGTAAGAAGGTGGTGAAAGACTCACCACCCTTTTGTTTGGTGTTGCATAGGTCTAGCATAGATACTTCATGTTCTATGTTGTAAGAGAAGTGCATTATGAATTTATTGACAAGTTCATCAAAAGTTTTGATTCCTGGTGGCAGGCGCGAGAACCACTCCATAGCTTGACCTCCTAAAGATCTTGGGAACAGTCTCATTAAGTAGGTCTCGTTGTGAGCTACTTTTAGACATGCTGCAGTGAATTCCCTGATATGATCTCTAGGGTCCCCCTTCCCTTTGTATTTGTCAAATTTTGGAATTCCGAACTGATAGGGAAAGGTTTCATGACCAAACTTCTGTCAAAGGGGTATGGTGCTATATCTTCCAAGGAGTAGTTCTTGGAACTTGTGCTGATCTTAAGGTTGGAGATTTCTAGCTTTAGACTCTCGATTTGTTGTCTCACATCCGTCATAGGAGCATTTTGATCTATGGGTTGCTTTCCTCTCTCATTGGCATGGGGGACCGTGTCATTTGTGCCTCTCTCATGTGCATGTGGGACTGTGTCATTTGTGTCCCTCTCACGTTCATTGTCTACATTTTCCATGATGGAGTTAATGTCAAAGTCTGCGGGGAGTTTGATTCCGAGACTAACAAGATGATGGAAATATTTGGTGGGGTCCTCAAGGAGCACTTTCTCCACTAAGCGTTGGAATTTGCTATCTTGCATGTGTGCCACTAATTCTTCACGAGAAATTTCTTCATCATCATCGCGTGGTGGGGCGATGTGATTGGATGAGTCGGCCATTTCAATTAGCTTGTTGTACTGGGATCGAGTAAGAACCATGCAAGGTGGGGTGGGATGAAGTGGACTAGGATTAGAAATTTTGGCAAGGTGCCGACTAAGACTGCAATGAATGGGGTATCTAGGACAAGATTTGGACAAAGGGTTCTCTCGCTCAATGACTTTAGGTAAGACGGTTGACACAAGACTCTAGCCACTAGCAAGGGTAGTCGATACCAGTCTTACTGTGTAGGGCTTAGTCGTTCAACAAGACTACTAGCAAAGGTACTGTGACCTACTAGGCTTACGTGAATTCACAAATGAAACGAAGAAGGACCTATGTCGAATCGGTAAGGGATAGAATGACTTGGACAGAAGGTGACTGGGACGACCGATGAAAGAGAGAGAATTGGGTGAAACGGATGAAGATTAACTACAAGGTTGACTCTGACCTCGAAAAATGAAACTAGGCCGAAATGGGTACTCTGAACAGCTGACGATAATTTCTCAAAAATAGGGCAAATGCTCACTGTCATGCATGCGTAGAAACAGATGTGCAGCAAGAATAGGTAAATGCGTCGTAAGTCGCTGTAAAAGCGCAGCTCTGGTGAAGTATGTATGCGCAGTAATAGTGTGTAAATGCGCAGCGGAAAAATATATGCGCAGCAAGTCAGTGTATATGCACAGTTCTGGTATTTTTTTGCAATTTTTTTGGATTTTTCTCTGTTTTTGGTATTCTTTGGCTGGAAAAGGTCTTCCTAATCTGATATTATGAATTAATTTAGCAAGAAAACACAGCAAGCACAAAGAGTATTTTGTAGTTTTCCATTGTTTTTACAGTTTTTTGACTCTATTTTGGACAAAAGCAAGCACAAAATCCTAGGCGAGAAATGGATTATAAGGGATTTGGGCCACTAAAAACAAGAGGTATTTAATTCGGGCAACCGTTCAAGTGGTTACACGTGCGGCGGCGCTACTCTCCGTTATGGAGTCTCCCAGCCTCAAAGGGTTACGCCTGAGAGGGTTTTGGGGGAGGTTGGCCGTCGGTGTAACATAACAGCACTCGTTGCAGGAGGTTTTCACCTCAAGCACAATTTATTTTAAGTGGCTCGGTAGGGCTTGGCGTTAGCCTGTTACCACTCAGGGTCGTTCCCGCTTGGACAAGCGTGCATCCAAGGGCAGGCCCCTCCTAAAGGTTAAACAAATAGAATGACAAGTCTGGCACTCTGATCACCCAGAAGAGGGGAGAGCATAAGCCTATTGTCATTCGCAAGCACAGAATACACTGATTAATCCACCCTAGTTAAAAGATAAAAACTAAATGGGTTAATCTACTCAAACAGAACTTTGAAGTGATTTCAGCAATATTGCAGTGGTTTAGTTTTAAATCCCAGAAAGCAGATGTGAGTTCAATTTTAAATCCACATTGCACGAGATTGTTAACTTTGAAATTCAGGTCTCACGATATAGCAATGGTTCATTTTAACTTCAGAAAGCAGTTGTGAGTTCAATTTTAAGTCCACGTTGCACGAGATTGTTAACTTTGAAATTTAGGTCTCACGATATAGCAATGGTTCATTTTAACTGCAAGATCAGTGATGAGTTCAATTTTAAATCTTAGATAGCAATAACTTGGAAGTTGTTTGCAATGCAAGCATGAAATAAACCAGTTACTTCCTCCCTAATTAGGACTAGATGAAGATTTGTAATGAACAACCATTTTACTCTTTCCCAGAAAATGAAATGTGAGCTAGTTAGATGCAACTACATGTAACTAAACCTGAGCCTATCCTGCAAAACCGCTCCAGCAAACACCTGCAAAAGGGTTAGCGTTAGCAAAATCCTCTAGAAAGTACTAAAACCTGAGCCAGTTACAAATGCGCAGCTTCAGTGATCAGATGCGTAGAAGTGATCAACAGAAGCGCAGCATTAACGAATGTGCCGTAGTTTTGAACGTATGCACCGTTAAAATGAATAAATGTGCAGTTTTAATGTATGCGCAGTAACAATCTTCAGATGCACCGTAACAGTGATCAATCAAATGAATAATAGAGGACCCAAACATCAACAGAATAGAGAAACAAAGAAGATTCAAGTAAACAAAGCAATGAACAAACACAGCAAACCTCTTCCGTTTCGAAACTTTTGTTGTTCGCCTATCACGAATCGTCCTTTCGCAGATGAGATGAGCCCTCAGAGAGTGCAATCTTTTAAAGCTGTTTGAGGAAGTCGATGGTGAATGGCTATGGTGTGATATGCAATGAAGGTGAGCTCCAATGCAACAATGGTGATCTCAAGCTTGTAGATGACAAGTGGGTGCCAAAGGCGCGCTGGTGGTATTTCTGCAGAGTAACGATGTCAAAAGCCTGGATGATAAAAATGGAAGAATGAAGCTTCATTTATAGACTTGGAAGAATGGGAATCAACGGTTGAGAGAAGATATGAAGATCAACGGCTGAGGATGGTTGAGGAATGTGCAACCAGTGGAAACGTGACAAGTGTCCCAGCTCCATCATGAAAGGTGGGATGTGACAAAACTGATTGGAGAGTTAACTCCATTGACTGGTCTGTTAACAGAATTGACTGATCAGTTAGAAGAGTGGATTGTGGAACTAACTGGATTGATTGAGGGTTTGACTCAACTGACAGGTTAGTTAACAGGTTTGATTGGTTGGTTAACTGACCTCTGATTGGAGAAGAAATAGGCCATGTGGGTGAGGGAAAATAAGGCAATTAAATATTAAATATATTTAATTACATGTGCAACTTGATGAGGTGGACAGGGTAAGGTGGAAAAGGTGAGGTGTAAAGGTGACGTGGAATTTTGAATTTAGAACTTTAGGATAGAGGAATTTGGATTAATTAAATAATTTATGATTATTTAATTGTGAAGGACAAATAGAAGAATTTTAATTAAATAAATAGAATTTATTTAATTATGGGATAGTGAATTGATTAAATAAATTTAGAACATTTATTTAATTAATAGAAGAAGGGAATAAATATTTAGAATATTTATTTAGGATGATTTGTGTCATTTTTAGGCGTATACAATTACCCCTGAGCCAGGATTTCTACCCTCACTTAACTTCCTTAGTGCAAATATTTCATATCTTAGTGAAAATATTTATAATGTATTATATTCCCCAAAGAAATTGATATTTTCCCAAAGTAATATCATATCCAATTAATTTTTTCCTTCCCTATGTATAAATATTCACCATATTTTCATTGCAATAAATTCTCATTTATTCTTTATTTGCATTTTGCACTTTCACACTTGGCAGGTTCCTGTAATACCATGGCTGTGTTTATGGTTTTTTTAATCTTGCCATTACAGGGATGCAGGATGAAAGAGAGGAGAGTGATAATATTTTAATGTGCAGATCATTTCATCGAAGGGACTTTAAAACATCTCCTCCTGATATGTTGTAGTCTCTTCGATGATGTTTAGGCAGATCATTTAGTTAACTCTTCTAATGGTACAGAAGGAGTATCTACACCATCAGTCATAGTGGCTATCTCTAATGGTTGATAATTCTTATTTCTATACAAGGCAATCTAGACCGCATCTCTTGGTATTTTTCCAATTCATCCAAAATCTTTTCATAGTCTTGAACTTCCCTTGCATCCTCTATTCTAACTTTAAAAGATGACTCCACCTTCATGGGAAGATTATTAAGCTTCCAAGGCCAAGGCTTTCCTCTCTTCTTTTGGCATTTCTCTTCATAACTTTTCTTCACCAAAACCACATTAGGAAGATTCAGTCCTTTATATTTGTCCATTTCCAAATTATTAGTATTCGCACCATAGCAATCAAAACCAAGAGCATAGTCTCCGAGATTTAGAAGATGACCCAGATAAGTTGTCACATTAAAAATGGTATCATTCTTTCTGAAGTCTAAAACATGAGCAACCTATGCATCTACCAACAAATAATTCATACCACCCACAATAATCAAACCAACATTAACCTCAATATCCAAATAAATATACTCTACCAACTACTTGCCTGTGAGAAGAGGCCTAAAGGGCACCCTCCAATACTAATTTGCATCTGTAAATACATTCCTTGAGGTAATTGGATCAAGCAACATAATATTAGTATTCACTTTGGTGCTCAAAACAAGAGGACCCAAGTAATCAATCTCTACCTCCTCTGCATCCTGCCCTTCACTTTGCATAATGGTACTGATAGGTGAAAAATGTTCCAATAGCTGGCGCACTAGCCTTTGAATTCTTATGTCTTCATTGTCAAAATATTGATAAGACAATGACATAGAGCTATCAACAATAGAATCGTGTCCTTTACTGGAAGCAACATTATTGGTTGTTCTGAGAGAACTAAAATATTCATCATAGAACTCATCAAAAGATGGTGAGGGCAAACTAGTGTTTGGGATCACATTAAAATGTTGATGTGGATCTTGAGAAGGGGCACCCCTTTCAAAGGGTTTAGCAACTTCAAAAATCTTAGCACTACCACACACAGATTTTGTAGCTACATTAGAGACCCCCATCTTTGCCAATCTTGTCATTTGAACAATCGTCTTTCTTTTCCAATTGGTATGCTTGTTCTTTAGGACATCTATTTTGAAAGAACTGGCTCCGTACACTCCCATCTAACATTGTCAAGAATTTTTGAAATGTGATGACCATAGGAAAATGCTTGTCATCTATATCAATTAAATTATCTAGAATATTTTGAAACTCCTGCAGACTATCATTGTTGTCACGAATTGCTAGGAAGGGAATATGATCCTTTCCCTGTACAAAACTGTCAATGCGACTAATGTGATTCCTTATTGCTTAACAAAGATTTGCATTAATAGTGACAAACATTTGGTGAAGACAAATTAAATTAAGATATTCTTCTTACAAATCTTTTTTGTTTTTGTTACATCAAAGGACTGAAAATTACTCACTCCGATATCCAACAGTCCCTTTGATCTTTCCATCTAAGAAGTCTTGAAACTGTCCCTTCGAATTCTCATTGTCACTTCAGTGTATCTATGGGCCCACTTTATATTAGATTATATATTTTCAATCTTGGTCGATATAACATTTTACCCTTTGTGTTATTAGATCGAGGGGACTCTCGCAAGTTCTTTCTGATATAGTTCAATTTTTTCGATAAACTATATATTCTTCAAAGTGGATCTCTTCATCGAAGGGACTTTGAAACATGTCTTCCTGATATAATATAGTCTCTTCGATAATGTTTATGTTCTTTCCTACAGATCATTTCATTGAAGGGACTTTAAATCGTCTCCTCCCAATATGTTGTAGTCTCTTCGATGATGCTTTTTCATGTGAATTGTTTTATCGGAAGGACTTTAAGTAAGTCCTACCATTATGGTGTAGTCTCCCTGATGTAAGCTATTTGACATTAGGACCCAATAACAAGTATGAGCTTAATAAGAAGATGACTATGGGAGAACAACACGATGTTTAAGGTAACAAATTTACATGGCAAATTGAGTGATAGGCTGCATAAAAGGAATCATAGAAAAAAAACCATTTGTCATTAGCTCAAGATTAGGGTTTTTTAATGATAGGCCTATGCAAACTTTTATCAAACCTAACATTCATGATAAGAAGTGTTTGAAGATGCTAAGAAGTGTTGCTGATGAAGATGGCTCACCTGGTTTCCAAGTGCTTTTGAGAAAATTTGAATGAAAGAGTGTGCAGTGTGACAGAGGTGTGTTCAATGTTGTGCTCCTCATTTATTCATGGGTGAAGATATTCTTGTGCGGTTTGGAAGTGATGATCAGAGGTATTCAGAGGTGTTACATCTAGATTTTTAAGTTCTAGATCATGCAGCAGTGGAAGATGTGGTTGATAGAGTGTTTGCCTATGAAGAAGGTTGTCTAGGAGAAATGAGATTGCTCCACATTTCTTGATGTTGAGGTTTATTGACTTGCAGATCTGGGAATGTGCTTATATTGTCTATATTGTCAAGAATATTGTATGATGTTGTTATGTGGTCTGCAAGTTGTTTTCAGACCTGATGAAGTAGAAAGTTAACTGTTTAAGGGTCTTAATGAAGGTTTGGCCAACCTCGCATGTTAGCGCTAATTGCGGATGTGCTTTGTTGCTTGTGGTAGTGTGGTGTAGAATTTTGATGTAGATTTGGGTCCTAATTAACCCTTGGTGTGGTCCACATTCACTTCTTTCTACCACAGAGGTGTTTGACATCGACCTATTTGTTGTTTGCACGTTTGAAGTGCATATGTCTCTTTGTGGCCAACTTGAAGATGTTTTTCAAGTTGCGGATGATATAAATGCAAGGTGAAGTTTGATTAGAAAAAATAGATAGTGCAATATATGAATATAATAAAGTGTGGTGATTTGAGTGTGAGCATAAAATCTTATGACTTTTGGATGCAGTGAGCAGAAGGTGTCTACATTTCAATCTACTTGAAGTTACTAGAGGCAGTGAGCCAAAGGTTGTGAATGGAATTAGGTTGCGATGGTGGAATTTTGTTGTTGCTATGAGATAATGGATCTCTTTGTAACAGTCTTCTTCTATTCTTCTTTCTTTAAGATAGTGAGTCCTTCTGGCAGCGAGCCTTTCTTCTTTTTCTGGGTAGTGAGCCCTTGGTAGTGAGCCTACTTGTATTCGATGTTGCTATTCATATATATGTGAGCTAATCCTCACTGTGGTTTTTCCATTCTTGGGTTTTCCATGTAAATTTGGTGTTTCTATGTGTTTGGATGTGTAAATGTATTGTTATTTTATATGTTTACATTTTGCTAATGCATAATAAGGGTTTAAAGAATAACAAGGGTTTGAAAGTCAATGAGGGATTGAATGTTTTAAAGTACAACTGATTCACCCCCCCTCTCAGTTGTCCTGTGCATCTAACAATATAATATTTTAATTTATAATATATCATTTTATAATATTTTATCGTAGAAATATAAATGACGTTTTCTTTTACAATGTTTATCTTGAACTTTTTAAAATTGATATAGAAATATATATTAAATTAGATATTTATTTTTGTAAATGATATTTTTATCCTATTTATCTTCAATAAATTTTTAAAATAAATTTAGAAACAAATCTTTTCTTTTTCTATACTTGTTATTTATTGTTTTATTTTTATTTTTGAGGATTAGCTTCCAACTTGACAACATTAAAATTCAAATCCTCCATCCTTATCATGTTGTATGTCTAGGGTTTTTATGCATGGTAGTATGGTATTATTTCATGTTGTGTAGTAGTTTGGTGCTCTTTGATGGCCTTACTTAGACCCTATTCTAATACAACTACTGGTTTCTGTTGATGTGTGGTTTTAGCACACAACAACACAAGTAAGATACATGATATATCACCTCTCTTGAAAGGAATGCAATCCCAAAACTTCAGAATAGGACTGCCCCAAGATTTGTAATGTTAGGTCTTGACTTGTAGGATAACTCAGTGGATATGTACTTTTCTGTTCCAACCAAGGGAACTTACATGCAACATAGGGTTTATGAGAATGTGACAATAATGAGTATGAAGAAACCCTAAGTGATGCAGACTGTTAAGTCTGAAATTTATCAACAAGTAGGTAATATGATACTGCTTAAATCCTAAATCTAGCATATATATGTAAATAAACTCTAAAAGGATTGAAGGGTAGAGAGATGGATATGAAACATAAGGACAAACTACAACTGGAATGAAATGTTGTAGATAGACAAACACCCTTAATAAAATCAATTTCTGCTTAACCAGGTTATAACCACAATGCTACATAAATGATACAATCTTCAAAGGTAACTAAAGATTTTTTCAAATCACATACATTCATTAAACACCCAATTACTGGCACAACTCAATCAATGCCATGCAATCAAACTAAATTCAGTTAATAAGGTTCAGACTAACCATGCAAAGTTACTTACAATCAACAAGAACAAATGGTATGAACTAGGGTATTCATCAAATATCAAAGCATTTATTCACTATTGCAACTGTACTTCATCTAATTTCAAATTGAAATGAACCATGAAATCCAAAGCATGATAACACAAGAACACAATTTATAGAAACACATGTAAAACCTATTTTGTATTGATCAATATTTTGGTAGAGTCTCAAAAATTCATTGTCCAATCTTACTTACAAAGAGAGAAAATGACTACCCTTTTATAGATGGGCATGCATATTGAGTTTTTGAAGGAATGGTGGAGATTAACTCAACACCAAGAGCTCAAATTTGATTATATTTAATGTTGGACAGTGGGTTGTTATAATTCTAGATTTGACTTTGTCCTCTAGGAAAAAGATGAAATACAACTTTACAATGCATTAGAATAGGACAAAATAGGCACTTTTTGGGTTGTCTATAAAGATAAAACCCTTTTACAATGCACAAAACAACAGGAAAAGACATGTGGCACTTTTTGGATGAGGCGCCAATCTAGCTAGACTTGGTATTTGACCTATATGTCTACTGAGCCATGTAGATACTGACTACCTCCATCTAAATCAACTTTATTCTTTTCTGCTTCTCTGTTCCTGTAAGCAAGTAAGGCTTGTAGCGCCAAATTGATCTCTGTTGGCTCAGGATCTTTGACAAAATTAATTCTAAATTTAATGGTGTCTATTGATCAGGAAAATTTGTGATATACTGCCAATCTAGAGCTCCTGGTCTTTGTGAAGTCTTTGAATAGAGCTCTCAGGTCAGTAACTCTTTCAAGGTCTTCTAAACAAAATGGTAAAGAATCTCCTTCAACTACTTTTGCTAGTTGCTTCTTGCATTCTTCAACATGAATAGGAGCGATGTCATCCAGGTATAACTTCATTGTGCCTCACAAAAGATCATTGATGCTGTAAATTACCTCCATGAGCTGTGTTTTGGCTATTTCAGCCTCTCCCTTTGTTGCATCAAAAATTTCTCTCCTGAGTTTCAACATTTCTAGCCAATGTTTTGGTATCTGTAGCTTGTCTATAGTTAAAATTTGCTCTTCCAACATAACTTCCTTAGATAATTTACTCATCATCAGTACACAAGGGTGCATATGTGAATAATAATCATCATAGTTACTATAATCTTCTAGCACCTCGTCCCACTTGGACTTGAGAGTACAAAAATCTTTATGGACATCAACTAAATCATCAATTACTGCACAACATTCTAAGTAGACTTTCTATATCCAATCATCAATAACTTAAGCAGTCAACCTTATTCCATCAAAATTTGCAAGTTCTTCCTTGGAAAGGATGGACAGAGCTATGGTTGTTCCATCATCAGAATGAGAAGGCTTTATCATATACCTAATGTAGGTTCTTAGCTCCTCATTTTGTTCTTTGAGCTACTTTTTCATTAGCTCATCCTTATTTGTTCTGTCTAAAATGCTCAACACTAAATCCTTAAATTCCTCAACAACTTGTGCTTTTGAGGCTGGGCCCAAGTTGAGAGTGGAAATGGTATAATCTTCATGTGGAATGTCCTCTTTATTTCCTTGTGCAAGAGGAATTGCAAATTTTGCTATATGTGAGCCTAAAGCATCTTTATATATTCTTGATTGAACCTTAGCCTTCTTTTGCTTCTTAGGTTGTTCTATTCTCACCAACATGTTGTCTAAATTCAACTCCACTTCTTCTACTCTAGAAGGATGATTATTTAGTCTCTGCTGCAACCAAGTAGGAGCTGCCAAAGAATGACTAGGAGAGCCAATGTGGCTATCTCCCGTATTCAAAGAATTTGAAAGAATAATGCCCCTAGAACTTGTACCCTTATCTATGTTGTCTTGATCATCCCCTGTAATTGCTGCATCTGCCTTTGGAGGTGAGTCCGGTTGTCCTATTTGTTGCAGATCATGTGTCATACTCAACCGAATAGTGTCAATTGCAGTATCATCTGTACTTTCCTTAGTTGGACTATCATCCAAGTCCACTATCTCTATTGTGCTTAGATCTATTGGGGGATCATTTGTTACATCTTCAATCACAGCCTCCTCTTTAGTAACAATGTTCAACTCAACACATACCTTTTCAATTCCTTGCAGAAAGGCACTTTGGGAGAGGAAAGTCTGGGCACATCCTTGGTATCCTAGAATGGCTGAGTTAAGGAGTTATTAACTATCATCAAAGAATCCATAGCTGAATGGGGTACCTGTATGCGGGATACATTTGCAAATGGTCCAAAACTTAAGGAGGGAGGAATGGAAGGAGGAGGAAGTATGGAAGAAAGAATGAAGGGGGTGGATAAGTTCAGGGATGGCAAAGATTTAAGGAATGGAGTGAAAGGATGGTGGAAATGGGAGGTAAGGAAGGGATGACGAGAGGTGAGATAGAGGAAAGAGCAGGGAGTGAAGATGAAAGTGATATGGAGGGTGAAGGTGAAGAGAGAATGGGAAGACTAATGGATGAAAGGGAGGAAGAGGATGATGAGATGGTAAGGCTAATGGAAGAAAAGGAAAGGGAAGGTACCAAGGATGAATAAATGGAAGAAGTGGACATACTAATGGAAGGCATGGAAGTAGAAGGTGGACGAGAAGGATACAGTGCTTTCATAAACAAAACAGGGGAGGAGGATACAATTGAAACACTTGAGGAGACAAGAGGTATAACACTAAACACAACAAGGGAGGAAGAAGTAACTTCACAAGGTTGTGTAGGAATAGAAGAAGTGGGAGGAGATACTATATCAACAACTGATGAATCTATCACTGGCACACTCTATTGTCCTTTTACCTTCTTTACTTTTGAGGCTTCTCCCTTACCACTATGCATAGCCTTTCTTTTATAAGTTCTAGTCTGAGGGGAGATAAAGTACATCTCATTTGCTTCTTCTTGGGCTCTTTAGTTAATTTCCCTTTACCCTTCTTCTCTGCAATGGGGATGTCCTCTTCTGTATCTTCACTATCAATGTTTACTACCCCATCTGTATCTCTTGAAGCCCCAAGTTCTGGCTCTTCTTCTACTTCAATGGGTTCATCTTGTTCATCATCACTTTCTTGATCATGAGGTTGTTGGGTGTAAGTTAGGGCTACCCTTGTTGCAGTTAACCAAGCAACTTGGTCTCTAACCCATAATCTACTGTACCTGATTGGTAGTTTCATTATTTCATTGAGAGAGCTTTCCTCTGCCTCAACCCAATTAGGTGGTGGGATGGGCTATCCAAACACTACCCTCCATGCCTCTTGCTGAACCACATCACCATCATCTATTACTTGGTTAAGTACCAAAGCAATATTGAACATCATTATATAATTGAGAGGCATCCTTGAGCATGTTCTTATAACTTCATGTTCATCTGGACAGTTTACCTAGAAGTCCTCCAAATGTTCCTTGTGAAATAACTTCTTGCTTACATGCCTCTCAATGGAGCCAAAAGGACCTATTTAGTGGAAAATTAGATTTGTTAATGTTTAGTGTTTTGATGTTTAAATCCTCCTCTCCACTTTACATTCAAGGACCTAGGGTCGAGTGATGAGCGCTATCATACCCTAGATCGCTGTGAGATGTAGGGAAACTTGGATTAGGGAAATTAATTATCAATTTCTCTTCTCTTATGCTCAATTGACCATTAAAACCCTAATTATGCAAATAAGGAAATAAATTGATGAATAACAGAAAATGCTCTTGTAGATAGAAGTAAAATAGCAAATCATAGAATACCTATTTTCAAGGTTTCGAGGCGGAATGGTCGGGGACACTGGAGCAGGTGCCCAAGTCCAAGGTACCAGTTTCTTTGCGGGATCCTGACCTCCTTCTAACACTAATTAGCCCTATAACTTCTATTTCTGGGAACTCAACTATGGAGGACACTAGAGCGAGTGCCCAAGTCCTAGAAATGCTCCAGTGTCTTGCTTCTCTTCAGATCCCAAATCCTTGATGCTTGCCAATCCTTCCTGCAACTTCACTTCTCGCAAATACGACACCTATAACCTACAATCACAAGACTTGGTTTGGGGGTTGTGGTGTTTAGAGGCTTGCCTCAGTCAAGCCCCAGAGGACACTTAAGTCTTTGAACACCATTGTCAGATAAAGAGTGCATGCCCTTGTGAGGCATAGGCAAAAACCAAATGAATTGATAATGAAAACACAATATAATGTCACCTTGTAGTGAAGATATCATGGGAGGAAGATGCTCTTCATTCCATGATGAAATGAATGCTCACATATGCAAACAAACACATAAACCACACAAGTCTACTCTTGCAACACAGTGAGAGCCTTGAATCACCTTGAGAACACAATAGCTTGCTAGTAATAATCTAATAATGCTCTAGTTTACAAATGAATGCCTAAACATGCTTTTATATACAACTATAAACACTCCTGCCAAGATTTTCATAATTCAAACTTACCGTGTCGGCAAAGGACCCAAATAACGGTCATAAACTGACACCCAGGAATTAGGGCTGCCCCAAAATAGGGCAGGACTAGGGTGCGGGAACCCAAGTCCTCCCCCCTATTTTGGGTAGGGTACAGCTCAAGGGGTCCTCCTAGGTCTCATTTGTCATGTTACCTAGGGCTCATTCCATCGGGATGCCAAATTATGAACTAAGATGTCCTAAATGCATACAAAAGACTGGGGAGCTAAACCTTATGAGGGAAAACCGCCAAGGGGATATTTTACGACATTATGTTTACCCCCCACTTTAATGTATGTATAAACACAAGGCTAATACAGGCATTAAAGTACGGTCACAAACACAACAAACATGCCAAGTACGGAGAAGACATGCCTATCACATAGAAGACAGTAACATGAATGCAAAACATGGAGAAGACAGTTACAGTCATGCAGAACACAGAGAAGACAGTTAATGCATAGAAGACACATTAATGCATGGAAGACAGAAATGATATCTTTTCTTTTCTTTTGCTCATAAATATGAAATACAGATGCAAGTACTGAAAAGTAAACAAACCTCCCATAATATAGGATGCACTCATCGAGCAAGTCTTTGGATTGTATATATGGGGCAACACACATGCAAGACACACAAAAAGTCCCAAAATGCAGGATGCACTCATTGAGTAAGTCTTTAGAATGCATATGGGGCAACAAACATGCCACACAAAACAAGCATGCCAAACACACACACTTGAAGATATAGAGAAAACATGGCAGACAAGCAATGGTGTGTTCCCTATTGCTAGGCTCATCACCATCTTAGGCACATTATAGGCACACACTGACGATTGGGCTTCGCCACAACAATTGCCGAAGACATGCTTAAGGGTTGAGTTAGTCACAGAACCGCTTCCCGCCTCCACAGAGGACCTTTGAAAATGAAAGGATGATCTAATATGCTCTAAGAAATACACCATCCCCGCTTCTATGGAGGGCTTAAGATAAAAGGGATATACGCGATATCCCACCTCCGCAGACGGCTTATATGATTGATTGCCAACAAACTCAGGATGCAAGATGCACTCATCAAGCAAGTCTTTAGATTGCACCTGAGGATAAGCACATAGCTAACATCTACAATAGACAACTTACCTTATATATGCCCCCACCTTAAGGTGGTTGATATCAGTTATCGATATCAAGCACATTAGGGTAGGAAGAAAACACACAAGGGAACACCAACTTTTGCAAAGCCCATGCCCCCCAGAGGTGACATGTGCTTTAAGATCACCAAATATTCCCACAAACACATCCTTGTAAAAAACATTTTAGTGTCTACAACATCATGATAAACAATAACATCAATGCATATGATTAACCACACAAAGAGTCAAGGTTATACAATGAATTCAGAGTTTGAGGATAACCGTGGGGCTATATCACGAAGCTCTCCAAATTGAGTATCGCCAAGGCCAAATTCAAAGACAAACAAAGGTGCATAGAGAAATAGTATTGTTAAGGTTTCTAAATGCGATAGCAACATCATCAAATTCACTACATGAAAAGCACAAGTGCTTCCACTAGCCAAGCATTGGATAAGATATACAACCCCATTGTCATATTAGGAACTAAGTCCAATTTTTGATTGCTCTCAAAAGGGACACTAGGTCCGCATCAGTATAAATGTTTGTTGTCATCCCCCCACTAGATAGAAACACTAGAGGAAGGGAAATAATAAATAAGAGAGGATAAACAAGTGTCTTAGGGATAGTCATGTAGGAGGGTGCCCCCAGGTCACCAACCATGATGCTATGTCCATAAGATAGAACACACAACAATGAAATCAAAGAGAGAAAATATAGAAGAATGATGATACAAATAGAAGAAGGTCACAACAGAGGTACTCTCTTGGTATCCTGAACCTTACGGGAGAATCCAAGGTCATCCCAGGAGGCCTAGACAACATGAAACACATCACGGGGGAAGCACATAACTAGAGAGATAAAGGGTTAGAGATACTTACCTATTTGATCTTTGTATCAGATTTGGGAATTTGCAAACCTCTTGGAGAGGTACTCGATCATGTTGAGTGCAAAGTTTGAGTGGTTCTTATGAAAGTTTTGTTGATTGTCGTGTGATGCTTGATTTGTTACTCCTTGTGTAAATATAACTTTTTGTTGCTTATGAGGAGGGGAACCACTATTTTCTCTAATTTTTGACAATCGTCTAGCTCTTTTCTGATTTTTATCAAGTTTTTGTTGTTGAATCTTTCTAGCATGGGGATGGAAATCATCCTGTACCATCTTACTTGTTTGTATTGGTTGTTGTTCCGCTGTTTTAGATGTATCTTGATTATCTCCCAATCCATATAAGGATAACGGAGGAGGAACCTCAGCATAAATTCCATTTCTTTGAGGACGAGGTGGATTGTTTATTTGTTTCTTATCCACTTCAATCATTCCCACAATGCTATCATAGTCTAAGTAATCATCCTTGTCTGCTTTCACTAAACCCTGTTCCACCATATTATTTTTAGTATGTTTAGGAAAAGGATTAGTGAAGATTTGTAATTTTTGATTCGGCGAAGCAATCGATTTGTTTCCATTGTCATTCACACCCAATACTTGGATGACATTTGAATCAATAATGTCCTGTATTTCATGTTTAAAATGCATACATCATTCAGTGTCATGTCCTTGCGTCCAATGATAATGACAAAAGGCATTAGCATCGAAGTAAGGTCTTTATTTACTAGGATCAACAGGCTTGATCAGGGGAAGCTTTAGAATGTTATTACTCATAGCTTGGTTCATAATGGAATGGTAGGATTTAGATATCGGAGTAAACTTTCTTGGTTGGTATGATGCTTTCTTTAGATTTGATATAGTTGAAACATTCAAAAAGTTGTGCATATTCGGTCCATTAATCTTGATGAAGTTCCTATTAGTATTGTTTCTCTTAAAGTTGGTTCGTGATGATCCACCCATGGATTGACCAACTTAAGTCGATGAGTTTTGGTTTTCATACTGACTAGACAAAAGTTGATAATCATGAAGGGCGGTGCATAAATGTTGAAAGGAGTTGTACTTCATCAAGAGGATCTTATCACAAATATTAGGTTGTAGATTTGTAATGAATATCTTTTGAACATCTTCATGTTTCATCTGATATTGAATCTGTGCATAAAGCCCTTGGTACCAACTAATAAATTCCATCAACTTCTCTTTCAGACCTTGTTTGCACTAAACCAAGTCAATTAGAGTGACTTGGGGTCTGATATTTTCTTGAAAATGTTGTAAAAATTGATCAATTAACTGCGAAAAGGAGTGTATTGAATTCAGAGGCAAAGAGAAAAACCATTCTAAAGCAGTATCTTTGAGAGATCATGGGAAAAGTTTTGCCAACAAATCCTCTTCAAAATAGAAATCACTACACATAGTTGTGAATGCTGCCACATGAATATTGGGATCTCCTTTTCCACCATATTTTTCAAAGCGAGGAGTCTCAAACCTCTCAGGCATAGGGGTTGTCAATATTACATAGGATAATGGATTATGGGCATGATATGTTGGTAGACTAGGCTGCGAAGAGTTTTTCAAATTTGTTACCTTTTGTTGTAAAGCATTCATACCCTGCAAAAGTTGGTTTAGGATGGCATCATTTGGAGATGCGGTATGTTGAGATGAATTGGAACCAAGGTGAGGAGGTGATTGATATTGAGATGTGACAGGTAGAGGCTGGGAATAGGTCAACAGTTGTTGGACATATTGGTAGGTTGAAGATGGTTGGGAATAACTGTGTGTGATGGGAGGTTGAGAACAACTATTCATAGGAATGGTCACATTATGGACCAAGTTTTGATAATAAAATCCCATAGCTTTGTAATTGGTGCCATTAGATACTCCAATACCAGTGGTAGCATTACTACAAATATTTGCATTAGTTGTTAAGATCGTTGATGTGAAGGTTGATATTCATGTAGTCGGTATAGGTGCTGAAACTTGACTATGCAATGACGATGATATGTTGTTAATGACTTTTGCACATTCACTCATCGAGATTACATTAGTTTGCACAATATGTGTTAAACCACGAATAACATTAAGTCCATCTTGTTCTTCTTTTATCAATTCTCTTACATGATGAATAACAGGTAAGGCTTCTTTGGCTATTCTCTCAGTTTGTACATATTATTAAAATTTGAGAAGGTCTTTATCAAGCTTATTGACTTGTTCCGTAGGTACATGTCCTACTACTTCAATAGAATCCTCAACATCATGAAATATTTGGTCTTCCATAATGGTTGGAGGATGTATGATATCTTGCACAATTTGAGTTTCTCCCTTTCTAAAGAAGGTGTACAACGGATTGTCAGAGGTAGGGATATTGTTTTTGTCAAGAGCACTAGATCCCATTAATCTTTTACTTCTTTTCAAAGGGCTATTGTTTTTAGGATAGAAGGTCATAAAGTTTATGCAAAAGTACATGACACTCAATGCACAAACTAAGATGACAAACCCTAAGACATTGATATGTTTAAAAGCCCAAAAATGCTTGGAATTTTGTACTTTTTTAATGCAAATGAATGAACCAAAGGGTGTTGTAAGGGTTTTAGTCAAGGGCAGAAGGTTATGTGTATGATATCAGTCCAAAACAGCAAAAGTATCCTTCTCAACACACTCTTGATGCGATTTCAAGTTAATGCCAAGTCAAAATATAGTGAAAATATGTCAAAATAGGCACTTTTTTCACCAAAATTCAATGCAAAAGGGCATAACAAAGGGTGTTGTGAGGAAAATTATAATGGAAAAAAAATAATATTAGTAATAAGAGCCTCTTGGTGCCAAAATACCCAGCACAACATGCTTTTAGTACCACTCAAGGTCAAGCCCTAGTGAAAATATAGCAAAAATGGGCTATTTTTCACGGTTTTTCAACTCCAAGACCTAGAAAAAGGGGTGTTGTAATGAATTTCAAGAGGTGAAAAAAATAAAATCAATGATATCAGTCACCTCAATCCATAAAATTTGTCACAACACGCTTGGAGTGCAAACTAGGTCAAACCCTAGGGCAAAAATAGCCAAAATATGTAGTTTTTCACCAAATTTTCAATATAAGAGCCCGTTAAAAGGGTGTTGTGAAGATTTTTAGGAGGGGCAGAAAATTATTACCATGATAATAGCTAATTAATGTAAAAATACTTTTCACAACACACATATGGTGCAAGTTTATAGAGTCGTTAAGGCCAAATTTATTGAAAATCATTATTTTTGAAGCCCTAGGTTTGAGATCTTGGGACAAAATGCTATGTGAATGTTTTGAAGTCTATTTTATGATGAAAATGAAGTGCTCTTAGATCTAAAAATTATTTCCAAGATTTAATGTGCAAAATGCCAATGCAAATCTAATGAAAATGCATGAAAATTGCTAGTTTTTGTTAAAATTTTCTATGCAAAAATACAAATATTTTAAATCTAAATGCAATTTTACACTAAAATGCAAGACTCCAGACAAATCCAAATTTGAATGAGCCTCTAAAATTAGTAGAAAATCTAAAAGAAGATTTTTCCTACTAACTCGAGATTTTGGAATTACTAGGTTATATTAAAATTGTCAAATTTTCTACAAAAGCCTACAAAATTAATGATGAAAATGCAATGCAAATTATTGAATTTTTGTGTTTTTCTATAGTTTATATCAGATCTGATGCAAAATTCATGAATTAGGAAAATTTAGAAAGAATTGATGCAATTTAGTAAGTCAAATAATGCAATTTTTTTGAATTTTTCTTAATGCAATAAAATGAAAGACTATATGAATGAATGAAATAAATCCAAATATGAAGAGACACTCAACAAGTTGCAATTTAAGTTCAAAAAAATGGGTTCACCAAAATGTTTAGTGGAAAATTAGATTTGTTAATGTTTAGTGTTTTGATGTTTAAATCCTCCTCTCCACTTTACATTCAAGGACCTAGGGTCGAGTGACGAGCACTATCATACCCTAGATCACTGTGAGATGTAGGGAAACTTGGATTAGGGAAATTAATTATCAATTTCTCTTCTCTTATGCTCAATTGACCATTAGAATCCTAATTATGCAAATATGGCAATAAATTGACGAATAATAGAAAATGCTCTTACAGACAGAAGTAAACTAGCAAATCAGAGAATACCTATTTTTGGGGTTCTGAAGTGGAATAGTCGGGGACACTAGAGCGGGTGCCCAAGTCTAAGGTACCAGTTTCTTTGCGGGATCTTGACCTCCTTTTGAAATTGATAAGCCCTGTAATTTCTATTTCTAGGAACTCAACTGCGGAGGACACTAGAGCGAGCACCCAAGTCCCAGAAATGCTCTGGTGTCTTTCTTCTCTTTAGATCCCAAATCCTTGATGCCTGCTAATCCTTCCTGCAACTTCACTTCTCCCGAATATGACACCTGTAACCTGCAATCACAAGACTTGGTTTGGGGGTTGTGTTTAGAGGCTTGCCTCAGTCAAGCCCTGGAGGACACTTAAGTCTCTGAACACTGTTGTCAGATAAAGAGTGCATGCCCTTGTGAGGCAGAGGCAAAAACCAAAGGAATTGATAATGAAAACACAATATAATGTCACCTTGTAGTGAAGATATCATGGGAGGAAGATGCTCTTCATTCCATGATGAAATGGATGCTCAAATATGCAAACAAACACATAAAGCACACAAGTCTACTCTTGCAACACAATGAAAGCCTTGAATCACCTTGAGAACACAATAGCTTTCTAGTAATTATCTAATAATGCTCTAGTTTACAAATGAATGCCTAAACATTCTTTTATATGCAACTTCAAACACTCCTGACAAGATTTTTGTAATTCAAACTTATCGTATCGGCAAAGGACCCAAATAATGGTCATAAACTGACACCCAGAAATTAGGGCTGCCCCAAAATAGGGTAGGACTAGGGCGAGGGTGCCCAAGTTGTCCCCCCTATTTTGGGCAGGATACAACTCAAGGGGTCCTCCTAGGTTCCATTTGTCATGTTATCTAGGGCTAATTCCATTGAGATGCCAAATTATGAACTAAGATGTCCTAAATGCATGCAAAAGACCTGGGAGCTAAACCTTATGAGGGCAAAGTCCCCAAGGGGACATTTTCTGATGTTACAGGATCAAAATGAGCTCATGCTTTGTAAAAGTGTAAGTGCAGTGACTGGAGTTCAGGATCTAAATGCTTTGCTACCCCTATAGTTACACAAAAGAAAAGGCCTCTTCCTAGTGTGATAGGAAATTTGATGGAATCCCTATGCAAGTGCTTCAATTGTCCATGATAGGTGCATAAATGCCTTGTCAACTCCAGGAGCACCACTTTGTCATTTGGGTACTTAGGTAGCTTGTAGGGTGCCCCTGTGAAAACTTGGACTCTAATATAGGTGAATTTGGGGAACTGCATGTACCACCTATTAGTTGCCGTTGCACCAAAAGATCAACCTTTTAATGCCTGATACAACCACTTGACTTAACAAGCATGGGAGGCGGTTAAGCCCTTATCACAAACCACCGCAGCGCAATGCTGAACAAGGAGACCAAGGGCCACACCTTGCAACAACCCCCCCAGCACAAGCACGGTGTTTGAACCCGTGACCTCGGCTCTGATACCAACTGTTAGTTGCTGTTGCACCAAAAGATCAACCTTTTAATGCCTGATACAACCACTTGACTTAACAAGCACGGAAGGCAGTTAAACCCTTGTCACAAACTGCAGCACAATGCTGAACAAGGAGACCAAGGGCCACACCTTGCAACAACCCCCCCAGCGCAAGCACGGTGTTTGAACCCGTGACCTCGGCTCTGATACCAACTGTTAGTTGCCGTTGCACCAAAAGATCAACCTTTTAATGCCCGATACAACCACTTGACTTAACAAGCACGGATGGCAGTTAAACCCTTGTCACAAACCACCGCAGCGCAGCACATAACAAAGAGACCAACCACCTACCATATATTTGCACTACATTAGCAGCTTCTAGAGATATCCTCCCAGACATATCTCCTTGCAACATTCTTATAATATGCGGTCATCCCACAATAATGGGTTACACTTATTGGCCAAACTTGACATTGAAATCAACATTTTAAACTAAATCTTCACTTTCTGATACCTATAGTCGCTAAACCATTAGGAATTTGAAGATGATGCGAACTAGTGATTTGTGAGATTTTGTTTATAGATTCTAAATATATATTTTTTAAAAAATTTGGAGTTAAATTGTAAATTTTTTTGAGTCTCCTTTGATAACTAGTTTTTAATAGTAAACAACATTTTTTTAAAGTGATGTGTATTCTGTAGCACATAACATTTTTTCTACAAAGGATAAAATTTTGATTCTTTTAAATTTAGATTGGTAACACCAATATATAGGGCATGCATTTGGTTTCATAATGTTTTGTTGATTTTTTTTTAAATTAAGTTTTGAAGTCAAACCAATTATAATTTAGACAAGTGTATTCCATAAAACATAACTTTTTCTATATGTATCGAAATTCAATTTTTTTTTTGTTGAAACAAGGACATCAATACCTAGGGCATAGATATTTTTCAGAAATTTTCTCACTAATTTACTAATTTTCCATGTGTGTAGAACAGAGAACTTGATGTTCGGTGAAAAACCTACATTCACAAGAAATAAAAAATAAATATAATAATCAAATTAAATATATTTAAAATTATACTTTTTGGGAATCTTATAATAAGGACTACATACTTACAAAACATAACTTTTAAATGAATTCATTTGATCCCCCAAAAGGTAAATCAAAAGTAGTTTTTTAGCAACATTTTGATAGGTGTAGAGGATATTCCATTATAGGTATGGTTTAAAACTATCGGGGTTCTATCCAAGGGGGTTTGAATCTAAGGGGGTTTGATTAAATGGAACCATTCAAGGCTTAAATCATTATATTTTCTAAAAATATGCGATTTCAGCAAAAATCAGGATGTCCCAGAAAGTGTAACACATTATTATGGCAGCACTCTATGCATTGTGAATGCATCATTGACTCTCTTATAATTTACCAATGATTGGGAGATTTATAATTGAGTATAGCATTCATATACTTTCACCTACCCATTAGTATTACCTACTTCTCCCAATTTGGAGAGACCAACATAGGCAAAGTTCCTTGCCAGCATATAGACCACATAGGAGGTCCATCAAAAAAGTCTATCTTGTCTCAAGGCTACAAAAGCCTCATGGATTTTGTCACTTAGAATCTAAGCCCATTGTATCTTCATATCTCCTCCTAGGATCTCCTAAATATAAGAAAACATTCATCCCTCAAATGTAGAGGTAGAGGGTAATCCCATGATCCTACTGAGGAGTGTGACCAAGTCACCTTTTTCTTCTTTGAAATCACTCCTATACAATACTTGTGGTAGTTTTGACATTGTTGTTCTTTTCTTCTTTATCCATTTCTCATTTATGACCCTCCTATAGGCCTCTGGTCCTTGGTGTAGACACCCTAAAATGACCAAGTCGTCACATCACTTGCATTTCGTCATTTCTTCCAAATCACCTGCATTTTAACGTTAATTAAATAGTCTAATTATTTAATTAATTTCATCAAATTCTTCCAAATCACATATTTTCAACATTAATTAAATAAATCTTCTTTATTTAATTAATTTCATTAAATTCCTCCTTATTCTTCCAAGATTAAATAATTTTAATTATTTAATTAAATCCTTATCCTTTTTTGAAATTCAAATCCACATTAATTAAATAAATCCTATTATTTAATTAATTCATCAAATTTCCTCTTATCTACAATTAAATAATTTACATTATTTAATTAAATCACTTGTTCTTCTAAATTTAAATAAATCATGCAAATTTATTTAAATTATTTCAATCCTCTAAAAATAAATAAAATCAAATATTTTATTTATAATCTTTATATGCCTCAATCATGCATAATTAAATAAATAAATTTATTTATTTAATTTCAGTTATCTTTCAATTCCTCTAAAAATATCTTGTTAACTCATGTGCACAATCAGTCTTATTTTTAGAACTCTAAAAAAAGAAAAATTACAAGTTGAGTTATCTATTCAATTAATCTTATTTTCATCATATCTTAATAAAAATATCCTTATGGATTGACACATGTTGTGTGCACATTCATCATGGTTATTTGTTTTATCTGCTCCTTTGATTCTTCTGAATTATCTAGACTGTTGATTGATCTCTTTTGAAACCTATATAAACCCCCCTCATCTTCATAGCAAACCCTCTTCGATCACTTATTCTCAGGCATCCTTTACAGCACTTTGAGCATACATCGCATCGTTGAACAGCTTTTATGATCTTTTGACATTGATCCTTGAGAATTTTGAGCACTTTGAGCTTTCACTTGTTGTAAACATGGTTTTGCAACATATTTGAACAATCCACATTCAACAAAAGAGAACAATACAATCTGGTAAAAGCTTTCTTGTTTTATTTGATTTATTCATTGATCATGGCTTTTTATTTAGATAGATCTCTTTATGTTATGGGTTATTGACTTGGTTATTCTCATAGTTTTGATTTTATCATTCGACCTATCAATTTTCTTCATACACATTCTGGCATGCCCGGTGGGAAACATAAAAACACTATTGGTAGTATAGTAAAGTGCTTTTGGCAGTACAGTATAGTGCCCCCGGGCGATACCCGGGCAATACTGTAGAGCCTCTGGCAGCACAGTAGCATGCTGTTGGTAACACAGTCCAGCGCGTTTGGTAGATCAGTAAGGCACTTCTGGCAAATTAGGGTTTCTGATCTTGTTTGTGATTTGCAGGGTTTTTTACTCATATATCTATCATTTATTGATTGGCAAGCTAATTTATTTGTCTTTCAATTATCTTGTTTACTTCCTAAGTTGACGTATTTAGGAGTATTTACACTTTTTTGAGTTAACCCATCTTTTTGCAACATCCTTGAGTAGTTTTTGATTCTAGGGTACAGATCCTATCAACCATACAGCCTAGATCTACAAATCCAAACATGAAATCATCTTTTGACCTAACTTTTTTGACAAAATACAACTTTTTTTTAGATCTGGGATAGTAAAGTACTTTTGGTAGCACAACACTACATTTTTGGTAGCACAGTACAACTCTACTAGTAGCACAGTGGGTCGCTTCTAGTTCTACAGTAACTCACCTTTGGTAACACAGTGCAGTGCTTTCAGCAATACAATACGTCACCTTTGGTAATACAGTCAAGCGCTTTTGGTCAAATTCATTTAAAACTTGTGAGTTTTTTTGGAACTAATCAACTTATTGCAACTTCTTATCACTCACAAAGAGAAAATGGGTTTCCCTAACATGTTCATGCAGAACGAGCATTGAAGAAACTCAATCTATTGCACTAAGTCTTAGAAACATATTGCTTTCTTAAGGGATAATTGAACAAATCATTTTTTGGCAATCTAAGTCTTAGGAACATATTGCTTTCTTAAGGGACAATGGACATGAATGCAAAAAAACTTCAATTTTCTAAGGGACAAAAAATATGAATGCTAAAACACTTCAATTTCATAAGGGACAATTGATAACTACAATTGTTTGTGTGCCTAATTTAGTTGCACCTTATTTTTCTTATAACTGGATAATTGAACCTTTGTTTGACGTGCTTGCTCTTACATTTCAGTTATTCCTTTAGAAGGGTCTGCTTTTGGATTATGCTTCATCCAAAAGGGATGACCCTAAGAGGAGTTTTCCTTTGAACTGCTATATAAGAGGGATAAGGCGAAAGCCAAGTCCTAATCGATGTCAGCGTTACCTTGTGGTGCCAAACTGAAAAGAGGTGTAATAGCTCTTTGTGGAAATGATTTTCACATTAAGCGAAGTGTTTGATACTCTTAGTAGGATTGGTTAAAGGTTTTAATAGCTTGTCACATTGCTCATAAGGCATTGGTCCCTCAAAGTTACTAAGAACCATCTAGATAGTGACTACTTGATCCACCTCTAAACATTGCGGTAATCATTTGTGCAAGGGGAATCAATTTAAGCCCTTAAGATACTCACCATTGGCTCCCTTGAGAAGAGATAGTATTCCCTCAGCCATAAAGCTCTTGTGACGTACTTGAGCTTTCCGAGGGGAGGGTGAGATATCCCTACCTATCATCTCTCGCAAAGATACAAATGTCCGACACCTTTATGGAATGACATTTGGTCGACGGAGTATTAAGTTATGAGCTGATCTACTGCAATGAAACCTTGTCTCTAGGGATAAAATGTGCTTGATATTGTTTGCAATTGTCTTATACCCATGGAAACATTGGGCTCTTTTGTAAGCCTCGAACATACACTATTTGTTGTGTTAGTCCTTTTTACCACTTTTGTTTGCTGTGTTTTCTCTTGCCAAAGAAAATCCAATCAAAATCAAATCCAAAACTATCAAAATTTGCCTTATAAACCACATTGACACTACTTCAGCGCCTCTGGTATAATAACAGCTCTTCTTTGGTATAACAGTAGCTCGCCTTTGGTATAATAGTACCTCGCCTCTGGTAAACCTACTTCAGTGCCCTTGGTATAACAGTAGCTCACTTTTGGTCTAACAGTAGCTCACCTTTGGTATAGCAGCACCTCGCCTTTGGTAGCTCTGTCCAATGCCTTTGGTAACACGGTAGCTCACATTTGGTAACACAGTCCCGTACCTTTGGTCAAACAATACAATGCCTTTGGTCCAGTAAACTGTGCATCAAAAATAGTTGTTTCCAAAAACACAAGTAAAACCCTAGCAAAACACAGCATATTGTCCTAGTGTCTCCCATGATAACCACTAGACTCTAGCTAACTATGAAGGCTAAGCAAGTCACCCCAAAGAAGCGCAAATCGCCTCCTCATACACCTCAACCAAGCCAATCCAACATGACTCCCAAGGTTACTCCAAAGACACCAATGGAAAAATCAACCAACTCTCAAAACATGCCACAACAGGAGCAACCAAACAATCCTCAAGAAGGTAAAGTCCCTTTGATCGATGTAACTCAATTCACTACCGGCATGCCTCATGATTTTGCTACACCTAGTTATACCATAGGTCAAGTCCCATCTCAAGAAGAGCAAAACTTTGAAATAGATCAATCCTCTCAAGAAGATAGACAAGACCTTGATGAAATCATACAAGATCCTAGAGCCATGGCCGCCTTTGACAAAATCCTTAGCGAGAACCAAGATCATTTCTTTCGCTTGCTAGCAGAGCAAGGAGCCAAATTACCCAAAGGTTTTGATCTATCAAATCTTAGCGAGCCTAACAACATCCAAGACACTATAACGGCAGTCCAAACCATGTCAACTGTGACCACACCCATACCCAAACAAAGCTCACAAGGGAGAAAAATTGCACAATATGAGAATCCTCTTTATCAAAATCCAACCGTAGAGAGACCCATATCATTGCTCCTGACTCCTATGGAGATCTATCGTCAAGCAAAACTAGCAAGATAGGCTGCTCTAGCAAAATCAAACATACAAAACACTCCTAAATTGTCCACACCAATCGCAAGTGGAACATTGGCTACCCCATCACAAGAAGGTTTTCCACCAAATTACAATCTAGGAAACACTTATGTAGCCATGTAACAAGGGTCTCAGTAAACACCTCCACCAACATCATCTACCCTCCGTATCCTTCAACCACACAATCCCAATCAACCTCCACCATCACAAAACACATCTACTTATGTTCCCCCACCACAACGATCATCTACACTTTCCTTTTTCAACACATTTCCCAATCAACCTCCACCATCACAAAACACATCTACTTATGTTCCCCCACCACAACAATCATC
The DNA here is from genome assembly GCA_027924645.1 of Cunninghamia lanceolata. Classification (NCBI taxonomy): domain Eukaryota; kingdom Viridiplantae; phylum Streptophyta; class Pinopsida; order Cupressales; family Cupressaceae; genus Cunninghamia; species Cunninghamia lanceolata. The sequence goes on from BSBN01001201.1 coordinate 9,720,344, forward strand.
TACATTAACCTTTTTCAATACATTTCCTAACCACCCTTAACATTCGTAAAACCAAACTTCCCAAAGCTATGCTCCACCACTGCAACCAAACCCAACAAACTTTAGCTTTCTGCCACCAAACTCTTATTGACAACCATCACAAAGCCTACATTCTTACCTATCACCACCCCCTCCTCCCCAAAATCAAAATTCCCAAATCCAACCCAATCTACACCCAACATACAACGCATACAACCCTAACCAATCATACGACCCTTATAACACCAATGCCCATGGTTTCCACTACAATCTTCCGTATGGGCAACATCAACCACTTCTAGGACAACAGGAGAAGTTTCCAACCCCTTCCACAACTATGGAGCTAAAACTTGCAGAAGTTCAACAACAACTATCTGATCTTACATTTGGCCAAGAAAACCTTCTTTTTGGAAGAGGTTTGTCCTTACCCATTTGATTGATTATTACCCATGATCCCTTTTCCTCACAATTTCACTATTCCCAAATTTGATAAATACAAAGGAAAAGGAGACCCAAAATACCATCTTAGAGAATTCTATCTCACTTGATTTGAGGTCTCACATAACGACACATATCTTATGCGTCTTTTCCCTCGTAGTCTTGGAGGTCAAGCAATAGAATGGTTCTCACACCTACCCACGGGTATCAAATCTTTTAATGAGCTTGCAGAGAAATTTGCCACCCATTTCTCTTACAACGCAAAACATGAGATCTCCATGACCAACCTATGCAACAATAAACAGAAAAATGGGGAAACTTTCATTTCCTTCCTTCAAAGATGGAGACAAATGGATAGCAAATTCTCATTCAAGATACCTAAAAAGCAACTTGTTAGCATATTTGTGCAGAACCTTAACCAAGAATTGGGTTTCCATTTGCAAATTCTTAGTGCTACAACCTTCAACAAAATTACCTACAAGGGAATCAACATTGAGAAATCCCTCATTGCTAAAGGCATGGTCAAAATCTTTAAAGATAACAAAGACAATGCTCCTCAATAACAATCAAATGATAAACCCAAATTTTGGAACAAAAATAAAAACGTGGTCAATGATGGTGTGGTCAATTCTAAACATGTCCAAACATTGCAAACAACCCTTCATCTTCCCAAACCAAGTCAACCCCCAACTCAACAGAACCAACAACAACAACGACAACTATACCAAAACCAACAATAGCGACAACAAGAATGACCTTCACAAAATTACCCTCCGCCGCGTCAATTCACTCCCTTGGGAGAACCCATAGAGTCTGTTGTACAAAAACTTTTACACAAGGGAATTCATCACCTTACCGTATGCTCCCCCATATGGTGAACTTGTTTACAAATCCTCACGATACAGAGAAAATGAATATTGTGAATTTCATAGGAGCAAAGGGCACAGAATCGTATCATGCATGAAACTCAAGCACATCATTCAAAACCTCAGCGACGGAAAAAAATCACTTTTGAGGATGAACAACTAATCCAACACACCAACAAGGATCTCAAAATGTACAAGAAACCATTCCCTAACCATGGTCAAGGTCCTCCTCTAGATAAAGGTAAAGGTGTTAATAAAGCTTCCACTTCTAATGACTCCATTGTGGGTCATTTTGAAGAAAGTCATGTATCTACCCTCACAATCAAAGGAAAATCTATGGATTGCACTGTTACAACTTGTCATGGTTGTGTCACCATTTGTGGTCCTACACCAAGTTTCCCAACCCAATCAGATTACAATCTAGTTGATCATCTAGGGTGGACCCCTGTGTAGATCTCTATCTTCGACCTTCTACAGTCATCACCCACACATAATGCTATGCTAGAAAAAGCCCTACAAGAGTCTTTGGTTCCTAACAACATAGTGGTCACAGATTTCCAAGCTATAATAGGTAACATTGCCTCACCCTACAATGTGGTCTTCTCTGAAAAAGACCTCCCATCCCATGATCCATGTCACAATGATGCCCTTCACATTGAGGTTCTCATCCATAAACGCAAGATCAAATGCATACTCACAGATGGTGGTGCCGGTCTTAATATCTATTCTCTAAAGCTACTTAAACAATTGGGATCCTTTGAGGATCATGTCAATATTGATCAAAGTATTACAATCAAAGGGTATGATGATGCTGAGTGATGGTCAGAAGGTGTTATCCATTTGCCTATACAAGTAGGCCCTGTCATGCTTGAAACCAGATGCCAGGTCCTAGACATTGAGTTACCTTACAACATTATCCTAGGACGCCCATGGATCCATGCTATGAAAGCTATTCCCTCAATGTACCATCAGTCTCTCAATTTCCCATTTAATGGTATGAAGATCACTATCATAGGAGACCCCAATCCTTTTGAATTCTGCCGTGTCCTGCAAGGCAGTTATAAGAATTGTAACCAATTGCCTAAAAATGACAAAGCCATTGAATCCCCACTATACGTCAACCCTAAAAATATGACAAAAGCCTCTGCAAGTGAACCCAATCCTCATCCTATTCTTGAAATCAAATCTCACATCCATGATATTGGCTTTAGAGAATATGATATCTCAAAATCTTGTTGTGTAGGGCAAATGCCTTTATCCCCTAAATCTACGGCCAACCGCCCATTGCCAAAGTAACTAAGAAAGCAACAATTCCTCCCCTAGCATCTCTAACTCATTTTCAAGGGAAAATTATTGGCCAAGGAAACTATTGAAGACATCTCTTCTTGGCTCTATAAGGAGAAAGAACCAGTCACAATACCAGTCAAGCAATATGGCAATGGCTTAAGGATAGTTAAAAACATGGGTTATAAAGGCAAAGGTGGCCTTGGGAAACAAAATCAAGGAACAATGGAACCCATTACTGTGACAAAGAAACTAGATAAAAAGGGGTTAGGATTTGGTAGGAAGGTACCATGTGCCTTGGACATCGAGGGTATCCTCGACAAGGTGACATCAACTTTTCCCACTGATTCGACATCTAATGAGGATATCATTGATGACTGTTCCCTCCATATGACTGACCTATTCATTGAATCCTTCATATTTATGCTATCATCCATATCCTTAACATCCACTGCCAGCACCCAGATTGTAACACTTGTATATCATGAACTTATCAATTGGGACCAACAAGGGGCCTCCATACTAGATGTATTTTAGAATGACAAAGCTATAGCTGAGTTCATGGGACTCTGGGATGGTATCCCTCTTGGTGATCACAAAGCTAGTTTTTTAATGGAATTAGAACCAACTGCTTATTTTGGTGAGAATGCCAAATCCTCCAGTCGCAAAAGTAAAAATAAAGAAAGATCTCTAGGTGAAAACCACACTGTGGCACATCTTGATTACAAAATAGTAAAAACAAAGGACATATCCAAAGGTGAAAACCCAACTGTGGCACCCGAGGATGGAGGATTTGACCTTCCCCTACCATCTAAGTATTAAGAGAAATCAACTCTCCTAGTGGAAGATTCTACAGAGATAAATCTTGGCATAGAGCAAAATCCTAGGACCACATTCCTTGTAGCATCATTATCAGAAATAGAACACAAGAATCTTAACAACTTCTTCTTACAAAGAACCATCATCTTTGCATGGACCTATGCTGATATGCCAGGGTTAGACCCTAAGCTAGGAGTTCACTATCTCATAGTTGATCCAACAGTTAAACCAGTCAAGCAAAAGCTAAGGAAGATGCATCCACAGATAGCTCTTTTGGTGAAAGTGGAAATTTAGAAATTGCTAGATGCCAAATTCATCAAGCCTATTGATTATCCAGAATGGGTCTCAAATATAGTACCTGTGGCTAAACCCAATGAGGGCATCCACATGTGTAATGATTTCAGAGATCTTAACAGGGCTTGCCCCAAAGATGACTTCCCATTGCCGAACATTGATCTTACAGTAGACTTGACCTCAGGTCATGAAATGCTTTCTCTCATGGATAGATTCTCAGGCTACAATCAGATAATGATAGCAGAAGAAGATCAACATAAAACAACTTTCACTTGTCCTTGAGGTAACTATTATTGGTGTGTCATGCCATTTGATCTAAAGAATGCAGGGGCAACCTATCAGAGAGCAATGACAGTGATATTCCATGGTCTCTTTCATCACATCATGGAGGACTATGTGGATGATATACTAGAAAAATCTTCTAGGGCAATCACATACAAGTTCTAGGACAGATCTTTGACAGACTCAAGAAATATCAAGTTAGACTCAATCTAAAGAAGTGTGTCTTCAGGGTAACATCAGGAAAACTGTTGGGATACATAGTATCTCATAGAGGCATCGAAGTAGATCCAACAAAAGTCAAGGCTATAGTAGAAATGCCTCCACTAAAGAATCAAAAAGCATTAAGGAGCCTTCAAGGAAGGTTACAGTCTATTAGGCATTTTATCTCACAGCTAGAAGATAAATGTCAACTATTACAACACTTACTCCGAAAGGATGTCTCATTTTGATGGGATGATAAATATCAAGTGGCATTTGATCAACTCAAGGAATATCTAGCTACACCTCCTATCTTGGTACCACCAGTCACCGATAGACCGTTGATCTTGTACATCTCAACTACACTTGCAGCCCTAGGGGCTCTTCTAGCACAACATGATGAGTTAGGAAAACAACATGCAATCTATTATATCAGTCGAACCTTGGTGGGATATGAACTCAATTATTCACCTATGGAAAGAGCTAGTTTAGCAGTAGTGTTCGCTTCCCAAAAGTTGTGGCATTACATGCTAAACCAACACACTAATCTCATAGAAAAAATTGATCCATTGAAGTATCTACTTGCAAAAGCAGCTCTCATAGGTAGACAAGCTAAATGGGTCATGATCCTTAGTGAGTTTGACATTGAGTATGTGGACTGTAAAGCAATCAGGGGTAAGCCCTAGCAGATCAACTAGCAGCAACACCTATGACAAATATACATCCTATGGTATCTAACTGTCCCGATGAGAATCTCTTCACTCTTTCTACCTCAATAATGTGAAAATTGTACTTTGATGGTTCCTACACACAACATGGATTAGGGGTCGTCATCTTATTCATCACACCTCAAACTGACTATATTCCAAAGTCATATCAGCTTGCATTTCCTTACACCAACAACATAGCTGAGTATGAAGCACTCCTCATAGGTCTCAATACAATAGTTCAATGGGACATCATAGAATTATAGGTATATGGAGACTCACAACTAGTCATTTGCCAGGTCATAGATGAGTACCAAACAAAAGATGAAAAGTTGGTCCCCTACAAGCAACTAGTGGATGCCTACAAACCACATTTTTCTAGCATCACTTTTGAGCAAATTCCAAGAGAGCATAACAAAGCTACAGATTCTAGGCTTCTATGGGGTCACTTATACACATGCCAGGAAACACACAAAAATGTGAATTCTTGATCGAGCAATTGTTGATACCAGTCATCGATGTTCCAGTTACTGAAATCATATACGAACTTATTGGTTCCAATTCCCCATGTTATGAAGATATCTATGACTACCTTAAACACGGTACCTTTCCCATTGACCTATCCACAAACCAACACAAAACCTTTAGCCGTCGATCCTCCCATTACACTATTCTGGGTGGTACACTTTATCGTGGGAGTCTCGATGGTATCCTCTTACGATGTCTTAATGCAGAAGAAGCCGAAGCTACCTTACGAGACATACACGAAGGTGTCTATGGTGTACATTCTACCAGTCCTAATCTTGCTAAGAAGATACTCCGCACAGGGTATTGCTGGCCTACAATAGAGCAAGATGCTTTACAATTTGCTAAAAAGTGTCTACAATGTCAGCAGCATGGAGATTTGATTCACGCACCAGCTCATGAACTACAACCTGTGACTACTCCATGGCCTTTTTCTCAATGGGGTCTCGACTTTGTAGGACAAATCCACCCATCCTCATCCAATGGCCACAAATTTATCATTATCACCATTGAATACTTCACGAAGTGGGTCGAAGCCATTCCCATGACCTATATCACTGGTAAGCAAATAGCCAAGTTTATCCTAAACTACCTCATTTACCGGTATGGTATTCCCTAAGCCATTGTCACTGATAATGGGAGACCATTCAAAAATCAAGATGTCCATGCCTTATGCACACAATACAATATCCAACATCGCTTTTCAACTCCCTACTATCCACAGAGTAACGACCAATCTAAGGCTTCCAACAAAACCATTCTCAAAATCCTCAAGAAAACAGTCAATGAAGCTGGTCGTGATTGGCACCTACAACTCAATCCCACTCTATGGGCCTACCGTACTAGTATCAGAACACCAACTGGTGCCACACCATATGCCTTGGTCTATGGCTCTGAAGCCATCCTACCTATAGAGGTCAAGATCCCATCCGTCAAGTATCCATGCAGAACTTGATTGATGAAGAGGAGTATCGCACTTCCAGATTAGCTAAGCTAGAATTACTAGATGAGAGGCTCCTTACTACACTTAATCATCTCCATGTCTATCAAAACTGCCTCTAGCGTAACTACAACAAAAAGATCAAAGAAATATGGTTTCAAGTTGGTGATCGTGTCTTAAAATAAAATTAGAGAAATCAAGTAGATCGAGAAAAGAAGGGCAAGTTCGAGCCTAATTGGTTAGGTCCCTTTATTGTCACAACAACATATGGATCAGAAGCTTATACTTTAGCTACACCTGACGACATTCCTCTAGATGAGCCACTTAACAGTGTTCATCTCAAGAAGTTCTATGCCTAATCCTCAGAGTATCCAAAAAAAATGAAAACACAAACAAAATAATCCATCGTTTGGTGAAAACCTGGTAAATAGGTGCCTTGGATAAGTACCATAGTGAAAACTTGGCAAACAGGCACTATGTGTAGAGTCAACATCCATCATCTATCGAGTCCTATTCATTCCATGTCCATTTCACAACACACTTCACCCATCCATCCATAATAAAACCATTTACCTTGTTCGCTTTTCCAACTCCCTATCTAGAATAGCTTGGAAATTTGTCAATGTCCATAATCGTCATCCCACGTCTTGATCTATGTCAACAGTTATCACTGTCTTGTCCTAGGTCAAAGTTTTCTATGTCTTCTCCATTGGTCACCCATGCAAATACCTCTACCAGAATGGAGGCAACTCTTTCCTTAACTTAGGTCTAGGAATGGATCCTTGTTCATGGTTCACAAACTCTTCAATCGTTCTCCTTTCCATAGATAACACCCTTTAATAGACACATCATTCCAACGATAAGGCTGTTATCTTCCCAACACTTTTTCTACATCATCACACCAACTAGAAATACATATCTCATCTCAATCCTAAGGTACCTTGATCCCATGGACATGGGTATGTAGGTAGTCTAGCATATGAAGGAAGTATCTAGTACTCAAGAACATAAGATATCATTTCTCCTCTCCAAACTCACACACCTTGACCCACTCATCACTCTACCCAAAACTACATATTATCATCTTTCATCTTTCCTCATAATGTGCCTTGATCTCGTGGATACAGGGTATGTAGGCAACCTGGAATACGAATGATGTATCCAGTACTTAGGCACATATGATGCATCATTCTTCACCCATTTCAATCCATTCACATGTCATCTTTCTAATCTTCTGTTTATCAAAATCCATTCACCCTGACTTGACTAACTCAAGTAGCAAAACAACAAACTAACACATCCTTTCAAAGCAAAAGTCCTTAACAAACATGAAGAAAAGAAACTTACTTACAGAGCTATATAATGTCCTACATATCGATTGCCAACATCAGCTAAATCAATCTCAAACCGCGCAACAGATCAACAAAATTTGTCTTATACAGAGTGTTCCATGATCGAGACCAACACACGCGTCTTGTACAACATGTGGCATTTCCTAAAACCAGACATTATTCTTTCAAACAGATAACACCCTTTAATGGACACATTGTTCCTATGATAAGGCTATTATCTATCCTGAGAAACCTCTTTGGCAAGAGAATATGTTGATTGTATGTTTACTTTGTAAGTCAGTCAATTTGCTTTATGGTTTATCTTTTGTTCCTTTTCCAATACCTATTCAAGACTACATTGATTTATCTATAATCTTGGTATGTTGTGATGCAGTATGGATTGGGGGCATGGTCATTGCTTTTGTGTGCCGTGTTTGAGGAATGATCTTTAGCATCTTTCTTAGCAACATATTTATCTTGTGTGTGTTACGACCCAGCATCTTACATATTAATATTCTTGTTGCATTTATGTATTGAATTTTATTTTATGTTCAAGACTATGGCTCATTCAAATGTTCAACAAGGTCATATTATGTCTAAGGGATCTGAGCTCAAGCCGCTTGCTTGCAGAGTCAATGTCCATGCATTCAGATATCACAGCTCCTTGGTATTTTATACCTTGGTGGCAAACTATCCATGTGCTATATCAAAAATAAGGGTTGCTCTTTATAAACATTTGTGAAACCAATGCAACAAGCTCATTCATTTACCCATGGCCTTATATAGTTTTCCAGCAAGGATTGATCAACAATCTTTCTATCATGTTCCCTTCTATCTCCACTTTCTTCTATTTTCTAATGCAATCTTCTAGTCGAGTGTCAACCCAATCCTTTTACCCCTTCCTTGTCTTTCCTCTTGAGGGGGCATCCTATGCCAGCTACATTGGGGCAGCTAGCTACACTGGGGCATCAAACTTGTATCATGTCTTCAACAATCGATTTATTTGAAGCAACAATGTAAACTACATTGCATCAAAGAGGGGCAAAATGTAGACACCCTAAAATGACCAAGTCGTCACATCACTTGCATTTCATCATTTCTTCCAAATCACCTGCATTTTAATGTTAATTAAATAATCTAATTATTTAATTAATTTCATCAAATTCTTCCAAATCACATATTTTCGACATTAATTAAATAAATCCTCTTTATTTAATTAATTTCATTAAATTCCTCCTTATTCTTCCAAGATTAAATAATTTTAATTATTTAATTAAATCATTATCCTTTTTAGAAATTTAAATCCACATTAATTAAATAAATCCCATTATTTAATTAATTCATCAAATTCCCTCTTATCTACAATTAAATAATTTACAATATTTAATTAAATCACTTGTTCTTCTAAATTTAAATAAATCATGCAAATTTATTTAAATTGTCTCAATCCTCTAAAAATAAATAAAATTAAATATTTTATTTATAATCTTTATATGCCTCAATCATGCACAATTAAATAAATAAATTTATTTATTTAATTTCAGTTATCTTCCAATTCCTCTAAAAATATCTTGTTAACTCATGTGCACAATCAGTCTTATTTTTAGAACTCTAAAAAAAGCAAAATTACAAGTTGAGTTATCTATTCAATCAATCTTGTTTTCATCATATCTTAATAAAAATATCCTTATGGATTGACACATGTTGTGTGCACATTTATCATGGTTATTTGTTTTATCTCCTCCATTGATTCTTCTGAATTATCTGGACCATTGATCGATCTTTGTTGAAACCTATATAAACCCCCCTCATCTTCATAGCAAACCTTTTTCAATCACTTATTCTCAGGCATCCTTTACAGCGCTTTGAGCATACATCGCATCGTTGAGCACCTTTTATGATCTTTTGACATTGATCTTTGAGCATTTTGAGCACTTTGAGCTTTCACTTGTTGTAAACATGGTTTCGCAACATATTTGAGCAATCCACATTCGACAAAAGAGAACAATACAATCCGGTAAAAGCTTTCTTGTTTTATTTGATTTATTCATTGATCATAACTTTTTATTTAGATAGATCTCTTTATGTTATAGGTTATTGACTTGGTTATTATCATAGTTTTGATTTTATCATTCAACCTATCAATTTTCTCATACACACTTGGTTATACATGTTCTAGTTGTTTGCCTTCCTCAACATTGTCAGGGTTGGTGCAAGAGGGATCTCAAAGGCCTCTGCAAGGGCCTCTGCAGTGAAACTGGCTATCACTCTACCATCCTATCTCACCACTGATCTTTTCTCTTGGTGGTATATTTCTCCACAAGCTATGATTAGCTCAGGACATTGTACTGAAGTGGGAAAAGATGCAACCGGTGCTATTCCATTGTGTCTTATCTTCTTGGCTCACTTGGTAGGATTGGGTCCAAAGATATGAAGTCTAAACTTATCCAGGTCAATGTGACCTAGATCGGTATCTCCTAGATTGTTCTATGCAGAAGTGATCTTGGTCACAGGAGGGATTCCCTTGAACTCATACTTCATGTTTACAACCCTAGAAGACATTTTGTTGGAATTAGACAGGACAACTGAAGGGGGGGTGAATTAGTTGTCACACAAAATAAACCTTTTCTACTTTTAACCTTCTTTATTAACTAATTATCAGATTAATGATGTTAACATTAAAGAATGGATCAACAACATATGAATAGAAACATAAGCAACACACTTGACACCAAGATTTTGACGTGAAAACCCGGTTAAGGGAAAAACCCACAAAGATTTGTACCCTGTTAAAAGTACTTTTAGAAAATAGAAGGCACATGCCTTTAGGCGCACTACCTAGAGCTCACTACTCAAAAGACAGGCTCACTGCCTACATAATTTATTTTAGTACAAAAGGAATTAACTGAGAAATAACATCTACTTCATGCCTGGTTCAGTTTCATTAAATGCTCACAAAACTTTCTGCTTTGCCCCAAATACTTCTTCTCTAACTCTTCATCAAAATAGCTCTTGTTCTTCTGCTTCTTCTCTGCTCTGCTCTACCTTTTGATCCTTTCTTCAGATTATATTGTTTTCATTCAAGGATGATTTTCCACAACTCACCAATAAGTATTTATATGCTTCATAAACCTTGGAATGAACATCAAGGTTGACACTACAAACATCTGACTTAATATGATTCACTAGGCTATTGGCCAAACATAAATTAGACTCAAATATTCATTAATTAACATGCCATGCTCCATAGAAATGCTCTTAGATCATCTGCAATATGCTTGAATCATCTGGTCGGCCAAGACTGGGAAGAACAACACCAAGAAGGAAATCTTCATTGACAAGCTCAAACTTCAATGTGGACCTCCAACATAACAGTCATACAATCTAGAGACTTCCACAAGAACATTGAATTGAACAAAAACATCTGCACTTCTCCAAATCATCAGAATCACTTGCATCTTCCTCTGGAACCCCAAGAACATTGTCTGCCATGACTGCCACTTTAGAAAGATTGCTTGCAGACCTCCAAACCATGAACCACTTGAATGGATGATACGCATTGACTTCCCAAACATGCCTCTAGATCCATAGATCATCATTTGACATATCTAGAACAGTCCGGACCTCTTTCTTGTGACTCTATCTCTTCTGAACACTACAAAACTAGTTCTACTCAGATGGCCATAGCTTCTTCAAATCTTCATGTGAACCCTTCAAAGCTTAACTAGAGCTTCTTCAGACAATCCTCTACATAGCCATATGGTCTGCATACATTGATCCTCATTAATTTTCTCAATATCCTCAACAATCAAGTCTTCTACACAGGCATCAAAATAGGATATAGTTGACACAAATGGCAACAAGGATATGTTGACATCAATGACAACACCGCTTAGGCACATATTTGCAACAATCTCCCCCTTTATCATTGATGGCAACATATGATGTGAAAAACTGATTTGACCATCAAGACAAGACCTTCTCGCCCTTTCTCTTATCAATTCTGTAATCACTTGCTTCATTACTCCCCCTTTCACTAGCAACTAGTTTTTCACATGAACTTCTCTCCCCCTTTGACATCAATGGCAAAGGGCACATATTTGCAGTCTTTTCTTCTTATTTTTGTTTTAGACCAAACTTAAATATTACATGCAAACTACTCCCCCTGAGTAGTGCCTCCTTGACATCAATCTAGATCACAAGATGTGACTATGAATTCTACCAGATTGATGCACTCTAGTGCATCTTAATTTTGATCAAGAGGGGTAATAACCCCCAACTTCTCTCTGAGATACTCAAAAGTATCCTTGGGAAGAGGCTTAGTGAAAATATCCGCAATCTGATCCTTTGAAGATACAAACTCCAACTTGACTTCATTCTCATTTACTTTCTCTCTCAAGAAATGAAACTTGATGGATATGTGCTTTGTCTTTGAATGCAACGCTAGATTTTTTGAGATGCTTATTGCACTTGAATTATCACAGAAGATTCTAACTGGCTCCTCAAACACAATTATGATGTCCTTCAACATTTACTTCATCCATAGAAATTGAGTGCAATTGTTTGCTGCTACTATATACTCTACCTCTACTGTAGATAGATATATTGCTTCCTACTTTTTGCTTAGCCAAGAAACCAATCTACTTCCCAAGAAGAATGCACCAGCACTAGTACTTTTCCTGTCATCCACATCTCCTGCCCAATTAGCATTTGTATATGCATGAAGAGTAAAGTCATTGTCTTTTGGATACTAAAAGTCATAATCAAGTGTTCCTTTGAGATATTTGAATATTCTTTTGACTGATACAACATGGGATTTTTTAGGATCATCTTGGAATCTAGAAACTGTCATGCCCACAATTCCCATGCAGTCACAACACGTATTCATGCATGTCATGTTCACATGCGTCATGTGGTCATGATATGAACTATCAAAATTTTTTTCCACACTTCCCTAGAAATCCCCTCGCATGCATAGGCATGCTCGGTGGCGTACACTTAAGGTGAAAATAATATAGTTGTCCGCAGGGTACCAAGTACATGTGCGCACACCCTATGCAAGGAAGTGCGTGGTTTCCTGACTTAGGTTAATCTCATGAGTTATATTTGAACAACTATTGTTTTAGGTGATAGATCATTTTTCAGCAAAGCACAATCATCTGATTCTTCTTTCCATTTTCTAGAATTTAATATTAATTTCTCCTCCTTCAGACTTAGCATTTTCAACCAAGCCCATTCATTTGCCCTCTCTTCCTTTTCTTGGAATTTAGTTTTGATTGTATTTCTATTACGTTCATTTTACCGTTTCTCTGAAATTTAATTTTGATTGTATTTCTATCTCATTCCCCTTCTCGTTGTGCAAGATCTTCTTATGTTATCCTATTTTTTTTCTTCACGTTCTTTATCAAACAGCAATAACACTACATCCTTTACATTATTCCTAATTTTTTGTTAAACCAAATCACTTACACAGGGTTGGTTAACTTCACTTGACTCAGTCCCCCTAGGGTTCCGTTCTAGGTTTTAGTTCAATGTTTGAATTAATTTTAATAATAAACCTGTTCCTAAATAGGATTAATGGTAGGTTAAACTTACTTAGTTCTCTTAACCCTGTTCAAAAATGCCGCGCATTTGCTCCTCTTCGTTTTCCAAGGTTAGTTGTTCTTTCTCTTTCTCTCTTTTTTTTTCAATTGGACGTTTATTCTCTAAATCTACAGTTGAGTTTAAAATGGCCACTCATGGAATGCCTGTGATGGATTGTTTGCATTTTTTTTTAGTGTCCTTTGTAAATGAAGGGATCATACTTTCCTCTTCATTTTTCTGTCATTTAATTTGGGATAATCGTCAAAACTTCCAAGAAACTCTTCCTTAAATTAAAATATATTTACCTATGCTCTTTTTAAGTTATAATTGTATAAACAATGTATTTCTGAATTGCAACTCTGGGTTTAAACATCTATTCAATTCGTATTATACATTATACATAAATAAATCCCACTTTCCTCGATTAAAATTTCTATTTCAAGTCAAATGTTTTAAACTACATATAGTTTGCCTTCAAATGAATAGTGAAAAGTGAATAGTAAAATTAAATAGTGAATAGTAAAAATGAATAGTGATTAGTGGAAAGTGAATAGTAAATAGTGAAAAGTGAATAGTGAATAGTGAATTGGTCCCCATCCTAGGAAGAGACCCTCAAGGTGGCAGTAATTTCAAAAGCAATACTGCAACCCAAATTTTATTTCTTTCATGGTAGCAAAATTACAACTTGACTTAACAAAATTTAAAACTAATATTTCTACTAAACTTACATAGAAATAATACTTTTACAAACTTAATTAAAACATCAACTAACTTACAACTTTGCAAGTAGAAGAAGAAGGAACTAGACAAGTCTAATATCCTTTTAAAAACAAATTTTCTCTTCCTTTCCTCATTTTAAAATGGTAAAACTTAATGAACAGTAGAATACAAACATCAATCCAATCACAGAGGATTTCCTCACAACTCCAAAAATAACAATTTATACAACAATAGGGAGATAATTTTCTCCTTTTAGAAAATCGACAAGGAAGGAGCTATTAAAAGATCAGGCTCTCCATAAGACTTGAGGAAAATAAAATATTTTCTAAGATCCAATAATCTTCTCCAAGCTTCACAATAAGTTCCCAGAAAACTTGCATATCACACAAGGAAAAAAACACCACACAAGCTGCTCTCCTCCCTACTGTAGACCCGCAAGAGGGTCACCCCTGAGCTAGGGAGGTTATCCACACACCTAGGGGATTTAATACCACTTCACAACAAGATTAAAAAAAATAACACACCAAAACACAAATACACCCATAGCTATTTACACAACACAAAACTCATCCACTGTGAGTTTAAAGAGTGGCAGGAGGGTGGACACACTCAACTCTAGAGTGTCACCCTTCAATTAAATTTCAACACAGTTTCCTTCTCATGGACTCAAGCCAACTTGCCAACAAAGATTCCAAGGAGTTCATATTTTGACTCTTAAGCCAAATAACACAATTTCTCAAAGTCACACAAATGCCCTCAAGAATTTCAACATCCCAAAAGAAACAAGGCATGCACTCAAGGAGGATCACTCCTCCCCTACCCCACACTTGATGAGCATTTCTCCCAAGTGGAAGAAGCTCTGTCAACATCCCAATAAAATTTCCCCACAGTAACAAAATTTACAACACAAGCAAAATAAATAATTTTCACACATCCTTCATGCAACAAATAGAAATACAAAGGAAAAGCCATGAAATCCAACCTTAAAAAGCCCTTTAATGGATGAAGTTGATGTAGAGTTCCTCTCTAGCCTCCTCTCCAAATCTCCCTTCTAAAAAAAAACAATCTCTCTATGATCACAAGCAAGGGATAATGAATGGAGGATATAGGATGGCTAGAATAATTTTGGCATTATGAGGCTATGAAGAGGAGAATAGAGAAGGAATTGGACATTATGAGGATGCCAGAAGAAGATTTCTTAGAGGAAATTAGGCATGATAAGAATGCAAGAATGAAGTCCCCCTACAAGAATGAAGTTCCCCTGCAAGAATCAAGTTCCCCTGCAAAAATTTAGTCTTCTCTAATTGCTTAGAGAAAGGTCTTATTTATAGATTTTCTGAAAAGGGAATGGAAGGTGAAGATCAAGAGTTGAGATCAAGGGCTCACATTATTTGTGAAGTTTAAATTCATAGTGGATGAATTAAAAATTCATTTTTTTGGGAAGAGTGGATTATGATATCAAGGGCTCACATTATTTGTGAATTTTAAATTCATAGTGGATGAATTAAAAATTTATTTTTTTAGGAAGAGTGGATTATGACATTAAAGGCTCACATTATTTGTGAATTTTAAATTCATAGTGGATGAATTAAAAATTTATTTTTTTGGGAAGAGTGGATTATGACATCAAGGGCTCACATTATTTGTGAATTTTAAATTCATAGTGGATGAATTAAAAATTTATTTTTTTTGGAAGAGTGGATTATGACATCAAGGGCTCTCATTATTTGTGAATTTTAAATTCACATGTGAGGACAAAAATGAATTAAAGATTGTAATACTTATGAATTTTTTTAAGATTGTAATATTTAAATAACCCCACTCCTTTTTCCACTATCCCAAGTGGAATTTAAAAAAATCCCCACTATCCCAAGTGGAATTAAAAAAAATCCCCACCCATGAAGGACCACACCACTTCATGGGGACTCTCACCAAAAGTGAGGGGACAAGAAGATAAGCCCCTCTATTATTGGTGGACCATGGAGTCATTTCAAGCCTTGGAAATGGAGAAAGGATGGGCTTGAGTGTTGATCCCACTCATCCTATCTTTCCCATGCCTCCAAATTCGTTACTTAACTTCACTGTGAAGTTAAGGTGACCATACGGAGGTTAACCAAGGGTTACCCAAGTCAAAAGTAACCCTAGACCCATGGGGTATAACCCAGGGTCAATTTAAACTTAGTTAGGACACCTAGGGTCAAGTTAAGACATAAAAAAAGGGTCTCAAAAATTTAAATTAAAAAAATAAAATTTAAATACAATTCTTACAACACAAATCATAATTCAATTTTACAAAAGGGTAGACCTAACCCATTCAACCTCATGCAAGACAATATTACAACATTACAACATTGCACCAAACACAGAGTTGATCTTGGTTCCTCGTGGAACTAGATCGGCTTCACAAGGGATTACGACATAAGGTGTGGAATAATCTCCAGTATCTGTGGTTTTGTTAGAAATACCTGCACACTCAATCTCAAAGTTAATTTCACATATACATATTATAGCTGAAGCAAATTTAACATATTAATGAGGATGTATAACCAATCACTACCTATATCCATCTGGCAACCATATTATGTAATATTCAATCATTTTATCATTTTAATCTAGAGTTAGGTGAATAATAGGATACACACTAGTCAGACAAGGGTGGGCCTTATAGCAACAAGCCTTACCGCATTCATGATATCAGGTCTAGTCTGAGTCAGATAGAGCAGTCCTCTAATCATTGATCTATACCTTTTCTGATTTTCCTTAGGGGAGTCATCATATTTACTCAACCTACATCCATTTACCATAGGCATACCTACTGGCTTTGAATCTTCCATTCCAAACTTCTTCAACAATTCTTTCACATACTTAGACTGAGATATAAAAATACCTTTATTTGACTGAGTGATTTGTAGACCTAAGAAGAAATTCATCTCACCAAACATGGACCATTCAAATTAACTTTGCATCTGATCAGCAAATGTTTTGCACATGCTGTCATTTCCACCAAAAATGATATCATCAATAATTACCTCAACAATTAGATTATTCTCATGATCAATCTTGAAGTAAAGATTACTATCAGTAGTGCCTTTGTTATATCCTAGCTTTAGTAGATACTTATCTAATCTTGCATACCAAGCTCTTGGGGTTTGTTTGAGTCCATATAATGCTTTCCTCAATCTATAGACCATGTCTTTCTGATCAGACAACTGAAATACTTCCGGTTGCTCAATGTAGACTTCTTCTAACTCTCCATTTAGGAATGTTGATTTGACATCCATCTGATAGACCTTGAAATATTTATAAGAAGCAAAAGAAAGAAACAATTTGATTGCCTCTATTCTTGCCACCAGAGAAAAAGTTTCTTCAAAATTAATTCCTTCCACTTGAGAATATCCTTTGCATACCAACCTTGCTTTATTTCTTACAACTTCACCATCTTCATTTAGTTTATTTTGGAAGACCCATTTAGTTCCAATCACATTTTTGTCCTCAGGTCTAGAAACAAGATCCCAAGTGTGATTCTTTTCAATTTGTATTAGTTCTTCCTCCATTACTTTTACCCAATTTTCATCATTGTAGGCTTCACTTACTGATTTTGGTTTAATATTTGAAATTAGACAAATCTCTTCTTGATCTTCAGCAATTCTTCTCCTAGTTTGAACACCCTTATTTCTATCTCCTATGATTTGATCTTCAGGATGATTCATCCTTACATACCTGGGAGTTTTGGGATTTGCTTGAACTTCTAATTCTTGAGCTTGTTCCTCAACTTCTACACTAACCTCTTGAATTACTAGATTTTCTGGATCAATCTGGATCTGAGTCTGAGTTTGCACTTGCCTTTCTTGACTTGGATTTTTATCTTGATCATTAGAATCATATCCGCAAGACCTGAAATGTCCTTCCTTGCTCTCATCGACTCTAACATTGGCACTTTCAACAATCTTTTTCAACCTCTTGTTGAAGCACTGGTAGGCTTTGCTTTGAGTAGAGTAACCTAGAAAAATTCTTTCATCACTTCTTGCTTCAAACTTGCCTAGATCCTCATCTCTTTTGATATAGCATTTACTACCAAAAAATATGAAATATCTCACAGTAGGAGGATGACCAAACCAGAGTCCATAAGGAGTCTTACTAGAATTGCCTTTACTGTGCCCGATTAAGAGTGTAGACATCAGTACTCACAGCTTCTCTCTAATAAACTTGTGGAACATTTGTTTCCATCATTATGGTCCCAAATCACTTGATCCACTTTCTAATTCATCTCTCTAATCACTCATCCACTTTCCTTTTCTTTTCCCAAGTTGCAAAATGCAACTTTCCAATTCAATTCTCACTCATGAAATGGGAAACTTTATCCCTCCTTTCTCTCATATTTGTCTATTTAAACCCAAATTTTCATGCCATTCTCATGGATGAATCTTCTGAAGCACCATCACTCTGCCGAATTTTGTCTAGCCCTATCATCCATCAAATCTTTCATCTATATACTCTCCATCTATCTACCCTCATCCATCAAATATCCTATCATTGTCATACTATAGAACGTGAAGCAATCAACAAAATAAAACAAGGAATCTAACGACCCAGGTGAAATTGTTTCAATTTGCATGTCTTTTAGTTTGTTTTGGGTTTTGATTTCATGAGTGTTGGGTTGAATCTATCTTGTTTGTTTGATCTGGTAAATTTCCACCTTACATAAAATGGCACACCCGGTGGGACCCAATCACTAGTTTTTTGCAGGTTTTCTAGTAAAAATTTGCATGTTTTCTAACCCTCATATTACAAGTTTTGTATTTTATCTATTAAATATGACCTCATAGGCTCAAACCAACCTCACGATTGCATCTGGGGGGGCCATTTCCATGAAAAATGAGTGTAAATTTGCCTAGTTTTTATGAAAAAATGTACATTTGGCAAAGAAAATAGCATTCAGTCTGCAGAAAACTGCCTTTGCACAGTAGCCATCGCATTTGGTAAGCAGCCTGTCGCATTTGGTAAGTAGCTAGTCACATTTGGTTAGAAGCCAGTCCCATTTGGTAAGCAGCTAGTCGCCTTTGGTTAGCAGCCAGTCGCCTTTGGTTTTTGGGCATTCGAGCGCATGAGGTTAGGGTTTGAACGCCTTTGAACGACAGAAGGTCACCTTTGGTCAACAAGGGGATGCATATGCACAGAAGATAATTGCTTATGGTAAGATTTGAGTTGCATCTGGTCATTTCTAAGTCACATCTAGTTGTTTTTGAATCGCCTTTAGTTTTCATATACGCTTCTAGTTTTTGCTGCATAGAATAAAGTTTTTTTTTTGGGATCTAATCATTTCTTGGTGCAGCTTGACTAAAATCATGTGTCCAAGAATGGAGCAAGCAAACTACTGACATGTTTTATGCAGATACAAATGGTCAAAGAGTAATCTCTTTATCACTAAAGTAGGCACACTTTAGTTTGGTGCTTAAAATTAACACTGTCTACTCTGTGCTTGCTTTTCATTTTCTTTGTTTGCTTGCTGAGTCTGATTTGTTACCTGATTTGGAAATGAAAGTATTCTCTCCCCTGCCTAACCAATGGATCTGGGGTGTATGAGAAATCATTGCCAACTCTAGAGGGCCTGCCTTCCCATTGTGAGAAGGGGTATGACCCAAGCGGAAATAGGTCAAAGCCAGACCATTCCAATCTGCTATATAAATAATGTGTTTGTGAAGAAAGTCACAAACAACGAGTGTTGTTCCGCTATACTGACAGCTAACCTCCCCCAAAACCCTCTAAGGTGCAACCCTTGAAGGTTGAGAGACACCATATCAGAGAGTAGCGCTGCCGCATGTATAGCCACCTGAACAGAAACCCTAACTAATAACCATGTCTTAGTGGCCAAAAAACTTCTATTTGTTGGTGCAAAAGGTTAGACCTTTGAAGCTACGCTGATTCACATGCTTCTTAGTAGAGATAGTTGGGACAATCCTAAGGTTTGGTGGGGGGACGAGCCTTGGGAAACCTAGATCTTGGTATGCGTGAGAAGTGAGTGCTGTGGAGAGGAGTAGGTGCTACCAAGATCCTGAAGCTATCCGCTTTGGATAGGCACGGCTAGGGGATCCAACAAATACTATCCTTGCTTAGCCTAGGGGGTACACCTTGATTAGTGTGTTTGGTGTGTATGCATGTGTATGTGAGATCTTGTGTTTGATATTGCCACCTCATCCTCAGTCCTACTTATCATAACACATTTCTTGATCATTACATTTCATCCAACCCTTTCAAACCAGATCATCCTTGTCATCCGATCATCCTTGTCATCTAATCAACCCCATCCTGATCGACCCAAGTCATCTAACCACATCATTATACACCATCCCATACAGTTTGACCATATCATATCATTGGACTTCTTGAGCCCTACATCCTTTTTGAGACTCTACATCAGCTATCCAACATAGATCCAGTCAACCAACCTTTTCCTTTGGCTTTGGTCCTTATCTAGCATTTGATCATATTAGCATTATCAACCAACCTTTTCTACCCTTGAGTTCATGAGTCTATCTCTTGGGAGATAATCTTATCCAATCAACCAACTGATCAAGCCAATCCAATTAATTGACCAAGCCAATCTAATCAATCAATCAAGAAAACTAATCAATCCAAGAGTCTCAACTTTGCTGCATAAGTCCAACCCACATCATCCTACACCATGCCAACCTTAGAGGACATAGCGCAAGAGATCGTTCACATCCTTCACCAAGCACCAAAACCCCTAAGCCAAAAAATGATTCAGAGGGTCCATCACATAATTCAACAACTTCAACTTCAAGAAGGCCAATCACCTCATATGCAACATCTTATAGCACAGGCCCAACACCTCCTAGACACATGTCAAACTTAGAAAATATATCATCATTCCTTATCCAATCACCACCAACCAATTCCACTTCATTCCTATGTGGCATCCCCTTCCATTTCATACCAATCTAATCTATCCACATATCATAACAATTCCACATCACCTTATCTTATTCCTTATCAACCTAATCCATGCGCATTTCAAATCACTTCCACATCACCTTATCCTACAGCTTCCCATAATAATGCCACATCAACCTATCACCCTTCATACCAATCTTATCCACTCACATGTCAAACTAATGCCACATCACCATATTCTACTTATTCCAACATCAATCAAGATCCACAACAATCCATATCACAAAATCTTCCACCTACCTATCCTACCATGCCACCTCATCACCAAACCTATTCACAAGGCAACCAAGAAGCACATGTGAGTCCAAATGGCCCTATGTATATAAACCAAGCAAGCCCAAGTTCACTTTTGCAACAAGCACCATTGATAGACTCAAGTCCACCTACACAAGACTTAATAACCTTTGGCGAGGGAGACACCAACCTAGAGCAAGCATCCTATGAACATCCTCCATCACCATCTGAGCACATCCCAACACATGAGTCAACTAGTCCTCTCCCAACATGGTGCAGGAGCACCTAGACAATCATGTTTTGTGTTGTAATAAGGTCTATTTGACCAATGCATGTCATTTCAGTTTGTATCTAGGTTCTTCAAGACCTAGAACCAATTTTGTAAGTCCCAAGTGATTTAGGAGACATTTGTCACATAATGCCAAAATAGGGCAGTAGGACAATTTGGGACACAAGACGGTTGGTCCTCCAACTGTTTGAATCGGTTGGTTTTCCTTAGGGCGAGTTGAAAAACCTAGAGGAATGAACCAAAATAATGATTGGAGAAGTGTGTGAGTGTGTTTGTTCTAAGGAGAAATAAAACTATTTTGTTCTGACAATTTGATTTCCATTCCCTATAACTGTAATTTGCATAACTGTAGATTTCTATTCTTTCTGCGTGCTTTCCATCATTGCAGTATGTCGTTGTGAAGCATTCCACTAGTACGATTTCTATCGAAATTAGTGGAATGGCTTCATTGTACAAGTATTTATTTTTGTTTCTTGTTTTGTTTTTGTGTTCGATGGTGCAAAGGATCCAGATAGAGTGTTTTGCATAGTAGGTTAACCTAGCATCTCCATGTGCTAGGGTTCAGTTGAAGAGGGAGAAAGTAAATTGTGCATCGGCGAATCGCTGGGACTCAAATCAAGTTCGCTGAAGGTTGAAGTCACGTCGAAGAGTGATTGGTCCATTGGTGTATCGATAAAGAAAATTCTAACATGGCTGATAGTAATTGTCTTGCTAACAGGTAAGAAGCGTAGAGTCACCCATCGGGAAGAGCTGCATTGTTAGAGTGACAAGTTCGAAGATGGCCGATGGTGATTTTCTTGCCGATAGGAAGAGAGCGTTGAACCTCACATTGGAGTGACTAAGACTTCGGAGAGATAAGTTGTAAAGTGTTACCAAAAACAAAAGGTTCAAAAGGTTCAAAGGTTCAAAGGTTCAAAGATCTATTCACCAAGCCTACAAAAGGTTCAAAAGGTTCAAGAGTTCAAAAGTTCAAATTTTGAAAAAATTGTCCATTCCCGCTGTGCGCTCCCCATCATATTGGTATCAAAGCAAGTTTTGAAGATCACTTGGGTGGTGTGGTCTTGGTGTATGTTAGACAAGGAAAGTGAAGCAGAGGCTGACACGATGCCTCCTAAAAGCATGTCACAAGATGCAGTGAAGAAATTGATCAAAGAGATGTTTGAGTCCAAGCTCGAGGAGTTGAAAAGAACCAAGGGTAAGGATAGGGAAGATGAAAGTGACAGCGATGAAGGAGATACAGAAATTGATGGAACCAATAAGAGGATAGAGGAGATACCAGTATACCAGAGGGCCTTTGTAGATTCTTTGAAGTCAGTCAATAGGGACACCATAGATGGGTTACCTATGTATGGTGGAAGTGTGGAAGCTGAAGAGGTGATTGATTGGATTGAGGCATTAAACAGTCATTTCGAATACAAAGAAGTCCCTGATGATAAGAGGGTTAAATTGGCAAAGGCAAGATTGAAGGGGTCTGCTCTTGCATGGTGGAATTATGAGCAAGGAGGGGAAGAATATGATAACCTCCTGGGAAAGGATGAAGACCAAAATCAAGGCACAATTCTTACCTCTAGACTATAACGTGCAGATGTATAAGAAATTGTAGAACCTCAGACAAAGAGACCTTGATGTGAATGCATACACACAAGAGTTTCATAAACTTAGTCTCAGATCAAAGAGATGAGAAGAAGAGTCAGAGAAGGTGGCAAGGTATCTGAATGGCCTAAGGATGAATATCCAAGATGAGATCTGCATCTTAGCACCAGAAATAGTGAACAAGTGTTTCCAAATACCCTTAAGGGCTGAAAAGAAGATAAAGAGAAAGAGTGCGCAGAATAATAGAGGTAGAGGAGGAAGAAGTTTTAGAGGTAGAGGCAGTTTTGGAGGAAGAAGTCCTAACCAAAGGCCTAATGGTGAGTCTAACCAAGAAGAGCAATTTGTAGACTCAAGTAGCAGAGGAGGCTACTGAGGAAGAAGGCCTAATGGAAAAGGTGGGACAAATGGATTAGGTAGATGATCTAAGTTCTCCTATATGTGATGTTATAACTACAATCAGATAGGGCACCTAGCATACAAGTGTCCAGAGAAGGCCTCAACTTCTCATGGTGGTGAGAAGAGAACCACTTTGATTCAAGAGGATGCAAGGAGTGTGACATCTCCTGAAGTGAATCTGGCATCAGAAATGGGAGAAAATCTGATGATCAAGAGGACGTTGCTCAAGGAACCAGTGCAGACTGAACCATCTCAAAGAAGGGCTTTATTTAGAATCAACTGCAAGATCCAAGGTAAGGTTTGTAAAGTTATTATTGACTTTGGTTCTATTGATAATATCATATCTTTGGAAGCAGTGAATAAGTTGAAGTTAGAAAGGATACCCCATAACAGTCCATATAAATTCAGTTGGTTGAATAAGGGGCAGCACATACTCATCAATGAACAAGCATGGGTAGAATTTAGTATTGGGAGTATAGAGATAAAATCTTATGTGACATCCTTCCAATGGATGCTTTCCATCTTTTGTTAGACAGACCATGGCAGTTTGACAGAAAGGCTCATCATGATGGAGAAAAGAATGCTTACTCATTCCAAAAGGATGGTGTGACTTATAGTATACAATCTTTAGTAGAAGAGGATCCATAGCCTATAGGATCTAGTGTAATGCTGGTAGGAGAAAAAGAATTCATGGATACACTAAAGGAAGGTGGTGGAGTAGGTTTTTCTTTGATTGTGAAGCCTAAGGGGGAAAAGAATGAAAATGTGAGAGAAGTAGGGCCTAAGGAGGTAAGAGATTTGCTTGAGAGTTACAAATGAGTGATTGCAAAAGATATACCTAATTCCCTACCACCTGTTAGAGACATTAGCCATCAGATAGACCTCATGCCTGGAGCAGTACTCCCTAATAAGGCAGCATATAAAATGACCCCTTAGTAGAATGAAGAGATAGCAAATCAGGTTCAAGAACTCCTAAACAAAGGACTGATAAGAAAGAGCCTTAGCCCGTGTGCAGTCCCTACTATTTTGGCCCCAAAGAAGGATGGGAAATGGAGGCTTTATACCAATTCTAGGGCCATAAATAGGATAACCATCTGGTATAGGTTTCCTATTCCTAGAATAGAAGATCTAATGGATTATTTGGGAGGGGCCACTTATTTCACCAAGATAGACTTAAAGAGTGGGTATCCCCAGATAAGGATAAGAGAGGGGGATGAGTGGAAGATGACATTTAAAACCAATGAAGGGTTGTATGAGTGGCTTGTGATGCCTTTTGGTCTTTCAAATGCCCCTAGCACCTTTATGAGACTAATGAATGAGGTGTTGTAGGAATTCATAGGGAAATTTGTGGTAGTCTACCTTAATGATATCTTGGTGTTCAATAAGAGCAAGGAAGAACACTTGAAACATTTAGAGATAGTCTTGAAGAGGCTGCAAGATCAAAAGTTAATGATAAACTTGGAAAAGTGTGACTTCATGAAACAAGAATTGGTTTACCTAGGATTTGTCATCTCGAAGGGTGATTTGAAAATGGATCCTTCCAAGGTAGAGGCTATTTTGAATTGGCCTACACCTAGGAGAGAAGGAAAGGTCATAAGTTTTCATGGTTTGGCCACATTTTATAGAAAAATTATTAAAAACTACAGTGATATTTGTGCACCTATGTTAGAGACCATCAAGGGTGGAGGTAAGGTGAAGTTTGTGTGGACAAAAGAGGCAGATCAGAGTTTTGAAAGTCTGAAGCAGAAAGTTGCCAAGTATCCTGTCTTAGTGTTACCTGATTTCAATAAGGTTTTCACCATTGAATGTGATGCAAGTGGGCTGGCCATTGGAGCAGTGTTGAGCCAAGAAGGCAAACCAGTAGCCTTTTTCAGTGAAAAATTGAATGAAGCTAAGAGGAAATACTCCTCTTATGATTTAGAGTTGTATGCCATGGTACAAGCTCTGAAAAAGTGAAGGCACTATTTGCTTCCTAAATAATTTATTGTATACACTGACAATCATGCTCTCTTTTTTTGAATGGACAGGAAAAGATCAGTCATAGACTCATGAAGTGGGTAGAAAGTCTTCAAGTATACACCTTCATCATCAAACATAAGAAGGGGATAACCAATAAGGTTGCTAATGCTTTAAGCAGAAGGGTGTTGACAGTACAAGAAGTGCAGCTACAAAGCATGGGTGTTGAGGCACTCAAAGGATTGTATGAAGAGGACCAAGATTTCAAGGAGATTTACAAGGTATGTAGTGAGTTTTCCAATGCTTTCCACAGTGAATTTTCAGATTATACATTGTAGGATGGACTTTTGTTTAAAGGGAGTCAACTATGTATCCCTAAGTGTTCAATGAGGGATAATATAGTGAAGGAGAAACATAGTGGTGGTTTAGGACATTTTGGGCTCAATAAGACTTTAGATCTAGTAAGAAGATTTTACTTTTGGCCAAAGATGCAATCTGATATCAAAAGGTTTGTTGAGAGTTGCATGGTATGTCAAAGAGCAAAGGGGGTCTCAACTAATGCAGGACTGTACGAACCTTTGCCCATACCAGACAGGCATTCGAAAAGTTTGAGTATGGATTTTGTGATGGGATTGCCCAAGACAAGGATAGGTTATGAGAGTGTGTTTGTTGTGGTAGATAGATTCAGCAAAATGGCACATTTTATTCCTTGTAAAACCACCAATGATGCTAACTACATTGCAGGTTTGTTCTTTAAAGAAATTGTTAGGATTCATGGATTGCCTTTGAGTATTGTATCTGACAGAGATAGCAAATTTGTAGGACATTTTTGGAGAACCTTGTGGAAAAGATTGGGTACAAACTTGTCTTTTAGTTAAGCCTCATCCTCAGATTGATGGCCAAACTGAGGTTGTGAATAGGTCATTAGGAAATCTGCTAAGATGTTTGACAAGAGAACATGGAGGTAGTTGATGTGGTACTCCCACAAGCAGAGTATGCCTATAATGATTCTACAATTAGAAGCACAGGTTTAAGTCCTTTTGAAGTTGTCTATGGTAGTCATCCTAGAGGAATCTTTGAATTAAGAGATGTTCAAGGGTTGGACAAAAGGAGTGGACATGCTGATACATTTGCAGAGGCTATGAAAGAGATCCATCAACAAGTCAGAGATACTCTACACAAGAATAGTCAGAAGATCAAGGCTAGAGTGGATCAAAGGAAAAGGGATGTACAGTGCCAACTAGGAGATATGGTCATGGTTCATCTCAACAAGAACATACTACCTAAGGGAAGCCACATCAAGTTGATGATGAAAAAATTGGACCTTGTTAGATTTTAGAAAAATATGGTCCTAATCCTTACAAAATTGAACTCCCTGATGATATTGCTATTTCACCTATATTCAATGTTGCTGATCTAACATTATATAAGAGTTCTGATACAGGAGAAGGTGCAGAAGATTCTGTATAAGACAATGAAGAGTCGGTGCAGTACTTACCACCAAAGGAACCACCTAAAATGGAGTGCATCTTAGATAGCAGGATAGCTAAGAAGACAAGAAATCAGACCTATTTTGAGCATTTAGTCAAATGGCAAGGACTTCTAGAGTTAGAAGCCACATGGATGCTAGAAGAAGACATCAAAAAGTAGGGTGGTGATTTGCAACAGTTAGTCTCTAAGAGGACTTGAGACAACTTTCACCCAAGAAGTATGGTGCAGGAGCACCTAGACAATCATGTTTTGTGTTGTAATAAGGTCTATTTGACCAATGCATGACATTTCAATTTGTATCTAGGTTCTTCAAGACCTAGAACCAATTTTGTAAGTCCCAAGTGATTTAGGACACATTTGTCAAATAATGCCAAAACAGGGCAGTAGGATAGTTTGGGACATAAGATGGTTGGTCTTCCAACTGTTTGAATCGGTTGGTTTTCCTCAGGGTAAGTTGATAAACCTAGAGGAATGAACCAAAATAATGATCAGAGAAGTGTGTGAGTGTGTATTATTCTAAGGAGAAATAAAACTATTCTATTCCATCAATTTGATTTTCATTCCCTGTAATTGTAATTTGCATAACTGTAGATTTCTATTCTTTTTGTGTGCTTTCCATTGTTGCAGTATGTCGTTGTGAAGCATTCCACTGGTACGATTTCTATCAAAATCAGTGGAATGGATTCATTGTACAAGTATTTGCTTTTGTTTCTTGTTTTGTTTTTGTGTTTGACGGTGCAAAGGATCTAGACAGAGTGTTTTGCATAGTAGGTTAACCTAGCATCTCCATGTGCTAGGGTTTGATTGAAGAGGGAGAAAGTAAACTGTGCATCGGCGAATCGCTGGGACTCAAATCAAGTTCACTGAAGGTTGAAGTCACACCAAAGAGTGATTGGTCCATCGGTGTATCGGTGAAGCAAATTCTAACATGGCCGATAGTAATTGTCTTGCCGACAGGCAAGAAGCATAGAGTCACCCATTGGGAAGAGTTGCGATGTCAGAGTGACAAGTTCGAAGACAGCAGATGGTGATTTTCTTGCTGATAGGAAGAGAGTGTTGAACCTCACATCGGAGTGACTAAGACTTCGGAGAGATAAGTTGTAAAGTGTTGCCGAAAACAAAAGGTTCAAAAGGTTCAAAGGTTCAAAGGTTTATTCCCTGAGCCTACAAAAGGTTCAAAAGGTTCAAGAGTTCAAAAGTTCAAATTTTGAAAAAATTATCCATTCCCGTTGTGCGCTCCTCATCACAACACCTTCATGTCAACCTTCTAATCCATCAAGCCCTCCACTAAAGGATCCCTTAGAAATGACCCTACAACAATTGGTCCAAGAAAATTTGATTGACCTACCATCGATAACATCCTTTGAAGAAATCCACTTTAAACCCCATTGGTATAAAGATGATGAATATTGTGCATACCATAGGTGTAAGGGCCATCTCATATCCGCTTGTACACAATTTAAAAGATTGATGAAGAACCTAGAAGATTGTGGTAAGATTGGGTTAGATAAGACCAATCCATCTAATCCCCTTATACTTCCATCTAGCCCAAGTCCTAGCCCATCTAATCCCACTATCCATCTCACAAGCCCTAATCTGATTAGACTTCTACCTAATCCTACTTTGAAGCCTATCCCTCCATCTACCATTATTGTTCATCCCCTATATTGTCCATTTACCCATACCCTAGCAAAGGATGTGATCCATTGGCTGTTAGCATGGAATAGACCATCCCCATGTCAAACACTCATTCATGAGCCTATCAAAGAACTTCCAAATGCCATGTCTAGCCCTATAAGCCCATCATGTGAACCACAAGTTATTGAGCCTATTCCAGAGCCTATCAAGCCTATCCAAGAGTCATCTCCTTCCATCCAAGCAACCCAAGAGGTATATCAAGAACATGATCATAAGTATGTGGAAACATTAGTCCCTAATCTAAGTCAGGATCAAATGCCTTACATTCCATCTATGCTACCCATCCATAACATTTACCTTTTCCATGATCAAGATGATATTACCTATGAGGAAGCTATCCATGAGCACCTTGGTCTTATTTGTAATCCTATACCCATCCTTGAGCAAGACATCCAAATTGCTCCTATCCATCCTCCATCTAACCCTAATGGGACAACTTCCATTTCTTGTGATCAGACATGTGCTTCCCACATAAGCATAGAAGATCAAATCGATACCTTGGATCATAATAAGCAAAAACAAGATCCTAATGATCCTCCATCACCTACTATTGACCCTATCACAACTCCACCATCATGTCCTATTAGTCTATCCACTTTTATCCATGAGTATTCCTCCTTAGAACACCGCCAACCTTTATCCACCACCTCACCTTCTCCATCTAATAAAGGACTCGAGTCTAGTGTTCCACCTACACCTAGTCCCATTATTGATCGCATCCTCCAAAAGATGAACTATCAAGATAAGGGTTTAGGCCCTCTTGAACAAGGTATTTTGGAGCCAATCCATGTTGATGTCCCTCTACGCTCATTTGGCCTTGGATACACCCCTCAAGGTCAACAATCTAATGATGTTGGTACTTCCTCCATCCCTCCTACGTCCACCACTGCTTACCATAAATCCTATCATACTCCTAAAACATACATTTCCATTTCACCTCCATCCTCTTACTAATGTCAAAAGCATGTGACCATACACCTTCCACTATCCACTTTACCTCCGCTTCTTCCAACTCCTAACATCCCGCCATCGAATTTACCACCACTACTTCCAACACCTAACATCCTGTCATCCATAAATACTCTAAAAATCCCAATCATGGCCAACAAATGAAAACATTGTATAAACAAAGAGCTTCCACCTATCCCTCTTCTTCCATCATACCCATGGGATTCAAAAGTAAGAATTTTGATGCCTATACCCATAAAGAAAAAGATCCTACAAATCCTCATGCCTTAAGATACAAAAGCAAAGAATCAAAGAAAAATCCATATCAAAAGTTACCTTCACCCACACACCTCAAAGCAAAAATGAAAAATGTGTGGGTCCCCAAGCAACAAGCAATTACTCAAAAGATGCACAAAAGCCGCATATATCCCACTCCATACCACCACAAGCAAGGTAAAAAACTAAAATGGTATAGATCCATAAGCAACAAGCCATCAAGTCAAATGAGGCATCCACCTCTCGTGAATCCCAACCATCTCCTTCTATCCATTCCATCAAAAAGTCCCAAATTCCTCCATCCCACATGAAAAACAAAAATCATAAAAAATACTATGTCTATGTGGGTCCCTAAAGCATTGCATAAACCATCCCCTAAGTGAACAACACCATTGCTTCCTACCCCACCATCCCATCAAAATCTTCAACGTTTATCATAGTGTGTGTAGCTGTTGGTCATGGTACCTTCCATCCCACTACAATTCCACATACCTCCATCTTCATCCATTATCCTACATATCTTCCTCATCACGTCCCTGTGGTCCATGCTTTTGCATAAGCTTGTCATTCATAAGTCCCACAAAATCTGCATCATAATCCACTATCGTCCACATCATAATCCACTATCATACCTTTCATAATCTACTATCATACCTTCCATAATCCGCTATCTACCTAATACATCATCTTTCATGCAATCCCTTACCAACATCTAATGAGCATACTTTGACATGGTCCATTGTGATGACATCCATCTAGTAGGACTACCATGGAACCAGACACTTGAATCCCTTTTCATCCATATCCCCTATCCTATTCAAAAAGTCAAAAAACCAAAAAAAAAAGAGAAAAAAAAAAGAAAAAGAAAGAAAAAAAAGGAAAAAAGTAAAGATAAATCCCTTCATCCAATGGTGAAAACCTGGCAAATAGGCACCCTGGATAAGTACCATGATGAAAACCTGGCAAACAGGCATCATGTGTAGATCGATCTTTTATGTCACCTACACTTGGGGGCACCTTGTCTCATCCTACCTATCATTTCCCATCCTATCATATCCTACCATACCATTTCCTACATCATTATCCATTCCATTTATACACCTACCCTACCAAGTCCATTCATCCTTCCTCTTTTGATCTTGATAATGACTAGGGGCAAAAATGTTGACACATGCTTGGAAAAAAACTCTTGATGTACCTCATCCCTTCCAATCCATCCTATTTTCCTATCATCATCCCATTGTCATAAGCTTAATCCTATAACTATCCTATTGTCTTGAGCCTTGTCATGAAAAATCCCAAGCATACTATCTAGAATGGGACATGTTATTCCTATGCGACATAGTCTTTGAGATCACATCCTAGCTCTCTTATGCATACATCTGATGTCACCTATCCTCCTATCCAATCATTTACCATGAGTCTTCCATTCCATCCCTTATCGCCCATCCTTTCATCCATCCAATCTTACCTACTACCTCCTTGTGCCTAGACTTGGTTTTCTCCCTCGTCATTGGTATCTAGCACAAAGGCTACCCAAATTGTAAATCCAGACATCATATAATGTCTTGAAAAAAATACCAAAAAAAAATCACAAAAAGTCCTGAAAAAATCCAAAAAAATCATAAAAAGTCATGAAAAAATCCAAAAAAATCATAAAAAGTCTTGAAAAAATCCAAAAAAAATTCTAAAAAATCCTAAAAAAATCCAAAAAATTTGTAAAATGTCTTGAAAAAATACAAAAAAATTAAATATTCCCAAAAATACAAAAAAATCATAAAATCCAAACAATTATCAAAGTCAATCATCAAATCCAATTCCTCCAATCAGTTCAAATCAAATCAAATCCAATCATCAAATCATCAAATCAATCATTAAACTCTAATCAAATCAAATCACTTCCTCGAATAATCAATCCATCACATCAAACCTAATCAAATCATCAAATCAAATAAAACCTATAAAATCAAAGAAAAATCAATCCATCAATCACATCACATCATCAAAATCAAATCAAAATCAATCCATCAATCACATCAATCACATCATCAAATCAGTCCAATCCTACCATCAATCAATCCAATCAATCAATAACCTGATCAATCAATCCATCAACTTTCATCATCATCACCAAATAAAACAAGAACTACATCTCATTTCTATCATTAAGTGCCTTGATCTTGTGGACACAGGTATGTAGGCAGTCTGGAGTATGAAGGAAGTGCCCAAATTTAGGCACAAACGATATTTCCTCTTTCTTCTCTCATCATCTTCTTCTATCATCTATCTCCAATCAATCTTTCAAAACAATTCTTCCAATCAATTCTTCAATCACTTCTTCAATCTCATTATCAATAAACTCAAATGCAAGTCATCCTTTATCCATACCAATCAAGTTAATCAAGCTTGTCCAATTATCCAATCACAATCAATGGTCTTGATCCTTTTCTTGTCATAAACCCAAATCAATCATTAATTGATCATCAATCAATCAATCATCAAATATCCTTGTGTTGATCTAGGGATATATCGTTCCCCGCCATGACAACACTTTTATCATCATCATCAATCAATCAGCAGTTAATCATTGGTTTACAGCTTGACAGGGGCAATACCTTGTTTGTTTTTGAATCATTTGTGCATGCTTGCTTGCTTGCTTGTGTGTGTTATCATTTTTATCTTGCATTTGCATCTGTATCTTCCCAGCTAATAATCATATCTTGTATCTAGACAAGGTTGTATTACGCTGGGGCATGGGACACATCGTCACCTTGGTCCTTATACCCTAGTGCATAACGTCTCACGCTATACCAAACAGATGGTTGCTCACTTTCATTGTAGCATAACGTATCCTTTATCTCTTTCCTCCATTTCCTTATCTTTCTTCCTTGGCCAATCCATTTCATTTTGAAAGCCTACCTGTGTTTATCCAACCCGCCTATCCTCTCGAGAGGGCATCATCATCCTATCATTCCACCCACATCTTGTCTTTCTTGTTCCATCTACATCTCGTCTTTCTTTCCATCATCATCCCTTTTCCTCTATCCATATCTTATCTTCTTTGAAATAATGTTACTCGACACAAATCTCATCATCTCGAACATCATCTTAAAGAGGGGCAAAATATAGACACCCAAAAATGTCCACTTGTCGCAATGTTGCATCAGTTAGCACATCTTGTACCATTTTTACCCTAAAGACCTGTTGTGATGTTCACAACATGCCCCATTTTACTCCTTAGCAAAATAAGGACCCCTGCTGTGGCTATTGCTTTGCTTGTGTGTGTGGGTCTGCTTGGTGGTAAAGGGGAAAATAAGTGGAAAATACAAACCTTGTTGAAAATAAAGAAAAAATTGCATTGAGTACTAGGGTTGAATATGGGTGAATTCCTTGTTGAAAATGAATAGGGGTTGCTTTTTGAACCATTTTAAAATTCCCAATATTTTGCAAGTTATGTATATTTTTTGGTAAAATGCATTGTGGTATGGGTTTGTATGTTTGTATATACAAAGTCTCTCATATACAAGGTCATTTCTATGTCGGGTCATTGTATAATTGAAAAAAGGAGTCATCAGGTTTATATACATGGTTATATTTGTATGCATTTGGCTAACGGTTTATTCATACATACAAGTCGGACCTAACAAGGTTCTGAATTATAATGAATGCTCAGTTAAATCCGCTGGATACATCTTACGTTTGTATGTATCTTACATACAAAGTAGATATACAATGGACGGAACCGAAATGGTTGTGAAATAAGGTAAAGTCCTTGTATATTTTGCGCTTTGTATGTATGCATTGTAGAACATACAAAGGTGACATAGAATGCTATATACAATAGCCGGAACTAAAATGATTGTGAATTAAGATTAAATCAATGTATGTATCAGTATACATACATTGCAGTACATACATTGTGAACATAGAACGTGGAATTTAGGGGAAATTCAAATCCAATATAAGGGATGTATCACACCTGAATGTATATCGAAAGATGCATTGCAATTTATACACATCGCAGAACCAAAAGTGAATAAAATGTGGTTTATGGAAAGTTGAAGTCCAAAAAGGTGATACTTAAATGTTGTATGTATCTCTACTTGTATCCAAGGGTTTGATACAAATGTTATATGCATCGCGAAGATACATCGGGAAGATGGATGTGATCAGAATGAGTTTTTAAGATAGCCCCGACCAAGTGTGTTCTCACCAATAAAACTGTCATCGGGCAGATATGGGCTATTGGAAGGGGATTGTTTAGTCTTGCTGACTAAGTAAGTTATTCCGATGAAGCCGATATGCAAAGCAAAATATACAAGTAGGTATACAAAGAGCGGATGCAAGTGGAATATACAAACTGGATGCGAAAAAAGATTAAATATAGATAAGTCTTTGTATGTTATGGGCGCTTGTATGGTCATGATGGAGCCGATATGTAAATGAAAGATACAAGCTGAGATACAAGTGCTAGATTCAAAAGGAAGTTAAATGTAGAAAATTCTTTGTATGTTCACTACATTTGTATGTTTAGAATATACATTCGTGAGATACAAGGAAATCAAGGCAAAAAGGAGGATTTTTGAAACTGTTTTTAAACCTGATAGCATGTTTTTGGTCAATAATGGTTGACTCAGCCATTCTTGATGTCATATATTCATTTGGATATGCAGATGTTCATAGATGCTTAATATTCATAGCCTGATATCTCATAAGCTGTAATGTTAATTTTCTTGCTAGTTGTTAAATAATGATGATGCTTAATTCTTGTCTGTTTGTTGCAGGATGTTGGAACTATTCTGAGTTCAGCTGAACATTGCAGAGTTGCAGACATAGGGGAAACATGAACCTTAGCTAAGGAAGATATTATCAAATGCATTGTTTTCTGACTGGAGAATGAATCGAGTTCAAAATGCTAGAATATTCTATGCTAGCTATGTGATTGCCAACTGGCAGGCACATGCTGTTCATCTGAACTGTTGATTGTTCTGAAAGGATCCTAATCCTTGGATCATTGTAACCATTTTCTAGACTCTGTCCTATAAAGGGGGCCATGATTTGTCATAAGAGAAAGGGGGAAGAGGTCAATCATTCTAAAAATCAGACCGAGCAAATTTCATATAGGAGATCAGATTACTAAGACTAATGAGGACTGAATTGTTGAAATGTCAAGCTTCTTTCTTCAGATCATTGTAAATGTACTTGTTCTAAAGCATACTGAATGGAGATGAAGCTTCAAATTACATCCTGATTGTAAACTTTACGTAATCTTCAAGTTGATTCTTGGATATGTAATGGTGAATGCTGTGTTCAATAGAAGCGCTTTCATTTTATTGCATGTTGTTGTCAACTTTTCCTTTGAAGATTTGCACTAGATCATACGAATTTGTGTAATGTCCTGGTGAAGTATGATTCTAGTTTTCTTCTCTTCATTGCTGTATTAGAACATGTATGTGGATCAGTGATCTGAGTCAAGTAATTTTGGGAATCTCATTCTTTAAACCCTATCTTTGTCATTTCTTTTTCTTAATTTCATTAAATCACTTCCATAACTGTAAATCATGATAAATAATAAGTAGAACAGAGAAATATGCTGACATCCCATAGATAATTGAATATCATTAGCATATTTGAGCTAAATGCATGTAGTGTTGAAAATATCATGCAAAGAATTGCAAATAATGGTAGAAATCATGCAAATATCAACCTGTAGGCACATTATTTGAGTAAATTCATAGTGTAGGGGTAGAATTGTTGGAGATTTATGCAGAGCAGATATAAAGAACAAGATATTTGGAGGAATATTGATGAACTTTGTAGAAATAACTAAAACACTTAAGGCCCTTGAATGATTAACAACAACACACATCAACCACTGAGTAATGTCAATAGATTATGAACTAATCAACAGAGACTTGGGATCATGGATTCTTTGAATTCATCATATCTTTCAAGATAAATAAAGGTTATTGTGTAACTTTTATTTCATGTTTGTTTGTGAGTAACATCATCATCAACATAAATTAGCGCTAGAAGGAGGGCCTGAACCATTTCTCAACAAAGAAATTCTTTTCGATATCCCCCACCTCTGTATAGCAGCTTGTCTTAAATCTTGCAATTGATCCGCACACCCCTCGCTTCTAACGCAATAAACATAAATTGGTGCTAGAAGGAGGGCCTGAACTATTTCTTAGCAAAGAAATTCTTTTCGATATCCCCTACCTCTGTATAGTAGCTTGTCTTAAATCTTGAAATTGATCCACACACCCCTCGCTTCTAACGCAATCAACATAAATTGGCTTGGCGCTAGAAGGAGGGCTTGAATAAGGAATTTGTGGATTTCTACAAATGTTGCATAAATATTTCATTATTTGAGGTTAATGTCTGCAAATATCTCTTATTTGAGAGGTTTTGGTTGAATCTTTGCTAAGATCCAGCTCAAAGTTTCAAAGATTCATTTAATTTTCTGAGCTTTCAAGTTTTATTCCGAGATATGATAGATCTCATTAGAAATTCAAAAGGAAAGGATTGAAAATAGAGTCTCATTTCAATGGATGCATATGAAGACAATTTTCAAGTTAACATTCATTTATTTCAGGAAACTTTGAATGAGCAAGTTTATCCTCAAAGTTTATCTAACTTTGGTTTATCCAGTTGTTGCAGGATACACAAGTCTGTGGAACACAGTGAAATTAATTGTCTAACTTTTTTTACAAGGTTGGATTTATACTTGAAAAGACTAATATTTCTTATAGATGTGTTCAGGATTGAAGTCTGGCAAGAAAATGAAGAAATTCTGGAGCAACAAGTAGATACATCACTAGAAGTTATTAGTAGTCCAGACACTAAAGTGGACCACTCTAAAGATTTTGAATTATATTTGTCTAGAAATATACAGTGTAGTCAAATATTAGGTTTATCCACTAATGATGTCTTGATTGAAAGTTGGTACAGGTTACATGACGAAGAGCATTTAGAAAGGGATTGTGACGCTTGCTTGGTCATGTTGGAGAAGACTCAAATTCTGGAATGGCAAGAGGATGCAACACCCGTAATCATGAGTTGTTTAGAAAATACAATAGCTAAATCAGGTCTAGGAGGTAAAGATGAGGAAACATTTTTTCCTTGAATCATTTTATGGTGAGAATTGGAGTTCTCTGCTTTATAATAAGGGTGAGGCAGTGTGTAGGTATGAGTCTTTTGAAAATCATAGAGAATAAAGTGCTTCTTGTTTCATGTCATCAGACAATCAGCAAGAAAGATTTCATGAGGGGGAAGATAAATATGAAACTGATCTTGATACACTAGACAAATAAATTGAATTATTAAATGCTTGTTAGGATAATGTTTTTGGATCTAAATTTAGTAGTTTTGATAGAAATGAGTTGATAAAGAAGTGTAAATAGGTGGTGGAACAATTTAAATGCACTGTTGCTGATGAAGTTCCTATTATAGCAACTAATGGAGTCATAGAAAAGAGAATAAATGCTGATTTCACAACTGACTTTAAATTGAATGACCAAATGCAAGAATGTTGTAGGACAATGGAACTAGATACCTTACTAGATGGTAGAAGTGAATTATTTGATGAACAATTCATGAAAGTTGAAGATGCAGAAAGCTTTGGAGTTGTTGTGCATGATCATATGTCAATCTGGCATTGTTTTGAAAATGAAACAAGGGAGTATTCTTATTATTTGGATGTTAATTCACCTTTACAGTCAAATGATTTAGAAATGATAAATTTATGTTTATCAGATTATGATTATAAAGATACTCATTTAGATGTTGATGTGCAAAGAATTGAAGAGAACATTGAGACGTTTCCTGAACTTGAGGATAAACTGAACATCCGAAATAAAGAGATAGATATGGATAAAGATGAAGAAATAATCCATCAAGAGCCATACATTCTTCAATTTGAAGTGAGACCAGACGTTGAGCCAAGCAAAAAAAGTGCAGAGTTTAATGGAAGACCAGCTGGCAGTGAACCAACATGTCCTACAGAACTAGAGATATACCAAGTTGTATCTTTCCTTTCCACAGTAAATAATGTTGATTATTATTTTTATTATGGAAATTTGGGAGATAAAACATGCATATGGATATGCCATGAACATGATGAGCTTCCTCAGTTGCTAATAATCATAGATTATTTTGTTAAACACAATGAATTTATAATACAAGAATATTTTTCAGAATACAAAGATGAATTTGCTAAGATCAGAACCATAACTAATGCCCTGATGCTCTTGCACAATCTAAGGAAGTATGTGAATACATGTGTCTTTGGGTCTTTTCCTGGGTTTTATTTGCCTTGTAGGGTTTTTTTTAGTTTCATAGGTTCATTGTTTGTACAGTCTATTTGTTTTGTTTGCTTTGTTGTTTGTGTGTGTTGGGGTCTTTATTTTGATTTAGAGTATAAAGGAGCAAACTAACAACCACTGAAAACAATAGAAAATTCAAAACATTCAGGTTAATTATTTGAAATTTATGCATAACTTGTTGTGACTATCATGAATGTAGAAAGTTAGCTGACTTGTGAAATTTTGTATTTAATAACTGTGGGTTGAGTATTCAAGGGAAGCTTCTCACAATGACACACCTAAAATCCTTGGGTTTGTTGAACCTACCAGTATAGATATTAGGTGAAAAATTAGAGGTCACCCTTGCTACCATTACAATTCTCAGCTTAATTTTAGCAAGTGATCACTCCTTGCATCATGAAGTTACAATTGCAATATCTTATGAAAGCTATCTCAAATACAAAATATAAAATAAATAAAATAATAAAATGAATTTTACTGAAAATCCAGATTAAGTCATCTAAGTAACTCTATCGGGGCTATAGACACTCACTGGCAGTGGGGCTCTACTTAGGAGAATTGTAACGATAACATTGTCGGGGCTATGGACGCCTGTTGGCAGCAATGCTCTATCTGGTTGGCTATGAGGGAATGACATCAAC
Organism: Cunninghamia lanceolata; assembly: GCA_027924645.1. Classification (NCBI taxonomy): domain Eukaryota; kingdom Viridiplantae; phylum Streptophyta; class Pinopsida; order Cupressales; family Cupressaceae; genus Cunninghamia; species Cunninghamia lanceolata. The sequence continues at coordinate 9,759,170 of BSBN01001201.1, forward strand.
TATGTAGTCTAATATCAGTCACTGGTTTGTTCAATTGATTTTCAAGATGAGGATAATTAATCACGTGCACCCACTTAAATTGAAGTGAAAATTCATGCACCTTATTGAATACATTGAGCCTCAAGTTAAATAATGATTTGCAAAAAAGATAGTTGGAAATTATGAATTTATTTCATTTAGTTTTCTTTAATGGTTTTAATTTGATTGTTTTGTTTGGTTGCTAGTTGTTGTGATGTTCACAACACGCCCCATTTTACTCCTTAGCAAAATAAGGACCCCTGTTGTGGCTGTTGCTTTGCTTGTGTGTGTGGGTCTGCTTGGTGGTAAAGGGGAAAAGAAGTGGAAAATACAAACCTTGTTGAAAATAAAGAAAAAATTGCATTAAGTACTAGGGTTGAATATGGGTGAATTCCTTGTTGAAAATGAATAGGGGTTGCTTTTTGAACCATTTTAAAATTCCCAATATTTTGCAAGTTATGTATGTTTTTTGGTAAAATGCATTGTGGTATGGGTTTGTATGTTTGTATATACAAAGTCATTTGTATATACAAAGTCTCTCATATACAAGGTTGTTTGTATGTCAGGTCATTGTATAATTGAAAAAAGGAGTCATCAGGTTTATATACATGGTTATATTTGTATGCATTTGGCTAACGGTTTATTCATACATACAAGTCAGAATCGACAAGGTTCTGAATTATAATGAATGCTCAGTTAAATCCACCAGATGCATCTTATGTTTGTATGTATCTTACATACAAAGCAAATATACAATGGACAGAACTAAAATGGTTGTGAAATAACGTAAAGTCCTTATATATTTCGCGCCTTGTATGTATGCATTGTGGAACATACAAAGGTGACATACAAAGCTATATACAATAGCAGAACCAAAATGATTGTGAATTAAGATTAAATCAATGTATGTATCAGTATACATACATTGCGGTACATACATTGTGAACATACAATGTGGAATTTAGGAGAAATTAAAATCCAATATAAGGGATGTATCACACCCAAATGTATATCAAAAGATGCATTGCAATTTATATACATCGCGGAACTGAAACTGAATAAAATGTGGTTTATGGAAAGTTGAAGTCTAAAAAGGTGATACTTAAATGTTGTATGTATCTCTACTTGTATCCAAGGGTTCAATACAAATGTTATATGAATTGCAAAGATACATCGGGAAGATGGATGTGATTAGAATGAGTTTTTAAGATAGCCCCGACCAAGTGTGTTCTCGCTAATAAAACCATCATTGGGCAGATATGGGCTATAGGAAGGGGCTTGTTTAGTCTTGCTGTCTAAGTAAGTTATTCTGATGAAGCCGGTATGCAAAGCAAAATATACAAGCAGGTATACATAGAGCGGATGCAAGTGGAATATACAAACCAGATGCGAAAAAAGATTAAATACAAAGAAGTCTTTGTATGTTATGGGCGCTTGTATGGTCATGATGGAGCCAATATGCAAATGAAAGATGCAAGATGATATACAAGCACTGGATTCAAAAGGAATTTAAATGCGGAAAATTCTTTGTATGTTTGCAATATACATTCGTGAGATACAAGGAAATAAAGGCAAAAGGAGGATTTTTGAAACCGTTTTTAAACCCGATAGCATGTTTTTGGTCAACGATGGTTGACTCGGCCATTCTTAACATCGTATATGCATTTGAATATGCGGATGTTCATAGATGCTTAATATTCATAGCCCGATATCTAGGCTTGCATATTCAAAGCCCATTTCTCATAAGCTGTAATCTTAATTTTCCTGCTAGTTGTTAAATAATGATGATGCTTAATTCTTGTCTGTTTGTTGCAGGATGTTGGAACTATTATGAATTCGGCTGAACATTGCAGAGTTGCAGACACAGGGGCAACATGAACCTTAGCTGAGGAAGATATTATCAAATGCATTGTTTGCCAGCTGGAGAATGAATCAAGTCCAAAATGCTGGAATATTCTATGCCAGCTATGTGATTACCAACTGGCAGGTACGTGCTGTTCATCTGGACCGTTGATTATTTTGAAAGGATCCTAATCCTTGGATCATTGTAACCATTTTCTAGACTCTATCCTATAAAGGGGGCCATGATTTGTCGTAAGAGAAAGGGGAGAAGAGGTCAATCATTCTAAAAATCAAACCGAGCAAATTTCATATAGGAGATCGGATTACTGAGACTAATGAGGACTGAATTGTTGAAATGTCAAAGTTCTTTCTTTAGATCATTGTAAATGTACTTGTTCTAAAGCATACTGAATGGAGATGAAGCTACAGATTACATCTTGATTGTAAACTTTACATAACCTTCAAGTTGATTCTTGGATATGTAATGGTGAATGGTGTGTTCAATAGAAGCGCTTTCATTTTATTGCATGTTGTTGTCAACTTTTCCTTTGAAGATTTGCATTGGATCATTCAAATTTGTGGAATGTCCTGGTGAAGTATGATTCTAGTTTTCTTCTCTTCATTGCTATATTAGAACATGTATGTGGACTAGTGATTTGAGTCAAGTAATTTTGGGAATCTCATTCTTTAAACCCTATCTTTGTCATTTCTTTTTCTTAATTTCATTAAATCACTTCCATAACTGCAAATCATGATAAATAACAAGCAGAACAGAGAAATATGCTGACATCTCATAGATAACTAAATATCATTAGCATATTTGAGTTAAATGCATGTAGTGTTAAAAATATCATGCAAAGAATTGCAAATAATGGTAGAAATCATGCAAATATCAACCTGTAGGCACATTATTTGAGTAAATTCATAGTGTAGGGATAGAATTGTTGGAGATTTATGCAGAGAAGATATAAAGAACAAGATATTTGGAGGAATATTGATGAACTCTACAAAAATAATTGAAACACATAAGGCCCCTGAATGATTAACAACACACATCAACCACTGAGTAACGTCAGTGGATTATGAACTAATCAACGGAGACTTGGGATCATGAATTCTTTGAATTCATCGTATCTTTCAAGATAAATAAAGGTTGTTGTGTAACCTTTATTTCATGTTTGTTTGTGAGTAACATCATCATCAACATAAATTGGCCCCTTCGCCATCGTAACTAGCATTTCCTCTATTAAATTAAATAAATTCAACATTTATTTAATTTAATCCTATCCTTCACCATTATTAAATAAATAAATTTTATTTATTTATTTGGTCCACTTTCCTCTTAAATTAAATAAAATAAATATTTAATTTAATTTATCATTTTATCCTTATATTCCTCATAATTTAAATAATATTAAATTATTTACCTATCTTCTAATTTCCTCACAAATTAACTTGGCCCACCTTCCAATTTCCTCTCCACTCATCACTCCACTCATTTTTCTCACTTTCTATTTATCTCTTGAGATGACTCAACCACTTATCAATTTCATCTCCCAAATCACTTGATCCACTTTCTAATTCGTCTCTCTAATCACTCATCCACTTTCCTTTTCTTTTCCCAAGTTGCAAAATGCAACTTTCCAATTCAATTGTCACTCATGAAATGGGAAACTTTATCCTTCCTTTCTCTCATATTTGTCTATTTAAACCCAAATTTTCATGCCATTCTCATGGATGAATTTTTTGAAGCACCGTCACTTTGCCAAATTTCGTCTAGCCCTATCATCCATCAAATCTTTCATCTATCTAGTCTCCATCTATCTACCCTCATCCATCAAATCTCCTATCACTGTCATGCTGCAGAACATGAAGCAATCAACAAAATAAAACAAGGAATCTAACGACCCAGTTGAAATTGTTTCAATTTGCATGTCTTTTTGTTTGTTTTGGGTTTTGATTTCTTGAGTGTTGGGTTGAATCTATCTTGTTTGCTTGATCTGGTAAATTTGCACCCTACACTTCCAAACAGAATAATTTGTTCCATCAAATCTTAGACTATCCTTCTTGTAGGTTGACATCCTGGATCTTCTCAAGAGGTCAAGCTTCTTTTAGAGGATCTGGCTCTGATACCAATTGTTGGAATTAAACTGGACAACTGAGAGAGGGGTGAATCAGTTGTCACACAAAATAAACCTTTTCTGCTGGATGTAGGAGCATCTAGTGGTGTAAGGGCAATCTTGCATCACCCAAAAAAAAATGTGTTTCAAAATTATTGATGTTCTTTCCATTTCTTTTCAAAATTGTGGTTCTGGTTCCATAATCGCTTGAATAATGATGTACAACTTTCATTTTTTCCAAACTGCTAAAAATAGCAACCTACTATTTTTACAAAGTTTGCATTTGGGCATAGATTGAAGTAAAAATTTATAGGAAGTTACATAACAGAAATATAAGACCTTTGGCGAAGGAATCACGCAAAGATCATTTGCAAGTTGAAAGATATTAAAGTTTCTGTTTCCCAAAAAATGCCTGAAAATTATTCAAACTCAGGTTTGAGGCACTAAATGGCCCCATACGACCCTAAAATTGGTTGAAACTAGCAGAGTGAGTTCTTAACACGTAGAGCAGTCCGTGATCTTTTTGATGCATAAAACGGTTCGTCAATCGGACACTCGGATCAAAAGTTATGGCTCCCAGAAGTTGACCTATTTTTGGAGGGAGATGCAAATTTCAAAATTTGGTTGTTGGCTACCAAAAAGGCTATTAATAACCATTTTTGGGAACCTTGGGTAGTAGTAGAGTTAAGGGGAAAAGTGTAGAGTCAAGGATAGGTGGGGAAAACAAAAACCCTAGTTGATTTGGGGTTATAGAAGGCTGATGATTCCAGAGTCTTGGAGAGGGAGCTGTACTATGTTGCAGCCTGTGGAGGGTTGATTCCTCTTGTTGGTGCCTGAATTCACTGTCAGTTTCTGAGAAATTTTCATGCAGGCACCTTCCCTAAAAATCCAAAAAATGTTCTAAGTCTTTGGGCCTCCTCAGCATGTTTTAACATTAGCATCATATTTTCTTTGGAGGAGGTCATCATCATCATGTTTCCGGACATCACCCTGATGTTGCTTACGAGGGTCATCATATTTTCTGTCAGCATGATCTTTCACTGGGGTGATATTCTAACATCGGGTGATCTTACTTAAGATCATCCTGATGATGTTGCTGCAAAGTCCTAAGTATGATCTGATCTTCATCGGGGTCATCATATTTGAACATCGGATGATCTTAGTCAAGATCATCTTGATGTTGTTTTATCACTTCATGTTCGTTGTTTTATCACCTTGATGATGCTGACGTCATTCTTATGTCAGGGTGATATCTGCTTTTCTGCCTGTCTACATCATGATATTTCCAAAGGGAGATATCCGCCTGTCGGCTTCATGCATTGTCTAATGGGGGCGATCATTTCAAATATCCGTCATATTCATATATCACCCTGATCTTATAGCGGAGCTACAGTGCAACATGATATGTGTGCATCAGGATGATATTTCCAAATATCCGGTTATCTTCCGAATATCATCCTGATGCCGATGTATGGTGACGTCATCAAGGTCCGGGGGGGTCATATTTCTAACACTGATCATCTTGTGGAGATCCCCCGATATTTGCAAACATGATGATAACGTCATCTGGATATGAGGAGGTGCACGATAGGCAGATATGCTGATGACATCAGCAGGATATGACGGTGACGTCATCAGGATGTTCATCGGCCAGACATTTAGTATCGGCTGAGCAGGAGGATCTTCCTCCGATGGATCAGGTTGTGCCGATGAAGGCGATTATCATGCAGGTGATATTGCGATGATGATGCTGACGTCAGGGTGATTTTTCAAGCAACAGGATATCATGCTGCTGGAGGATGATGATGAAGGTTTATACTAGTGTCGTCGGGAGCAAAAGCACCGACATCATATATGCTCGCGACCTAGTATATAAGGTGATGAGGAGGTTGCTGCGGGGTGCATGTGGGATAATTCGAGCTTGCATATTTTCAAATATCATGACGATGTATCTTGGCGGGAAACGGTTGCGACACACAGTATTCTGCATTTCCCAAGGCCGCGGGTTGGTGCGCCATTAATGGCGATTGTTGCAGAGGTATGGGCGATGGTGTGGACGGATCTAGTACCTGATTGAAGATGTGGATCCCTAGGCGGCGGCGCAAGGCTCGAGATTTCTTCCTGTCTCCTCTCCCACCTGCTGCATTGAATGTTTGAGCGCCAATCTGATGATACTGTGTATCTGGCGGGTTTTTTTTGGTCAACTATGTAATTAAGGCTGAGCACCTCCTTGCTGTATATAGCAGGTTGTGTTGCTCATTTGAAGGTTGTTGAAAGTTGAAGATTTTTGGCTCTGTAATTCAAAACAAGCTGATCTGGTTGCTCTGTACAGCTAAACCTGTGAGTCTATGTATCTCTTGTTGTATGTTTTGGCATGGACCCACTGATTTCATGATTAATCTTATATGAGAAATGCTATCTTAGCATGTGTTTTGTTAATTCTGTCTCCAGTATTGCATGTATCTTTCTTCTGAGTCTGGATATTTAAGTAATATTTGAGATTCTAGAACATAGAATTCCTATGTTGAATGTCTGATCTTTTAACTTCTGCTCAAGGGGTAGATTAAACTGTTTTCAGGTTGAACATTGGGAAGGGTACACTACAGTAGGGATGCCATAAGTAGAGATAACTTAACACTCTGTATTGGGAGATATCTATAAGGCAGGTATCACATATATCCCCCTGAAATCCAGTTTTAGCTGTTCATGCTGATCATTCACAGGTGTATGTCTACTAACTCCAGGCCCTGGATAGGCACCAATCTTGCTTTGTGTTTGTGTTACAACCATGTCTAGCTTTGCATCCAAACTTATAATCAAAATCTAAATCTAAAACAATCTTTAGGACATTAGAATTAGTTTTAGGATCCTCAGTCCTCTGTCTACAACTGCAAATAGGCCCAAAGCTAGCCCCTTTGCTCTTATCTTTCAGTTTTGGTCTACTTATAGGAGGACTTATCTGCTTTCTGTCAGCATCCCAGCCTTGTATGCATATCCTCATGGATGTTGAGTAGGGAATACCCCCCTAGGTCTTGCAGAGCCTGAAGAAGAGGAGATAAAATACAGAGTCTATCTCCTACACTGTTGGCCCCTGGCCCAGAGATCCTGTTGATCACTGATGGCTACCTTGTAGGGAAATCTGGGAATAAGCAACCAGTCTGGGAAAAAACCAAAACAAAATGGCGACTCCGCTGGGGAGAAAATTGATGAAAAAGTGTTATATCTTGTGGCCCATCTGAGTCACCAACAAAATGGTGACTCTGCTGGGGATGTTGATGTAAAGTGATATCCTGCAGTCTCTGGTGAAGTTTTGCTCTGCTGGTGGAATGAACTCAGAAAAATATGTGTTGAGCTTTCAGCTGCTGTAAAATTTTGTCCTCTCTGGAGAGGTGGCGACTCTGCAAAAGATTCAAATGCACATGAAATATGGATGTATGTGATGTGACAAAAATGTGTTGTTCATATTTCTGCATCTGTATGAGAAAAGGTACCTTGTTCCTTCCCCTTTATATATTTACTGTTTTGCTGCATAGGTTAGATGCCAGGGGAGGTTACAGGTCTTAGGCAGACAAAGGATGTCTAAGAGTAAGTTTTTTATGAATCCAAGTATGAATTATCCCATACTCAGTGGTGAAATGTTGGAGAAAAGAATAGAAGAGATAAGAAATAGGTTGATATTCTTAGAGGCTGAGCAGGCCCAGTTAAAAAGCAGTAACCCTGTTGTGTCTGCTAGTCAGAAGGCTAAACCTCTTCTCAGCCCTTTTGATCCTTTGTATGACCAACTGGATTTGTCATGGGTGGATTATAAAGTAGAAACTATGCCTGCTAGGATATACTGTCAGATGCCCAGATTTAGTGGTCACAGTGTATGTGATGGGAATGCACATATCCAAAATTTTCATGAGTTCATGGGAAAACATTCATTTAGAGATGAGGATATGTGGATGAGGTTTTTTGTTAGGTCCTTTGATGCAAAAGCAAAAGACTGGTATTTGAGCTTTTCAAAAGGATCCTTTGCCTGTTGGGATGAGCTTGCTGACTGTTTCAAGGAGGAATTCGCAAAAGAACCTGCTGATCTTGTTGCAGAATTGATGAACATCAGAAAACAAGATGAAGAGCCATGTGTTGATTTCAGTCATAGGTTTGCAGTAGCCCTTTCACATGTCCCTAAAAGTTTCAGACCTGATATTTCAGCCTGTGTTGGCATATTCTTTGAAGCTTTTGAGGAGGGCTTTAGTGCAATACTGAGGGATTTCAAGGTGAGAAGTATGCAGATGGCATACAAGTTCATAGAAAAGATAGAAAAAATCAGAAATGTGCACCTATTGAAACCCCTGTCCACAGGCTTTGGTGTGAGAAATCGTTGTGAAGCTGCAAATGACCAAATAATTAAGGCATCATGTGAAGATGAAAAGATGAATGTTGAGGATGCCAGTGAAAGGACTAATGAGGATTCCCATTGCAATGATGAGGCATTTGACCATGAAAACAACAATGAGGTTGTGGACAACAATGAGCAATTTTTGGAATGGACCTGTGGAGACAATTGTGAGTATTGTACTCAAGACAGAGAAGATATAAGCAAACAGAGAAGCAGTCCCATGTGTGACCCATTGCCTTCCTTTCAAACACATGAGGATCATGAAGAGCAGTCAGAGATTGAAATAAGTGCTAGTGCAGAGCATGATTGTTCTTTGATTGATGGCTGTTTTGCTTATGACACACAGGCTGATACTCCTCCACAAAAGGAATCCATTGGTGATGAAGATGCATGCTTTGCTGCCCATGAACAAATGGCATACTATGATGAAACTGATGCACCTGGGTCACCCATTTTTGACACATATGGTGATGAGGATCTATTTGAGTATGGTGAGGGTCTTGACATGGTTTTTGACTTGGATTCTATTTCTCATCCTGATGAAAGAGGAAACAACATACATCAGGTAAGTGATTGTAAAAATGTGCCTGATTGTAAAGAGGTGCCAGAGCCTGATCTTTTCTAGCTTGGTGTACCAGATGGTTGTGTACATGATGTGCACAATTGTGAATTTGAAATCTTTTCTTTTGAGAGGCCAGCATATGAAATGAGCTCTGACTTTCCTAGTTGTGTGGTGGACTTCGAGTGCTTTCAATTTTCAATCCAGCTAGGAGATCATTTTGCAATGCATAATGCTGATACAAATGATAACATGTGTTATATTCCCTTTGAGTATGCATTGCCTGATACATTCTGCATCCACTTGTTGCCGGATGCTAAGGGTTATCTGCACAGGGATGACAGTGACAAGCTAAATCAGAGGGATGAATGTGCAGATGACCAGGTTTGTTTGGGGTCAGATCATGGCAGTATCTCTAGGCTTGATCCAGTAAATGCAGATGAAAACAAAGTGTTTGACAAAGGGAGATACATGTTTTTCTTTTCTTGGTGGCCTTAGGCCATCAAGTGTGTTTGGTGATGCAGGTCGGTGTAGTATTTGACTCTGTGCCCAATGGATAAGGGACTGGTCTGCATCCCAGAGATCTGGGGTTCTCGCTGCAGTCTTGCACCTGCACGTCCCCAATCAGAGCCACTGTTGGTGCCTAAATTCACTGTCAGTTTCTGAGCAATTTTCATGTAGGCACCTTCCCTAAAAATCCAAAAAATGTTCTAAGTCTTTGGGCCTCCTCAGCATGTTTTAACATCAGCATCATATTTTCTTTGGAGGAGGTCATCATCATCATGTTTCCGAACATCACCCTGATGTTGCTTACGAGGGTCATCATATTTTCTGTCAGCATGATCTTTCGTTGGGGTGATATTCTAACATCGGGTGATCTTACTTAAGATCATCCTGATGATGTTGCTGCAAAGTCCTAAGTATGATCTGATCTTCATCGGGGTCATCATATTTGAACATCGGATGATCTTAGTCAAGATCATCCTGATGTTGTTTTATCACTTTATGTTCGTTGTTTTATCACCCTGATGATGCTGACGTCATTCTTATGTCAGGGTGATATCCACTTTTCTGCCTGTCTGCATCATGATATTTCCAAAGGGAGATATCCGCCTGTCGGCTTCATGCATTGTCTAATGGGGGCGATCATTTCAAATATCCGTCATATTCATATATCACCTCGATCTTATAGCGGAGCTATAGTGCAACATGATATGTGTGCATCAGGATGATATTTCCAAATATCCGGTTATCTTCCGAATATCATCCTGATGCCGATGTATGGTGACGTCATCAAGGTCCGGGGGGGTCATATTTCTAACACTGATCATCTTGTGGAGATCCCCCGATATTTGCAAACATGATGATGACGTCATCCGGATATGAGGAGGTGCGCGATAGGCAGATATGCTGATGACGTCAGCAGGATATGATGGTGACGTCATCAGGATGTTCATCGGCTAGACATTTGGTATTGGCTGAGCAGGAGGATCTTCCTCCGATGGATCAGGTTGTGCCGATGAAGGCGATTATCATGCAGGTGATATTGCGATGATGATGCTGACGTCAGGGTGATTTTTCAAGCAACAGGATATCATGCTGCTGGAGGATGATGATGAAGGTTTATACTAGTGTCGTCGGGAGCAAAAGCACCGACATCATATATGCTCGCGACCTAGTATATAAGGTGATGAGGAGGTTGCTGCGGGGTGCATGTGGGATAATTCGAGCCTGCATATTTTCAAATATCATGACGATGTATCTTGGCGGGAAACGGTTGCGATGCACAGTATTCTGCATTTCCCAAGGCCGCGGGTTGGTGCGCCATTAATGGCGATTGTTGCAGAGGTATGGGCGATGGTGTGGACGGATCTAGTACCCGATTGAAGATGTGGATCCCTAGGCGGTGGCGCAAGGCTCGAGATTTCTTCCTATCTCCTCTCCCACCTGCTGCATTGAATGTTTAAGTGCCAATCTGATGATACTGTGTATCTGGCGGGTTTTTTTTTGGTCAACTATGTAATTAAGGCTGAGCACCTCCTTGCTGTATATAGCAGGTTGTGTTGCTCATTTGAAGGTTGTTGAAAGTTGAAGATTTTTGGCTCTGTAATTCAAAACAAGCTGATCTGGTTGCTCTGTACAGCTAAACCTGTGAGTCTATGTATCTCTTGTTGTATGTTTTGGCATGGACCCACTGATTTCATGATTAATCTTATATGAGAAATGCTATCTTAGCATGTGTTTTGTTAATTCTGTCTCCAGTATTGCATGTATCTTTCTTCTGAGTCTGGATATTTAAGTAATATTTGAGATTCTAGAACATAGAATTCCTATGTTGAATGTCTGATCTTTTAACTTCTGCTCAAGGGGTAGATTAAACTATTTTCAGGTTGAACATTGGGAAGGGTACACTGCAGTAGGGATGCCATAAGTAGAGATAACTTAACACTCTGTATTGGGAGATATCTGTAAGGCAGGTATCACATATATCCCCCTGAAATCCAGTTTTAGCTGTTCATGCTGATCATTCACAGGTGTATGTCTACTAACTCCAGGCCCTGGATAGGCACCAATCTTGCTTTGTGTTTGTGTTACAACCATGTCCAGCTTTGCATCCAAACTTAAAATCAAAACCTAAATCTAAAACAATCTTTAGGACATTAGAATTAGTTTTAGGATCCTCAGTCCTCTGTCTACAACTGCAAATAGGCCCAAAGCTAGCCCCTTTGCTCTTATCTTTCAGTTTTGGTCTACTTACAGGAGGACTTATCTGCTTTCTGTCAGCATCCCAGCCTTGTATGCATATCCTCATGGATGTTGAGTAGGGAATACCCCCTAGGTCTTGCAGAGCCTGAAGAAGAAGAGGAGATAAAATACAGAGTCTATCTCCTACACTGTTGGCCCCTGGCCCAGAGATCCTGTTGATCATTGATGGCTACCTTGTAGGGAAATCTGGGAATAAGCATCCAGTCTGGGAAAAAACCAACACCTCTGATTGTATTTGAGCTTCTATAATGTAATAAGTTGTCCAAATCAATAAAGAAAGTTCTATTTTCTATGTGCAATTTCTATTGTTGTGTGTTTTATGATTTACCCCCTTCATCAAGTGGTATCAGAGCAAGGGTTCCTGAGTGTGTAGACAAATTGTTGACTGTGAGGCAGTTTCCACCAGGACCTGAGGTTGTGGGTTTACTGCGGAGATCAAGATGCCTCCATGAAGAAATTGTATTGGGAGGAATGCTTTGGCATAAGAGGGTTTTAGAGCACTACAAAGGTAAATCAATCCATTGCAAGAGGAGCTACGAAGAGGCTTTGAGCTGAGAACAAGAGAAGAAAGTGAAGATGAAGTTGAAGTAGAGCTATCTGAGGAAGAATAAGAAGCTGTAGGAGATCCTACAGAAGTTAGGTTGTTGAGGGCCATTTCGAAGATCAGAAAGAGGTCTAGGATCAAAGTTTCTACATATTCTGGAGATTTGAATCCAGAACAGTGTATTGATTGGATCAATGACATGGAGGAGTATTTCAAATATGAAGATGTGGAGGACCCAGATCGGGTCAAGTTTGTAAAAACAAAGTTGAAGGGCCATGCCAGTATTTGGTGGAAGGAGGTCCAATTAGAGAGGAACTAAAGAGGAAAAGGAAAGATCACTAGATGGGATCGGATGGTGGAGAAACTGAAGAAGCAGTTCATTCCTGTGGACTATGAGATGGAGTTGTTGAAGAAGCTGCAAGGACTGAAGCAAGGGAACAAGTCTGTTAAGGAGTATAAAAAAGAGTTTTATAAAATTACTATCATGATAGGCCTTGCAAAGCCCAACAAGGAGAAGGTAGCCCATTACATTAATGGGTTGAGGCTGAGTATACAGGAGGAGTTGAGCCTAGTTAGAATGACCACCATAGAAGATGCATACCAGTTTTCCCTGGAGGTGGAAGAGAAGCTGAATAAAAGGTTTGACAACAAGCAAAGGGGAAGAGGTCAAGGCAGAAGGACTGGTGGAAGACCCTATGGAGGCCATAATGAAGATCAAAAGAAAAGTGAAGAAGCTGGCACTAGTCGAAATCAGAGAGGGGATAATGCCTACTGCCATTTTGACCAGAACAATGGTGAGCAAAGAGGAAGAGGAAGAGGCTGACCTGGGCAAGGACCTGGAAGAGGAGGTTTTAGAGGAACCTATTTCCAATGTGGAGAAGAAGGGTATTGAGCATACAAATGTCCACAACATCAAGGAAGGATGAATAGAAGACCTGAAGGTAATGCACAAGTTACACATGTAGATGAAGATGCACAGTTTGAGCATTCTAAAGATGCTGAAAGGGGAGAAACACTAGTGGTCAGAAGAACCTTGTTGAATGAGGAGAAAGAACCAAATCAGAGGAAGAGTTTATTCCATACAAGATGTAAATGTGAAGGTAAGTGTTGTGATATTATTATTGACAGTGGAAGCACTGATAATCTTTGTAATGCCCCATCATGCAACCCTAGAGTGCTAGACTAGAGAGTGCAAAATTACAGAAATATATATATATATATATATATATATATATATATATATATATATATATATATATATATATATATATATATATTTAAAGCAAGAAATTGCATTAATAGTAACCAAAGATATTATAATACAAAACATAAGGAAAAGAGCACTTCTAACTCCTCTAGGGAAACATAATTGCATCAGTGAAAATAAAGTTAATACCACACAAGAGAAATATATTATACCAATACTACAGAAAGAACAAATTTTACATTTGCTAGATAGTTAATATACAAAGTTACAATGCAAGAATACAAGACCGATCGCGTTGGTTTACAAAAGAATAAATCTGAAAGTAAACAACATCTCTGAGGGTGGAGAGCAAATTGGAATTGGAACACCTCTACACAAGACTCGAATCAAATCTCCAAAAAGGCCAATGGATAGCTCTGCCACCCAACCATGTGGAACCTTGAGGTCCACCCCTTCGAGCTAGGAGATAACAAAGAGGATTCCACTTAGCCAAAGTAACCAAATCTAATATAACCAAATGACAATAGACCTAACACAACCGACCATATCAACAATGTTGCACAAGACATGACATCACTCCAAAGGTACCAATGAAGGCATAAAGAGGGAAGTAACTAAGCTGCAGTGAGGAGAGTGTCATCGCATGGTCCTAGCATGGGTTACCTAGGCTATCTCTCACCAGAAGCTGGCCCCCATCTATGGTTACCCTGGTAGCCTCTCTCTAGGCACCGGCCCCATAGGGTGACACATGCAAAACTGATATGTCCTCTCATGGAGACAAGGAGGCCGACCTTGCCAACTAGGCCTTCTCATCCCATCCTTAGCTTGCGCGAGCACTCAAGGCATGGGTGAGGTATCTTACTTATCATGTTATGTGTTTTACTACCCCAACCCTCCTGATTAATTTATTAAGTTTCCACTTGCTTACAACTTCTATGGGGTTACCCATGTGGCCTCTCACTAGGCACCGGCCCCACCAGGAAGCCACTCTCATTTCTACACTAGCAACCCTTATACAACATTTGAAACCAATGACATGCATGAGTGAGGGACTAAAAGACATCTAACTCCATCATGATACAAAATAGATACCAAGTACTATATCCAAGAGACCATTTCCCATTCCATACAAGACATGAAAATCCAAATATCCCATTACATTGACATGCCACTATCTGAACCAAAGATCAAGACACCACACCTCTGGAGTTAGGTACAAACCAAAGATAAAGTAACTATTATTTGATAAGAAAAATGCTTCTGTATCTGACACCAAGTGGTCAAGACATCTCACAAGATTCCTACTTCACAACAAACCAAAACATAGACATATACTCCACCCAAGATGAACACAAAGATCCATTACAAGCATCTAGCTATGACCAAAAGGATAATCGAACATAAGATATTCAATGAACTCCTAATTCAATCATGAGAACAACTTATGAGATTTAACATCAATTTATAAGAAAATTCAAGTTCACGACATTAACAACAATAGATGATATAAACCGACAATCGGCTCAAAGTCTCTAAAATGAAGTAAAATAACATATACAATGATATCCACCATTTATGAAGCATGAAATGGAATATTACAAGCATGACTAGCAAATTAAAATTTAACAAGGAATTCAATGCACTATTATTACCCCATGAACTAGAAATAATAATTCAAATCCCTCTACAATTTCCATCACAATATTTATCTACTACAATAATATTTCATGGAAGTCTCTACCCAAAGACATCATTACTCCCAACAATGAATTTTCCAACAAAACCATATTTGAAAACGACTTGACATAACCCTTAAAGGATGATATAAACTGACTATCATAACAAGGCTTTTACTTTCAACATAATGAAATGATTTAACATATACTATATCATTTACATGGACATCACTACAAAAATCTAGTATTATAACTCGAAAAAGACAAAAGCTCTAACTTAAGATATATTTACTAAAAACAAGGTATCCTATGATAGTATGAACAAAATTACAATTAGTGAGCATACTCAATAATTCATATAACCAACCTACATATTCTAAAACAACATCATAAAATAATGTTAATTCTACAAGATTATTAATCTATACAATAGAAGGAATTTAATATATTTATATAGATCTTTTAACTTCACAATATACAGGAAGGAATTAATTTATCTATCTCACTAGAATTTACTAAAAAACTTGATTAATTTAAATAAAAGTACTAAATTTAAATGTTTTAATTAAAATTCACTAGATCACATTTTGATTTCGTGCACAACTATACGAACACCAAATTCTATATTCAACACCCACTAATTTAATGAAAAACAACTAAATAATATAAATTGTTACCTAAAAATGTAAACATCTTACCCACTACTAATTCCTCAAGAGACAATTACACATACACATATACTTCCTATTAACCACAACTATAAGAAGATATATTTGTTAGATTTAGGGCACACAACTGAGAGGGGGGGGGGTGAATCAGTTGTATGAAACTTGCTTTTAATTCAAACACTTAAATCCTCTTTGTTATTTAGTAGCATATCAATTAATCACTCATGAAAGCATAAAGCATAAACACCAGAGCAGATACATATAAATACATGAGACACCAAGATTTTGACATGGAAAACCCAGTCAAGGGAAAAACCACAGGGTGATTAACCCAAGGATTATTCTCTATTAGAAGAATAAGAAAAATAGATGGCACTTACCAATTAGGGCTCACTACCTGAGCACACTGCTCACAAGAGGCACACTGCCTACAAGAGACACACTGTCTACAAAGTAACAAGTATTACAAACTTGAACTAGAGATTGACATCTTTACCATGCCTGGATCAGTTCCATTTAAGCCTGAAAACTCCTGCTCTACCTTTCACTCTTCTTCTTCGCTATGCCACACTCATCCACACCAAGACACACTTCAAAATGAATTCACAATCCCTTATTTATACAAGGCATCGACTTAAGAACAATCATCTAAGTTGACAAACACCTATAAGATCATTCGCAAGACATGTAATACAACCAGTTGGCCTGTCTTAGGAAGAACACCAATATCTATGGTTATTCTTCAAATGCAAACTCAAACTTCAATGTGGACCATCAATAAGAATTGTACATGATCCAAAGATCACCAAAACCTTTCTTGAGTCATCAAGAACATCTGCACTTTATCAACTTACTGGAATTCTTCTCTTCTTCATCCGAAACTTCAAGAACACAGTCTGTCATCACTGTCACAATGAAAAAGGTGCTTCTAGACCTCCAAACCATGAACAAATTTATTTGTTACTTCACACGGACTTCTTCAACACTCTCTCCAATCCACAGAATCAGATAATGCAATTCTGGAGCTCACCGGACCAATCTGTGACACTCTGTCACCACTGAACATCTGTCGGAACCGGTTCTACTTGAGCAACCATAACTTCTTCAGATCTTCATGCGGACCTCTGAAATCTTGACTGGATCATCTCAAGACTCATATCTACAAATCCTTTAAACTATATCCTCTAATCTTCACCTTATCTTGGACTTTTACCTTAATGTCATCACTGTTCTTCACTGTTCCTGGTTGAGACTAATTTCCTCAATATCCTCAACACACAGCTCATCCAATCCTTCTCATTAATGCAATATGAGTATGTTGACATCAATGACAACACTGGTTGTCCTTGTACTTGCAACAATCTCCCCCTTTGTCATTGATGGCAACATATGATGTGAAAAACCATCAAGACAAGAACTTCTCCTTTCTGTCATAGCTCCCCCTATCAGCAACAACTCTTCACATGTCTTCTCTTTCTTTACTGCTCCCCCTTTGATCATCAACCACTTGTTTTTCACATGTCTTCTCTCCCCCTTTAACATTAATGGCAAAGGGCTCATACTTGCAACTTAAACACATCAAAATCATACCAGCTGCTCCCCCTGAGTAGCAGCTCCCCATCATCAATCCAGATCACAAGATATGACTATGATATCCACCGGACTGATGCACATCAGTGCATCCTAGTTCTTCACTGGAGGGGCAATAACCCCTAACTTCTCCCTAAGATACTCAAAAGAGTCCTTGGGAAGAGGTTTAGTAAAAATATCTACAAGCTGATCCTTAGAGGGCACATACTCCAATCTGACTTCACCCTTGTTCACTTGCTCTCTCAGAAAGTGAAACTTGATAGATATATGCTTAGTCTTAGAATGCAACACCGGATTCTTAGAAATATTTATTGCACTTGAATTATCACAAAAAATTGTGATAGGCTCCACATATTCTACTTGAATATCTCTTAACATTTGCTTCATCCACAAAAGTTGAGTGCAACTTCCTACTGCTGCAATGTATTCTACTTCAGTTGTAGACAGGGATATTGCCTCTTGTTTCTTTCTTAGCCAAGAAACCAACCTTTTTCCCAAAAAGAATGCTCCTCCACTTGTACTCTTCCTATCATCCACATCTCCTGCCCAATCTGCATCTGTATATGCATGAAGAGAAAAATTATGATCTCTAGGATACCATAGACCATACTCAACTATTCCTTTTAAGTACCTAAATTTTTTTTTGATTGCCATGACATGAGATTCTCTGGGATTAGCCTGGAATCTCGCCATAAGACCAACAGCCTGCATTATATCTAGTCTAGTCTGAGTAAGATACAATAATCCTTCAATCATTGATTTGTACTTGGTCTGATCTGTCTTAGGAGAGTCATCATCTTTGCTCAACTTACATCTAGTTGCCATGGGAGTATTCATTGGCTTTGAATCTTCCATCCCAAATTTCCTTAACAATTCTTTCACATATTTGGTCTAAGAAATAAAGATTCCTTTCTTTGATTGAGAAGTTTGCAGACCCAAGAAGAAATTCATTTCACCGAGCTTTGACATTTCAAACTCACTTTTCATTTGATTTGCAAAGGTTTTACACATACTGTCTCTTCCTCCAAAGATGATATCATCAACAAATACTTCAACAATCAAGATGTTTGCATGATCAATTTTGAAATATAGGTTACTATCAGCAGTACCTTTGTTGAAACCAATCTTTAAAAGATGTTTGTCCAGCCTTTCATACCATGCTCTTGGAGCTTGCTTTAGACCATATAGTGCCTTCTTTAATTTGTAGACCATATCACTATGCTCAGATAACTAAAATCCATCCAGTTGTTCAATGTACACTTCTTCTTCTAAGTCACCATTCAGGAAAGCAGATTTGACATCCATCTGATACACTTTGAAATCCTTGAAGGCAACAAATGCAAGAAATAGTATGACTACTTCAATTCTTGCCACCGGAGAAAAGGTTTCTTCAAAATCAATCCCTTCTATTTGAGAGTAGCCTTTGCAGACTAATCTGACCTTATTTCTGATTACTTCACCAACTTCATTTAGTTTGTTCTAGAAGACCCATTTGGTTCCAATCACATTCTTGTTTCTAGGTCTAGAAACAAGATCCCAAGTGTGATTTTTCTCAATTTGCATTAACTCTTCTTCCATTGCTTTGGTCCAATTTTCATCATTACAGGCTTCATTTATTGTCTTAGGTTCAATCTTTGAAATTAGACAACATTCATCTAAATTTTGAGCAACATTCCTTCTAGTTTGCACACCTTTGCTTTTGTCACCTATGATCTGATCTTCAGAGTGGTTTAGTCTTACATACCTTGGAACTTTGGGAGTTTCTTGCACTTCTACTTCTTGATCAGGCTCATTCAGACCTATCTCTTCTTCATGATTTGCCGGATTAGTCTAAATCTAACTTTCAGGAGAGGATTGAGTTCCTTGAACCAGAACACCATTCTGATCATCTTCATCATACTCATAAAATCTTGAGGGCTTCTCAATGCCTTCATCAACCTTCACATTTGTACTTTCTATCATCTTTCTCAGTCTCTTATTGTAACACCGGTATGCTTTGCTTTGAGTGGAGTAACCCAAGAAAATTCCTTCATCACTTCTAGCATCAAATTTTCCTAGATCTTCATCTCTTTTAATGTAACATTTGCTACCAAATACTCTGAAATATCTCACAGTAGGAGTGATGCCAAACCAAAGTTCATAAGGAGTCTTACTGGTACTGCTTCTGATTTGAACTCAATTGAGAGTATAGACTGCAGTGCTGACAACTTCTCTCCAAAACATCTGGGGAACATTTGCTTCCATCATCATTGTTTTGGATGCTTCCTGGATGGTCCAGTTTTTTCTCTCTACTAGTCCATTCTGCTGCGGAGTCCTAGGAGCAGATAACTGTCTCTTTATACCATGCTTCTCACAAAAGTCTATGAATTCACTGGATGTGAGTTCACCACCTCTATCAAACCTCAGATATTTCAGTTTTAATCTGGTTTGATTCTCTACCATAGCCTTGAAGATTTTGAACTTCTCAAACACTTCTAATTTCTCTTTCAGAAAGGTAACCCACATCATCTGGGAATGGTCATCAATTAGTAACTTGAAGTATCTATCACCTTGCATACTTTTGATTCTTGTCGAACCACATAGATCAGTGTGAACTAAATCCAATAATCCGGTAGAGGACCGATCCTTGCTTTTGAATGAGACTCTACTCTGTTTACCTAGCTGACATTCTTTGTACAAACTATTTGTAGGTTTTACCAATTTTGGAAGATCTCTTATAGCCTAAATATTGCTTATCTTGATGATGTTATCAAAATTTACATGACACATCCTTCTATGCCATAACCAACTCTGATCAACTTGAACAAATAGACAACTTTTATCAGCACCAACCAAGTGGAAGATATTACCTTTAGTTTGAGTACCGGATGTAATCTCTATTCCAGATCTTTCAAAGATTTTGCATTTTCCATCCTTGAATCAGAGATCATAGCCTTTGTCCACCAACTGTCCAACACTGAGAAGATTGTGCTTCAAACCTTCAACATACAACACATTACTAGTTCTGTTTCTTCCATTAAAAGAAATAGTTCCTCTTCCTCTGATTCTACCAGCAGAATTATCACCAAACTTCACCACTCCTCCTTCATACCTTTCCAAATCTATGAACTTATTCTTGTCACTTGTCATGTGGTGAGAGCAACCACTATCAATTACCCAATCATTCTTTTCTTCAACTTGGGCAACCAAAGCTCTTTCTACAACCTTATGATTGACAGATTCAGAGGATATTGGATCTTCTTCCTTGATGGCAATAAACACCCATTCATTTCTGGATTTGTTTCCTATCTCTGATTCATCATCTGTTACTCCATTATCATCTTCTTCATGAACATAATAATAATTCTTTGGAACCTTTGTTTGTTAGAATTTGACTTTGTAGAACTTTCCAGACATCTTGAGGCAAAATGACCAATATTATTGCAGTTGAAGCACTTAAAGGGTAATTTTCCTTCATACTTACCGGATCCTCTTGGCAGTTTCTTTGCAATGAGGGCTTCAAGGTGAGCTGTTTTTGCTTCTTCCACTTCCATGTCTCTTCTTGTTTGATCATACCATGACAACTTCCTTGAAGAGTTTTCTCTCAGATCAAATCTTTGTTTACCTTTCATAGAGGCACTAGCTTTGAATGCAGATTCAGTCTTGGGGGGATCATCTCCAAACTCGGTCATTTCAAATGTAGCCAGTTTGCCAACCAATTGGTCTCTTGTGATAGTTGTATGGGCTCTGAATTCATCAATGGAAGCAACCTTCATTGTGTAGGTAGTAGGAAGGGACTTGAGAATTTTGCCAACAATCTCATTTTCATCCAAAACTCCACCAGCATTCCTAATTCCACACACTAGCTCATTTACTCTTGGCATAAAGGTAGTAATATTTTCATCATCTCTCATCTTTAGTCTTTCAAATTTCCCTTTGAGACTCTGCAACCTTGCACTCTTAACATACTCATCTCCTTCATGTAGAAGTTCCAGTTTAATCCAGATCTCATAGGCAGTTGGTAGGTCAATAACATTTGAGAGTTCTGAGTCAGTTAATGCGCTTAGAAGAGCCTCTTTGGTCTGCAGATTATTTTTAGCATCTGTGATTTCATTTAGAGTTGTCGGACCACCTTGTGGAGGTGTATAAGCTTTTGTGACCATGGACCAGTACACCTTTCCCATACATTGCAAGTGACATTTCATGCGACCTTTCCAAAGAGAGAAGTTGGTTCCATCAAACTTCGGACTATCCTTCTTGTATGACGACATCCTGGATCTCCTCAAGTGGTTAAGCTCCTTTTAGAGGAACTTGGCTCTTATACCAATTGTTAGATTTAGGGCACACAACTGAGAGGGGGGGTGAATCAGTTGTATGAAACTTGCTTTTAATTCAAACACTTAAATCCTCTTTGTTATTTAGTAGCATATCAATTAATCACTCATGAAAGCATAAATCATAAACACCAGAGCAGATACACATCAATACATGAGACACCAATATTTTGATGTGGAAAACCTGGTCAAGGGAAAAACCATGGGGTGATTAATCCAAGGATTAGTCTCTATTAGAAGAATAAGAAAAATAGATGGCACTTGCCAATTAGGGCTCACTACTCGAGCACATTGCTCACAAGAGGCACACTACCTACAAGAGACACACTGTCTACAAAGTAACAAGTATTACAAACTTGAACTAGAGATTGACATCTTTACCATGCCTGGATCAGTTCCATTTAAGCCCAAAAACTCTTGCTCTGCCTTTCACTTCTTCTTCACTATGCCACACTCATCCACACCAAGACACACTTCAAAATGAATTCACAATCCCTTATTTATACAAGGCATCGACTTAGGAACAATCATGTAAGTTGGCAAACACCTATAAGATCATTCGCAAGACGTGTAATACAACCGGTTGGCCTGTCTTAGGAAGAATACCAATATCCGTGGTTATTCTTCAAATGCAAACTCAAACTTCAATGTGGACCGTCAATAAGAATTGTACATGATACAAATATCACCAAAATCTTTCCTGAGTCATCAAGAACATCTGCACTTTATCAGCTTACTGGAATTCTTCTCTTCTTAATTTAGAACTTCAAGAACACAGTCTGCCATCAATGTCACAATGAAAAAGGTGCTTCTGAACCTCCAAACCATGAACAAATCTATTTGTTACTTCACACGGACTTCTTCAACACTCTCTCCAATCCGCAGAATGAGATAATGCAATTCCGGAGCTCACCAGACCAATCTGTGACACTCTGTCACCACTAAACATCTGTCAGAACTAGTTCTACTTGAGCGACCATAACTTCTTCAGATCTTCATGCAGACCTCTGAAATCTTGACTGGATCATCTCAAGACTCATATCTACAAACCCTTTAAACCGTATCCTCTGATCTTCACCTTATCTTGGACTTTTACCTTAATGTCATCACTATTCTTCACTGTTCCTGATTGCGACTAATTTCCTCAATATCCTTAGCACACAGCTCATCCAATCCTTCTCATTAATGCAAAATGAGTATGTTGACATCAATGACAACACTGGTTGTCCTCATACTTGCAACAATATTTTCCTATTTTAATATCTAATAACTACTAAATGTAACAACAACATCTATCATTATAATTTCCTTTAAGTAAACCTACTAACTAACACTTACAACTTACAATCTGATTTAAAACACTATAACATCTTACTAGTTATGATTTCCTTAAGAAACAACTGCAAATACAATTTTATTTCATTAACTATCCACCATATATAATAAAAAAATATTTTATAACAAACATTATAACCTAAATAGTTCCCCTAAGTTAATCTTCTATCTAATATCTTACCAACATACAATATCCAATAGAAACAACTATACGAATAAGATATATGTCTTTATTCACATAAGATCCTACCGATACAAACTATTTCCCACGGCTTCCATTTTACCTTAAGACTTTCTATTGACTTCCACTAAATGTTCATAATAAGCCTATCAAAGCTAAGATGAAATTATTTCCTAATCGACCAATCTGACCACAAAAGTCTCATGAACACTTTATAAAAGAGATCCCCCTTAAAGCACATCATGAGCTACATCGACTAAACAAAAATGACCTCTAAAACATGCATTACTGAAAGTTTTGACTAACCTTACGTTGACTGCTAAGGTTTCAACCAGATAAAAATGTTGGATAAGGTTTCATCTAAGACTTATCTACCTAGGATTTCAATGAGATACTAGACATATTCCCATCCCACTGGAGTTAAACGGACAGCTAAGTGACCAAACCTATTCGAATACCGATCATGAACTACACTCAGATATCACATGGAAATCTAATCAATCTCGCATACATGGAATAGAGGCAATTAGAAACTCTAGAGAATTTGAAAGATATCTAATAGAAACCAAAATCTACGTTCCTTCACAAGGTACAGTTGGCTGTCAAATGGGACGGAAACTTGAGACAAAAGATCAATTGCCAAAACATGACTCACCTTCTAATCTTGACGCACAGAAGTTTATCTAGCTTGGGCGCATAAAAACAAAACTTCACCCTTGTTTATGAGAGTAAGGAAGGTAAGAAAGGATTTAGCCAAGACAAAATTTATAAGAAAATATAGAAGGAATTACTGGTCTAAAGAGGGAATTCGATATGATTATGTGTAGAGAAAAAGATAAAGAAGAAAAGTTCAATATGGTGCTAAAAGAAATTGATCTTTACATGCATCATACGGGCCGAACGGCAATAGAAGAATGTTGACTGCAGAAGCTATAAAATGAAATCATCTCCTAGCTACAGAGACGTCTACAAGGAAGATGTTATTTTTTTTTTATCAAGGCAAAGACCAGAGGATTAAACCAAAGTAAGGCCACAAGTTGTTCTTCTCGACGATCAAAATAAATGAAGTCCCAACAAAGGTCGATTAAAAGATTTAACAAGAGGGCGATAAGGAGGTTTAGAAGACATTGACATGCAAGCTGATTAGTTCATAACTGAGATCATAGTATTTAAGAATCCAATGCAGGTTGAGAATTTCTCTACATGCTGGTAATTTTGCATTGATTGGTGAAGATCGACATTGTAGACCAAAAAGATCACATAAGGATTAAACAATTGAAACCTGAAAGAAAGAAATATCAAATGAACATAGACCAAAATGAAGCCTTTAATGACACATGCAAGGTGATTAATTTAGATCATTAATGTCAAATTAAAATCACAACACACCCAGATCAATAGATGATTCCAGGCTTGAGGAATAACATTTTAGTTCAACAACTTCGATAGCGAAGTATGAAACATTTCTCAGAGTTTAAGGAAGAATAGTTGACAGGAATAGATACATCAATGGCAGAAACACATAGATAAAAATAAACCCCATTAATCAAACAAATATAGTTTTATAATGAAAGCATACCCAGATTTCAGTCCCCTTCCAATTTTCTCCAGTTCCTGTAACCAAATTCTTTTGTTTTTGCTTCCCAATTTCTCCGTGCTCTTTCCAACTTCCCCTCTGAAAAAAAAAATTTCCATATAAAAATGATTCCACTCATAAAATAAATGTAGACATGCATCCGTTACCCAACAACCCACTCTTCCAAGAAAATTCAAAAATTTGCTATAAAAAGAGATCCCAAATCTTCCAATTTCAAAATTGACAACTCAAGGCATTAATTTCACATATCACAAATTATTTTGTACCAAATATATACTAATTACCCGTAACTCCAACTTATGACATAAATGCTTTAGAATAGCAGATAATTTAATCTAGACTATTATAAAATTTAAGCAAGGTGTCCACCCAAGTTCTAAGTTAAAACAAATATTATCCAATAAACATAATAGGAGCATTATTAGTTAATAATAAATCATTAAAGTATTATCCAATCACACATGAGCATTATTAACATAACTCAACTATACTCCAAAACACAGATTACCAACATAAAAGGCAAGGACTAAGTGACACAACATGACTCGAGACGACAACAGAAGACAATAACTGACCTAGTGGAATAGACCTCGCGTTATCTCCCATCACTTATACCCATTGGTGTAAGAACCCATTCAAACCTGCTATATTAGGTGGAGTCGAGGTTCGATACCTGCGGCTTGCATCTGAGCAATTGGTTGTATACAATCAAATACCTATATGTCAGCACACACAGAGAGTCAGAGAATCACTGGGTAGTAGGGTGCTTGAAGCAAGTAGTACTACGCCATCTCTGGTCTTAAAACAATATCATAACAACTTTTATTTGAATTCATATACCAACAAATCAAATGACACATGATAATATGAATTCACATCATAACTGAAGTAATAGTAATGCCATCATGAACTCATAACACATGTGTAATTATATAAATCAAACATAGTTCATCAAGATCAAAATAAACATAAATCATAACCTATTAATCAAATGTCTCAAAACTGTATCAATGCAATGAATGCCTAACAACTGTCCCCGACTGACAGAGAGCAATGCAGAACTACTACTATCACAAGCCAACAATGAGGGGGCACTACATCCTCCCCCCCTAAAACTTGACTTACTCCTGGAAGTCACATATTAGGGTAGAAACATAATATATTAATATTGCCATATTCCATTCCTAACATTCTCATCTATATTCAACAATTGTTCACAAAACAAGCACAAATATTCAATAAAAGACAAGAAGAACATATATTCTTTACCTTTATGGTGTATCATGTGATCTACTTATATCTAATTACACTTTTTTTTTGGCAATCTCATACAATCCAAAGAATTGCAGTCTCATATAACTAAGGAAAAATACATCTCATCTCTATTTCCACTAATTACCAACCATGCAAAGTGCAATTCTCCACGGAGTCCTCCCTTGAACATACTATAAGAGGTTCAAAATGAACATGATAGAAACAACACTTACCACAAAATGGGGTCAACAGAATCAAACATTTGGAATATCCACCATAGAAAATTTAAAAATAAATACAAACCCACATAGAAAAACAATCAAATCCAACCTTAAGTCACAAAGTGCCGGCAAATTTCAATAAATCAAGAATAAAGGAAAGAGTCTTGGTGACCATTCCTGACATAAGAAGGTTCAAAGAAAGAAAACTCACTGTTAACCCCCCGTACTACACATGAAGCAATTGTCAAAATTTCCAAAACAACCAAATTACAACAAATTCACATCACGATGTGACTAATTTTAGCCACAAAAAGGGAGTATCCGCTACACAACACTCAAGGACACCGCGTCCATAATGTGTTAGAGAATGTACACCAACACTCAAACAATTATGTTAACTACATTCTCTTATCTAAACAACTTCTATCTTTATTACAATACAATTTCTTTCTACTAACTACAGAAATATGCAATTACTTCCTTATGCAAGAGGATATAAAAGGAATGTATGATATCACATACATGAATAATTCAAACTATAATTGACTTACATTATCACATATCTAATCTCATAGGCCCAACCCAAGCTCTCATATGATCTTCTGCATACAGTTCTTACATGAGCATATACAATGATAACTTCCATAAATTACAGCAATTCTTCCATAAGAGGTCATGAACATCTAGGGG
This sequence comes from Cunninghamia lanceolata, assembly GCA_027924645.1. Lineage (NCBI taxonomy): Eukaryota > Viridiplantae > Streptophyta > Pinopsida > Cupressales > Cupressaceae > Cunninghamia > Cunninghamia lanceolata. The sequence continues at coordinate 9,786,132 of BSBN01001201.1, forward strand.
TTAGATATAGATTTTCAAACATCCATGTAAAGATGTCAACATCACATAACCCCATAACTCATGATGCATGATGCCATCAGATGATTAGATGAATTAACATGCAGGGAGAACATATTGTTAGATGTAACATCACATTTCCAGAGAAGAATGAGAAAGAACATAGCATACACATAAGTAGAATAAATCATTCATTTCTTAAAGAGCAACTCTATAAACTTATCAACCTTCATACTAATGCATACAGGTGGGAGATACTATTACCAACTCATTACAATGAGAAAATCTTTAACCTAGGGCAACAACAACAATCCAGATGTCTCAGTGTTGCAACCTAGGCTCTGATACCAAGTGTAATGCCCCGTCATGCAACCCTAGAGTGCTAGACTAGAGAGTGCAAAATTACAGAAATAATTTTTTTTAAAAAAGCAAGAAATTGCATTAATAGTAACTAAAGATATTATAATACACAACATAAGGAAAAGAACACTTCTAACTCCTCTAGGGAAACATAACTGCATCAATGAAAATAAAGTTAATACCACACAAGAGAAATATATTATATTGATACTACAGAAAGAACAACTTTTACATTTGCAAGATAGTTAATATACAAAGTTACAATGCAAGAATACAAGACCGATCACGTAGGTTTACAAAAGAATACATCTAAAAGTAAACAACATCTCTAAGGGTGGAGAGCAAACTGGAACTGGAACACCTCTACACAGGACTCGAACTGAATCTCCAAAAAGGCCAATGGATAGCTTTGCCACCCAACCATGTGGAACCATGAGGTCCACCCCTCTGAGCTAGGAGATAACAATGAGGATTCCACTAAGCCAAAGTAACAATATCTGATATAACCAAATGACAACAGACTTGACACAACCAACCATATCAACAAAGCTGCACAAGACAAGACATCACTCCAGAGGTACCAATGAAAGCATAAAGAGGGGAGTAACTAAGCTGCAGTGAGGAGAGTGTCATCGCATGGTCCTAGCATGGGTTACCCAGGCTATCTCTCACTAGAAGCCGGTCCCCATCTATGGTTACCCTGGCAGCCTCTCTCTAGGCACCAGCCCCATAGGGTGACACATGCGGAACCGACATGTCCTCTCATGGAGACAAGGAGGTCGGACTTGCCAACCAGGCCTTCTCATCCCATCCTTAGCCTGCGAGAGCACTCAAGGCATGGGTGAGGTATCTTACTTATCTTGTTATGTGTTTTACTACCCCAACCCTCCTGATTAAGTTATTAAGTTTCCACTTGCTTACAACTTCCATGGGGTTACCCAGGCAGCCTCTCACTAGGCACCAGCCCCACCATGGAAGCCACTCTCCTTTCTACACTAGCAACCCTTATACAACATTTGAAACCAATGACATGCATGAGCGAGGGACTAAAAGACATCTAACTCCATCATGATACAAAACAGATACCAAGTACTATATCCAAGAGACCATTTCCCATTCCATACAAGACACAAAAATCCAAATATCCCATTACATTGACTTGCCACTATCTGAACCAAAGATCAAGACACCACACCTTTGGAGTTCGGTACACATCAAAGATAAAGTAACCATTATCTGACAAGAACAACGCTTCCGCATTTGACACCAAGTGGTTAAAACATCTCACAAGATTCCTACTTCACAACAAACCAAAACATAGACATATACTCCACCCAAGGTGAACACAAAGATCCATTACAAGCATCTAGCTATGACCAAAAGGATAATCGAACATAAGATATTCAATGAACTTCTAATTCAATCATGAGAACAACTTATGAGATTTAACATCAATTTATAAGAAAATTCAAGTTCACGACATTAAAAACAATAGATGGTATAAACCGACAATCGGCTCAAAGTCTCTAAAATGAAGTAAAATAACATATACAATGATATCCACCATTTACGAAGCATGAAATGGAATATTACAAGCATGACTAGCAAATTAAAATTCAACAAGGAATTCAATACACTATTATTACCCCATGAACTAGAAATAATAATTCAAATCCCTCTACAATTTCCATCACAATATTTATCCACTACAATAATATATCATGGAAATCTCTACCCAAAGACATCATTACTCCCAATAATAAAATTTTCCAACAAAACCATATTTGAAAACGACTTGACATAACCCTTAAAGGATCATATAAACTGACTACCATAACAAGGCTTTTACTTTCAACGTAATGAAATGATTTAACATATACTATATCATTTACGTGGACATCACTACAAAAATCTAGTATTATAACTTGAAAAACACAAAAGCCCTAACTTAAGATATATTTACTAAAAACAAGGTATCCTATGATAGTATGAACAAAATTACAATTAGTGAGCATACTCAATAATTCATATTACCAACTTGCATATTCTAAAACAACATCATAAAATAATGTTAATTCTACAAGATTATGAATCTATACAATAGAAGGAATTTAATATATTTATATATATATCTTTTAACTTCACAATATACAGGAAGGAATTAATTTATCTATCTCACTAGAATTTACTAAAAAACTTGATTAATTTAAATAAAAGTACTAAATTTAAATGTTTTAATTAAAATTCACTAGATCGCATTTTGATTTTGTGCACAACTATACAAACACCAAATTCTATATTCAGCACCCACCAATTTAATGAAAAACAACTAAATAATATAAATTGTTACCTAAAAACGTAAACATCTTATCCACTACTAATTCCTCAAGAGACAATTACACATACACATATACTTCCTATTAACCACAACTATAAGAAGATATATTTTCCTATTTTAATATCTAATAACTACTAAATGTAATAGCAACATCTATCATTATAATTTCCTTTAAGTAAACCTACTAACTAACACTTACAACTTACAATCTGATTCAAAACACTATAACATCTTACTAGTTATGATTTCCTTAAGAAACAACTGCAAATACAATTTTATTTCATTAACTATCCACCATATATAATAAAAAAATATTTCATAACAAACATTATAACCTAAATAGTTCCCCTAAGTTAATCTTCTATCTAATATCTTACCAACTACAATATCCAATAGAAACAACTATACGAATAAGATATATGTCTTTATTTGCATAAGATCCTACGGATACAAACTATCTCCCATAGCTTCCATTTTACCTTAAGACTTTCTATTGACTTCCACTAAAGGTTTATAATAAGCCTATCAAAGCTAAGATGAAATTGTTTCCTAATCGACCAATTTGACCACTAAAACAAATGACCACAAAAGTCTCATAAACACTTTACAAAAGAGATCCCCTTTAAACCACATCACGAGCTACATCAACTAAACAAAAGCGACCTCTAAAACATGCATTACTAAAAGTTTTGACTAACCTTACGTCGACTGCTAAGGTTTCGACCAGATAAAAACGTTGGCTAAGGTTTCATCTAAGACTTATCTGCCTAGGATTTCAACGAGATACTAGACATATTCCCATCCCACTGGAGTTAAATGAACAGCTAAGCAACCACACCTATTCGAATACCGATCATGAACTACACTCAGATATCACACGAAAATCTAATCAATCTGGCATACATGGAATAGAGGCAATTAGAAACTGTAGAGTATTTGAAAGATATCTGACAAAAACCAAAATCTACGTTCCTTCACAAGGTATAGTTGGCCATCAAATGGGACAGAAACTTGAGAGAAAAGATCAATTGCCAAAACACGACTCACCTTCTAATCTTGACACATAGAAGTTTATCTAGCTTGGGCGCATCAAACCAAAACTTCACCCTTGTTTATGAGAGTAAAGTAGGTAAGCAAGGATTCAGCCAAGACAAAAATTTATAAGAAAATCTAGAAGGAATAACTGGTCTAAAGAGGGAATTCGATATGATTATGTGCAGAGCAAAAGATAAAGAAGAAAAGTTCAATATGGTGCTAAAAGAAATTGATCTTTACATGCATCATATGCACCGAATGGCAATAGAAGAATGTTGATTGTAGAGGCTATAAAAGGAAATCATCTCCTGGATATAGAGATGTCTACAAGGAAGATTGATGTAGAGGTACTAGGATGGATAGAGGATTCCACAAATTGACAAGGTTTTCTTCACACTCTAAAACCCAAATTCAAGGATCAACTTGTAAAAGTGGGAACAACAGTTAACATCTTTGAAACCATCATGGAAAGGTTGATTTTACATTCTATGGGACCCATCCCAACCATTGGCATAGGTAGAACAAACTCAGTTTTGGTACTTCCTTCTTTAGGTACCTAAAACCCTTGTAGCCCTGTTTTAAGATTTGTCAGACTGTAATTTTCATTTGCGGCATGGTATCAATGAAACAAAAACACTTTTGGGCACCCATTATCTTTTTTGTCAACATATCAAAAGATGGATATAGGTTGTTTTGGACAGAAGGCTTCAAATCCTATGATGGACCTACCTTGAACTAGGCCTATTAGGTCACATTTACAAAGAAACTACTCTCAAAATGTCAAGTTAAACCCCAAAACCCAAAAAAAGTCTTTCAATAGGTCCTAAAATGTCCAAATCCTCAATCAAATTCAAGTGACTTGATCATTTGGTTGGCAAACTCAAAAACCTTCACTTTTAGGCAAAACACCTAGGGTTTTATTGAAAGTCTATATTCTGGGCCTCCACCACCTTAGCCATTGCATCAAACACTTTCATATACACCTGCAGATACTCACCAAACACTCAAACAAACTTTTCCATTAACATTTTGTCAAATACCCTCTTGGGTTCCTCTTATCAACATGAAAAATACTACCAACAACTTAAGGGCATCACCACAAACTCACACAACATATATTTTATGCCTTTCAAAACCATTGGAACATCTAACCTATCATAAATCAAGTCATTCCACTGAGTTATAGGTTTGGATAGCAAGTGGAATGACTAAAATACCATGTTTTACTCCCTCAAAACCCTTAATAGACTATAAACAGGCAGTTTCAGAAAAACAGCGATAATTTCCTCTAGGAATGGAGTTAGGACCTCAAACTAGTTGCATTTGAAAGGTAACTCAATCCTATTTCTAACCATATATGGATTGCCTCTATATCTATCTGTACAGAACTGTACCAACGCTGGGAACAGCAAATTTGCAGTCAAAAAGTACAGAAAAATAAGGAAAAGAGGCAAAAACATGATTTTATTCATCCCGCATGTTTTTTCTCAATGTTTGTGAGCATATTTCAATACATTACAATGATACTCAATGGTCATAACCATCCATAACCACTTTTGGGTTGGTTGGCCTTTGCAACTTCCACATTACAACATGTTTTGCACTCTTTTTACATTAATAACTTTGAAATAGTTTTGTAACCTTTTAAATCTTTGACACACCATAACCCTAATGATCTCAAAACATGAAGAATGTCCTCAACATGATATTAATAGACATGGTCCTTATTAAAAAACATGAGAAATGGTCTTTCAAGACCTTATTAACAACCATGGTCTCTTAGGACACAAAAACTTCAAAATGTGCCTTATGGGGGTTTGATGACACCTCAGGTGCTCTTGCACCAAAGATGTTATTTTTTTTTTATCAAGGCAAAGACCAGAGGATTAAACCAAAGTAAGGCCACAAGTTGTTATTCTCGACAATCAAAAAAATGAAGTCCCAACAAAGGTCGATTAAAAGATTTAACAAGAAGGTGATAAGGAGGTTCAGAAGACATTGACATGCAAGCTGATTAGTTCATAACTAAGATCATAGTATTAAAGAATCCAATGTAGGTTGAGAATTTCTCTACATGCCGGTAATTTTGCATAGATTGGTGAAGATCGACATTGTAGACCAAAAAATCACATAAGGATTAAACAATTGAAACCCGAAAGAAAGAAATTTCAAATGAACATAGACCAAAATGAAGCCTTTAATGACACATGCAAGGTGATTAATTCAGATCATTAATCTCGAATCAAAATCACAACACACCCAGATAAATAGATGATTCTAGGCTTGAGGAATAACATTTGAGTTCAACAACTTCGATAGGGGAGTATGAAACATTTCTCAGAGTTTAAAGAAGAATAGTTGATAGGAATAGATCCATCAATGGCAGAAACACACAGATGAAAATAAACCCCATTAATCAAACAAGTATATTTTTATAATGAAAGCATACCTAGATTTCAGTCCCCTTCCAATTTTCTCTAGTTCCTGCAACCAAATTCTTTTGTTTTTTGCTTCCCAATTTCTCCGTGCTCTTTCCAACTTCCCCTCTGAACAAAAAATTTTCCATATAAAAAATGATTCCACTCATAAAATAAATGCAGACATGCATCCGTTACCCAACAACCCACTCTTCCGAGAAAATTCAAAAATTTGCTATAAAAAGAGATCCCAAATCTTCCAATTTCAAAATTGACAACTCAAGGCATTAATTTCACATATCACAAATTATTCTATATCAAATATATACTAATTACAAGTAACAGCAAATAATTTAATCTAGACTATTATAAAATTTAACCAAGGTGTCTACCCAAGTTCTAAGCCAAAACAAATATTATCCAATAAACATAATAGGAGCATTATTAGTTAATAATAAATCATTAAAGTATTATCCAACCACACATGATCATTATTAACACAACTCGACTATACTCCAAAACATAGATTAGCAACATAAATGGCAAGGACCAAGCGACACAACATGACTCGAGACCACAATAGAAGACAATGACCGACCTAGTGGAATAAACCTCGCATTATCTCCAATCACTGATACCCATTGGTGTAAGAACCTGCTCAAACTTGCTATATCAGGTGGAGTTGAGGTTCAGTACCTGCAGCCTGCATCCGAGCAATTAGTTGTATATGATCAAATACCTATATGTCAGCACATAGAGAGAGTCAGAGAATCACAATGTAGTAGGGTGCTCGAAGCGAGTAGTACTACACCATCTTTGCTCTTGAAACAATATCATAAAAACTTTTATCTAAATTCAAATACCAACAAATCAAATGACACATGATAATATTAATTCGCATCATAACTAAAGTAATAGTAATGCCATCATGAAGTCATAACACATGTCTAATTATATCAGTCAAACATAATTCATCAAGATCAAAATAAACATAAATCATAACCTACTAATCAAATGTCTCATAACTGTATCAATGCAATGAACGACTAACAACTATCTCTGATTGATAGAGAGCAATGTAGAACTACCACTATCACAAGACAACAACGAGGGGGCACTACAATCCTGTTTCAGAGGAGATGGTTGACAAGTTGAAATTGACAAGAAGAAAGCATCCACATCCATATCAGATTGCATGGTTGCAGAAGGACCACAGAGCTTTGGTCAATGAGCAATGTTTAGTGAAGTTTAAGATTGGGGACTACCATGATGAGGTGTTGTGTGATATCATATCGATGGATGCATGTCATATGCTATTGGGGAGGCCGTGGCAGTATGATAGGAGCACTGTCCATGATGGTCATGCAAACACATATTCCCTAAAAAAAGATGGAGTTCGTCATAAGTTGAAGCCCTTGAAGGAGGTGGAAGAAAAGGTATGTAGTACTGCCAGAATTTGCTTGGTAGATGGTAGGAAGTTTTTGGAGGGTATGAAGCATGAGCATCATTGCTTTGCATTGATTCCTAAGATTAGTCAAGAGAAATGTGAAGATGTACCAGCAAAAGTCTCAGATATGTTAGAAGAATTTCAAGATATTATCTCTGATAATGTACTAAAAGTTTTACCACTAGTGAGGAAGATAAGTCATGAAATGGATTTGATATTAGGAGCTAGTTTGCCAAATAAGGTAGCCCACAGAATGACTCCTACAGAGAGTGAAGAGTTGAATAGACAAGTTCAAGAGATGTTAAGGAAGGGACTAATAAGGGAGAGCCTAAGTCCATGTGTGGTACCTGCAGTACTAGCACCAAAGAAAGATGGAGAATGGAGAATGTGTACAGATTCTTGAGCCAACAATAAGATCATGATCAAGTACAAGTTTTTGTTGCCAAGAATGGATGACATAATGGACTATTTGAGTGGAGCCAAGTACTTCACAAAAATTGACTTGAAGAGTGGGTATCACCAGATCCATATTAGGGAAGGAGATGAATGGAAGACAACCTTCAAGACAAAGGAAGATTTGTATGAGTGGTTAGTCATGCAATTTGGGCTAACCAATCCACCGAGCACAGTCATGCGGCTTATGAATGAAATAGTGAAAGAATTTTTGGAAAGTTTTGTTATTATTTATTTGGATGATATTTTGATTTTTAGTAAGACTTGGGATGAGCATCTGATGCATATCAGAAGAGTTTTAGAGAGCTGAGGGAGGAGAAGTTGCTGATTAATCTGAAGAAATGTAGTTTTACAAAGAAGGAGTTGGTATACCTAGGATTTGTTGTCTCAGAGGAAGGTCTTAAGATGGACCTAGAGAAAGTGAGAGCTATCCTTGAATGGTCTATGCCAAGGAGTGTGACAAAGGTAAGATCTTTTCATGGTTTGGCAAGTTTTTATAGAAATTTTATTAGGAATTTTAATAGCATTTGTGCACCCCTAACTGAGACAATGAGAGGGGATAGAAAAGAATTTAGGTGGACTAAAGGAGTAGACAAGAGCTTTGATACATTAAAACAGAAAGTCATTGAACAACCTATTTTGGCACTTTTAGATTTCAATAAGGTATTTCAGGTAGATTGTGATGCTAGTGGTAGTGGTATAGGAGCTATTTTGAGTCAAGAAGGTAAGTCCATTGCCTATTTTAGTGAGAAGCTTAATGATGCCAAGAAAAAGTATTCTGTTTATGATCAGGAGTTTTATGCAATAGTTTAGGCTTTGAAGAAATGGAGACATTATTTGTTGCCCAATGAGTTTGTTTTATATACTAATCATCAGGCTTTGCAGTATCTTAATAGTCAAGGAAAGTTGAACCAAAGCCACTTAAAATGGGTTGAGTTTTTGTAGAGCTATACTTTTGTTTTGAAGCACAGGAGTGGGAAGTCCAACAGAGCTGCAGATGCCTTGAGCGAAAGGCAAAATTTGTTGACAAAAATGAAGATAGAGGTTGTTGGGTTTGATGAGCTCAAAAGTTTGTATCCTGAAGATCCAAATTTTGCAGAGGCTTGGAAAGCTTGTTTGGAACTTGTTACTTTGGACAGGACAAAATGGTTGGATTTCATAATCCAAGATGGCATGTTGTTTAGAGGAAGCCAGTTGTACATTCCAAGGAGTTCCATGAGAGAGAACCTAATTAAGGAGAAGCATAGTGGATGATTGGCTGGACACCTTGGTCAAGATAAGACCATTGCTATTGTTGGTGAAAATTATTATTGGCCACAGTTGCAGCAGGTTGTGAAGAAATTTGTGCAGAGTTGTAGAGTATGTCAGATGCCAAAAGGAGCAAGTCAGAATACAGGTCTATATCAGCCACTACTTGTACCAGAGAAGCCATGGGATGATTTTAGTATGGATTTTGTTCTTGGTTTACCAAGGACATAGAGAGGACATGATTCCATTTTTGTGGTGGTGGACAGATTCTCAAAGATGGCACATTTTATTCCTTGCAAGAAGACCAATGATGTTGTTCATATTGTAGAGTTATTTTTTAGGGAGTTGGTGAGATTACATGGTCCACCAAAGAGCATAGTTTCATATCGAGATACCAAGTTTGTTGGTTATTTCTAGAGGACATTGTGGAAGAAGTTGAAAACAGATTTAAAGTTTAGTTTTGCACACCATCCACAGACTGATGGACAGACAAAAGTGGTGAATAGGAGTTTGGATAACCTTCTATGATGCTTAGTAGGAGATAGTCCAAGAAATGCTTTAGAGTTAAGGAATCTAGACAAAGGAGAAAAGGCAAGTGCCGAGGCTGAAGACTTTGTAGAACACATGAAGAATTTGCATGAAGAGGTGAAAAAACACATTAATAAGATGAATATTTAGTACAAGTCTAAGGCAGATTAGAAGAGGAGATATAAGGAGTTCCAGGTAGGAGATGAAGTCATGGTTCACTTGAGAAAAGAAAGGTTCCCAATTGGAACATACAATAAGTTGAAAATGAAGAAATTTGGACCATGTAGAATTTTGAAGAAACATGATTCAAGGAATGCATATGAGGTAGAGCTACCGAGTGGAATCAATATTTCCCCTATTTTCAACATTGCTGATTTATTAGAATATCATGAAGGTGGAACAAAGGATGGACCGACAGAAGAACAGTGGAGTATTCCAGCATCTACTTCAATAGAGGAGATAGAAGAGATCTTGGATAGCCATGTGGGAAGAAGTACTCAAAACAAGCAATATGAAGAATACCTAGTGAAATGGAAAGGAAGGCTTGTTGAAGATTCTTCTTGGTTGTCTAAGGCAGAGGTTGACCGTTTGGGTTTTCCTCACACAAACACCTGAGACGTGATAGGGTCACTTCTCAAATTACCCTGGGTGTCTGATGTAGGAACATCTAGTGGTGTAAGGGCAATCTTATATCACCCAAAAAAAGATGTGTTTCAAAATTATTGATGTTCTTTCCTTTTCTTTTCAAAATTTGTGGTTCTGGTTCAATAATCGCTTGAATAATGATGTAGAACTTTTAGTTTTTCCAAACTACTAAAAATAACTTGCTATTTTTAGAAAGTTTGCATTTGGGTATGGATTGAAGTGAAAATTTACAGGAAGTTACATAACAGAAATATAAGACCTTTGGCGAAGGAATCACGCAAAGATCATTTGCGAGCTGAAAGATATTAAAGTTTTAGTTTCTTGAAAAATGCCTGAAAATTATTCAAACTTAGGTTTGAGGCACTAAACAGCCCTATACAGCCTTGAAAATGGTCAAAACCTACAAAGCAAGTTCATAGCGCGTAGAGCACTCCGTGAGCTTTTCGACACATAAAATAGTTTGTCAATCGGACACTTGGATCCAAAGTTATGGCTCTTGGAAGTTGACCTATTTTTGGAGGGAGATGCAAATTTTGAAATTAGGTTGTTGGCCACCAAAAAGGCTATTAATAACCATTTTTGGGAACCTTGGGTAGTAGTAGAGTTAAGGGGGAAAGTATAGAGTCAAGGATAGGTGGGGAAAACAGAAACCCTAGCTGATTTGTGGTTACAGAAGGCTAATGATTCTAGAGTCTTAGAGAGGGAGCTGTATTGTGTTGCAGCCTATGGAGGGTTGATTCCTCTAATTGTATTTAAGCTTCTGTAATGTAATAAGTTGTCCAAATCAATAAAAAAAGTTCTATTTTTTTGTGTGCAATTTCTATTGTTGTGTGTTTTATGATTTACCCCCTTCATCACTGCTTTTAACCTTCTTTATTAACTAATTATCAGATTAATGATGTAAACATTAAAGCATGGATCAACAACATATGAGTAGAAACATAAGCAACACACTTGACACCAAGATTTTGACATGGAAACCCGGTTAAGGGAAAAACCACGGTAGGGGTTAACCCACAAAGATTTATACCTTGTTAAAAGTACTTTAGAAAAATAGAAGGCACATGCCTTCAAGCGCACTACCCAAAGCTCACTGCTCAAAAGAGAGGCTCACTACCTAAAGAATTTATTTTAGTACATAGGGAATTAACTGAGAAATAGCATCTACTTCATGCTTGGTTCAGTTTCATTGAATGCTCACAAAACTATCTGCTTTGCCCCAAATACTTCTTCTCTAACTCTTCATCAAAACAAATCTTGTTCTTCTACTTCTCCTTTGCTCTACTTTGCCTTTTGATCCTTTCTCCAGATTATATTGTTTTCACACAAGGATGATTTTCCACAACTCATCAATAAGTATTTATATGCTTTATCAACCTTGGAATGAACATCAAGGTCAGCACTACAAACATCTGACTTAATGTGAATCACTAGGCTGTCGGCCAAACATAAATGGGTTTCAAATCTTCATTAATTAACACACCATGCTCCATAGAAATGCCCTTAGATCATCCGCAACATGCTTGAATCATCTAGTTGGCCAAGACTGGGAAGAATAGCAACACCAAGAAGGAAATCTTCATTGACAAGTTCAAACCTCAATGTAGACCTCCAACATAGTAGTTATACAATCCAGAGTCTTCCACAAGCACATTGAATTCAACAAAAACATCCACACTCCTCTAAATCATCAGAATCACTTGCATATTCCTTCGGAACCTCAAGAACATTGTCTGCCATGATTGTCACTTTAGAAAGATTGCTTGTGGACCTCCAAACAATGAACCACTTGAATGGATGATACACACTAACTTCCCAAACATGCCTCCAGATCCACAGATCATCATTTGACATATCCAGAACAATCCGGACCTCTTTTCTGTCACTCTATCTCTTCTGAACACTACAAAACCGGTTCTACTCAAATGACCATAGCTTCTTCAAATCTTCATGTGAACCCTTCAAAGCTTAATTGGAGCTTCTTTAGACAATCCTCTACACATCCATATGGTCCGCATATATTGATCCTCATTAATTTTCTCAATATCCTCAACAATCAAGTCTTCTACACAGGCAGCAAAATAGGATACAGTTGACACCAATGACAACACCGCTTAGACACAAATTTGTAACACATTTATCCTGTAGGACAAAAACCTAATAAATAACCTTCCAAAATGCTAATTCATAGATCCAAACCTACATTTCATGATGTTATAACAGTCTAAAAACCACTGAGAAATCATTCATCTAACTGTTTACAATCATTTGACTTCATTCTGACCCTAAATGCATGGTTCTGGACTGAAAGCAAAGTTTTGCCCCTTCACAGGATATGCTTATGCAGTGACTAAAATATCTAATAAATCCCCAATAACCTAGATTCTTATCCCTAAGGAGGTACATGATATCAAATTACTAACATTCCTTATGCATTTTATTGCCTAAGCCATGAACTGAAGTAATTGCAATGAAAAGCGGGCTATTGCCTTGTCACCGAATATCACCATACAATGCATTAATAGATGCTAAATAGACATTCTAGATTTAAATACTAAGCATAATCAAAGAATTTTAACATGATGCAATAGATGCAATGCAGACCAAATCCTTCAATTAAACCAGGCATTATGACTTAAGAGTAGGTTTTCTAGCCTTAACAAGAAAAATTGGGACTTTAGGAGGTCATCGGATTAGCAGGCTTTCAGGGGGTCACCGGATCAGTGGGTTTTTAGGCCCTCACCAAAGTTGCAAAGAAATCTAGCTTCACTAGATGTATCCTATCATTTAACCTTTTAGCATAGTAAAAAAGGACTAAGGGTTAGCGGGAAAAGTCAACCTTGCCAAACGAGTAGGGAAAGCGAGGATCACAGGACATATCTTGTGAGCAAGAGTTTTAGCACTAAGGATTTCTAAGTTGATGGAGTAGGTGAAAGGGCCTTCACAGGATCAACGAGAAAATGGAAGGTCACCAGACATGTCCAGTGACATGAAGAATTAGCACAAACTCACCCTAAAACGTGTCAAAGTATTCAATAAGTCATAAATGCTTTTTAGGGATCAAGTGAGGAAAATACAAGTCACTGGATTGAATCCAGAGGAGGGCGATTTCCACGCAAGTGACCTAAATGCAAAATTCACTAAGTGTTGAGTGCATAGTATAAATCTCTTTGGCAGTGTTTCTAAAGTCGATAGAATATATCTCCTAAGGTTCTAAAGTCATGCCATTATCAATTATTTGTCCTAGGGCACATTTTGTGGGGCAAAATTTTATGAAATTTAGCCTATTTATCTATGCCCCAATTCTAAATTCTCTCCCATGCATACGATAATAGTCAAATGTCAAATTGACTTGAAACAGAGCATTTCTTCACAAAACCCTAATGGATGAGTTTAAATGAAATAAATGATTGAAAAGAAAACTCAGGGTTTTACTTAAATCTTCAAATAGACCAATTCAAATGAGTAAAATCAATTAAGCGAATACAGGCAAATGATGAAGTAAAAATAGACATTTCTGAATGAAATTTAAAGAAGTGAAATCAAAGACCAACTTGTGTATGCTAAACTGATTGTGAGGACTTGTAGGCCGATGACAAGGTTCTCTCAAATTCGCTCAAAAACATGGGAAATTGGTTGCAGGAGATCATTTTGTGTTCACTTCAAGGTCACCAGAGCTCAAATCATCAAATAATTTTAATGCAAATGAAGAGAAATGGTGAATTCGGTCCCTTTTAACCCTTCTAACAATGCCATAAATGCCTTTGTTAGTCGACAGAGTGTTACGCACTCAGAGTGAAAAAGTAGGGAAATGGCTCGTCACAGGACATGTCATGTGACATTACTATTTAGCGCTACATCCGATGAAGTGACTTTCTAGCACAAAGTGCAGTGACATGCGTTTTTAGAGCTGAGTCCAGTGAAACAAGTATTTCGTGCTATATCCCATGACATAGGATTTTAGTGCAAATTGTAGTGAGGCATGATTTTAGCGCAAAAGCACTAAGAGGGCCTTTTCTTAAATTCAAATGTAATCAAATCTTTCCAAATTCAATGACCAAAGGACATTTAATCAAACCAAATTGCCCAATTACAAGATAAATCATCAAATAATCAAGACGTCATTCCCTCTCAAGCAAGAACATCAAAATTTAAAACCAGACCAAAAGCAAAAAAGGGGGTCCCCATTTCGCAAAATGGGACGTGTGTGCAAGGCACAATAGTTTCCAACTTTATGGCCTAGTTTTATCTTAGTTTGGTGAATGACTTGTGTGCAAGGCACAACAGTTTTCAACTTTATGGCCTATTTTTATCTTGGTTTGGTGAATGACCTATTTTTGACAGTTCATTGGTTGTTCTTTATTTTTAAATTATTGGCTTTAAGAATCCTCTACAGTCAAGGAAGAGGTCTTGTTGTTTGTAGTTTTGTTTGTGACTGTGTTGTTGATTGTTGTTCTTTTTCGCTGTCTTTATACTAGTCCTTTTTTGTAACCTGCATTCATTCAATATAAAAAAAATGTTGATAATTTATATTTTTCTTAAAATGTTGATTGAAAGGTAGTTAGATGATCAAAACATCATAAAAAATTTATATGACAAGCAGGGGTGACTGTCAAATTTCAGGCTTGAACTACACGAGTTAAGGGAAGCACACATTTCTATTATAAATCTTTTAAAAACTTAAGTTTGAACTTTTCTTTTTATATTATTATTTTCTTTTTATCTTTAAAAAATCTTTTATCTTAAACTTATGTTTCTAAAAGCAACACTTTCTAAATTTAGAAAAACACTTCATACTTTAAACTTAAGTTTTTACTTAAAAATTAGAGTTGAAAGTAGTTTAAATTTAATTTTTTAAGATATATAGAAAATAATAGATTTTTTATTTTTCTTTCTTTAAAATATAAATAAATTTTTGTTAGATTTTTATTTTTCTCTTTATTAAGAGTATTTCATGGCCTTTTATTTTTGTTTCTCAAAATAATTTTTTATGAATATTTTTTAGTTTTTAATTTTACTTTCTCATAATATTTTTTAATTTTTCGTTTCATAATGCATAAGTAAGAATAATTTAAAATATCTATCTAACAATACTTAGATCCATCATTTCACAAATTTAATTATTATTTTCTATATATTTAAAACAATGTATAATTTTATAGATATTTAGATTTATAATTTTATATATTTAGATTTATCATTTTGTATATATTTTTTATATATGTTTTCAAAATAAAGAATTTTAAATTGTAACATTTGTCTTTCAAATATCAATTTATTTTATAAACTCATTAATAAATTGAGATTTATTATTTTATATATGCCTATAAATTTAGAAATGAACAAAATAAATTTATAGTCTTGGTTATTAGATCATCATTGTAAAATAAATCAATGACATTTAATATGTTCTATGTTTATGTTATCCATCAAGTGTCAAATCTTTTGGAGGTGCAATTAGACCAAGTTTGACCCTTGGGTGATTGTTGTTGCATCTTAGCCAAATGACAAATTCTGGTTTATATGCTTACTCATCATGTTATAATCCACTTAATAATAACAGATTCTGAAGGAGAGATAAGGACAATACCTACCTTTTTGTCAAGAGAGGAAATGTCTAGACTTGGTGAGGTTTGGACTCTGTCAAAAGGTGCCCAAAGTTGGATGATCAAATTCTATGAAAAGGGATGTGAAACAATCGATGCTGTAGCTGAATCACATAAGTGTTTAGTTCAACTTCATGAGTAGTGGAAAGACTTGCGGGAAGAATGTGATTCTTTTGAGGAATATTATTCTCATATGTTCCCTAAAGTCAAAGGTATCAGAGATTTGCCTACCCAAACATTATTGGCTGAAAATATTCTGACTGGCGATAATTTGCCCAAAGCCACTGAATGGTACCAACAGCTCAAGTTGAGGAAAGAAATTTTTGATAGCATAAAGGATGCCTACAAACCAACAAATGAAAACATTTTGGCTTTAATATATGATATAAATGATACTTTTAGAGACTGTCTGGAGAAGGCATACAATGATTTTACACCATATGATGTGGAAAGATGCAAAGACAAACTACACAAGATAACTTTTGAAAATGCTGAGTTAGATGTGGAAGCCAGGATGGATAAGGCCAGTGACCTCAGAGCTGAGTTCAATGCATTTCATAAGGCAAAGGCAGAAATAGAAAGGATATACAATCAATACAGCCGAGAACTAGAAATGTTTAGATATCGAGTCGATCATCTTAAGAATCCAGAGCCTATAGATATCAATTTGGCACTTGAAGCTTGGGTCAACTACCGCAACAAGTTGGTAGAAGAAGACAAAATTGATTTGGATGGAGAGCCTTAATATGTTCTTTTGAATATGTTGAAATATAATCCCATCACTAGTGTAAATTGCTATTATTAGAGTGACATGTGATGCTATTTTGTCTTTATTAAATCTCAATAGTGAGATTTTCTATATATATATATATATTCAGTTGAGTAGTCAAAATGTCTAGATTCAATGTATCTGGGGGCTATTTTTCATCTTTTTCATAAAGGACAAAATGTAATCCAGGATTTATTGTGAGTTGTAAGAAATGCATTTAATGATGTAAATCTAGACCATTGGTGTTGAGTTAGTCTCCACTGTCCATTCAAAAACTCGGTATGCTACTTTCCTATATAAAGGGCTGCCATTTCCATTATTTGTAAGAGAGAATTCTTGATGTTGAATTGTTGACACTCTGCCATTTGAAGTAATCCAAAGCAAGTTTCTGTAGTTGTTCTAAGAATTTGTGTATTGTGTTGCTTATTTGGTTTTCATGGTTCACTTCTTGCTCTCCCATAGTTAGTTAGTTGTGCTTTTGCAATGTTAATGGTTTGCTAAAAGTATCTGATGAATGCTCTTAGTCCATACTTTTAGTTATTTGCTGATGGTAGATAACTATGTGAAGTTAGTCTGGGCTTATCAGTTTTGCTTAAGTTCAATTGCATTTTATGAGTTAAATTACGCTGTTTAATGGGTATTTGATGAATGAATGTGATCTAAAAATCTTTCGATTTCCATTGAAGATAGCATCATTTTCTGTAGTGCTGTAACATTCATTTTCAGTTTGGTAACTCAAAAAACTGGTTAAATTTTAGAGTGTTTGTCTACTTGCAGTAATCCATATATTGTGAATATCACTTAGGATTCCTTTAAACCTTACTTCCTTTTTACATTTTCTTTGAAAACAATTGTTAGTTTAGGAATTTCAGTAGCATTTCGCACTATCTTATCAGCTGAAATCATAAAAGCTTTGTAAAAAAATTGTTGTTCAAACCATTAAAATCTGAAGATTGTATGTAAGACCCCTTGTAGGCATAGCTAGAACATTCCAACTGAGAGATTCCAAGCAAGCTAAGACCTAGCTGTAGAAACCTTGAAGTAGTCTTACCTAGGGTAGGATACTTTTCAAGAGAGGTGTGAAACCAGCAAGCACACCTGTGTTGTTGTGTGCTAAAACACCCATCAACAGAATTGGTTCTAGAAGGAGGGACGAACAAGGAATTACTCCCCTCCACAAAATCAGGATGTCTGGGGACTAGATAAAGACATACAAGATCCAGCTCAGCTGAAGAAGAGCTGGTGACTTTTACTGAATTCAGAAGAACAAGGAGAGATCAAGGAATACCTAGGGCACCAAGAGCTCAGTCAGCCCCAAGGAACACAGCTGTAGCCCCTCTCAATCCTCCAACCATGGCCTTCTTCTTGGGAAATAATCAGTCTCCATTTTAGTTTAATGACTACCATGATATGCCCAAGAACCCTGACAAGTTTTGCTCCAAGTTTAGGGTAAATGATCTGGATAGGACTGCAGATGAACACATCAAGATTTTAGAAAGAAACATGTTTATGTTACAGGTACAATATGAAGATGTGGTCTATCGATTGTTCCCTTACTCTTTGCAAGACAAGGCTTACTATTGGTTTATAAATCTCCCATTAGCTTCCATACATTCATGACAAGCTTTAAAGACGACGTTCTTGGATCATTTTTGAATGCCCACTACTCCAGCTGATCTGTACAGATCTTTTGTGAAATTCGCTGGGAAGAAGGTGAGCTGATAAGTTCTTTTAACAATAGATTTCAAAAGGCCTATAGCTATTTGTAGGCCCCTTATGCCATAGGTCAGGATACCGCACTGCTGATTTATTATGCAACATTAGATAGACTTATCTGTATATTTGTGAGAAGAGCTAATCCACCTCCAAATACTCTTTTCCAAGCCTACACTGAGGCTGTCACTATGAATACTCGGTTAGGACAAATAACCACCAGTGCATTGAACCACATGGGCCCTGCACCCATGCCAAATTAGATACCCATGATTAACCAAGCTTTGGCCAATCATACCCCTGTAATGAACCCAATTCCTAACCCATCTGCAACACAAACTTTGGTAGTTCACCCAGGGAACCTGGTAGCTAAAATGCCTCTTGCTCAAACGCCTTTTCTCCGATCTTCAAAAGCAACGAGGGCAAAGAATGATAGAGATGACATTAGGGAGTTAGCTGAACAGATGAAGAAGCTCACTGTAGAAGTCACTCACCTAAGGAATCAAAATGCTTATCTGTAGCAGAGAAGTCAAAATCAACATCAGTTTCAAAATCAGAACCAATTTCAGAACCATAACTAGAATCAGTATCAAAATCAGAATTTTCAGTAGTGATCCAATCGGTCTTGGAACACAAGGCCTAATAATGGTGGAGTGCCATTGCCATTGAAAAATTAGAACAATGATACCAGGCCTCCAGACCGCATGATGTTAGCAGAAGCAGCTTTGTCTACTTGGTGAAATTGCACAATACAAATGCTCATTCTGAGCTAGACTGCCCAAAATTTTAGATAGCATCCAGTATCTTCCAAATGGAGATTCAAAATGCTGAAACTCAGGAGAATCCACCAACAGGGTATGAACTTTTTCCTTCGCAAAGGTATGATACTGTCCTAGTACTTGATAGTTATACATTTCCATTTCAAGATGATAATCAGCCTGAAGAAGAAGAGTCAGATGAGGTCAATGCTTATCAAAGGTATAATAAAACTCCATATAACCTGAGAAGTAGTAAACCCAAAGGCCCTTTCACCACTTCTATTCCTCCAAACAATTACCAAATTCCCCCAAATCTAAAAGCTTCTAAAAATCCTGAACCTCCAAAAGCCACACCTCAACCAGTATATCAAGGGGTTGTTGCCAAGAATTCTCAATGGTATGATATAGTGAAAATGGGGCAGTATGTTGTCAAGGAGCATAAGAAGATGAAGGTTAGCCTTTTTGTTTATGAGTTGATAAAAATACCTGAGGTTAAGATAGCCTTTTTCCAAGATATGGGTGTTGGTATCAAAATAGATTATGTGCAGAGAGAAACTCTCACAAAAGTTAACATTGATAAGGGGAAAGAAAGAGTGCATGTGACTGATATCGAGCAAAAGATGACATTGTACAAAGATAAGAAGGAAAGCCCCCGTTTCCTCTGAACCCTCAGGATATTCAACATAAATCTTCACAACTATTTGGTAGATTTCAGTGCTTCCACTAACGTAATGCCATTATCAATTTGTAAAGGATTGGGTCTCACTCGAGCTAAGTCTTCTAGGAAAGTAACACAGCTGGATAAGACTGAGGTGAATGTAGTGGGTGAATTAAATAGGATACATATGTAGTTGGCTTCCAATCCAAGAGTCCAACAGTATATAGACATTCAAGTGGTGGATATCCCAAATCAGTATGGCATGCTCCTAAGTTAGGATTGGTCCAGAACTTTGAATGGTTACATGGTAACTGACTTTTCTCATATGTGGCTACCATGGAAGGGATTGGCAAACTAGAAATGCATTGAAAGAGAACCAAAAATGAAACATATGATTACAGAGTATAACTAGCCCAACAAGATTTTGTTTTCAGAAGTTGATTTGGGGGTCTACCTTCCTCATGTGAATCAAACAGAGGAGATTCTTATGCTAAGCTATAATAGATTTCCTGATCCTCCACTTGTAGAAAAACTAGAAACTACAGAAGCATATGTACAATCAGATTCAAGAAATTCCTCAGAAGAAGATGAACCAGTGATATTCGAAGGATTCTGGGATTTTGTAGTTAAATTTGTAAGTGATTAAACAGCTATAGGGAAGCAAGTTCAGATAGAAGAGTTATTGCTACCAAATTGGTGACGTATACATTATGCTTTGCATTCTGAGTTCACATGTCAACTTTCTTAGGAAGCAGTGGAGCAAGTGCAGAGACAACTAAAAGTTTCTATTATCCTGAAGAAAACTCCAGCTATTACGAAGAAAGAAGAACCAAAGCCTCTGATTAATGGGAAAAGATCAGTAAAACAGGATGACAGTAGTAAAGATTTCCACCTCTGGACTTTGAGGTTCGATGGATCAAGAAGTAGACAAGGGTCTGAGGCAAGTGTTGAATTGATTAGCCCCACTGGAAGCTCATATCTAGCATTGCACAAACTACAATTTCTATGCATGAATAATGTAACTGAGTATGAAGCTTTAGTGCAGGGATTGCTAATGGCACTCCAGAAGAAAGTCAGAATTCTTCAAGTGTTTGGAGATTTAGAATTAGTGGTGAAGCAAGTAAGGAAGTAGTACTTGTGTAATGATAAGAGGTTGAATAGGTATAGAAACCGAGTATGGGATTTGATTGAATGCTTTGATGTTTTAATATCTAGTTGATTCCTAGAAGACAGAATCATGTTGTAGATACTTTAGCTCAAACAACGAGCACATTAGAACCAATAGCCATGGCAGGATTAAAGAAGTTTACTATTGAGTTTGTCGCAACTCCGTCTGTACCAGATAATGTTACAAATTTCCAAGTCTTTGAGGAAGATAAACACATAATCGACTTCCTCACTTCATCAGATGTTTTCACCACTCAAATAATAGATGAAGAGGAAATGAAACCTACTGAGAGGGATTTGGAAGGAGTTCTTAATATGAAAACAAACACAATTCCACGGGGAATGGTAGAGCTAGAAAGACTGTTCGATTTAGACAACCTAGGAACCTAGAGGAAAGAAGGAGAATCTCCCGGAGGATAGTGTGATCATTTTAATTTGGGGATAGATGAAGAGATTAAGAATGTGTTAATTAGAAAGGAAAGTACTGAAGAAGAGAAAGATGGCATCATTCACACATTAATGATCTATCATGAAGTTATATCATGGAGCTATGAAGACCTCAAAACATATGAAACATCGATCATTACTCACACCATTCTGCTGAAGCCCATAGCAAAGCCATTCAGACAAAGGCAGCGGCCAGTGAATGCCTTGTTGGAACCTCTGATCTTCAAAGAGGTATAGAAACTACTATCAGTAAGAATAATATTTCCTGTCTGATATTCCGCTTGGGTAGAAAACCTAGTTCCAGTTCGAAAGAAAAATGGTGAAATTAAACTTTGTGTTGACTTCCAAAACTTAAATCGGGCCTCTGAAAAAGATAATTACCCGTTGCCATTGTTAGATGAAGTATTGTAGAATGTTAATGGATCATAGATGATGTATTTCCTAGATGGGTACTCAGGTTACAACTAGGTAATGGTTGACTACAAAGACAGATTGAAAACATCTTTTACATGTAAATGGGGCATCTATGCATATTTTTGAATGCCATTTGGGTTAATAAATGATGGTGCCACCTTCCAACGAGCAATGGACGTTGCCTTTAAGGGATTAGTTGGAAAGTACATCATAATCTATATGGATGATCTTACAGTGTTTTCAAAAAGGTGAGAGGATCATGTGGCTGACCTAAGGAAGGTATTGCATTGAAGTAAGGATTATGGAATTTCACTCAACCCTAAGAAGTGCATCTTTGGAGTGACCAAAGGAAAGTTATTGGGAAATGTAATCTCTGAACGAGGCATATCCATTGATCTTGACTGAATACAAGCAATTCTCAAGATACCACCCCCGGCCAGCAAGAAAGAGCTTAAGTCATATTTTGGAAAAATCAACTTTGTGCACAAGTTCATCACTAGTTTTGTTGAAATTGTTCGACCACTCAATACGATGTTGAAAAAAGATGCTAAAATGGATTGGAATCTAGAATCCAAGACCACCTTTATAGAAATTAAGCAGGCCATAGCCAATGCTCTAGTATTGGTGAGTCCAGATTACACACTACCATTCCATATTTACTCATTTGCATCTGAACACACTTGTGTAGTAATGTTAACCTAGAAGAAAGCAGTTGATGACAAAAGTCCCATCACTTTCATGAGTACTCCATTAAAAGACACAGATTTAAGGTATCCCAACGTGGAAAAGAAAGCATACTCTCTAGTGAAGGCAGTCAAGAAATTTTGTCACTTCATCCTAAGGAGTCAAGTGGTTTCTATTGTCCCAGATGCAGTTGTTAAAGCACTATTGATGCAAAGTGAACTTGAAGAAAGAAGAGGAAAGTGGGTTGTCCTATAGGGATTTGATATAGATATACAGCCCATGAAGTTGGTTAAAGGGAAAGCATTGACCAAATCTATGGCAGAGGTAGAACTAGGCTTAGTCTCCTAGTAGTACATGTTAGAAGATATCTCGAAAGATGAGTGGTATGGGGACATCATATTTTACTTGCTTAATCAACGATGCCCACCATAGTTAAATTTAGTTCAAAGAAGAGCACTTAGACTGAAAAGTAACAACTATATGATAAAGGGATCAGTCTTTTATAAGAAGAATCACGAGGGGATCTATCTAAGATGTTTGGATAAGGTAGAAGTGAATCAAGTGTTAACCAGTTTTCACGAGAGGTTCAGGACAGGCCATGGATCAACCCATTCAACAGCCAACCAAATTCTTCAGACTAGGTATTACTAGCCTACATTGTTCAAAGATGCTTACTCACATGTAAGAACCTGCCACACCTGTCAAACTGCTGCACACAGAGAGTGACATGCTGCCATGCCATTGCAACCAGTTGTGGAGGTATGACCATTCACTCAGTGGGGCCTCAACTTTATCAGTATGGTCAATCCACCCTCCTCTGCAAGCTACAGGCATATTCTGACCGCTACTGATTAATGCACTCGTTGGTCTGAGGCAATAGCTTGTAAATAATGCACCACATAGGTAGTCATTGAATTTGTTGAAAAGCATATTATCACCAAGTTTGGATGCCCATTTTCTTTAGTTTGTGATAATGGCCCTGCCTTTTCATCACTATGTTTCTCTAACTGGGCATTTGATTATTGGATCGTCCAGAAGTTCTCATCCAATTACTATCCACAAGGGAATGGGGTAGCTAAATCCACGAACAAAATTTTTCTTGAAGTAATTAAGAAACTTCTAGACAAAAACCCTAGGGACTGGCACACTCAACTCAAATTTGCCTTATGGGCTAATAGAATTCAACACAAGGACGCATTGGGAATGTCACCCTACCATTTAGTCTACGAGACTGAGCCTGTCTTTCCTATTCACTTGAGAATTCCCATTCTACAATTCATGCAAGACTGTCTTGAGATTGATAATCAGTTGTCCTCCCGATTAGCCCAGTTACTGTACCTTGAAGAGAAACGTGACACTACTATAGAAAACTTTGCTAAACACCAAGGGGTAGTGAAACGATGGGTCGACAAGAGGGCCAAGGTAAAAGCCTTTTGCATCTCTGATTTAGTTTTGTATTGGGACAAAGCCCACAAGAAGAAGGGTGAGCATGGTAATTTTAATAAGCTTTGGTTGGGTCCATATCAGATCTATGAGATCCTTGGTGATAACATGTATCGACTTAACAGCCTTATCGGTGAGGAGCTCCCATTACCCATCAATGGCTAGTTCCTAAAGCACTACTTCTAGGCCTGAGAGGAAGTTTTGCCTCCCCTTAATGTACATAGTTAGGTTGCTTGTTTGCTTTGGTTGGAATAGGTTGCTGTTAGACTAGGTTTGCATTTCTACTTTCGCTTTCCCTAGTTTTAGGTGTTCCTACTTTCGCATAGTTAGTTGTCTTTTTAATTTTTCTTTTATTCACTACGCTTGCTTTTGTGCGAAGCCTTTATTTCTAGAATGTGGTGGTAGTTATGCGGACCTGCAAATGCTTCCTTGGTGAGTAGATAATCTAAAAATATTTCTTGAGAAGTTGAGCTCTGCTTAGATCTTGTTGTGGGTTCCACTATTTTACTAGGGAATATGATGTCTATTAATGGGAAATGAGTCATTAGTTGGTGTGCTTGAAGTGTTTTCTAACCATATATCTTTCACACTTTAAATTATCTTGAAGCAGCTAAGCGAGTCTGGGTGATCTTGTGATAAGTGAAAAGGTTTGGATTCCCATTTTACCAACCACACCAGTACTATGGATCCAGATGAATATGGCAGGTGGTACTAAGTACTGCTAGCCTATATTGGGTAAAAATAAAAGGTGTTTTTCAACACTAGACCCACTGCAAAGTATCAACGTGAAGATTGTCTTTTGAAAATTTTTACATGAAGGATATTGTCTGAAGATTATTAGCATCAAATATCATTGCATCAGAAATATTGCTGAAAAATCACTATTTGCTTCTCTTAAGGCTCATCACATTTTAGCATTAGAGCATTCTCTTGGTGGTAAAATGATCCCAAATTCATAGCTTATCGTGAAGGAGCTTGGATGAACTTAATTGTTAAAGGATGTGAATGAATGCAATTGCACACACTCAGGTTTTTAGGATATGGATGGTTGCATTGGTTAGTGGTCTTTAATCATACTTTTTTGTCTAATATGTGGGAAACACAGAGATTCTGGGTTTGAACTAAAAGTTTATCATTGAAATGCTCTGGAGCATTTCCGAGCAGAGTCACCATTTGTTATGCCTCGCACACACACCCCATTTCAAAAAATAGGGACCCCATCTTTCAAATCTTGGTTTAGAGTGTCAAGTGAGTTTTTTTCCATCTCCTAAGTAGTCAAGTGGTCAAAAAGCACTTTTTGTCATGTTAGAAGTTTGATGTTGAAAGATCATCCCAAAATTTGCTAAGTCAAAGTATTTGCATTTCATCCAGTAGGTCTGACTGTCCTTTTGCACTACAACTTCTCCCAATGGACCTTTGCGCTAAAAAGTACTTTGCTTGACTTCTACACTAGAATTCCCTTCATCTGACTCTGATGCTATATTGCTACCTAACGGACCTTAGCGCTAAAACCAATTGTTGCTGACCTTGCACTATAATGCTTGTTTACCGACCAAGTCAAAGGGTGATGAATTCTCCGCTAGTCTGAGGAGCCCCGAACTCCTGCAAACAAATGAAAATAAAATGATCACTTTAGCGTTGAAAATGATGCCTACCGACTAGGTCTGTCACATCCTGAATCCCCACCAAGTCGGATGAGATTCAAAGTTGTGCAAACCCTAGTCTCTGTCGAATCTTGCCACAGATACTATGTACACCCTGCATTAATGGTGATTGAGTGGGAGGAATAAAAAGGGGATTTTCATGATTTTAAAGCTCATTTGCATTTAATGAACACTCAAAGAGCTTTTGGTGGCATTAATCAAATAATTTCCTTGCAAAACACATAGATTCAACCCGAAGAACTCCTGTGCGCTTACAAGTTTCAACTTTATTCACCTCAGTGAACCAGGAAGGAGCTCGTCCTTCACTTTGGGTTCTTCATTTAGCTAGGGTTTTGATTTTAATCAACTGCATTTCCTTTTGAAGGCATGGCTAACACATAGTATGAATTAGGGCATCTAAGCTAGGGATTTGGTTCTGGATTGTTCATGTTTTCATAAACCCTAGTTTTAAATCCTTGGGAGAAATATGTATTTTAGGGCATCATTCAAAATTCCTCCCGTAGGCAAAGCAAAACAAAAAAGTTGTCAAAGCCCTAGCAAACAAATGAACTTAAATAAATTTGGACCGATCAAAACAAGTGAAGGATAGTTCTAGTGCTAAAAAGTGTCCAAATGACCTTCAAAACTTCATGATCAATTAGGTCAGTTGGCGGCTTTGAAAATCTGCACTGAGACTTAAACTAAATTTTGCTCTAAAAATCCTATTCTCTGACTTAGCACTATTCCTCACCTTAACTCGTTCGATCGGAGGAGCTGAGAAGTACCACACAATCATGAGTTTTACTTTGTGCTGGTTTTGGATTGCTCTGACCTTGCACTAAATAACCATCTCTCCAACCTAGGTCAAATGCGTAAGAATATCCCAGAAGTTGGTAATGTCTAAAATCTTTGCCAAGTTTCAGGAAAATGACTTTGCACCAAAATGTCTTTCATCTGACCTTGCACTGAAATACAACATCACCGACTTAGTCAGTTGACCCTAAAAATACTGTAAGGTCAAATAGTGCCCAATCTCAAGCAAAAGTAGTAGAAGTTGTTATGATCATCTTGCACTAACCTTTCAACTGACAGACCTGAATGACTAACGTAAGTCGGTCCATCCTAAAACCTGCGCAAGTTAGTTAGCCATAAAATCTATGCAAAAAACCTTGAGGACATGAACATAAAAGAATAGTTGGTCGGATGGACCTGATTTCCCTGTTGAGGTCGGTTGACCTCAAAACTAGCGTTTTTCCTCCTATATGTCAGTTGATCTCGAATTTGGCACAAATTGAGTAAAATGATGGTTTTTAAGAAATTTTCAAAAGGAGAAGTGTTTGATAGGATGGAATAAAGACTACAATTAAGAAATGATGATATTTTGCATGCTTTAAATGGGATTTTGCAGTATTTAGGTATTTATTACATGCATTAGTATTAGAATTGCTTATTATTTGATCATGTAATGAATGCAGTGGTTAATGAATTTCAGACTTCTATTCTTTTAAGTACATGGTAACTTAGCAAATTCATTATAAGTTCATTCGTTATAACATGGTTAGATAGTGTAGAATTCAACTTGATAATCATAAACTTTAGACTTAGGAGTCAGTGAAAATAGATTGAAGGCATCGAACTTATAAGGTCCAGTCCTATAGCTTTGATGATTGCACAAGCTCAAATCATGAGGTACGAGTTCAAAGGTATTCCTCTAGAAACAAAGATTCATACTGGATGGAATGACATCGAAGATACAGACTTGGGTCACATTGACCTTGATGACTTCAAACTTATAGTATTTGGTCTGAGTCCAACCCCTAAAGAAAAGAAAGTGAAAGAGAGTGGGCTTGCACAAGCTGTTGCCTTCCCTACATCTATTCAGTGTGCTGAACTTATAGTTGCCTATGCAGATAGGTATGATGTCATGACCAGGACAATACAAACTGTCAGTGGAGATGTTTTAGCTAACTTAAGCCTGTCTTCCTTGGCTGAAACTTTTGATATTCCATGGCATACAATAATGATAATTCCAGATAAGGCAGGATCTGAGGACACCTACAAGAAAGATGAAAATAGATGTAAGAAATATATGAATGAACACTGGGCAAAAAGTAGAAGGTCTGCCTTGGTTAAGTTTCCCCAAGTATTATGCAGAAGTGACTTTCAATATGAAATAGGGAACTTAGTAACTTTCTTGAGTAGAATATATGGATTGTCGATGGCCTCAACCTTCAAGGGATGGATGTTTGTTATAATTGAAGAAATACTAAAGGGGACTAAGTTCCATTGGTCACAAATTTTAGGTGACAACATCCATGAAGCATTCAGTAACTTCAAAGAGAAATGGTTCTTCAAGTGGACATCATATGTTGTTTATGCCTTGGCAAGGAGGAATCATTATGCTGGATTATCCAAGGTAGGAGAAGTAGGAAATGATGAGTAGACTCAAGTGAAGGTGTATGAATTCTACACACAACTCACCTTGTCACAATATCTTATGCATTATAAAAGGGTCAATGATGCTTTTACTATGTACTTAACTAGGTTATTCCAAGGTAATACAGCTCTAAGAATATCCACAGAAGCTATGAATGAAATCACCAAGTATGGGAGGTGGTATATTCAATTTGAAAAGTTCACATGCCTGAGAATACAAGGCTTCATAGGGATGGCTTTAAGACTCCCTAGGTACCCTACAGATAAAGTATTACTCTTGGAATTATCTAGACAACTAATAATTTTTGCTGAAAAACATAAGCGCCTACATAAAACAAATGTTCAATTTCCCATCCGATTAGGCAAAGGAAATTATGCATGTCCTTCATTAGGATCAACTAAACACTCTGACAAAGAACTCCAACTTCTCAATCTTCATTACTACAATAGAAGAGATCATTTTGATCCTAATAAGGTGATGGAGAGGTATGTAAGTAAAAAGTTATTCCATAAAATGCATCTAGAAGAATTTTGGGTAAATTGTATGGATGACTACGAGGTTATGAATAAAGCCCATTCCAGATTATCTCTGGCATTTATAAGGAAATTCCATATCATTCTAGTCTCTAATCAATTAGAAGATGATGATAATGTAATGCATAGAGGAGCCTGGGAAGCACAATATCACCAGCCAATTCCCTTACTTAATTGGGCAAATGCTGAAGAAAGCTCCCTTGAAGTTATAATGAAAGAACCAATTAGATTAAGCAAAGCATGGGTAAGAGGTTAGATGGCTGCCTTGGAGGGATAAGGAGTACAGCTCACATACACTGCACTTTAATCAGAAAAGAAGTCTAAAGGAGAAGAGGATAAACCCATAGAAATCACTGATGAGGCATAACTAACCTAGGGACAAAAATCAGATAGTGAAGACCACACAACCTTGGCAAAAAAGGCCAAAGCACAGAAAATTCAAGAAGGTCATTACAAAGACCACAAAGAAAGAAATGCCTACTTCTACTAGAACAAGAACTTCAAAGAAAAGAAATATGCCTAGTAGTCTTGGAGAAGGATCTAAGATGAAGAAGACTAAGGTAAAGGCTATTAGGCAAGATACAAAGACTGCTACTACTCATGATGATACTAATCTGCCAACTTCTCCATCTCCTTCTGCCTCAGATGTGAATGATGTTGTACTATCTCCAATAGTTTCTTCTGTTGCATCTCCCTTTGTTGCTTCCACTGCTGTACCTATGACCTTGGTAACCATTGTTCAGCACTTGAAGCTTGGGTCAACTACCACAACAAGTTCATAGAAGAAGACAAAATTGATTTGGATGGAGAGCCTTAATATGTTCTTTTTGAATATGTTGAAATATAATCTTGTCACTAGTGTAAACTACTATGTTTAGAGTGACATGTGATGCTATTTTATCTTTATTATGCCTCAAAAATGAGCTTTTCTATATCTATATATATTTAGTTGGGTAGTCAAAATGTCTAGATTCAATGTATCTAGGGGTTTTTTTTGTCTTTTTTATGAAGGACAAAATGTAATCTAGGATTTGTTGTGAATTGTAAGAAATGCATTTAATGATGTAAATCTAGACTGTTGGTGTTGAGTTAATCTCTATTGTCCATTCAAAAACTCAGTATGCCACTTTCCTATATAAAGGGCTGCCAATTCCATTATTTGTAAGAGAGAATTCTTGATGCCAAATTGTTGACACTCTGCCATTTGAAGTAATACAAAGCAAGTTTCTGCAGTTGTTCTGAGAATTTGTGTATTGTGTTTCTTATTTGGTTTTCATGGTTCGCTTCTTGCTCTCCCATAGTTAGTTAGCTGTGCTTTTGCAATGTTCATGGTTTGCTGAAAGTATCTGATGAATTCTCTTAGTCCATACTTTTAGTTATTTACTGATGGTAGATAACTGTGTAAAGTTAGTTTGGGCTGATCAATTGTACTTAAGTTTGATTGCATTTTATGAGTTAAATTGCATTGTTTATTGGGTATTTGATGAATGAATGTAATATGAAAATGTTTTGATTTCCATTGAAGATAACATCATTTTCTGTAGTGTTGTAACATTCATTTTCAGTTTAGTAACTCAAAACACTAGTTAAATTTTAGAGTGTTTGTCTACTTGCAGTAATCCATATATTGTGAATGTCACTTAGTATTCCTTTAAACCTTACTTCCTTTTTACATTTCTTTGAAAAAAGTTGTTAGTTTAGGAATTTTAGCAGCATTTTGCACTGTCTTATCAGCTGAAATCACAAAGGTTTTGCAAAAAAAATGTTGTTCAAACCATTAAAATCTGAGGATTGTATGTAAGATCCCTTGTAGGCATAGCTAGAACATTCCAATTGAGAGATTCCAAGCAAGCTAAGACCTAGCTATAGAAACCTTGGAGTAGTCTTACCTAGGGTAGGATACTTTTCAAGAGAGGTGTGAAACTAGCAATCACACCTGCGTTGTTATGTGCTATAACACCCATCAACAAATTCCTCTTCTCAAATAAAGACACAAAGAAAATAAGCCAATAATTCTCCCTTCAAGCATAAAGGGAAGGTATAAATAAGAAGTGACGTGTCACTTATCCTCACCAAATGAGAGGGTGACACATGGCCTCCAAATCACTCACTAAGCCTAGCTCACAAACCCTAATCAAGGTCACATTCTTCTCATATGCTCACATGTGTGAGATCTAGGGAAGATGAGTATACTTTTACACTCTTCCTTTTGAACTCACCTAGAGTTTTCTCCCACATGTGTGAGGCATTTGGATTTGGGTGTACTTGACACAACCCCTCATCAAAACCCTCTTAGGGAAGCTTGGAGAGTGATATGTCCCCATTTCATTTCCCCACATATTGGGTTGTCACATCCTTCCAAGGGGGCTTTGGAAGGGTCAAATCATTCCCATAGGTAAAGATTAGTTGTAGAATAATTCCCCACCTATATATAGTTTCCTTAAGGGTCTATTTAAACCACAAACCAAGAAAATGACCTTTTTAATACCATTTAATATCCCTTTTAAGTGCAAATCTAAGTTTGTAACTTTAGGTAACTCACATCCCTTATTACCTATCTAAAACATCGTAGACACATGATTCCCAACAAATTAATCCATCAATTAAACACTACAACAAGGGGAACCTTAGTCACATTAAGCCACAAAATTAATTCACTAGGGAAAACAAGGTCATAACATAAGACTTCATCAAGTGAAGTGGTTAAATTTAAGGTTATTATGATTCTCTCATCCTCCCATTGGAAATTACTCCGGCACATTGACCACAACATCAATACATCTAATATATGCATAACCAAAGCACCTTAATCATAAATAATTATATACACTTTCTAATTTCATTAGTATCAAAATTCACATTCCAATTAGTGTTAATTCACATAGAAAATGTACTACTTAATTCACCATATAAATTGAATCATCATTTCAAGAATTATATAATCATAGGAGTTAGGTTTAACATCTTACTTCACCCCAAATAAATCTTCAAACAATTGCATCTTATAAGGGTTACTACCAACAAGATGCTAAATGCATATAACTTACCACATTCACTTACCTAAGTTTTGCATTTAGTATGGTTGGCATTGTTATCAATCAAATTCACTTCGACAACCCTAATGGTTCTAGTCACATTCATGGGTGGGCTCCTCATCAAGGAACATAACACATTAGCAATTCATTAGACTAGTTTTCATTCATATAGTTGTACCCTCCAAAATTGAATTAGGTAAGGTGTATTTCTATCTTCTATATCCTATCCATTCCATGTTAGTGTTTTGTGTGAAAATATTTTTGGCTATTTGGGGTTTGACCAATCTTGTATATAGTAAAGATTTGTCCTATTATTCTTGTTAGTCACCTTGAAATTTACCATTATCTAGTTTATTATACCAATAACTTGTGTAAAAATTAAAAAAACATAACCCCTAAGTATCCTCTACTAATAACCATGTTGTCCAAATAGATCTCCACTCAAGACCTAACTAAAAAGCTTCCATAGCCCACCATGATATTTAAGAAGTCATTGAGGAAGGGAGTGATCACAAACCACATTAATTATTATAAATTACATATTAGGTACACCATGACATTTACAACAAGTTTGGATTCATTCAAAGTTTTCTCTAAAAGTCTTGAGAGAATCTCCCTCTATAATACATGGAAATATGATTTGGACTTCATTGTGCCTAATTATTTCATAAGCCTAGAAGATGGATATGTAGGAACTTTGACCTTGAGACTAGGAATCTTGTAGGTATAAATGGGAAGAAATTATTTACTTTGAACATGAACTTGATCCATATTGTTTTTAACCTAAACCCAATGCATGATAGTCAATTAGTTTTCATACCCTATATAGAGTATAATAAGGATACATATAGTCATAGAGTCAAATAATTGTCACACCACAAGGTCAAGAAGGATAGGAGTATGAATAAATTAGAACCTATCCTATATGATTATCTTGAGCCTTTTGACTTGGACAAATTTGAGGGCTACTATAAATACACTTATCAAGGAATATGTTAGGTTGTTGGCATATATACTGAGTAAAAGATGTAAAAAGTAATAATGATCCTAGATTTTGATGTTTAGAACCCTTGTGTTAATATATTATTTGATTATGGACAACTTCTTTATGATAGGTTACATAATAAAATGTTTAATTTCATAAGACTAGGCTCTAGTAAGACATTCAAATGGTATTCTATGGCATGCTAGATTTCATTACATGTTTTAATTAGATAATGGGACAGTGCTTTAGGAGTATAACTTAAACTAGAAAAGTTGCTAAAAGGATTTGTATACCCTAGTTAGATGTGAACCATTAACATGGATTTGAACTACCTTTATTCTAATTATTGCATTTTTAAAGAATTATTTGTTACCCCAAAATTAAAAAGGTTAGGGCATGAAAGACCAAAATTATCTAGAGAATTCTAATAATTTCTAAGGCCTCAAGCACTCATAGAAGGTTAAACTTGGTTGTCCTTAATTAGGGTGATTAGTTCTTTCATGATAATTATAATATCATTAGGATATATGGTGCTATAACTTCTGCATGAGCTACCAAAATGCATCTTGAGAGAAATTCCTTTTTAGATTCAATGTGGCTAATGTACAACCCAAATCAAGTAAACTTCAAAAGTTATAAGAGAGGTTACATGTCCCCACAAGCCTAATTCTTCAATTTTACTATCTTGGGTAGAGAAGGATATGATAGGTCAAGTGACCTAATTATTAAATTTGGTATGGAAATTGATGATGCAAAACAATATGATCTGGAAGGCTTTATTAGCAATATTAGGAGTATTGGCATGATAGGCTATAAAAATTAATAACATGAGAAGGAAGACCTTGTTAGAAGTTGCAGAGATCAAGTTGACAAAGTTCTCAGAAGGGGGATGGAAAATATTGATCTTGTAAAAATGAGACATATGAATAATCCCAAATATAATGATGCATTCTTAGATACTAAATACCCAATAGAAAGGATGAGGTTAATCTAGACAACATTGAAACTCTATGAATTATACCACCTAAGATATTATGTGCCAAAGGAAAAATAGACAAGAGACCAATTATTATACGATCATCACCTACTGAATCAATATCCTAACCTGTTGGAATACACTAGACCACTGAGAGAGGGGGTGAACTAGTGGTACAATAACACTAGTTCATCCAATAATTCAATACTTCTAAAAACAATTAATTCAAACACACCAAAGTACTTAGAGAATAATAGAATCACACAAATTGCACCATGACACATGTATGTATGTGGAAAACCCTAAAAAGGGAAAAAACTACTGTATGAAATGTTGGTTGGGTTTGCTTAACCAATCCAACCTCACAAGAAAATCACCATTAGGTCTCATTGATCAAATCTCGTTGATTACAATTTGTTTAGGAGCACCAACTCCAATCACAAG
Source organism: Cunninghamia lanceolata (assembly GCA_027924645.1). NCBI lineage: Eukaryota > Viridiplantae > Streptophyta > Pinopsida > Cupressales > Cupressaceae > Cunninghamia > Cunninghamia lanceolata. Next base: position 9,820,312 of record BSBN01001201.1, read on the forward strand.
TGAAGGAAAATATAGATAGTACTACTCTGTTTACAATGTCATTCAGGACCCAAATGCAACTTCTGCAAATACAAATACTCACTCACCACTCTGCTCCCTTGAGTCTATATGTATACATCAATAGCACTTTTCTTTTACCAACTATTCAAAGAATATTTCTTCAAAATTCCATCAACAACACAACACAGAAAAATGCTTTATTTATAATCTCACTCAACCACACAAAGCTATATTTAGTTTTGAAACTGCCAAACCATCAAATGAGAAAGTGGTTAACAAAACTTCTCAAACTGCTATCAAACAGATAATACAGGTAACTGCCCGTCAAACACCAGACTCAGGGAGGTAGCCATTACGGTTTAAATATCCACCATTGATAATATGTTTCACATTGCTAAGATATTTAATAGGAGCCATTGATTTAAGTCTTTGCACCTTTACATAGAATGGTGAAGGGAAGAGCTGGTTCCATCTAGGTCAAGGGGCCGGTTAAAATGGTGACAAAGGCTTAAGTTGTCACTTGAGTGATAAGTGACTGGTGATAACAAGTCACAGTCGAATTAGAATATAAAGGAGCCTGTCACAAAAGCAACATTGCTTTTAGGTTCTTAGGGTTTTAGGATGTCCTTAGGGTTTTAGAACTTTAGCATTTAAGTCTTCAAATTGTCAAACCCTAATTTGCCATCAATTGAAATGCAATTCTTATCTTTTGAAAACAACCTCTATTGCAAAGGATAAACCAAATGATGTCATGATGATGGTATGATATAGGAATCTCTTTGATATTGAATAAACATAGACATCAAATCATTCCAAAACACTTTAGTAGATCTGAGATAGTTTTTCTCTAGAAGAAGATGCTCTGTGTGATATAGGTATTGATAGATATACCTCTGAAATCAATGACAAAAATGTCAACAAACTCCCCCTTTGGCATTAATGTCAACATATACAACCATTGTACTTACCTTTACAATCTCAAATGCACTTTGTAATCTCAAATGCACTTTGCAATCTCCCCCTATTTGACATTGTCATTTTGGGCAAACTAGTTGATCAATGGTCATTAATGGACATGTCATGTTGATGCTGACTATGTAACACACATCATGATCATGAGTCCATCCCCATGATGATTGCCTTGTTATCTACTTGAGTTCATCCATATGGTGATTGGTCTAGCATCCTGATATATTAAAACTACTGAAACTGCTTGAGTCCATCCACATGATGACATTTCCTATATCTCCTTAAGACCCAAAACTGTATGTCTATAGCATGCACTGTTAACAATGCCAAAACTATATCACTTTGTGGAAATACTCTAATGATACAAACAACTTTGATACAGAGTAATATTGCAAGTGATGATACAAACAACAAACAAATGTGGATGTACAAACAATAAACAAATGTGAATGCTTTGATAGAAACATTGATGTATAAACAACAAACAAATGTGGATGCTTTGATACAAACACTAAACACTATAACATCACACATCACATCTTGTAGCACTGTCACTTCTCCAAATAGAGCATTTCTCCATCACTCCATCATCCATTGAGCAAACACTGCTACAAACAGAGATGACTGTAATACTCCCCCTTTGACATCAATGACAAAGGATGAAAGGGCTAGAACAAGTTTCAAAGATAAAGAAAGGAATCCATAAGCTCCCTTTGAAACTATGCTAGAACTTTGATCTAGTGGATAGAAGAGAGAGATTGAACACCTAACCTCTGCCTCAAATGTTCAAACACATCTTTGGCTTAAGGATTAGTAAAAATGTTAGCCACTTGGTCTTTAGTAGCAACATAGTCCAGTGCAACCTCATTTGCTAGTACTTTCTTTCTCAAGAAATAATATTTAATAGAAATATGCTTAGTTCTTGAGTGCATAATAGAATTTTTGGATATGTTGATGGAACTAGTGTTATCACACAAAATGTAGACATGTTTAGGAACTTCTACCTTGATGTCTTGAAGAGTTTTTACCATCCAAAGAACATGTGTACAACATGAAGCAGAAGTAATATATTCTACCTCTACAGTTGACAAAGACACTGACTCTTGCTTCTTGCTATGCCATGACACTAATCTACCACCTAAAAAAAATTCTCCACCACTAGTACTCTTCCTGCCATGAATGCACCCTGCCCAATCAACATCAGTATAGGCAAGTAATGTGAAGTCATCAGTCCTAGGATACCATAAACCATAGTCTAATGTGCCTTTTAGGTATCTAAAGATTCTTTTCCATGCATTCACATGAGATTCTTTGGGAGATGATTGAAATCTTGCTACCAAACACACCTGCCTGCATGATATCAGGCCTAGATGTTGTTAAATATAAAAAACTACCTATCATGGACCTGTACATAGTTTGATCTGCATCAGGTGAATCATCAACCTTGCTCAACTTACAACTAGTTATCATGGGAGTATTGACTGGTTTGCATTCATCCATTTGAAACCTCTTAAGCATATCCTTTGCATACTTAGTTTGGGAAACAAAGATACCTTTGTCAAGTTGTGAAACCTCCAATCTAAGAAAGAAGGACAACTCTCCAAGCATAAACATTTCAAATTCCAATTTCATGAGGTTAGGAAAAGCCTTACACATATCATCATCACTACTACCAAATATGATGTCATCCACATAAACTACAACTAGTAAGTCCTCACCTTTTGATTTGAAATATAGATTGCTATCTACTCCACAACTAGTGAATCCTTACTCTTGCAAATACTTGTCCAACCTGAGAGTACCATGCTCTAGGGGCTTGCTTCAAACCATACAAGGCCTTTTTTAATCTATAAACATAATGATGTCCTTCTTCACACTGAAAACCTTTAGGTTGCTCCATATAGACTTCTTCTTCCAAGTTTCCATTCAAAAAAGTTGATTTCACATCCATCTATTTAAAGTTCTTATAGACAGAGAAGGCTAAAAACATTCTTATGGCCTCAAGTCTAGCCACAAGTGCAAATGTCTCTTCAAATTCAATACCCTCAACCTAAGAGTATCCTTTACAAAAAAGTCTTTCTTTGTTTCTAACAACCTTACCATTTTCATCTAATTTATTCCTAAATACCCATTTGGCTCCAATGATATTCTTGTCTTCAATCCTAGGAACTAGTTCCCAAGTTTTATTCTTATCAATTTGACTTAGTTATTCCTCCATGGCCTTGATCCAACACTCATCTTTCCTAGCCTTAGTGTAATTTGTTGGTTCTATTGCTGATAACAAACAAACATTAGCTTGGTCATTTGATTTAGCAAGTCTTCTTCTAGTTTGTACTCCTGCATCTTTGTTCCCAATAATCTGCTCTTCAGGATGATCTCTTTGTATAATTCTTGAGGGATTTTTTACCATAGTTTCAATAGGTTGTTCAAGTGTCAACTCTTCTTTTGGAACTTCTACTTCTTTTTCTGATTCAGATTCCTCTTCAACATCTTCTAACTACTATTTGTCAAGATGCCATTATTCATCAACTTTGACATTAGTACTTTCAATAATTCTTTTTAGCCTCTTATTGAAACATTTGTATTCTTTGCTATGAGTGGAATATCCAAGGAATATTCCTTCATCACTCCTAGACTCAAAGCTACCCAAACCTTCTTGATCCTTCTTAATATAGCATTTGCTACCAAATATTCTAAAATAACTTAGTAGCTGACTTATCATACCAAATCTCATATGGAATTTTCTTGGAATTTACCCTCAATTGGACTCCATTCAGGGTGTATACAGTTGTATGGTCTACCTCTTTCCAATAGATATCTAAAAAATTGGCTTCATTTAGAATTGTCCTAGCCATCTCCTTGACTGTCCTATTTTTTCTTTTTGTCAGACCATTTTGTTGAGGTGTCCTTGAGGCTGAATAATGTCTTTTGATGCCATGTTGCTCACAATAGTCTTCAAACTACCTTGAAGTATATTCTCCATCTTTATCATACCTCAAGCATTTGATTTTTTGGTCTAATTCCTTTTTAACTAGCTTTCTAAAAATCTTGAATCTATCAAATGCCTCTAGTTTGTGTTTTAGAAATGTTACCGAAGTCATTCTTGAGTAGTCATCACTGAATAACATGAAATATCTTTCTCCACTTAGAGATTTTGTTCTTGTAGGACCACACAAATCTGTATGCACTAACTGCAATGATCTTGTGGATGAATCCTCTTTTGACTGGAAACTAATTTTGGTTTGTTTTCCATGTTGACACTCTTTGCATGTGTTGTTGACAGGTTTGGTGATGTGAGGCATGCATCTAACATTTTGATTTTTACTTACTTTGACTAGATTATCAAAGTTTAGGTGCCCAAGTCTTCTATGCCATAACCAACTCTCCTCCACCTTCCCATAAGGCAAATTCTTCCATGTCCATCTCTATTTTTAGTCCCTTTGAGACTATATACATTACCTTTTGTTCTCATACCTTTTGCCACTGTTTTTCCTAATTTTTTCTTTATCTCATAGCCTTGAGTAGAAAATAAAATGTGGTAACCACTATCACAAATCTGACTAACACTCAAAAGATTGTGTTTCAGACCTTCTACATAGTAGACATCATGAATAGGTGTTTTTTCATCTAAAAATAGAGTTCCCTTGCCTTTGATTTGAATGGAAGTGTTGTCTCCAAATTTGACAGGGCCACTAGTATAGTCTTCAAGTTTGGTGAATTTACTCTTATCACCAGTCATGTGGTTTAAGCATCCACTATCTACTCACATTGATTTTTCAACTTTCATGTCTTTTTGTTTTTTCTTCCATACTATTTTTGATTTGTTCTTCTTCTTATCAGGATTTGTAAGGTTTATATTCTTCATGGGATGAGCATCACCCTTCTTTTCTTGTTCATCAAGATTAGGTCTACAATACTTGACTATATGACCAAAATTATTACAGTTATAGCATCTTAGATTGTTCAAGATATCAAAAGGATTTCTTCTAACAAAGTTAGATCTTTTTTTAAGAACAACCCTACAATCACTAGCTTTATGGCCATATTGATTACAATAAAAACAATAACCATAAAAGTATGAATTGAACCTAAATGGAGTGCTTCTTCTTGCAATAGGTGGTCTTCTGAACTTCTTATCTCTAACTTTTGTAAAACCATATGCATCAGCACTCTTGGTTGGACTATTGTGATCAACTTTTGAATGAGTTTGATAGCTTCGCTCAACTTTTTTCTTTTGAGGATTACAAGTTTTTGAACTTTGGCCTATCTCATATCCCAAGCCAATCATATATTTATAACTCTTTTGCTTACTCAAGAAATTTTCCAATCTGCTGGTACTGTCAAACCTTTCTAACTTCTTCCTTAAAGAAACAATTTATATCTCCAAACTTTGACAATCTCTTACCTTGACTTCTAACTCTGTCTTGGTCATCTCTTCAACTCTTTTTCTTTCCTCAAGTTGTGTTTTCAGACTGATAATTAGTTGATCTAATTCTTTGATTGTGTTGATTAGTTTTTCACTATATTTCAAAGTCTAATCTTTTTGTATAGAGGCCTCCTTTTTCAATCTATTTATTTCCCTTAGGACACAAATCAGTTCACCTTCAAGGTCAACTTCATCAACTTCAGTTTGATCATCCTTATTAGATTCATTATCATGTTTATCACTTTGATCTTCATTTGAACTTATAACAGTCATAAATAAGATCTCTTCTTCATTAATGGAGTCTTCAGAGTTGCTATTAGACACATCAATATCTCTGATAAATAGGTTCCTCTTCTTTTTAAAAGAGTTCTTTCTTCTAGAATTATATTGTTTCTTTTTACCTTGCTTTCCATCATCCTCTACATCACTTTCAGATTCACCATAAGGACACTTGGCAACAAAATGTCCTATTTTGCCATAATTAAAGCATTTGAAAGGAAGTTTTCCTTTGTACTTACCTGATCCCTTCTTCAATTTTCTATCAAAGTTTGATTCTTTTACATCTATGTCATCAGACTCATAATTTGTTTCTTTACACTTCTTCATAGTCTTAAAAGCAGCTTCTTTGTTTGTGGATTCTTCATTATGTGTTCTCATTTCATAGGCAGTGAATGTACCATGCAACTCATCTAAAGAGAGCTTGTTCAAGTCTCTTGCCTCTTCAACTACAGACACCTTGGAATCATATCTAGAAGGCAATAATCTTAAGACCTTTTGACTGTTGAAATACACCAGACAACTAAGAGGGGGGTGAATCAGTTGTGATAAAAACTTAGCTTCATATGTACATCAAATCATCAACTTAATTGCTTGTAATCAGATTTAATCACGAAAGCATGAAACCATAAGATTAATCACAAACACACATCCAACACAGTAGACACCGAATTTTTTATGTGGAAAACCCTAAAAGGGAAAAACCACAGTTGGTGTTAGCCCACAGAAATATATGAGTTATAACAATACCAAAAAATAGAGGCTCACTGTCCAAATTGCTCACTGCAAAGAATGACTCACTGCCAAAGGGTGGCTCACTGCCAAAATGGTGAATTGATTAAGTAGCATCTACTCCATGCCAGAATTCAATTCCATTGAAGCACAATATAATTTCTCTGCTCTACTCTTTCACACCTTTGCACTTATCTCTTCATATTCACACTCACACACTTTTTCACAACTCTATTACATGCTTTTATACAATTCATCAACCTTGGAAGGTACATCAAGTTCGGCATTACATTCATCAACCATTGGAACATTCTCCAAGGTCAGCATTACAAAACATACACAGAAATAGGTCTAGACCTATTACAAAATTTAGCTAAGGAAAGATGTAGAGAAGTATGATGAACACACCACGCCTTAGCTGGGACTCAAACACAATCTTCCATGTTATGACACACTTCCACAATCTTCAAGGCATCTCCACAATTAGTGAAATCAACCAAGTCAGCCAAGATTGGAGAGAACACTAGGTCTTCAAGGAACAAACTTCTTCCTGATCCAAATTACTCTTTGTGGACCAATCCAAAGGTAGGAACATGATCAAGAGGCATCCACAAGCACATTGTAATCACCAAGAACAACTGCATAACCTTTAACCACTCTGTTGAGAAGATTCTTCAAACCGGAGCACATAACCAACACTACCAGCTACTGTCATAATGAAAGGATCACTTGCGAACCACCAAATCACGAACCATTGGAGTTGAAGGTACATAACATCATCTTAGACTTAACTCTAGAACTGCAGATCAAAATACTTCAATGCAGAGGAATGCAGAGCATAATACTTTCTCCTTGTCTTTGCCAAACATATAGAAAAAGTTGTTTTCACTCTGGTGAACATAACTCACTCAATTCTTCATACTAGAGGCTCAAACTCTAAACATAGCATCTTCAGATGAACTTCTAAATAACTTCCAATCTGCAGACAAAGATATTCATTCTACAAAAAATGCGGAGCATTCTTCTAGAATGTTCTTCTGTATGCAATACACTATTTCCACTACAACTCACTGTTTCTACCAGAGAAGCTAATTTTCTCAATATCCTCAACATCAAGATTACTTACATAAGTAAATACAAAGTATCTTACTCATTACAAGCAAACAAAAAGATAGGAGCATAGTTGACACCAATGACAACACTGATTAGGCACATACTTGCAACAATATCCCCCTTTATCATTGTTGGCATCATATGATGTGAAAAACTATAAAGACCATCAAGACAAAATTCTCCCCCTTTCTCTTTACACATCTACACCCTTTTCTTTTCTGTGTTTTTCACATGATTTCTCTCCCCCTTTGACATTAATGGCAAAGGGCACATACTTGCACTCTACTACCCTGATCAAATTTGAACTTTTGGAACCAACTCTTTTGTCATCATTTAGCTACTCCCCTTGAGAGGTAGCACTCATAACATCAATCCAGATCAAAGAGTTAATCTTTGGGCACCACTAGACTGATGCATTCATTTTCGTCTTAGTTCAGAGCTAGAGGGGTAATGACCCCTAATTTTTTCCTGAGATACTCAAAAGTATCTTTATGCAGAGGCTTAGTAAAAATATCTACAATCTAATCCTTTGTGGACACATATTCCAACTTAACTTCATTCTCTATCACCTTTTCCCTCAAAAAGTGATACCTTATAAATATATGCTTTGTTCTTGAGTGTATCACTAGATTCTTGGAAATATTTATGGCAATTGTATTGTCACACAAGATTGCAATTGGATCTTCATAAACAACTCTTATATCCTTCAAATTATGCTTCATCTATAACACTTGAGTACAACATGCTGTTGTAATATACTCTGCTTCTACAGTTGACAATGAGATTGAATCTTGTTTCTTGCTCAGCCATGAAACCATTCTATTTCCCAAGAAGAAAGTACCTCCACTTGTACTTTTTCTGTTATCAACATATGTATAAGCACTGAGAGTAAAATCATTATCCTTTGGATACCATAAGCCATGATTTAGAGTGCTTTTTAAATATCCCAGGATTCTCTTTGCTACCATCACATGTGATTCTCTTGGATTAGCTTGAATCTTGCAACAAGACAAACTGCATGCATAATATCAGGTCTGGTTTGAGTTAGATAAAGTAATCATCCAATCATGGATCTGTACTTTTTCTGATCAGTCTTGGGTGATTCATTAGTTTTGCTCAATTTGTAGCCAGTCACCATGGGAGTATATACTGGTTTAGAGTCTTCCATCCCAAACTTCTTTAACAACTCTTTCACATACTTAGACTAAGATATGAAGATTCCTTTATCTGATTGATTGATTGATTTACAAACCTAGAAAGAAATTTAGCTCACCAAACATAGACATCTCAAACTCTTTCTGCATTTCACCAGCAAATTTCATACATACAACTTCATTTCCACCAAAGATGATATAATCAACAAAGACTTCAATAATCAAAATTTGATCACCATTAATCTTGAAATAAAGATTACTGTCAGCAGTGCCTTTATTGAATCCTAACTACAATAAGTACCTATCCAATCTTGCATACCATGCCCTAGGAGCTTGCTTGAGTCCATATAATGCTTTCTTCAACCTACATACCATATCACCTTGATTTGATAGTCGGAAACCTTCCGGTTGCTCAATGTAGAATTCCTCTTCTAACTCCCCATTTAAGAATGTAGACTTCACATCCATTTGATACACTTTGAAATCTTTGTGAGCTGCAAATGCCAGAAACATTTTGATTGCTTCAATCTGAGCTACTGGAGCAAAAGTCTCTTCAAAATCTATCCCTTCAATTTGAGAATATCCTTTGCACACAAGCCTTTCTTTATTCCTTACAACTTCTCCATTTTAATTTAGCTTTTTCTTGAAGACCCATTTGGTTCCAATGATATTTTTGTTAGTAGGTCTAGGAACTAATTCCCAAGTTCCATTCTTCTCTATCTGCATTAGTTCTTCTTCCATTGCATTAACCCAATTTTCATCATTGCAGGCTTCATTCATAGTTTTTGGTTCAACTGCAGATAGAAAATAGTAATTCACTTGTTCTTTAGCATCTCTTTTCCTTGTCAGCACTCCTTTCTCTTTGTCTCCAATAATTTGATCTTTAGAGTGATTGATTCTTACATACCTAGGAGTTTTAGCAATTTCTGGAGCCTTTTCTTCACTTCAATTGTCTTCATGTTCAACTTTTTCTTCATGAGTTATATCAGTAGGTTCATCTGACTCATAGCCACTCTGAACTAATGTTTTTCCTTTGCCTTCATCCACTTTCACATTTGCACTCTCGACAATCTTCTTCAACCTTTTGTTGTAGCATTGGTAGGCCTTACTCTTGGTAGAGTATCCAAGGAAGATTCATTTATCACATCTTGCATCAAATTTCCCTAGGTCTTCATCTCTTCTGATATAGCATTTGCTTCCAAAGACTTTAAAGTATCTTACTGTTGGAATTCTTCCATACCACAATTCATAGGGGGGTTTTAGTGCCATTACCTTTGAATTGAACTCTGTTTTGAATGTAGACAATAGTATGTATAGCTTCTTTCCAGAAGACTTTCGGTAAACCTCCTTCCTTCATCATTGTTCTGGCAGCTTCTTGAACTATCCTATTCTTCCTTTCCACAACTCCATTTTGTTGAGGAGTTCTAGGTGTAGACAACAATCTTTTTATCCCTTGCTCTTCACAAAAAATGTTGAATTCATTTGATGTAAACTCACCTCCTCTATCAAACCTCAAGCATTTGATTTTTAGTTCTATTTCAATTTCAACCATTGCTTTGAAGGATTTGAACTTCTCTAGGGCTTCTGATTTGTCTCTTAGAAAAGTAACCCAAGTCATTCTAGAATAATCATCAATAAGAAACATGAAGTACCTATCACCTTATAGACTTCTTATTCTTGTAGGACCACATACATCTGTATGAACTAGATCCAGCAAACCGGTAGAGAATTACTCTTTACTCTTGAAACTTGTTCTTGTCTTCTTCCCTAACTGACATTCCTTGCAAATAGTATTGGAGGGTTTTACAAATTTTGGTAGATCTCTTATAGTCTATCCTGAACTTATCTTTACCAGATTATCAAAATTTATATGACACAACCTTCTATGCCACAACAAACTTTCATCTGCTTGGGCTAATAAACAATAATCATTAGTTCCTCTTAATTGATAGATGTTACCTCTGGTCTTCTTACCAGTATCAATCACAGTTTTGGAGCTTTCCATTATCTTGCATCCATTGTATTTGAATCTCAAATCATAACCTTTATCACACATCTGACTAACACTCAAAAAATTATATTTTAAACCCTACACATAGAGAATATTGTCAATGTCATGCTTTCCATCAAATGAAATAGATCCTTTTCCACAAATCTTACCAGCTGCATTGTCTCCAAATCCAACCAGTCCTCCATCATATTTTTCCAAACTTACAAACTTACTTTTGTCATCAGTCATGTGATGTGAGCATCCACTATCAATAATCCATTCATCCTTATCTTTCTCAACCTGAACAACTAAAGCACTTTCTTCCACTAGTTTTTCTTCCTTCACACAGCTAGTAGGATTAGTAGACACAGGTTCTTCTTTAATAGCAACAAACAAGCATTCATTTGCACTAGTACTAGCATTATCAGATTTATCATCCATCACACCTTCATCATCAAAATCTCTAACATAGTAGCATTTCTTTGGATCTCTAGGCCTGTTCTCAAATCTTTTTCTATTCCTTTCAATTCTTTCAGGACATCTAGAAGCATAATGACCTACTTTACCACATGAGAAACATTTGAAAGGTAATTTGCCTTTGAACTTACCGGAACCTCTTTGTAGTCTATCAAAAAGGTTGGCTTTAATTTCATCAAGCTCATTATCAGGTTCTACCTTGTATTTTTTTTCTCTAGAGATCTTTTTTGAAGTACTAGCTTTGACAGTAGTTTCTACTTTTGGCAGAGCATCAACAAACTCTCTCATTTCAAAAGTAGTAATATTACCAAGCAATTGATCCTTATTAATCTTTTTCACAATCATTATTTCTTCAAGTGCAGCTACCTTGTGTGCATAGGATTTAGGTAATAACCTAAGAATCTTCATCACAACTTTAGTTTCATCAATAGTTCCTCCCATACCTTTGATTCCAGTAACAAGTTCATCAACCTTTTGCATGAAGGATGTTATGTTTTCATCTTCTCCCATTTTAAGACCTTCATATTTGGCTTTCAATCCCTGCAATTTGGCACTCTTTATAGAATCATCTCCTTCATACAAATCACTCAGCTTATCCTAGACTTCTTTAGCATACTCATAATCCATAACCTTAATTAAATTAGATTCAATCAGTGCACTCACAAGAGCATCTCTAGCTTTTATATTTACCTCATATTATTTGACTTCATCTTCAGTTGTCAGACCATCCTCTGACATGGCATATTCAGTCTATGTTTCTTGCCATACTTTATAACCAATACAAAGAAGTTCATGCAAATCTTTCAAGCTCCATAATTAGTCCCATCAAACTGTAGAGCTTCCTTCTTGTAAGACATCCTGGATCTACCTCAAGCTATTAAGCTTACCACCGAGGAACCTTGCTCTAATACCAATTGTTGAAATACACTAGACAACTAAGAGGGGGGGTGAATTAGTTGTCACAAAAACTTAGCTTCATATGAACATCAAACCATCAACAACTTAATTGCTTATAATCATATTTAATCATGAAAGCATGAAACCATAAGCTTAATCACAAACACACATCCAACACAGTAGACACTAGATTTTTATGTGGAAAACCCTAAAAGGATAAAACCATGGTGGGTGTTAGCCCACAGAAATATATGAGTTATAACAATACTAAAAAATAGAGGCTCACTGCCCAAATTGCTCACTACAAAGAATGGCTCACTGCCAAGGGGTGGCTCACTACCAAAATGGTGAACTGATTAAGTAGCATCTACTCCATGCCAGAATTCAGTTCCATTGAAGCACAATATAATTTATCTACTCTGCTCTTTCACACCTTCGCACTTATCTCTTCATATTCACACTCACATACTTATTCACAAATCTATTACATGCTTTTATACAATTCATCAACCTTGGAATGTACATCAAGGTAAGCATTACATTCATCAACCATTGGAACATTCTCCAAGGTCGGCATTACAAAACATACACAGAAATAGGTCTAGACCTATTACAAAATTTAGCTAAGGAAAGATGTAGAGAAGTATGATGAACATGTCATGCCTTAGCTGGGACTCAAATGCGATCTTCCACATTACGACACACTTCCACAATCTTCAAGGCATCTCCACAATTAGTGAAATCAACCAAGTTGGCCAAGACTTGTGAGAACACTAGGTCTTGAAGGAACAGACTTCTTCCATGATCCAAATTACTCTTTGCAGACCAATCCAAAGGTAGGAACACGATCAGGAGGCATCCACAAGCACATTGTAATCACCAAGAACAATCACAGAACCTTTAACTACTTTGTTGAGAAGATTCTTCAAACCAGAGCACATAACCAACATTGCCAGCTAGTGTCATAATGAAAGGATCACTTTCGGACCACCAAATCATGAACCATTGGAGTTGAAGGCACATAACATCATCTCAAACTTAACTCTAGAACCACAGATCAAAATACTTTAATGCAGAGGAATGCAGAGCATAATACTTTCTCCTTGTCTTTGCCAAACATACAAAAAAAGTTGTTTTCACTCTGGTGAACATAACTCACTCAATTCTTCATACGAGAGGCTCAAACTCAGAACATAACATCTTCAGATGGACTTCTAAATAACTTCCAATCTGCAGACAAAGATATTCATTCTACAGAAAATGCAGAGCATTCTTCTGGACTATTCTTCTGTATGCAATACACTATTTCCACTGCAACTCATTGTTTCTACTGGAGAAGCTAATTTTCTCAATATCCTCAACATCAAGATTACTTACATAAGTAAATACAAAGCATCTTACTCATTACAAGCGAACAACAAGATAGGAGCACAGTTGACACCAATGACAACATAGATATGTTGACATCAATGACAACATTGATTAGGCACATACTTGCAACATTGACCACTACTGAATCTTTTACCTCCTCTCCAAGATGCCTAATGGCATTAATTGTCTCATCTACCCTTAGAATATAATTAGCAATCTTGTCTAAAAGTTTGCAACATGGCTTCTTTAATTTTGACATCACCTTGATAAATGCTAACTAATTTGTCCCAAACTTCCTTTGTAGTTTTACAATGCATAACCTTAACTAGGATTTCATTTGATAGACCACAAAGAATGGAATTCTTGGCCTTGGCATTGCATTCATAAGCCTTTTTTCATCTGCAGTAGTAGGTGGTTGAGAAGGTATAGTATACCCATTTTCTACTGTTGCCCACACATCAAATCCTAAAGAGGATAAGTAAGACTCCATCCTAATACACCAAAAAAAAAATTTGTGCCATCAAAGAGAGGTGCTCTAGTAGTAGAAGATCATTCCTAATTAGCCATAGTATTCCACTACCATGATCAACCTAAGTTTATTAAGCTTCTGTAAGGAACCTGCTGCTTTGATACCAATTGTTGGAATACACTAGACCACTAAGAGGGGGGTGAATCAGTGGTACAATAAAACTAGTTCATCCAATAATTCAATACTTGTAAAAACAATTAATTGAAACACACCAAAGTACTTAGGGAACAATAGAGTCACAAAAATTACACCATGACACATGTATGTATGTGGAAAAACCTAAAAAGGGGAAAAACCATTGCGTAAAATGTTGGTTGGGTTTGCTTAACCAATCCAACCTAACAAGAAAATCACCATTAGGTCTCACTGACCAAATCTCACTAATTACAATTTGTTTGCACCAAATCCTTATCATATTAGGAGAACCAACTCTAATTTACTTAGGAGCACCAACTCCAATCACAAGTGAAGGAAAATATACATAGTACTACTTTGTTTACAATGTCATTCAGGACCCAAATGCAACTTCTGCAAATACAACTACTCACTCACCACTCTGCTCCCTTGAGTCTATATGCATACATCAATAGCACTTTTCTTTTACCAACTATTTAAAGAATATTTATTCAAAATTCCATCGGCAACACAACACAGAAAAATTCTTGATTTATAATCTCCCTCAACCACAAAAATCACTGAGACATAAAGCTATATTTAGTTTTGAAACTGCCAAACCATCAAATGAGAAAGAAGTTAACAAAACTGCTCAAACTGTTGTCAAACAGATAATACAGGTAACTGCCCATCAAACACCAGACTCAGGAGGTAGCCATTAGGGTTTAAATATCCACCATTGATAATATGTTTCACGCCACTAAGAGATTAAACATGAGCCACTGGTTTAAGTCTTCACGCCTTTACATAGAATGGTGAAGGGAAGAGTCAGTTCCAGCTAGGTCGAGGGGCCAGTTACTAAACAGTGATAAAGGCTTAAGTTATCACTTAAGTGATAAGTGGCTGGTGATAACAAGTCATCATTGAATTAGAATATAAAGGAGCCTGTCACAGAAGAAACAATGCTTTTAGGTTCTTAGGGTTTTAGGAGGTCCTTAGGGTTTTAGAACTTTAGGATTTAAGTCTTCAAATTGTCAAACCCTAATTTACCATCAATTGAAATGTGATCCTTATCTTCTAAAAACAACCTTTGTTGCAGAGGATAAACCAAATGATGCCATGATGAAAGTATGATATAGGAATCTATTTGATCTTGAATAAACATAGACATCAAATCATTCCAAAACACTTTATTAGATCTGAGATAGTTTTGATCTAGAAGAAGAAGCTCTGTGTGATAAGGATATTGATAGATATACTTCTGATATCAATGACAAAAATGTCAACACAACCTCCTATGCAATGTCTAGGAAAACTCTCTATCAAAATGAGAGATGTAAGGAAAATTCTCTATCATGTGGGTAAGTGCAAAAATATGGGGGGCCAAAAAGTAGCCAAATTGTTTTAAAAAAAAACTAATGCATAACGTGAGTACATTATAATGTGCTCGCGTTATGGTTTGGTAATGATGAGCCTAAGGCTTGTCAAAACCAAACCATAACACGCTCGCGTTATAACACAAGCGGGTTATGACTTATTATAAATAAAAAAAAGCTTATCATCTCATTTCATTTATTTTTTCTCCTCTATACCCGTAGCCTGCAAACCCTAGGAAGTGCGCTTGCATTTTGGAAAAGTCAATTCAACACCAAAATCTTACCAATTCGTCGCCAAAATGCTGCCACAACGTCGAGCACACCAAAGGATTGAGTTTTATTTATTTTTTTGTTTGAATTTGTTTCTAAATAGGTAGGTTTGAGTTGATTTTTGATGTAAATTTCGTTAATTGTTAGGAAATGTTAATGCACCTCCTCCTAAGGAGGAAATACCTACAGAACAACAACCTCCTCCATCCATTCCTCGACATGCCTCTAGAACACAAGAAAATATAATGGGGCAAATTGAAAACAACAAAAAAGAAATTGAAGATATAATTGCAAGGTTGAAAGATCCTTCCACTTCAACCTTGCATAGGTCCACATTTGTTGAATCTCTTGAATCTATGTTATCAAATGTAGATTCAATTAGCAAGCAAATATCTAGTTGGAGGGATAAGAGGAGAGAGTTTAGAGACTATTATGCAGACAAGCTGTCATACCAAGATGTGAAAAAATTACAAATTACAAAATTAGACTTGTGTTTGATTTTCACAAACCCACAAACAAATCAACCTCCACCCATTACATGCAAGAGGTTCCCTATCCATTGGTGCAACAACCAAGCGATAAGGGACAATTTTGGGCAGAGGTGGTGGATGGTTTTTGACCATCCTCCATGCAATAATAATGAGGTCCCACAATACTTTTTGAGGAAACTCTACTGGAAGTTTGTCCTCAATAAAGTGCCAAACTATTTTGATATGCGGGACTTCCAGGGTAGAGGTGGGGGGTTAGCACAAGATAGAACAGGGGCATGTGTTGACCCACAATAGGCAGTGAGACAAGTAATCAGCAGACCAGCCCATGAGCATGTTTCTATCCCTTCCATTATCAAGGAGAGTGTTAAGGTCGATACACTTCAATCCATTAGTGCCTTGACCCAGAACATCATAGAGCATGCCAGTCCTACATCATAGAGTGGGTTGGGAGATAGTACAAGGAGTAGGGTCCCACCCCATGCTTGTCAGACTTGCAGGTCAGCCTGTGGTTATGACCCCATGGCTAGTCAGGATGCAGGTGCATAGGCTACATCTGTAGCTGAGCAGATGGTGATGACAGATACCCTCATGAGTGAGACTTTTAGCCTTGATACTCAGGTAAATATTAGCAAGTTTATTGAATTTAATTTATTAAATTTCATTTTTGAAATGCAAGATTAACTAATTTAGTTTGATGATTTTAATGAAATTTTAGGGTCATAGCGTTGATGTAGTTTTCAGTGGTTCTCCGCCTGCATATTAGACTAGATCATCTACTCTCGGGGTATATAACTAGTAAACAATTATAAATAGTACATGTGAATAGCATTGTTATATGAATGGTATTCTAATATCTGATTTTGGATGTTAAATAGGTTAATATTGGAGATTTCACGGCAACACCTGCCAGCGGTGGTAGACTTCAAAGCTTCACGGATGTAATAAAATAAATAGTTTAATGAATGAATTGTACTTACTAGATTTTTGTAGGTGACTTGTGTGCTTTATTGTGTGTACTTCCATGTTTAGATGAACGTGTGTGTATGTTAGGAGCCATGATTTGCATCACTATTATAGTTTTTGTAATTGAATAATGTTGTTTTATTTCCAGATGATGCAAGCTACGGAGACACCTCCCAATGTTCATAGGGCAATGGAGCATGGTGTGACCTCTATGATTCATAGCTCCATGGCATCGACAGGGGTATGAGGCAAATTAGTAAATTTCAATTTATGTTCATTGTTATAGTTGTTTATTTTTTAAAAATCAAAAGATTATTGATTTGAAGTTTAATTTCTATCTGGATGGTTCCTATAGGACATGACATCACTACAGCCTATTTCTACTACTGAGGCAAGTGAGGAGATAGATTATATAGTAGCGGTAAGTTATTATTTTGTTAAATGTTTCATTTTTTATAACATGTAATTTCTATATATTAATGTCTATACTTTTTATTGTAATAGCTAAAGAAGCAAGAAGAACTAAATAGAAGGAGCAACCCTTAGGTTCGTAGTAGACCACCCACATATGTGTTTCCATCCCCTAGAAGATCAAAGGCTATCCGTGATCTATTGTCTTCACCAACCATAGGGGAATGACTTTTTATTGTGTTCCTTTGTTGTATGCCTATATGGCATTGTTATCACCTAGATTTGCACCCTTGCATGCAGTTGTGAAACCTCAGCAATCTAGAGTAACATGGGAATGATTTCTAAGTGTGGGACTTTGCTAAATGAGATCAGACATCTGGAGAAGGTCGGCTTCCTTAACTGGTTATCAGCTAAAACTACTAAATCTTGAGAGGAAAAAGGGGAAGGAATGCTTTAACATGAAGGATGAAACAAAAATGCTTGAAAATGAAGGGTGATTCACCAAGTTTAATAAAAGAACCCTCACATTACTAAAAAAAATGCACAGCATAACCAAATATAGAAAGCAGACATACACAGATTCAACTGATCCTAGCAAAGGTGAGAAACCAAATGATTGAAAGGAACAATACGTTCACAGGCAAACATATGTAGATTCACACTAAACTAAAACTCAATCCAAAGAGGCAAAAAACTTGCGTATATTTAATGGGAAGGCAAAGTTACAGTAGCAGAAAGCTCTATTTGGAAACAGAAAAGCCTCAATGCTCAAAAAATTTTCCAATCACCTATCTACATCTCTCGAATGCATATATATAGCATTCCAAACTAACCTAGGTCGATTACAAAATTTGCTCAATGAGCTATATCAAAAAATATCTCCTGAAGGGACGTCCAACTACAAGGAGTTATGGCATGAAAGATCTAGAACTGGTGCAAATGGGAGATATTTTCAATCTTTAATGCAAGCAGTTGGATCATCTATCTTTAATAAAGAATGGTGGAAGATAATCTGGGCATTGAATACGAGCAGCTTCCATTACCTGCAGAAATGAATGCAACAAATATCTACATCCTGCCCCAAAAAAAGGTTGCTGAAATGTCCAGTTGCCCAAAATATGCAAGGCCAGATCCAAAATTTGAAAGTGAGAAAATCTTGTTGAAAACCCCGCCAAACGAAAGAGGAATAAAAAATGAGCATTTTTGCCTCTTGCAGCATGTCAAAATTCGCTAGGATGAAGGAGATATAGGAGGTCAAAGTTTTGGTCAACCACCTGTATATATCGCTTTGAATTTGTGTATATATCACTTGAATTTGCTGCCTGAATCGGCATCTAAAACCTTCTCTACAACTCCTTTTGCATATGCCAAGCGCTTTGTATATCGAGCTATGAAATGTCCTTGTATATTCAAAAGTATGTCACCTCTTTGTATTTCAGATTTGTCTATATAAATATACAAGAGAAACATGCATACAAAACTTACACATACAAACATGCATCTGACCCTTGTATCTCGCATTGTACATGACCTTTGTATGTGTGAACATATAAAGAGAACATACATACAAAAACTTGCATCAACACCTGTGTATGTTTCTTTGTATCTGTGACTTGTATATGCATACAATCGCCTTTGTATGTACGGGCCCCACCTATTGTATGTTAACTTTGTATATTGCCTTGTATTTCGAAACATACAAGCAAACATACAAGCAAAAGATACATGCAAAGCGCTTGTGCCTTAGCGGACCCCACCTCTTGTATCTCCATTGTATCTGTAAAGATATAAACTGTGGACTTCAAAATGACCATTAGCTATATTTGATTGCCCTGTCGGCCCTTCCTTGTATATTCAAATATACAAAGCACTTATACATACAAGTCGCAGAATTGGCACCTGAATTTGTCAGAATTAACTTTTGGGTCGGGTTTAGCTTGTATGTATCCCTTTGTATGTAGGCTTGTATATCGCAATATACAAAATGCAACATGCATAGCATGGACCTGAATGGTTATGGAGCGGATTGGAATTGCTATTGGGTCTGCCTTGTATCTCTTCCTCTTTGTATATTGCCCTTGCATATCTTACTTGTATCTTTTCTTTGCATGTCACCGATATACAAACACCTTTGTATATCATTGACCCCACCATTTGCACATTCGTGTTAGATCTAGGGCATACAACTGAGAGGGGGGGGTGAATCAGTTGTATAAAAACTTGCTCTGTTCTTTAAACACTTGATTCGTCTTGTTAGTTAGAAGCATATCAATTAATCATCCATGAAAGTAAAACGCACAAACACAAGAGCAGATAAACATCAACACATTGAACACCAAGATTTTGACGTGGAAAACCCGGTTAAGGGAAAAACCACGGGGTGATTAACCCAAGGATTATTCTCTATTAAAAGAATAAGAAAAAGAATGGCACTTGCCAATTAGGGCTCACTGCCCGAGCACACTACTCACAAAGAGGCCCACTGCCTACAAGGAGACACACTGTCTACAAAGTGATAAGAATCACAGTCTTGAACTTGAGAATGACATCTTTACCATGTCCGGATCAGTTCCATTTAAGCCCAAAACCTCTGCTCTGCCTTTCGCACTTCTCTTCGCTACACCACTCTCATCCACACAATCCACACTTCAAATGAACTCACAAACCTTTATTTATACAAGACATTGACTTAGGAACAATCATCTAAGTCGACAATCAACCATAAGAATATCCGCAAGATGAATAACACATCCGGTCGGCCACCACAAGAACATTCGCAGGATGAACAACTCATCCGGTCGGCTAGTCTGAACAAGAACTTCATCTGGAAGAATATCTTCAATTTTGGGCTCTACTATCAATGCAGACCAATAACACAACCTCAACATGATCCAAGAACCTTCACAAGCCTGCCTGAATTACCAGGTACATCCGCACTTTCTCTACGTACTGGAATCTCTTCTCTTCCTCATCTGGAACTTCAAGAACACTGTCTGTCGCCACTGTCACAATGCAAAAGGTACTTCCAGACCTCCAAATCATACACAACTCAAGATAACACATCACAAGGACATCCAAACACTCCTTCCAATCCGCAGATTAGGATTATACAGTTCTGGACCTCACCGAACCTTTCTGTGATCCTCTGTCACCTCTAAACACTTGCCGGAACTGGTTCTACACCGATAGCCACAACTCCTTCAGATCTTCATGCGGACCTCTGAAATCTTAACTGAAGCATCTCAAGACTCATATCTACAAACCCTTTAATCCACATCCTCCGGTTCGCATCCTATACAATACATTTGCATTCTTCTTATCACTGTTCTTCACTGTTCCTGACTGAGGCTAATTTTCTCAATATCCTCAGCACACTGCTCATCGAATCCTTCTTGTCAATGCAATGTGAGTATGTTGACATCAATGACAACACTGGTTCACCTCATACTTGCAACAATCTCCCCCTTTGTCATTGATGGCAACATATGATGTGAAAAACCATAAAGACAAGAACTTCTCCTTTCTGTCACAGCTCCCCCTATCAGCAACATGTCTTCTCCTTATTTACTGCTCCCCCTTTGATCATCAGCTACTTGTTTTTCACATGTCTTCTCTCCCCCTTTGACATCAATGGAAAAGGTCTCATACTTGTAATTCTTAACACATCAGAATCATACCAGCTACTCCCCCTTAGTAGCAGCTCCCCATCATCAATCCGGATCACAAGATATGACTGTGATATCCACCGAATTGATGCACATTAGTGCATCCTAGTTCATCACCGGAGGGGCCATGACCCCTAACTTCTCCCGGAGATATTCAAAAGAGTCCTTGGGAAGAGGTTTAGTAAAGATATCTGCAATCTGATCCTTGGAGGGAACATACTCCAACCTAACTTCTTCCTTGTTCACTTGTTCTCTCAAAAAGTGAACTTGATAGATATGTGCTTAGTCTTAGAGTGTAATACCGGATTCTTGGAAATATTAATTGCACTTGAATTATCACAAAAAATTGTGATAGGCTCCTCATATTCAATTTTAATGTCTCTTAGCATCTGCTTCATCCATAAGATTTGAGTGCAACTACTTGCTGCAGCAATGTATTTTGCTTCGGTTGTAGACAGAGATATTGCATCTTGTTTCTTGCTTAGCCAAGAAACCAATCTCTTCCCCAAAAAGAATGCTCCACCACTAGTGCTCTTTTGGTCATCCACATCTCCTGCCCAATCTGCATCTGTGTAAGCATGAAGAGAGAAATCCGGATCTCTAGGGTACCATAGACCATACTCAATTGTTCCTTTCAAGTACCTAAAAATTCTTTTGATTGCCATAACATGAGATTCTCTAGGATCAGCCTGGAATCTTGCCACAAGACCAACAGCCTGCATTATATCTGGTCTAGTCTGAGGGAGATACAACAATCCACCAATCATTAATCTATACTTTGTCTGATCTGCCTTTGGAGAGTCATCATCTTTGCTCAACTTACATCCGGTTGTCATGGGAGTGTTCATTGGCTTTGAATCTTCCATACCAAATTTCCTCAACAATTCTTTCACATATTTGGTCTGAGAAATGAAGATCCCTTTCTTTGTTTAAGTAATTTGCAGACCCAAGAAGAAATTTATTTCACCAAGCATAGACATTTCAAACTCACTTTTCATCTGACTTGCAAAAGTTTTGCACATACTATCTCTTCCTCCAAAAATGATATCATCCACAAACACTTCAACAATCAAAATGTTTTCATGATCAATTTTGAAATATAAGTTACTGTTAGCAGTACCTTTGCTGAATCCAATCTGCACAAGATGCTTATCCAACCTTTCATACCATGCTCTTGGGGCTTGTTTTAATCCATACAATGCTTTCTTCAACTTGCAGACCATATCATCATTGTCAGATAATTGAAATCCATCCAGTTGTTCAATGTAAACTTCTTCTTCCAGATCACCATTTAGGAAGGCAGAGTTGACATCCATCTGATATACCTTGAAGTCTTTAAAGGCAGCAAATGCAAGAAATAATCTGACTGCTTCAATTCTTGCCACTGGAGCAAAGGTCTCTTCAAAATCAATTCCTTCTATTTGAGAGTAGCCTTTGCAGACCAATCTAGCTTTGTTTTTGATTACTTCACCAGCTTCATTTAATTTGTTCCAGAAGACCCATTTGGTTCCAATCACATTCCTGTCTCTAGGTCTGGGAACAAGATTCCAAGTATGATTTTTCTCAATTTGCATTAATTCATCTTTCATTGCTTTGGTCCAGTTTTCATCATTGCAGGCTTCATTTACTGTTTTAGGTTCAATCTTTGAAATCAGACAACATTCATCCTGATATTGAGCAACATTCCTTCTAGTTTGCACACCTTTGCTTCTGTCACTTATGATCTGATCTTCAGAGTGGTTCAGTGTTACATATCTAGGAATTTTGTGAGTATCCTGCACTGCTGCTTCTTGATCAGGCTCATTCAAACCTATCTCTTCTTCTTGATTTACCGGATCAAGCTGACTCTGACTTACCGGAGAGGATTGAGTTCCTTGAACCTGAACACCGTCTTGGTCATCTTCATCAAACTCATAAAATCTTGAGGGCTTCTCAATTCCTTCATCAACTTTCACATTAGTGCTTTCTATCATCTTCCTCAGTCTCTTATTGTAACACCGGTATGCTTTGCTTTGAGTGGAGTAACCCAAGAAAATTCCTTCATCACTTCTAGCATCAAACTTTCCTAGATCTTCATCTCTTTTAATATAACACTTGCTACCAAATACTCTGAAGTATTTCACAGTAGGAGTGATGCCAAACCAGAGTTCATAGGGGGTCTAACCGGTATTGTTTCTGATTTGGACTCGATTTAGAGTGTAGACTGCAGTGCTGATAGCTTCTTTCTAGAACATCTGAGGAACATTTGCTTCCAACATTATTGTCCTGGCAGCTTCCTGGATGGTCCGGTTCTTTCTTTCAACTACTCCACTCTGCTATGGAGTCCTAGGAGTAGACAATTGTCTCCTTATACCCTGCTTCTCACAGAAGTCAATGAACTCACCAGATGTAAATTCACCACCTCTATCAGACCTTCGACACTTCAGTTTCAATCCTGTTTGATTCTCTACCATAGCTTTGAAGATTTTGAACTTCTCAAATGCTTATGATTTTTCTTTTAGGAAGGTAACCCACATCATCCGGGAATGGTCATCAATTAACAACATGAAATATCTATCACCTTGCAGACTCTTGATTCTTGTCGGACCACAGAGATCAGTATGTATCAATTCCAACAATCCGGTAGAGGACTAATCTTTGCTTTTGAAGGAAACTCTGCTTTGTTTACCTAGCTGACATTCTTTGCACAAACTATTTGTAGGTTTCATCAATTTTGGAAGATCTCTTACAGCCTGAGTATTGCTTATCTTGATGATGTTATCAAAATTTACATGACACATTCTTCTATGCCATAACCAACTCTGATCAATTTGAACAAACAGACAACTTTTATTTGAACCAACCAGATGAAAGATATTACCTTTTGTCTGAGTACTGGATGCAATTTCAGTTCCAGAGCTTGTAAAGATTCTGCATTTTCCATTCTTAAACCAGAGATCATAGCCTTTGTCTACTAACTGACCAACACTGAGAAGATTGTGCTTCAATCCTTCAACATATAGTACATTACATGTTTTTATCTTTCCATCAAAGGAAATAGTTCCCCTACCTCTGATTCTGCCAGCAGAATTGTCACCAAACTTTACCATTCCTCCTTCATACCTTTCCAAATCCAAGAACTTATCCTTGTCACCAGTCATATGATGAGAACATCCACTGTCAATAACCCAATCATCCTTTTCTTCCACTTGAGCAGCCAAAGCTTTTTCCACAACCTTGTGATTGACAAATTCAGAGAGTATTGAATCTTCTTCCTTGATGGCAATAAACACCCATTCATTTCCGGATTTGCTTCCTAGTTCTGATTCATCATCTGTTACTCCTTCATTGTCATCTTCTTCTTGAACATAATAGCAGTTCTTTTGAAACCTTTGTCTGTTAGTATTAGACCTTGTAGATCTTTCTGGACATCTTGAAGCAAAATGACCAATCTTATTGCAGTTGAAGCACTTAAAGGGTAGTTTTCCTTCATACTTACCGGATCCTCTTGGTAGTCTTTTTGCAATGAGGGCTTCAAGTTGAGCTGTTTCTGCTTCTTCTTCTTCCATGTCTCTTCTTGCTTGATCATACCATGACATCTTCCTTGAAGAGTTTTCTCCCGGATCAAATCTCTGTTTGCCTTTCACATAGGCACTGGATTTGAAAGCAGATTCAGTCTTGGGAGGATCATCTCCAAACTCGGTCATTTCAAATGCAGCTAGCTTGCCAGCCAATTGTTCTCTTGTGACAGTTGTGTGGGCTCTAAATTCATCAATTGCAGCAACCTTGATTTTGTAGGCAGCAGGAAGGGATCTGAGGATTTTGCAAACAATCTCATTTTCATCCAGAGTTCCACCAGCATTTCTAATTCCACACACTAGTTCAATCACTCTTGGCATAAAAGTAGTGATGTTTTCATCATCTCTCATCTTCAATCTTTCAAATTTCCCTTTTAGACTTTGCAACCTTGCACTCTTGACAAACTCATCTCCCTCATACAGAAGTTCTAGTTTAGTCAGGATCTCATATGCAGTTGGTAGGTCAATAACATTTGAGAGATCTGAGTCATTCAATGTGCTTAGAAGAGCTTCCTTGGTCCGCAGATTATTTTCAGCATCTGTGATTTCATTCAGAGTTGTCGGACCACCTTGTGGAGGTACATATGGTTTTGAAACCATGGCCAAGTATGCTTTTCCCATACATTCCAAGTGACATTTCATGCGACCCTTCCAGAGAGTGAAATTGGTTCCATCAAACTTCGGACTATCCTTTTTGTATGACGACATCCTGGATCTCCTCAAGCGGTTAAGCTCCTTTTAGAGGAACTTGGCTCTGATACCAATTGTTAGATCTAGGGCATACAACTGAGAGGGGGGGTGAATCAGTTGTATAAAAACTTGCTCTGTTCTTCAAACACTTGATTCGTCTTGTTAGTTAGCAGCATATCAATTAATCATCCATGAAAGTAAAACACACAAACACAAGAGCAGATAAACATCAACACATTGAACACCAAGATTTTGACGTGGAAAACCCGGTTAAGGGAAAAACCACGGGGTGATTAACCCAAGGATTATTCTCTGTGAAAAGAATAAGAAAAAGAATGGCACTTGCCAATTAGGGCTCACTGCCCGAGCACACTGCTCACAAAGAGGCCCACTGCCTACAAGGAGACACACTGTCTACAAAGTGATAAGAATCATAGTCTTGAACCTAAGAATGACATCTTTACCATGTCTGGATCAGTTCCATTTAAGCCCAAAACCTTTGCTCTGCCTTTTGCACTTCTCTTCGCTACACCACTCTCATCCACACAATCCACATTTCAAATGAACTCACAAACCTTTATTTATACAAGACATCGACTTAGGAACAATCATCTAAGTCGACAATCAACCATAAGAATATCCGCAAGATGAATAACACATCCGGTCGGCCACCACAAGAACATTCGCAGGATGAACAACTCATCTGGTCGGCTAGTCTGAACAAGAACTTCATCTGGAAGAATATCTTCAATTCTGGGCTCTACTATCAATGCAGACCAACAACACAACCTCAACATGATCCAAGAACCTTCACAAGCCTGCCTGAATGACCAGGTACATCTGCACTTTCTCTACGTACTGGAATCTCTTCTCTTCCTCATCCGAAACTTCAAGAACACTGTCTGTCGCCACTGTCACAATGCAAAAGGTACTTCCGGACCTCCAAATCATACACAACTCAAGATAACACATCACAAGGACATCCCAAACACTCCTTCCAATCCGCAGATTAGGATTATACAGTTCCAGACCTCACCGAACCTTTCTGTGATCCTCTGTCACCTCTGAACACTTGCCGGAACCGGTTCTACACCGATAGCCACAACTCCTTCAGATCTTCATGCGGACCTCTGAAATCTTAACTGAAGCATCTCAAGACTCATATCTACAAACCCTTTAATCGACATCCTCCGGTTCACATCCTATACAATACATTTGCCTTCTTCTTATCACTGTTCTTCACTGTTCCTGACTGAGGCTAATTTTCTCAATATCCTCAGCACACTACTCATCGAATCCTTCTTGTCAATGCAATGTGAGTATGTTGACATCAATGACAACACTGGTTCACCTCATACTTGCAACAATTTGGCCTTTGTATATTTGGCCTTGTATGTTTCAATTGTATGTTGGGAACATACAACACAAAATATACATTCTATTTTGTTCATTGCACAGATGTTCATCAACTGTAGCTGATGCATATTATCCTTGTATATCGGCTTGTATGTTGGACTTGTATGTTGGCCTTGTATATCAGCCTTGTATGTGCAAACATACAACCCGATATACATTCTCCCTTTGCACATTGACCCTTGTATATTTGCTTGTATGCCGCCAATGCATCTTTCCCTTTGCATATTCCAAATGTATGTTCCAAACATACATTGGCGAATGTATATTGCAAATGTACATTCAAAAATGCATATCGAAATACAAGCATGAAACTAAGAAATCCCAGCAATAGAAAATACTTGAAGTTAAAAGATTTCTAGGTTTTTCTAGGTTTTTGCAAAGTTTCTCAAGGTGAGACTTTTGGGAAATTTTGACAAGGCATAGCATAAATATTTGAAGGATTTAAGCCTTGTATGGGCATTTTCTAAAGATTTTCAAGAAAATACAAGGTGAACTGTTTAACTCTGAACAGAGGAAAATAGGTCAACATGCATTTGTGGACATATATTTTGTATTGCATATAGTTGACATTGTATGCCTATATGGCATTCTTGTAAGCCTATATGGCTATTTTGTATAAATGTTATACTTATATCGAAATATATTGATGTATGCCTATATGGATATTTGGTTAATACAAATCTTTTTTATTGATGGCATCCATACTTGCATTATAAATCCATGTTTGAATGGATATTTGTAGATGGCTACTTCAAATATTTAAAGTCCAATTGTATTACATAGGATGTTTGTTGATCCAATAAGCTAGCCATTGTTATTCAAGTATCACCTAAACCTCATTTTGGAACTAGAAGATAAAATTTGTATTTAAAAAAAAATGAATCATCATGTTGAACAAAAATTATTAATATTCTTTATGAGTTGCTCAATTGAAAATATTCAAATGAGTATGCTAATCCATATTCTTTATGAGTTGGTCGATTGAAAATATTTTTTAATTTCTTGTTATTATACCATATTGGGATGCAAAGAGTATGTTTGTTGTTTTGAATAAGATAGTCAAAATCATATGCTTATGAGCACCTAATGACCATTGTGGTTATTAAATGTAATTCCTCTTGCATATAAGGTGAGGTTATGAGATTACATTGAGTCTTACTAATTTTAGTATGCAACATAACATTGGGGCTATAGGCTTCCATAAGTCATACCTTGAGGATTTTTAGTTTTAGGCGCAAATTTGCTTTAAGACCTTAGGCACATTTCTCTACTTGCACAACCTCAAAACTCTACCTAGAACTCAAGGTGCCTTTCATCATCTAAGCAACCTCAAAATTGCACCTTGATATTGAAAGGATGTTTCAAAGTATAAAGGAGGGCACCTTAAGGGAGGCAATTCATCTTGATTATCAAAGTTGATCAAACACATCAAACTGAGCATCATACCTCTAAGCGCATTTTTGCCTCTCTCTAAACTATCCATTTTGGTGCCTTGATGTAAAGTGAAGTCTAAACTTAGTGAAGATTGCACCTAGAAAGATATCACCTTGGATATGCGCCTAGAGTCATCCTAGATCATCCATTTGCACCTGAGGGTCAATATAACATAATATAACTTAGGAAGACTTTGAAAATTGTCAAAAGAAGCCTAGGCACCTTTTCTTGTCTCCACCATCCATTTTGGGCACCTAAAGGAAAATGAACTTCAAATCACTTCCAACTGTAGTG
Organism: Cunninghamia lanceolata; assembly: GCA_027924645.1. NCBI lineage: Eukaryota > Viridiplantae > Streptophyta > Pinopsida > Cupressales > Cupressaceae > Cunninghamia > Cunninghamia lanceolata. Next base: position 9,848,927 of record BSBN01001201.1, read on the forward strand.
CCTAGTGTTAGAACCTTAAAAATGACTAAATCTTACCAAAGGAAGTCTAGGCACCTATTGTCACTTGGATCATCATGAATGAGCACCTAAGTGGAAGGAGATTAAGCATCTTGTATGGAGGCACACTTTTGTGTCTAAATAACCTCATTTTGGCGCCTTGAAGGAAGATGTTCTAAATCCTAAGATCTAGTGCCTAAGTGTAAAATGGTCTCCTATAGGTTTGAACAAGTGATTAAAGCCATCAAATTGCCAAGAAATGAGCTAAGTATACTAAGGCGCCTTTTCTTGTCTAAACTATCCATTTTGGCACCTAGGAGGAAGGAGATTCAACATCATGAATCAAGGCGCCCTTTGCCATCAAAACAACCTCACATTAGCACCTTGGAGGAAATCAACTTAAAACTTGTGCCATGGAGCAGGACAAAAGTTACACCCCTTTGCAACTTTACACTGCCTCCTGACGATTTTTGGGGCAGCAGAAAACCTTTCACCATGGGCAAATGCTTCAGAGATATAAAAAACTGAGAGAGATTATTGTAGAGGCACTCTACATGATCATGTTTCCTTAGACGAAATGTTTCTAAGTGATATAGTTTTTGAGTAACATCTCGTCAAAGATTGCTACCTTTTTGCATTTTGGACTCTTCAGGGATATCGTCGGTACAATGTAGCTCAGACTATTTTGACATGTTTGGGTGAAAAATAGGACCATGCCTAGTGTAAATGTACCCATCTAGATGCATTGGAATAGTCAATTTGGTCGCATCAAGAGCAAGATGAAAGTTACACCCCTTTACAACTTTACGTTACCTCCTTGTGACGATTTTTGGGGCAGCAAAAAACTTTTCACCATGGGAAAATGCCTTAGAGATATAAAAAATTAAGAGAGGTTATTGTAGAGGCACTCTACATGATCATGTTTCCTTAGATGGAATGTTTCTAAGTGATATGGTTTTCAAGTAACATTTCATCAAAGATTGCTACCTTTTTGCACTTTGGACTCTTTAGGGATATCGTCGGTACAATGTAGCTCAGACTATTTCGACATGTTTGGGTAAAAAATAGGACCATACCTAGCATAAATGTACCCATCTAGATGTGTTGGAATAGTCAGTTTGGTCACATCAGGAGTAGGATGAAAGTTACACCCCTTTGCAACTTTACACTGCCTCCTTCTGACGATTTTTAGGGCAGCAGAAAACCTTTCACCACGGGAAAATGCCTCAGAGATATAAAAACTGAGAGAGGTTATTATAGGGGCACTCTATATGATCATTTTTCCTTAGACAAAATGTTTCTAAGTGACAGTTTTTGAGTATCATCTCATCAAAGATTGTTGCCTTTTTGCACTTTGGACTCTTCAGGGATATCGTCAGTACAACGTAGCTCAAACTGTTTCAACATGTTTGGGTGAAAACTAGGACCATACCTAGCGTAAATGTACCCATTCGGATGCATTGGAATAGTTAGTTTGGTCGCATTAGGAGCAGGACAAAAGTTACACCCCTTTGCAACTTTACACTGCCTCCTTTTGACGATTTTTGGGGCAGTAGAAAACCTTTCACCATGGGTAAATGTCTTAGAGATATAAAAAACCAAAAGAGGTTATTATAGAGGAACTCTAGGTGATTGTGTTGCCTTAGATAGAATGTTTCTAAGTGACACAGTTTTTGAGTAACATCTCATCAAAGATTGCTACCTTTTTGCACTTTGGACTCTTCAGGGATATCGTCGATACAATGTAGCTTGGACTTTTTCGACATGTTTGGGTGAAAAAAAAAACCATACCTAGCCTAAACATACCCATCTGGATGTGTTGGAACTGTCAGTTTGGTTGCATCAAGAGTAGGACACTAAAAATACAAAAGTTGCTTTGTGCAACTTGACAATATTGACACTTTTTTGCAACAGGACTCAAAGACTCAAACTGACCCCAAATGACTCAAAGTGACTTAAAAATAAATGAAATGGTCTTAGAAGACCTTATTACATACAATTGACTCACTCAAAACAAAATTTTATTTTTTGACCCCTCTTGGAGGCATGACAACCTAGGTGCCCCTACACCATTAGTGCAACTGAAGGACTATGGTGGTGGCATGAAACTAGAGTGAGTTGACATTCATTTCCATCTAGTTTGGCATCTTAAAACAATTCTAGAGTAGAGTAAGACTCATTTTCCTGAAAATAGTTTAAGAAACCCTTATCTAGGGTTTTGGTAAGAATCATGCATTTTTTGGCCATTCCACTGATTTGATTCACTTTTGATTAGTGGAATGGGTTGTAGTAGGTTTGTTCTAGTATGCTATGATGCGTTTTTGGTAGGAAATCTAAGGAGAAGAAGTTTTCTTTGAGGAAACCTAACAAAACCATGTGTTAGGTGATGTTTAGAGATATAGAGAAGGAACCATAGAGGCATTTTTGGGAACAACAAATTGTAGGAGGACAAAACCCACAAAATTCATAGTTTTGGCATGAATACTAAGTGCTCAAGTCATTGGTTGAGTTCTGTGTGGGAATTTAAGGGTGGTCTCTTTGTATTTTAGGCCTAATTGGGGCTCTAGGTTATTAAGTGGAGTTATAGGTTAGGGTATATCGTCCAAAACAACCTATACCCAATTTTGGATATGTGATAGGGAGTCCAAATAGGTATCTACTGATTGTCCAAGTTCTATGTTTGAAGATATGTATCAAAATTTATTAGGACTATTCTCTTTTTTTAGGGCTATAAGTCATTTCTTGGGTTTGTGAAGGAAGTGTTAATCCTAAGTTTGGTCTACCTATGGCAATGATTGGAATGGGTCCCATAGCATCTGAAATCACCTTTTCCATGAAGAATTTAGAGTCTTTAACTACTATTCCCACTTTTGTATAATGATCATGAAATTTGGGCTTTAGAGCATAAGGAAACCTTGTCTACTTTGCCATCCTCCAACTCTCCCATTGCCTCTACATCACAATTAGAGAGACCTATTATCTAGTTAGAAACCAAGACACCTATATTTTATATATTACCTAGATTTTATACATTATTCTTAGGATCAACTTCATCCATCACTTAGGTCTAACCCCATGAAGCATAACATGATGATGTAAAAATGTGTATATGTGTAAAAGTGCAATAGGAAATAAAAAAGACAAACCTTACAAATTAATGTGCATACTTACAACTCAATGTAACATGACTTTACAAAATCAATGTGAATACTTACAAATTAATCCAATGAACCATCTAAGTCTGTTGTACTCTTTATTGTGTCAAGTATTGCTTCATGGTCAGACTCATGCACCTTCCACAAGATTTTGTTCAAAGGTCTACCCCGATACTGTATCAAATGAACATTGGATGCCACGACAAGGTTCAAGTAATGAATAATCTTCCGATGTGTGTCAAAGTTCTAAAATAGCCAAACATTAACACTCTTATGTGGGTACCTTCTAAGCCATGTTCCAGTAATAACCACTGAGCCTGTAGGGTATTCGATGTTTTCTCCATCTGTAACTGGGGCCTCCAATTTCTTTTTGGCCTCAACACAACGACATAAGTAATAATCTGTTCCCTCTTCATTATCTTCATCTGCAATAACTACATATATGTCTCCTACATTGATATGTGTAGCAAATTAGATGAAATTAGTCAACATTACAAAAACACTACAAAGTAAGATGACATTAGAAATTTCAAAAACTATGCAAATAGATATATTACCTAGTTGAACTAGATCTGATATGTGGTCAAAGTCAACTAATGATTCCATCTGTGTTAGTTCCAATATCATCGGAGGTCGATACATGTCAAGTGGGCTAAGATAACTTAACTGCCATTCGTCAACCACTCCTTTGACTTGCACTCATCCCAGGCTTGAATTGTACATGAAGAACAAAAGCATGACATCTTTCACATATGGATACTCCATTAACCTACAATTGAGCTTCTAAAAGAGTGCATCTCATTTGACCCTGTCAATGTACAACAATCCTCATATGGTGCAATGTTAGTATCATCTATCAACAAAAAAATCTACAAAATAAAGACTTACCTTCATTACCTGGACCCATGGAAGCATTACACCACTCGACAATTGATTTTGCATCTATCAACTTTGCATTGTCTTTATACTTTAACTCTTCTCATGCTATGGCTCTTTTGATACATGCTCCTACACCATCATGCTCCCCCTTTCCATGCCCAACCTCACAAAAGTTCCACATATGCTGAATACTTGTAAAATTATGCCTCCTACTCAGCTAATAGAAATTCTGCGAGTTCTTGAATTGTGATGCACACTTATCTGACCATATGATATGTTGACTGAACGATATGCCCCTTCTAACCAAATCATTGTAGAACACTTAAAAGCAACCTTGCATGAACTCTGTAGAATGTGTGCGATCATCACTAATATAGAAATTATACTCCCTTATGATCTTTCTATCATCCTCTGTACTATCATTCGCATGGATGAATGCGATGTGCACAAATAGAGAAACCTGTGTGGAGTTGTAATATTGTGATTGCACCTCACGCTGTGGCTGTAGATTGTAGTTTTCTGTAAAGTTGACTACTGAAACAATGCTACCAACTGGAAATGTGTCCTTGCATAACTTGAATTGCAAGTCCAACCATCAAACTCTATGGGCATGTCTTGCATACTCATACACTATGCTATCACGAAATATAGGCATAAACTGATACACTGGAATCTTTTCAATAACCAATTCACATCTCTTTGCTTCTTTACCATCTTTTATATTGTATGCCACTATTTTATACTTGCCAAACTCTACTAGTTCGTTCCCAACTGCATGTGTTATTTCCATATGTTCACATATTGGCAAATGTTGCAAGCCACCACAACGATGACATGTGCCATCCAAGCATAATTTCTTGTAGAATATTTGACCTTCCTCTCTTTCACATAAAATTCTTGATATGAAGTCTCTTGAAGATGTTGGTGGGGCACATATGGCACAACCTTGCAAAACATTGTTAGTATGCATATCTAAACATATAGACCTATAAACATCAAAATGGTTAGAAAATTCAATATGTAATCTACAACAAGTAGTGAATGTGTGATTTATCTTGACATAGAAAGGTTTTAGCATTTCAAAATATCTTTGACAAATTTTAATTTGAGGATACTTCTCTAGAAATTTACCATAAAACTGTGTTTGAATCTCATCCAAAAAATGCTTTGGATGTGGCTCATGGTTCTGACTACCGATTCTCCTTCTTACCATATCCCTTTGATTCAGAGATACCCTTGTGTAATTCTTCCAAAAGTCTTCAATAAGTGATCTCAATGCTTCAACAATTGGTTTATCTTTTCATGGTAGTCTCCCCAAGAATGCCCATAATTCATTGGCATTAGTGTCCTTAATTCTTTGGCATCTTCCAATGGCTCTTGATAAAGTTTTCCTATTAATTCTCAATTCTTGACTTGTCTTTCTAATGAGACGAGCTTTCCTCATTTGACTACTTACTATAGTCGATGTAGTCACATGTCATGTTGCATTACTATCTTTTGTGCATGAGGTGTTACCCACACTCTCATACGCACTCATTAGATTCTTGACAATAGATTTTTCACTTGAAGCCTCTGATGTTCTCAACCTAAGAATCTTCATGATGGACCTATACTTTATACTTCGCATCATTTCAAGGAATAGTTGACATCTTACAGTCTCATTTAACTTTTCAAAGAACAATCTCCAAATCTTATGAGCATATCTTCTACAAGTGCGTTTTGGAATCTTACCTTCCATTGGCTGCAAAATATTCTCATCAATATCAATCAAATACTTTGTCTTTCTACGCAAAATTATAGGTGGTGTTAAGTTAGATAAATTCATCTCAACATTAGGAATTTCATCAATATTTAAATGAGATGGGCTATATGGCATACCTTCGATGAAGATGGAATAGATGACGTACCTTGAGGTTGAGGTGGGAATGATGGCGTACCTCCTTCATCACATGTGAGTGATGATGTACTCTCAACTTGAGATTTGGTAGATGGTGTCCCTACATGTTGACTTATGGTAGAGGACATGTCTCCAACTATGGTATTCAAATCTCTCGTAGCATGTAGTTTTTGCATTTGTTCTCTTTGTGCTGCCAATACCATATCTCTTTGTGATGGTTGTGGTTCCTCTTCAATTGGCATGTCTTCATTTATCGTGTCCAATTTCCTCTTCTCACGAAGTTCCTTCATAGCCACTGCTCTATTTACATTCTTAGCTTCTATCTCTTCTTGTGTTGGTTTAATTCTTGATCGTTTCCTCGACATGACAGAGAATTTGTCTGTAGCATGATAAAGAGACCAATATTAGTTCCTAAGAAACGAATTCATACAAATAACTAAAATATATGTCATTCAACCCTTCATAGTAAATGTACATACAATCATCATGTAAAAGAGTAAATGTCACTCAACCAAAATAGGTACAAAGCATACAAAGAAAATTATTGCAGCCATGAAAAGAGTACATGGGACTTCATGCTTGAAAAGGTTGAGGCAGACTCAATTTGACATGTTTGTTGTTACTAGGACTACTAGGATTTGGAATTGAGAAGGTGTTTTGTTGGTACTAGGGATACTAGGATTTGGGTGGCTTGTGAAGGAATAGACAACAATTGTTGTGTCATGTGCATGTACAAATCATCATGAATAGGTGCATAAGGAATGTCTTAGCCCAAGATATGTGCATACAAATCATCATGTCATGTGCATACTTGTATGATCTTGGCACCTACTCATTTGTATTTTAACTTGTTAATTATGATAAGATAATAGTGGGATTGTATTATATTATGTTGTAAGGATTTATTCTTGTATAGTTTGACATCATGGTATGTTAAGGTTTGTTTATTACACATAATTATTAAAGAGCCCAAGTGTAGAAAATATACATGGCATCATGTGAGATTGTAGGTTACTTTCTTGATTGGGAATGTGTCTATTTTAAACATGTATGATAAAGCATGATAAAGTAATTCAAATAGAATTAAGGAAAATGTAAAGAACATGCATGTAAAGACTTGACATACCTAAAAAATGAAGATACGAATGGAGAGAGTACCTAGTTATGTAGTGTTTTTTTCTCCTTGCATCAAACTCCTCCACAATTTGAGTTTTTCACCACTTGCTTCCTTTTCAATGTTAAATTAAATAACACTCAAATATAATTACTAACAACAATACTAATAACCAATCTATAATGTTAAATTCCTAAAATTGAATCACAATTAACATTGCAACACTACAAAAATTGAAACTTGAAAAGATATATATCAAACTTGGTGTGAAAACTATGTTATTTCCTCCTTCTCAAGTTGACAAAGTAGAAAAGGTGGTGGAAAGATCATGTAAAGGTGGTAGAATGTGTAAAATGTGCATGTGAACTTCCCAACAACATGAAAGCACTTCTTTTTTGTCAGAGCATGCGCATAATTAGCATGAAAATAGAGCATGTGGGCCTGGAACACGGGGGTCAACACTTTTTTACCGTTTCTATAGCAGGACAAAATGTGAGCGCATTATAACGCGCTCACGTTATGTCTTGCTATAGATTGATCCATAAATATTTGTGCCTATCTCACCTTTGATAGCACCTTTACAATATCTCACCTATAGTTCCATTAGCTCATGTTCTATATCTCACTTATCTCTCCCCCTCACCTCTCTACCTCTCCCCTCTCTATGTCTCTTAGTCACTCCTTGTCTACCTCAACCCTAAACCTTATCCCTAAACCCTAATCCCTCAACCCTCAACTCTGATCCCTCATCCCTAAACCCTAAACATTATCCATATTCCTAAACCTTCAACGGGCTCGATACTATACCTTAAACCCTAATCCCTCATCCCTAAACCCTCCAACCCTATCCCTAATCCTTATACCCTCAACACTCTACTTTAACCCTAATCTCTCAACCCTCGAACCTCAATGTACTCAACCCTCAACGTCAAACCATAATCCCTCAACCCTTAATTCTGATCCCTTGACCCTCAAACCTAATCCCTAAACACTAAACCCTAAAGCCTCGACCCTCAACCCTGAACGTCAAATCCTAATCCCTCAACCCTTAACTCTAATCCATCAACCTTCAACCCTATCCCTAAACCCTAAACACTATCCCTATTCCTAAACCCTAATCCCTTATCCCTAAACCCTCCAACCCTATCCCTAATCCTTATACCCTCGACACTCTACTTTAACCCTAATCCCTCGACCCTCAACCTTATCCCTAAACCCTAAACCCTAAACCCTTGACCCTCAACCCTCAATGTCAAATCCTAATCCCTCAACCCTTCACTCTAATCCCTCAACCCTAAACCCTCAACACTATACCTTAAACCCTAATCCCTCAACCCTCAACCCTAAACCTTATCCCTAAACCCTAATCCCTCAACCGTCAACCCTCAACCCTAATCCGTCATCCCTCAACTCTAATCTCTTATCCCTAAACCCTAAATGCTATCCCTATTCCTAACCCTCAATGGGCTCGATACTATACCTTAAACCCTAATCCCTTATCCCTAAACCCTCCAACCCTATCCCTAATCCTTATACCCTTGACGTTAAACCCTAATCCCTCAACCCTTAACCCTTAAAACTTGAACCCTAAAACCTATCCCTACACGCTTAACACTCGACACTATATCTTAAACCCTAATCCCTTAACCCTCATCCCTAAAGCCTCAACCCTAAATCCTTAAACCTTCAACCCTAAACCCTATCCCTAATCCCTCTACTCTCGACACTCTTCTTTAACCCTAATCCCTTGACCATCAACCATATCCCTAAAACCTCAACCCTCAACCCTCAACCCTCAACTCTCAACATTAAACCCTAATTCATCAACCCTAAACCCTAATCCCTCAAACCTAAACTCTATCTCTAAACCATCAACCCTCAACACTATACCTTAAACACTAATCCCTATCCCTCAACCCTTAACCCTTAAAACTTAAACCCTATCCCTACACCCTCAACACTTGACACTATATCTTAAGCCTTAAACCCTCATCCCTAAAGCCTCAACCCTCAATCCTTAAACCTTCAACCCTAAACCCTATCCTTAATCCTCTACCCTCGACACTCTAACCCTAACCTTAACATTAAACACTAATCTTTCAACCCTAAACCCTATCCCTAAACCCTCAACCCTCAACACTATACCTTAAACCCTAATCCATCAACCCTAAAACCTAATCCCTCAACCCTCAACCCTAAACACTATCAATAAACCCTCAACCCTCGACACTATACCTTAAACCCTAATCCCACAACCCTTAACCCTAATCCCTCAACCCTCAACCCTAATCCCTCATCCCTAAACCCTAAATGCTATTCCAATTCCTAAACCCTCAACACTATACCTTAAACCCTAATCCCTTATCCCTAAAACCTAAACCCTATCCCTAATCCTTATACCCTTGATGTCAAACCCTAATCGCTTACCCTTAACCCTTAAAACTTGAACCCTAAAACCTATCCCTACACACTCAACACTCAACACTATATCCTAAACCCTAATCCCTTAACCCTCATCCCTAAAGCCTCAACCCTAAATCCTTAAACCTTCAACCCTAAACCCTATCCCTAATCCCTCTACCCTCGACACTCTTCTTTAACCCTAATCCCTTGACCATCAACCCTATCCCTAAACCCTAAACCCTCAACCCTCAACCCTCAACTCTCAACATTAAACCCTAATTCATCAACGCTAAACCCTATCCCTAAACCATCAACCCTCAACACTATACCTTAAACCCTAATCCCTATCCCTCAACCCTTAACCCTTAAAACTTAAACCCTATCCCTGCACCCTCAACACTTGACAATATATCTTAATCCTTAAACCCTCAATCCTTAAACCTTCAACCCTAAACCCTATCCCTAATCCCTCTACCCTCGACACTCTAACCCTAACCTAGACATTAAACGCTAATCTGTCAACCCTAAACCCTAATCCGTCAACTCTAAACCCTATCCCTCAACCCTCAACCCTCAACACTATACCTTAAACCCTAATCCATCAACCCTAAAACCTAATACCTCAACCCTCAACCCTAAACACTATCAATAAACCCTCAACCCTCGACGCTATATCTTAAACCCTAATCCATCAACCCTCAACCCTAATCCCTCATCCCTAAACCCTCAACCCTCGACACTAGACCTTAAACCCTAATCCCTTGTCCCTAAACCCTAAACCCTATCCCTCAACCCTTAACCCTTAAAAATTAAACCCTAAAACCTATCCATAAACCCTCGACGCTCAACACTATATTTTAAACCCCAATCCCTTAACCCTCAGCCCTAAAGCCTCAACCCTCAATCGTTAAACCTTCAACCCTAAACCCTATCCCTAATCCCTCTACTCTCAACACTCTACTTTAACCCTAATCCTATGACCATCAACCCTATCCCTAAACCCTAAACCCTCAACTCTCAACATTAAACCCTAATCTGTCAACCCTAAACCCTCAACCCTCAACACTATACCTTAAACCCTAATCCCTCAACCCTAAACCCTAAACTCTATCCCTAACCCAACAAAACTACTTTGCCTTATGTTAGGTTGTTAAACCCATCATTTTTGACACTCTTCTCTTAAAGATATCTGAGTTGCAAGAATATGTCAGAAAAATGGCTATGAACTTTTTTAATGTTAGTAATGTTATATGGCATGTTTTTCTGGCCCATCTGGGGTTCATTATGCCAATAGGTGTACACACTATGAGAAATGCTTTGCGTATGGTACATCCACAGTGAGTAATTAACAGTTGAAATCAGAAGGATGGTCATTATGAGAAAAGCTTTGCATTGGGGTACATCTATGTTTCTTGCTATCCACCCTGCACTTAGGGGAAGTATATTGTTATGAAATAGGCAAATAATCTCACATTGTTTACTGGCTCTATCCACAAGAACTACTAAACTTTTTTCTCTTGGTAATTGTAGAGGACATTCACCTATTTTTGGCAACTCCTGCATTCCCAAACCATTACAAAAACTAAGTTATTTTAACCCAATAAATAGTTGATTGCATTGATTTAATACTCTACTATATTGAAGCTTAGCATTCACACAAATGCAGATGTTCATATTATAGAAGACTACATTATATTAGACTATTAGAGATCCCTCAGAAAAATGTAATAACAAAACTGCTTTACCTTATGTTAGCTTACAATTAAACCCATTCTTTTTGACACTCTTCTCTTAATAAAGTAAGAGTAATAAGAATAGAAGACAAAGAATTTGATCTTACTTGTATGCATGGTCGGTTTACATTCCATGACTTCATTTTCATTGACTAAAAGGTAAATATCTGATTTAAAAGGTGGGGCAGAGTTCACTGTCATGTGCTTTTCTAGATGATAGGGTCCATAATGTCTAGGGTTCTTCAAAGAAAGGCTTGTAACATAATTAAGTTTTTGTTATACAAATCCTCTAGGTAAAGCTACAATTCAAATGCCTGCTTTGAAAGTTGAAATAAATTAAATTAGACTTACAATTTTGATTTTCTTCCATTGCTTCAACAATATCATTGTTTTCTTCATCAGAAACCAATTCAAGATCAGCAACTTGCTACCCATTGGTTGACTTGAATTGCATCCTCTATTAGAAGAAGGGCATTTTTTATCTGTATCAATGCTGGTATTCATAAGATGAAGAGAATTGATATTTTTCACACCCTGTTCTTTGAAATATCTTAACCTTAAAATATGACTTGGATATGTACTTGAACACAATGAAATCTCCAATCTCCAGCCCATGATGATTCACAAAATTTTCCCAACCCTACCTAAATTCTAGTTTATTTATGATACCCCTTAATTGTACATCCCACTCCTGCCCACCTGGGCCTTGAAGAAGGAGGCACACCCATTAAACCAACTCATTCGACAACTTGATGCCCATCGGTTGACTTGAATTGCATACTCTGTTAGAAGAAGGGCATCTTTTATCTGTATCAATGTTGGTATTCATAAGCTGAAGAGCATTGATGTTTTTCACACACCCTATTCTTTGAAATATCTTAACCTTAAAATATGACTTGGATATGTACTTGAACACAACAAAATCTCCAATCTCCAACCCATAATGATTCACAAAATTTTTCCAACCCTGCCTAAATTCCACTTTATTTATATGGTAACCCTTAATTGTACATCCCACTCCTACCCACCTGGGCCTTGAAGAAGGAGGCACACCCATTAAACCAACTCATTCAACAACTTGCTTCCCATTGGTTGACTTGAACTACATATTCTGTTAGAAGAAGGGTATATTTTATCTGTATCAATGTTGGTATTCATAAGCTGAAGAGCATTGATATTTTTCACACACCCTATTCTTTGAAATATCTTAACCTTAAAATATGACTTGGATATGTACTTGAACATAACGAAATCTCCAATCTCTAGCCCATGATGATTCACAAAATTTTTCCAACCCTACCTAAATTCTAGTTTATTTATGGTACCCCTTGATTATACATCCCACTCCTGCCCACTCGGGCCTTGAAGAAGGAGGCACACCCATTAAACCAACTCATTCAACAACTTGATGTCCATTGGTTCACTTGAACTGCATACTCTGTTAGAAGAAGAGCATCTTTTATCTGTATCAATGTTGGTATTCATAAGCTAAAGAGCATTGATATTTTTCACACACCCTATTCTTTGAAATATATTAACCTTAAATTATGACTTGGATATGTACTTGAACACAACAAAATCTCTAATCTCCAGCCCATGATGATTCACAAAATTTTCCCAACCCTTCCTAAATTCTAGTTTATTTATCGTACCCCTTAATTGTACATCCCTAAACCCTAAACCCTTAACCCTAAACCCTAATCCCTAGTCTCTAAATCATAAACCCTAATCCCTAATTATAATTTATGGTACCCTAATCCCTTATCCCTAAACCATAAACCCTATCCCTAAATCCTCAACCCTCAACACTTAAACCTTAAATCCTAAACCCTATCCCTAAACCCTCAACCCTCAAAACTATACCTTAAACCCTAATCCCTCAACCCTAAACTTTCAACTCTAAACCCTATCCCTAATCCCTCTACCCTCAACACTCTACCTTAACCCTAATCCCTTGACCCTTAACCCTAAATGCTATCCCTAAAGAATCAACGCTAAACCCTAATCCCTCAAGGTCCTAAACTCTAATCCCTTATCCCTAAACTCTAAATCCTATCCCTAAAACCTCAACCCTCAACCTTAAACCTTAATCACTCAATCCTTATCCACCCCTCTCCTCCCCTATCTGGCTCACTCCCATCTCTACCATCCTCTACCCTCGACACTATACATACATACATATAGGCATACATACATGCATACATACATGATTAATAGCCTTGAACTTAAAACATGACAAACAACACAAACTTTTACGAAAAAGGGAAAATGCAAAGCAAACAATAACGCGAGCGCGTTATAATGCACTTCCGTTATGTTTTGCTTTGGGAATCCCAAGCCTTGGGCTTGGGATTTGTTTTGGATTTCCAACCCAAAGGCTTGGAGTGCCTTTTCAACATCCACATATGTGTTTTTCCATATTCTTCATGATTTCACATAATTTCGTTCGTGCTAACCCTCAAATTTGCACATGTTTCAAGGTCAAACAAATCAAACACCTGGGTAATGTTAGGCTTTCTCTTAGCTATTTGACAATGTGATTTTTTTTACATTTTAACAATGTTTAAGCCTTTCATCTTTAATTTCTTTTGTTTGTGTGTCTATTTTTGGGCAAAAACCACTGTTTGGTCTTTTTTTCATTGTAAATTAACTATTCATTGAAATTTCAAAAAAATTACATATTTAGAAACTAGACTCCATTCTACACCTATTAAAAAAAGAAAAAAATGATTTTCAATTAGTTTTCAAAATTTATAGGGGTAGCACGGCCAAAATTCTATTTTTTAGAATGTGTCCACTTTGAAAATTAGTAAAAAATCAAATATTCATCAAAAAATTATCAGAAAAATTGGGCATAAACTACATGCTATTAGCTAATTTTTCACCAAAGCAATTTTAAAAATACCAAGTAAAAGTTGACCTTTTGAGGGAGCCACAAAACATGTTATGTTATGTTTTTTTGATAGAAACAACACCAATTTCTGTGGCTTCCTCTTTTGAACCCCTTAATCTATGCCATTTTCAAAAAAAAATAGTAGTTTAGAAAGTAGACTCGGAGCACTACAAACATTTTTTTGGTTGCATCTCCAAATTTTGAGTGTAACTATGCTCAATTTCTCATCCAATGCCAACATTTCTTGATTTCAGGAAAAAAAAAAAAAAAAAAAAAGTGGCCACTTAAGACCCCTTTTTGGCCCCCATCTTCTTGCACTTACCCATGTGTGAATAATCTTCCATTCTTTTCTAGATTCATGTATTTAAAAAATATGTAGTCCACTTAAATATGTGCAAATAGTCAAAGGAAATTAATGTATTCTCTTGTGATTGAAATGAAAGATAGGAAATAACATTAAAAGCTGATCTTTCACAATCTCAAAAAAAATATTCTAGGAAATAAAATCATTGAAAATAAAAACACACTATTGGTTGCATTTCCATGTGTTAAATTTTCTCCATACTTCCAAAATTTCTGATTTTGGTGTAGTGATAGAGAATGTATAAACAAGATTACTATTACATTCATATTTATTAAAGAAAATTTTCCACTTAATATGTAATGAACTATTTATTTTAAAGGTTGCATATTCCTATGTTGATGACATGATAATAATAGTAAATGGTTGACATCACATGATAAGTAGCCTTAGAGATGTGTTATGTAAGTATTGTGTTTGCCACTAATCCACTACATTATTGTTTTGGCACATATAATGGATAGTTTTGATGACTAAAATTAAATATATATTATTCTTGTTCAGGATCTAATAAGGAAAAAGGCCATGCAAGTTTTGCTTCTAAGTCACAAAAAAATAAAGGAAAAGCTTATTGTGCTTCTACAAGCCTTGTATTAGGGAGATGGCTTCTTAATTCTAGAGCTTCTCACCATATGGCTTCTTCATAGTCTATGTTCTCTTCTTTTGAGCCTTGTGTTATGCCACCTATTCTGATGAGAAACAATAATTACATGAATGTAATTGGGAGGGGATCTTTTGATATTGGGGATGGCACTTTCAATGATGTTTTGTGTGTGTTATTAGAAAATTGGAATGATTATCAATAGTATCAAAGTAATCCAATAAACTCAATGGAAAAAGAAGTAATCAATATTGAAAACAAAAGAAAAATACCTTCACAAACCTTGTTACTTCATAGCTTCCATTGGTCGCCTAGTCTCAATCGATCTTTTGTATGAATGAAGCCCTCAGAAAGCGCACTTCCTTGCTTTGTTCTTCAAGATGACAATGGAGAAATGACTATGATACTTCTTGTAATGAAGAGGAGCTTCAACACAATAAAAAGGGTGATCGCAAGCTATGGAGATGGAGTTGGTGTCAAAGGCACACTGTGAATTCTCCTGAGTAAGGGTACTAAAAGCTTGGATGATAGAAATGGAGAAATTGGGTTCAATTTATAAACTCATGAGAGAGAAGATCAACGTATAGAAAGAATAAGAAGATCAACAGTTGAGAAACCTTGAGAGGTTGTGCGCGAATAGAAAGAAGACAAGTGTGACACAAAAAGTTGTTTTGTTTGAGTTAACTGCTTTCTTTTATAAAGATAAGATTTGATTTCATAAACTAGAAAGCCTTTTTTCTAATTTAAGAGTTATTGATAAAAACAAGATTGATTAAATCAATTAACTCAACTTGTGATTTGCTTTTTGTATGATTTGAGAGATTTTTAATAATAAATTATTTATTTTGTGTGCATGAAGAAGATTTATTTTTAGAAGATTTGGAAGATTTTTGAGGAATTTGAAGATAAGAAAGCAAATTAAATAAATAAATTTATTTAATTTTTTTGTGCATGCTTTGGAAGAATAAATAAAATATTTGATTATATTTTATTTTTAGAGATTGAGATAATTTATATAAATTTGATTGATTTATTTAAATTTGGAGGAATAAGTGATTTAATTAAATAATGAAAATATTTAATTGCTTGGAAGAATAAAGTTGACTTCGATGAAATTAATTAAATAAAGGTAATTTATTCAATTAAAGGGAGCAATATGAACCAAATATATAAATTGATTTATTTATTTATTGATAGAGGAATTTAGATAAAATAAATATTAAGAATATTTATTTAGACAGGGTCGTGTCATTTTTAGGTGCATACATTTTGCCCCTCTTTGATGTAATGTGTTTTATCACGTTGTTTCAAAGAATAGATTTTTCGGATAATGATACATGTCTCAGTTTGCCCCTGGTACAAGTTACAATGACGGGATGCCCCCTCAGGAGATTGGATGGGAAGAAAAGGCCGAAGGACATGAGATGGACAATCTCACGATGAAGAAGGTTGAACAATTAAGTTAGGGTGAAGAAAGAGCTGAAATGATATGATATGCAAGATAAAATGATAACACACACAAACAAGCAAGCAAGTATGCACAAATGACATAAGAACAAATAAGGTATTGCCCCTGTCAAGTGGTAAACCAATGATTAATCAATAATGATTGACGATAGTGTTGTCATTGTGGGGAATGATATATCCCTAGATCAACACAAAGGATAGAGCTGTCATTGATCAACACAATAGGCGTGGGAAAGATATATCCCACTGATACTTATGATTGATTGATTTGGTTTACAGTGAGATTAGGATCAATACCATTGATTACGATTGGATAATTTGACAAGATTGACTTTACTCGATTGGTATGGATTAAGGATGGACTTGCATTTAGATCATTACTTGGATTGACTGCACAAGGATGAAAGATACAATGATAGATAGAAAGTAGATTGATGGAAGGAATGCGAATGAAGGAATCACAAGCTTTTGTAAAATCTGACACTGCAAACAAGATCTTTATTGATGGATGGTATGTGAATGGTAAATGGATGTATTTATGGATGCAAATTTTGTCATCTTGATATTGCAAGTATTTTGAAGTACTTGTTTCATCATTGGGCTTTTGTTATGTTGTAAAAAAATGCAAGCATATAGGTATAATTGAACTGAGATGACCTAAGTATTACTTACATGAATTTTGATATAGAAAGTTAATACAAGCATCTAGTCAAAATTGAATCTAGCATTTGGATTTTGCTAATGTTTTGACATTTTTTGGGATTTTTCAGAGGGGAACTTGGATAGCCTAAATGCTGGATACTGATGACAAGGGAACACTATGGATAGGTAAATGGATGGGTGATAATGGATAATGGATGGGTAGGTAGGAAGAAAACAAGGATGTGATATCAAGGACTATGTGGCATAGGAATAACATGCCCCATTGTAGGTAGGATACTTAGGATTTTTCATGAAAATGCTTATGAGGATAGGAGGATAAGATAATAATGAAGGATTTGCATGGATTGGAGGGATAAGATATGTCAAGAGACATCCAAAAAATTTGTCAACATTGTGCTCCCAATCTTTATCAAGATAAAAAAAATAGAGGAAGGGAGGATTAGGATGGATGGATTCTACAAGATAGGTATGTAATGGATAGAAGGATAGGATAGGAAATGGCATGGAAGGAAATGATAGGAGAAAACTAGATATGTCGATGAGACAAGGTGCCCCCAAGTGTAGGTGACGTAAGAGATCAACTTACACATGACATTTGTTTGCTAGGTTTTCATCATGGTACTTATCTAAAGCACCTGTTTGCCAGATTTTCACCATTAGACGAAAGGATTTCTCTTTAGTTTTTTTTTTTCAAATATTTGGATAGGATAGGTGGATAAAGATGAGAGGGACCCAAGTACCTAACTTCACAAAAGGTGATAGTCCCGCTAGATGGATGTTGTTGCATGGACTATGTCTAGTGTTCTTGTAGATGTTGGTAGGGGATTGTATGAAAGTGAGATGGAGAAGGTAGATAGCGGATTATGGAAGGTGTGTTAGTGAATGATGTGGATTATGTAAGAACTATGAAAGGGTGGAGGGAAGGCTTATGCAAAAGCATGGACCACAGGAATAGGATGGGGAAGATATGTAGGATAATAGTGGAAGGAAGGGAGATGGAGGTATATGGAAGTGTCGTGGTATGCAAGGGAACCATGACCAATGATTGCACATACTATGATAAACATTGAAGCTTATGATGGGAAGGTGGTGTAGGAAGTAATGGAGAGTTTTTCTTGGTGGATGAATGATGTAGGCATTTAGGGACCCACATAGACTTAGTATACTTCTAATTTTTTCTTGTCATGTGGGATGGAGGGATTTGAGACTTTTGGATAGAATGGGAATTTTGGATGGAAAAGGAGAAAGTGGATGGTTGGGATGCCTCATTTAACTTGATGGATTTTTCCTTAGGTACCCAAACCATTTTTCCTTTAGACTTCACTTGTGAAGGTATGGGATTGGGTATGTGTAGCTTCAAAGCAGCTTCTAAGGTAATTACTTGTTGCTTGAGGACCCACACCTTTTTTAGTTTTGCTTGGAGGTGTGTGGGTGTATGCATCTTTTGAGATAGATAATTCTTTGATCCTTGGCTTTTGTATCTAAAGGCATGAGGACCTTTAGGATTGATGACTTTATAGGTAGAGGCATCCAAATATTTGTTGTTGAATTCCCTTGGGATGGTGGAAGTGGGGTTGGTGGAAGCTCTTTGTTTAGACAACATATGCATTTGTTGGCCATGATTGGGATTTTTAGACAATTTATGGATGGATGGATAAGGTGTTGGAAGAAGTGATGGTAGGATGCAAGGAGGAATGTTAGAAGTTGGAAGTAGCGGAGGTAGATTGGATGGTGGAAGGTGTATGGTCACATGCTTTTGGGATGTATATGATAAGGGAGGTGGAATGGCAACATATGTTTTGGGAATATGATAGGGTTTACGATGGAAAGTGGTGGATTTGGAAGGAGTGGAGGAAGTACCAACATCGTGAGATTTCTTTTCTTGGGAGATATAACCAAGGCCACAAGAGGGTGGAGGAACTTAAACATGGATATGCTCCAAAGTACCTTGTTCATGAATGCCTAAGCCTTTACCTTGATAGTTCATATTTTGGAGTATGCGGTGGACAATGGGATTATGGGTGCTTTGGACACTAGCAGGGATCTCTTTATTGGATGAGGAAGGTGAGATAGAGGATAATGGTTGTTAGTGTTCTAAGGAAGAACATTCATGGATGAAGGTAGTAAGACCAAGGGGATAGAACAACAGATTTGCAATATGGTTGATAATAGATGGTGGAGGATCGTTAGGAGCTTGATTATTATTATGCTTACTAAGATCCAAGTTATTGGTTTGATCATCTATGTGCACTTGGGAGGCAAGTGTCTCATCAATGAAAGTGGGCATTATTGGATCATAGATAGGGCTAGATGGGGTAATAAGCTCTTTACCATGGAATGCATAAAGTTGGTTAAGAGGATCATCATGGTTTTCTTGATCGTAGATAGGCTCTTGATTGTAGATGGGATCTTGATCATAGATGAGATCTTGATCATAGATAGGATTAAGCGTGATGGGATCAATGTGCTTGTGTATAGGTTCTTGATCAATGATAATGTCTGGATCATAGAAAAGATATAGGTTATGGATGGGTTGGATTTGGATTTCTTCTTCATGTATGGGTATAGGATCAAGTTGCTCATGGATAGATTCTTCATAGGTAATATCTTGATCATGGAAAAGATAAATGTTATGGATGGGTTGGATGGGGGTGCTTTGATCTTGATTCAGATAAAGGGTTGGTGTTCCACATGTTCTAAAGTGTACTCTTGACATAACTCTCGATTTTCTTGAATTGAAGTAGAGGTAGAAGACTCTTGGATAGGCTCTTGGTTAACAACATGAAGGTACAATGGACCTTGACTTTGATTCATGATAGGAGGTTCTTCAATAAGCTTAAGGGGTTGTGGATTACATGACGAGGTTGGAGCAATGGACAGGTTTGAAGGCTCTTGGATAGGTTCTTTATGAGATGGACATGGTTGATTCCTTGCTAATAGCCATTGGATCACATCCTTCATGAGTGCATGGGTAGATGGACAATACAATGGATGGAGAATAATGGTAGATGGCTTAGGCCCATTGTGAGGATTACATGTGCTAGATGGGGATGAAATTTGCTGAGTGGATTTGGATTTCTCCATAGCTTTTCTTCTTTTATATCTTGCAAGGAGTCTTTCCAAAAAATCATCTAAGGCCTCGTCAGTTGACATATTAGAGCTTGGGAAACTTGATGGTGGTGTTGGTATTGGTATGCTTTGGGATGTGTGTTCTAGGAGATGGTGAAGGAGGACTAGTAGATTGATTGGTATATGATTTCCAACTAGAGGTGGGACTTCCCTTGTCAACAGTATCATTAAGACGGGTAAAGAATGTACGATCTTGGTGCAAGGCATAGCTAGTATTGGTAGGCTCATGTTGGGAGGGATTTGGTCCACATGGATCATCGTCTTCCCTATAGTTGTCAGACTTGGGCACATTAAAAAAAGAAGGGGAAGGTGTCTTAGTGCTAAGATTTTATCAAATAGATAAGGAGATATGCCCTCCAGCAGATATTGCTTTTTGGAAGATTCCATTCGTAAGATTGCCAGTTGCTATTCTATGGCTTGGATTTGTTAGTTAAGTGCTTCTAATTGATTTTTCATATCCACAGAAACTACTACCAGGCTGAAATGGGTACTCAAAAAGGTTAAAAATTTTCTCTCAAAAGACCAGGAAATGCTCACTGTTGTGGATTCGCAGCAACAAATGCATCGGAATAGAAGGTAAATGCACAACAAGTTGAAATATATACACAACTCTGGTAAATAACAAAAGTATAGGAATAGACAATAAATGCACAGAAAGTTGAAGTGTATGCGCGGCAGGTCAAAATGTATGTGCAACTCTACATAACAAATGCGTAGCTCTGTGGTTTTGATTGATTTTGCAGTGTTTTTGGAACATTTTTTTATGTTTTTGGTTTCTTCACTAAAAGTTGGTCTTTTTGATCTGATTTCATGATTATGGCAAGTAAGACACAACAAACACAAAGAATATTTTCATGATTTTTGATCTTTTTTTATAATTTTTGGACTCTTTTTGACTAAAAATAAGTACAAATCCTAGGCTGGAAGGGACAATATAAAACAAATTCTCACTGTTACATGAAGCATCTCTGGAAGGTGATAATTGCCCTTTCCAACACTAGTTTATAGGGGATTTTGGCTTCTAAAATAGAGGATGATTAGTAAGTGCAACCGTTCGAGTGGTTATACATGTGGCAGCACTACTCTCCTTTATGGAGTCTCCCAGCCTTCAAGGGTTACGCCTTGGAGAGTTTTGGGGGAGGATGGCTGTCAGTATAACTTAACAACACTTGTTGTTTGAAGCTTTTGCTCCAAACATAATTTATTTATAGTGGCTAGGCAGAGCTTGGCTTTAGCTTGTTACCACTTAAGGTCATTCCCACTTGGACGAAAGGATATCCAAGGGCAGGCCTCTCTAAAGGTTATACATGCAAAATGATAGGTTTGGCATTCTGGTCACCCAAGAAAGGGGAGAGCATAGGCCTACTATCATTCTAAAAACATGAAAGACAATAGTTCTTTTCACCTATTTAAAATGAAAAAGACAAAATGAGTTAAGCTACTTGGGCACACACACGATTTGTTAACTTTGAAAGAAACAAGATAGCAATGGTTCAATTTTTTATATCTTTCTAGTAGGGACTACGTTTGAGTTGTTGATGCAACAAGATCAAATTACAATCCTCCTAGTTAGAGCTAAATGAGATTTTGCATGAACAATCCATTTACTTTCCTTGGCTAATTAAATCTAAAGATGAGTTAACAAATGCAGCTATATGACTAAACCAACCCCTAACCTGCAAGTAGATCTGAGAATATTCCTATGAGAAATGTTAGCGTTAGCGAAATCACAAGCAATAACTCTCAAAATCCCTGTCAGAACAAATGCACAGCTACAGAGTACATATGCGCAGAAATAGAGCACAAATGCATAGAAATAGAGCACAAATGTATAGAAACAAAATGCATTGAATGAATGAACAAATGCGCAGAAACAAAGTTCTAAAAATTCAACAGCGAACAGATGCACATTAGGATGGAACAGATGCATTGCAGGATGAAACAGATGCGCTACAAGATGGTAAAAATGCGTAGATTGGATAGATGCATTGATACAGAGAATAGATGCATGTTAGAAATGAACAGATGTATAGAATCCTCCTGTGTACAGAACCTAACACACAAAAACATAGTTTTTGGGTTAAATTGGGGTAGGGCCCCACAGTGGGCGCCAAAAAATGTTATCAGAAAATTGGAATGATTATCAATAGTATCAAAGTAATCCAATAAACTCAATGGAAAAGGAAATAATCAAGATTGAAAACAAAAGAACAATACCTTCACAAACCTTGTTACTTCATAGCTTCCATTGGTCGCCTAGTCTCAATCAATCTTTTGTATGAATGAAGCCCTTAGAAAGCGCACTTCCTTGCTTTGTTCTTCAAGATGACAATGGAGAAACGACTATGATACTTCTTGTAATGAAGAGGAGCTTCAATACAATAAAAAGGGTGATCGCAAGCTATGGAGATGGAGTTGTGCCAAAGGTGCGCTATGAATTCTACAGAGTAAGGGCACTAAAAGCTTGGATGATAGAAATGGAGAAATTGGGTTCAATTTATAGATTCACGAGAGAGAAGATCAATGGTTTATAAACCTTGAGAGGATGTGCGTGAATAGAAAGAAGACAATTGTCACACAAAAACTGTTTTGTTTGAGTTAACTACTTTCTTTTATAAAGATAAGATTTGATTTCATAAACTAGAAAGCTTTTTTCTAATTTAAGAGTTATTGATAAAAACAAGATTGATTAAATCAATTAACTCAACTTGTGATTTGCTTTTTGCATGATTTGGGAGAAATTAAATAATAAATTATTTAATTTTGTGTGCATGAAGAAGAACATTTATTTTTAGAAGATTTGGAAGATTTTCAAAGAAATTGAAGATAAGAAAGCAAATTAAATAAATAAATTTATTTAATTTTTTGTGCATGCTTTGGAAGAATAAATAAAATATTTGATTATATTTTATTTTTAGAGATTGAGATAATTTAAATAAATTTGATTTATTTATTTAAATTTGGAGGAATAAGTGATTTAATTAAATAATGAAAATTATTTAATTGCTTGGAAGAATAAAGTTGACTTCAATGAAATTAATTAAATAAAGGTAATTTATTCAATTAATGGGAGGAATATGAACCAAATAAATAAATTGATTTATTTATTTATTGATAGAGGAATTTAGATAAAATAAATATTGAGAATATTTATTTAGACAGAGTCGTGTCATTTTTAGCTGTATATAGTGTGTACCTCATTTGTCAAACAATCTTCTTTCCATTTATCAGATTACCCACAGTGGAGTAGGGAAGATTGGAATTTACACTTGATTCAGTTGTAATTCAAAACCTGGAGGGTAGAGAGATTGTTGCTACTAGGATGGTTGATCATTCATCTTGGTTATACTCCTTTTCAGACTTTGCACTTGATAATGGATCTGATCCTTTGGTTGTTGATCACACTCCTTGTGTGACATTTGATTTTGAGGAAAGTTTTGGTTACTTGTATCACACCCTGTTTTTAAACTAATGCATTTATTTTCATTATTTTCAAGAAGACAGATAGTAGTGAGAGAAAATATTATGATTATAGTAATAATGGAAAATACATCTTTTTTCTTTATATTAATTTATATGCAAAGGATAAATGCTTATGATGTCATTATTGATCTTGTGGTCAAATGATGAAATGGACTAACTACCATCATGTAACTGAGGTGGATGCAAGAACATTATACCCTCCAATATGAGGAGAGAGAGTATCACCATGGAGAGGATGCTAGATTACGTAAATGCAAAGATCCTTATGCCATCTAGAAACACACATACACATATACTTGGTAGAGAGATCATGTTTTGGTTGTCAAGATCTTAGTCAACTTGTGTAGATTCTCCGTCGATAATTGTGTTTCAAATAAACACAATTAGTGTTTAAGAGTATGCAATAATGACATCTATTAGATAAGTGAGTTATGTTTATCTATAAGTTATTATTATTTTAATTAATATTATTGTTATAGTTAATATTATGTTTGGGAGGTTTAAATTCTCTCCTTATTCCTCCTTGGCAAACTCCCTAAATGATTGGCAAGTGGGGGAAAGGAGTAGTCACTCCGTACTCTCCACTTATTCTTGCATGATAAGCTTCATGGGAGTGGAAGAGAGATATAGTGGGCCGTACCATTATTTGCCCATAACTATTTGTGAGGGAGTTAATGTAGAAGGGGGAGAAATGACTTGTAGAGAGGACATAAGAGATTGGAAAACTGGAGGAGCAGTCAAAACATAGCAAGTGACTACGGTAAAGACTTGGCATGTTTTGTTATATAGGTAAGTCCATTATTCTTTGTAGACTATGATAGAGTCTGTATAAGAATCTTATGTTTGATTAGTTCAATAAGCATTAGAAGTAAAGATAATTATGTTTATCTTCTGTTGGCAAGCAGATTATTGTTGTGCATAAGCAAATGTAGATTGTTTGTGTATCCTCTACAGAGGAATAATGTTTTCTGTATTATCTTACCAAATCAGGAAAGAAGAATAGTTATGAATGAATCTATATAGGTATATAATCCTTGTCATTGAGTTATGCATAGGAAAAGCTAAACAAATCAATACCTCTGAAAAGTGAGCCTTATGGCTACGTTTTAGATATCTATTTATTTTCATTGTTAGAGAAGCTTGTTAAGCTATGCAGAGTAATAGTTAATATGGTGTCTAAGTCCCTTTATAGTAAACGTAGCTACTTCATTTTGTAGCTTTAGTTTGACAATATATATATACAGATCGATTGTGATGTATATAGATCGACTATGATATATATATAGACCATATGTGGTATATGTATAGACCATCTGTGGTATATATATACACCATCTATGATATATATATATATATAGACTTACAGTGTTTTAAATGATAAGACCACTGTGTGTTTATAGAAGACTGATGGTATCATTCTTGATAAGCCGACTGTGTTTTATGCGTTAGTCTAGTTGTGTAATGTATGGAAGATCGAATATATTATTTATAGATTGATTGTATTATTAATAGGCCAACAATGCCTTATGAAGAAGTTGACTAAGTTACTAGAGAGGTCGATTGTGTCCTTTCTAGAGGTCAACTATGCCTTAAGTATGGTTTGATTGTGCCAAGAAATTTTATTATGAGCCAATGCAACTTAAGAGAAAGACCTAAGAGAAGGTTGTACTTGTAAAACAAAGTACTCTTCTCACAATAGTAGCCAACCGTGAAGACTTAGAGTGTGTAGGAAAGATTAAAAAGCTATTTATGGAGTCAAAGTCATTGTATAGGAGCACTTGACATTAGACCATTATTTTCATATATATATAAAGAAGAATGAGTTGTTTTTAGAAACTATTCTAGAGTTTATTTAAATTATATGTATTATAGTTTTATATAGGAATAATCTTTAGCCAATCTTAGGCTAAGAATAGTCGTAGGATTATTGAGGGATATACTCACTATAGCCATGAAAAGTCAAGATATAGACTACTTTATTATTATGTTATTTTTTAATATACATGAGGAAGTGTATTCAATTCATGGATATTTGAAACTATAGATTATCTTTGAGAATGATTATGTATTATTAGATTAAGATAGATAGAGTCTTTAATCATAAAGCCCTATGGCTTAAGTGTTAGAATCTTACATATATAGAAGAACATAGTCAACATGAGAATAGGTAGATAGGTCATTGAGTAGATAATAGGACATTATAGACCCATGATTGCAAGGATGCAAAGAGGGACTCAATGTATGTTTTAAAGTCACCTATGTTGTTACCGTAGACTTGTCAGAATGACTAGTAGATAAAGGATTATGACATGTCTTTAAGACCAATATGGTAGAAGCAAGTTGAAAATAATTATTTTATTTATATGACACAAATTGAGAAATAAGAATGTTGTCTCCAAGTCAAGAAAAGAGTGAGTGAACATATGACTATTAATTTATATGAAACTTTGGCCAAAGTAATGCAAAAGTCACTTCTTGCATTGTCGGTTCATAGTGTACCAGATAGCTGAACAATCAATATGGGTCATACATAGCTAGGACTAGACTAGAGTTGTAAACTTGATTGTTATTAGCTAGGACATATCACTAGTTCTCAGATGGCATAAAGAATTAGTTGATTCTCATTATATATTACCCTCATGAAGGGAAGGGCCACTTCCAGCAGGAAGGTGTACGAGGGACCGCCGGTCTATGGTTGGAGGAAAAGTGTCAGGGTGATGCTCTCTCTCTCTCTCTCTCTCTCTCTCTCCTATAGTTGGAAGACTTGTGAACAAGAATACATTACTTATTTGTAAAAGATATTGGTAAAATTGTAAGTTGTAAGAAATATGACCATTTGTTACTTGTGTGATTTTATTAGTCGCACGTGAAGTGACCATCTTCTAAATATATGTATTGTACTTATAATTTCAAATGTAATATCTTTGATTACAAATATGTTTTTTTAAAATATAGTGATATGTTTGCTTAATTATGTTTAAGAATTTCTAATATTCTGGTTGGGATGTTACAACTTGAACTTGGGTATTCTCACATCTGATCTAGTTCTTGATCCATGTATTTCTTCTCCTCCTCCTCCTACTTGTTCTGAGCTTTGCATTACAGTGATGGAGGAGGTTCATATTGGTCTTCTTGATCCTATTGCCTAGGATGTATTCCTACTAGATATCCCATTTTTGTTTATAGAGTCCCACATTGAAGATTTGGGAGACACTATTGATTGCATTCATCTTCTCTTTGATGGAGTTGATTCTTCTTCAAATGATATGAGGGCACTTTCAAACCCTTCTATTTTTTATTTACCTACATTTGATTCTATAGTAACAATTTCTATAGATATTCATGAGTCATATCCAACTCAGTCATCATTCATGATGATATCCTCTGTAGAAGTACCACCATCTTCTATGGTACTTGATCCATCATATTAGCATTTGACACAATTTGACATTGGCCTATAGATCCTTGAGAAGCATTTGGAGGAGGCATCTTAGTCTTTAAAGGAGATATCTTCATATTTGGATCCTGTTCTATTTTAGTTTCCACTTGGTTCTAGTTTGTCACTTTCATCAATTAGGCCTGGGACTCCTAATTTGGTTGTGCCATCTTTTAGCATCAACATGGAGACACATGAGCAATTTTTAGAGATGTCATACATCTTGATATTTTTTCCCTCATATTCCTTTTAGGAATGGGAAGACATTCTGCATACACCTTTGGTTTTGTTTCTTTCCAAGGCGAGGAACGTTGTTTAGTGATCATGGACCATCTTCTCCATCTAGTTTCAAGCATCAACCATTGGTTTAGTTGCTTACTTTTAGGGGGCTTCTTAGTCCTTCTCTTTACTTTCTCTATTCTGGGGGTGTTCTCTCTATTTTAGGGGGGCTTTTATTCCTTTGTTTTGGAGGGGGGCTTCTTCTCTTTTGGGGGGAAATCTTTGTACATGGATACCTCATCAGGCTTCATTTTTCAAGACCAATCTTTCATCCACCTAAGCTATGCTTAAAGGGGGATGTTAGTGTCGTGCCCACATTTCCCATGCGGTCACAAAATGTAACACACATGTCATGTCCACATTTGTCATGTGGTCATGACATGAAAAATTAAAATTTTTGCCACACTTCCCTAGAAACCCCCTCGCATGCTTCAGCGTGCTCAGTGGCAATATGCATAAGGCATAAACATGTCAATCAAAAGGAGGGTATTGCGATGTGAGGAGCATCACCATTAGGGTTTGAATCGACTTGATTCGAACCCTAAGTTTCCAAGATGAGTGGCATGATTTTGACATGTGTCAAAATCAAAACCCTAATAGTAAACTTACAAAGATTAATTAATGATCTCATCAACACATAGATATTTGTGAAAATACATTAAATTATTATTCATCGCTTATATTAAATCATTTAAATTACTAACCCAGATTCTCAGAGAAATCCGGTAGTAGAACGCCTCTAGGGCATACATGGGGATATATTTAAATTAAATTACCTACCAAGCATTTACCCAAATATAATTAAAATTTATTAAAATATAAATTATGCTTGATTGATTTATTTCACCTCATTAATGTTTTAAATCATTACCTAGGTGAAATAAATTCCATAGCCCAAGTAATAGCCCAATACCACTATTAAAATTATATAAGAGTTAACTATAAATAATAATATATATCCTCCCTTCAACCCCAAAAGAATTTACCTCCCTTATTCCCACTCCTGAAAAGGTTTTAATTAAAACCCTACTTAAAAGTTTAAGATAAAAAAAAATACCTAGAGATAAAAAAAATATACACCCCTCTATAAAAGAATTATCCCATGGAAATAAAATCACTTGTAAGTCAATCTCCCAAGTGGGGATGGAAAAGGGATTTAGTTTCATGTGCATCCACTTTCCAATTTAAAATTATGATTAATTCCCACATCTTCAAGAAGAAACATTATGAAATTAGACCCAATGCCCTAAAATCTTTCTATATTAAAAAATATTCTTTTAACCCTAAAATAATAAAATAACATTTCTCATTACCAAGCGCTATCCCTATTTTATTCTCACTTTGTTTTTCCTCTCCTCTCTTTTTCTCTTGCATTTTTGTTTTGTTTTGCTTGCAGGTTTGTGCTCAAGGGAAGCCATGAAGATTTGCATAGAGGGGTATATACGTTGTATATACCCCTGGAAAAACTCCCATCTCCCACTAGTTTTGTCTTTTTTTTTCTTTTTATATTTTAGATATGTTAAAAATTTGTGTGTGTATATATATATATATATATATATATATATATATATATATATATATATATCTGGTAATACCCAAATAGTAACCCAAAAGAGCAGAAGGATACTCAGACATATATATATGCTTAAATAATAAAATCTCTGTGTAGATCGAAGGGCTGAAGGAAATGGCCGAAGCAGCGGCTGAGGTGACATTTAGAGCTGAAGGTATTATCCATACAGCACATCCAAAATTAACTTAAGGCAACAAATTTGGTGGGGGGTGGACCTTCCACCCACCCCCCACCAAATAGTGGGGAGTGCATGGGGGATCCATCCCCCACCCCTCCATTTTCTATGTGCAGATTGCAGGGCCAGGGGGGGAGGCGGCAACCAATCCGTTGCCCCTCCCTTTATCTCTTTAAACTGTTAACATCTGGTAAAAGGGAAATCCGACGTCGTAGGGTTCAGAACCTAGTCTACAATTTATGTAATAAATTTTATTTGTTAAGTTTTCAAAGGTATATTGAGTAGTATGTATATATATAGACATACATTTTCTTCTCTGAGATATATAATTTTTTTTATATATAAAAACAAAACATCCCTCTGCATAATGACAAATGTATAAATAATATATATATATAAATATATGCATTTTCTTCTATGAGGTATATATCTCTTTTTTGTTTTAAAATAAAAACATTCTTCCAGCATAATAGTAAATAAATATATTTATTTATTTACTATTATGCTGGAAGAATGTTTTTATTTTAAAACAAAAAAGAGATATATACCTTAGAGAAGAAAATACATATATATATATATATATATTATTTATACATTTGCCATTATGCAGGAGGGGTGTTTTCTTTTTTATAATGTATAAATAATATATATATATATATATATATATATATGCATTTTCTTCTCTGAGGTATATATCTCTTTTTTGTTTTAAAATAAAAACATTCTTCCAGCATAATAGTAAATAAATATATATACTTCAGAGAAGAAAATGCATATATTTATATATATATATTATTTATACATTTGCCATTATGCAGGAGGGATGTTTTGTTTTTATATATGAAAAAATATATATATATCTCAAAGAAGAAAATGTATATATATATATATATATATATATATATATATATATATATATATATATATATATATATATATATATATATATATATATATATACCTTTGAAAACTTAACAAATAAAAT
Organism: Cunninghamia lanceolata; assembly: GCA_027924645.1. Taxonomy (NCBI): domain Eukaryota; kingdom Viridiplantae; phylum Streptophyta; class Pinopsida; order Cupressales; family Cupressaceae; genus Cunninghamia; species Cunninghamia lanceolata. The sequence goes on from BSBN01001201.1 coordinate 9,879,150, forward strand.
TTATTACATAAATTGTAGATTGGGTTTTGAACCCTACGACGTCGGATTTCCGTTTTACTAGATGTTAACAGTTTAAAGAGATAAAGGGAGGGGCGACAGATTGGCCGCCACCCCCCCCCCCCCCCCTCCTGCAATCTGTATCCCCACAGCTGCACTAAAATTATTTTTCTTCCAACTACACAATGATATTTCTTTCACACAGACTTCAATGCATGAGAATATTTGTCATATTTTGTAGACATTATTTTCGTAAAAGCATAAGAGGAATTTTCATTAAGTAAGGCATTTATATTTTTTTGACAACCTTACAATACTTAAACAACAACTATACTTTTTTTTTTAAACCATAATACAAACCAGCAACTTAGGTATTTTCTATTTATTGCAATTTATAATGTAGTGCAACATACTTTCCTATTTTGAACAAGCAAAAAGCAAGAACAACAACATCTAATAATTTGCAACTACGAGAAGGTAATGACACAATAATCTCTTCCTTTCCATTTCAACAGAAATAATTTATAGCAATAGCTCCCTTTGACATAAAGTAACAAGAATACATAATTTACATACTTCTCTTTTTGTTTAATTCACACAGCAACACACTAAATTAAAAATCAGCAACTCATATTACATTTTTGCAACCACAACAAGATGGAATATAACATTGAAATCATTCAAACAATACATATTAAAAGAGTATTTTCTCTCTTTTCTTTTGTCCAACCACAAATAGGCCATTCTTTGGCCATGGCTCTCAAGTAGCCAAAATAACAATACAACACTAACAAGATAAGACATCCACCCAAGCTCCCAAGATCACCAAACAACCTGCAAGAATAAAACAATGGAGGGACATCCAAGCCACAAAAAATGCTCTCCTCCCTACCATAGACCCGCAAGTGGGTCACCCCCGCGCTTGGAGGTTGATCTTCACATGAATCTCAAACCACAACACAACAATAAGAAAACCACACAAGTCAAGAAGAACACCCATAAGGTTTACATATCACAAAATCCATAAAAATGGATTTGAGGGGGTAGGGGAGTGGACATCACTCTACTTAGAGGATCACTCTACAAATAAATCCCAAAGTCTCAACACATAATAAGACCTCAAGCCCAAAATGATAACACCATGAATAAATAAATTTCACCATGGCACTCATGCCAACAAAAATACTCCTTACTCCAATATCTTGCCCTTAAGGCCACAAAACTACCAATACCAGGAGGGTGACCTTGAGGAGGTTCACTCCTCCCCCACCCCACACATGGAAGGACACACCAAGATTGATAGTCTCATCCCAAAACACCCAAAAAACCCCACAACAAAGAAGAAACGAACACTCAAAGTATTTCAAGCACACAACCAAAATTAACAAAGCATAAGGAAGGCTAAAATGCCTTGAGGCTTACCTTAAGATCCCAACAATGGATGAAAGTTGAAGAAGAGCCCACAATCCTTCTCTAAGCTTCCAATCCTCCAAAATATCTCTAACTCCCCAAAATCCCTCTAAAGATAGAAAATTAAGTAAAAACAAGAACCCCATTCCCCTCTCAAAGAGGAATTAAAATAGGCTTCATTCCAAGCCTTGAGGAATGAGAAGGTGACACATGTCACCTTCTCCTTCCTCTTCCCATCCCACTTGCAAGGGAAAATAAATGTGAGGGTGACATGTGTCACCCTCCCATCCATTCAAACCTCACCCTCTCCACATGTGTGAGAGGAAAGGTGGAGAGGTGGTTTCTCTCCAAATGGGCTCCAAGAGGATAAGGGGTAACACATGTCATCACCTTATTCTCTAAAGGGATCCTCTTCACTCCAAGATGCTCTCACACATGTGTGAGAGCCTTGGAGGAAGGTTCCACACACTTGGGGGTCTTGAAGACTCCCTAAGTGTTCAAGGTGATGGGATTCCATGCCTTGGAAATGGGTCTAGTTTCAAGGCATGACTCATCTCCCATGCTTATTCAAATTTGAATTTTCGCCACTTTACTTTAAGCTAAGGTTAAGGTGACTAGACAGGGGCAACCCTAGGGTTTGGCATGATCAAATGGGCCCTCAACCCTAGGGGTACCACCTAGGGTTAATTTTAGCCCATAGTAAACACTTTAGGAGGTAAAAAATCACATAAAATGACCACTAAAATTAAAAGACACCAAGTGGTGTAAATTCAATCACATAATTTCACAACACCTCAATTAAATAATATAAAAGGGTGAAATCTAAGCCAATAATAAAATGTAGACATTTACGAAAGCATCATACAATCACACATGATCATTGTCCCTCTTGGGAATAGATCAGTCTAACACGGGAAACACATTAGGTGTGAGATCGATCTCTAATTTTCTGTGGTATGGAAAATCACCTGCGCACTTGAACAAACAGATTAATCCAACATATTGGTATATCATAGCTGAAGCAAGGAAATGCATACACTAATGCCATCACATTATCATTTAAAACATTATAAAAATCACATCGTAATTAAGATTCATAATTACATTTCTATATACTATCTCAAGATAAAAATTACATAGTAAATCCATATAATGATCCCACAACTAGTATCTCTAATGGTACCAAAATGCATATCACATGTCTAATCATCATCAGTGAATCAAAATTAGGATATAGTCACATCACAACCTTCTAAGCATAGCTAACCAAAATAAAGGAATATAGTCTAGAGAATTTTCATATTGGGATCAACAGTCCCCAAATGTCTAAATGTCATCAACTGTAAATAAGAAATGAGAAAAATAAGGGAGTGAAATAAATAGGCCTCACATCCTCCCCCCTAAGACTAAACTTCCTCTTGGAAGTCATCAAAGAGGTGAGGATAAAGTGTGCTCAATCTAGCTGCATCCTCCCAAGTCACTGTGACCTCATCATACCTCTCCCACTAAACCCTAACCTAGTCCATCTCTCGACCTCGAAGGCCCAGTGTCCAATGAGACAATATGTGAATTGGCTCCAAAGCCAACTGTCTATCCGCCTCTACCTGTAGAGCACTCCAGTCCAATACATGAGATAAATTAGATATATATCACTGCAAAACAGACACATGAAATACATTGTGGATGCGCAATAGGCTAGACAATAGGCTATGGGTCCTATCCACTCCAAGATCTCAAAAGGCCCAACGAACCGTGGTGTGAGCTCAGAGCCCTTTCCATAATGGATTGGACTCTTATGTGGCCGCACTCTCAAGAAAACTTTGTCACCAAATGAGAAGCTCTAATCTAGTCTCTTAGCATCGGCATACTTCTTCTGTCGATCATGTGCCTCCTAAAGTCTCTATCTAATCAAGGTCACCTGCTGCTCCATATTCTATACCAACTCTGGCCCAATAGAAACCTTGTCCTCTATACGGTCCCAACTCAATGGTGTTCTACAAGGTCTACCGTACAAGGCCTGATAAAGAGGCATACTCAACAAGCTGTGATGCCCATTATTGTAGGAAAACTCAACCAGATACAGATACTCCTCACATCTAAACTGGTGGTCCATAACATACATGCGGAGCATATCCTCTAACACCTAATTCACCCTTTCCATCTGACCATCTATCTCAGGGTGATAAATGGAACTGAAGTTGAGCTGTGTGCCCAACACCTGCTGTAATTACCTCCAAAAGACTGATATGAACACTGAGTCCCTATCAAAAATAATGTGGTGAGGTACCCCATGTAATCTCACAATGTCATCCAAGAATACTCTCGACATTGCCAGTGCATTGTACATCGTGCATACAGGTGAGAAATGTGCCACCTTGGTCAACTTGTCAACTGTCACCATGATGGCATCATGGCGACAAGATGACATAGGAAGACCAACTATAAAATCCATGGAAATGGTGTCCCACTTCCACTCAGGTATCTCATGAGGGTATAAAAGGCATGCTAGATGTTGATGCTCGACCTTGACCCTCTAGCACTCAAGGCATCAAGCAACAAACTCTGCAATATCCCATCTCATACCCACCCAATGGTACAGCTGTCGCAAGTCGACATGCATCTTCTTCACCCCTGGGTGTGCCACATAAGGTGCTCTGTTAGCCTCTGAAAGAACTACTGCACGTAGGTCACCTGCATGGGGTACATAGATGCGCTGTCGATGTCTAAGGATCCCATTTGTCTTAAGGGAATAATCTCCAAACTTGTCCACAAGGGCCTTCTGTGACTGAATCTCTTGCTGCACCTTAAGAAACCACTCATCCTCAGGTAGATGTTGTATGATGCTTCCTCTCAAGTCAACACTCAGTTTCAAGGTCAGGATCTTGTGGCGCCTTCAACTCAATGCGTCAGCAACCACGTTCTCCTTCCCCTTGATGTAGTGGACATCAAAGTCGTACTCGCAAAGGAACTCCATCCAATGCCATTGGCATGCATTTAGATTCAGCTGCTTGAATATGTATTGTAGACTATGATGATCTGAATGTAGCTCAAAATGACCTAGTAGAAAGTGCCTCTAACGAACAAGAGGATGAACCACCACTGCAAGCTCTAAGTCATATGTGGGGTAGTTCAGCTCATGGGTCTTGAGCTTTCATGACTCATACACGATCGCTTGACCCCCTGCATAAGTACAACCCCTAATCCCTCTAATGAAGCATCTGTGCAAACCATAAAATTAGCTACTGGATTAGGAACTACTAAGATAGGAGCATTGGTGAGACACTCCTTGAGGACCCCAAAGGCCCTCTCACACTGCTCAGTCCATGTGAAACTCTTCCCTTTATAGTGAAGGGAAGTGATGGGGTGTGCTATCTTGGAGAAGCCCTCAACGAATCTATGGTAATACCTAGCTAACCCCATGAAACTCTTGACCTTTGTCACATTGGTGGGTGCTGGCCAATCCCTGATAGCCCTAATCTTTGATGGATCTACATAGATACCACCACTAGATAGGATGTGCCCTAAATACTACACCTCTGATGTGAGAAAGGCACACTTTGCCAAGTTGCCATATAGATGTTGCTCTCTGAAGCACTAAAAAACCTGACGTAAATTCTCCTCATGCTCCTCCTTAGTTTGTGAATAGATCAAAATATCATCTAGGAATATAATCACGAACCAATCCAAGTAAGTATGGAACACCCCATTCATGAGACTCATGAACACTACAGGGGTGTTTGTTAAGCCAAAGGGTACCACAGTGAACTCATAGTGGTCGCATCAAGTCCGGAAGGTGTTCTTATGGATATCCACCTCTATGATGCACAACTAATGATAACCAAACTTCAGGTCTATCTTAGAGAACACCCTATCTCCCTACGTCTAGTTGAAAATATCATCAATCCTAGGCAGAGGATAACAGTTCTTCACCATCACCTTATTAAGCTGCCTATAATCCATGCACAAATGAAGAGACCCATCCTTCTTCTTCACGAAGATGACTGGTGTGCCCCAAGGTGAAATGCTAGGTCAGATGTGCCCCTTCTCAAGAAACTCCTCTAATTGTAACTTGAGTTCCATGAGCTCATGGGTAGTCATCCAGTAGGGTGCACGAGACACTAGCTAGGCACCCAGTACAAGGTCAATGTGAAAGTCTACCTCTCTACAAGGTGGCATCCCTAGTAACTCTGGTGGGAAAACATTGGGAAACTCTCTCAAGATGGGATGATCATCTAATATGTCTCTAGCTCATCCTCTGACCTGTCACTAATAGTAATGGTGAACATTTGACATCCCTTCCGCAAGCAGTGCTTAAGCTGCTGAGCAGATATCATGCGAACTGTCGTGGGCTTCTAAATGCCCACTATCTCGACTACCATGCCATGGTCGTCTAAGCAACTAATCACCTTTCGAAAACAATCTAGCTTAGCTTTATGAACCGCAAGCTAATCCATGCCTAACACCACACCATAAGATCCTAAGGGCATAACCCTAAGGTTGCACAATGTAGTGAACGCCCCCAAAGATATCTCACAATCTTGAACCAAAGCATCCACTGTCATTTTGGCCCCTGTGGCCAACTTAACCTCCTACCTATCACCCTGCCTAGAGGTCACCAGCCTACTCCACTAATGATGGAGATATAAAGGAATCAGTAGTGCTAGAATCAAATAAAATAGCAATGGGGACATCCCCAATCATACCTGCGATCTCGATCACGGAGGCCTGGAAGTCAGCTTCTTGGTTATCAACTACTGCAAACATGTGGTGGGACCTACCCACGTCCCCAACTATCTACTAAGATCCACTTACATAAGGCTGTCCCCCTGTCGTACAGCACTGTGGGCACTCTCTAGCTAAATGACCTACTTCACCACAAACATAACATGGTCCCCGAGCCTGCACCTATACTGACTATGTCCTACTTGACTATTGTTGCCCAAGTTGACTCATGGAACCTTGAGAATCCCTAAATGACTGATGTGATCTAGCAGGCCCTGCAGATGATCCCTGTTGTTGCTGACCCCTACATAGGCCCTACTACTGTCAACTATGATTGTAACCCCCATGTGCCCTCTATTGTGGCCTGGACCTCTGTTGATGCTGCTACTACTGCTGCTATGGAGGTCTAGGAGGTAATAGTGTAGAACTGAATCCTCCCCTCTGAGGTGGTGGTGGTGGTGGTCGGCAGAAGCCCTGCTGATGCGGCTAGCGACAATCCTGATACTGGGGACGTGAACTCTGACCCCGCACTTGAATCTCCTCTATGATGTATGCCTTCTTGGTAGCCTCACTCATGGTCTGGGGGTCTTCCATGTGCACTGGTCCTGAGATCCCATGAATCAAACCCCTGATAAATTTATGAACTAGAATTTTTTTCATCATGGAGGTACTCTGCATACCATGATAGCTTAATGAATCTACTCTCATACTACGCTATAGTAGAACCTCACTGCTGCAAGTCATGGAACTCATCAATTCAAAGCTAACTGTAATGATCTGAAAGATAACGTGCATTAAAGCGCTCAATGAAGGTGTCCCATGTAAGAGTATCCAGTGATAGGTGATGCTTGCACTCCTCAGTGCACCACCATGTCGCCACTGCATCTCTCAAAATGTGAACTGCCATACGTACCTTTGTGTTGCCTATAGGGACGCAACGCAAAGCACCTATCCAAGATGATGAGCCAAGCCTCAACCTCAGCTCCCTCTATGGCCCCCGAGAAGGTGGGTGGATTTAGCCTGAGTAAATCCCTAATGGGGTCTCCTCAATCTCTATGTCCTCTAAAAGGCTTATCCACCTCCTCTCACCATCCATAATCATAAGGTCTATAGTATGCCTGCTCTATCCTCATAGCCTCCTCTCGCCTCACATGACGCAGAGGACTCCTACTATGAGCTCTGTACACTAAACTGACCTCCTCTACTGTGGTGTCAGGTACCTCTACATACAACTCTATACGTGGCTCCATGAGTGGCTCTCCACAAGGCTCGACACGTGGCTCTACATGCAACTCAACAGGTGGCTCATCACGTGGATCCTCATGCGGTTCAACATGGGGCTTGACACGCAGCTCTACACGAGGCTCGACACATGGCTCTACTGTGGCCGATGGTAACCTCTCTAAGACTACCTATAATGCCTAGAGAATCTATGGCCCTAAATCAAGTGCTGGTGGTGCCTATGGTGCCTGTGGTCTCTGTGGTGCTTGACCCTCGGATAATGACTCGTTACATATCTCCACAGATGCAATGGCATGTGAACGTGCTTGCCTCATTCTGGGAGGCATCCTACAAGAACAAGGTATTTACAAATCAATCAAAAATGCAGAATATATAATGTGCCCAAACAAGCCTAGTGTTTAAACTTGGGCTCTAATCTCAAAATGTCATGCCCACATTTCCCATGCAGTCATGACATGCAACATACGTGTCATGCCCACATTTGTCATATGGTCATGACATGAAATATCAAAATTTTTGCCACACTTCCCTAGAAACCCTCTCGCATGCTTCAACATGCTTAGTGGTAATACGCATAAGGCGTAAATATGTCAATCAAAAGGTGGGTATTGCGAGTATCTATCGCAACCCCTACGCGATGCAAGGAGAGTCGCCATTAGGGTTGGAATCAATTTGATTCGAACCCTAAGTTTCCTAGATGAGTGGTGTGATTTCGACATGTGTTGAAATCAAAACCCTAATACTAAACTTACAAAGATTAATTAATGATCTCATCAACACATAATTATTTACGAAAATACATTAAAATATGTTTCATCACTTAGATTAAATCGTTTAAATTACTAACCCAGATTCTCAGAGAAATCTGGCAGCATAACACCTCTAGAGCATACATGGGGGTATATTTAAATTAAATTACCTACCAAGTGTTTACCAAAATCTAATTAAAATTGATTAAATTATAAATTATGCTTGATTGATTTATTTCACCTCATTAATGTTTTAAATCGTTACCTAGGTGAAATAAATTTAAATAAATTAACTTACTCATCAAGGCTTACATTATAAAGATATAATTCCATAGCCCAAATAATAACCTAATACCACTATTAAAATTATATAAGAGTTAACTATAAATAATAATATATATCCTCCCTTCAACCCCAAAAGAATTTACCTCCCTTATTCCCTCACCTGAAAAGGTTTAAATTAAAACCCTACTTAAAAGTTTAAGATAAAAAAAATATACACCCCTCCATAAAAGAATTATCCCATGGAAATAAAATCACATGTAATTCAATCTCCCAAGTGGGGATGGAAAAGGGATTTAGTTTCACGTGCATCCACTTTCCAATTTAAAATTATGATCAATTTCCAAATTTTCAAGAAGAAACATTATGAAATTAGACCCAATGCCCTAAAAGTTTTCTATATTAAAAAATATTCTTCTAACCCTAAAATAATAAAATAACATTTCTCATTACTATGCCCTAACCCTATTTTATTCTCACTTTGTTTTTCCTCTCCTCACTTTTTCTCTCCCATTTTTTTTTGTTTTGCTTGTAGGCTTGTGCTCAAGGGCAGCCATGAAGATTTGCACAAAGGGGTATATATATATATATATATATATATATATATATAGTGGCTGAGGCGGCCTTTAGAGCCGAAGGTATTATCCATACAGCGCATCCAAAATTAACTTAAGACAACAAATTTGGTGGGGGGGGGCAGCCAATCTGTCGCCCCTCCCTTTATCTCTTTAAACTGTTAACATTTGGTAAAAGGGAAATCCGACGCCGTAGGGTTTAAAACCCAGTCCGTGATTTATGTAATAAATTTTATTTGCTAAGTTTTCAAAGGTATATTGAGCAGTATATATATATATATACACACACATTTTCTTCTCTAAGATATATTATTTTTTTAATATAAAAACAAAACATCCCTCCTGCATAATGGCAAATGTGTGTGTGTGTATATATATATATATGTATGTATGTATGTATGTATGTATGTATGTATGTATGTATTTTCTTCTCTGAGGTATATATCTTTTTTTTTGTTTTAAAATAAAAACATTCTTTTAGCATAATAGTAAATGTATAAATTATATATATATTATCTCCACAGCTGCACTAAAATTATTTTTCTTCCAACTACACAATGATATTTCTTTCACACAGACTTGAATATATATATATATATATATATATATATATATATATATATATATATATATATATATATATATATATATATATGTATGTATGTATGTATGTATTTTCTTCTCTGAGGTATATATCTTTTTTTTGTTTTAAAATAAAAACATTCTTCTAGCATAATAGTAAATGTATAAATTATATATATATATATATATTATCTCCATAGCTGCACTAAAATTATTTTTCTTCCAACTACACAATGATATTTCTTTCACACAGACTTCAATGCATGAGAATATTTGCCATATTTTGTAGACATTCTTTTCATAAAAGTATAAGAGGAATTTTCATTAAGGCATGTATATTTTTTTTGACAACCTTACAATACTTAAACAACAACTATACATTTTTTTTGAAACCGTAATACAAACCAGCAACTTAGGTATTTTCTATTTCCTGCAACTTATAATGTAGTGCAACATACTTTCCTATTTTGAACAAGCAAAAAGTAAGAACAACAACATGTAATAATTTGCAACTATGAGAAGGTAATGACACAATAATCTCTTCCTTTCCATTTCAACAGAAATAATTTATAGCAGTAGCTCCCTTTGACATAAAGTAACAAGAATACATAATTTACATACTTCTCTTTTTGTTTAATTCACACAGCAACACACTAAATTAAAAATCAGCAACTCATATTATATTTTTGAAACCACAACAAGATGGAATATAACATTGAAATCATTCAAACAATACATATTAAAAGAGTATTTTCTCTCTTTTCTTTTGTCCAACCACAAATAGGCCATTCTTTGGCCATGGATCTCAAGTAGCCAAAATAACAATACAAAACCAACAAGATAAGACATCCACCTAAGCTCCAAAGATCACCAAACAACCTGCAAGAATAAAACAATGGAGGGACATCCAATCCACAAAAAATGCTCTCCTCCCTACCATAGACCCGCAAGTGGGTCACCCTCGAGCTTGGGGTCGATCTTCACATGGGTCTCAAACCACAACAAACAATAAGAAAACCACACAAGTCAAGAAGAACACACATAAGGTTTACACATCAAAAAATCTATAAAAATGGATTTGAGGGGGTAGGGGAGTGGACTCCACAAAAAAATTCCAAAGTCTCAACACATAATAAGGCCTTAAGCCCAAAAAGATAACTCCATGAATAAATAAATTTCACCATGGCACTCATGCCAACAAAAATACTCCTTACTCCAATATCTTGCCCTCAAGGCCACAAAACTACCAATACTCCTCCCCCACCCTACACATGGATGGACACACCAAGATTGATAGTCTCATCCCAAAACACCCAAAAAACCCCACAACAAAGAAGAAATGAACACTCAAAGCATTTCAAGCACACAACCAAAATTAACAAAGCATAAGGAACACTAAAATGCCTTGAGGCTTACCTTAAGAGTCCAACAATGGATGAAAGTTGAAGAAGAGCCCACAATCCTTCTCCAAGCCTCCAATCCTCCAAAATCTCTCTAACTCCCCAAAATCCCTCCAAAGATAGAAAATTAAGCAAAAACAAGAACACCATTCCCCTCTCAAAGAGGAATTAAAATAGGCTTCATTCCGAGCCTTGAGGAATGAGAAGGTGACATGTGTCACCTTATCCTTCCTCTTCCCATCCCACTTGCAAGGGAAAAGGAATGTGAGGGTGACATGTGTCACCCTCCCATCCATTCAAACGTCACCTTCTCCACATGTGCTCTCACATGTGTGAGAGCAAAGGTGGAGATGTGGCATCTCTCTGAATGGGCTCCAAGAGGATAAGGGATGATATATGTCATCACCTTATTCTCTAAAGGGAGCCCCTTCACTCCAAGATGCTCTGACACATGTGTGAGAGCCTTGGAGGAAGGTTCCACACACTTGGGGGTCTTGAAGACTCCCCAAGTCTTCAAGGTGATGGGATTCCATGCCTTGGAAAAGGAAATGGGTCTAGTTTCAAGGCATGACTCATCTCCCACACTTATTCAAATTTGAATTTTCACCACTTTACTTTAATCTAAGGTTAAGGTGACTAGACAAGGGTAACCCTAGGGTTTGGCATGCTCAAATGGGCCCTAGACCCTAGGGGTACCACCTAGGGTTAATTTTAGCCCATAGTAAACACTTTAGGAGGTATAAAAATCACATAAAATGACCACTAAAATTAAAAGACACCAAGTGGTGTAAGTTCAATCACATAATTTCACAACACCTCAATTAAATAATATAAATGGGTGAAATCTAAGCCAATAATAAAATACAGATGTTTACAAGAGCATCATACAATCACACATGATCCTTGTCCCTCTTGGGAATAGATTGGTCTAACACAGGAAACACATTAGGTGTAAGATCGATCTCCGATTTTTCATGGCCTAGAAAATCACCTGCACACTTGAACAAATAGATTAATCCAACATATTGGTATATCATAGCCAAAGCAAGGAAATGCATACACTCACACCATCACATAATCATTTAAAACATTATAAAAATCACATCATAATTAAGATTCATAATTACATTTCTATATACTATCTCAAGATAAAAATCACATAGTAAATCCATATAATGATCCCACAACTAGTATCTCTAATAGTACCAAAATGTATATCACATGTCTAATTATCATCAATGAATCAAAATTAGGATATAGTCACATCACAACCTTCTAAACATAGCTAACCAAAATAAATGAATATAGTCTAGAGAATCTACATATCAAGATCAACTGTCTCCAAATGTCTAAATGTCATCAACTATAAATAAGAAATGAGTAAAATAAGGGAGTTAAATAAATAGGCCTCATAGTTAGTGTAAGTTTTGTATTCCTTTTCCTAAAGTGTTTTCCTACACATATTATTAAGCTTGCTTAGGTTAATAAAGTGAGTTTAATTAGGTGAGTGGTTTGAGGTGTCACCATCCTACAAGGGAGGTGCATTTTCTTTCTTGGGAAGATGCTTTTGCTATCTTTGGCCCGCTTGTTGGTCAATCCCTATTGGTTGGCTATGCCACTTCCACCCTCTTCTTGGTCTATATAAACTCACTACCCAACTTGTATTTGATATTTTGGTTATAATATTGCAATGCATATTTTGTTGCAACTTCATTTTTTATCTATTTTGCATCCTTTATTTTGATCTTATCTTATGCTTTCCTTTAGCTTTATAGATTTTGTGTTGTTATTTCCATAACAAACAAAATCTAACATTAACTAGATAATGGGATGGTGCTTTAGGAGTATAGCTTAAATTAAATAAAAGTTGCTAAAAGGTTTTGTATGCCTAGTTGGATGTGAACCATTAACATGGATTTTAACTACCTTTATTCCAATTATTGCATTTTTAAAGACTTATTTGTTACCCCAACATTAAAAAGGTTAGGGCATGAAAGACCAAACTTATCTAGAGAATTCTAAGAATTTCTAAGGTCTCAAGCACTCATAGAAGGATAAACTTGGTTGGCCACAATTAGGGTGATTGGCTCTTTCATGATAATTATACTCATTAGGATATATGGTGCTATAATTGTTGCACAAGGTACCAAAATGGGTCTTGAGAGAAATTCCTTTTTAGAATCAATGTGGCTAATGCACAACTCAAATCAAGTAAAATTCAAAATTTATAATCTAGAGGTTACATGTCCCCACAAGCTCAATTCTTCAATTTTACTATCTTGGGCAAAAAAGGATATGATAGGTTGAGTGACAGTGGTCTAATTATTAAATTTGGTATGGAAATTGATGATGCAAAACAATATGATCTAGAAGGCTTTATTAGTAATATCAGGAGTATTGGAATGATAGGATATAAATGTTAATAACTTGAGAAGGAAGACCTCGTTAGAAGTTGCAGAGATCAAGTTGACAAATTTCTTAGAAGGGGGATAGAAAATATTGATATTGCAAAAAGGAGACATATGAATAATCCCAAATATAATGATGCATTCTCAGATATTAAAGACCCAATAGAAAGGATGAGGTAAATCTAGACAACATTGAAACTCTATGGATTATGCCACCTAAGATGTGATGTACCAAAGGAAAAATAGATGAGAGACCAATTATTATACCATCATTAGCTAGTGAATCAATATCCCAACCTACTATGCAATGTTTATCGGATGCAACTTTAGCCTCTGAGGAGGTGTCTTCCTCAATTCCACAATTAAGGGGCAAAGCTCCCATGCCTACAATATCCTATGTTTCCCCACTATAAGTTCAACCAAGCATGCTTGGAGGGAAATCCAAATTTAAATTCCACCTCAACCATTGGTCAACTATGAAGAGACTAAGGGATTTTGAGGATCTTGTGCCTCTTGATAATCCTATTGGAGATATTATAACCCCCATGTGCACATTGGAGGATCAAAACAACAACACCCAATGCCCCCACAATGCTAACTCTGCTATTGTGGGAGATGTTAGGGAAGAAGCTTCTGAAGAGTATATGTCCAATGTTAAATTCATCAAGACTACAAACTTCAAGATGCTTTTCATCAATTTAAGATATATAGACCCAAAATAGAAGAGAAATATCATAGATTATTAGTAATGAGCCTGATACTAGTTATTGTGCCTTGATAAAATTTCAAATTAACATAGAACAAATGACATCAATGTAAGGAAGAAAGTTGGTAAGAGACAATGGGTTGCTCCTACTATTGGGATGGGATGTAGCCTTAGCTATTACCCTAGATACCATTAGAAGAATTAAGAAAGGTGATATATTTAAAAAAATGAGCAAGAAAATAAATTCTACTCTAAGTTTGACGACAATCTAGACCATGAAACCCTAGCAATGTGAGCTATTTCCCATGAGCATAACAAGCCACAAATGTATGAAGATCCACATGGGCTAGTTGGACAACACATTGTGAAAAGGGTAGGAGAAGTGTTAGCCCCAAAGGTCACCTCTCTGTTAATGCATACTACCCAATTTAGTAAAGCAACAATAAAAGTTGCAAGCAGATTATGACAAGTTGCTAGAGGAACATCCTAGGCTAAACAAGGAATATAATGAGAAATCAAGGTAGAAAGATTTAAAATCTAACTCTTAGAAATGGGCCCCAAGGCAATCATGCCTCTTCTTAGCATAGTTAAAGATAGTGGTTCCTTGCATGAAGAAATGAATAGGCTAAAATGCCTATTCTGGAAAGCATGAAATAATTAGTAGGAAATGGTGACAAGGGCCACACAAGATATTGAAAATCTAATCAAGGGTGTCTTTAAAGCTAGGGTACAAAACTTAATCAGGATGGTAGATGACCTTTGGGATGGCAACACAAATATATTAAAGAATATAGGTCATATATAAGAATTTGATTCAAAGTTGGCTAAGATATTTGTGAAATGGCTTCCTAGGCTGGTTCCTATGAGAATAATTCACAAAAATGCTAGGTATGCACTAGAAGACTCAAATAAGATTTCAACACATGAAGTAATAGAACCATTGTATCATGTGCCTACATTATTGGATAAAATAAAGGTGTTTTTCAAGGAGAAAGAGTAGGAATTCAAAACTCTTGTCACCTCTAATCTCCTAGTAGCAACTATGGATTCAAAAGAAGAAAAGAAGCCAATGTAGTGTTGGAAAAAGGAATTTAATGGCTTAACCTTTGATTTTGTTGATCCCTTGATGAATGATGAAAGGTGGATCCAATACTATTGAGTGATCAAATAGATAAGGTCCTAGCCCTTGAGACAAGAATGTATGTCTTCATAAAGAAGGTCGGGGTTGCACTAGATGTTAAATATAAAGCCAATTTGAATAACATGAAAACAATCATGGAGATAGATTAGTGTAAAAGAAGAATGGTCAAACTCTTTCTCTAAGATTTATTAATTTTTATTATATTACTTATTGATCGTTCTTTAATTATTTCAATTTGTGAACACAAGGTATAATAGCCACATGTGAGAGAAAGCATCTTTATCATAGTCATAAAGGCAAAAAAAAAAGAAATAATAATAGAGGTAAAAGTTGAATTGATAATCCTTGCCAATTTTAGTGTATGGTTCAAAGATGCAGAGTATCCTAAATTTAGATGGCCATGTATGGCAAGATGATGTGACTATACTTGGTAATTGCAAGAGTTATAACAAGTATGATGGTTTGAAAAGGTAGCTTACAACAGGATTGAATGTACAACACAAAACTATTACAATGCCAACTTGAGATGGGTTGTTTTTAAACAACATCCACTTCAACAGTCAAAAGTTAATTTTGGCCAATAAAAATAGGACAAATATTTACCACTTTTTGTTGTGGATGAAGTGTAAAATTACTATTGACTGTTTGACCATTAAAGTGGATGATGTTTAAGTAGAGCCCTTAAGATGTTTGCATTAGATAAGAATGTGCCTTCTTCATCGACCTCAAAACTTCAGTCAATAGAAACGTGTCTAAAAAGTCAAAAAGTATAAATTCAGGGAAGGTCCCCCCGACTAGAGAGAAAAATAACGCGTCTTTTGGTTTGAACATTATAATTATGTGTTGTATTTCAAAGTAGGCGTCGGACTTTTTTTCCCTATAAATTGTTCTATAAATAGAATACCCAGGAGGGTATGATTTCTATTGAAATTTATCATAGGTGGGTATGGATGCGATAAAGTTGAGATGTTTATTAGTTCTGGTTGTATTTATCTCAGCAAATGCTGCTGCCACAGGTATCATAATATATATATTACAGATTGTTAGAATATGTTCTTGTTTAGAAAGATTATCTTGAATAAGTTCTTCGATTAAACAAATTATAGCCATGATAAAGTAGTAATTTTGTTGCAGGAGTAAAAGCGGATGATGGTCTGTCTGAGAAGTGGAAGGCAACGATGGATAAAAAAGCAAGCATATCTTCATCTGCTTTATTATTTTATAGTCTTCGACGTGGATATTCGCCCCCTTCGCCTTCAGCAAACGAAAATCAACACGGTCATGGTGGAAGATTAGACTGATGGAAGTCATTAAATATAGTAGTTCTGAATAAATGTCTTAACAAATAAGCTGTAAGGCAAACTCTCTGTCAAAATGAGAGATTAAGGCAAACTCTCTATCATGTGTGAATAATCTTTCTAGATTCATGTATTTAAAAAATTTGTATTCCACTTAAATATGTGCAAACAGTCAAAGGAAATTAATGTATGTATTCTCATGTGATTGAAATGAAAGAGGAAATAACATTAAAAGTTGATCTTTCACAATCCCAGAAAAATATTCAATGAAATAAAGTTATTGAAAATAAAAACACACTATTGGTTGCATTGTCATGTGTTAAAGTTGCTCCATACCGTCAAAATTTCTGATTTTGGTGTAGTGATAGAGAATGTATAAACAAGATTACTATTACATTCATATTTCTTAAAAGAAAAATTTCCACTTAATATGTAATGAACTATTTATTGTAAAGGTTGTATATATATTCCTATTTTGATGACATAATAATAATAGTTTATGGTTGACATCACATTATAAGTAGCATTAGAAAGGTGTTATGTAAGTAGTGTGTTTGTAAAGTTAATCCATTAAATTCTTGTTTTGGAATATTATAGATGTTTTTTATTACTAAAATTTCATGTATTAATTTGGACAATTTAAATTGTGGAACAAATCAAAATTTAAGAATTATTAAGAAAGCTTATATAATAATAAATTATTGGCTTAAAGAACATCTAGTTGGTGATACAGTTGTACGTACCTACCATGTTTTGATGTGGATATTGTATAAAACAACTTAAATGAAAACACTATAGCATCGTGTACTATAACATTTGAAACATGTGTTTTTGTTTTGTCCTTACCCAAACTTACTATCCTAAAAGTAGGAATGGATAAGAATGAAACATTTTCTTATAAACTCACTATCACTATACTCATATGTTAAAAACTCACCTAATTCCATGTCCAATACCATAGTTGATGTGGTGGATGTGTACATCCCAACATCCCATTTGGATAGATATGTAGTCATCAATTACTCAACAAACATGGAAAATGTAACTACCTAGTCAATCTCTTTCATTTGAGAAATGCAATGATGAATATACTAATATAGACTATTTAGTGAAAGAAGATGAAAGATTTGGATTTGTGATATACAACCAATGGTGGAATGATGTATTTCCACATCCTAAGTTTTTTGGAGATGTAATGTTATTTGTATCAGGGCTATATGTGGACAACAAGATTGTGACATTCAAGACATGAACAGATGTATAATTCTCTAACTTAAGGTAGCATTATGGACTATTTTGGATTGTTATTTCCAAGACCATTACTTTATAACTTCCATAAAATCTCAAAGCCTATAGTTATGCCAAAATGAGGTTATGAAAAGATAATGTCCAAATTTTTAGAGAGATGCCATCTAAATTAGTAAACTACCGACTATGTGTTTAATGGTAGATATTGGTTTTGCATGTTTCCTTCTTAGTTAGAATTGGGTCAGACAAGGTTTCTTGCTAATATAAACATGTAGTAAACAGAGTTATACAAAGGAGAATGCAATGCTTCTTCACTTGGTAGTCAGACAAACCCCACCAAATACTACCTCATTCATTGATAAGGTTGTTTCCTGGAATGGTGGTGACTTGCACCCTCTTAAACTAAATCTAATCTAATAATCCAAAGCCCTATATGTGAGGATTCATTTATGTAAAAATTGTCCCATCAATTTGCAATTAGACACTTTAGACTTTTCATCTAAACTTGCCTCAAACTTTAAATTCATTAAATACTAAATACGAGAGGAATATACTTGAAACATGATGTTCACTTTGAAAGGTCCCATGAATGTGATTGGGTTGACAAGGAAATGGAATTTCATTGATACTTCTATTATAGCTAATTCCATTGTACAAGCACTTTGCCATGCTGCTAGAAATATATGTTGCAGCCACCCTATATTAGTAAGGAGAAAATGTAATGAAATAAGCAGAGTAATTTAAGGTATATGTGGACATTTAAACCTTTAGTGAATCTGTTGACCTTGGATCCATAAGAAAGAACATAAAAAATATGTGTAGCCATAACCTAATGCAATTGTTAGTGCCCCTTTCTTCTTTCCTACCGAACAAGGATTGTCTTGTTAAACACACTAGGATACTGAGAAGGGGGGTGAATCAATATCTAATCAAACTTCAAGTCCTCTAGAGTAGATTAAAAATTAAGCATTACAGCATCAACATAAACATGAAAGATTAACACAATGGACATCAACACATAACACCAAATGTACGTGGTAAACCCAAGAAGGAAAGAACCACGTGATGAGGATTAACTCACAATATATGAAGCTCAAAATTACAACTTTGTTTTAGGGATACAACCCAAGGAAGCTACTACTCCCTGAAAACTTTGATTTAGGGTCACTCCCAAGGAAGCTACAACTCCTTGAAGACTTTGTTTTAGGGTCAATCCCAAGGAACTAACTACTCCCTTAACTGAAAACAAACTTAGAAATGATTATAGTATGGCAGTCCCTCTATTGTCTTAAAATTGACATTAAAGCTCACACCTTGATGATTGCAGTTCTACCTCTTCACACTTTCTGCTGATGATTGGATCAGTTAGGCACACTCTACACTTCCCTCCTGTGACAAAATTATCTTCATGATGAATCAGGATAGCCTATAACTCTTCTGCTCTTTGTCCTTCAATCGCACATCATAATGCATGTAATATTCATATTCTACTCTTTACACATTCATATTTTTATCTTTGCAATCATACCTCACCTAGACCAACTAGCTTTACAATATATACATGACATTACATTGATTTTCATTACAAGTTAGCCAATACAACAAGGATATTGTTGGCAAGAGACATTGCTCTAGTATGGATCTGTATGTTGTCATCGATGGCAACAAGGCTCAGAGGTTCTATCACCATGACAAGAAGAGATATCTCTAGAAGAACATACTAGATTCCAGGTCTGGTTGACAGGAAATGGCTAAGTATGGAAAGCATGCATAGTAGAGGACAGTAAGTAAGCTAGTATGCCTCCGCAATTGAAGAATTGCAGATGCGGTTTAGGTATGATGTCAGTTGGTGTTTGATAGTGTTATGCCTCAGATATTAAGACTCGATCCTCTCCAGAAGTCATCTTGAATAAATGTCTAAGTCTAGGCAAGCAAAGGTACAGTAGGAACAATGAACAGGGTCTAGTGCAGTGATCTGCATTCCTCCACAGATAAGTATTTTGTTATGCAGTTGTAAGGTGTTGTAAACACTTATATGAAGTATCTTATTCCAGAGTTGGGAGATTTGAAGTTCATTAGAAGGATAGCTGCAAGCTACTAAGTATCGGCATAGTGTTTGACAAAGTTTGACAGAGACAGAGTCTGAGTTCTGATGGTCCGTATTTCTCTGCAAGATGATATGATGCCTTGCTGATTCTGAGGGAAAGATTGGGAATGTGTAAAGAGTCCTTAACATGATTTTGGAAGTATTTTGTGATCAGCAGTAGAAGTTGTAAGACAACAGATGAAGTTGTTAAGCATGTTCTTGAGGAACAGGCTGACTGGTGAGATAAATCATTATGAGGAGAAGAGTTAATGTTTGAATGATTTATGTAAGTAATTGAAAGATTAGAGCTGACCTATATGAACACACTTGGGAGAAAATTTGGGTCCACGTGACACATAGTGCATTGGATTGAGCGACAAGGTACATCTTTTTATGTACACATTTCACTTCTTGGATGCCGACCTGATTATGAAGTAAATCATGATGCAGATGTATAAAGGTGATGAAATTCAGTTGAGTTTAGTGTGGAAAAGGTGTATGTGATGTGAGCATGCCAATAGAAGAGCAGAGTTAAAAGAGAAGTAGTGATGAAGACTTGGGATTCAGAATACAGTTGTTAAATGACTGCACCATGGCATAGTGGCAGATGTTGAAGCAATATTCAGATATTATGTGAACAATCTATTTGAAAGCAAGTTTTTGTCATCAAGGCAGTGAGCCTTCTGTAGGGTTTAACAGCCCTCATTGTAATCTTGCTAGGTTTAGGGTTGAGGTAGTGAGCCTGCTAAACTTAGTTATACTTCATGGCTATAAGCCAGCATGTTCTAGGCCCATGGAGTGACCAATCTTGAACATCATTTTTGTAAAGATTACAATATATTTATGAGAGCTAATCCTCTTCGTGGTTTTTCCCTCTTTGGGTTGTCCACGTAAAATCTTGGTGTTATGTGTCATGCTTTTGTGGATGCTATTCAGTTGTATATTTTACTTCTATTGGATTATTCTTTTAAAATGGTTAAAAGTAAAAGTACATGAAAAGACTTATAGAACACTGATTCACCCCCCTTCTTAGTGTTCTTGACATTTAACAATTGGTATCAGAGTAAGGTTCCATGAAATAAGTATAACAGCTTGAGGAAGATTAGGGATAGTGCGATCATGGCAACAAAAAGGTATGGAAATTATGAAAGGTGCAACCAACTAGAAGCATCTCTTATGGATCTTGAAAACTCTGAAGCAAAAGTCATGGATCTAAAAGAAAACTTGCAACAAGAAGATGAATACATCTTAAAGCTGAAGGAGCAAGTCAAGAAATTCAAAGACAAATACAAAGAAGTTAGTGACCAACTGCTATCAGCAAATGAAGCTCTAGAGGATTTGGAACCAGAAGTTGCAGAAAGAACAAGAGCAAAAGATGATCTAAATCTGATTGTGAAGAATAGATCAGAAGACTGTACAAAACTTGAAAAAGAGATTATAAGTTTAAAAACAGATCTAGAAAATGCTAGAAGCTTTGAAGAAAAATTCAAGATAAGAACTACCAAACTTGATGAAATGATTGCTAGCTAGAAGAATGTTGATGACAAACATGGCTTAGGATTTGAGAAAGGAGAAAGTTCAAACTCTGGGCAAATAAGCATTGAGCCAAGGCAAAGCAAAGGATACCAGTTCAAAAATCAAAGAAGACCTAGAAGACCTCGGATCAGACAACCAAATGCTCAAAGGTACACATCTTTCAATAGTTATTGTAATTCATGCAATAAGTTTGGTCATAAGGCTACTTAGTGTAGAAGTAGAATAAATCAAAAGACTCCATTATTCTCTGGTCAGTGTTTCAATTGCAAGAAAATTGGTCGTAGAATGAATGAATGTAGAAATCATTTCAAGAAAAGTCTCAACAATGGAAGGAATGATCAGTCATTCAAAGGTAAATGCTTCAATTGCAATAGGATTGGTCATAGAGTTGTTGTCTGCAAAAGTAAAGTAAGTCAGAAACCTATTAGGTGCAATGCATGCTATAAATTTGGACACATATCAAATGAATCCATAAGCTTAATGAGAACTAACTTTCAAAATACGAGGAACAATCAATCATTTAATGGAAAGTGTTTTGCATGCAATAGATTTGGATATATGGCTAATCAATGCAAATTAAATTCAATCAATGAAAGGAATCAAGGTCAAGAGAATGTGGTGTGCTACAATTGCAAAAATATTGGACATGTTGCAAGGTTTTACAGAAGTAGGAATGAGAAGAGAAATCACTATTTTGAAGAAAGGAAAATAGAGCAGAGAAATGACATGGGAAAAGAAAAAGTTGATCTGGTTGAAACCAAGAAAGAAATGAACAAGGTATGGATCAAGAAAGGAGTAATTGAGGTCAAAGATCAATCTGCACCAGTATCTGGTGCATATTCCTCCTTCGGGAAGTAAAGTGAGAACTCTAGCTTAGGGGGAGTAGTGCAGAAAATTCAAATCCACCAGCCAGAAATTGGGTGCCAAAATCTGGCACAAAGATGTATCATGGAATCTGATGCGACACACCTATTAGAAGAAGAACCTGAAGAAAAGGAGTTAATGTGGTATATTGTGGAGCAATCCTAATCGACTGAGTTCTACAGCAAAGGGCTTTAACAACTTTTTGGAAATAAGCATTTAATGACATCTAGGTCACATCATGTGAAGGATAAAAAGGAACTTGTTTAATCTCAAATCACTTTACATTCAAAGCTATCAAGTACTCAAAGAGATTAGAATAGACTTTGAGCCACAACAACCAGGATTTGAAGGGTTTGGAGAAATTTGGAAAAAGGAAACCCTAATTCGACAGTACAAGGTAATCTTGTTCAAAACCTTCTTGTGAATTTGTTAAATTTTTTGAAATGGCATCACCACAAGTTGTTGATATTACTAAGCGAGTGCGACCAAAGTTCAAAAAATACCCATTCAAATCAACCGAGCTCGATCAGTTGGGTGCATTTTCAAGTATTCCTCACGGAGTTATGCATGTAGAAGATGTTAGGGCATATATTCATGTTTCCCTAGAAGAATTTGGTGATAGCAGGTTTACTGATCTCTACACAAAACATCTGAGCAATAAGAATCTCAAACTAAAGGATCAATATTTAGCATTGGAAGAAAACAAATTTATTCAGTATTTGGATTTCCCAACATTTATGGATGACGAATGGGTCCGGTATGTGTTAAGCAGGATTCATGATGAGTTCATATGGCTTGTGAGACCATTCAAGATTACAAAATATGCTATTAGGGTAGTCACTAGATTGTGCTCCACTGGATCAGTACCTCTATTGAAAGCTATGAAGAATGATATAGTAATTACGGCTACCGAAGTAAAGTTTGATAAGAGAGCCTTGACAATAAATGACATTGAGGATCATGCCGTGAGATTTGCCTCAATGGTATTGGGATACAAAGTTTATTTCACTAACTGGGAGAACTCTATTTCAGGCATGGCCATTTACATAGCCTATCAAATGATTAAGGAAAATGTTGATTATGACATTTGTGAATTGCTCCAATAGCAGGTAATCAAAAATTTGAAGAAGACAAAAGAAGGTAAATACCCATTTAAATTTGGCACACTGATCATGTGTTTATTCTTCTATTTTATGCAAGAGTTTCGTGGTATGACAAACCTATTATGGACCAGTGATAAACCTGTTGCAGTTCAAATTAAAAATTTGTTGAGTAGCATAGGCACCCTTGATGCACATAATACAGTCCTATGGAGCTATTTTAAGAATTTCCAAAGATCAATGCAAGCCAAAGAGAATTCCCAAAATAGTTGTTGAAAAATACAAGGACACAATTTGCTTCATTGTGACAAAAGATCAGTGTTTGATGGAGGCTGTTGAGCCCAGAATGGTCTGGGTTATGCCTATCCGATATGAGGTAGATAGAGCTGTACTGGAAAACTATGTTGAATATATATGCTGAGCAAACCCAGAGATCCCAAGGAAGAAATATTTGGGACTTATGATGAATTGCATGCCAAAATTCATGTTGAAGTCAGAAAACCTGAAATCTCTAGGAAAATGAGGAAAGTAGTAGAAGAAATCGCAATAAAAGTTGGCTTTACAAAAGAAGTGGTAAAAGCAAGGGAAAAGGCACAAGCCATCAAAGAAGTAGAAGAAAAGAAAAAAGGTGAATCAGCTGGGGCTTCGAAAGAGCACAAAGATAAGTTAGAAAAGCCATAAAAGGCAAAAAGAAAAACCAGAGCTTCCACTACTACTGAAGCCTCATCCACTCTCTCCAGTTCCACACCATCTGTAAATGTGGAAACTCCTACCACCAACTCCAAAAGAATGAAGACTAAAGCCAAGAGAATACATGCAAGCATAATTATTGATGAAGAAGAGACAAAATCAGATAAGGATGTAAAGATAATGAAAGTTGGTGCTACTAAGGCATCCAAAAGTAGCAAGGAGAAGTCGTCAGAAAGGAAGACACCTAGAAAATGACAAGAAGAAGATGAGTCTCACGCAACACTAAAGATTGAAGATGTATTAAAGTCTGTTACTGTTGATGGTAACTGGAAACCTATCGCTGAGTTTTATGATGATTATAATGATGCTGACAAGAGGATTTTGGAAGAAGCTATTGTAGAGTATCTGAACATATACAACAAAGCTCTCATTGAGATCATTAGTGATCTACTAGATACCTTGGACAGTATTCTATCAGTCAGGAAAGAAACAACTATGGCAAAAGATGTTGAGCTCAGAGACCATTCCTTGATACAATTATGTCCGGGGATCACTCCTGAGGAGAAGATCAAAATCTCAAAAGAAATTAAAGATGCTTTCAGGACCAAGAAAAGAATGAACTTGTTGATGTTGAGAGAAATTGACAAAGTGGTTAAGGAAATAGAGGAAATCACCCTAGTGGCATTAAAGAAAAACAATATTCCCACTATCTATGACAATAAAGAAGCAAATGATGAAGACATATCTCCACCGGAAGTAAGCCAAAATCAAGAATCTAAACAGAGTGATCAAGTCCCCAACACTAATGTAGTGGATATGACAGATCAAGGTGACATTGAAACTAATTCACCTTCTGTACATCAGGATAAAGGTGAAGAGATTAAGGAAGAGAGGAAGAGCCCTACTCTGGAGTAAAACATAGATCAACAGGAAATTATGGACATAGACCCTCCATATCAAAGTCAAGGAGAAATATCAGAAAGGGCAAGAGACACTACAGATGTCTCTGATAGGCAACAAATTGTAGAAGAATTTGAACTCCCTCAAGGTCCAATCAACTTGGCCTCATTGTCACCTTTCCAAAAGTTCAAGCTAGTATCTGTGTTTCAAGCCAAGGCACATGAAGAGTTGTTACAATCACATGGTCAAGATAACAAACTAATCATCTCCACTATCTTGGAAAAGCTATTGCCATCATCTCCAAGGGATATTTCATTATCTCCTGTTGACCATCTCAAGAAGTTATTAAATTTTGTAAGTGTACATTTTGAATCTTTTGAAAAATCTACGGAAGTAAAAGTAAGGAAAGAAATTGATGATAGAAGATTGGTTGAGTTGAAGAGCATGATAGATCAAGACAAAGTTTTGTTAGATAATGGGATTAAGAACATACAAAGTGCCATTGAAGAAGCCAGAAAAATATACAAATTTTGTTTATCCTAGAAAAAGATTACAAAGCAACTAGAAGATAAAATCAAAGATTTGGAACTCAAACTGCTTAATATCTTTGAGACATATAATTCAGCAACCAAGTCAATAAATACCAAAGAAACACAAGTTGTAAATATCCATAATGATCTGAATAATCTGATGAAGAAAAAGGGAGAAATCAAAGACAGGTTGTGCTAGCTAAAAGGATTGATAAGTCTGAAGATTGATTCCATGACCAATTTGGCAGATGGGGCTGTGAAATCTCAAGCACTAATTGACACACCATCAGGTCTCCAGAAGGCAGAAAAGCTAGTATTTTTTATGAATGGCCACATCCAAATTTTAGAAAGTGTAAGAAATAGATGGAATGGAGAGATAGCGCTAATAAAGGCTATCTATAGTGACATTTTGCCTTCAAACACAAATTAAGATGAAGATTGTGCTTGTAAATATACGGTAAAGTATATAAAATTTTGTAATTTTAGGATCACACCCTTTACCATTGATGTCAAAGGGGGAGAAGTAGATCAATGAAAAATGGATAATCATCTCAGGGGGAGCAAGAAAGTATAGTGTACATAGTAAGGGGGAGCAGTCAGGTATTTTTCACTAAGTGTTGTCATCAGTACCAAAGGGGGAGATTGTTGGCAAGAGACACTACTCTAATATGGATCTATATGTTGTCATTGATGGTAACAAGGCTCAGAGATTATATCACCATGACAAGAATAGATATCTCTGGAAGAACATACTAGATTCTAGGTCCAGTTGACAGGAAATGGCTAACTATGGAAAGCATGCAGAGTAGAGGACAATCAGTAAGCTAGTATGCCTCTGCAATTGAAGACTTGTAGATGCAGTTCAGGTATGATATCAGTTGGTGTTTGATAGTGTTATGCCCCAGAGATTAAGTCTTGATCCTCTCTAGAAGTCATCTTGAAGAAATGTCTAAGTCTAGCCAAGCAAAGGTACAACAGGAACAGTGAACAGGGTCTAGTGCAGTGCTCCACATTCCTCCGCAGATAAGTGTTTTGTTATGCAGTTGTAAGGTGTTGTAAACACTTATATGAAGTGTCTTATTCCAGAGTTGGGTGATCTAAAGTTCATTAGAAGGATAGTTGCAAGCTACTGAGTACCAACATAGTGTTTGACAAAGATTGACAGAGACAGAGTCTGAGTTCTGATGGTCCACATTTCTCTACAAGATTATATGATGCCTTGCAAATTCTGAGGGCAAGATTAGGAATGTGTAAAGAGTCCTTAACATGTTTTTGGAAGTGTTTCGTGATCAGTAATAGAAGTTGTAAGACAACAGATGAAGTTGTTAATCATGTTCTTGAGGAACAGACCAACTGGTGAGATAAATCATTGTGAGTAGAAGAGTTAATGTTTGGAGGATTTATGTAAGCAATTGAAAGATTAGAGCCAACCTATATGAACATGCTTGGGAGAAGATTTGGGTCCGCACGATACATAGTGCATTGGATTGAGTGACAAGGTACATCTTTTTATGTACACATTTCACTTCTTGGATGCTGACCTGATTATGAAGTAAATCATGATGCGGATATATAAAGGTGATAAAATTTGGTTGAGTTTAGTGTGCAAAAGGTGTATGTGATGTGAGCATGCGAATAGAAGAGCAGAGTTAAAAGAGCAACAGCGATGAAAACATGGGATTCATAATACAGTTGTTAAATGACTTCACCATGGCATAGTGGCAGATGCTGAAGCAGTATTTAGATATTATGTGTGATCTGTTTGAAAGCAAGTTTTTGTTGTCAAGGTAGTAAGCCGGCAGTGATCCTTCAGTAGGGTTTAATAGCCCTTAGGGTTTAATAACCCTCATTGTAATCTTACTACATTTAGGGTTGAGGCAGTGAGCCTACTAAACTTAGTTGTACTCCATGGCTGTAAGCCAGCATATTCTAGGCCCATGGAGTGACCAAGCCTAAACATCATTTCTATAAAGATTGCAATATATTTATGAGATCTAATCTTCTCCATGGTTTTTCACTCTTTGGGTTTTCGGCGTAAAATCTTGGTGTTATGTGTCATACTTTTGTGGATGCTGTTCAGTTGTATATTTTGCTTCTATTGGATTATTCTTTTGAAATGGTTAAAAGTAAAACTACATGAAAATATTTATAGAACACTAATTCACCCCCCCTCTTAGTGTTCCTGATAGTCAACATTAAACATTAATATTTTTATCTTTGCAATCATACCTCACCTAGAGCAACTAGCTTTACAATATATAGATGACATTACATTGATTTTCATTACAAGTCAGCCAATACAACAAGGATATTACATTTTACAAGTTAGCCAGAGATCACACAACATGAAACATGCATAAGGCAAACCTTATCATGAACAACACAGTACTCGAGAAGAAAGCACATGCCTTGTGAATCCCAATACATGCTTACTATGGTCCTAACGATCATTCACATCATCATTCATCAAGGAATCACCTCCACACACATCACTCATTTGAAATAGGACGGCCTTATGCATGAAGACATGAAATTTAAAGTATAATGGTCACTGCCACTTGAAAACCTTGTGCGGTACTGGAAACATAAAAGATCTTCATGAAATTATTCCAAATGAGTCTTCATGACTCATACAATACTTTCATATACACATCTAACTCTACACAACAAATACATTGTGCCACATACCTTAAAACATGCACACTGAGATCAAACAACCATCTGAAACACATTGTAACACACTGTCATAGAGAAACTGACCTTGTGGAGCACTAAACCACCTAAAACTACAAGGGTGCATGTAATACGCATCCCTAAACATGTCCACAAAACCAAATAGGCAATTCTTCTCTTTCAAAGGAATGTAGAGTATTTCAATAAGCCTTCAACATTACTTTTCTCTATTAGATACAAGCCAAAATTCTACCACTTATAACTTTCACTGTGGAAGGTGTAGAGACTTGAAACTTTGGAAATAGCATCTTCACAAGACACTGAGATTAACTACTGAACTGCAGGACCTTATCTTCAAGAACAGAGGGATGCGGAGCCAAATATTGCAGCATGGTGAATATCTTTTTTTGAACCAACAATATCTTCAAACTGTCAACTGCAAAACACCATTTCGGTAATATAAACACCATGAAACTTGGAACATACATGCTTTAACACTATATGAAGCTATCTTCCAATCTATAGAGGCTCAACATGAACAATAAGAAAATGTGAAGCATTCTCCTAGATAGTCTTCAAAGCAATCTTCTTATAGCAGAAACTTTCACCAACATCTGGAAGCCAAAATCTTCATGTAACAACACATACATCCTTGGAAATGTAACAAGATCATAAAACATGCTACATATCCTTAGCAACATCTTCTTATCCTCATCATAGCTTAATGTATCATCATTCAACTTAGTGATTCTAATTCCCATCTTAATATTTCATCATGAACTCATATTTGTGCTTCTAATTCCCATCTTAATATTTCATCATGAACTCATCTTTGTGCTTCTAATTCCCATTTTAATATTTCATCATGAAAACATATTACTGACCAACAAATTGACTTGACATGACATCCAACCATGAACATTGGGAACATCATTACATCTCACTGCTTTGCTAACCACAAGCATGCTTAATATACATTGTCTTGACATTAATCTAGGCATGACATCCAACCATGAACATCAACAACCCACTATGAACCTCAGGAACATCACTGGATATCAGCAACCCTAAGCATTAGGAACACCATTGTATCTCATTGCATCTCATTGGTATATCATCATCACAGATTGAGTGTTGACCTTACTCTAAGTGTTGAAATCAATGAAAACACAATGACAACACAAATTGCCAACAATATCCCCCTTTGTCATTGATGCCAACAGATGCTCCCCCTTAGATATACATTTCTCTCTCTCCCCCTTAGACATCAAGGACAAAGGGCGACTGCTTCTTCCTCTTAGGACACAAACTCTCCTCCTAAGGTGCTCTCTCTCTATCTCTCTGATGTTCATATCTTCTTTCAAGGCTCCCCCTGTCAGCAACAAATACTACCTTCTCCCCCTAAGAGGTAGCCACCATCAGTCCAAGAAAAATAAAATAGCATGAACCCCCCCTAGAAAGATGCACCACTATGCATCTAGCAAGGAGGGGCAATTACCCCTAACCTCTGCTGAAGATCTTCAAAAGTGTCCTTTGCAAGAGCCTTTGTTGGAACATATTCCAACCTTACTTTTGTTGTTATATGGAGCCTAATTAGACTTGGAGGTTAAATTTACCCCACTTTTATCAGCTTGGTTTCCCCCCAAATTCCTATGGGGTCAAGGGGCAGTGCATTAAAAAACCCTATTTTATTAAGGCGTCGGGAGTTATTCTTTTCATTGGATGACATAAAAAAAAACCTATTTTGTAACTAATAAAAGTTGTGATAAAAATGGCTAAGGATTAGGGTTTTCGTTGATGTATTGTAGCATTTTGCAGTAGTATTGAGTTGCAAGGATTGCTGGTTGTAATCAGTTTTGATTTCCTAGATAATAATATTAGACTCTCTGTTGGTGGATGTAGCCAGAATTTGGATGAACCACGTCAAAACTTGTCTCTCGCTATTATTATTTCTGTGTATTTTCATTCCTCTATTTAATCTTTATTTGCATTTAATTGATATCTTCTGTCAGCTAACCCTAACAACTTCCTTATCTGCAACATTCTCTCTCAAAAAGTGATACCTAATTGCTATATGCTTGGTTCTAGAATGCATCACTAGATTCTTGGAAATATTGATAGCACCTGTATTATCACACAAAATAGGAATAGGCTCATTATACAATACCTTACTATCCTTCATGGTTTGCTTCATCCACAACACTTGTACATATAGTAGGATGCTACTGCAATATACTTTGCTTCTACAGTTGATAAGGACACTAACTCTTGCTTCTTGCTCTACCATGAAACTAGTCAGCTTCCTGAAAAGAAAGCACAACCACTTGTACTTCTATCATCAACACAACCAGCCCAATCAACATTAGTGTAGGTACTTAGATCAAAGTCATTACCTCTTGGATACCATAAACCATAATTTGGAGTTCCCTTCAAATATATGAATATCACTTTCACTACCTTCTCATGTGTTTTCTTGGGATGGGCTTGATATCTGGTAACCACACATACTGCATGCATAATATCAGGTCTAGAAGTAGTCAAGTATAACAATCCTCCAATCATATATCTATAGGAAGTCTGATCAACCTCTAAAGACTCATCATCCTTGCTCAAATGACATCCAATGACCATAGGAGTACTCACTAGCTTTGAATCCTCCATACCAAACTTCTTCAACATTTCTCTAACATACTTAGCCTAAGAAATAAAGCTACCATCATCTAGCTAAGAAATTTGAAGTCCAAGGAAGAAAGACATCTCACCAATCATAGACATCTCAAACTCTTTTTGCATCTCTTCTACAAACTTCTTACACATATCATCATCTACACCAAAAATGATATCATCAACATATACTGCAACTATCAATATCATAGCTCCTTCTTCCTTGATATAAAGATTGCTATATGTAGTACCTTTCTTGAAGCCCTACTGAAGTAAGTACTTATCCAACCTATCATACCAAGCTCTAGGTGCTTTCTTGAGACCATACAAAGCTTTCTTGAGTCTACGTACCATATCTAGATCTTCCAATATTTGAAAACCATCTAGTTGCTCAATATAGACTTCTTTCTCTAGATCCCCATTCAAAAATGCTAACTTGGCATACATCTGATAAACCTTGAAGTTCTTATGAGCAGAAAGGGAAAAAAACATCCTGATTGCCTCCATTTTGGCTATCAGAGCATATGTCTCCTCAAAATCAATGCCTTCAACTTGTGAGTAGCCCTTACACACCAATCTTGCCTTGTTCCTCACAGTTTCACCATCTTCATTCAACTTGTTCTGGAACACCCACTTTGTTCCTATGACATTCTTGTTGGTTGTTCAAAGTTTTTCTCCAAACAACACCAATCCTTTTGGACCAGGGGTTGTTCAGAGAAAAAACCACAAATAACACCTGCTCATCCCTTTAAACTATTACAATACCTTATGTTTTGAGTGTTGTACAAGGAATTTTCTCCACATAACACCCTTAGTCATTAGTGTTGTGCAAAGAAAATTCCCCACACAACACTCAAGCTTTACTCATCGAAACTTAAACAAATGCATGTTCTTCGGTGCACTCCAAAGAAAATTCTCCAAAGTGCACCAAAGATTTTTACCCCCCATATACTTCAGAGAATTTTCTTCAGATTGCACCTCTATTTTTTGCACTAAGGCATGCAAGTCAAAGAATTTTCTTTGACTTGCATCAAATTGATTTACCCTTTAAAAATGTAAATCAGAGAAAATTCTCTGACTTGCATCTATTTTGTTTTGACTTAT
The DNA here is from genome assembly GCA_027924645.1 of Cunninghamia lanceolata. Lineage (NCBI taxonomy): Eukaryota > Viridiplantae > Streptophyta > Pinopsida > Cupressales > Cupressaceae > Cunninghamia > Cunninghamia lanceolata. The sequence continues at coordinate 9,911,057 of BSBN01001201.1, forward strand.
CATTAGTGTAGTTCAGAGAATATTCTCTGAACTACACCTAAAACCATACCTTCATGTAAAGGTGGAGAATTTTTTCACCTTTTCACCAAACATGGATTTTCTCATGTAGTTCAGAGAATTTTCTCCGAACTACACCAAACATTGTTTTGGAATTTAAAAGTGCAGATTTTCTCCACAATTGCATGAAGATGGATACTTGGAATTTTTCTAACTCTAGAAGATTTGTGAAACTCATTTTTGCAGCCTTTTGCCAAATGATTGATTTGTCTCCCAAGAAGAAAAATATGAAGTACAGTATCAAGGTGTTATCTCGATGACTTCTATGGAGTCCAATGTGGATAATCTTAAAGACACAGAGATTGGACACGTAGACATGTTAGTGTTTCAAGAGAGAGTAAACCAACATCCTTTCACTGCAAACATGTAGACTATTCTAGACAGTAGCATCCACTTGGTCTCTGCCTTCCCAGTGTCAACTCTGAATCCAGAGTTCGTGTTGGCAGCAATTGCTAATTTCAATAAGGAAAGTAAGAGCATATTAGATGCAAATGGAAAAGTATTGATGAAGTTGGATGGGGAATTATTTGATAATATTTTCATGTGCCTTGACACTGATGATTATGTTGATCTCACCATTGAATCAACATAAGACCACTATGACAAGCATGCAAAGAGGTGTAAGAAAATTATTAACACTTGATGGCTCAAGATTACCAGGCCTACAATTTTAAGATGACCAAATAACATCCTCTAGAGTGGGTCCATTAAGGAGGTAGGTGATCTGATCACTCTCTTGAGCAGAGTCAAAGGGCTTGCTACATCCAATACTTTTCAAGAATGGATGTATTAGTACATATATGTCATAAATAAGGGTAATCAAAAGATATTTTGGGGCAAGCAAATTAGTGACTCAATTTGTGAGTAGCTCTCAAAAGTGTCAACTTCTTTGAAGTTCTATATGACTTCATATCTAGTGTATGTTGCTGCTTCTGTAAGGCACTTTCCTGGCCTAACTTTAGAAGGTGATAGAAGAAACATTCCAGTGTATGAATACTACCCTCAACTAACATTTAAAGAAAACATCAAGCACTTCAAAAGGGTAAATGATGCCTTCTTTTACAGTTACATTTATATGTTTGAGAAAGGGCATTAAAAGGCAAGAGTTTCTGATGAAGCCTGGGAATAGGTGAAAAGGTTTGAGTGTATATTTTTGCAATTTCCTACTTTCACATATATCATAGTTGGTTGTTTCAATGGGAAACCATACTTGTTGCCAAGATATCCAAGAGACAAGTTGATACTGATGGAGTTATTTAGGTAGATAATGATTATGCATAGCAAACAAGCAGAGGCTCACAGACCTGGCTTCAAGTTCCCAATCACCATTGGCATGTATTCAATAACTACAACTCTAAGAGCCAAGGCAATGGAGACTAAAATGTAGTGTATAACCATGAAGAGGTAAAAGAAACGAAATGGTTTTGATTACCAAGGCATGAAAGACAAGCTCAAAGGGAACTTTAATCACGTGCATACAATTGAGGATATATTGGCTAAATGCAGAAATGATGAAGAGGTAAGGAAGTTTGACTTCAGTTGGCTTACCTTGGAGCAGATCAAGAATTTTGAGCTTGTTGATATCCTTGAGAACATGCAGGAAGAAAATGATATTGTGGGTGTTGCATATGTGGGAAATAAGGTTACTCACACTCCTCTTCCACCAATTTCGTGGTCACTGTACTCTCAAAATCATGACATTACTTGCCTGGGACTATTGAGTTAGTTATGGAGTGCACACAGACCCTTCCCTCCTTGCCATGGGGTGAACCGCCACGTCACTCTCACTCTTGTGGGAGTAGCCATTTGAGAGGAGGTGAGACACGGGGGTGGTCTGCCTCGTTGGAGAGTTGGACTTTGTAGAGAGGGGTTGGCTAGTCTTGGGGCCTGTGTTGTTGTGCACTTGTGTGGATGTGTTGTTCTATGATCGTGGTTTTAAAGATAACTATAAGACCTGAACGGTCACTAGTCATCGTTCTCCTATTTGGATTCCTGATATTCCATCTTTGCATGGGACGACTATTGTTCTCGTTGATGCTTTGTTCAAGTTGGCATTGTCTTTCAAACTATTGGATGATTGCTTGTTGTACTTGAAGTTGTCTAAATCTCTCTTGTTGTTGTTGAATGACTAGTGGGTCTTGTTGTGGTCTTGGGTGGATCTCCTCTATCTTGTTGAGGATTGCCCTCACCCACTCACCTCTAAGTCTAGGGCACATTCATGAGACAAGACAAGAGATAAGCAGTTGTGAGCTAATCTTGACTTGACCTAGGCTTTGACTTAGGATTTGTTTGACCTAAGGTTTTGACTTTGCTTGACCTTGTGATGAAATCAAGGGTTTTGACCAATGTTTGACTATAGTTGACCTTGTGTTAGAATCAAGGGTTTGTGAACCTTCTATGTTTCTAATGTTTTTGTTCCTTTTTTGGGTTTTTATGAATGCAAGCCTAAATGAATGCAAAACATATTTTTGTGTTTTTTTATGTTTTTGGAAATCAAAGTGCTCTTTTCTATTCTAGGAATTAGAGAATGAATGCAAGCTATGATGAATTTACCTAATGAAATGTAAACTATGTTTTTGAGGTTTTCTAAATATTTGGGACAAACTAATCTAGGAAAAGGGAAATTGTTTTTTAAATGAATTGATCTATGAACTTGGAAAGCAAATTACTTTAAGAATGCAAGATCTATCTATTCTATCAAGGAAAAACAACAAGATTATTGATTCCAAGAGCAATTTTGATTGTCTAATTACTACAAATTGAAAGAAAGCATAAAGGAACCTAGGATAAAAGAAGACATGTGAGCCTCCACTACCCTCTGATATCCTTGTGTGGTAACCTCGAATCTCTTGCAGCTGTGGGGTGATCCTCTTGGCAACAAGATAAAAATGGAAGGAAAAGAAGCTTTTTGGATCTTTTTGAAGAGAGCTCAATGAGAGATTTGATGAGCATTGTGGCTTGATGTGAGTAGCATATGGGTGTGTAACGATCTTGTATGAAAGATATGCAAGACAATGAATAAAAGCAAAAGGCTCCTATGTCCTGTATGAGCATGAGAATGCTTGATGTGAAGAGCAATAACTTGCAAGAACTGTGTGTACAAATGAAATTGCCTCCATTTATTCTTGAGGGAGGGGGGTATTTATAGGTTAGAAGAAGGGATGAGAGGTGAAGGAGAGTTAACTTATGAGACTCAAGAGTGATCTAGGCTAAAATTTGAGTGATATACCCAGTAAAAGCTTATCACTCAAGAAGAAGTGATGAAGAAGGAGTGCATGGGAATGCATGAGTTGTTAACCAAAGATAAAATAGAGCTAATTATGCATGTGTGGGTGCATGAAATAGTCAACTCTATATTTGGCACAAAAAGCCATGTAAACGGGAAGAAAAGTGAGTTAAAATATAGCTTTTTCGAGTTAGAAACTTGAGTTTTTCTACGGCTGAAAACATGACAGGGTCACACAGGGGTTGCCCCTTTCACCAGTTAGGGTTGCCCAAGGGCAACCCATGGGCGACCCTTAGATGAGGGCACTTGGGTGGAAGTGCATGATGGGAGATGGAAGAGGAGGTGAAAAGGAGGGGATCTGCCTCCATAAATAGGTTGGCCATGTATGAAAATCCAAATCTCCACTTGAAAAGTAGGATCTCCTGGGGGAGATTTGGAAATAATGGGGGAGATTTGGATTGGTTGAGTGAAACTAAAAATTGAAAGCAGGAGATGGCTTAGGAGAACCTCTAGAAGGCCTCTAGGGGTGGGAATGGATGAAAAACATTGGGGAAAGGTGAAAAATCACCTACAAGACACATAGAATGCTTAGGAACAGGGTTGCAAGCATAGTAAACACAAATAGAAAAGTGTCAAAAAAGTGTCAAAAAGTGTCAAAAGTGAAGAGAGAGAGAGAGGAAACGACAAAGGGGAAACAACACAAGGAGGAGGAAAAGACACATCACCAAGAGAATTGTTACTAAGAGAATGTTATTTCACTATACGTGAGAAGGATTATGACTGATCATAGGGGTCCTCATGGAGGTTGTACATAATTTTGGTGCTTACATATTTGCCCCCTCAGGGATGATAGTCTACATGAAAGGTAGGTACTATTCCTAAACTAGGCCTTACCTATTGCTGATTTTCCTACAATTGTACCTGCAATAACTAGTAATAGTCTAGTATCTAAATGTATCAAAATGAATAATAAAAATTGAAATGACGAACATACCATAGATCATTTGAGCTTTGGCTAGTTGTTTGCCTTTGTTGGTGAGACCTATAGGAATGAATGCATGCAAAACAAACGCATGAGAGATGCATAATAGAATGCATGCTAAGCTAGAGAGGAGAACAAATTCTCCTTTTATTATAAATTTTGTTGAACATATTCAATTTTTAGGGATTTTTGATGTTTTACGATTTTTTTAGGTTTTTTTTTTCTAATTTTTATTGTTTTTCTGGAGATTTTGTGAAGGTTTGATGTGACACTCCTTGAGGTCTTTGATAGACCTAAATTGAAGAGATTTCTACCCTTACCCCCTTGCATGGGGAGACTTGCACACCTGAGTGCACAATTTTTCTCTTTTGACTTGTTGGAGGAGTGACTTGTGCTCAGACATTGTTTTACACTTATTGTTACATGACCTAATTGGATGAGATCTATACAGAGCTTCAGTTGACATCTTGTACTTCACTTTCCCTCTTGTGCATATGGTTGACTAGGGATTTTATTTTTCTTAGGAGAATGCATACCTAATATGATCACATATGGATGATGCAATTTGTTTTTATCTTTTTCAGAATATATATATATATATATATATATATATATATATATATATATGCAGGTGATTATATGCAGATGAAAGAACAAAAGAGATTTAGAAATGAAACTTTTACTTCTATGGAATGCCATGAGTGATGACATTGACTTTATTGCTTTGGAACTCTTTTTTTGATTTTGGTATGAATGCATCGTGGAACAAACAATATGACTACTCTTTAATATGATTTTCAATCCAGGGGATTGTAGGTTATTCTGGTATAAGAGACCTATTCAAGTCTGTGAGATAGGGATTAGAACTCAAGTAGGAAGCGAAAGTGAAATGGAATGCTTCTGAACTTGGGATTTGCTAAAGGCTAAACATTGGTCTTTATCTAGATAAGACAATTTGACAAGCTTTCAACTTAGACAAGTAACAAATTTTATTTATGTTTGCTAGACTTAGATCATAGATGGTAAGCAAGATAGACCCAATGTAATAGATAAATGGGAAAGAACCAGGATCCCTAAATAGAAAATGATCCTAAAGACTACTAGACTCTTGGCTTTGCTCAGCTAGTGCATGAGTGCGCTTTGTACCTTTCTCTTTTATTTTCTCTATTAGAATGTTACCCTTGAGGCTTTGAGCTTAGATTGATCTCCACCCAAGAGTACAGGCATTCAACAATCTTCTCTCCATCACTCTTTTTTTGTATCTCTTTTTTTTCTTTTTCTCTTTTTTTTTTGTATTTTCTAGAATGCCTCACTTGATTTTCTCATTTTTTTGGATTTTTGACTTTTATGAAAATGAATGCTTTTGGAACTTTGGATATGTAGTAATTTGATCTCTCAATTCTCACTTTTCTCAACACTCTCATTTTGATCACTCATTTTTTTATTCACTCGTATTTTAGATTGCTTCCTTCAAAGTTTTGATCCTCCTGACATTTTTGGCTAGGAAAGATAAGGGGCTAAGCACCAGAAAAAGTTTTCACAGTCTAGTCAGACTTCTCTTCTACTAGGAAAGAATTGGGAAGGTCTACTTGCAAGCTTCCTTTGAACACTATAGGTTTGAATACTGACTTTGCTTATACCTAACATTTTGACTCATTAAGACTAGGATTAGTGTAAAGCAAAGAGCTAGGCTTTCATTAGAATCATTGGGAATGAAGGGGGAGAATGATGATTGTGAAAATGGGGAATATTAAGACCTAAAAGGATCACCTATACCTGGGCAACCTTAGACTCCTAACGAAGAGAAAATGATATAAGAGCAAGTCATTCACTACAATGCAAGATGAACAAAATGATATTGAAATGCAAGAAACAAACTTCTTTTTTGACATTTTTGAAAGTTTTGTATTTTTTTTGTATTTTTGGGATATTTGATTTTTTTGTGTTTTTATGTTTTATGATATTTTGAGATGTTCAACTCTTCTCCTTCCATAATGCACAAGAGGTAGCATCGTTTCTGATATCTTCCTTAACTATGTGTGGACCTATCCAATTTGGTCTAAAATTTGCTTGAAAGTATTTGTAAGGACACTTGAAGACTTGGTGTAAAAATGTCCTTGTATTCAGTGAGGAGTTTTGTGTACTAACATATTTCATTGTTTGATGATTTGCCCCCTAGCTTTATTATTTTCTAATCTTGTATAGTTTCATTATTTATTTTGAAATTTTGAGGGGCAAATGAGGTCGGTGCTAACTCTCCTAGTTTCCATGAGGGTTTTGGTTCTTCTTCTTTATTCATGATTTCCATCATATGAATGTTTTTGTTTGGATCGATTGGAATTACCACTAAGTTGAATGGAGCATAAGACTTTGTTGAGTGGGGATCAAAGGGGAATTCTCTTGTTTCCCCCTTTCCTATACATTTTGAGGTCTTGGATATGTTTTCAATTTGTTTTGATGTCTCTCCTTTTTCAAAAGTGTTGCTTTTTGGGTCACTAATGGTTTCCATGGTCTTTCCCTTATTTTTGACTTGTTCAACTCTATAAAGGATGAAAAGATCAGGATCTCCTTTGATGATGTGGGTTTGTCCCTTGTGTGAGAAGTGGATTTCTTGAAATAATGTGTAGGGAATGGCCCTCATCCTATGGATCCAAGGCCTTCCTAGGATCATTTTGTAAAGGGTTTCTTCATTGATGATATAAAATTTAGTTGGGAGGGTTCTAGGACCCAATGTGATTTGAAGATTGACCTTACCCATGGTTTGATTGTTTGGGTTATCATGAATTCTAAGGATGGAAGTTTGTTAAATGTGATTTGAGTTTCATCATAACCCATTCTTTGAAGAAGAGAGAAAGAGACTATGTTGATTGTAGACCCATGTTGTAAGTGGTTTCTTCATTGATGATATAAAATTTAGTTGGGAGGGTTCTAGGACCCAATGTGATTTGAAGATTGACCTTACCCATGGTTTGATTGTTTGGGTTATCATGAATTCTAAGGATGGAAGTTTGTTAAATGTGATTTGAGTTTCATCATAACCCATTCATTGAAGAAGAGAGAAAGAGACTATGTTGATTGTAGACCCATCATCGATCATTACATGTTTAATTGAATAGTACTAAAATTGGACTATCAGATGGAGGGGGAGCGTAGACACCCTAAAATGACCATGTCGTCACACCACTTGCATTTTATCAATTCTTCCAATCACCTGCATTTCAGCATTAATTGAATAATCTAATTATTTAATTAATCTCTTTAAATTCTTCCAAACCTTATAAAAATCAACGTTAATTGAATAAATTGTATTAATTTAATTAATTAAATTAAATTCCTCTATATTCTTCCAAAATTAAATAATTTGTATTATTTAATTAAATCATTATCCTCTTTCAAATTTTAAGTCTCCATTAATTAAATAAATCCAATTGTTTAATTAATTCATCACAAATCCTCTTATCTACAATTAATAATTTACTTTATTTAATTAAATCACTTGTTCTTCTAAATTTAAATAAATCATGCAAGTTTATTTAAATTATCTCAATCCTCTAAAAATAAATAAAATCAAGTATTTTATTTATAATCTTCTATTCCTCAATCATGCACAATTAAATAAATAAATTTATTTATTTAATTTCAAATATCTTCCAATTCCTCTTAAAATATCTTGTTAACTCATGTGCATAATTAGTCTTATTTTTAGAACTCTAAAAAAGGCAAAATTACAAGTTGAGTTATCTATTCAATCAATCTTGTTTTCATCATATCTTAATAAAAATATCCTTATGGATTGACACATGTCATGTGCACATTCATCATGCTTATTTGATTTATCTCCTTTGTTGATTCTTCTGAATTATCTGGACTGTTGATCAATCTTCATTGAATCTTATATAAACCCCCCTCATTTCCTTTACAAATCCTGTTCGATCACTTATTCTCAGGTATCATTTACAACGCTTTGAGCATACATCGCATCGATTGAGCAACTTCACGATCTTTTGACATTGATCTTTGAGCACTTTGAGCACTTTGAGCACTTTACTTGCTTGTTACAAACATGGTTTCGTAGCATTATTGAGCAATCCACATCCAACAAAGGGAACAACACAAATCTTGGTAAAAGCTTTCTTATTTCATTAGATTTATTGATAATGACTTTTATTTAGATTAGTTCTCTTTATGTTATGGGCTTTTGATTTATTAGTTTTGATTTAATCAATTTTTCTCATACACATTTTGACATGCCCGGTGGGACCCACTAATCCCTCTTTTTCTTTGAGAAATTAATTTTTTTAAGTACAGTATGGAACAATGCAAAAGACAAAGAAAAGCGCTATTGGCAGTATCTTAAAGCACTTCTAGAGGCACAGTATAGCACCCTCGAGCGATACTACAACACTCCTGGTAGCACAACAACATGCTTTTGGTGAAACAATCCAGCACTATTGGTAGTATCGTAAAGCACTTTTGGAAAAATAGGTTTTTCTGATCTTATTTTGGTGATTTTGCAGGGTTTTACTCACATACATATCATTGATTTGACTGACAAGCTGGTTTATTTGTCTTTCAATTGTCTTTTATACTTCCTAAGTTGATGTATTTAGGGGTATTTTTTGATATTTGAGTTAACCTATCTATTTGCGGCATCCTTTGAGTTTTCTTGATTCCAGGATACAGATCTATCAGATATTACATCTCAAAACTTCAAATCAACCATGAAATCATATCTGGACCTAGTTTATTTTGATAAAGTATAACTTTTTCTAGATCTGACACAGTAAAGCACTTTTGGTAGTATTGTACTACACTTTTGGTAACACAGAGCTGCACTTCTGGTAGCACAGTGGATCACCTCTGGTCTATAGCAAATCACTTCTAGCAACACAGTGCAGCGCTTTTTGGTCAAATCTCATTTATTTTGCTAACTTGTGAGTTTTTTTGGAACTAATTGACTTGTTGCAGCTTCTTATCACTCACATAGAGTAAAAAGGTTTTTTTCTAACATTGTCATGCAGGACAGGCATTGAAGAAATCTTGATTTATTGCACTAAGTCTTAGAAATAGATTGCCTTCTTAAGGGACAATTGAACAAATCACTTTTGGCAATCTAAGTCTTAGGAACATATTACTTTTTCTTAAGGGACAATGGACATGTATACGAAAACATTTCAATTTTCTTAGGGACAATAGACATGAATGCCAAATACTTCAATTTCATAAGGGACAATTGACAACTACAATCGTGTGTGTGCCTAATTTAGTTGCACCTTATTTTTCTTATAACAGGACAATTAAACCTTTGTTTGACATACTTGCTCTTACATTTAAGTAATTTCTTTAGAAGGGCCTATTTTTGGATTGCGCTTCATCCAAAAGGGACAACCCTAAGTGGAGTTTTCCTTTGAACCACTATATAAGAGAGATAAGGCGAAAGCCAAGTCCTAATTGACATCAGCCTTACCTTGTGGTGCCAAACTGAAAAGAGGTGTACTAGCTCTTTGTGGAAATGATTTTCATATCGAGCGAAGTGTTTGATACTCTTAGTAGGATTGGTTAAAGCTTTTAGTAGCTTGTCATATTACTCGTAAGGTGTTGGTCCCTCAAAGTTACTAAGAACTATTCTAGATAGTGACTACCCGATCTACCTCTGAACATTGCGGTAATCATCAGTGTAAGGGGAATCGATTTAAGCCCTCAAGATACTCACCATTGGCTCCCTCAAGAAGAGACAGTATTCCATCAGCCATAAAACTCTTATGACCTACTTGAGTTTTCTGAGGGGAGGGTGAGATATTCCTACCTATCGTCTCTCGTAAAGATACAAAATGTCTGACACCTTTATGGAATGACATTTTTATCGACAGAGCATTAAGCTGTGAGCTGATCTACTGCAATGAAACCTTGTCTCTAGAGATAAAAAGTGCTTGATATTGATTGCAATTGTCTTATACCTATGAAAACATTGGGCTTTTTTGTAAGTCTCAAACATACACTATCTGTTGTTGGAGTCCCTTTTTGCCAACTTTGTTTGCTATGTTTTCTCTTGCCAAAGCAAATCCAATCAGAAACAAAACTAAATCTATCAAAATTTTCCTTTTTAAAAGCATCAGACACTACTTCAGCGCATCTGGTATTACAGCAGCTCACCTTTGGTAGTACAGTAGCTTGCCTTTGGTATAACAGTGCCTCACCTCTGGCAACCCTACTTCAGTGCCCTTAGTATAACAGTAGCTCGCTTTTGGTCACAGTAGCTCACCTTTGGTATAGCAGTACGTCACCTTTGGTAGCTCAGTCCATCACCTCTGGTATTACAGTAGCTCACTTTTGGTTGCACAATCCTGTGCCTTTGGTCAAATAGTACAGCACCTTTTGTCTAGTAAATTGTGCATCAAAAGTTTGTCTTTTCCAAAAAACAAGCAGAATCCCAACTTTTGTCCTAGTGTATTCCATGGTAACCACTAGACTCTAGCAAACTATGAAGTCCAAGCAAGTTGTCCCTAGGAAGCACAAATCGCCTCCTCACACCTCAATCAGGCTAAGCCAACATTACTCCCAAGGTTACTCCTAGGACACCCGCAGAAAGATCTACCAACTCTCCAAACATGTCATAGCTTGACCACCCTAACAATCCTCAAGAGGGTAGGGTCCCTTTGGTAAGTACACCTCACTATACCACTAGCATGCCTCCAGATTTTGTTCCACTAGGTTATACTATTGATCAAGTCCCATCTCAAGAAGGTAGGGTCCCTTTGGTAAGTACACCTCACTACACCACCGGCATGCCTCAGGATTTTGTTCCACAAGGTTATACTGCAGATCAAGCCCCATCTCAAGAAGAGTGACACTTTGAAATAGGTCAGTCCTCTCAAGAAGATGGGCAAGATCTTGATGAGTTCATACAAGATCCTAGAGCCGTAGCCACCTTTGACAAAATCCTTAGTGAGAACCAAGATCATTTCTTTCACTTTCTTGTAGAGCAAGGAGCCAAATTACCTCAAGATTTTGATTTATCCAATCTCAAGGACACAAACAACACCCAAAATGCCATACATGTAGTCCAAACCATGTCAATAGTGACCACGCCCTTACCCGAACAAAGCTCACAAAGCTCACAAGGGAGAACGATTGCACAATATGGGAATCCCCTTTATCAAAACCCAACAGGAAAGAGGGCCATATCACGGCTTCTGACTCCTATGGAGATCTACAAAAATCAACAAGAGACTCTCCAATGTCAAGTAGAGCTAGCTAAGCAAGCCACCTTAGCTCGATCAAATATACAACACACTCCTAAATTGTCTACACCAATCGTAAGTGGAAACTTGGCTACCCCATCACGAGAAGGTTTCCCACCAAATTATAAATCAGGAAACACTTTTGTAGCCATGCAACAAGGGTCTCAACAAGCACCACCCTCAACATCATCAAACCTTCATATCCCTCAACCAACTAGGGTCATGCAACCCCAACCACAACATTCTTCTACACTCATCCTCAATCAACCCCAACCATCACAAAACACATCTACCTATGTCCCTCCACCACTGCGATCATCAACGCTAAACTTTTTCAACACCTTGCCTATCTACCCTCAACATTCCCAACATCAAGTTTCCCAAAGCTATGTGCCGCAATCACAACCTAACCCAAACTTTAGCTTTCCCCCACCAAACTCTTTTCTTCAACCATCACAAATCCTACATTCTTACCTTGCGCCACCCCCACCTCCTCTGAATGAAAGCATCCAATTCTAACCCAATCTAAACCCAACATACAACACATATGACCCCAACCAATCACATGACCCCTATAACACCAATGCCCATGGCTTACACTGCACTCTCCCGTATGGGCAACAACAACCACTTCTTGGACAATAGGAGATGTTTCCAACCCCTCCCATGACTATGGAGCTAAAACTTGCAGAAGTTCAACAACAACTATCTGATCTTACATTTGGCCACACCAAGAAGACCTTCTCTTTGGAAGATGTGTGTCCTTATCCTTTTGATCGGCCATTACCCATGATCCCTTTTCCTCAAAATTTTACTATTCCCAAATTTGATAAATACAAAGGAAAAGGCGACCCAAAAGACCATCTCAGGGAATTCTATCTTGCTTGCTTCAAGGTCTCACATAACGACACATATCTTATGTGTCTCTTTCCTTGCAGTCTTGGAGGTCAAGCTATAGAATGGTTCTCACACTTACCCACAGGAATCAAGTCTTTTAACAACCTAGCAGAGAAATTTTGCACCCATTTCTCCTACAACACAGAGCATGAGATCTCCATGACCGATCTATGCAACAACAAACAAAAAATGGAGAAATTTTCATTTCTTTCCTTCAACGATGGAGACAAATGGATAGCAAATTCCCATTCAAGATACCTGAAAAATAGCTTGTTAGCATATTTGTGCAGAACCTCAACCAAGAGTTAGGTTTTCATTTGCAAATTCTTAGTGTTACAACCTTCGATGAAATTACATACAAGGGAATCAACATTGAGAAAGCCCTCATTGCTAAGGGTTTGGTCAAAATCTTCAAAGAAATGAAAGACAATGCTCCTCAACAACAAACAAACGATAAACCAAAGTTTTGGAACAAAAACAAAAATGTGGTCAATGATGGGGTAGTTGATTCTAAGCATGTCCAAACATTACAAACATCACTTTAGCTTTCCAAACTGAGTCAAATTCCTCCTCAACAGTAGCAACAACAAAGACAATCATACCAAAACTAACAATGACAACAACAAGAGCGGCCTCAACAAGATTACCCTCCACGGCGTCAATTCACTCCCTTGGGAGAGCCCATAGAGTATGTCTTACAAAAGCTTTTACAGAAAGGGCTACTCACCTTACCCGATGCTCCTCCATATGGAGAACCAGTTTACAAAACTACATGATACAAAGAAAATGAATATTGTGAATTCCATAGGAGAAAAGGGCACATAACCGCATCGTGCATGAAACTCAAGGACCTAATCCAAAATCTCATCAAGGGCAACCAAATCTCTTTTGAAGATGAGCCACCAGCTTAACACATGAACAAAGACCTCAACATGTACAAGGAACCATTCCCTCACCATGGTCCACCTCCTCCTCAGGATAAAGGTAAAGGTGTCAATCATGCTTCCAGTTCCTTTGACTCCATTGTGGGTTGTTTTGAAGAGAGTCGAGTGTCTACCCTCACAATCAAAGACAAATCTATGGATTGCATTGTTACAACTCGTCGTGGTCATGTCACCATTCATGGTCCTACACCCAGTCTCCCAACTCAATCCGATTATAATCTTGTCAAACATCTAGGGAAAATGCTAGCACATATCTCTATCTTGGACCTTCTATGGTCATCACCCACACATAAAGTGGTGCTAGAAAAAGCCCTCCAAGAGTCTTCGGTTCCTAACAACATAGCAGTTGTGGATTTATGCGCTATTGTAGGTAACATTGCTTCGCCCTATAGTGTGGTCTTCTCTGAGAAAGACCTCCCTTCCCATGATCCGTGTCACAATGATGCCCTTCATATTGAAGTTCTCATCAATAAGCACAAAATCAAACGTATACTCATAGATGGTGGTGCTGGTCTCAACATCTATTCTTTAAAGTTACTTAAGCAATTGGGATACTCTAAGGATCATGTCAACATTGATCAAAGTACTACGATAAAGGGATATGATGATGCTGAACGCTACTAAGAAGGTGTTATCCACTTGCCTATACAACTGGGCCCTGTCATGCTTGAAACCAGGTGCTAGGTCCTTAATATTGAGATGCCTTACAACATTATCCTCGGCCACCCATGGATCCATGCAATGAAAGTTGTTCCCTCCATGTACCATCAGTCTCTCAAGTTCCCATTCAATGGTACGGAGATCACTATCCCAGGATACCCCAATCCTCTTGAATTCTATCGTGTCTTCCAAGGCAGTTATAAGAATTGCAACCAAGTGCCTCAAAATGACAAAGCCCTTGAATACCCACTATATGTCGATCCTGAAAATATGACACAAGCCTCTACAAGTGAACCTAATCCTCTTCCTGAAATCAAAGCTCACATCTGTGATATAGGCTTTGGAACATATGATATCTCAAAATCTTGTTGTGTAGGGTGGATGCCTTTATCCCCTAAATCTTACGACCAACCACCCATTTCCAAAGTAACTAAAAAAGAGGCTATTCCTCCCCTAGTATTTCTAACCCAATTCCAATAGGGACAATTATTGGAAGAGGAAACTATTGAGGACATTTCTTCTTGGCTCTACAAGGAGAAAGAACCAGTCACAATACTAGTCAAGCAATATGGCAATGGCTTAAGGATAGTCAAACACATGGGCTATAAAGGCAAAGGTGGCCTTGGGAAACAAAATCAAGGCACAATGGAACCCATCATTGTGATGACAAAACTAGAGAAGAAGGGGTTAGGATTTGGTAGAAAGGTACCGCGCGCCTTGGACATCGAGGGTATCCTTGACAAGGTGGTTGAAACTTCTATCGCAGATTTGACATCTAATGAGGATATCATCGATGACTCTTCCCTCCATATGACTAACCTATTCACTGAATCCTCCATCTTTATGCTATCATTTGTATCCTTAACCTCCACCACAAACACCCAGAATGTAACACTTCTCTACCCCAAACTTATCGATTGGGACCAACAAGGGTCCCCCGTTATAGATGTATTTCAGGATGATGAAGCTATAGCTAAGTTCATGGGACTCTGGGATGGTATCCCTCTTGGCGATCATAAAGTAGGTTTTGTAATGGAACTAGAGCCAACAGCTTATTTTGGTGAGAATGCCAAATCCTCCAGTTGCAAAAGTAAAAATAAAGAAAGATCTCTAGGTGAAAACCACACTGTGGCACCTCCTAATCACAAAATAGTAAAAACAAAGGATGTATCCAAAGGTTAAAACCCAACTGTGGCACCTAAGGATGGAGGATTTTGTTGGCAAGTATGAGGTGAGCCAGTGTTGTCATTGATGTCAACATACTCATACTGCACTGACAAGAAGGATTTGATGAGCTTTGTGCTGAGGATATTGAGAAAATTAGCCTCAGTCAGGAACAGTGAAGAACAGTGATGAGAAGAAGGTAAATATACTGTATAGGATGAGAACCGGAGGATGCGGATTAAAGGGTTAGTAGATATGAATCTTGAGATGCTACAGTTAAGATTTCAGAGGTCCGCATGAAGATCTGAAGGAGTTATGGCTGCCGGTATAGAACCGGGTCCGGCAAGTATCCGGAGGTGACAGAGGATCACAAAAAGGTCCGGTGAGGTCCGGAATTGTATTATCATAATCTGCGGATTGGAAGGAGTGTTTGAGATGTCCTTGTGATGTGTCATCCTGATTCGTGTGTGATTTGGAGGTCCGGAAGTACCTCTTGCATTATGACAGTGGCGACAGACTGTGTTCTTGAAGTTCCGGATGAGGAAGACAAGAGATCCCAGTAAGCAGAGGAAGTGCGGATGTATCTGGACCTTCAGACAGGCTTGTGAAGGTTCTTGGATCATGTTTAGGTTGTGTTGTTGGTCCGCATTGATGGTAGAGCCCGGAATTGAAGTTATTCTTCCGGATGAAGTTATTGCTCTGTTTAGCCGACCGGATGAGTTGTTCATCCTGCGAATGTTCTTGTGATGGCCGACCGGATGTGTTATTCATCTTGCGGATACTCCTATGGTTGTTTGCCGACTTAGATGCTTGTTCCTAAGTCGATGTCTTGTATAAATAATGATTTGTGAATTCATTTCAGTGTGTGTGGTATGTGGATGAGCATGATATAGCGAAGAAAGGTGCGAAAGGCAGAGCAGAGATTGTTGGGCTTAATTGGAACTGATCCGGACATGGTAGAGATGTCATTCTCCAGTTCAAGACTATGATTTTTATCACTTTGTAGACAGTGTGTCTCCTTGTAGGCAGTGGGCCTCTTTGTGAGCAGTGTGCTCGGGCAGTGAGCCCTTATTGGCATGTGCCATTCATTTTTCTTTATTCTTCTAACAGAGAATAATTCTTGGGTTAATCACCCCGTGGTTTTTCCCTTAACCGGGTTTTCCACGTCAAAATCTTGGTGTTCAATGTGTTGATGCTTATCTGCTCTTATGTTTATGTATCATGCTTCCATGAATGATAATTTGATATGCTGCTAACTAACAACAGAGAATTAAGTGTTTGAAATGGAAGAAGTTCTATACAACTGATTCACCCCCCCCCCTCTCAGTTGTATGCCCTAGATCCAACAATTGGTATCAGAGCTAAGTTCCTCTGATAGGAGCTTAACCGCTTGAGGTGGTCCAGGATGTCGTCTTACAAGAAGGATAGTCCGAAGTTCGATGGAACCAACTTCACTCTCTGGAAAGGTCGCATGAAGTGTCATTTGGAATGTATGGGAAAAGCATACTTGGCTATGATTTCAAAACCATATATACCCCCACAAGGTGGTCCGACAACTCCAGATGAAACCACAGAAGCTGAAAACAATCTGCGGACCAAGGAAGCTCTTCTAAGCGCATTGAATGACTCAGATCTCTCGAATGTCATTGACCTACCAACTGCATATGAGATCCTAACTAAACTGGAACTTCTGTATGAAGGAGATGAGTTTGTCAAAAGTGCAAGGTTGCAAAGTCTGAAAGGGAAATTTGAAAGATTGAAAATGAGAGATGATGAAAACATTACTACCTTTATGCCAAGAGTAAATGAGCTGGTATGTGGAATCAGAAATGCTGGTGGAACTCTAGATGAAAATGAGATTGTCTGCAAAATCCTAAGATCCCTTCCTGCTGCTTACAAAATCAAAGTTGCTGCCATTGATGAATTCAGAGCCCACACAACTGTCACAAGAGAACAACTGGCTGGCAAACTAGCTGCATTTGAAATGACCGAGTTTGGAGATGATCCTCCCAAGACTGAATCTGCTTTTAAAGCCAGTGCCTATGTGAAAGGCAAACAGAGATTTGATCCGGGTGAAAACTCATCAAGGAAAATGTCATGGTATGATCAAGCAAGAAGAGACATGGACGAAGAAGAAGCAGAAACAGCTCAACTTGAAGCCCTCATTGCAAAGAGACTGCCAAGAGGATCCGGTAAGTATGAAGGAAAACTACCCTTTAAGTGTTTCAACTGCAATAAGATTGGTCATTTTGCCTCAAGATGTCCGGAGAGATCTGCAAGATCTAATACTCACAGACAAAGGTTTCAAAAGAATTGCTATTATGTTCATGAGGAAGATGACAATGAAGGAGTAACAGATGATGAATCAGATCCAGGAAGCAAATCCGGAAATGAGTGGGTGTTTATAGCCATCAAGGAAGAAGATTCCTTGCTCTCTGAATCTGTCAATCACAAAGTTGTTGAAAAAGCCTTGGCTGCTCAAGTGGAAGAAAAGGATGATTGGGTTATTGACAGTGGATGTTCTCACCATATGACTGGTGACAAGAATAAGTTCTTAGACTTGGAAAGATATGAAGGAGGAATGGTAAAGTTTGGTGACAATTCTGCTGGCAGAATCAGAGGTAGGGGAACTATTTCCTTTGATGGTAAGAACAAAACAGGAAATGTACTGTATGTTGAAGGATTGAAGCACAATCTTCTCAGTGTTGGCCAGTTAGTGGACAAAGGCTATGATCTCCGGTTCAAGAATGGAAAATGCAGAATCTTTACAAGCTCCGGAACTGAAATTGCATCCGGTACTCAGACAAGAGGTAACATCTTTCATCTGGTTGGTTCAAATAAAAGTTGTTTGTTTGTTCAAATTGATCAGAGTTGGTTATGGCATAGAAGAATGTGTCATGTAAATTTTGATAACATCATCAAAATAAGCAATACTCAGGCTGTGAGAGATCTTCCAAAGTTGATGAAACCTACAAACAGTGTGTGTAAAGAATGTCAGTTAGGCAAACAAAGCAGAGTCTCTTTTAAAAGCAAAGATCAGTCTTCTACCGGATTGTTGGAATTAGTACATACTGATCTATGTGGTCCGACAAGAATCAAGAGTCTGCAAGGTGATAGATATTTCATGTTGTTAATTGATGATCATTCCCGGATGATGTGGGTTACCTTTCTAAAAGAAAAATCAGAAGCTTTTGAGAAGTTCAAAATCTTCAAAGCTATGGTGGAGAATCAAACCGGATTGAAACTAAAGTGTCTAAGGTCTGATAGAGGTGGTGAATTTACATCTGGTGAATTCATTGACTTTTGTGAGAAACAGGGTATAAGGAGACAGTTGTCTGCTCCTAAGACTCCACAGCAGAATGGAGTAGTTGAGAGAAAGAACCGGACCATCCAGGAAGCTGCTAGAACAATGATGTTGGAAGCAAATGTTCCTCAAATGTTTTGGAAAGAAGCTATCAGCACTGCAGTCTACACTCTCAATCGAGTTCAAATCAGAAACAACACCGGTAAGACCCCCTATGAACTTTGGTTTGGCATCACTCCTACTGTGAAATATTTCAGAGTATTTGGTAGCAAGTGTTATATTAAAAGAGATGAAGATCTAGGAAAGTTTGATGCTAGAAGTGATGAAGGAATTTTCTTGGGCTACTCCACTCAAAGCAAAGCATACCGGTGTTACAATAAGAGATTGAGGAAGATGATAGAAAGCACCAATGTAAAGGTTGATGAAGGAATTGAGAAGCCTTCAAGATTTTATGAGTTTGATGAAGATGACCAAGATAGTGTTCAAGGACCTCAATCCTCTCCGGTGAGAAAGAGTCAGCCTGATCCGGTAAATCAGGAAGAAGAGTTAGGTTTGAATGAGCCTGATCAAGAAACAACAGTACTGGATACTCCCAAAATTCCAAGGTATGTAAGACTGAATCACTCTGAAGATCAGATCATAGGTGACAGAAGCAAAGGTGTACAAACTAGAAGGAATATTGCTCAAGATCAGAATGAATGTTGTCTGATTTCAAAGATTGAACCTAAAACAATAAATGAAGCCTGCAATGATGAAAACTGGACCAAAGCAATGGAAGATGAACTGATGCAAATTGAGAAAAATCATACTTGGGATCTTGTTCCCAGACCTAGAGACAGGAATGTAATTGGAACCAAGTGGGTCTTCCGGAACAAACTAAATGAAGCTGGTGAAGTGATCAGAAACAAAGCTAGATTGGTCTGCAAAGGCTACTCTCAAATAGAAGGAATTGACTTTGAAGAGACTTTTGCTCCCGTAGCAAGAATTGAAGCAGTCAGATTACTTCTTGCATTTGCTTCCTTCAAAGATTTCAAGGTATATCAGATGGATGTCAAGTCTGCCTTCCTAAATGGTGATCTGGAAGAAGAAGTCTACATTGAACAACCGGATGGATTTCAATTGTCTGACAATAATGATATGGTCTGCAAGTTGAAGAAAGCTTTGTATGGATTGAAGCAAGCCCCAAGAGCATGGTATGAAAGGTTGGATAAGCATCTTGTGCAGATTGGATTCAACAAAGGTACTGCTGATAGCAACTTATATTTCAAAATTGATCATGAAAACATTCTGATTGTAGAAGTGTTTGTGGATGATATCATTTTTGGAGGAAGAGATAGTATGTGTAAAACTTTTGCAAATCAGATGAAAAGTGAGTTTGAAATGTCTATGCTTGGTGAAATGAATTTCTTCTTGGGTCTGCAAATTACTCAAACAAAAGAAGGGATCTTCATCTCTCAGACCAAATATGTGAAAGAATTGTTAAAAAAAATTTGTATGGAAGACTCAAAGCCTATGAACACTCCTATGGCAACCGGATGTAAGTTAAGCAAAGATGATCATTCTCCAAAGGCAGATCAGACAAAGTATAGATCAATGATTGGTGGATTGTTGTATCTCACTCAAACTAGACCAGATATAATGCAAGCTATTGGTCTTGTGGCAAGATTCCAGGCTGATCCTAGAGAATCTCATGTTATGGCAATCAAAAGAATTTTTAGATACTTGAAAGGGACAGTTGAGTATGGTCTATGGTATCCTAGAGATCCGGATTTCTCTCTTCATGCTTACACAGATGCAGATTGGGCAGGAGATGTGGATGACCGGAAGAGCACTAGTGGTGGAGCATTCTTTTTGGGGAAGAGATTGGTTTCTTGGCTAAGCAAGAAACAAGATGCAATATCTCTGTCTACAACTGAAGCAGAATACATTGCAGCAGCAGGTAGTTGTACTCAAATCTTATGGATGAAGCAGATGCTAAGAGACATCAAAGTTGAATATGAGGAGCCTATCACAATTTTCTGTGATAATTCAAGTGCAATTAATATTTCCAAGAATCCGGTATTGCATTCTAAGACTAAGCACATATCTATCAAATTTCACTTTTTAAGAGAACAAGTAAACAAGGAAGAAGTCAGATTGGAGTATGTTCCCTCCAAGGATCAGATTGCAGATATCTTTACAAAACCTCTTCCCAAAGACTCTTTTGAATATCTCCGGGAAAAGTTAGGGGTCATGGCCCCTCCGGTGATGAACTAAGATGCACTGATGTGCATCAGTCCGGTGACTATCACAGTCATATCTTGTGATCCGGACTAATGGGGAGCTGCAACTAAGGGGGAGCAGCTGGTATGATTCTGATGCATGAGAATTGCAAGTATGAGCCCTTTGCCATTGATGTCAAAGGGGGAGAGAAGACATGTGAAAAACAAGTGGTTGATGATCAAAGGGGGAGCAGCAAAGGAAGACATGTGAAGAGTAGTTGTTGATAGGGGGAGCTGTGACAGAAAAGAGAAGTTCTTGTCTTGATGGTTTTTCACATCATATGTTGCCATCAATGACAAAGGGGGAGATTGTTGGCAAGTATGAGGTGAGCCAGTGTTGTCATTGATGTCAACATACTCATACTGCACTGACAAGAAGGATTTGATGAGCTTTGTGCTGAGGATATTGAGAAAATTAGCCTCAGTCAGGAACAGTGAAGAACAGTGATGAGAAGAAGGTAAATATACTGTATAGGATGAGAACCGGAGGATGCGGATTAAAGGGTTAGTAGATATGAATCTTGAGATGCTACAGTTAAGATTTCAGAGGTCCGCATGAAGATCTGAAGGAGTTATGGCTACCGGTATAGAACCGGGTCCGGCAAGTATCCGGAGGTGACAGAGGATCACAAAAAGGTCCGGTGAGGTCCGGAATTGTATTATCATAATCTGCGGATTGGAAGGAGTGTTTGAGATGTCCTTGTGATGTGTCATCCTGATTCGTGTGTGATTTGGAGGTCCGGAAGTACCTCTTGTATTATGACAGTGGCAACAGACTGTGTTCTTGAAGTTCCGGATGAGGAAGACAAGAGATCCCAGTAAGCAGAGGAAGTGCGGATGTATCTGGACCTTCAGACAGGCTTGTGAAGGTTCTTGGATCATGTTTAGGTTGTGTTGTTGGTCCGCATTGATGGTAGAGCCCGGAATTGAAGTTATTCTTCCGGATGAAGTTATTGCTCTGTTTAGCCGACCGGATGAGTTGTTCATCCTGCGAATGTTCTTGTGATGGCCGACCGGATGTGTTATTCATCTTGCGGATACTCCTATGGTTGTTTGCCGACTTAGATGCTTGTTCCTAAGTCGATGTCTTGTATAAATAATGATTTGTGAATTCATTTCAGTGTGTGTGGTATGTGGATGAGCATGATATAGCGAAGAAAGGTGCGAAAGGCAGAGCAGAGATTGTTGGGCTTAATTGGAACTGATCCGGACATGGTAGAGATGTCATTCTCCAGTTCAAGACTGTGATTTTTATCACTTTGTAGACAGTGTGTCTCCTTGTAGGCAGTGGGCCTCTTTGTGAGCAGTGTGCTCGGGCAGTGAGCCCTTATTGGCATGTGCCATTCATTTTTCTTTATTCTTCTAACAGAGAATAATTCTTGGGTTAATCACCCCGTGGTTTTTCCCTTAACCGGGTTTTCCACGTCAAAATCTTGGTGTTCAATGTGTTGATGCTTATCTGCTCTTATGTTTATGTATCATGCTTCCATGAATGATAATTTGATATGCTGCTAACTAACAACAGAGAATTAAGTGTTTGAAATGGAAGAAGTTCTATACAACTGATTCACCCCCCCCCCTCTCAGTTGTATGCCCTAGATCCAACAGATTTGACCTTCCCCTACCATCTAAGTATCAAGAGAAGTCATCTCTCCTAGTGGAAGATTCTACAGAGATAAACCTTGGCACAAAACAAAATTCAAAGACCACATTCCTAGCAGCATCATTATCAAAAATAGAGCACAAGAATTTTAACAAATTCTTCTTACAGAGAACCATCAACTTTGCATGGACCTATGCTGATATGCCAGGGTTAGACCCTAAGCTAGTTGTTCACTATCTCACAGTTGATCCAAAAGTTAAACCAGTCAAGCAAAAGCTAAGGAAGATGCACCCACAGATAGCTCTCTTGGTAAAAGTGGAAATACAGAAGTTGTTAGATGCAATGTTCATACAACCTATTGACTATTCAGATTGGGTCTCAAACATTGTACCTGTGTCTAAACCTAATGGGTGCATCCGCATGTGTAATGATTTTAGAGATCTGAACAAAGCATGTCCCAAAGATGACTTTCCATTACCAAACATTAACCTCATAGTAGACTTGACGGCAGGTCATGAAATGCTTTCTCTCATGGATGGATTCTCCAGCTACAATAAGATAAAGATAGCAGAAGAAGATCAACATAAAACAACTTTTACTTGTCCTTGGGGTAATTATTGTTGGTGTGTCATGCCATTTGGTCTAAAGAATGCAGGGGCAACTTATCAAAGAGCAATGACAGTGATATTCCATGATCTCTTTCATCACATCATGGAGGACTATGTGGATGACATACTAGCTAAATCTTCTAGGGCAGATCACATACAAGTTCTAGGATAGATCTTTGACAGGCTCAAGGAATACCAAATACACCTTAATCCAAAGAAGTGTGTCTTTGGTGTAACATCAGGGAAGCTGTAGGGATACATTGTATCTTGTAGAGGCATCGAAGTAGATCTTGCAAAAGTAAAGGCTATAGTGGAGATGCCTCCACCAAAGAACCTCAAAGCATTAAGGAGCCTTCAGGGAAGGTTGCAGTCCATTAGGCATTCCATCTCACAGCTAGTAGATAAATGTCAACCATTTCAACACTTACTCTAAAAGGATGTATCATTTCAATGGGATGATAAGTGTCAAGCAGCATTTGATTGGCTCAAAGAGTATCTAGCTACACCTCCTGTATTAGTTCCACCAGTTACTGATAAACCTTTGATATTATACATCTCAACTACCACTTTAGCCCTAGGGGGCCCTGCTAGCACAACATGGTGAGTTAGGAAAAGAGAATGCAATCTATTATATCAGTCAAACCTTGGTGGGATACGAACTCAATTATTCACCAATGGAAAGAGCTTGTTTAGCAGTAGTGTTCGCTTCCCAAAAGCTGCGGCATTACATGTTAAACCAACACACAAATCTTATAGCCAAAATTGATCCATTGAAGTATCTACTAGCAAAAGCAGCTCTCACAGGCAGACTAGCTAAATGGGTCATGATCCTTAGTGAGTTTGACATTGAGTATATGGATCACGAAGCAATAAAGGGACAAGCCCTAGCAGATCAACTAGCAGAAGCACCCATGACAGATACACATCCTATGGTAGCAGGCTTTTCAGACGACAATCTCTTCACTCTTTCCAACTCAATAATGTGGAAGTTGTACTTTGATGGTTCCTACACACAACATGGATCAGGGGCTGGCATCTTATTTATCACACCTCAAAATGACTATATTCCAAAGTCATATCGGCTTGCATTCCCTTGCACCAACAACATTGCTAAGTATGAAGCACTCCTCATAGGTCTCAATATAGCAGTTCAATGGGACATCATAGAATTATAGGTATATGGAGACTCACAACTAGTCATTCGCCAAGTTACAGATGAGTACCAAACAAAAGATGAAAAGTTCATCCCATACAAGCAACTAGTTGATGCCTACAAACCACACTTTTCTAGCATCACATTTGAGCAAATTCCAAGAGAGTATAACAAGGCTATGGATTCTATGGCTTCTGTAGGGTCACTTATCGACATGCTTGCAAATACACAGAAATGTGAATTCTTGATCAAGCAATTGTTGATACCAGCCGTTGATGTTCCTGTTACTGAAATCACCTGCGAACTTGTTGGTCCCAATTCCCCATGGTACGAAGATATCTATGAATACCTTAAACACAATACCTTTCCCTCTGACCTATCATCCACCCAACGCAAAACCTTTATCTGTCGATCCTCTCGTTACACAATTTTGGGTGATACATTATATCGTCGGAGTCTCGATGGTATCCTCTTATGATGTCTTAATGCAGAAGAAGCTAACGCTACCTTACAAGACATACATGAGGGTGTCTGTGGTGCACATTCTACCGGTCCTAATCTTGCTAAGAAGATACTTAGAATAGGTTACTACTGGCCTATAATAGAACAAGATGCTGCATAGTTTTCTAAGAAGTGTCTACAATGCCAGCAGCATGGAGATTTGATTCACACACCAGCTCATGAACTACAACCTGTGACTACTCCATGGCCTTTTTCTCAATGGGGTCTTGACCTCATAGGAGAAATCCACCCATCTTCATCCAATGGCCATAAGTTCATCATTACGTCCATTGAGTATTTCATGAAGTGGGTTGAAGCCATTCCCATGACCTATATCACTGGTAAGCAAATAGCCAAGTTTATCCTTAACTACCTCATTTGTCGGTATGGTATTCCCCAAGCCATTGTCACTAATAATGGGAGACCATTCAAAAATCAAGATGTCCATGCCTTATTCATACAATACAATACACAGCATCACTTTTCAACTCCCTACTATCTGCAGAGTAATGGCCAAGCTAAGGCTTCCAATAAAGCCATTCTCAAGATCCTCAAGAAAATAGTCAATGAAGCTAGTCGTAATTGGCAATTGCAACTCAATCCTGCCCTATGGGCTTACTACACTAGTATCAGAACACCAACTGGTGCCACACCATATGCAGAACCTAATTAGTGGAGAAGAGTATCACACTTCCAGATTAGCTGAGCTAGAACTACTAGATGAAAGGCACCTTGCCACGCTTAATCATCTCCATGTCTATCAAAACCGCCTCCGGCATAATTACAACAAAAAGATCAAAGAAAGATAGTTTCAAGTTGGTGATCTTGTACTCAAAGAGAATCAGAGAAATCAAGAAGATTGAGAAAAGAAGGGCAAGTTTGAGCCTAACTGGTTAGGTCCCTCTATTGTCACAACAACGTATTGATTAGGAGCTTATACTTTAGCTACACCTGACGACATTCCTCTAGATGAGCCACTTAACAGTGTTCATCTCAAGAAGTTTTATGCCTGATCCTCAGAATATTCCAAAAAAAAAATCCAAAAAAAATCGGTCCTATAGTGAAAACCTGGTAAACAGGTGCCTTGGATAAGTACCATAGTGAAAACCTGGCAAACAGGGGCTATGTGTAGAGTCGGCACCCATCGTCTATCAAGTCTTGTTCATTTCTTATTGTCACAACGCACTTCATCCAAACATAATAAAACCATTGACCTTGTTTGCAATTCCATCTCCCTATCTAGTATAGTTTGGAAATTTGTCAATGTCTGCCATCGTCATCCTACGTCTGGATCTATGTCAATAGCTAGCTTTGTCTTCTCCTAGGTCAAGATTTCTATGTCTTCTTCGTCAGTCATCCATGTGAATTCCTCTACTGGAATGGGGGCAATTCCTTCCTTAACCTAGGTCTAGGAGTGGTTCCTTGTTTGTGGTTCACAACAAGCTCTTCAATTGTTCTCCTTTCAATAGATAACACTCTTTAACAGACACATCACTCCTATGATAAGGTTGTTATCTTCCCAATGCATTTCCTACATCATCACATCAACCAAAACTACATATCATCTCTTTTCAATCTTAAGCTACCTTGATCCCATGGATATGGGTTTGTAGGCAGTCTAGAATACGAAGGAAGTCTCTAGTACTCAGGTACATAAGATCCCCTCCTTTCACCTTGACCTATTTCATCACTCTACCTAGAACTACATATTATCACTTTCATCTTCCATCGTAAGGTGCCTTGATCCCATGGATACAGGGTATGTATGTAGTCTAGAATATGAAGGATGTATCCAGTACTCAGGCACATATGATTCATCATTCTCTACCCATCTCAACCCATTAGCATGTCACCTTTCTGGTCTTCCATTTATCAAAATCCGTTCTCCCTGACTTGACTAACTCAAGCAGCAAAACAACAAGCTAGCTCATCCTTTCCAAGCAAAAGTCCTTAGCAAACCTGAAGCAAAGCAGCTTTCTTTCAAAGTCATCTACTATCTTATGTATCGATTTCCAGCATCAGCTAAATCCAGCTTAACCAAAGCACCAGATCCACAGGCTTGGCTTCTGTAGAATGTTCCATTGTCGAGACCAACACACGCATTTCCTGCAGCATGTAGCATATCCTGTAGCAAGGCATTGCCTTTTTTTAAGGTAGATAGCCCCCTTTAATGGACACACCGCTCCTATGATAAGGTTGTTATCTTTCCTATCCCATCTATCCTAAGCAACCTCTTTAGCAAGAGAATATGTTGGCTGTATGTCTACTTTGTAAGTCAGACAATTTTCTTTATGGTTTATCCTTTGTTCCTTTATCCATTACCTATTCAGGGCTGCCTTGATTTATCTATAATCTTGGTATGTTACGATGTAGTACGGATTGGGGGCATAGTCGTTGCTTTTGTGTGCCGTGTTTGAGGAATGATCTTTAGCATCTTTCTTGGCAGTATATTTATCTTGTGTGTGTTACAACCTAGCATCTTACATATTAATATTCTTCTTGCATTTACATGTATTGAAGTTTGTTTTATGTTCAAGACTATGGCTCATTCACATGTACAACAAGGTCATATTATGTCTAAGGGATCTAAGTTCAAACCGCTTGCTTGCAGAGTCAACATCCACGCACTCGGATATTACAGCACCTTGGTCTTTTATACCTTGGTGGCGAATTATCCATGTGCTATATCAAAAACAAGGATTGCTCTTTATATACAAATGTGAATCCAATGCAACAAGCCCATCATTTACCCATAACCTTATATCATTTTTAAAAGCAAGGATCGATCAATAGTCTCTCTCTTCCATCTCCACTTTTCTTCTCTCTAGTGCATATCTGCAAAACCCACATGTTAGATATCACAAGTCATAGCATCTATAGCATCATACATCTATAAGCATCATGCAATCATATGTCATACATCTATAAGCATCATATAAGCAATATACATTATCACATAGATCCATAATCATACATACATATTAACACATCCATGTCATCAAGAAGTACATCTACAAAAGCATGAACATCAGTGAGCGTAATATGTCATCATATATATCATGTGAAGGTCATCAAAGAACAAACTGTATGTGTCTACATCAATAGTCCGTATGTATACATCAATATAAGTACATCAAGGCTATCAAGAGCCCTCAAAATAAACATCAGGATGCACGCTGTCATCGGTCATGATATACAAGTGTCTATCATGATACAAACATGATACAATGTACACATGTGCATGCTCTAGTGGGTAGAGCTACCCTCCTGCTGTGGCCCCTATCCTCCACCTATGCTCGGTGCAGGTCCCCTTGATGGTCCTCCTCCCCCTGCTGGTCCTCCCCTTGGTGGCACGAAGGGTCCTATAATTGAGGACAATGACTGCCCTGTCCTATGCGACCTAGATGCTCCAGATCCTACTCCTCTCTCTATAGCTAGGTGCCTGCTGAGCTGCTGGCACTACACCAACATAGATATTCCTGTAGTACTTGGCATCTTTGCCTACCGACACTAGCTCTCCCTGCACCTAGATGAGCTCACTATATAATGTCCTCTGATCGACACCCAGTGCATGGCGTGCCTCATCTCTCTCCCACCTCACTCTCTATAGTGTGGCCTCTACTATTAGCCATAGTTGTGCCTCTGCATCTCTCTCCCTAATCACCTGGGCTAACTGCCCTTCATCCGCTGCCAGTGCAAGTGCATCCTGTGCCTGTGCCTGTGCCTGTGCCAGAGCTACCTATGCTGATGTGGCTATCTGTGTCTACACTTGTGCTAAGGCCTTGGCATGTCTTGCCTCTGCCCTCGCTACATCCCTGTCTCTCCTCAACCTCACCATCTGGAGCTCTAATCATGTCCTCTGGGCTATCTCCTCTTGTAGCATCCACTCTACTCACTGTAAATTAGTCTCTACGATTGGGTCCTCCACCTCCACCATCTCTACATCTGCCTGTGAGCCTCCAACCTCTCCACTTGCCTGCTGTCTAGCCTCTCTGACCTGTCACCTCATCCTCGCCTCCACACTGGGGACTAGTACCTCCCCCACTGCCCCTGCCACACCTAGTGTAGTTAGTCTCACTGGCCTGTGTGTCTTCCAGTACTTGTTGTACTCTAGCAATGTCCTTAGATCTGCCAATCCTAAATCCCAATCCCATCTCATTGGGACAAGTCCCCGCAACTCTATCAAATCTATAGCCACTGGAATCTTTGCATCCCAGTCCCCAACCTCTCTACATGTCTGCGCATGGGTAGCCTCCCCAACTGGCAATCCCTGTGGTAGCCCAAACTATCTAAGTACCCACTCTGGCAGGTATCTCTCTATGGTATCTCTTCGCCTCCCAAATAGGTATCGAGCCTAGTGGCAGTACATCAACTACTCATGCTCATCCTCCCACTCCTCACATAATAACCATGGCCTCCATACAAACGCATCCATCTCATCGATCTGTTGCCTCTAGTGGCTAACAGATCCCAGCCTCTGGTGTGTGATAACTCCCTCATATAGAAACACATAAGGCTCTCCCCTCTCTCGACAGCACTGTGTAATGGGTCTGATCACTGGGATGTGCTCCCACACCCACACATATAGAAGAGTCACCCCTGTTAAGAGACTCTGGCCTCTCCTGTAGACACAGTCATGCATGTCTCAATATAGCTGCCCTAATACACACGGGCCCCATACATACTAAATGCCATGTGTGAACATCCTAGATAGTACAGTACCCCATCTAATGGATAATCCTCTAGATCACCTGTCTAGGCATAGGAAGCCACCAATCAATGATGAGACTATCCATCGGATCCTATCGCAGAGTCTCATGACATCTGCCCATAAAATCTCACCATCGTCTATCCACAAATCATCTATTTAGAATACCTCTACCAAGCCCGCCTCACCTCGTGCTAGGTCAAAGTCAACTCACTCCTCATCAATCCGAATCCTGAGGATGCGATACACATCCTCCAGTGTCACTATAGCCTCCCCTGTCAGAAAGTGGAACGAGCATGTCTCACTATGGAATCTCTCTACCATCACTGTCACTAGGTCAAGATTCACCCTAATGTGTGTCAGGTGTGCCACATGCCATAATCTCGCATGCTCTAGGAACGCGTCCTCCTCCCATGTTAGCTCTACCACCTCGTGTGCTATGGGGTGGTGTCGCTCTCTTGACATCAATGGTAGGATAATCCTCTGCATCCACAAAATCACATGTCAGACCTTTTACCATTTCTCCAAAATCCTACCGACATCTATCTTATGACACAGAACCCTGAGACCTACTCTACACTTCTCTTGCCTAAGTGATCAACTCCTCGATCAACCCAACTACTTCTCTCTTCTAGCCTATCCAAAAGTGCCTTGTTCTATACAAACGCACTGCCCTGTCTTACCAAACGTGCCATACTGTTTATGCAGAAGTGTTGAACTATCCTATACCAAAGGTGACTTGTTTTACAAGTGCGCTTTGCTATTCCTCCAACCACACCTCATTGCACTCCCAAAGGCGACCCAATTTTCTTCCTCCCCCTACCAACTGTGCCTCGCTACCTATCCAACCGTGCTCTACTGCTCTGCCAAGAGCACTGCAGGACCCTACCAACCACGCTGCGGCGCGACAACAAAAAACCAATAGCGTTGTGGCATCACCAAAAGTGCTATACTGACCTACCAGAAGTGTTGTAGCACTCCAAAAGTGCCTAACCCGACTACCAAACACGTCATTCTACCCTACAGCACTTTTGGCTGACCTAAAGACCTACCTAGACCTAGCCCTAAAAACTACCCTAAAACGTCAATCACAAAGAGGTTTTTAGACACTTACTGCTGCCGGAGCTCCTGCTGGCCTCCCATACTCCGCACTAGCTCCACCCGATGCCTGTGCACTGGAATCAACATCTCTCCTTACTTCCAGCTCCTTCCACTCAACTCTCACACCCTAGGTTTGGAGGCTCTACACTCTAAATTTAGCAAGCTCTTAGTGTACAAATGAGGAATGTGGTCCCCATGGGACCTATTTATAGTATCCCTCCCTCATTTTTCTTCCCACCCCATTTTCTCTCTCTGCTACCTATTTCCAACACAATCATCTAGTCGAGTGTCAACCCAATTCTCCCGTCGCTTCCTTGTCTTTCCACACGAGGGGGCATACGTTGGGGCAACTAGCTACACTAGGGCATCAAAAATTGTATCATGTCTTCAACAATCATTTTCTTTGATGCAACACTATAAACTGCATCGCATCAAAGAGGGGAAAAATGTAGACACCCTAAAATGACCATGTCGTCGCACCACTTGCATTTCATCAATTCTTCCAATCACCTGCATTTCAGCATTAATTGAATAATCTAATTATTTAATTAATCTCTTTAAATTCTTCCAAACCTTATAAAAATCAACATTAATTGAATAAATTGTATTTATTTAATTAATTGAATTAAATTCCTCTATATTCTTCCAAAATTACATAATTTGTATTATTTAATTAAATCATTATCCTCTTTTGAATTTCTAGTCTCCATTAATTAAATAAATCTAATTATTTAATTAATTCATCACAAATCCTCTTATCTACAATTAAATAATTTACTTTATTTAATTAAATCACTTGTTCATCTAAATTTAAATAAATCATGCAAGTTTATTTAAATTATCTCAATCCTCTAAAAATAAATAAAATCAAGTATTTTATTTATAATCTTCTATTCCTCAATCATGCACAATTAAATAAATAAATTTATTTATTTAATTTCAAATATCTTCCAATTCTTCTTAAAATATCTTGTTAACTCATGTGCACAATCAGTCTTATTTTTAGAACTCTAGAAAAGGCAAAATTACAAGTTGAGTTATCTATTCAATCAATCTTGTTTTCATCATATCTTAACAAAAATATTCTTATGGATTGACACATGTTGTGTTCACATTCATCATGGTTATTTGATTTATCTCCTCCGTTAATTCTTCTAAATTATCTGGACCGTTGATCTATCTTCATTGAATCCTATATAAACCCCCCTCATCTCCTTCACAAATCCTCTTCGATCACTTATTTTCAGGCATTTTTTACAGCGCTTTGAGCATACATCGCATTGATTGAGCAACTTCATGATCTTTTGACATTGATCTTTGAGCACTTTACTTGTTTGTTACAAACATGGTTTCATAGCGTTATTGAGCAATCCACATCCAACAAAGGGAACAACACAAATCTTGGTAAAATCTTTCTTATTTAATTGGATTTATTGATAATGGCTTTTATTTAGATTAGTTCTCTTTATGTTATGGGCTTTTGATTTATTAGTTTTGATTTAATCGATTTTCCTCATACACAGGGAGATCACCCTATTTAGCTATGTAATTGTCTGAGGGTAACTTTTCAAAAGCAAATGTCAAAGAACACTTTTCACTTGGAGTGTTTTGAACTAGATGGCTTAGATCTAAGACTTTGAGAAGAGAGTTCTTGTGTGTAGGAAAACTTTTGAGAAGTTCTAATATGTGAGAAAAATTTGAATCATTGGAGGTGTCATCTAGTTTTTTGGTCCTTGGGTGACACAAATTTCTTGATCTTTATCTAATTCCACAAGGCCTAAGGTATTTTGATCAAAGGTGTTGGGACTAGGTTCTTCATCTTGTGAGAATGTGTCCATGAATGCTTTTTGTTGACATTTTGGGAGGTTTGATATGAAGCAATGGTACCCCTGACATGACTTGATCTCATGCCCCCTTCTCCTGTGAAATAAGAAATATTGATCATGATTGTGATCTTGAGGTTTATGATGATTTTTGTATGACTACTGGTTGATTTTTTGGGGGATAGTTGTTGACATTTTGGTTCCCCAAATTTGTATAACTATTGTAGTCACAATTATTGTTGTTTATATATGGTGAAGTGTTTGTTGACCCATCTATGTCTTGATTGTTTGTCGAGGATTTGTTATTTGTATCATGGTTTATCAATCTTCCATTAAAATCATACTCCCTTCTTCCGCTATCAATAGCGACTTGGTCAATTCTAAAGGAAGTTTTGAGTACTTCTTCATAAGATTTGTAAGGGAATTTTTGAACTCCTTCTCATATGTCATTGTTGAGAGCATGCAAGAAGAGATCACAAAGTTCTCTATGATCCATGTTTGGTGCACTAGTTGAAGAATAGAGAACTTTCTTCCATCATGTGATAAAATGTGTGAATGACTCGTTGTCTTCTTGTTTGATTGTTAAAAATTCTTGTATTCTTGTCTTGACCAGTTTGTTTATGTCAAAGGCAGCCACAAATTGATTCATGAGTTGCCTAAAAGAGTGGATCAATGCTTCTGGAAGTCGATAGTACCAATCTAGAGTGATAACCTCCAAAGTCTTTGGAAAAATCTTTGCTACCACCCCATCCCAAGGAAGGAATTCCTGCACTACCATGATGTAAGCCTTGATATGAGAGTTGGGATCACCCTCTCCTTTAAATTTTGGAAGCTCAGGGAGAGGCTGTGGCAGTATGACCTGACAAATGTTGTAGTCAAGAGGATCCTTTAAATACTAAAGCTATGTTCCTAAGAGGGGGTTATGTGTAGAGGTTTTTGTTCCTCCAAACATTAACACTTCAGGTGGAGCTTGCTACACTTGTTGAAAGGGTATGCTAGATTGTTGATATCCTAAAAAATTTGGATGACTAGGTGGTGTCATGTTTACATTTTGAAGATTGGGTGGGACTGTTTGTGGTTGATTTTGTGCCATATGAATCCCACCTATTTCATTGAAACTTATCATGCTAGATTGTGAAGTCAATGGAGGCCTAAATGCTTTGTTATGTGTGTTGTATGAATGGAAGTTTAGATGAGGGGAATTTTGTGTTACCCCCTGGCTTGATTCACTCTTTTCAATGAAATAATTTCCCTATGCCTTAGGGTTTTCCATAATATTGTTTCGACAAGATTTTTCAACACTCCTAGCCTCAAGGGTCTTGATTTATTAGACTAAACTTTATATAAGGTTTGTGAGTGAGGCTTTGTCTATTCTTTGTGTTTTTCCACCTTGCAATGGATTGCTTTGCATTGGGGTTTGAGTAAACTTATTTGTTCTTTCTAATGACATTTCACATGTTGTGGACTTTTTATCTTGATGTACTGTGTGGAGTGATTTTTGTACCTCCTGAGATTCTTGTAGGTTCTTCTCTTGACAACATACTTCATTGTCTATTTTGGTGGCCATTTTTCTATGGCTTGTTATGGGTTGATCATTTTGATGGATCTTAGATTGAATGTCCACATGTGTTTTCATTTGGTCAAAGTTATGGGGATTTTGTTGGATCCCTTTTGGATTTGTAATTTTACTCGAGGGGACATTCCCTTGGACTTTTTGCATGAAACATTTTGAAATGCGTAAAAAATGTCAAAGAATCCATCCCAACATGATTCATTGAATGATGATGAAAGTGGGATCTTGCAAACACAAAAAGCTCATCCAAAAGGTTTTTGTTCTTCACATT
This sequence comes from Cunninghamia lanceolata, assembly GCA_027924645.1. Lineage (NCBI taxonomy): Eukaryota > Viridiplantae > Streptophyta > Pinopsida > Cupressales > Cupressaceae > Cunninghamia > Cunninghamia lanceolata. Next base: position 9,945,134 of record BSBN01001201.1, read on the forward strand.
GGGTTCACCAAAATATGTATGCTCAAAATCATGACGTCAGTGGACTGGGGTTGTCGAGTCAGTTTTGGCATGCACATGGACCCTTCCCTCCTTGCCATGGGGTGAACCACCACATCACTCTCACTCTTGTGGGAGTAGCCAATTGAGAGGAAGCAAGACACAGGGGTGGTCTAGCCTGTTGGAGAGTTGGACTTTGTGGAGAGGGGTCGCCCAGTCCTAGGGCCTATGTTGTTGTGTGATTGTCTGGATGTGTTGTTCTACATGATCGTGGTTGTAAAAATAACTATATGACCCAAAGGGTCACTAGTCATCATTCTCTTGTTTGGATTCCTGATATTCCACCTTTGTGTGGGATGACTGTTGTTCTCATTGATGCTTTGTTCAAGTTGGCATTGTCCTTCAAACTGTTGGATGATTGCTTGTTGTACTTGAAGTTGTCTAAATCTCTCTTGTTGTTGTTGAATGACTAGTGGGATTTGTTGTGGTCTTGGGTGGATCTCCTCTATCTTATCGAGGATTGCTCTCACCCACTCACCTCTAAGTCCAAGGTACATTCGTGAGCTGAGACAAGAGATAGGCGGTTGTGAGCTAACCTTGACTTGACCTAGGGTTTGACTTAGGATTTGTTTGACCTAAGGTTTTGAATTTGTTTGACCTTGTGATGAAATCAAGGGTTTTGACCAATGTTTGACTATAGTTGACCTTGTGTTAGAATCAAGGGTTTGCGAACCTACTATGTTTCTAATGTTTTTGTTCTTTTTTTGGGTTTTTATGAATTCAAGCCTAAATGAATGCAAAACTTCTTTTTGTGCTTTTTTTATGTTTTTGGAAATCAAAGTGTTTTTTTCTATTCTAGGAATTAGAGAATGAATGCAAGCTACGATGAACTTACCTAATGCAATGTAAACTATGTTTTTGGGGTTTTCTAAATATTTGGGACAAACTAATCTAAGAAAAGGGAAATTTCTTTTTAAATGAATTGATCTATGAAATTGGAAAGCAAAATACTTTAAGAATGCAAGATCTATCTATTCTATCAAGGAAAAAGCAACAAGATTACTGATTCCAAGAGCAATTTTGATTGTCTAATTACTACAAATTAAAAGAAAGCATAAATGAACCTAGAATAAAATAAGACGCATGAGCCTCCACTACCATTAGATATCCTTGTGTGGCAACCTTGAATCCTCTTACAGTAGTGGGCTGATCCTCTTGGCAACAAGATAAAAATGGAAGCAAAAGAAGCTTTTTGAAGAGAGCTCAATGAGAGCTTTGATGAGCACTGTGGCTTGATGTGAGTAGCGTATGGACGTTTATGATCTTGTATGAAATCTATTTGAGACAACAAATAAAAGAAAAAGGCTCCTATGTCCTGTATGAGCATGAGAATGCTTGATGGGGAGAGCAATAACTTGCAAGAACTATGTGCACAAATGAAATTGCCTCCCTTTGTGCTTGAGGGAGGGAGGTATTTACAGGTTAGAAGAAGGGATGAGAGGTGAAGAAGAAGGAGAGTTAACTCAATTTGATTGGAGAGTTAACTTAGAAGATTCAAGAGTGATATGGGCTAAAATGGGAGTGATATACCCAGTAAAAGCTTATCACTCAAGAAGAAGTGAAGAAGGAGTGCATGGAAATGCAATGGAATGCATGAGTTGTTAATTAATGATGAAATAGAGCTAATTATGAATGTGTGGGTGCATGAAATAGTCAACTCTATATTTGGCATGAAAATTCATGCAAATAGGAAGAAAAACAGGTGAGAATAGAGATTTTTCAAGTTAGAAACTTGAGTTTTTCTACGGTTGAAAACATGAAAGGGTCACCCAGGGGTCACCCCTTTCACTAGTTAGGGTCACCTAGGGGTGACCCATTGGTGACCCTCAGAGGAGGGCACCTGGGTGGAAGTACATGATGGGAGATGGAAGAGGAGGTGAAAAGGAGGGAATCTACCTTTGGAAATAGGTTGGTCATGTATGAAAATCCAAATCTCCACTTGCAAAAGTAGGATCTCCCATGGGAGATCTAGAAATAATAAGGGGAGATTTGGATTCGTTGAGTGAAACTAAAAACTAAAAGTGGGAGATGGCTTAGGAGAACCTCTAGAAGGCCTCTAGGGGTGGGAATGGATGAAAAACACTATGGAAAGGTGAAAACTCACCTACAAAATGCATACAAGGCTTAGGAACAAGGTTGCAAGCATAGGAAATGCAAATCGACAAGTGTCAAAAAGTGTTGAAAGTGAAGAGAGAGAGGTAACGATAAAGGGGAAACAACACAAGGAGGAGGAAAAGACACGTCACCAAGAGACTTGTTGCCGAGAGGATGTTATTTCATGCTTACATGTACGTGACAAGGATTATGAATCATCATAGGGGTCCTTGTGGAGGCTATGCGTGATTTTGGTGTTTACAGCCACAAAAGGAGATGACTTCAATAAGAGAAAGGTTTTAGCCTATTCTTGCAAACACCAATGATTGGTTGGAGAAGAAAGGAATAAAGTTTAAATTCTTCAAAATGGGGTCAGAAGAAGAGTATACCAAGGGACCTTTTGGTAGAAGGGAAAAATTGAGAACAAAGAATAAAGAAGATACTCCTAGTACCAGTAAGAGGCCAAAGTTTGTCTCCAAGACAAAAGGAGATAAAGGCAAAAGGAAAGAAAAAGAGGGAACATCTACTCAGGTAGATGTTGAAGAAGTTGTAGCTGAAGAGTCACAAGAACCTCCTATTACTTCTTAATTAGAGTCAATATAGGTGGAACTTCCCTCTTCTCCTCCTGTAATTTCTGAGGTGCAAACCCCTACTCCTCTTGTTACTTCAAATGCACAAGCTTTGCCTATTGTTTCTACTATTTCTACTACACCCACTATATCAGTGTATTCTGTTCATTCATCTCCTTCCTCACCTACCAATGAATCATTGTTTGAGAGCCCTCATGGCAACATTGAGAATGTGTTTGGCTCACTTTCCTCTTTGCCAAGTTTTTCAGATGTATCCTCACCCATGCTTGACACATTCACACAATCAAACTTTGATAAGTTCATTTCTGCTTCTACATCCAAAGTGTCAAGTGTGGAGATTCCTACTGCGGTGTTAACTCAAACCCCGCAAATTATGACCACCACTATCATTTCATCTGATATTCCATCTGCCTCACAAGCCATAGATCCTACCCCATCATCACAAACCTTGGTGATAGAAGCAGGAGGTGATTCATTCATCCTTCCCCCTTGGCTAATATCACAAAAGTCAAAGAGAAAGAAACATGTCATCTCCCTAGAAGACTTTGAATTTGGCCAACTTGTTCTAGTAAATCCCAAGACAACTAAAAAGGCCAAAACACTTTCAAGGGTAAAAGTTGATCCATCACGTTACAAATATGCTAAAGTGGTAGTGCCTCCATCAGATAAAGCTGTTGAAGAAATCCAAGGTACTAATTATGTTATCACCAGGATTGAGCTTGGAAAACAAACACATGAAAATGCTAAGGAGGACTTAAAAGCAACATTGGCTACTTTGATCGAGAGATATGATAGAGATAAGTTTATCAAAGATCAACTTAAGCTCAAGGTGGAACAACTTACTTCCATTTTGTTAAGAATAATTCAATCTTCTGAACCAGTGGAACTTGTTACAACATGTGTTGATGATGATGCAATTCAAAAGGCTGAAAGGATCGGGTCACAAGGCAGAGTTGTGAGTGCATGTATAGAAAGACTAATTGCACAAGGGACTCGACTTATAAAGTCTTCTATTAGATTGTTTAACAATATGAATGATGTTAAGTTAGAGTTGAATCAAACACTTGACATGTTATCACAAAACTTGCAACTTGTGGAAAAGGACCTTGAGACTTGGACAAAGTTGAAGGACTTCAAGTTGGAAGTGCTAGTTGAGAATGGGGTGATCCCCACAAGGAAAATGTATATTGAGTACCGGGAAGAAATGAAGCATAAGAGAGATGTTCTCAAGGAGATGATAAAAGATCTATAGGAAACCCAAGATGCAAGCATTAACAAGGGATTAGACATCACTGATAAGATAGGGGAGATTCCATGTCAAATTCTTGATGACATTAAGAAAACTCTTCCTGTGGACATAGTTGTTCAGGAATTTACTACACTAATTCATGTTGAGATAGAATCAGAAGCTTTCTCATTGGTTTCCATTGATAAATTAGTGGACTTCCAAGTAATTTTGGACAAGTTGCAGATAATTTTGGATAAACATAGAAAGGTACATGTTAACATAGAGGACTCTATCACCCAAGTTCTAGCTATCTCCAATTACACACCAGGGCCAAACGACACTGAAGTTTAGATGGCTTTGAAAATATATGAAGACTTTCTAGAGAAATAGAAAGAAGAAGAAGAGAATGTGTCTTTGGACACTTAGTTTATTTTCCAATTTTTTCTTTATGTAGTTTGTAATTTGTAAATGACATCTTACATGTATTTTTGTAACATGCAATTACATGTAGGAGAAGTACAGAGTCCCAAATCAAATTGGACTTTGTCATTGAATAAGTCAAAGTAGTTGTAGATTTCCTATTTTTGCTCATTACCTCTCCCTGTAAATAAAAGGAGTCTCTTTTGTAAATAATATCTTTTAGCTATTGAAGTGAAACACTTCTGAATTGAGGAGCTTATTGAAAATTTGTGTTCAAAAGTGTAAATATTATTCATTCAATATAAGTTAAGCAAGTTGGTATTCAATTTTTGTCTTGAATCAACCTTGTGGTACATTGAAATTGTTCTTAAGTCTTTTCTATTGCATTCTCATGTGTATGTGATTAAATCGTGGCATGGAATCAAATATTTTAGAAGGTGCTCCTAATCTGATTTTGTAATCTTTGAGCTACGATATCATCCTTAGAATTATGGTTTATATTCGTGATTGAAGGTGACTTGAAGAATTTAGGATGCAAATATCTTTTATGATTGTTTGATCTAATTGTGGCATATTGTGAAGACTTTGAGCTGCATATATTCCATACTCTTTCATTTACAATTGGCATTAGAAGTAGCAAAACAATTTGTGCTTTTATGGGTTTATTGGTGTTGACACTTGTTGGTACCATTTTAGCTACTCTTTTGTTTAACTTAATTGGATATCAGTCATTATTGCTCCAATTAGTAGTTTATGGTTCATTACATGTTGTAATCATCACAGGATTGTTATATTAGGTTTGTAAGAGAACATCTATTCTGAAATAAGAGAATTAGATGATATGGAAACACCCCATGGATAGTTTTAGTGTAAATAACCTTAGTTAATTACTAGTTGATTATAGTTAGCAATAAGAAGGGAGCCTCCCCTTTCTGAGAGGGGAGATTTATCTCATCATACTATGGTTGATATAACCATTTTTTCATCAGCTGGTTGATAACAAAATATTCACCCTTGACATAACCTAAACCCTAATGCATGAGTGTTAATTAGTTTGCATACCCTATCTATAGAGTATAATAAGGATAAATATAGTCATAGAGTCAAATAATTGCCACACCATAGGGTCAAGAAGGATAGAAGTATGAATAAATTAGAACCTATCCCATATGATGAGCTTGAGCCTTTTGACTTAGACAAGTTTCATGGCTACTATAAATACACTTATTAAGGAATGTGTTAGGTTATTGACATATATATGTTGGCCATACGTGTTGTCATTGCTATCAATATAGTAGCATACATTGATGTCAACACTATCACAAGAATAAGAGTCTAGTCATGGTTGGATGTTAGGCTCCTAAGAAAGAGAAAGCTCATCATTGGAGGTCCTACTTACTGATCCTTAGCTGTATATGGTGATGCAAAGAAGACTTGGTCTCCGAAAGCAGGTTGAAGATAGTGTGGGTTTTGTGAAGATGTCTCTAGCATGGCAATGGATACTCCACATTCCCCTGATTTTGAAGCTATGGTCTCACGATTCAAAAGTTAAGTTGAGCATGATGTAAATATGCTAAATCCTAATTTTTAGAGTGTTTCCTCTTCTGCAGCAAAAGATATAAGTGACCGAGTTCTGGTTCAGGCTTTGACAATGTAATATGATGTTAAGAGGTAAATGGAATGCTCCGCATTCCTCCACATTTACAAATATGGATATGTGGTTCTAGATTTGTGTTTAGAGTATGGTAAATGTGTTATTTCTAACATTCTAGACCATCTTTCCCTTCGCAGTGAAAGTTATGATTGATAAAACATTGGCATGTGCTCTGGCAAAATGTAGTAGTATTTAAGACTCATTCAAATGCTCTGCATTCATCTGGAAGTAAATGATTGACCTTGTAGTTTTGTGAACATGTTCTTGAATGTGCATTTCATGTTTCTTTCCTGTTTCAAGCTTCTTGGTGGTCCGCAACTCAGTTTTTCAATTGACAGCAGGTTGCATTGTGTTCCGGATAACGGTGTGCTCTCAGAGTTAATGATTGAAGGTGTGCGGCATAATTCTTTGATGTGCAATGGAAAAGAAGTGGTTGGGGGTACTGTATGAGTCATGTAGACTCATCTAGAAGAGTTTCACAAAGATCTTTCTTGTTTCCAGCAGTGCACAAGGTTTTCTAGTTGATATGGTTGTTACTCTTCAAGTTTTCACAAGCTTACCTTAAAGTTGTCCTTGTTTGAAATGAGTGGAGTGTGCAGAGGTAATTCCTTGATGTTTGAAGCTGTGAAAGATGTTTTGGAGCTGGTTAAACAAATTTTGGGACCCGCAAGGCTTGAGTCTTCTGGTGATACAACGTGTTGTCCTAATTAGACCTATCTTCTACACGTTTCATATTATGTATTGTCTGGCCGACTTGTAAATGTATGTTTCATGTTTAATCTAGCAGACAAGATATGTAATCAATGTAATATCATGTATAAATAGTATATCAATTTGAATGTGGAGGACATGATTGTAAGAGGATTAAAAAGGTCCACAAGTAGACAATAACATAATAAAATAAATTTCAATGTGCGATAGTGGGAGAAAGAGCAGATGTTGTTGATGCTGTCTGAATTCATCTTGAAGACTTATTTGAGATAGTGATCAAGTATAGAGTGTACCTAACTCATTAGATCTTCATAAGATAGCATGTGAAGAGATAGAAGTGCAATCATCATGTGCAAGATTCAAAGGCAATTTGTAGATAGTTGAAAGATTGTCATACTGTAATCATCTCTAAGTTTGTTCTCAAATTAGGGAGTAGTTGCTTCCTTGGGTTAAAGCACCTAAAACAAAGTCATCAGGGAGTAGAATCTTCCTTAGGAATGAACCTAAATCAAAGTTACTTAGGGAGTAGCATCTTCCTTGGGTTAAAGCCCCTAAAACAAAGTTATTATTTGAGCTTCGTATATTGTGAGTTCATCCTCACCGTGGTTTTTCCCTTCTAGGTTTTTCCACGTTTATCTAGTGTTATGTGTTGTTGTCCATTATGTTAATCTTTCATGTTCATGTTAATGTTGTGATGTTTAAGTTCTAATCTACTTTAGATAAGTTGAAGTTGTTGAATTTAAAGAATTATTTAGATACTGATTCACCCCCCTCTTAGTATCCTGGTGTGTCTAACAATTGGTATCAGAGCCAAGTTCCTTTGAAGGAAGCTTAACACTTGAGGAAGGTCTGGGATGGCATCAGGAGGATCCAACAAGATTCTCAAGCTCAATGGAACTAATTATGCTTTCTGGAAGGTGAGGATGGAAGGCTACATCAATCACTAGGGTGTGGAGTTTGGGACTCTGTCAAGAAAGACTACACTATTCCTAAAAATGTTCCAATAGATACAAATGAAATCAAGAAGTATGATAATAATGTCAAGGCCAAATTTGCTATCATGAGTGAATTAACTGATTTTGAACATTCAAAGCTGATAAGTTGCATCTCAGCTCAAGAAGTTTGGAATAAACTTGAAACTTTTTATAAAAGAGATAAGAAAGTGAAGCAATCCAAGATGTAAATTCTCAAGAACAGATTTGAATCCCTAAAGATGTCAGAGGATGAAAATATTGCAAGTTTCATGCTCTAGGTGAATGAAGTACTCAATGGTATCAAAGGTCTTGGTGGAGAATTAAAAGAAGATGAGATTGTGAAAAAGGTTTTGAGATCTCTTCCCAAATCTTACAATTCCAAAGTATCTTCTATTGATGAGATTGCTGACCTAGATACATACTCCTTAGACCAAATGTTTGGGACTCTCACTGCTTTTTAAATGAGAGAGTTTGACAGTGATGTTCCAAAAAAAGAAGCTGCTTTCAAAGTCGGTAGAAAGACAAAGGATGAGACTATAGATGAAGATGATAGTTCTAATGATGTTGAAGCAAATTTTGTAAGAAATTTGAAGAAAGGCTCTGGAAAATACAAAGGTAAGTTACCCTTCAAATGTTTCAATGGTAGAAAGTTCGGTCACTTTTCTTCTAAATGTCCTCTAAAAGAAACTAAGAGAAGTAATAGAAATAGTAAATTCAAAAGGAGTCTGTTTTGTTTAGAAGATAGTTGTTCTTCAGAAGATGAGGATTATAATGATTCAAATGATGAAACACTTTTCTTGGCCATGAGTGTCAATGACAAAATGAATGAGGTTGGAAAATGGGATACCTTGCAAGCTATTCAAAACAATGAAAGATCAATGGTTGTATAGACAGCCTTCCATGCAAAAGAAGAAAATAGAGCTTGGGTTATTGATAGTGGTTGTTCAAATCATATGACTAGTGACAAAGAGAAGTTTATCATCCTTAAAAAGTGGGATGGTGGAGCTGTTAAGTTTGGAGGTGATAAGTCAGCTCAAATTTGTGGAAAAGGTGTCATATCTATTGATGGAAAAAATATGATTAAGGATGTTCTTTATGTCAAACGTTTACAACACAATCTTCTCAGTGTTAGTCAGATGTGCAGAAAAGGTTACAATCTTACTTTTCATGCCAATGGTTGTGAAATTAGAAAGGCAGGTTCCGGAAAGCTTGCTACATAAGGTATCAAGACTTGTGGTGATATTTATCACCTGAAAGAGGCAAATGGAAGATCATGTATGTTGACTCAATCCAATGAATGTTGGCTATGGCACAAAAGAATGGGACACAACAACTTTGCTAATATGGTAAGAATCATCTCAACTCATGCTGTGAGAGATATGTCTAAGATAATCAAGCTTGCAAACACTATATGTAAGGAATGTCAAATGGGAAAGTAGACAAAGATAAGTTTTAAAAGCAAGGTGTACTCCTCTTCAAAGCCATTGGAGCTGATTCACACAGACCTATGTGGACCTACAAGAGTAAAGTGTTAACAAGGTGATGTTGCAAGTATTGCCTAATCGGTGTTGTCATTGATGTCAACATATATATGTTGTCATTGGTGTCAAATATGGTCTTGTTTACAATAGAATAGTCTAGTAGATTGCTCCACATTTCTTGTAGAATGAATATTTTGTCTGTAGATTGGAAGTTATTTAGAGGCATGTCTGAAGATATTATGTTCCAAGTTTGAGCCCCCCGTATGAAGATTTGAGTGAGTTATGTTCACCAGAGTGAAAACTACTTTTTATGTATATTTAGTGGTGACAGGGAGAATGTATTATGCTCCACATTCCTCCGCATTTAAGTATTTTAGTCTGTAGTTCTAGAATCAAGTTTGTAATGATGATAAGTGTCTTCACATCATATGGTTTGTGATTTGGTAGTCCGGAAGCGATCTTTTCTTTATGATAGTGGATAACAGTTATGTTCAAGTGCTCCAGTTTGAAGAATCTTCTTGACAAAGTGATTAGAGGTTATGTAGATGTTCTTAGTGATTACAATGTGCTTGTGGATGTCTCTTGATCATGTTCCTACCTTTGGATTGGTCTGTAAAGAGAAATTTGGATCATGAATGAAGACTGTTCTTAGAAGACTTAATGTTAACACCAGTATTGGCCGACTTGGTTGTTTTCACTACTTGGAGAGATACATCGAAGACTATGGAAGTGCATCATGGTGTGGAAGATTGCATTTGAGTCCTAGATAAGACATAATTTGATCTGCATACATATTTCCCTTAGCTAATTTTGTTTAGGTTCAGACTTATTTCTATGTATGTTTGTAATGCCAACCTTGGAGATTGTTCCAATGGTTGATGAATGTAATGCTGACCTTGATGTACATTCCAAGATTGATGAAGTGTATAAAAACATGTAATGAAGTTGTGAAAAAGATCTCCTTGTGTAAAAATGTGAAGATAAGTGTGAAGATGTAAGAAGAGAAGAGCAAAGGAGTTATATTGTGCTTCAATGGAACTAAACCCAAGCATGGAGTAGATGCTATCAAATTAGTTCACCAACCCCTGGCAATGAGCCACCCCCTAGTAATGTTAATAGAAACCTCTATTTCAAAATTAATGATAATCAAATCCTTATTGTTGTAGTCTTTATTGATGACATTATCTTTGGAGGAAATGAAGGTATGTGCATGAAGTTTGTAGGAGAAATGCAAAATGAATTTGAGATGTCTATGTTTGGTGAAATGGATTTCTTTCTAGGTCTACAAATTACTCAATCAGATAAAGGAAACTTCATTTCTCAGTCTAAATATGTGAAAGAGTTGTTGAAGAATTTTGGGATGGAGGACTCCAAACCAGTATGCACTCCCATTGTGACTGGCTGCAAGTTGAGAAAAACTAATGAATTACCTAAGACTAATCAAAAAAGGTACAGATATATGATTGGAGGATTACTTTATCTAACTCAAACTAGACCTGATATAATGCATGAAGTATGTCTTATGGCAAGATTTCAAGAAGATCCTAGAGAGTCACATGTGATGGTAGTCAAGAGAATCTTGAGGTATTTGAAAGGCAAATCAGATCATGGCTTATGGTATCTAAAGGATAATGACTTCACTCTCAGTGCTTATACAGATGTAGATTGGGCCAAAGATGTTAATGATAGAAAAAGTACGGGTGGAGGTGCTTTCTTCTTATGTAATAGATTGTTTTCATGGATGAGTAAAAAATAAGACTCAATATCCTTCTCTACTGCAGAAGTAGAGTATATTGCAACATGTTGTTGCACTCAAGTGTTATGGATAAAGCAGACTTTGAAGGACATAAGAGTTGTGTATGAAGATCTAATTACAATATTTTGTGACAATACAAGTGCTATAAACATTTCAAAGAATCTAGTGATGCACTCAAGAACAAAGCATATATTAATACGGTATCACTTTTCAAGAAAAAAGGTGACAGAGAATGAAGGAAAGATGGAATATGTGTCTACAAAGGATTAGATTGTAGATATTTTCACTAGGCCTCTGCCTAAGGATACTTTTGAGTATCTCAAAGAAAAGTTAGAGGTTATTACCCCTCCTGCACTGAACTAAGATGCATAAGAATGTATTAGTCTAGTGGTGCCCAAGGCCTCATTTTTTGATCTAGATTGATGTTTTGAGAGCTATCTCTCAGGGGGAGTAGCTAAATGTTATTGACATGAGTTCCTGATAATAAGTATTAAGTATTGATAACAAAGAAATTTTAGTTTGATCAGAGTAGCAAAGTGCAAGTATGTGCCCTTTGCTATTGATGTCAAAGGGGGAGAGAAATCATGTGAAAAACTCAGGAAGAGAAAGAGTGGAGATGTGTAAAAAGAAAGGGGAGTATCTTGTCTAAATGGTCTTTACAAATTTTCACATCTTATGTTCCCGTCAATGAAAAGGGGGGAGATTATTGCAAGTATGTGCCTAAGTGATGTTGTCATTGATGTCAACATATCTATGTTGTCATTAGTGTCAACTATGCTCTTGTTTACAATAGAATAGTCCAGTAGATTGCTCCGCATTTCTTGTAGAATGAATATCTTTGTCTGTGGATTGGAAGTTATTTAGAGGCATGTCTAAAGATGCTATGTTCCAAGTTTGAGCCTCTGCTATGAAGATTTGAGTGAGTTATGTTCACCATAGTAAAAACTATATTTTTTGTATATTTGGTGGTGACAGGGAGAATATATTATGCTCCACATTCCTCCACATTTAAGTATTTCAGTCTGCGGTTCTAGAACCAAGTTTGTAATGATGATAGGTGCCTTCACATCCAATGGTTCATTATTTGGTGGTCCACAAGTGATCTTTTCTTTATGACAGTGGATAAAAGTTATGTTCAAGTGCTTTGGTTTGAAGAATCTTCTTGACAAAGTGATTAGAGGTTGTTGAAAGGAAGCAAGGTGTGTGGAAACAGTTCCTACACTAATCTATTGAGGAGAGGGCTATGCAAATTCAAATTTATCCTAACTATTAGAGCAAAGTTAAACCATTAACATGAGATATTACAGCAAAACACAAGAACCAGAAAGTAGACAGAAGAAGAGAGACATAGATTTACAGTGGGGAAAACCCTTATCGGGTGAAAAACCTCACACTCAGAAACCTGCACAATGTATTAACAAATCTGAAAGTTGTTTACAATACACTTGCAATGCAAGCTTCAATGGTCTTTAACACTCATGTTTGGAGTCAATCTGGCAGCATAATAGTACCTGTAAACCTGTGATACAAACTCCATCTCCAAGCACTTGTATATAAAGGAAATACAAGGCAATATTGGACCTATCTTGGAATGGGCATCCAACATGGCATCTTGGACCAAAAGCCACACCTAGGGACACATGGTCAACATTGTAGAATGTGTCTAACACTTGTCCACAACTCCCATTCCAAAGAGGTCACCTATTTCCAAAATGGGTTACGACAGATGCTCTTACGATAGTTACGACTGTCATAGAATCTGTCATAGCGGTTACAACTTGCATTTCTAAGAGACTCTGTCATACACATGCTATAAATAGCATATTCTCTTACAACATGTCATATTCCACCTTGGGGCGCCCAAATATGCCTTATTCAAAGATGCTACATGACACATGTCATCACCTGTCTTACAACCTTCTATTCTTGACTCTTACATGTCATAGATTCATCATAGGAATCTGTCATAACCATTTCGGTCAAACATTCCTTACACAGCATAGAAGATGCCAACACATGGCAAAATATTCCTACCACTAAGTGGGATGCCTATCTCCTCATGTGAGGACAAAAATGCAAGTTGTCATAATCCATGTAGGATTGACACATCACCATGCCACATCCCACAATATGACAATATAGATTTTCCAATTATTTACAACATAGGAAATTAAATAATAAATACAAACATTACAAATGCAGAGAATTACCAAGGTTGAAACACCTTAATTCCCAACATTCTCCCACTTGTTGAACACGTTGTAATAGCCAATAGAAAATAGGATTTAACTGCTATAGGCCGAGAGGCCCATAGACTCCGAAAAAAATCTCAACTTCTCTGTGCCCACTAGTTTTGTCAATGCATCTGCAACATTCTTCAAAGTATCTACCTTCTCCAAATTTACCTTTCCATCCTCAACCATGTCCCTCACGAAGTGAAACTAAACATCAATGTGCTTGGTTCTAGTATGGAAAGTTGGATTCTTTGCAAGGCAAATTGCACTCTGACTATCGTAACTGATCGTGATCTAACCTGCATCAACACCAATATCAAAACCCAATCTCTTAAGCCAAATGTCTTCCTTACAAGCATGAGTTGCTGCCATATACTTAGCTTCTATTGTGGACAAAGCAACAACAAGTTGTTGCTTACTCATCCAACTAATAGCACCACCAAATAGTGTAAAAACATAAGCACTAGTGGATCTCTTGCTGTCAATGTCACCTGCCCAATCTGAATCCACAAATCCATGAATATCAATAGAATATGGAGGTCCTAAAACATTACCATGATAGCAAATGGCATACTCAGAAGTACCCCTCAAATATCTGAACACTCGCTTAACTACATCCCAATGAACCTGTCTAGGATTAAGCATAAACTGACTAAGGACTCCCACTACTTGGGCAATGTCTGGTCTTGTGCAGACCATAGCATACATCAAACTACCAACAACACTAGCATAAGGTACTCTGCTCATGTCCTCCACCTCACTAGGAGATTTTGGACAATCCTCAATAGACAACTTTGTCCCCAAGGAAATGGGAACACACAATGGTCTACAATCTGTCATGCTGAATTTGTCCAACACGGTCTTCACATACTTACTTTGGCTTAACCAAAGTCTTCTGTTGGTTCTGTCTCTTTTGATTTCCATTCCTAGAATGTACCTGGCTGCCCCTAAATCTTTCATTTCAAACTGAGCTGACAACTGAGATTTAAAATTAGAAATCATATTCTTACCCTTCCCAATGATAAACATATCATCAACATACAGTGCAACAATGAGAATACGATCACCATCAAATTTATAATACACACAGTGATCCGATTTTGATCTCACAAATCCAATTGACAACACAAAGGCATCAAACTTCAAATACCATCTCCTAGGGGATTGCTTCAAACCATACAAAGACTTCTTAAGTTTGCAAACCAAATTTTCTTTACCTTTCACCATGTAATGCTCTGGCTGTGACATGTAGATCTCTTCCTCCAAGTCACCATGAAGGAAAGTTATCTTCACATCCATCTGTTCTACCTCCAAGTCATAAGTTGCTACGAGAGACAATAGGAATCGAATGGATGTCAGCTTTGCAATAGGAGAGAAGATCTCACCATAATCTATACCCTCCACTTGTGAATACCCCTTCGCAACCAATCTGGCCTTATACTTCTCAACACTGCCATCTGCACCAATTTTCTTCTTGAACACCCATTTGTATCTAATGGGTTTCTGTCCAGGAGGCAAAGGCACCAAGTCCTAGGTTTGATTATTTTCCAAAGAAGCCATTTCTTCTTCCATGGCCTCCTTCTAGGAACCTACATCCTTCATATTCAAAGCCTCTGATATAGTTCTAGTTTCATCACTATTAGTAATCAAAGCATAAGCACAACTAGAATCAAGCAATGTAAAACCAAAACTTTCAGGTTGCTTTCTTATCTGTGTAGACTGAAAGGAAGCTAGGTGTGCAGGAACGCTTCCTACACTAATCTATTGAGGAGAGGGCTATGCAAATTCAAATTTATTATAACTATTACAGTAATGTTAAACCATTAACATGAGATATTGCAGCAAAACACAAGAGCCAAAAAGAAGACAGAAGAAGAGAGAAAGAGATTTACGGTGGGGAAAACCCTTATCGGGTGAAAAACCCCACACTCAGAAACCTGCACAATGTATTAACAAATCTAAAAGAATGTTTACAATACACTTGCAATGCAAGCTTCAATGGTCTTCGACACTCATGTCTGGAGTCAATCCAGAAGCATAATAGTACTTGTAAACCTATGTTACAAACTCCATCTCCAAGCACCTATTTAAATAGAACATACAAGGCAATTTTGGACCTTTCTTGGAATGGGCGTCCAATATGGCATCTTGGACCAAAACCCATGCCTAGGGACACTTGGTCAACATTGTAGAATGTGTCTGACACTTGTCCACAGCTCCCATTCCAAAGAGGTCGCCACTTTCCAAAATGGGCTATGACAGACGCTCTTATGACACTTACGACCATCATAGAATTTGTCATAGTAGTTACAACTTACAGCTGTAAGAGAATCTGTCATACACATGCTATAAATAGCATATTCTCTTACAACACATCATATTCCACCTTGGGGCACCCAAATATTCCTCATTCAAAGATGCTTCATGACACATGTCATTACCTGTCTTACAAACTTCTATTCTCGACTCTTACATGTCATAGATCCGTCATAGGAATCCGTCATAACCATTTTGGTCAAACATTCCTTACACAACATAGAAGTTGCTGACACAAGGTAGAATATTCCTACCACTAAGTGGGATGCCTATCTCCTCATGTGAGGACAAAATACCAAGTTGTCATAATCCATGTAGGATTGACACATCACCGTGCCACATCCCATAATATGACAAAGTGGAATTTCCAATTATTTACAACATAGGCAATGAATAATAAATACAAACATTACAAATGCAGAGAATTACCAAGGTTGAGACACCTTAATTCCCAACATTCTCCCACTTGTTGAACACCTTGTAAGAGCCAATAGAAAAATAGGATTTAACCACTATAGGCCAAGAGGCCCATAGACTCCGAACACCATCTGAACTTCTTTGTGCCCACTGGTTTCATCAATGCATCTACAACATTCTTCAAAGTATCTACCTTCTCCAAATTTACCTTTCCATCTTCAACCATGTCCCTCACGAAGTGAAACTGAACATCAATGTGCTTGGTTATAGCATGGAAAGTTGGATTCTTTACAAGGAAAATTGCACTTTGACTGTCACAACTGATTGTGATCTGGCCTGCATCAACACCAATATCGGAACACAATCTCTTAAGCCAAATGGCTTCCTTACAAGCATGAGTTGCTACCATATACTCAGCTTCTATCATGGACAAAGCAACAATAGGTTGTTGCTTACTCATCCAACTAATAGCACCACCAAACAGTGTAAAAACATAAGCACTGGTGGATCTCCTGCTGTCAATGTCACCTGCCCAATCTGAATCCACAAATCCATGAATATCAATAGGATGCGGAGGTCCTGAAACATTAACATGATAACAAATGGAATACTCAGAAGTACCCCTCAAGTATCTAAACACTTGCTTAACTGCATCCCAATGAACCCGTCCAGGATTAGCCATAAATCGACTAAGGACTCCCACTGCTTGGGCAATGTCTAGTCTTGTGCAGACCATAGCATACATCAAACTACCAACAACACTAGCATAAGGTACTCTGCTCATGTCCTCCACCTCACTAGGAGATTTTGGACAATTCTCAACAGACAACTTTGTCCCCAAGGAAACGGGAACACACAATGGTCTACAATTTCCCATGCTGAATCTGTCCAACACGATCTTAACATACTTACTCTGACTTAACCAAAGTTTTTTGTTGGTTCTGTCTCTTTTGATTTCCATTTCTAGAATGTACCTGGCTGCCCTTAAATCTTTCATTTCAAACTGAGCTAACAACTAAGATTTAAAATCAAAAATCATATTCATACCCTTCCCAATGAGCAACATATCATCAACATACAGTGTAACAATGAGAATACAATCACCATCAAACTTATAATAAACACAGTGATCCGATTTCGATCTCACAAATCCAATTAACAACACAAAGGCATCAAACTTCAAGTACCATCTCCTAGGGGATTGCTTCAAACCATACAAAGACTTCTTAAGTTTGCAAACCAAATTTTCTTTACCTTTTACCATGTAATGCTCTGGCTATGACATGTAGATTTCCTCCTCCAAGTCACCATGAAGGAAAGTTGTCTTCATATCCATCTGTTCTACCTCCAAGTCATAAGTTGCTGCGAGAGACAACAGGAATTGAATGGATGTCAGTTTTACAACGAGAGAGAAGATCTCACCATAATCTGTACCCTCCACTTGTGAATACCCCTTCGCAACCAATCTAGCCTTATACTTCTCAATACTGCCATCTGCACCAATCTTCTTCTTGAACACCCATTTGCATCGGACAGGTTTCCGTCTAGGAGGCAAAGGGACCAAGTCCCAAGTTTGATTCTTTCCAAAGAAGCCATTTCTTCCTCCATGGCCTCCTTCCAGGAACCTGTATCCTTCATATCCAAAGCCTCTGATATAGTTCTAGGTTCATCACTGTTAGTGAGCAAAGCATAAGCACAACTAGAATCAAGCAATGTAAAACCAAGCCTTTTAGGTTGCTTCCTTATTCGTGTAGACCTCATCAAGAGCTAAGGTTGAGATTCAACTTCTTCTTCTGAGCTTTCAGAGCTGCTAGAGCTCTCCTCATCATCAGGTCCAACATTGTCTTTCTGTTCAGTCTTCTCAAGGGTGAGAGGAAATTGAACAACATCCTCTTTCTTTTATTTTCCTTCTAGCTACAAAATAGTGGAAGAAATTCTAAGCTCTCTGAAGATGACACTTCTGCTATACAACACTTTTTCAGCCATGGGGTCCCAAAGCTTGTATCCTTTCACACCAACACCATAGCTGATGAAGATACACTTAACAGCTTTGTTCTCCAACTTTGACCACTTCTCCCTAGGCACATGTGCATGCCTCACAACCAAAAACATGAAGATGCCTTATTGAAGGCTTTCTACCAGACCACACCTCCATGGGTGTCTTTCTAATAAGAGATGATGTAGGAGATCTGTTTACTAGATAGCAAGCAGTGGCAATAGCTTCAACCCAAAACTTTTGTTCTAGACTAGCTCCACTAAGCATACTCCTAGCCTTCTCCATCAGTGTCTTGTTCATCCTCTCTGCAACTCCATTTTTCTGCGGCGTGTATGGAGTTGTCTTATGTCTTTCAATCCCAAGTTCCTTGCAATACTTATCAAATTTTGTAGAACAGAACTCACCACCATTGTCAGTTCTCAAACATTTAATCTTTCTACCAGTCTAATTTTTAGCAAAGGCTTTAAACTCCTTAAACTTGCTATAGACTTCAGATTTGCTTCTGAGAAAATAAATGCATGTCCTTCTACTGTAATCATCTATAAAAGATACAAATTATACAGATTTTGATAACGAAAGAACATTAACAAGACCAAACACATCAGAATGAATGAGGTCCAACACACCAGAAGACTTATGAGAACTCAAGTAAAACTGAACACGGTTTTGTTTTCCATAAATACAATGTTCACAAAAGTCAAACTCAAGATTACAATCATCTAACCCCTCAACAAGGTTCTTATTTTTTAGGGTACGCAAACCCTTCTCACCAATGTGGCCAAATATCTTATGCCATAACATTGTCTTTTCTGCAGGAAGTTTAACTTCAATTCACAATTACAACCATCAAGACTAGAAACAACAAATTTCTTCACTGCTCATTTAGATGGTGGGGATGAAGTGACTGCTGCCCTCTTCCTTGAGTCAGAAGAAATATTGCATTGTGCAATGCATGGTTCTAGCTAAAACAAAGTACCTCTCTGAGTACCCTTAGCAAGCACCATAGATCCTCTAGTCATCTTGCATCCTTCTTTCGGAAAGACAACCTACACACCTGCATTATTCAAACTACTTATAGAAAGTAGGTTCCATGCTAAGCCTGGGATGTGCATAACCCAAGAGATCCCCTTCACTCGACCATCAGGGAATTAGATAGAGACTCTTACATGACCAACGAGCTTCAGATGAGAGTTGTTGCCTAGATACACCTTTCCACCATCAAACTCCTCATACTTAGTGAACCAGTCTCAATGCGAGGTCATGTGGAATGATGCACTAGAGTCGATTAGCCACACATCATCAGATGCATGGGTTGCTAGGGCTGCGATGAAGTCATCACCATCATCTTGTGATTTGTCAGAATCTGAATCAGAAGCTTTCTTCTTTTTCTTCTTCTCCTCTTTGCATTCCTTTCAAAAATGCCTGGTCTTTGGACCTACCCATGGGATTTGGACCTACCCTTCTTAGCTTTCTTGTCCTTCTTCTTCCCTTTCTCCTTGGGTCTTCCATGAACTACAAGGGCTTCTTTGGTTGCCTCAGAAGACTCTCTCCACATCTCTTCAGATAATAGTGAAGAAACCACCTCTTCCATTTTGAATGTGGATGTGGTGCTTCCGATTGCCATGACAAGATGATCCCATGAGTCCGGCAGAGAATAAAGTAGGGTCATACACCGATCCTCCTCCTCCATCTTTACACTGATAGATGTCAATTGTGCAACTAGCATGTTAAAGGCATTCATATGCTCAGCCATGGATCCTCTATCCTCCATTTGAAGAGAATACTTCTTTCTCAGGAGAAGTTTATTGACAAGGGATTTGGCTTGATACGCATCCCCTAACTTCTTCCAAAGGAGTGTTGCAGTAGCCTCCTCATGGACATTTAACAACACAGAATCGGCAAGACTAAGTCTTATGAGACCCTTAGCCTTCTGATCCTTGAGATCCCAGTTAGCTTGTGACATTGTAGCTAGTTTAGTTCTATTCACACTTTCCCAAAGGTCTCAGTCAACTAACATGTCTTCCATCTTAACCTTCCATAGCTCAAAATTACTGCCGTTGAACTTCTCTACTTCAAACCTTCCTGATGTGCTTGCCATCTCCTTGCTACAATAAGATACAAAATGCTCTACATAGACTCCCACTCAACCTAAGATTAGCTCAAAAAATCCCTACCCAACAACTAGGACCAAAGGTGATCAAACTCTGATACCAATTGAAAGGAAGCTAGGTGTGCGGAAACGCTTCCTACACTAATCTATTGAGGAGAGGGCTATGCAAATTCAAATTTATCCTAACTATTACAGCGATGTTAAACCATTAACATGAGATATTGTAGCAAAACACAAGAGCTAGAAAGAAGACAGAAGAAGAGAGACAGAGATTTACGGTGGGGAAAACCCTTATCGGGTGAAAAACCCCACACTCAGAAACCTGCACAATGTATTAAAAAATCTGAAAGAATGTTTACAATACACTTTCAATGCAAGCTTTAATGCTCTTTGACACTCGTGTTTGGAGTCAATCCGACAGCATAATAGTACCTGTAAACCTGTGTTACAAACTCCATCTCCAAGCACCTATTTAAATAGAACATACAAGGCAATTTTGGACCTTTCTTGGAATGGGCATCCAATATGGCATCTTGGACCAAAACCCATGCCTAGGGACACTTGGTCAACATTGTAGAATGTGTCTGACACTTGTCCACAGCTCCCATCCCAAAGAGGTCACCACTTTCCAAAATGGGCTATGACAGATGCTCTTACGACACTTACGACCATCATAGAATTTGTCATAGTTGTTACAACTTACAGCTGTAAGAGAATCTATCATACACATGCTATAAATAGCATGTTCTCTTACAACACATCATATTCGACCTTGGGGTGCCCAAATATACCTCATTCAAAGATGCTTCATGACACATGTCATTACTTGTCTTACAAACTTCTATTCTCGACTCTTACATGTCATAGATCTGTCATAGGAATCTGTCATAACCGTTTCGATCAAACATTCCTTACACAACATAGAAGATGCCGACACATGGCAGAATATTCCTACCACTAAGTGGGATGCCTATCTCCTCATGTGAGGACAAAATACCAAGTTGTCATAATCCATGTAGGATTGACACATCACCGTTCCACATCCCATAATATGACAAAGTGGAATTTCCAATTATTTACAACATAGGCAATGATTAATAAATACAAACATTACAAATGCAGAGAATTACCAAGGTTAAGACACCTTAATTCCCAACATAGACCTCCTCAAGAGTTGAGGTTGAGGTTCAACTTCTTCATCTGAGCTTTTAGATCTACTAGAGCTCTCCTCATCATCAGAGCCAACATTCTCTTTCTGTTCAGTCTTCTTAGAGGTAAGAGGAAACTGAACAACATAGACTCTTTCTTTTCTTTTTCTTCTAGCTACAAAATAGTGGAAGAAGGTGTAAGCTCTCTAAAGATGACACTTCTACTATACAACACTTTTTCAGCCATGGGGTCCCAAAGCTTGTATCCTTTCACACCAACACCATAGCCGATGAAGATGCACTTAACAGCTTTGTTCTCCAACTTTGACTGCTTCTCCCTAGGCACATGTGCATATGCCTCACAACCAAAAACATGAAGATGTCTTACTGAAGGATTTCTACTAGACCACACCTCCATGGGTGTCTTTCCAACAAGAGATGATGTAAGAGATCTGTTTACTAGATAGCAAGCAGTGGCAACAGCTTCAACCCAAAACTTTTGTTCTAGACCAGCTCCACTAAGCATACTCCTAGCCTTCTCCATCAGTGTCCTGTTCATCCTCTCTGCAACTCCATTTTTCTGCGATGTGTATGGAGTTGTCTTATGTCTTTCAATCCCAAGTTCCTTGCAATACTTATCAAATTCTATAGAACAGAACGTTGTCAGTTCTCAAACATTTAATCCTTTTACCAGTCTAATTTTCAGCAAAAGCTTTAAACTCCTTAAACTTGCTATAGACTTCAGATTTGCTTCTAAGAAAAATAAATCCATGTCCTTCTACTGTAATCATCTATAAAAGATACAAAGTATACAAATTTTGATAACAAAGGAACATTAACAGGACCAAACACATCAGGATGAATGAGGTCCAACACACTAGAAGACTTATGAGAACTCGAGTAAAACTAAACATGGTTTTGTTTTCCATAAATGCAATGTTCGTAAAAGTTAAAATCAAGGTTAAAATCATCTAACCCCTCAATGAGGTTCTTATTTTTTAGAGTATGCAGACCCTTCTCACCAATGTGGCCAAATATCTTATGCCATAACATTGTCTTTTCTGCAAGAAGTTTAACTTCCAATGCACGATTACAACCATCAAGATTAGAAACAATAGATTTCTTCACTGCTCATTCAGATGGTGGGGATGAAGTGACTGCTGCCCTCTTCCTTGAGTTAGAAGAATTATTGCATTGTGCAATGCATGCTTCTAGCTGAAATAGAGTACCTTTTTGAGTACCCTTAGCAAGCACCATAGATCCTCTAGTCATCTTGCATCCTTCTTTTGAAAAGACAACTTGCACACCTGCATCATTCAAACTACTTACAAAAAATAGGTTTCGTGCTAAGCCTGGGATGTGCATAACCCTAGAGATCCCCTTCACTCAACCATTAGGGAATCAAATAGAGACTCTTCCATGACCAACAATCTTCAGATGAGAGTCGTCACCCAGATATACCTTTCCACCATCAAACTCCTCATACTTAGTGAACCAGTCTCGATGCGAGGTCATGTGGAATGATGCACTAGAATCGATTAGCCACACATCATCAGATGCATGGGTTGCCAAGGCTGCAATGAAAGCATCACCGTCATCTTGTGATTTTTTAGAATCTGAATTAGGAGCTTTCTTCTTCTTCTTCTTCTCCTCCTCTTTGCATTCCTTTTGGAAATGCCCTGTCTTTCCATAGTTCCAACAAAGAGCCTTGGACTTTCCAGGAGATTTGGATCTCCCATGGGATTTGGATCTACCCTTCTCAGCTTTCTTGTCCTTCTTCCCTTTCTCCTTAGGTTTTCCATGAACTGTAAGGGCTTCTTTGGCTACCTCAGAAGACTTTCTTTGCATCTCTTCAGACAACAATGAAGAAACCACTTCTTCCATTTTGAATGTGGATGTGGTGCTTCTGATTTCCATGACAAGATGATTCCATGAGTCCGGTAGAGAACAAAGTAGGGTCATACATAGATCCTTCTCCTCCATCTTTACACCAATAGATGTCAATTGTGCAACTAGCATGTTAAAGGCATTCATATGCTTAGCAATAGATCCTCTATCTTCCATTTGAAGAGAATACAACTTGCTTCTCAGAAAAAGTTTATTAACTAGGGATTTGGCTTGATACACATCCCCCAACTTCTTCCAAAGGAGTTTTATAGTGGTCTCTTCATGGACATTTAACAACACAGAATCGGCAAGACTAAGTCTTATGAGACCCTTAGCCTTCCTATCCTTGAGATCCCAATCAGCTTGTGACATTGCAGCTGGTTTAGTTTCATTCACACTATCCCAAAGGTCTCAGTCAACTAACATTTCTTCCATTTTGAGCTTCCACAGCTCAAAATTACTGCCATTGAACTTCTCTACTCCAAATCTTCCTGATGTGCCTGCCATCTCCTTGCTGCAATAAGATACAGAATGCTCTACACAGACTCCCACTCAACCTAAGATTAGCTCAAAAAACCCCTACCCAACAACTAGGACCAAAGGTGATCAAGCTTTGATACCAACTGAAAGGAAGCAAGGTGTGTGGAAACGCTTCCTACACTAATCTATTGAGGAGAGGGCTATGCAAATTCAAATTTATCCTAACTATTACAGCAAAGTTAAACCATTAACATGAGATATTGCAGCAAAACATAAGAGCCAGAAAGTAGACAGAAGAAGAGAGACAGAGATTTACGGTGGGGAAAACCCTTATCGGGTGAAAAACCCCACACTCAAAAACCTGCACAATGTATTAACAAATCTGAAAGTTGTTTACAATACACTTGCAATGCAAGCTTCAATGGTCTTTGACACTCATGTTTGGAGTCAATCTGGTAGCATAACAGTACCTATAAACCTGTGATGCAAACTCCATCTCCAAGCACCTGTATATAAAGGAAATACAAGGCAATATTGGACCTTTCTTGGAATGGGTGTCCAACATGGCATCTTGGACCAAAACCCACGCCTAGGGACACTTGGTCAACATTGTAGAATGTGTTTGACACTTGTCCATAGCTCCCACCCAAAGAGGTCACCTATTTCCAAAATGGGCTATGATAGATGCTCTTACGACACTTACGACTATCATAGAATCTGTCATAGCGGTTACAACTTACAGCTATAAGAGAATCTATTATACACATGTTATAAATAGCATATTCTCTTACAACATGTCATATTCCACCTTGGAGCGCCCAAATATGACTTATTCAAAGATGCTACATGACACCACCTGTCTTACAACCTTCTATTCTCGAATCTTACATGCCATAGATTCGTCATAGGAATCCATCATAACCATTTAGGTCAAACATTCCTTACACAACATAGAAGATGCCGACACATAGCAGAATATTCCTACCACTAAGTGGGATGCCTATCTCCTCATGTGAGGACAAAAATGCAAGTTGTCATAATCCATGTAGGATTGACACATCACCGTGCCACATCCCACAATATGACAATATGGATTTTCTAATTATTTACAACATAGGCAATTAAATAATAAATACAAACATTACAAATGTAGAGAATTACTAAGGTTGAGACACCTTAATTCCCAACAATTGTGCAGATGTTCTTGGTGATTACAATGTGTTGGCAAGAGACACTATATGTATTCATGGTTGTTGTCATTGATGGCAACAAAGGTCATCCCACATATCGCAAGTCATGGTGTGTCTCTACCGGAAGTCAGAATGAAGATTGTTGTGGTCCGGTGAACAAGAATAGAGCATGTGGCAAGGTCTGACAGATTGGTCCGGATCTCTCAGAGGAAGTGTCTTGGTGCAGTGCAGATTTGGGGAAGTCAAGAGGACTACCTTGAGTAGTATATTCCAAGGATTTAGCCTCCGGTGATGGACAAGGAAAAAGATATGAATAGTTGATTACCGGATTCCTGAGAGACAGTGAGAATAGAGAAAGAACTGA
Organism: Cunninghamia lanceolata; assembly: GCA_027924645.1. Taxonomy (NCBI): domain Eukaryota; kingdom Viridiplantae; phylum Streptophyta; class Pinopsida; order Cupressales; family Cupressaceae; genus Cunninghamia; species Cunninghamia lanceolata. The sequence goes on from BSBN01001201.1 coordinate 9,970,241, forward strand.
CTGACAGAGTATCAGACTATTTTCCAGATGTGTTACTGTTGATGGTAAAGGTTGTGAAGGCATGAATCATGTTTGGCCGACATGATTAATGACATCTACAAGTATATGCTTGATCCACATTACTTGATATGCAAGGATTCAGCTGACAGAACAGAGTTTGTGAGAAGATAGACTATTCCAGGTGCCGACTAGAAAGATAATGAAATCACTAGTGTGGATATAAATAGAGGATGGATTTTGTTTGAATAGTGTAATTGTGGTATGGTGTATGCGAATAAGTGTAGAGTAGTGCAGAAGCAGTAAGAAAGATCCGGTATGTGAAAAGAAAATAGAATAAAGAGTAGAGGAAAGATGAAGTGCAGCAGATCAGTATACTAAGCCTAACCAGAACTGAACTCCAGCATATGTAGATGCTTCCAATCAGTTCAAGTATTGTATAACATTCTTTTGTAGACAGTGTGTCTCCTTGTAGGCAGTGTGCCTCTTTGTGAGTAGTGTGCTCGGGCAGTGAGCCCTAATTGGCAAGTGCCATTTTGTAATTCCTTATTCTTCTAACAGAGAATAATCTTTGGGTTAATCACCCCATGGTTTTCTCCCTTAACCGGGTTTCCACGTCAAAAATACTGTGTCATGTGTTTCTCATTTCATGGTAATGTTTGTTTGATTCAATGCTGCTTTGATTAATAAGAAAGTTCAAAAGAAGAATAACTGATTCACCCCCCCTCTCAGTTATCAACAATTGGTATCAGAGCTAAGTTCCTCCTAATAGAGCCTAACAGCTTGAGGAAGATCTGGGAGTTCAAATGGATGCATATGGTTTAAGGGAGCAACTCAAGACTGCCCTTGAGGATCTTGAACAGTCAAACTCTGAAGTCAATGAATTAAAGGAAAGACTCAAACAGGCTGATGAATTCATGAGAGAACTAAAGGACAAATTAAGTCTCTCTATGAAAAAGAGAAAGGAGCTGCTCCAACAATTGGCAAGACAAAGTGAAGAAAGTAATACAAATGAAGAATTGACTGAGAAAACCAAGTTATGTGAAAAGTTATCAAAAGAAGTCATTATGGTAAGACATGAAATGGAATCAGGAGTTATAAAGTTTACTCAAGAGATTGAAGAGAAAAGAAAAGCTGAAGACAATCTAAGACAATCTCTTAAAGAGAAATCAGAAGATTGCCTCCAGATGGACAGGATTATCAGACATCTTGAATCTAATCTTGAAGATGCCAAAGATAATGAAGAAAAACTTGAGGATCAAATTGTCTCTCTCAAAAGAGATCTTCAAACAGCAAATGAATATAAAGAGAAATTCAAGATAAGTTCTGCTCAACTTGAAGTTCTTCTTGGAAGTCAAAAGAGGGCAGATGACAAGTATGGTTTGGGATATGAGAAAGGAGAAAGCTCCGGATCCGGTCAAAAGAATTTTGGATCAGAAAATCCAAGGAATAGGCCTAGAAGACCTCCGGTAAGATAGCCCAATGCTCAAAGATATCCATCTTTCAATGGATACTGCCACAGCTGCAATCACTTTGGTCACAAAGCTAATCAGTGCAGAAAGAGAATGAATCAGACTAATTCATTCTTCTCCGGACAGTGCTTTAACTGCAAAAGGTATGGACACAAGTCTCATGAATGCAGAAATATGCAAATAAACAAATCATTCAATGGTAGATGCTTTGCATGCAATAGAGTAGGTCATATGGCTAATCAATGCAGATCAAGAGGTTATCAGTCAAATATGCAAGGAAATATTATTTGCCAAATTTGTAATAGGTCCGGTCATAATGCAAAACTCTGCAGAAGCAAGAATCAAGACAAAAGAGGTCCGATGTATAATCAGAATCAAGACAAGGGTAAACAAAAGATGAATGCGGATGAAGTTAGGAATCAGATGAACACGATTTGGGTAAAGAAAAGTTCAGAGAATGTAGAGGTTGGATCCGCACCAGACTCTGGTGGTGATATTTCTTCCAGAAATTAAAAAGTGAGCTCTGGCTCAGGGGGAGACTCAAAGAAAATCCTGTTCCCCCAGCCAATCAAGTGGTGCCGGATGTGGCACAAGATGCGGAGTAAAGGGTTTGAATATATAAGTCTTGAGATGATCCAGATAAGATTTCAGAGGTCCGCATGAAAATGTGAAGAAGTTGTGATCGATCAAGTAAGACCTGTTCTGGGAGATGCTTCAGAATGACAGAGGATTACAAAAAGGTCCAGAGAGATCCGGAAGTGCATTGTCTTATTCTACGGATTGGACAGAATGTTTGGGATGTCCTTGTGATGTATCATCTTGATTTATTCATAGTTGGAAGATCCACATGATGTTCATAGATCAGGACTGATCCGGTACTCCAAATTATCCGAATAAGGCAAACTGGAATAATGTAGGTCGAGCATTTATTGCCATTAGATATTAGGGTTTGCGAAGCAATATAAGGGATTTCTCATAAATCACTTGCTCATTCTGCACTCAAGAAGAAGTGAAAAGTGGAGCTCTGCAACAAGATTCATCAAACTCACCAAAGATCTCCTGCAGAAGTCATTACATACAAAAATCAATTCAACCACTCCGTGTAACCGAAGGCGCATAAGGTATTTTCTGTTTTCAATATCTCACTGCAAATCTTTAAAAAAAATGGCTACTCCGAATATAGTTAAGATCTCTGATAGACCTCGCCCCACATTCAAGAAACATCCATACAAATCTTTGGAGGTAGATCCACTAGGAGCCTTCTCTAGTGTTCCGCATGGTGTATTGCATACGGAGGACATTAGGGTTTACATTCATGCAAATTTTGAAGAATTTGGAGAATCAAAATTGATGGATATCTATCACAAATAGTTGATAGATGACTCCTTTGAGATTAAACCTCAGTACAAAGCCATCCTGGATAAACACTTTGCACAGTGCATCCATTTCCCCTGTTTTGAAGAAGATGAATGGGTCTGGTATGTACTAAGTAGAGTGCATGACAACTTCCTATGGTTGAACAAGCCCTTCAAGATCACCAAAGATGCAATTAGGGCTATAACCGATCTGCACTCATCCGGTGGATTACCTGTTCTTAAGTCTATCAAAAATCAGATAGTTAGTGATGCAACCGGATCTAAGTTTGATAAGAGAGCTATGATAGTTGAAGACATCACTGAACTAGATGTCAAATTTACATCTATGATAATTGGTTACAAGATCTATCACTCCAGTAGGGAAAATTCAGTACCGGGAACTACAATTTACACAGCTTATCAAATGCTAAAGGAGAATGCAGACTATGACTTGTGTGAGCTTCTTGTAAACCAACTTTTTGAAAATCTACAGAAGATCAAGAAAGTCAAGAAAAACTCCTTCAAGTATGGCAATTTGATCCTTTGTCTCTTCTTTTATTACATGAATGAGCTTCCCGGATCCAGTGGATGGATATGGCAGAATGACAGACCAGTTGCCATCCAAATCAGAGATTATTTGCATGGACTTGGGGATGCCAAAGCAAGAAAAATAGCTCTATGGGGATATTTCAAGAACTTCCAAAGCATGATGCATGCAAGAGAAAGAATACCCCAATCTCTTGTTGAAAAGTACAAAGACACAGTATGTTTTATGGTAGAAAAAGATCAGTGTCTAATGGAGGCAGTAGAACCAAGAACTGTGTGGATCATGCCCATGGGGTATGAAGTGGATGAACAGATAGTGGAGCTACATGTTCAACACATGATTAGTCAGCCTAAAGATCCAAAGGCAGAAAGGTTCGGAACATTTGAGGAACTAAGTATAAAAATCCATGTTGAACTCAGAGAACCGGAGATCAAGAGGAAGGTGAGAAAAGAAGTAGAGCATATTGCTCAAGGCCTAGGCATCCCAAAGGAGGCACCTGATGTCAACCAGGAAAAGAGGTGAAAGGCTGAGGAAGAGAAGAAAGAGGCAGAAAAGAAAAGCAAGAAAAGTACTCTGGTGGAAACCTCAACCCAGACCAGATCATCAAAGGGGTCTACACCTGTCACAACCAAAGGCTCAAAAATGTCAAAACCGGAAGGTCAGACATCCGGTAAAGGAGAGAAAAGATCTAAAATAAAAGCCACAAGGGCTTACACAAGTTAGAAAGATGAAGAGGAAACGAAATCAGATGAGGGGGTAAAAGAAATAAAGAAACAGAAGAAGAAAGGATCCGGTAAACCCTCCACAGGCCAAGACAAGGAAGAAATGGCAGAGGTATTTGTTGAAAAGCCCACCCTATCTCTAGAGAGTGTAATCAAGTCAGTCATGGTGGATGGAAACCTTCAACCAATGACTGAATTCTATGATGACTACAATGAGGCTGACCAAAAGATTCTGCAGGAAGCCACAATCAAGTATATGAACATATACAATAAGGCTTTCATTGAGATCATATCTCTAATTCCTAAAAGCCTAGAAAAGGAATTAGAAATAAGAAAGAATAATGCTCAGGCAAAAGATCTTGAGATCCGGGAGTAGATAGCTATTCAGCTATATCCTCAAATTGATCCCAAGACAATGAACATAATATTCAAAGACTACAAAGATGAGTTCAGGAGTAAAGCAAGAATGAATCAACTCATGCTTGGTGAGACTGACAAGGTGGCCATAGAGACAGAAGAGATCCTCCGGAAGGCCTTCAAAAGGTTTAATCTTCCTATTGTAGAGGACTTAGGTGCAGAAATAGCTGTGGACTTGGAGTCATCTGCTCCGGAAGAAGTGGCCCTTGAACAGACTAACATCTCTCCTCCGGCTTCCCCTACAGTCTCCGGATCCCAAGAAGAAGAGAAATTACAGGGGAAAGAAGCAGCAATAAAAGAAAAAGAGGTTGACAGCACCAAGGATGCAGAGAAAGAGAAGATTCCAACAGAGAAAACCACAACTGAAAGTGGTAAGAATGTGGAAGGAGAAAAGATTCCAAAGGACAAAACTGCAGAAGAAAAGAAACATTTGTCTCCGGCAAGAGACACTGCACAAACTGTTCAAAAATTTTTGAGCCAAGAAACAATAGAGATTGATGAACCGGAGCTTCTAAAAGGTCCATTCAACTTTGACTCCCTCTCTCCGGTACAGATGATGAAGATAGCTTCATTTGCAAATGCTAAGGCAAATGAAAAACTCCTAAAGTCTCATATGGAAGACTGTGAGTTGATAGAGGCTGCTTCCGGAGTGCTTGAAAAGATTATGCCATCAGTCCAGATAGATTCGACAGCCTCCTCTTCCGGTAATCTCAAAACCTTAGTTAGCAGTGTTGATACACATTTTGATTCTCTAGAAAAATCAGCTGAAGAAAAGGTCCGAAAGGAATTTTTGGATAAAAGATTTTCAGAAGTACTAGGATTAATCTCTAATGATAGGAGAAATATGAGTATTGGAATAAAGAGCTTAGAAAATGCTCTTAAGGATGGCAGTGACATTTACAAATTTTGTATCTCCTGGTCAAAGGCAACAGTAGAAATTGATAAGAAAATAAAAGAGGAACAAGACAAACTACAAAGTTTGTCTCAAAGTTTTGATCCTCTCTCTTCCTCCATAGTAAATCAAGAATGTCAAACTATTGCAATCACAAATGCAATAAAGAACTTTGAGAAGGAAAGGAAGAATATAACTAATCGGATGGGAGAACTTAGAAGGATTATAATCCCTAAGTTAGAAACTATGCATGAGGCCGTCAGTGATGCTCAGGCTACCGCCCAAACAAATGATCCGACAGATCTCAAGAGGGCAGAAGCTTTTGCATTTTTGTTGAGTGGTCACATTTCAATTTTGGATAGAATGAAGCAAAGTTGGGCTACTGAACTGGTCCAATTGAAGACATCCTTTGTAGACATTCTTCAGTTTATGTGAGTATGTAATATGCAGCTAAGTATAGTAAATTTTTGAAAATTTTGGTGTGCGAACCCTACCCTTTGCCATTGATGTCAAAGGGGGAGTGAGGAACAGTGAAAAATGAGGAATCCAACTAAGGAGGAGTTCCAGAAATTGTATATAAAGATAGAGCATCAACCAAGGGGGAGCACAGTGTAAACACTTAGTCATTTTTCACCAAGTGTTGCCATCAATGCCAAAGGGGGAGATTGTTGGCAAGAGACACTATATGTATTCATGGTTGTTGTCATTGATGGCAACAAAGGTCATCCCACATATCCGCAAGTCATGGTGTGTCTCTACCGGAAGTCAGAATGAAGATTGTTGTGGTCCGGTGAACAAGAACAGAGCATGTGGCAAGGTCTGACAGATTGGTCTGGATCTCTCAGAGGAAGTGTCTTGGTGCAGTGTGGATTTGGGGAAGTCAAGAGGACTACCTTGAGTAGTATATTCCAAGGATTTAGCCTCCAGTGATGGACAAGGAAAAAGATATGAATAGTTGAGTACCAGATTCTTGAGAGACAGTGAGAACAGAGGAAGAACTGACTGACAGAGTATCAGACTATTTTCTGGATGTGTTACTATTGATGGTAAAGGTTGTGAAGGCATGAATCATGTTTGGCCGACATGATTAATGACATCTACAAGTATATGCTTGATCCACATTACTTGATATGCAAGGATTCAGTTGACAGAACAGAGTTTGTGAGAAGATAGACTATTCCGGGTGCCGACTAGAAAGATAATGAAATCACTAGTGTAGATATAAATAGAGGATGGATTTTGTTGTGAATAGTGTAGTTGTGGTATGGTGTATGCGAATAAGTGTAGAGCAGTGCAGAAGCAGTAAGAAAGATCCGGTATGTGAAAAGAAAGCAGAATAAAGAGTAGAGGAAAGATGAAGTGCAACAGATCAGTAGACTAAGCCTAACCGGAACTGAACTCCAGCATATGTAGATGCTTCCAATCAGTTCAAGTATTATATAACATTCTTTTGTAGACAGTGTGTCTCCTTGTAGGTAGTGTGCCTCTTTGTGAGCAGTGTGCTCGGGCAGTGAGCCCTAATTGGCAAGTGCCATTTTGTAATTCCTTATTCTTCTAACAGAGAATAATCTTTGGGTTAATCACCCCATGGTTTTCTCCCTTACCCGGGTTTCCACGTCAAAAATACTGTGTCATGTGTTTCTCATTTCATGGTAATGTTTGTTTGTTTGATTCAATGCTGCTTTGATTAATAAGAAAGTTCAAAAGAAGAATAACTGATTCACCCCCCCTCTCAGTTATCAACACAATGTTCTTGTGGATGTCTCTTGGTCATGTTCCTACCTTTGGATTGGTCCACAAAGAGAAATTTGGATCATGAATGAAGACTGTTCTTAGAAGACTTAATGTTAACACTAGTTTTGACTGACATGGTTGCTTTCACTACTTGCGAAGATACATTGAAGATTATAGAAGCGTGTCATGGCATGGAAGATTTCATTTGAGTCGCAACTAAGGCATAACATGGTCCACATACATATTTCCCTTAGCTAATTTTGTTTAGGTCTAGACTTATTTCTGTGTATGTTTGTAATGTCGACCTTGGAGATTGTTCTAATGGTTGATGAATGTAATGTTGACCTTGATGTACATTCCAAGGTTGACGAAGTGTATAAAAATATGTAATAAAGTTGCAAAAAAGATGTCCTTGTGCAAAAAAGTGAAGATAAGTGCGAAGATGTAAGAAGAGTAGAGTAGAGGGGTTATATTGTGTTTTAATGGAACTAAACCCAAGCATGGAGTAGATGCTATCAAATCAGTTCACCAACCCCTAGCAGTGAGCCACCCCTTGGTAGTGAGCCAATCTTGGCAGTGAGCCCCAACATTTGTTGTGAGCATTGTGGTCAGTGAGCCCTAAGGTAGTGAGGCTCTATTTTTCGGTATTGCTATAACATTTTTATTTCTGTGGGCTAACACCCACTGTGGTTTTTCCCTTATAGGGTTTTCCACATAAAAAATCTGGTAGCTCATGGGTTGAATGTGTTATTGTGTTAATCTTCTTGTTTCATATTTTCATGGTCAAATCTTAAAAACAATAATTGAGCATTTGATGTGTCAATATTCATAAGTGGTAAAATTTTAAGAGACAACTGATTCACCCCTCTATCAGAGCCAAGTTCCTCGGAAGTAAGCCTAACAACTTGAGGTCGATCTAGGATGTCTTATAAGAAAGAAGCTCCTCAGTTTGATCAAAAGAATTATTCTTTATGGAAGGTACGAATGAAAATCCATCTCCTCTATCTTAGTTATAGAGTATGGAAAGTGACAGAGACAAAGTATACCATGCCTTAGAATGGTTTAACAACTGAAGATGAAATCAAAGAATATGAGTTAATTATAAAAGTTAGAGATGCTATGTTAAGTGCCTTGTCTGACACTGAGTTGGTAAAGGTCATGGATCTAGATTCTGCTAATGAAGTCTAGGAAAAACTTAAAAAATTGTATGAAAGAGATGAATCTGTAAAAAGAGCCAAATTGCAAGGCCTGAAAATGAAATATGATGGTTTAAAGATGAGTGAAGATGAAAACATAACAACCTACATGTAAAAGGTTGAAGAAATTGTCAATGGAATAAAAGGTATGGGAGGAACTATTGATGAAAATTCTTAGGTCACTACCTAAGTCCTACAATCACAAGGTAGTTGCAATTGAAGAAGCAATGACTGTAAAAGAAGTTGATAAGGATCAGTTGCTTGGAAAGCTTACAGCCTTTGAGATGAGAGATTTTGGTGATGCTCTGTCGAAGGTTGAGACTGCATTCAAAGCCAGTACTTCAGCAAAGATCTCCAGAGCTAAGAAGTACAATGTGGAACTTGATGATGAGCTTGATGAAATTGAAGCCAACTTTGTTGATAGACTGCAAAGAGGTTCCAATAAGTTCAAAGGTAAATCACCTTTCAAATGTTTTACATGTGGTAAGGTTGGTCACTATGCTTCTAGGTGTCCTGAGAGAATTGAAAGGAATAGAAAAATATTTGAGAATAGACCTAGGGTTCCAAAGAAATGCTACTATGTTAGAGATCTTGATGATGAAGGTGTGACAGATGATGAATCTAATGATGCTAGTACTAGTGCAAATGAATGCTTGTTTATTGCAATTAAAGAAGAAATTATGTCTACTAATCCTGCTAGTTGTGTGAAGGAAGAAAAACCAGTGGAAGAGAGTGCTTTGGATGTTCAAGTTGAGAAAGATAAGGATGAATGGATTATTGACAATGGATGCTCACATCACATGACCAGTGACAAAAGTAAATTTTTGAGTTTGGAAAAGTATGATGGAGGACTAGTTAGGTTTGGAGATAATGCAGTTGGTAATTGAAAGCACAACATTGATAATGTCTTATATGTGAAGGGTTTAAAGCATAATCTTTTGAGTGTTGGTCAGATGTGTGACAAAGGTTATGATCTAAGATTCAAAGATAATGGGTGCAAAATCATGCAAATCTCCATAATAGTGATTACTACTAGTAAGAAGACCAGAGGTAACATTTACCAATTAAGAGGAACTAATGATTATTGTTTATTGGCTCAGATAGATGAGAGTTGGTTGTGGCATAGAAGGATGTGTCATATCAATTTTGAAAATTTGGTGAAGATAAGTTCTACACAGGTTGTAAGAGATCTACCTAAACTTGCGAAGCCTACCAACACCATTTGCAAGGAGTGTCAATTTGGGAAACAAACAAGAACAAGTTTCAAAAGCAAAGAACAATTCTCTGCTGGATTGCTAGAGCTAGTACATATAGATTTGTGTGGTCCCACAAGAACAAGAAGTCTACAAGGTGACAAGTATTTTATGTTGCTTATTGATGATTATTCTAGAATGACTTGGGTCACTTTCTAAAAGAAAAATTTGAAGCCCTAGACAAGTTTAAAGTTTTCAAGGCAATGGTTGAGAATGAGTTAGAGTTGAGGATCAAATGCTTAAGGTTTGATAGAGGAGGTGAGTTCACATCAAATGAATTCAATATTTTCTGTGAAGAACAAGGGATAAAGAGACAATTGTCTGCACCTAGGACTCCTCAGCGGAATGGAGTTGTTGAAAGAAAGAACATGATAGTTCAAGAGGCTTCTAGGACTATGTTAAAGGAAGCTGACCTACTAGAAGTATACTGGAGAGAAGCCATACATATTGTTCTATACATCCTAAACAGAGTTCAAGTCAAAGGTAAAAACTCTAAAAATCCTTTTGAATTATGGTATCAAAGAGTTCCTATAGTGAAGTATTTCAAAGTTTTTGGTAGTAAATGTTATATCAGAAGATAAGAAGAACAAGGCAAGTTTGATGCTAGATTTGATGAAGGAATTTTTCTTGGTTACTCTACCAAGAGTAAGGCCTACCAATTCTACAACAAGAGATTGAAAAAGATCATTGAAAGTGCTAATGTGAAGGTGGATGAAGACAAGGAAAGAATATCAAATCTGAGTGGCTATGAATCAGATGTACCTATGGCTATAGTGAATGAAGAAAAAATTGAACAAGAAGATAGTCAAGATGAAAAAGAGGCTCTAAAAAGTGTTAAGACTCCCAGGTATTGAAGGATTAATCATTCTGAAGATCAGATTACAGGTGACAAAAGAAAAGGTGTACTAACAAGGAAAAGAGTTGCAAAAGAACAAGTGAATTACTGTTTGCTTTCAAAGGTTGAACCAAAAACTATGAATGCAGCTTGCAATGATGAAAATATTTGGGTAAAAGCCATGGAGGAAGAACTGATGCAGATAGAGAAGAATCAAACTTGGGAATTGGTTCCTAGACCTGTTGATAAGAATATCATTAGAACTAAATGGGTTTTCAGGAACAAGCTAAATGAAAATGGAGAAGTTGTAAGAAACAAAGCAAGGCTTGTGTGCAAAGGATATTCTCAAATTGAAGGAATAGATTTTGAAGAGACTTTTGCTCCAATGCCTACGATTGAAGCAATCAGAATATTTCTGGCATTTGCAGCTCCCAAAGATTTCAAAGTGTATCAGATGGATGTGAAGTCTGCATTCTTGAATGGTGAGTTGGAAGGAGAAGTTTACATTGAGCAACCGGAAGGATTTTAGTTATCAAACCAAGATGATATGGTGTGCAGATTGAAGAAGGCATTGTATGGATTGAAGCAAGCCCCCAAAGCCTAGTATGTAAGGTTAGACAAGTATTTTTTACAATTAGGGTTTAGTAAAGGCACTGTTGATAGAAACCTCTATTTCAAAATCAATGATAATCAAATCCTTATTGTTCTAGTCTTTGTTGATGACATTATCTTTGGAGGAAATGAAGGTATGTGCATGAAATTTGTAGGAGAAATGCAAAATGAATTTGAGATGTCTATGTTTGGTGAAATGAATTTCTTTCTAGGTCTGTAAATTACTCAATTAGATAAAGGAATATTCATTTCTCAGTCTAAATATGTGAAAGAGTTGTTGAAGAAGTTTGGGATGGAGGACTCCAAACCAGTATGCACTCCCATTGTGACTGGCTGCAAGTTGAGAAAAACTGATGAATTACCTAAGACTGATCATAAAAGGTACAGATCTATGATTGGAGGATTACTTTATCTAACTAAAATTAGACTTGATATAATGCATGCAGTATGTCTTATGGAAAGATTTCAAGAAGATCCTAGAGAGTCACATGTGATGGCAGTCAAGAGAATCTTGAGGTATTTGAAAGGCACATCAGATCATGGATTATGGTATCCAAAGGATAATGACTTCACTCTCAGTACTTATACAGATGCAAATTGGGTTGGAGATGTTGATGACATAAAAAGTACAAGTGGAGGTGCTTTCTTATTGGGTAATAGATTGGTTTCATGGATGAGGAAAAAGCAAGACACAATATCCTTGTCTACTGCAGAAGCAAAGTATATTGTAGCAACATGTTGTTGCACTCAAGTGTTATGGATAAAGCAGACTTTGAACGACATAAGAGTTGTGTATGAAGATCCAATTGCAATCTTTTGTGACAATCCAAGTGCTATACACATTTCAAAGAATCCAGTGATGCACTCAAGAACAAAGCATATATCAATAAGGTATCACTTTTTGAGAGAAAAGGTGACAGAGAATGAAGTAAAGATGGAATATGTGTCTACAAAGGATCAAATTGTAGATATTTTCACCAGGCCTCTGCCTAAGGATACTTTTGAGTATCTCAGAGAAAAGTTAGAGGTTATTACCCCTCCTGCTCTGAACTAAGATGCATAAGAATGCATTAGTCTAGTGGTGCCCAAGGCCTCATTTTTTGATCTAGATTGATGTTTTGAGAGCTATCTCTTAGGGGGAGTAGCTAAATGTTACTAACATGAGCTCTTGATAATAAGTATTAAGTATTGATAACAGAGAAATTTTAGTTTGATCAGAGTAGCAGAGTGCAAGTATGTGCCCTTTGCCACTAATGTCAAAGGGGGAGAGAAATCATGTGAAAAACTCAGGAAGAGAAAGAGTGTAGATGTGTAAAAAGAAAGGGAAGTATCTTGTCTTGATGGTCTTTACAGTTTTTCACATCTTATGTTTCCATCAATGAAAAAGGAGGAGATTGTTGCAAGTATGTGCCTAAGCGGTGTTGTCATTGGTATCAACTATGCTCTTGTTTACACAGAATAGTCCAATAGATTGCTCTGGATTTCTTGTAGAATGACTATCTTTGTCTGCGGATTGGAAGTTATTTAGAGGCATGTCTAAAGATGTTATGTGCCAAGTTTAAGTCTTCGGTATGAAGATTTGAGTGAGTTATGTTCACTAGAGTGAAAACTACTTTTTTTTGTATATTTGGTGGTGACAGGGAGAATATATTATGCTCCACATTCCTCCACATTTAAGTATTTTAGTCTGTGGTTCTAGAATCAAGTTTGTAATGATGATAAGTGCATTCACATCCAATGGTTCATGATTTGGTGGTTCGCAAGTGATCTTTTCTTTATGACAGTGGATAAAAGTTATGTTCAAGTGCTCCAGTTTGAAGAATCTTTTTGACAAAGTGATTAGAGGTTGTGCAGATGTTCTTGGTGATTACAATTTTTTCTTGTGGATGTCTCTTGATCGTGTTCCTACCTTTGGATTGGTCTGTAAATAGAAATTTGGATCGTGAATGAAGACTATTCTTAGAAGACTTAATGTTAACACCAGTTTTGGTTGACTTGGTTGTTTTCACTACTTGCGGAGATACATTGAATATTATGGAAGTGTATCATGGCATGGAAGATTGCATTTGAGTCCCAGCTAAGGGATAACGTGATCTGCATACATCTTTCCCTTAGCTAATTTTGTTTAGGTCCAGACTTATTTCTATGTATGTTTATAATGCCGACCTTAGAGATTGTTCCAATGGTTGATGAATGTAATTCCGACCTTGATGTACATTCCAAGGTTGATGAAGTGTATAAAAACATGTAATGAAGTTGTGAAAAAGATGTCCTTGTGCAAAAATGTGAAGATAAGTGTGAAGATGTAAGAAGAGAAGAGCAGAGGGGTTATATTGTGCTTTAATGGAACTAAACCCAAGCATGGAGTAGATGCTATCAAATTAGTTCACCAACCCCTGGTAGTGAGCCACCCCTTGGCAATGAGCCTCTATTTTTCGGTATTTCTATAACATTTTTATTTCTGTGGGCTAACACCCACCGTGGTTTTTCCCTTATAGGGTTTTCCACATAAAAAATCGTGTGTCTCATGTGTTATTTTGTTGAGCTTCTTGATTCATGTTTTCATAGTCAAATCTTAATAATAGTAATTGAGCATTTGATGTGTTGATATTCATAAGTGGTAAAAAAATTAAGAGACAACTGATTCACCCCCCCCCCTGCCCTCTTAGTTGTCTTATGTATTTCAATAGGTGAAAGGTATTTTATGTTTCTCATTGATAATTATTCTAGAATGACTTGGGTTACCTTCTTAAGAGAAAAATATGATGCTCTTGATAAGTTTAAAATCTTTAAAGCTTTGGTTGAAAATGAAATGGATGCTAATATCAAATGTTTAAGGTCAAATAGAGGAGGTGAGTTTACTTCAAATGAATTTGAAAAGTTTTGTGAAGACCATGGTATTAGGAGGCACTTGTCTTCTCCTAGAACCCCTCAACAAAATGGGGTAGTGGAAAGGAAGAATAGGACTGTGCAAGAAATGTCTAGGGCAATGTTGAAAGATGCATATCTGGCTAATGTATACTGGAAGGAAGTAATTCACATGTTGTCTATCCAACTAACAAAGTGTAGTTAAGGGTCAATAGCTCTAAGACCCCTTATGAGTTGTGGTATGGAAGACCTCCCTCTGTCAAATACTTTAGGATCTTTGGCAGCAAATGCTATATCAGAAGAGATAAAGAAGACCTAGAAAAGTTTGATTCAAGATGTGATGAATGAATCTTTCTTGGTTACTCAACCAGAAGCAAGGCCTATATATGCTATAACAAAAAATTGGGAAAGATGATTGAAAGCACAAATGTCAAAGTTGATGAAGACTTGTATCAGTTCTCATAGGATTCAGAAGACACTGAATCTAATATCTTCCCTTGCATTGAAGATGAAGAAGAAGAAATGAAAGAAGAAAGGGAACAAGAACCAGAGCAGTTACCCAAGACTCCAACAAAGATTCGTTCAGCAGACCAAACCATTGAAGATGAAGAGGAAGAAGTAAGGGAACAAGAACTAGAGAAGTTGGCCAAGACTCTAGTAAGGTATGTTTCAGAAGAATCATTCAGTAGAACTGATCATTGGAGATAAGAATAAAGGAGTGCAGACAAGAAGAAGCTTTGCCAAGACACATGTGCAAGCACAAGCACACTTGTTTTTGCTATCACAAATAAAACCTAAGACCTTTGCTGAAGCCAGTAAGGATGATGGATGGATAAAAGCCATGAAAGAAGAATTGGATTACATTGAGAAAAATAAAACTTGGGAGTTGGCTCCCAAACCAACAAATAAGAATGTATTATAGGAACAAAATGGGTATTCCGAAACAAACTGAATGAAGAAGGTGAAATTGTAAGGAACAAAGCAAGATTAGTATGCAAAGGATATACTCAAGTAGAAGGCATTGATTTTGAAGAGAGTTTTTCTCTAGTAGCCAAGATGGAGGCAATCAGAATATTCTTTTCTCTTGCTGCTCACAAGAACTTCAAGGTGTATCAGATGGATGTCAAGTCAGCATTTATGAATGGGGATTTAGAGGAGGAGGTGTACATTGAGCAACCAGATGGTTTCCAGCTATTAGAAGATTCAAACATGGTATGCAAACTCAATAAGGCTTTGTATGGTCTCAAGCAAGCACCTAGGGCTTGATATGCAAGATTAGACAATTACTTACTTCAGTAGGGCTTCAAGAAAGGTACTACAAATAGAAATCTTTACATAAAGGAAGAAGGAGACATGATCTTAATAGTTGTAGTTTATGTTAATGATATTATTTTTGGAGGAAATGATGATGTGTGTAAGAGGTTTGTAGAGGAGATGAAAAAAGAATTTGAAATGTCCATGTTTGGTGAAATGTCATTCTTCCTTGGTCTTTAAATTTCCCAACTAGATGGTGGTATATTTATTTCTCAATCTAAGTATGTTAAATAATTGTTGAAGAAGTTCGATATGGAATATTCAAAACCAATAACTACTCCCATGGTCATTAGATGTCACTTGAGTAAAGATGATGAGTCTTCATAGGTAGATCAGACTATTTATAGGTCTATGACTGGAGCACTACTATACTTAACTGCTTCCAGACCTAACATTATGCATGCAATATGTGTAGTTACCAGATATCAAGCCAGCCGTAAGCAAACACATGAGAAGGAAGTGAAAAGGATATTTAGATACTTGAAAGGAACTTTAGACTATGGTCTATGGTATCCAAAAGGTAATGACTTTGATTTGAGTGCATACACTGATGTTGACTGTGCTGGTTGTGTTGATGATAGAGGATGTACAAGTGGTGGTGCTTTCTTTCTAGGAAGAAAATTAGTTTCATGGTAGAGCAAGAAGCAAGATTTAGTGTCCTTATCAATTGTAGAGGCAAAATATATTACAGTGGCCTCTTGTTGCACTCAAGTATTGTGGATGAAGCAAACTCTGGAGGATATCAAGGTATTGTATGATGAACCTATTCCTATCTTGTGTGATAATACAAGTGCTATCAATATTTCCAAGAATCTAGTGATGCATTCAAGAACCAAGCACATAGCAATCAGGTATCACTTTTTGAGAGACAAGGTTGCAGATAAGGAAGTAAGGTTGGAATATGTCCCAACTAAGGATCAGATTGCAGACATCTTCACAAAGGCTCTTGCAAAGAACACTTTTGAGAATCTCTATAAGAGATTAGGGGTAATTGCCCCTCCTCCTTATTGCTAAGATGAAAAATGATGAATCTATCTAGCGGGAGTTCATGTTATATCTTTATCCTAGACTGATGTTGGCTACCTCTCAGGGGGAGCAGGGAGTGGTGACTAATGATAGGAGATTGCAAGAAAAAAGTTCACATATATATGATTATTGATGAAAGAGAGAGAATGAGTAGGTATTGGATTCCTTTGTCCTTGATGTCAAAGGGGGAGAGAATCTAAGGGGAATCATATGGTGCCACCAATGGAAAATGGGGAGATTGTTGGCCATACATGATGTCATTGAAGTCAATATAGTAGCATACACTAATGTCAACACTATCACAAGAATAAGAGACTAGTCATGGTTGGATGTCAGACTCCTAAGAAAGAGAAAGATCATCATTAGAGGTCCTACTTATTGATCCTTAGCTGTATATGGTGATGCAAAGAAGACTTGGCCTCTAGAAGCAAGTTAAAGACAATGTGGGTTTTGTGAAGATGTCTCTAGCATGACAATGGATACTACGCAATCCTCTCATTTTGAAGCTATGGTCTTGTGGTTCAAAAGTTAAGTTGAGCATGATGTAAATATGCTAAATCCTAAGTTTCAGAGTGTTTCATCTTCCGCAGCAAAAGATATAAGTGACTGAGTTCTGGTTCAAGCTCTAACAGTGTAATCTGATGCTAAGAAGTAAATGGAATGCTCCGCATTCCTCTACATTTGCAAATATGGCTATGTGTCTTTGGATCTATGTTCAGAGGATGGTAAAAGTGTTATTTCCAACATTCTAGACCATCTTTCCCTCTGCAGTGAAAGTTATGATTGATAAAGAACTTTTATGTGCTAGATAGCAGAATGGAGTAGTATTGAAGACTCATTGGAATGCCCTGCGTTCCTCTGGAAGTAAATGATTGACCTTGCAGTTTTGTGAACATCTTCTTGAATGTGTATTTCATGTTTCTTGGTGGTCCATAGCTTAGTTTTTCAATTGACAGCAGGTTGCAGTGTGTTTCAAATAATAGTGTGCTCTCAGAGTTAATGATTGAAGGTGTGTGGCACAATTCTTTGATGTGTAGTGGTAAAGAAGTGGTTGGGGGTACTATATGATTCATGTAGACTCATCTGGAAGAGTTTCATGAAAATCTTTCTTGTTTCCAGTACTGCACGAGGTTTTCTAGTTGATATGGCGATTACTCTTTAAGTTTTCATGAGCTTACCTTAAAGTTGTCCTTGTTGAACAAATGAGTAGAGTGTACAGAGGTAATTCCTTGATGTTTGAAGCTGTAAAGGATGATTTGGACTTTGTTAAGAAAATGTTGGGATCTGCAAGGCTTGAGTCTTCTACTAATGCAACTTGTTCTCCTAATTAGACCTATCTTCTACACGTTTCATATTATGTATTGTATGGTCGACTTGTAAATGTATTTTTCATGTAATCAATGTAATATCATGTATAAATAGTAGATCAATTTGAATGTGTAGGACATGATTGCAAGAGGATTAAAAAGGTTCGCAAGCAGACAATAACAGAATAAAATACATTTCAATGTGTGACAGTGGGAGAAAGAGTAGATGTTATTGATGTTGTCCAGATTCATCTTGAAGACTTATTGAGATAGTGATCAAGTATAGAGTGTGCCTGATTGATCAGATCTTCAGAATATAGTGTGTGAAGAGATAGAAGTGCAATCATCATGTGCAAGCTTCAAAGGCAATTTCTAGATAGTTGAAAGATTGTCATACTGTAAGATTCATCTCTGAGTTTGTTCTTAGATTAGGGAGTAGTTGCTTCCTTGGGTTAAAGCCCCTAAAACAAAGTCAATAGAAAGTAGAAGTTTCCTTGGGAGCGACCCTAAATCAAAGTTACTTAGGGAGTAGCAACTTCCTTAGGTTAAAGTCCCTAAAACAAAGTTATTATTTGAGATTCATATATTATGAGTTAATCCTCACCGTGGTTTTTCCCTTCTAGGGTTTTCCACATATATTTGGTGTTATGTGTTGTTGTGCATTGTGTTAATCTTTCGTGTTCATGTTAATGTTGTGATGTTTAAGTTCTAATCTACTCTGGATAAGTTGAAGTTGTTGAATTTAAAGAATTGTTTAGATACTAATTTACCTCCCCCCCTCAATATCATATATATATACTGAGTGAAAGATGTAGAAAGTAATAATGATCCTAGATTTTGATGTTTAGAACCCTCATGTTAATATATTATTTGATTATAGACAAGTAATTTTTGATAGGTTACATAATAAAATGTTTAATTTTATAAGGCTGCGCTCTAGTAAGATTTTCAAATGGTATTCTATGGTGTGCCACATTTCATTACATGTTTTAACTAGATAATGGGATGGTGCTTTAGGAGTATAACTTAAATTAGAAAAGTTTCTAAAAGGAATTGTATGCCTTATTTAGATGTGAACCATTAACATGGATTCAAACTACCTTTATTCTAATTATTGCATTTTTAAAGACTTATTTGTTACCCCAATATTTAAAAGGTCAGGGCATGAAAGAACAAAATTATATAGAGAATTCCATGAATTTATAAGGCCTCAAGCACTCATAGAAGGATAAAGGTTGTCCACAATTGGCGTGATTGGTTCCTTCATGATAATTATACTATCATTATGATATATGGTGCTATGATTGCCACACAAGATACCAAAATGGGTTTTGAGAGAAATTCTTTTTTTTGGAATTAATGTGGTAAATGCACAACTCAAATCAGGTAAACTTCAAAAGCTATCTAAGAGAGGTCACATGTCCCCACAAGCCTAATTCTTCAATTTTAATATCTTGGGTAGAGAAGGATATGATAGGTTGAGTGACCTAATTATTAAATTTGGTATGGAAATTGATGATGCAAGATAATATGATATAGAAGGATTTATTAGCAATATCAAGAGTATTGGCATAATAGGATAAAAACATTAATAACTTGAGATGGAAGACCTTGTTAGAAGTTATAGAGATCAAGCTGACAAAGTTCTCAGAAGGGGGATGGCAAATATTGATCTTGCAAAAAGGAGGAGACATATGTATAAACCTTAGAAATATAATGATGCATTCTCAGATATTAAAGACCCAATAGAAAGGATGAGGTCAATTTGGACAATGTTGAAACTTTACGGATTATACCACCTAAGATATGATGTGCCAAAGGAAAAATAGAAGAGAGACCAATTATTATACCATCATCACCTAATGAATCAATATCCCAACCTACTATGCAATGTCTACCAAATACAACTTCAACCTCTGAGGAGGTGTCTTCCTTAGTTCTCCAATTAAGGGATGAAGCTCCCATGCCAACAGTATCCTATGTTTCCCCATTATAAGTTCAACCAAGAATGCTTGAAGGAGGGGAATCCAAATTTAAATTCCACCTCAACCATTGGTCAAATTTCAAGAGATAAGGGATTTTGAGGATATTGTACCTCTTAATAATCCCATTGGAGATATTATAACCCCCATGTGCACATCAAAGGATCAAAGCAACACCCAATGCCCCCACAATGCTAACTCTTTTACAAAGTGATGTTATTGTGGAAGATGTTAGGGTTCAAGAGGCTTCTGAAGAGTTTATGTCTAATGATAAATTCATCAAGACTATAGAATTCAAGATGTTTGTCATTGATTTAAGAAATAGAACCAAAATAGAAGAGAAAATGAAAAGAGAAAGATCATAGATTATTAGTGATGAGCATGATACTACTCAGAGTGCCTTGATTTTTTTAAAAAAATTAACATAGAACAAATGACACCAATGATGTAAGGAAGAAAGCAGGTAAGAGACAATGGGTACCTCTGACTATTTGGATGAGATGTCGCCTTAGCCATTGCCCTAGATATACCATTAGAAGAATTAAGAAAGGTGATATATTTAAGAATGATGTGCAAGAAAATAAATTCTAGTCTAAGTTTGACTTCAATGTAGACCATGAAACCCTAGAAATGTGAGCTATTTCCCATGAGCATAACAAGCCACACATATATGAAGATCCACATGGGCTTGCTGGACAACACATTGTGAAAAGAGTAGGAGAACTGTCAATGCCAAAGGTCACCTCTCCGTTAGTTGATACTACCCAATTCAGTATAGAAACAATAAAAATTTGCAAGTAGATTATGACAAGTTGCTAGAGGAACATCCTAGGCTAAACAAGGAATATAATGAGGAGAAATCAAGGGTAGAAAGATTTAAAATCCAACTCTTGGAAATGGGCCCCAAGGCAATCATGCCTCTAATGGAAGGCAGAAGAAATATATGTTGTATTCGATGTTGAATGTAGATACAAAGCATCTATAAATACTGTGTGATAGTTAATGAAACTAACACAACAGTTTGCAGTTATTCCATAACTGCAGAAACTGACGTAACAGATGTAGTTACGTATAGAAACAATGTAATATTTTATGCTGACATTCCCCCCCTTATTACATTATTTTTACAAATGTACCCCCTAAAGAGTTCAAATTTGATCCTACCAAGAGATTTGGTGAACATATCTGCAATCTGAGAATCTGTAGGGCAGTACTGGAGCTGGATGTGGTGGTTCAAAACTTGATCCCGAATGTAATGGCATTCGACCTCAATATGCTTAGTGTGCTCATGGAAAACTAGATTCTTCACAAGTTTTAACACACCCTGATTGTCACAATGAAGAACTGGGGACTTGTGTTCAAGAATGTCCATATCCGCCAGAATGCGACGTAACCAAATCGCTTCGCACATAGCTCCTCATGCGGCGCGATATTTAGCCTCAGTGGATGAAAGAGCAACAACAGTTTGCTTCTTACTAACCCACGAAATTGGCCCAGATCCAAGATGAAAAACATAGCCTGAGGTGGATTTCCTGTCATCTATAGATCCTGCATAATCCGAGTCTGTATATCCCTGTAGGAAGAACTGGTTGTTCTTCTTATACTCCAGACCATAATCAACCATGCCTCGGATATATCTCAACACATGCTTTGCTGCAACCCAATGACACTTTCTTGGTTCCTGCATGAATTTGGCAAGATAGCTTACAGCAAAACACAAGTCTGGTCTAGTGTAGGTCAAGTAGATAAGGCTCCCAACCAGCTGCCTATAGAGAGTGACATCTACTTGAGGTGAATCCTGGAAATGGGATAGTTGCAAACCTTTCTCTGTGGGAGTGGAAATTGGCTTACAGTTGACCATTCCATATTTTTCCAGGAGTGTCTTAGCATATTTCATATGGGAGATGAATATGTGGTTCTTCCTCTGCCATATCTCCAAGCCAAGACAATAATGAAGTAGTCCCAAATCTGTCATGTCGAAAGAGTTCTTGAGATCATTCTTGACATCATCAACGAGACTGTCTGAGCTGCCAGTGAGAATAAGATCGTCCACATACAAAACCAGAATGACAATCTCTGTGCCTACCTTCTTAATAGACAAATTAGGATCTGAGGGGCTACGGGTGAATCCATGCTGCAATAGGTGACCATCAATCTTGATGTACCATGCCCTAGGAGCTTACTTAAGGCCATAAAAAGATTTGATAAGATGACATACCTTGTGTGGATGATGTTCATCAACAAACCCTTCTGGCTGGGTCATGTACACTTCTTCTTTGAGATCACCGTTTAAGAAAGCACTCTTGACATCCATCTGCTGAAGCTTCATCCCTTCTGCACTGCCAATGCACAGACCATTCTGATAGTTTTGATCTTCGCAGTGGGTGCAAAGGTCTCTTCATAATCAATGCCTTCCTGTTGAGCATATCCCTTGGCTACAAGTCGTGCTTTGTACTTGTCGATAGATCCATCTGCCTTGTACTTTGTTTTGAAGATCCATTTGCAGCCAATGGGTTTCTTCCCTTCAGGCAGATCAACAAGTTCCCAAGTATGATTTTGCATCAGAGAATCATACTCTGCATCCATAGCCTTCTTCCACTGAGGTTGGCTTAAGGCCTCTCAAACTGTGTCAGGTTCAGTGCTGTCAACAATAGTACTCATGAGCATAAGATTCACTTCATTTCTTGTTTGACTCCTGGTTCTAACTCCTGACGAAGTGTCTGGAAGAGTGTACAGGTTAGAGTCCCTGATTGTACTTTGGACCCACTTTGGAGGTTGACTGTGTTGCTGCTGGTGTGTAATGTTTTCTAGAGGGCCCAGATCAACATACAACTCTCCTTGTAGTTCACTATCTCTGTGAGACTCTTCCATATGCTCATCATCTGATTGTGAGAGCAATTTATGAGAAGTAGGAGGTTGTTGCTCTTCTTTCTGTGATAAGGAATCGAATGACAATTCATCACATACCACATCTCGACTCTCATGTATCTTCATTGTCTCAGGATCTATGAGACGATAAGCTTTTGATGTAATACTATATCCCAACAATATACACTGAAGTGTCTTAGAATCAGTCTTCTTTCTCCTATTGGCAGGGACATGCATGTATGCAGTGCAACCAAACACCCTTAGATGAGAAATTGAAGGCTTTTGTCCAGTCCATACCTCTTCCGGTGTCTTGTGTTGTAGAATCTTTGTTGGTGCTCTATTGATGAGGTATACAGTTGTCCGTACTGCTTCTGCCCAAAATCTTTCCTCCAACTTGGCTATGGAGAGCATGCATTGAGCCATCTCCATGACAGTCCGATTGCGACGTTCTACAACTCCATTCCGTTGGGGTGTATAGGGAGCAGTGAGGTGCTTCTTGATGCCATGATGCTTCAGGTATGCCACAAACTCCTTGGAGGTGAATTCCCCCCCTCGATCTAACCGGAGGACAAGAAGAGACTGGCTAGCTTCTTGGACAACTTGTGTGTGAAAACCTTGAAAGTTGGCAAAGGCTTCATCTTTCTTCTTGAGAAAATACACCCAGGTCTTTCGGGAGAAGTCATCCACGAACAACTGGAAGTACTTATGACCTGAAAATGAAGTAGGCATGGGTCTGCACAGATTGGTATGTACCAACTCAAGGCGATGTGTAGCATGGAAGCTACTAGCCTCGAACGGATCCCGGTGTTGTTTACCTGCAAGGCATCCAGGACATATGGGCAATGAATTTGAAATTGGAGGAAGACCTCTTACCATTTGTTTGGAGCTAAGCTGATGTAAGGAGCTGACTGAAAGGTGCCCATAGCGATAGTGCCAGAGTCCCGTCGATTCTATTGTGGAGGCTGATAGAGCTACGGTAGGGGAGGAGACAGCATCTAATGCAAACAGTCTATCCTTCATAAATGCTCTAGCAAGTATCATACCTTCTTTTGAGATTAGACAGGTCTTGACCCCGTCCTTCACCTGGAACTCAACTTTCAGTTTGTGGTTCAGAAGCTGACTGACAGAGAGCAGATTTGTTGTCAAACCAGGAACATACAGCACCTTGGTGAGGGTACAACGGCTTGTCCCAAGAGGAATGATGACTTTGCCTATACCCTCTGCAACATACTCCTTATTGTCAGCAATTCGAACTCTATCTCCATTAGGTTGTTCTGTCAGTGCATCAAACAACTCACGATTACCTGTCATATGTTTGCTGGCACCCGAGTCTATCAACCAAATATCCCTCGTGGGCTGCGAGGTTTGGGGGACAAGGACTAGATTGTGATGAGTGCCACAGTTGGCTGTTTCTGGTTCATCGTCTTCTGATGCATCATCTTGTTGGGCCACTACATTGCCTTTGTGCCTTCTACGATGATGACGATGTTTGGATGGCTGAGTATCACTGCAACCAGAAAAGCCTTCTTTGCTTGAATTACCTTTTGTTAAGGCATTGTACCAATAGTTGATAGTGTCATGATTGTTCTTGTTGCATATATGACACCATCGGTTTGCCTTTGGAGGCTTCGACTGTTGATGTTCTTGTTGTTTCTGTCGCTGCTTTCCATGAAACTTCTGATCTTTTGATTGTCTGGAGATTAGGGCCTTCTCTTCCAGTTCACCTTGAACAGATTGAATGGCTTCTTCTTGCTGCAACAGATTCACCAATTCATCATATGAAACATCTTTCTTGGTGATGTTCAGTGTGGTGACAAAGATTTTGAATTGAGATGGCAGTGCTCTCAGCATAATTGGGACAAATAGTTTGTCCTCCACCTTTTCTCCAAGTGCAACAAGCTCAGCTTGCAGTTCAGATACCCGCCATAAGAATTCCTCAACTTTCTTGCCAGTATGCATACTGAGTGTATGTAGCTTGGACTGTAGATGGAGGATCTTCATCTGGTTCTTCGCTTGGTAGATTGTGGAGAGAGAATCCCATGCTGCCTTTGATGTTGTTGCATCCCGAATGTGAGGTTGAACTTCATCGGTGATGCCGAGTGTTATCAACATCAATGCTTTGGCATCGGCCTTGTCAAACTTCTACCTTTCATCTGGGTCTGTTGGTCTGGTTATGTCACCATTGATAATTCCCCATAGCTCCTCAAAAATGAGAATTGTCCGCATCTTTGTCTTCCATGCGGCATAATTTGGCCCTTTCAAAAGTTGAGCATCGAAAAGAAGCAATTTCGGGGCAGACATTTTTCAAAAAATAAAATAATCCAGACAACAAATTTATTATTATTTTATTTGATAGTACATTCACTTTGAAGAGGAAATAGTGGCACGGAGATGAGCATGATAGGCCTGTGTTGTGAGACGGGGACGCTTTGGTGTGCGTTCTACCTCATCTTCGTCATCAGCATCATAACCCTCATCTAGTTTTGCTCTAATCTTCCTTGCTTGACATTGTACATCAAATAGAAAGTAACCTGAGCTTTCTAAAACAGTACGTCCACCTCAAGGTGGATCATTCGCATGATTACTGGCCACACTGCTGGCATCGGGTGCGGTGGACATTCAGTTTTCTCTAATTGTGTTGTTCTACAGACAAATCTTCCTCCTTACTTCTTCAAGGGGCTTGTTGCTACCTCTCCTTCGCTGTCTTAGTCTTCTTCACGTGGGGATATAGACTGCAGATACCAGAGTTCTGATCGCTATGAGTTCACTTCACATCACCACAGTCAACACTGTTTCTTCCAACAGCAGCGAGCAATGTTTCTTCTCTCAGCGTGGGCGCTTTCTTCCTTGCTACTGGCCTGCACACTGTGTGCGTTCCTCCTTCAAGACTTCATTGCTTTAACAGAACTCACTGGCTGCACTCCCTGGCTGCACACCCAAACAGATCACATCGCCTCCCCAGATCACGTGGATCTGATACCATTTAATGGTAGGCAGAAGAAAGATATGCTGTATTCGATGTTGAATGTAGATACAAAGCATCTATAAATACTGTGTGGTAGTTAATGAAACTAACACAACAATTTGCAGTTATTCCATAACTACAAAAACTGACGTAACAGATGTAGTTACGTATAGAAACAATGTAATATTTTATGCTGACAGCCTCCTCTTCACATAGTTCAAGATAGTGGTGCTTTGCATGAAGATATGAATAGGCTAAAAGGCCTATTGTGGAAAGCATGAAATAATGAGTAGGAAATGGTGACAAGGGCCACACAAGATATTGAAAATCTAATCAGAGGTGTCTTTAAGGCTAGGGTACAAAATTTAATCAGGATGGTAGATGACCTTTGGGAATGAACCACAAATATATAAAAGGATATAGGTCATATATAAGATTTCAATTCAAAGTTGGGTGAGATATTTGTGAAATGGCTTCCTAGGGTGGTTCCTGTGAGAACAATTCATAAAAATACTAGGTACGCACTAGAAGACTTAAATAAGATTGCAACAACACATGAAGTAATAGAACCCATGTATGATGTGTTTACATTATTGGATAAAATAAAGGTTGTTTTCAAGGAGAAAGAGTAGGAATTCTAAACTCTTGTTGCCTCTAATCTTTTAGAAACTATGGATTCAAAAGAAGAAAAGAAGCCAATTTGTGGTGATGGAAAGAGGAATTTAATAACTTAATCAAGTTGTTTTTGTTGATCCCTTGATGAATGATGAAAGGTGGATCCAATACTATTGAGTGGTCAAATAGATAAGGTTCTAGCCCTTGAGACAAGAATGGATGCCTTTGTAAGGGGGAGGTTGAAGTTGCACTAGATGTTAGATATAAAGCCAGTCTAAATAAAACGAAAGCAATCATGGAGACAAATTGGTGTAAAAGAAGAATGGTCAAAGTCTTTCTCTAAGATTTATTGATTTTTATATTATTTATTGATCATTCTTTAATTATTTCAAATTGTGAACACAAGGTGATGATAAGAGCCACATGTGAGAGAAAATGTCTTAATCATAGTCATAAAGATGAAAAGAAAATAATAATAGAGGTAAAAGTTAAATAATTCTTGCCAATTGTAGTGTATGGTTCAAAGATGCAGAATATCTTAAGTTTATATGTCCTTGTATGACAAGATGATGTGAGTATGCTTGATAATTGTAGGAGTTATTACAAGTATGATGGCACAATATTAGTTTGAAAAGATAGCTTGCAACATGATTGAATGTGCAACTCAAAACTATTACAAGAGGTGTCACATAGTCACATACCAACTCTAGGTAAGATTGTGCCTTCTTCGTGCTATCTCAAAGACTTGTGATCATGTTTCAGTAAAGAGAAACGTGTCTAAAAAGTCAAAAGTATAAATTGAGGGAAGGTCCCCGCCGACTAGAGACAAAAACAACGTGTATTTTGGTTTGACCATTATAATTATGTGTTGCACTTCAAAGTACGGGTCGAACTTTTTTTCCCTATAAATTGTTCTGATAAATAGACTACCCAGGAATTGAAACTTATCATAGGTGGGTATGGATGCGATGAAGCTGAGATGTTTATTAGTTCTGGTTATATTTATCTCAAATGCTGCTGCCACAGGTATCATAATATATATATTACAGATTGTTAGAATATGTTATTGTTTAGAAAGATTATCTTGAATAAGTTCTTCGATTAAACAAATTATAGCCATGATAAAGTAGTAATTTTGTTGCAGGAGTAAAATTGGATGATGGTCTGTCTGAGATGTGGAAGGCAACGAATTTGAGGTCGATGGATAGAAAAACAAGCATATCTTCATCTGCTTTATTATTTTTTTATAGTGTTCGACGTGGATATTCGCCCCCTTCGCCTTCAGGAAACGATAATCGATCCGGTCATTATTAGAATAGAACTGGTGGAAGATAAGATTTTTTGGTCCTATGATGTTTTAGTTTGCTTGGCCGGGTTTGTGCAGGTTGAGATGTAATTCCATTCAATCTATATTATAGCAGTTGTATGGAGTTTTCAACGGATTTGTGGATAGGCTATTAATAATGGTGGCAATAAATTTTGGAATTAAGTAACAAATAAAAGTAATAGTCATCCAATGTACGTTCATTTTTTTTGGTAATGCAAAGTAAGTATTTTTTATGTACATTTTAGATACATGTATTTTAGGTAATAGAGAAAGAATATGGGTTTTCGTCACCAGAAACAGTAACTAAGCTATCAACATAGGTTCCCTATTCTGTTATAACATTCAGGGCATTTTCACATATATATGTATTGAAGGACGAAAGAATTGTCCAATGTGATGCAATATACCATCAATAACTTGCTCCCATATTATCCTCGACATTTTGTCGCTATTTTGAAGATCACGTGCTCTGAAAGTAGACAATGGTACTTTAGCAGTTAGCTTGTAACCCATGATTCTTTGTCTTTGTATGTATAGTGTTTATTTTTTGGAGAAGCTTCTCTGTTGTTATCTATGCCATAAGAAAAACAAATTGTAAGTTGTGAATGCCAAAACATTTTTATTTATTTTTATCTCAAACTAAAAATTACCTAACACTAGTATAAAAGTTTTATCATATGGGAATAGATTTACATTTCTTATGTGCATTGGTGCCATTAGAGATGAGAGAGGTATTAAGTTGATGGAGCAGTGGACACCTTAAATGCTTTATGTTCTGCATTGACTTACACATCATTGAAGAAAGGAATCAATAATGTCATGATTCAGACAACATTAAATACTAAAAAAAATGGGAACCAAACACATGTACCTAAGCATCTTTAGAAGAAAGCAGTTGTAGGCGAACTTTTTCTTTCTTTCAGATGATAGTGTAAGGATTATTTGCATGTTAGAGTATCGTTTAAAAGAGAATGCAGGCTCTATGGGAAGGCCTTCCATTGATTTTACTCTAGATATAGCTGTAAATGTTAGGCCTTGTCTTTCAATTTCACCTATGCTTATTGTAGCTCTATTCAATGTTAGGCCTTGGGATTTATGGATTGTTATGGCCCAAGACATTACTAGTGGAAATTGCCTATGATTTCCACGTGTTATTGATGTAATAAGGACATGTTTTGGTTTTCCTATATCCCATGCTAGACCTATGTAGTTATCAAATTGGACTACCACATACATTGGCAAATCGAGGGGTTTGCAATCGTCACTATACACAATAGCTACAATCTGTCCTAACGACCCATTTACAAGGCTAGTTTCAAGTCATAAGTTTGTTGTCAACATAACTCACTCTCCTATACATAATAGTACCTCTTCTTGTAGTTAGTCATCCTCAATATAATCATTTGAATTTCGACGAGTAGTTTGCTATGCTAATTGCAATAGACACATTTAGAAGTTTGAGCATTTTCCTATTATGTAGTAGCTTTCTAGGTTGTTAGTTGCAAATAAATGCATGGACATGTCAAACTCTTCTATTTCTGTTGTGCTCAACACTTTATTTGTGTGTTTCATTAATGTTTCCCAATCGTGTTGCAATGGTTGGGCATTTCATATATTTTGTAGGATGTCACGAAATTGTCTATGAGAAAGACTTTGACCTTGTTGACAAAAAATAGTATCTAATGTGATGACTACATTAAAAGTTTTCCATAACATCATTGCAGTTGAATGTGATGCATATATAGGTTTGTCTATAATAGGTGGGAGCTTCCCAAGGTTGCCAATAAGGATAATGGACACACCAATGCTGAAACTTTGATGTTGTTGGTGGGGAAATGCCTCACACAGACGACTATCAATTTTCAATAGCAATTTTGGCCCTATAAAGCTCATTTCATTTATAAGGACATATTTGACGTGTTTCAAATATTCTTGAAATATTGTAAGAGATTGACCTTGTAAAGGATGCATCTCTGTAATAGGGATCCTAAGGCATGTATGGATTGTTGTGGCTCATATGTTGTAAGCAACCACTCTTGTAGGTGCAAGTGCAAGCAATGGATTTTTTTGGTTTAAGTTTGAACTGGTTATCATGTTTCTAATGCAATGTATTAAATACGATTTTCCAATGCCCATTGGTCCTTGAATGATCATGTGTAAAGGTTATTTTGGGGATGGGTCCCTATAATGTTCAGTAATGATGTCTAATGCCAGTTGTTGCCTAGGTGCTAGTTGGTAATCTGTTCTATTCAAAGGTGGAGAATAGTGAGCTTGGTGTTCAATTGACAGTTTACCTCTACGGTACATTGCTTTTATTCCATGTGTAATTAATATCAAAGTCTCGTCTTCCAAGTATCTCTAATTCATTTACGTGGAAGTTATTGGGGATACCCATTTGTGATAGCAATTCCCACTCATATAGGCTTTTCTCATCTTGGGTATGCATCTAGTCATGT